>OZ020532.1:4577031-7050340 GCA_963971445.1 Ornithomya chloropus
ATTGATAAATTGATGGGCGTGGCACTGCCCATTTCCTTGGAAAACGCGTTCTAAACCATTTTTCTCGTTTTTTAACTAAATGGGTGGTGCCACGCCCACATAATATACTTCGTTTGAAAGCTGAATTAATATACAAGTTTTTACAAAAAGTTTAAACGAAATCTGTTCAGCCGTTTTTAAGTTATAAGACTTTAAAAAATATGTTTAATTAAGATTGAATTATTGATTGACATTCAATTTTGTTATTTAAAAGATAACGTTATAATAATTTTACATATATACTGGGCAGTTACGATTTTATATCATATGAAGGATTGTATAGCAAAGTTTTATGACTCTAATAATTATAGACTCTGTTGTCTAACCTAACCTAACCTAACCCAAGCTAATACGGAGTATCTAAGTAAACATGAATCAGAGAAATAAACTTATGCTAATATGTATGTATATGTTGTGGCCAAATAGTGAATAGCTGATCACAATAGCCCCACACCTCCTACCCCACGCACTATAAAAAATATAAATAAATTCAAAGCCCAATAACAATAACAAATCTTATATTTTTTATTACAACAATAATAAAACAATTAAAGGCATTATGTCGCCATAAAAACTCTTACAACACCAACAACAACAGCAACAGCAACAAACGCATTAAAAAAATGTTTTGGGACGACGCATAAGGCGATTGTAACAATTGAAGCTTGTTGTATGGCAATCATTAAATAAGAGCCAGTAGTTAAGCTGCTAATAAACCATAAAAAGCGATTGAAATGAATGAAAAAAAAGGAGAGCGCAGGAAAATACAATGCCTTAGGAAGGAAGGACAACTACCACTAAACTCACATACAATTACAATGGATTTGAATTTAATGGAGTTGAAGTTGTAAGCGTCGTTAAATAGAAGGAAGGAAACAAATGAAAAATTTAGAAAAATGTTAAACTTTAAAGTGGTGTGCGAGTGTGTGTGTGGTAGGTCTTTAGAAGAAGCATAAGTAAGAGGTTCATTTTTATGGCAATAAAAATAACAATAATAATAATATTGTATTAAGTAAACTAAGTGAGGCTTAGACCAAATCTTGAAAATCCTCCATATTTATATAGAATTTTTCGACTGCTCGAATACTCAAACGGACGGACATGTCTGGATAGATTTAAGCATTCTTTTGGGTGTTGCAAATGGAATGGACAACTTAGTATACCTAAGTATTCTGAATCTAAAAATACAATAAAGCAACCATCACACAGGCAATCTTTCCATAGTTAAAAGCCAAAGCTGGGAAATAAATGAGAGACGCGGGCCTTAATTGGCCACCGCTTACTTTAAAAACAAACAATGACCGGAGAGGAAGGCAAAAAGCTCAAAAAAAAGTAACAAAAAACAAATGAAGCCATATGTTGATGGACTTAAAAATTGTTTTAAATGATTTTTATGGCAAACGAGAAGCAGCAACAACAACAACAACAACAATAACAATCTATTGTTAAATATTATTTTGTGCTTTAGGTGAAATGTTGGTCATAGAGCAAATAAACCAAAAATAATATACAAACAAATGATATTGAAAGGGAGGCCAACTAGCCAGCCAGCCAACGAACCAGCAATCAAATGAAAATGTACGAAAACGTACGAGTGGGGGAATGTGTGCGTGTGTGTGTGGGGGCGATATACAATATTTTTGTAGTGAATGTAATATTTCGTTATGGAGGTTGTAGCCGTGTTGATGATGTTAGTATTGCTGACGTTCGCTTCAGGTTGTATGCGGCTGTACAATGATACGCTTATACTCGCAGCAGTAATGAATTACAATTCGATCGGGTGGACGCCCTACACAATCTTTATATTATTTATGGCTGACAAGTCAACATTGTGTAAACTACAACTACAACTACAACTACAACTACAACTACAATACAAATGATGTGGAAGGAAGGTGCTGGTGGATTGGAGCTGATTGCTAGGGAGTCAAGCCAAGTTCACGTGCAGATAATGATGATGATGATGGTGATGACGGCAATGGTCTAGTGTTTAGGCGTTTAGACTCTGCTCGTCGACAAGTGCTAATATAACATAGCATCCACATTGTTGCTGTTATTATTGTATTTCTATTAACTCACAGCAAATCCTTGAACAAACAAAACCTCGACACATATATGTTGTCTATCCTTCCTACCTCTACAAAGGTTTTGATCATCGGTGCTTCATTCAAATTTCGCTGACGGCCATACATTCGTTGGTTATCATTACCTTTACTCACTCACTTTTCGGTTGTGTTCATATTTTTTCTCTTCTTTTTTTTTTTTTTTGGCTAAATTTGTTATTCATTCAATGTTTAAAAGCTTGCACGCGTTCTTTTCTTTGGCGTGCAATTCAGTTTCAATGATCTTTTACACAATTTTCTGACTGTCGATCGTTTGCCTACTGTTTACTTGCAAGCTTGATTTCTTTGCTTATATTGGTCATGCTGTTGTATGCAGTATTCACATGATCATGTGGAACTTGCAAGTGTTGAAGTGTACGTTTATTTTCCATTGAGATTTGCTTGAGAGCCACTACAGTGAAACTTGCTTTTTACTACTTTAATACCATCTTGAGAAGAATCAAAATCTGAAACGTTTGTGTGCGCGTTTGGCAATCCCATGTGGTTCCGCAAATTGCCATGAGAGGGATAATAC
Organism: Ornithomya chloropus; assembly: GCA_963971445.1. NCBI lineage: Eukaryota > Metazoa > Arthropoda > Insecta > Diptera > Hippoboscidae > Ornithomya > Ornithomya chloropus. Next base: position 4,579,708 of record OZ020532.1, read on the forward strand.
AGTTTTGGCGTTGTTGTTGATTGGTACTGTTGTTGTTGTTGCTATTGTTTTATTTCAATTTAGCAACCATTTGTTGTTAAAGTAATGTTTTTGTTAATGTTCTTAATAAACTTTCTAAAAATCCTTTAAAACGAATATTCACTGTATTACGATTTTTTCTCATCTCCGCATCAACATCTTCAAACTTGCTGTATTGTATTGTGTTCACTGCTTTGGCAGTGATAGTGGAATTGAATGTTGGCCTCGCGGCTATTGTTTAGCATGAGTGAACCGTGATAAAAAAAAATGCTAACTTTGACCGCTTGTACACATGATAACACAAGAACATACAATTTTGGAAGCCGCCCGCCATTCACTATACATTTGGTCTTCATCAGCAACACATTCTGACTTGTGTTCGTTTTGTGTTTTCAGCTTCTTTCGTTTTGTCTATCCGTCTGTTTGTCTGTCTGGTGGTTGGTTGGCTGCAGTGGCATTTTATACAATATCTTTTCACAAGTTGCTAAAATAATTTTCTTTTCTGTTTTTCTTAACATTCTTATTTTATTTTTATTTTATTTATTGTTTTTTGATACGATGTTAGGGAACAACGTATATGTTGGCCTCATGGCAGTTTGATATGCCATTCACGATGACGATGATGATGATGACTTATCTGTGTGGCTAAAGGCTTCCAGTTTAGGTATAAGGTTGTTGTTTTATAAATAAGTTACAACAAACAACACAGTATATGGCGCGCTAATAGCACTGAAAGAAATTTTAAGCAACAATTTTAAAACACCTGTGACAGTGAAATATTATAAATAAATAACAAACAAGTAAAAGTATTATCTATCAAATACCCTACACAGGACCTTATAAAGAGAGAGGATCTAAAAATAGTCCGATCCGGTACATTTTCAAAAAGGTTTCCCTCAGGACCAATACATGGTCTTGTACCAAATTTCATTGAAATATCTCCAAAAATCCGACCTGTAGCTTGTGCATAAATTTACATGAACTGGCAGGCGGACAAACGGACAGATTTTAATTCTGAATCGATGCAAGTTATATTATTTGTACCACAATTTTTTACAGTGTACTTACCTCCAATATAAAAAAGATCCCATGTCTGCCATGAACGGAAGTGTATGTATAGATATATACTCCCTGTATACTATAAAGTAGTTATCGCTGTTACTGATGGCATACAACAGACTTCTTGGTCTGGGTTAGTGAACAACCATACAACTGATAAAGTCAGCCAGCGATTCAGCCATCCAACCAGGCAAGCAGGCAGACAGCTCAGGCACAGCCAACTAGCTTCGGCTAAATATGTAAACATTAAACTTTGATTTCTTTTTAACTTATAACAAATAAGTGATCGCAAGAAAAAAAAGAAGAAGATGTTGTTGCTGTTGTTGTTCATATAGGTAGATTTGTTGCTTTTATTGAAATATTCAGCTTCCAAATTTATTATTGATCTGCATAGATATGGACAAGGTAACTTGCTACCGGGCATAGCAACAAACTTTGCCAATAATTGATAAAGATTGAATGTGCAAGAGAATGTGAATGAATGAAACCAAGTGTATAAGGCTGTTGATGATGCTGACATTGATACTGAAATGATGATGGTTATGATGACGTTACATAATCTTTGCAGATTTCCTTTCAATTCAATTCCTTTAGTCAATTATGGTTAAAATGATGCAGTTGCGGAGATTGTTAGAGGTTGTGTTTATTGATTATGATACGATTTAAAGAAAGTCAACTTTCTACCATCCATCCACTTAACTTCCTTATATGATGGGAAGCAGTTGTTAATTAATTTATTCAAAATTTAATAATTATTGGCTTTAAGTTATTCCAGTCAACAATATTTGAACAATTTTTATGCTTGGGGAATAAGATTTATTTTAAACGATTTGAAAGTTAAAAAAATAGTTGTAGAGAGACGATGTATGTCAGGTGGGTTTTTCAATAAGTACATAACAATTTAGTGTTATAATACGTACGTACCGTTAAAAGATTTTTATGATATGTTAACGTCGAAATGACAGGCGAGGTTAACATATTTATTACAATGAAGTACATAATCAAAAAACCTTTGAAAATTATTAATCCTAAGTCTCGTTCAGCGACTTTAAAAGCGTCCAAATTGTGCATTTTTGACCTAAACTCTTTCAAGATCAAAATAATTTAAAAACTGGAAACTCTTGATCATTTAAACTGTTATGTTCTTTGTAAATACAAAATTGTTATGTTTTTGTTGTGAAGAACTCATATAATGCCGTAGTGTACTTATTCTATTGTCATACACTGTTATGTTAAAACTTGCATGGTGTAGGGTATACTAACTAGACGTCGCTCTAGCCATTTTTACATGCTTTTTCATTATAATCTATTCCAAACGTTCAATGATTTATTTAAATATTTCGTTTTCAATTATCGCCTGACAAGTGAGAAATTGCCCTGATATACAAGTAACTGGAGCTCCATTTAATTAGTAGTAATTGCCAAGCGAGATAAACAAATTGCGGACCCCCTTTAAAAAATAATAATCAACCAACCACCAACATCATTAACAGCAACAACAATAACGCCAACAAACATATTCGAAAATTTTTGTTAACCACCATGATTTCCTCAGACTATCTATCTGCATACTTGCCTATGAGTCTTGTGTTGTGTTGTATGTTTTTTTTCTGAACTTTTCCTTTTGTAATGCATATATGGCCTGTGTGTACATACATACATACGTACATATGTGTTTGGGTACTTCCAGTTTAGCCCCAAAGGCTAAAACTCGTTTTTAATAATTCACTGGCCAATGTTGTGTGTTATAGTTTTTAACTACTACGCATGTCTGCATACGCGTTGTGCAATGAAAAGATTGAAAAAAATTCATTACAACATCCTTGGCAAGTTACCTGCAACTTTTGCACAATAGACCCAATGGTCGCAGTGCAGATAGCCCACATAAATATAATAATACCTGTAACTTGAGTGACTTATTGTGCGTGTACAAGTACATATATTTCACTTCATGGCCTAAATTTCTTTTTAATATGTTTAAGACATTTTATTACATATACATACATGATGATCAATGATTTTTGTTATACAAATATATGCGGGTGAAAGGTGAAGAGAGAGAGTTTAAGCTTTTTAAAAGTTCCTGCAAAGCCTTAACAACAATAATAATAATAATAAGAAGAGCAATAACAACAACAACAACAACAACAACAACAAAAATTCCAATAAACAATTATCAACAAATGATTAAATTAAGAAGATAAACTCTCTGCCAAGAAAAAAAAAATACTTTAAATAGGTGACTGTATGCATATCACATATGAGCACACAAGCAACATTATTTAGATAATGTTGAGCTGTTAACACGTTTACATATATTTAGCATATGTAATGTATGCAGCAGCATTTGTGCATATAAATAAATTTTGAAGGTGTGTTCCGTATATGTAATCATGTACAGTTACCATACCATTCATAGAGCAAACATTAGTTGAAAGCTGGAAAATAAGAAAAGTTGAGACAGAGAGAGAGAGAGAGAGAGAGAGTGATAGAGAAAGAGCAGGACAGAGGGGAGGAATTATAAAGTTACCAACTTTAGTTTGATAAGTTTTGTTGGTGTTGTATGCATAAAATTAATATCTAATGCCAATGTCTGGCGCATGTCTAGTCTGGGTCAGCTTCTATCAACACATACAATAAAAAAACAAACACACATATGTGCAAATATATGCGTGCATACATACATACAGTGGGGTAGCATTAATTAATATTAAGATGCAAAAAAAAGAAGAAGAAGAACCTAACTGAAAAGTAGAACAACATAGACACACACATGCACACATATAAACATAAAAATTTGATTATATGCAATTTACTTGAGGCTTCTTCCACTCTTCCACACACACCACGCACACCCAGCAACAGATGCCTTGAATAGTTTAAGTCTTCTGCTGTTTTTATACAAATTTTTTTCTTCTTTCTGCTCATTTTGCATTCATAAAACAGCTCGCGAGCTGCTTAAATTTATGAAACTGTTAACTGTTAAGCCAACAACGTCAGCCGGCCATCTCTATACTGGTCTCTTCTGGTCTCAACACAACTGTTGCGCACATTAATGTAAAAAAAATATATATTTTGTAGTTTTTTCCTGGCATATACAATACGTACATACATACACATTTAGCATATGTAAATGATCATAATAATAATTCAAGTTCAAGTTCATCATCTACACACAGTGTATACGTTGCGTATACATACGTACGTAGTGTACAATATCAACATTTTCAAAGTGTATGGAATATTTGATATGATGAAAGAGTCATTGCCACTGTCATTATCATGATGATGATGATGATGATGATGATAATTCATTTATAAATGTAAATTTTTTGGTAAAGAATGTAAATAACAGTTATATGAAAAAATTCAAACAAGCCCACGCAACACCTGCTACCAAACTACAGATAATAAAACAAGGCTATAAAAAAATAGCTTCAGCTGCAGTTATAGTTAAGAGCGACTTTGAAACGTCCTACACTATCATATTACCAAACGAACCCACAAGTAAAAGTTTATCAGAAGGAATACTTTTCTTAAAAAAATTTGTTAAAATACTTTTATCGATTCTAACAGACCTTTTAGTGCCGTAAACCACATAGTTCTGCATTTTATGCAATTGCTTAAGTCATTATCCCATAGAAGCCTCTTCGAAAAAATTTGTTATACGGTTTCTAAATATGGTGCAATCCATCCCCTAGACATCTTAGAGCTAAATTTTATTAATAAATATCAAAAATTTCATTAAGTTCTTAAATAAAACGGACAGACAGACGAAAATGATTAAATCGATTTAAATTTCGATTCTAAAATTATCAAAATAATTAAAGATTTAAAAGAAAAACTTGTGAAGCGGATTTTATCATAATTTCTATGTAACAGCGAATCATTGTCATATAATCGTCACTTTGTGAAAAAGATGTTAAATGGAGAGAGGTTCCAAAAAAAGTTCGATCGGCCTCAAATTTGACGTGTTCAATTATCCAACTTTTATGCAACAACATTAAGAATTGATAATTTTGCTCATATAATTGACTGATTAGGGTTTTATATAAGGAGATGTCCTACAAATGGTCCAATTCAAAACGTTTTCAATATAACTCGCTAAGAGCAAGAGCTTGTAGCGAATTTCATTAAAATATTTTCAATTTATGATTAAACTAATTAATGCATCTCTCATTATGTAATGACAGACGTACCGACATTTTCCAATTAATTTTGAAAAAATGAATCTGAATCGATAAATTTCCCAACTCTACTATAACTTCACCTCTTATATGCAATTTAAATAGAAAGAATTTAAAAAGAAATTCAATTTCCAAATGGATGAATTTTTGATTATACGAGAAGAAGCGTAAAAAATTTTCCTTAATGCGTTTGACAGGCTGGCACGCAGCATATACTCTATACCCAACATTACTTAATGTTTGGGTTTTTTGTTTTTTTCTTAATGCTTTCTTAGCGCACCCATAAAGGAGAAAGGGAAGCAATAAACTAAAAAACAAAGAGGAGGAAAGAAGAAGAAGGCAAACGTAATAAACGACTAAGAAAAATCTTGTACGTGACCAACCGCATTCGAAAGCCAAACTGTAACAATTCTGACACAGCCAGCTCTCGGTGTCTCTCAGTCGGAAAACAAAATAAAAAAAATCTAATTCAAAATTGTGGAACATACAGTTTTTTTTAATCGATATAACAATTCCGGCTATAACAACGACAAGCGTAACGCAACCCCCGTAGGAAAGAAAAAACGCAAAAAATCTGGGACATTGAGAGCATAGCAAAGGGGTGGGCATAAAAGAGCATTCAAGCCTCAATTTAAAGCAAATGAGTATTGGCAAAAACTACACTCCAGAGACCGAGCAAAATAGCACAAAACATATATTTTTATGAAATGAACGAAAGAAGGAAACAATACGAAAACCCTTAAAAATTCTTTAGCTGCAGTTGTGGCTGTTGGGCTGGGCTCGGCTCGGCTCATAACATCAACTTTAACGACTCTTAACAATTGTTAACTAATCGTCTATCAATATCGCCTTTATGAAGCATGAAACGCGTGCTTAAATATATACACACATATGTAGATAGAGTTTATACTCAGAAAAACCCATCGAGTCGGACGGAGTAAGGTAGTGAGATAGCCAGCTAGTCAATCACTTAGTCATTCATTCATACATTCCTGGAAGAGAATTTGTCTGGGCGTTAAACAGCCACATCAACTTGAATCAGATAAAGCACCAGCCTCAGCACCAGCCTCAGCACCAGCATTACTCTTTATGTAAAACTTGTAGTAAAGCACAACACCAGTAGCCAGGCAAAGTTACAACCAACCTAACACATCTTTCATTTTTCTCCTCCCTCCAACAATCGCCTACCAACGCAGAGGTGGTAAGCATTTCTTCTTTGGTTTATAGGTATCTAACCTTGAAGAGCCATGTGTGGCGTGATAGCAAAAGCTTTAAAAACAAAACTCAACTTTAATTACTCAAATATCAACTAAAACAGCCACAAACAACATAGAGATCGTCAACTAGAACACCCAAGTTCAATCTAAGGAATATGGTTTTTTTTTTCTTTTCCTTCCTTAACTTAGATCACCAGCCAGCCATAGCCATAGTGTGGTCATCACAAACTGGTGAATGGTAAGATTGTTTTGGTCATGCTAACATCATGCTAACAACAACGGGAAGAACGGAAAAATACAAAAACAAACGAACAAACATACAAACGCTTAAAGTGTAATCTGATATCATAACATTAAGTAACTGCTGCAATGTTGCTACTTTTTCTTTCCTTCTTTTTTTTTCCTCTTTTCCATCTTGCAATCTGTCAGCTAGCCTCTGCGTCTGTCTGACTGTCTGTCTCGTCGCGTAATGTTTGTTATAAGTATGATGATGCTAATACAATGCTTTAGCATCCACGAATCATCACCATCAACAGCAGCATCAGCACCACTAACAGCCTTCATATTATCACCATATAAAATGTCAGTCACTCCGTCTGAGATGGGGGGAGAGTGGTTGGTAGCAGGAAGGATCAACAAAACACTGCAAGCAAACACTGTTGTGTTCTACGAATTATTGCTGTTGCTGCTGATAGTTGTACAAAAACCAAACCCACAACAGATGCTGTCTTTCTTGGTAAGTTTGTTGTTGTTGTTGTTATTGTTATTTGCTTGAATACGAAAGATTTGTTTCATTTATGATGTGTCCCGTGTGAGGAGATTTTTTAGAATTTTTTTTGTTGTTTTTTTTGGGTAAAAATGTTTCCTTAACAGATATTTTGGAAATGTTATTGTGGTTGTTGTTGTTGTTTGTTGAAGATTTCTATTAATGATGTTGGCAACAGTTCTTCATTCCTCAACACACTCGAATCACGATAAAATACAAAATTAATTTTAAAAGGACAGACGTACAGACTGTTCATGATCAAAGTGATCTTTTAATTTAATTATTTGTTTATTTATTTAAATCTATTGGTTATAAAATTATTTACACATAATAACTTATGTGTATGCAAGAGGAGAAGCAACACAAAGAACAACATTTGACATAAATACTCTATTTTCTACATCACCCTCTCTACATATATTTCTTAACTAACGCCTGTTCTTTATAGATAACTAACAAAGTATTGTGTTTGGTATATAAAAGATTTAACTTCACAGTAACACTTCCGCCACATTTACAATAGTATTTATACATATAAGGTCCGTTGTTATTTTTCGGCCAATTAGAAAGCAAAAGAAGAAGAAGAAGAAGATGACATAGCAGAAGGTGGTTTCTAAACAAGTAAAGCCTTCCAACAAATTCGATTGTCTTTCAAATGACAGGCATTTTTTATGCAAAATATTTACACTTATACGTCGTATATAGAAATGAATAACTTTTGCCGTAAACCTAAACAAATAAGAGAAAGAGGGAGAGGGATAGAGAGAGTTTATGTTGTTATGAATTATGGTGGGTTAACCGATGCCACACAGGACAATAGAAAGTATGTCAAGCGGAAAAAGTTGAAAATTAAACATAAATGCTACAGGATATGACCACAATGCTTACAACAACAATAACAGTTGTGCACAATATAAATATAACCACAAACACCACAATTACAACATTCTTTGTTTATTAAATTCTTTTGTACTGTATTTTATTATCATAATAGACAGAGAGAGAGCGAAGGAGTAGCAGAAAGAGAAAATGTGAAAGCTTTACCATTTTAACCTAACTTTACGGTGATCTTGGTAATAAATTTATATTATTTACTTCCGGTAATTTTGGCTTTTGTTATAAACTGCTGCAACAACATACATTTTGTACAATGAACATACAAATGAACTTTAAAGGTAAAGAAAATTAAACATAATGTTGGAATGAAGTGTTCTCAATTGAAAAATTGCCCTTAAGTTAATTGCTAGAAAATTATAATTGGAGTAGAAAGGAAGCTGGGAAAATAACAAATAAAAAGTAAAAAAAAAAATAGTGGGCGTGGCATATATCTACTGACACTCTTTAATAGGGTATGCTTCATACATCATTTTACAAATGGGATCATGCGTCCCATATGGATTTTTTGAAAATTTTTATTATATCTGTTATAGAACCACGCCCATTTTCGAATTTACTATTTATTAATACGTTTTAACAAATTTTAACTGTGTAGCTTATTTTTTGTAGCTGATTGATCGAATTTTGTCAATTGTGGGCGTGGCCGTTAACTTGCCTGCGTGCGAACAACTAAAAATCTTCAAACAACTTTTTATGGGAATGTCTAAAAGGTTGCTGCCTGTAATGAGCTAACAACAGATGGACATATGGACGGACATGTTAAGATCTAGTCAGATTTGTCTGCAAATCAAAAATATATACACTTTAAACCCTTTAAAGCCTTCTACTGGGTATTGCAAACATATTATCAAACTTAACTTAGGATGAAAAAAATTCCAAAATTTTATGTAACCTCTTTTCTCAAAAATTTCTCAACCAAATTATTCTTGAAAGGTATTAAATAAAAACTCCACAAATCATTGATGGATTTATGGCCACGCCCACTTATAATCACTTTTGTGATTTGATTTTATTCCTTTTATGAAAATCAAACAAAAATATTCCATCATTGTGTTCGCATTGCAGAATCCTCTTATGTACTGAATTTCCTTTTTCTATAATTCGAATAAGAAAAATATTTTACAAGTTTGTAAGTATGCACGGAAGAGTGGTGAAATGTGTGGAATTTTCAATAAGAAATTCCAATTGAAATTATAAATTCCAGATTAACTATCGATGGCGAACTCTAGGTGGCAGTAGCAACCAACTCTTTTTCCCATAAGGGTGACAATGTACAAAATGTAAATGTATCTCTCTCTCTCTCACACACACACAGTCAATACAAAACAAAATTGACAAAACAACATTCATATTTATGTAGGTATACATGTTGCTTCGTAGTGAGTGAGAAAATCTCATCAATACATTGTTGTAATTATTGTTGTTTGTCATTTGATTTGATAATATGACCTTTGCGCTATTTAAATATGTTGTTATTAATAATGTTGTTGTTCAACGTAAACATCGATGTAAGAGGTTGTCCTGCCAAACACTTGTTTAACTGCCATCTCTAAGGAATTTTATTTTATTTTCCATTGCATTTATGATTTACATAGTTTAACGCTTTTTATACATATTTGATCACCCATCAAAATTGTCATCATTGTTGTACAAAAATTGGATTCACTTTTCGTATTAGTGTAAGTGGAGGGCTTGTGTTGAATATGTGTTTTATGCTTTATATATATATATAATATTATTATATTTCAAGTGAAGAATATATTAAGTTTGAGTAGATGTTTGTAACTTCTAGATAGCTAGAGAAAGAGAGAGAGAGAGAGAGAGAGAGAGAGAGAGAGATCTTCAGTTTATTAAAGTGATCGATTCAAGTTCGTTTGTCCGTACGTCTGTTTGTATACACCTCCATTTGTCCGTACGTCTATTTGTACGTACGTCCATTTGTCAGTATGACCATTTGTCCGTATGTCCGCTGCCTAAGTTTTGCATATTTCATTAAAAACTTTTTACAAAAACACATTTTAAATCAAAGTATTAGATAGTGTAGGGGGTGATGCTTAACCTAATATATCACTTATTTCGCTTTTAGCAATGTTTACATGTTAAACTGGTGTACTGGTTAAACAACAATTTCCAACATTCCATGTGCAAAATATTATCCTTTCGCTTATCCTTACTGCTATTTTACAACACTCTAGAGAATGGTTTTAAATTCTTTACTCTTTACACTTTACAACAATGTGTAAAGAGTACATGTGCCTGTATGTTTAATATTATATTTCGCTGACACAAGCAAATACTTTTTATGGTTCATTGCGTTATATGCATTCTTTATTATTATTTGCTTGTCAATATTTTCAATACTTGTTAAGGTAAAATGGTAGATATTTATGAAAGAAGGGTTGCATGCATACAAGTACTTACATAAACCCACATACACACCTTTTTCGCGTTAAAGCAAAACAAAACAAAAAATGGTACATGAAGTGATTTTATTGGCATTGATTTTATATGACAAGAAAATTCAGATTTTTACACCTTCGAACTTGAAATGGGAGACATATTCACTTTGTTTTGATGTTCTTAGTGAACAGGTGGTAGGTTTCGATATAGGGTCTCTATTAAAAATACTTGAAATTCTTTAAATTCCAAATCGCTTAAACTATGTCTGTCGGTCCGTCTATAGAAAGTATTATCTGAATAAAAGATTGATTTATGTGGTTAACACTTTCTGAAAGTAGAAAATATTTCTGAATTGGTTTAAACATGTACTTCTGTCCACCCTTATGTTGTCTGTCTATATTAGCTTTTAGTTAAACATGTCCATCTGTCCAATTTGAACACTTTTAGAACACCTTTGACAAAACAAGTACGTATGTTTTTAGATGGTAAATATAAAAGGCGAATGACTAACTTGAAAATTTGAAGCATAACTGCACTTTAACAAGTCCAAAAAAAGTGTATAAACACATACGTACACATATTTGTACATATTTCCTAAGCAGTAAACATACAATTATTACTTACGTTGCAGGAAGTGTCTTCCAAATGTCAAAATCAATCATCATCATCCCATAAAGGGAGACATTAACCAGATTCTAGAGATACTACAACTTAAATTGTTGTTATAACAATCATAACACGAAAAAAACACACCACACAAATTATGTGCATATTGAACTGAACTAAGCAGGGAAAAAAAAACAGTTTAATTATAAATTCCAATTGAACATCTGGCCACTGAGTATGCCATTAAATCAATGCAGGCACAAATCACACACATACCAACAAACGATGACTAAATATGGTTCAATAAAAAAAAAATTATTATTAATATTATAATTAATTAAGAACATGTGTATTTACACCTTCACGTTAATGTGAGTGTGAGTGTGAATGGCTGCCTCATTAAATAGGCAATAATATGTATAATGCATGAAAACGCTTCAAACGAAATTTCATACAGACCAACAAATGTATGCTTATTTATGTATGGATGTATAAGGTCCATAAAAATGAATGAAATTGAAAAAAAAATAAAAAACTAAGACCAAGCAGAGAGACAGACAGAACTAACCGAACTGAATTATTCATCAAATGAAATGAAAATGAAAATGTAAACAACGCAACGTAACACAAAGCATTAGCAGCCAACCAACAAGGCGTATGAATGTTAAGAAGACGAAGAAGAAGAAGAAGCAGAACAGAAGACACCAACAAATTAATAATTATTCATTATATGAAAAAGATGATAATGAAAGTGATAAACAGAAAAAAAAAGTAGGAAAGAACGTAACAGGGCTCTTTTACACACTCTCATGTAAAATTCATTAGGCAACAATAACAACAACAACGCATAAGGTAAGGTAAACTGTCCAGCCCAAAACTTATTATTATCATCATCATGACATCAGCTTGCAAAAGCGTTCTATACACTTAACAGGGTGATCACACTTTCTCTCTAGATCAGTGGGTCACAAAATTCAAGTTTTTATTGTACATTGACTTATATTTCTTATATAAGACGAACAAGTAAGAAAACTACATTTGGCTTGAGACAAATCTTAAGTACCCTCCATATGTATATACAAATAGTGGGCATGGCAGGTACATGATTAGGTTCTTTCATAGTGTTTGTGCTGCGGATCTTATAGTATACGTTTTTTTTTTCTTTTTGTAAATTGTAAAAGTATCTGTTATACGACCAAGCCTACTTTTGGCACGAGGAATTATAAGTAAGTACACCAAATTTCAACTGCATCTTTCAATTGTTGCTGCAGATAAATAGAGTGTTGTCGATAGTGGGTGTGGCTATTGCCCGTTTTTGCCCAAATTAATTAATTTCATCTCAATATTTTTAAATTTATGATTATGAGAGTAACAACAACAGACAGACGTACGGACGTACGGACGTACGTTTCAGTTTTTGATGCTGAAACAAATGACAAACTTAGTATACACATATTTTAAGTCAATGGTATAAAAAAGGATAACAAATAAAACAATTCAGCGGAAGGTTTAACAATTTTAAATAAACAAATGAGCTGGACACACCGACATTATACAAATTAAAACAATGAGTGGTGGTCATTGATTAGCGGATAAAGCTTTTTCATATGATCACTAAACTTATATAATCACAGTCAATACAAAGCAAGAAGTTTCCTTGACGTAGTTAAAGCTTACGTAAGCGTCAGCTGCGCATCCATGAATCATTTGTTAGCAATGCTGTGCTTAATACCGTTCACCCAACTAGGTGTACAATTACTTTGTAGAATATTTGTAGACTTGAAAATGTTAATCAAAAAATACCACAATATACAAGTAAGATGTACACAGCACAACAACAGCAGACAACGGCATACGGAATGGCTCACATTGATAAATTAGCATAACATTAGAATTGGTAATTAGAGTGGCGCACAGCCAACAGCATAAGCTTTGCTAAGTGAATGTATGCCAATACAAACAAACGAATGTACGTCTCTCTGTATTTATTCATAATAGAAGGCACGTTACTCATGCGCTGTTTTTTTGTTAATTTATTTTTGTCAAAAGCATTTACAGATAGAATGAAACAGACTGACAGACTACAGGGTACAATTTCTTATGAGTTAAACTTGAAATCGAAATAATTTTTGGGTGAAAAGATTTTAACTGAGAAAAAATGTGTTGCAGCGCCTGTGCGCTTAGCCTTCCATTTATCATTTATTTGGTGAGTGACTCTTCATTTCATTATATTGTAACATCACATATGTATGGGCAAAGATTTTTGTCTTTTGTGAGCGCATCATTTGTTATATAACCTACAGCAGCAATAGCAGGAGCAACAGTTATTTGTTTTGGTTATCTTCTCTGATGAATTATTCAAATGAATGTTCATGAAATATTTTATTCAGGCATTCATTTGTTTCCATTTTTCTCCTTCTCCTTCTTCTTCTTCCTTTTGGGCACATACGTGTACATCCATTTAATGAAATGCAGTTGAAAATAAAATCATCAGCCCGTTTTCATGTGTTCGTTGTATAATGCACAGTATTTATATAAATTGTTTGTTTTGTTTTTGTTATTTGTCTTGTTCTTCTTATTTTTTACTAATTTATGTTGTTTTATGCGCATAATTTTTTTTTGTTTTGTTTATTGGAATTATTTTTATTCACTCTATATAAGATAAGGGGGTGAATTGGGTTTGTCGATATATTTGCAATACCCAAAAAGGAGGCGTCACAGTATTTATTCTTGATCAGCTACCGGAATTGAGACGATTTATACATGTCCGTGAGTCCTCAGATTCCTCAGCTTCTCAATGGTTATCATGCAACTCTTTTATAGTCCTCTGCAGCAACAAACTTTATGTAGAAATTTCGCCTTATTGCAAAAAATATAACACACAAAATAATCGTTTAGTCCGTTACGCGCGAGTGTGTAGAAAATTTTAATTCAATATCATTAAATAGTATTTTCCCACGTTAGAGTAAAAATCGATGATAAAAGTCTATCACAAAAATACGTTACATAAGAAGAGTTAGACAATATCTGCGCATCATTATATTGTTTATAAAGAAGATAAAGAGCAAACACAGACGCAGGATATCATTTGATGGGGTTCCGAAAAAAAAACTAAATTGAAAGGCTTGGAATTTAAATTTTTGCATGCAAAACTGATCACATTGAATAACAATTGGAATATGAATCATCTTCAAATGTATCTGCTTCTTCTTGTTCTATTGCTTTTCCTCTAAAGGGATATCTACCTCAATTATTTCATAGATAGATAGTGTAGAAGAGAAAACCATCCTTGCTTGCATCGTCTATTTAACAACTCACTGCTGTACATATAAAAAAAAGAAAACATCCTCCAAGGACAGACAGTTTCAGCGACAGTTTCCATGGGAACGTAATTTACATGCGTCTCTTCTTTATTTTTTTTGTTTCATCATTCTGTTTGTTGTTAAATAAATAACATTTTACCCCTTTTACTAACTTACTAACCTGGTGAGATGCAAAAAGTTGTGTTGCAAAGCTTGAGAAAATTTTTTCTCAATTATTGTGAATATGCAAAATATTACAACAATACATTAATAGTGATAGATGATGTGTGTATGCGTGCGTGTGTGTGTGTGTATGTAGGTTTCAAAGTCACCCTTATACAGTGTTTTATTAAACCGTAAAGATCATCTTCAGCAAATTTCCTTTTTATAGCAAAGATCACCCATGTACGTGTGTATGTTTGTAGAGAACAGACAAAACACCTTAACTTCCCTTATTTGAATACTCATCCTTTTAAATACAACAACAACAACAACAACAAGGAATGATCGTAAAGGTTAATACATGAAATCTTGGTCTTGCACGCACCTTAGATAGCAGCGATAATACAGACATACCCTCACTTTAACTGAAGCAGCAACCCTTTCGGTGTTTGTTGAAGCAATACACAAAAATAAACGAAGAAGATATTCTATTTAATTTGTTATTGCTTTTGTTGCTGTTGTTGTATACCTACCTATCATTTTTCTTTGTGGCATCCAATTGCTATTCTCATGCAAATTTCCTTTTTACAGAACATCAATACTTTTGAAATTAGGTGAACAGCAGCAGCAACAACAACAACAACAGCAACAACAATAAAATGACAAACAAATATAATAGAATAAAGGTCGTGACATACACACACACATTCCATGTACTCTGCACACTCGCACACAAAATTGATCGTTAAAGCAATTCGCGTTGTTGTACATTGTTGTTCAATGTTTGGGACGTCAACAACTTTGCAAAAAAACATTGTAAGGAAAATGTAATTCTAATCCCTTTGAACAGGATGAAAATATGAAACCTTTCACGTGTGTTTCAAAACCAAAACCCAAGTATGTGTCGCAATTTTCTCGGTTAGCGCATCTTGCTTACCTCGCCTTGATCTTGGGGTGTTATGCAAATTTTTCATTTCTTTATATTTATAACCAACCTATTGATCGTTAATTTATGCATAAAATAGTTTCACCTTTAACATGAACCCCTTACAATACTTCTTTGCCATTGCTTGGTGTTATTCCCAAAGGGTGCAAAAGTGTTTTCTTTTTTTAATTTATGCAAATTCAATTTTTTACTTATAATACTGTTGCAATCTTCTTACATGGAAATACAAAGAAATTGTAAAGAATAGGAAGGAATTTTGCAAGGAAACACCCAAGCTTGGTGCTCAAGCGCGCCTTAACCAACTTTCGCCTTCATTGTGCACGTAAAACTTCTCTCTGCTTTCTTTAGATTAGAGGCGAACCTGAGCTAAATAAAAATCTAATTTATTGTGTGTATGTGCGCGTGTAAGTATGTTTTTTTTTCGTTTTTGTTGTCGTTTTCCTTATTATGGTTGTTATTGTTACGTTTGCCCGGTTCGGTGTTGCAAATTTTCTCAAACATCCGCTTTTCCATAAATAAATACACGTTACATTGTGTTCAGATTTGCTTTTCATTTCTTTATTATTTATTGTATTTACACTTTATTTATATATTTATATGTATTCTGTGCACTTTTTTTGTTTGTGTATTGTGTGTGAGATGGTATGCAAACGAGGTTTTCAAATGTTTCCTTTTTATTCCTTGTAAGGAAACACTAACCAAGTGCCTAAGCAACAGCACTCAGATTGAAGACTGTAGACTATTCAGTTTGCTTGAGAGTTGAATTATTCAGAATTGGATTATGTTCCTCTGTAGTTAGAACTTCAAGGTTTTACTTCCTAAGAGATGGCATCTATAGTTAGAATTCCTGGATATTTCTTAAATTTTCTTACAGCAAATAACTTTTGTAAGGTAATTATAACTAATGTAACAATTTTGTGGATTTTGGTCGTGGCTCTTAATTGATTTTGTCCAATTTAAAAAGCGACCTGTGTGCAGAAAGTAAACATATCTGTACAAAGCTCCATTTCTCAAAGTTTGCGGTTATAAGAGTTGCATCAACAGATCTGAAACATCCTAACATCGACTGAATGTTTGTTATATAGTAGATTATGAATCGAAGTGTTCTTATATGTGAACAGAAGCTCGTTTGAATTTTGAAAATTTTCAATGAAGGTTGATTGGTTTATATGTCTCTAACATATTTTCTATATAATCTGACCATTTAAACAAAACGTGTAAGTTGGAAAACGTCTGCTATTCGTGTATATCACATGTGTGCCGTCATAGTTAATATGAGTGTTGGTTAAATGGATCTCTGGTGATATCAGTTTTTTATTTTTACAACAAATACAACAAATACAACAATAATAAACATCTTTAGATTTTGTAACGCTCCAGCGTTATTTATGGCTTTACACATGCAAATTATATTAACCGCATACACAATGTCACGAATATGCGCTACATGAATAACCGAGAGACAGAGAGAGAAAGAAAAAGAATTGCATGTAAAAAAATGTAATTGCAGTACAAACCAGAACAATTCCGGTTTTGTTTTGAATTCTATTTTTTTTTTTCGTTTTTTTTTCATATTTTTTTTATTCCCAGAATTTTTGTCACCTGAGCATGTGAGAAAATTGATGGCGACATTTTTGCCATAAACTAGATTCATTGCAAATTGCCTGCAATGGCTTTTTTTGTTTTTTTATATAAATTTTTTATATTCCATGTACATGTTGTTTCGAGCCATTAGCTAAAAATAGAAGAAAAATAAAAATATTAAAAACTGAAGTATGGAAAATTTTTCATTTACTGCTTTCTCACTTCGTTAGCAGACAACAACAGTCTCGCTTGGATAAGCACGTAATGCCCAGTAAATTCAAAACTGAAATATTTTCAAAATCACATTAATGAACAAAAACAAAAAAAAAACAGAATTTACAATTCTATCCCTTAAATATTGATAAATCAAACAAATGAACGAAACTTCATCCAATTTATACAATTTTAATCCTTTATCCTTTACCCAGAACCAATCAAAGACAATAAAAAAATAAAATAAAATAAATATTCATCCCTCTCCACAAAACTCATCTTCTTAGCTTTTCAACTTTGTTTTAACACACACACACACACACTCAGAATAAAATGCAAGTAAACAAATCACACAGCATTGAATGACTTTTAAATAAACCTGCTGCTGTTGAAGTTGCTAACGCTAATACCGCTGCTGTTGCTGTTGTTGCTGTTTCTGTTGTATTGTTTATATAACTCAGCTTCCTCTTATTCCTTTTTTATATATAAATAGAACCGCAAATTATAACAATCATTACCATACCAGTGTACACTCCACACTCCACACACACACACACATACATATTGCTTTGACTGTAAAAGACGCCACCAAACTCCTTAACACTCCTTAGCCTAACTGTGTTGTTGTGCTATGATTGTGAATTGTGGTTGTTATTGTTTTTGCTATTTATTCGCTTCCAAAAATCTCGCGCGTTAAATCAACACAATTGCCAAACGTCAACAAAACCCTTTAAATTATTATTTGTATATTCCTGTTTGTTGTTGAACTTTTCTCACACAGGCACAGGCACAGGCACACTCACTTTTTAACTCGCCCTCTAATCAAACACTAAAATGTTCTGTCATACCATGCGTACCAGGGTACAACTATTTGGAGAGTACTTTTACTGTTGTTTTAGTCATCGTTGACTGTGTGAATATATGTAAATATATATATATATATATATATATATGTGTGTGTGTGTGTCAAATTCTCAATCTCAGTTTACAATCAAATAATCGTATATCGTTTGAAAAGGTATAAGGGCGTTCAGAGGTATATATATCTATAAATATATATGTAAGCATGATATGTTCAATTATATACTTATGTATATATGTGTAGGAGGTATAAATGTATTTCGTAAAAAAAGTATATAAAGTGCAAACACTCGGTTAGTTGGATGTACTCTATGTCATGTTTTATAAACAATTTGAAAATTCTGCTTTTAATTGTTTGTTGTTGTACTTGATTTTTAATTTTCTTTTATTGTTGTTTTGCATTATTATAGTATATATTATTATTGTTGCTGTTGTTGTTGATTTTGATATATTTTTTGTTGTTATTAATGTTTTTAAGTTAGTTATCGCTGTTGTTGTTGTTTTTGGTGTTTTTGCTGCTGTTTTTGTTAATATTGTTGTTGTTTTTGTTTTGTTTTGTTGTTGTTGTTATTTGTGTTTTTCAACATTATGCACCCGCACTCATAACTCACGTACATACCTCACTTATAGATTTGAATTTTTTCTATCCCCTCCCCATACAAACGGTATACTAAGTTTGTGCAACTGCCAGAAGGAGAAGTCAGAAACACCTTAACTGAACTGCGAAAGAACTCCATAAAGTTTACATTGTTTTGTGCGTCTCTGCAGCTGTCTATTGATAACAATCTCACGGTCTAAATTCTTAAATATTGAGCCAGTTGGTTAGTTTTTGGATGCAGTTTTCTATTGCGGGAAAACAATCAAATGCCGCGCCCACAATTGACAAAAATCTATATATCAATCACAAAAATTGACTAAAAAAGTTCATTATGTAAAATTATTCGTGATGTTATAAAAATAAGCGAGGTAAGTTAACAGGCACGCCCACAATATATAAAAAATATTCTCCTTATTGCATAATTCGATTTGTGAGTTAATAAGTAAATCATACACTACTAAACGACACAATCAAGTACCTGCCACACCCACAATTTATATATAAATAAAAAGGTATTTAATATTTGAATTAAACCAAATTACTTTTTTCTTTACTTCTTTATATATACTCAGGTATGTAATATATATTAGGTGTGTCTGTCTCTCTCTGCTGTGTCTTCTTAAGAGTGCAATGTTTTTTAACAGAAAAAAAAGGGTTAACAGGAAACATTTGTCATAGAAATAAACAATCAAACAAACATGCAAACTTCAATTTTATAAAAAAAAAGAAAAAGAAAATCACAAAAAAACGTTCATTGCTTAGGTGGATGGTGTGTAAGAATACTTTGTCCCTACAACGTGTTAGGCAATCAAACAATTTAAAAAAATATATATAAAAAATAAAGATGAGAGTGGAACGTAAGACTAAAGCTTTGAAATCTTAAAAATAAAATGTGAATTATAAAAATTTATAATCAAAATTAAAATACACCAAATTATGTCCGTCAGTCGGTCTTTATTTACGTGAAAAGCTGACAAATACAATAATTGCTACATACAAAAACATACACAAACACTTGAAAAATACTAGAATATTTTAATAGACACGCCCACAACCAATAAATATAACAAAAAGAAACAAAACGAAAATACATTGATCCCATTGAGCTGACATTTGAGGGAGACATCAAATTATATAAACTTTACAATTACGTGTTAAATAAAAAAATAAAAGAAATAGTTTCATTATTATTTTATTGTTGTTGTTGTTAACCTCACGAATTACTAAAGTGTGCCCAAAAAAAGGAACAATTTTTTTCTTTTTGCCATAATACCATAAATACATGCCTTTACGCACCCAAATAGGTGTAAACTATAATCTCATCTCAATTACCGAACCTTAAATTCAGACACTCACTCCACACACCACACACCACACACTACACACTACACACTACACACACACTCTCATATTGAAAATTAATAATAATAAAACATTTATTTGCAGTTTATTTTCATTCATTAAAACGCAAGCCAGAAAGCAAGCAAACGAACAAGTAAGCAACACCGACACACAGACAGACAGACAGACAAAATGTCTGAAAAGTCAGAACGCGTTGTAATAATGATGCTTTGCAGTTAAAAGCAGTTTAAAACCAGACAGACAGTAAGATCTTAAGCAATTGTCACGAGCATGAACACGGTATGACTCAAAGGTACATCATTTTGTTGTTATTGTTGTTTTATTTGAACTTAAAAAGCGGCATATATGTAACAAAAGCAAGGAAGAACGTGCCAAACTTGAAACAGAAAGCCAAACAACCAATGTAACCATCATCGTCATCAACATCATCACATCAACAACACACTCTACCAGAGTGTTTGCCACTACATGGCACTATGTGGCAGTCTCTGGCAAATGATAATGATGATGATCCCGCTTTGTGATTAAATGAAATTACTAAACGCGTCTTAATATATCTGCAAGCACACACATCAGTTGCTTACTGATGCTGACAGTGATATACACAAAAACGCATCATCAACACTTTTTTTTTTGTTTTTTGTTTTTATTTTGTTTAAGTAAAAGCCGACACAAAAAAACGCGTATGGCAAGTAACCACGCACGCAGCCGCAACGTACATATGAAAAATTGTTGAAGGTTTCGTTTTTTTTTTGTTTTTTTTTTGTTTTTTTGCTTGAAAATAATGCAACCTTTAGTGGGATGACATACACCGACGCATTGATTAAAGTCTACTGCTAAACAAGCAGACAATCTACTGCTCTTTTTATTACACTCTGCACGTAACATAAGAAGTATGCTAAGTTTGATACCTTGTTTGCAACCACATTGAGGAGGTCCATCCCCCTGAATAGTTGCAATCAAAATCAAAAGCTTCATAAATTAAGTCGATTCTGTGCAACTGTCGGTTGTCTTGATTGCAAAATATTAGATGCTGGAGCATAATCAGATACATGCCACGCCCTAATCGATAAAATTCTATAATATCAGCCCCAAAAATGAAAATGTTGGAAAATTAAAGCACTTTTTATTATTAACTTGGGTTCAGGTAATGAAAACGCCTCTTAAAGAAAAAAAATTTCGTTTTTGTTACAAAATACAATTTACCACATCTCCTAAAACTATTTAAAGGTATAATCACATCCTTGCCACACCCCTGATTTTTAATTAAGAGTACTTAACATTCGACCTAAAGCAGATTTTGTTTTTTTTTTTTTAGTTTTTCTTAAAACTGAACCTTATATAAATATATACATAATTATGCATGTGTATGTGTGTATTTGAAGAAATTTTGATTCTTTTCTAACTGATTATACAACGAAAACGTTTAACACATCTCCACTACATATACTCGACAACTTATCGCCTAGACGTGTTTTTTGTTATTATATCAGATGAATAAAGTTGGTATGACATTAAACCAAAGAGACAACTTGTGTATGGAGACAAATTTCAATTAAAGTGCACGTAGTGTTATTATGCTTTGCATTGAGTTTTATAGTGGTAGCAATAGCTATAAAAATGGCAAAAAGAGAAGCTTTAAAAGTTAGTGGTAGAAACTTGGATGATACTGAAATATTGTTAAACAATTGAGAATTTTACTATGAGATCTGAAGTGAAGAATTATGTTAGAAGAACCCTCGCAAGGTTGGTTCATATTCTTTACAACTAAATCAATAAAATCAGTGTTCGTGTTGTATGGATTTATTTAGTTTTTCTTCACTTATTTGTTTATTTATTATTTTTTCTATAAATAATAAAATTATTAACCATTATTATAAGACCAACTCTCCTCAGCAGAACCATACCATCTTGTTATTTATGAACCACCCATTATTTTGAGTCTTGAGACATTTTAACCAGACAAGTTAACCTTTTATGTGATAACAAACTTATAAATTGTCGCAGTAATAAAGGAAAATTTGATTTATTATCAAACATTATGTTGAGTTATAAAAAATTACTCAAGCGCAGCGAACGAAAAGCAATAGCCTAAAACAAGACTAGCTTCCTTAACGAACAATAACAATAACAAGTAAATAAATATTAAACTAAATAAAATGTTAACGGTATGGTAGCTATATAGCTACACATACACCCACGCGTTTATTTATCAGCAACCCCAATATTTATATTGTTTGTAAGCATATGTTGTGTCATTCGCTAAATGAGATACAATATAGTTTAGTTGGCGTTTCACTGTTTTTGTCACTCAAACATATTTACGGTTCAATAAACCATAAAAAGCTCATTAATTATGCGTCTGTATCTAGTTGACTTGACATAAAACTTGACGCTCTCCACCACAATGAAGTGTGATAGATGTGTTATGTACTGTAGATACACACCTAACCCTCATAATGTCCCTAAAATGTAGACTAACTAACTAACTATACAATAACAGGTTTGCTGTTTGCTGTTTGCTGATAATAATAACAAGGGTTGCCCTACACTAGGGTCTAATTATTACGTATGTTGCTATCAACCTTCCCACTTAAATTTAGTTATTTATGCATTTAAGTGGATAGGAAAGGTGTTTCTTTCTTTCTTTGAGTTACAAGTACTGGCAACTAAAGTGATACTCATTTATACGTACTTTATACATTATTTAATGGTGTTTAACTAGCACAACACCGCCTTCTGCTCGCGCTATCAATAGTTTCAGTTTCAGTTACAATTTTTTATGCCCTCTAGTCAAGTAGATTCCCTAATTTATCTGTTTGTTGTTTCCGTTGGAAAAGATCAGATAAAGGCTTCATATAACCAACTTAACTCAAGGCGAAATTAGTCATATGGTGTGTACGACACTTACTCAGAAGATGTCTCCTATAAATTCATGCATTGTGGCGATCTTACCCTGCAGATATGGAAATTATCCCCCATAAAGTGACATCTTTTAAAAACACCTCATCACTGAAAAAATGTAAGCTTTTTTATACAGAGAACTGCAAATTCCGCGAAGCAAAAATGAAACGCATTCTATGGCACATTCTATGTAAATGTTGTGCAGTCTATGGGGCCAGATATCGGATGTTTGGTGGCTATATTGTGACTTCAAGTTTTATATCAAACTAATTCCTAAACCAAGAGCCTCAGGAACTGAACTAGTACAACAGATCTCTTCAGGTCACAGAACAAACATAGCCTAGATATATAATAATAACTTCAACTTCTTTCTCAAACATTCTCAATGGTATGGCTCTAAAAAGGACATAATCTCCTTGTTAGCTAAAATTATAAGTAAAACTTTAAAAGTAGAACTCTGTCTCTGCGTCGATGCCCAGTATTGGACACTCTTTCTCCACCCAGGTATACCTAAACTCTTCCTTCTATGCGATCAAGAACCTCAAGACAAGATCTGGAAGATCCTGCCTACACATGATAATTATACGCTAGTTTCGGTGGTATACAAGCGGTGTAGATGGTTCGGATATCGGCTGGCGTGATCGATTGAGAAAGCCGCAGCTCTTGACTGCTTTTTTCGACACCTCAAACACATGTTCAGACCAGTGGAGATCATTTTATATAAAATCATAAACGTCTTAATATTTTCAATTACTAAACTTCCTAAATAGTTAGACTGCAAATAATTGCGGTTTATTAAAAAAAAAAATTCCTTTAAATACAATTTTTAAAACCATACAGCACGTAGTTTTTTTCTTTTTTCATTTTAGTCACCATTTTTCTTAGTTTTGTGTGTGTGTGTGACATTAACAAAAAAAAAAAATTAAAAAATTACGAGGATGAGAGTTTTTGGAAAATATACAAATATACAACAACAATGTTATTCTACTGTTATTGTATTGCATTGCATGGTCGTTCTATCCATGCACTAGCTGGGCTGGCAAGTTCGTTGGTTGCTTGACTGAGTGACAAGCTGTTGTTATTGCATGGACAAGTACGTGAGCGTCAAATGCATTGATGGTATAACATACATACATACATATTTATATGCCTCTCTCTCTCTCTCTCTCGTGAATTCACAATAAACGCTACAATGACCGCCGTTTCATTGTCAGGCATTAGTAGCTACTAGCATAAAAATAGCATAAAAGGCATGGCAAGGCAAAGGGGCCTCAAAGACTGTGGTGCGTATGTATATATCAGCTGTTTATTTTTATACCACATATATATCTATATATGTGGAGACCGGAAACCTTTACCAAAACGTGATCTACCGTACAAAACGCAGCTATGTTTTATGTTTTATTACCTTTTACGCTTATGAGCCACAGTTCGGTGATATAATATTGTTGAGCTGCGATATGTTATGCGTTGCGATGCATTATGTTGACAACAGTAACAACAACAACAATAACAACAACAGCAACGATAATGGCGACAAAACAGCAATGTTGGTGATGAGTACATTAAGATATGAACGCGTTGTTGAATTTTTTCGTTATTTTTTGTTTTGTTTTTGTTTTTGTTATTTCTTAGAGAATATATATCTTGTATATGGATGACAACAATAGCAACAAGAACAATCAAACGTTTAAAAATGAAACGAAACTATTGTCATTTTTGTGTATTTGTATATAAAGAAGAACGTGGTACGTGCTTCCACAGAAGGAGCGCTGACTTTACGCACAACTCAACTTTGGATAAAACGTGCACAAGAAGACACACTCACACACACGTACAATACACAGAATTTCAAAATCACACATATTTACGTTGCATACAATATATTTGTGCGTATATGCTGGCATGTGTGGGTACACAGTTTTATGTTTTTATGTTTTTTATTTTTATGGTTAAACAACACAACACAACGTTTAAAACGTATGACAACAATTTGAAATGCCATCAAAAACATTTTTCAATACAATTCATCTTCGTCTGCTTAAAGCCTCCATATTGTAAAACAAATGCGTCTTTGAAATTGTTGGTTGGTGTTGGTGTTGGTGTTTGCTTGTTTGTGTTATGTAGCCGTTGTCTCGTCGTATTTATTTGGTTTGTTTGGAAAATGAAAAACAAGAAAACAAACAAATAGTGGGCGTGGCACATAATTGATTTTTATTGAATGTAGGCGTGATTCTTGACTGATTTTGCCCAATTTAAATAGCGATCGATAGGAGACGATATAATCGTCCGAACATGACGGACATTTGTGCCTAATCGACTCAGTTTTTAAAGTTGATCAAGAATAAATTCTTTCTAAATTGGGAAAATAGGTTAAAACCACGCCCACCATACGCAAAACTCTCTCTATTAGCCATAAAAAGTTAACTGTGAATTTGAAATTAATATCAATGTCACAAAAATAAGGAAAATGTTAGGACGGACACGCCCACAACTTACAAAAAAGTATCCAACTTTTAACTAAAGACTTAATACATACTCTATAAAAGGGAGTATAAAGATTCAATACCCCTCCCACTATTTATATAAAAATTTTAACAGAGTGGAAAATTAAACCTTGCGTTGCGTTGTGTTTTTAAGTTTATTTTATGTATTGAAGTAAATAAGTGTTGGTGTTTTGTATCAAACACAAAAGATCATATAATGTTGATAATGATGATAGCTATCATAGACCTATATATGTGACATACACGCACACACCAGGAAAGAAGTACAAGCCAAAACAACATTTATAACCACTGTTCTATTATTCTTAGGCTTACACTGAACTAAGCATACAACAAAATATTCAGGCTGGCAAACAATCATGCATCCATCCATCCATCCATCCAACCAACCTTCCATCCATCCATCCATTCATTTATTCTATCTATTGGCGCATTGTTGCTGCTGGCTATGTCTTTAACAACCACGCGTTGTGCGTGCTTGTTAAAACAGCTCCAAAATTCCTTGTATTGAAAAATGTTTATATGTATTATACCAGATATATATAGTTTGGTAATACGTATGCTATTGTTGAGTAGGTGCGTTTTGATGGAATAGTGTCGAGCTGTGCGTCTGTCAGTTTGTCTTTCTTCAATGTTGTAATAACTGCTGACGATGTGTGGTTACATCTGCTTTTTTCCTCTATGCCTTTTTCTTCTTCTTCTTCATACAGACAGGGAAAATGTTTAGTTCAAATATAAGGCTTCAGAGCAACAATGAACATAACTAGTCAGTCAGCCAACCAGCCGTGTACAACCATTCAAGCAATTTACTATGTCTGCGTTACTGTTTTAATGTGGGCTGATAATGCCATACAATGGTTATAATGAAGGCATTTAAGCATTCCTTTACAAACACACACATACATACAAACCCGTACAATATAATTTTTATAAAAAATATGTTTACCTTACAATGTATGTTAGGCTTATACTTCCCACCTTCTGAAAGGCTTGAAAATAATTCCACACACACACACATTTGACACAATTAAAATTAATAATATTCTTGCGCCTTTTTTCCCGCCATCAAGCGATTATAATACTTTATTATTGTTATTGTAATTATATTAATGAAAAAAAATGTTTTATTATTATTATTATTACTGTTGTTGTTGTTATTGTTGTTTTAAGGGAGAAATAAATGAAATGTTAACTCCCTTTTCATGCCATCATCTTATCTTGTTGTCAGAGGCCTATGGTTATTTACTATCTGTCTGTCCGTCTGTCTCTCTAAGTAATTGTTAACTCACTCGCCTGAGTCTATGCGTGTATATATGCTATCTTTTCCGTTTATAATTATAGCAAAAAAAATTTTTTAATTTACATTTCACTTGGTAATTAATTTTATAAACTTATCTGCAAAATATACACTTACACACATGTACCAACATGCTGCTTAGGGAATATTACACCCTTCCATTATTACATATTTACATACATATAACAACCCCTTTTACACTTAACTTACTTAACAAACGAATTATACTTTATTTTATCATTTCTATAAATTTTCTACATTTTGTTTGTCTCTAGATGGCAAGATATTTATTTGTGTATGTGTACAAGTGTTGGAAGTTATTTTTAGTTGTGTATGACTTGTCTGAATGGTTTGAAGTCATTTTATGCTGATTTGGTTGTTTAGATAGTCACGCTAAGAATTTGAACAAAACTCTAAAGCTTCGAGTCTATCAAATTTTTTGTTAACCCAAGTGTTTTATTTGAATTTCTTTACTTTCCTACATCACTACACATAAAAAGGGGTTGAACATACGTACATGTATATATACATATGTACATTGAATCCGTTAATGAAAAACTTTTCATTTTCCAAAAAACACTTTTGTGCTAAATCAAAAAAATATCTATATGGACGTACCGACAGACTATGTTAAATCAATTCAGATTTGGATTCTGATTCATTAGCTAAACTTCCAATTTCCCTTAGTATATATGTGGAGCGAATAAAACTCAACAAATCCTGAACTGACAGAAATATATTATAAATCGAATCTTGTGCTGAACATTTAAAAGTTACGATTCCTCCTTGAAATAGAAATTCACCTTTTTTTTTCAAATCCATTTAAAACAAAACGTAAACCAAAACCAAATACAACAGAATCAATTAAACATTTAACATGTAAAACGCAAAATGTAACAAAAACACCAAAAAAAGAGAAAAGCAGAAAACATCAGCAAATATTTTACAAGCAGGAATGAATCGTTTATGTGCATATTGTGAATTGTAAATCAGAGTCAAAGAGACATGGAAAATATTTGAACAACTGGAATTGTGTTATCCGCGCTTGTCACACAAATTATGACAAGTGCCAAATAGAAACCGAGGAGCAAGCAAAGCCAACAAACACAACCATAGATGAGTGGAAAGTAATAACAATGTACACACACACACACACCCACCCATCTGTTCTTGTAAATACAAGTACATGAAAACAATGGTAACAGTTGTTAGTGATATCATACATAGTCTCAGATTTTCACTCACATGTCACTTTACATACCATGGCAAACATTTTTTGTTTTTTGTTTTTTTTCTACTAACAAGTGAACAAACGCATATTATTTGATATACGTTCGACAAGGAGGGCTGCACAAAATGAAAAGAGAAGGAGAGAGAGGGGAAAGAAAAAATTGCCAAACATGAACCACAAACATGTGTAAATCTCTACCGCGCTGTGGCTACATATATATATTCCAAAACACATACATTGGCGGTTGTTACATACATTGCATAGTTGTGTAACAAAATTGAACATTTGTATGTAAAACTTTTGATTCGAGTTCTATCCACAAATGATGAAACAATGATGAAGAAGAAAATAGAGGGTGGTGCCATTTTATTGCGAGCATAATATTTGTTTTAATTTTTCTTTAATAATGTTAAGACAGCTTGTGTAAACGTGTGTGAGTGTGCGAGTGTGTGCTCTAACATGTCAAAAACATTCGCTTCAGATACTTATAGAAATTTGACGAATTGTGGCTCATGTTGATGAATTATTTGATTGCTTGCTCTCCAACAACAACAACATTTTGTTAAAAGAATCATTTAGGAAACATATTAAAAACAAAGCACAGAATTTGTCTATATGTTCATCTTTCAGTTTTTGATGACAAAATTTTTTAGTCTTAACTACCTTTTCAAGAGGTGACGACAATAACAGACACGCCTATAATTATGATGTAGAATTTGACCTTTGAGTTGATACATAAATCCTAATGATCACTTATAAACATGCCACACCCAACGTGAATGGGTGTGGAGTATTCAAGATAAGTTTATTTTAAGCTAGAACTTCTGAAACAAACTTTATAGCAAAGTATATAAATCACCCTCACTATAGGGTGTACAATTATGTTACAACACAATATTAATATAAACTTTGTTTAAAACACTTTGATTTCTTAACAATTAGCGTGCAAAATAATACACTACATATTGTTACAAAACCGCAAAACACTAAAAAACACTAAAAGTTTTACTTTCTTTACCAACACTATGGGCGACTGAATGTTAACCGCAAATGCAAATGTATGCAAATGTTAATGGTTTGGTGAGGAGACGACAGCAAAAGATGTGGTAACATTTGTGTGAGGGATGAGCAATGTAGGTACATATATAGTGGATATATAAATATATACACACAAGTGTACATTTTTGTAAAATATGCTAATGTATGCATTTTATCATATGACCTTGAAAAAAATTATGCAAAAATCGATGTAAATATGCTAAAATATGTACGATTTTATTCGCAACAAAAAAATAAAATATATGGAAAAAGAAAAAAGAAGAAACGGAAGCATTAAAGCAACACACACACAAGATAACAAACTGGCAAATGGTAATAAAGTTGACTGTGGCTGACTACCACAGATGACTGGCTTAACTTAACTGAACTTAACTTTACTTATACATAATTTGGTTTGTTGTAAACACTATAAATATACTCCAAACAAAAGAATTGAATTTTTTCAAATGCTTTTCATGTTTATGACACCAGACGGTTACACAGGAGAGTTTATTCCATATTTGGTCAAATGTGTTTGTATACTAAAATATTTTATATTAAAGAATTTGTGATTATTTGTAAATGAATCAACTACAGCAAGTATAAAATATGATTAAAACCATACATATAAAAATGTCCATCTGTCTGTCTACTATTTTTTAAAAATATTTCTTTAACCAAGTACAGCATATATTAAAATAATTAAAAGTAAAAGTCACTAGTGAAGCTTTTATTTGATGTAAAAAAAATTGATCGAAAAAATTATTTCGGTCATATTTCGATCTTCATTAAATATTTAACTTTTTCATCCTTTATATTCTCATCTCCTAGTTAAATCATAAGCATAATCTCATCTTTATGTAAGAAATTTTTCAGTTATTTTTTTTTGGTCCTTGATTTGAATTTTTGAATTTTCAAAATTTTGTATATCAAAATAATTCAAACAATTTCAACAATTCATAAATTTTCTTATTTTTCGATCCTTGATATTAATTGATTGAATTTGGGTCTCTATTAGAACTTCTCTTGGCAAAAGTCAAAGATGAGCAATCCTTAATATTTTTTTGTACATTTACTTGGGTAAATTAAAATTGCCAGTTCAAATACAGCTCTTAATGATATATAATTATAAAAATGGACCAACGTGCAGCAAAAGGATGACATATTATAACGAAGACGGTGTGGACCAATGCCCAGCAAGATAACGGCACATTAAGCTTTAATGGAATCGGTTTGCCATTAATTTCCCATAATACTTTTATAACGGTAGTTTTGATTTATATATTTCCATTCACTCGCTATTGCTTATTAACACATATAATAGAAAGAGATGGCCATATAATTTTCTCTTTAGTTTAGAAAAAATGATGTCTGCGAGGAAACTAAAAATGACGCAGGAGTAAATATTTTACAAATTTGCATACTCTCAGACAATACGCTCTCTCTCTTTCTCTTACTAACACTCTCTATTTCTCGCTCTGTGAAATTTTCTCATCTATGCTATGTGTGGGTGTACTACTCTATTCTCATTTGTATGCTTTCTAACAAACAAGTACACAGTGAGTACGGATGTGTGTATGAGTGTTTTGTCTGGTTGGTTAATGTATTGGTTTTAACAGACGCCATCATTAAATTTAAATAATTTTGCATAAAATTCAAATTTGATTCATATGGAAATGTTGCGTTGCACTCGTTTCTATGCTTTTGTAATAATTTATGTTTTCTAACCATTCAACACTTGTTGGCATAATTTTTCATATCAAATAAACTAAAGTAAAAAGTAAAACCAAAAATATTATCAAGGTCAGGTTTTTGAATACGATGAATAATAAACATAATATATGCGGCACACATTTATAAAAATAAATTTACTAACCACTCGACATACAGTTTGATAGAAAGATTATAAAAAAAAGGTTCCTTTAAAGGGGAAATTACAGGAACATAGTAACTAAAACTTTATCTCACTTGTAATTAATGACAGTTTGAAAAATTGTGTCAAATATCGAAAAGAAATATTTAAAATTTTTCAAACATTATTGCACTTAAATAAAATGAAACTTCACCAATATTTGGTGGGTGTTTGTATTTTGTCACACTACGTGATTAAAAGAAAAACAAATGGCTTCCTAAATATTTAACATATGTCTTCTTCAGGTTCATTCAGCTGGGGAAAGAGTGTTCTGAAAAAAAAAAATACATTTTCCTTTGATGACCTTAACATCTCTTCCATTCTATCTGTTTAAATGACTCATTTGGGATAAAGATTTTACGAGGTTAGAACATATCAACACTTAACCCTTTCACTACACATATGCACACATATCAACCCGTATTCAACCCCGACTACAATACAACAACAACAACAACAACAAAACGTTTATCATTTGTGGTTACGAGTGACAGCAGGTTTATTGTTGACTTCAACTATTTGTAGCATCATAAAAGTTAATTTATTTTTCTGCACAATTGTCACATTATTAGAAATGATTTTACAGTTACAATAAAGAATAAAAACACAGAAGGTCATGGTACGAATATATGGTATAATACAAGGGCTACCAGTGGAACCAAATTTTTCGACCACTTTCTTATAAAAGTTTTCCAAAACCCTTCGATTCCTATGACAATAAAACATTATATACTTAATGTTATATTAGAATCAAAATGGTGTCTGCCTCAAATTAGTTGACTACCAGTTTCATCACTATATGGATGGATGTGGAAATTTTGAATAAACAAAACATGAAAGACAGACCGATGGACTCTTTTATCGAATGATTTTATAATAAACTTCTTACAATAATAAACGTTAAATTTGTCACCCATTACTTCTACAATGACAAATAATTATGAATGGATAATATATTCAATCCATTGACCGGAAAACACCAGCAATCTGTAATTAGTGGCCAACACGTAGCATTAGCAGCCATTCTTCTCTGAACGAAACACCATGACAAACTCCAAACACCATAAAGACACTGTGATCATTATCGCGAAACGGCAAAGTTCACAAAAAAAAAAAAGGTCGCCACACCAAACGATCAATGAATGTTTTAGCAAACACACACACACACAGTAATTGCTGTTGCAACCCAAGCTAAATAGCCAACAATGGTTTTCAGCCAAAAAAAAAACCAACCATGTCCAAGAATAAGAATGTCAAGTAGGTATGAAAAAAAACAGGAATAACAGAAAAAAGCGTATAAATGAATGTGAAGGTGTCCGTGTGGAAGAAGGGTAGAATTGTAAAAGTGCGCGTTAAATTAGTTGAACCCTTGTGAGGACATGAAATAGTTACGTGTGGTAGAGTGCTTATTAAAAGCGGTTGACCACTTAAAAAGGAACGCAACTTCATCATCATGTCAAGCGTTAAATGTAATAAAATGTTATGCGGTCGGTTGATCGGTTAGTTATTTTTTGGTTTGACGTTAACCGCTACCTGGGCAGGTGTCAACGCGTTATTGCGCTTTTTAAGCTATTACAATACAAGCCATAAATTATAAATTCAACGGTGATCACCAAAAGAAGAATTATTAAAAAGTAAAATTAAACAGAAGGAAAATTATAGAGACGGATAATATTCAGGTTTTTTTTTACATTTCTTAATCGAAATATTCTCATCAAGCCAAATTCAAAATACAAACCTTCTTCTTAACAAAGTTCTTTAATGGTTTAGGAGTCAATTTTCTATATTTTGTATTTTAGTAAATCGATTTAGAAGAAAACTTGAAAAATTTTCTATCTTTAATTCATCCATTTATGTAGGGTATATAAAAGTATGTATTATTTTTTACCTACACAATTTTTTCGTGACCTTTATCACAACGATTTTGGTGTTAAATACATTTACAATAAATTACTTAAGTATAAGTAAGCATTACAAATTAGAGCTCTATAGGCACTCAGTCACTAAGTAATTTCTTGTTTGTTTTTGTTTTTAGGACATTTTTCAAATTTTCTCGTACAATATAAGTCAAACAGCACAGACATGTTATGTACGACAATATATTTTCTTCTTTTGTTATATTGTTTATACCCCTTCTATGTAAACTCGTGCACACTTGAAATATGTTTCTTATGGATTAGTTACAAAACAAGGCTGAAGCTGTGGCTGTGGCTGTATTATCTCAGCTACACTGTCATCGTAAACGCAGTTGATCATGTGTATGTATTATAAGTAAATATAAATCATAAAAAGTGTTAGAGATGATTGCATGCAGTTATGTTTACGATTACAGTTATATGGTATTTAAAAATAGAATCAACTACAACAACACATAAAACAGGTGTGAATTATGCTGCAAGGCATGCAAACAAATGACACTTGGGTTAACATTTTTTTTATAATTGTAAGTAAACACATATACATACATACTTGTATGGTACAGAGGAAAATTTCTGCAGAAGCTTTGGTATTATTTGTCTGAGAATTCAAGGGAAATTTAATAACGCATAGTGTGATATTTCTGACAAGCGGCAGAAGGTGGCGATAATGCATTTAAAAGGTACGGGTTTTTTCCTTATATTTAGATAAAGAGTTGGATTTGTTGTTTATATTGTATATATTTTGTTTGGATTTAGACTACATTTCATATTTTTTCAAATTTCTTTACGCTTCAGTTTGAAAATCATCTGTTACGCTATTGTTTTACGGCATCACTACTCACACTATAATTACTTGAACTGCAGGCAATTGTGTGTTGTAGCCATACACACATAA
This sequence comes from Ornithomya chloropus, assembly GCA_963971445.1. Lineage (NCBI taxonomy): Eukaryota > Metazoa > Arthropoda > Insecta > Diptera > Hippoboscidae > Ornithomya > Ornithomya chloropus. Next base: position 4,613,589 of record OZ020532.1, read on the forward strand.
TAATTATATGTATGTACGACTTTCATCATCAGTCACCTATAAAAACTTGTGTATTACTTTAGGGTGTCTACGCTTGTATGGGGTGCCTAGCCATCAAAATTATTTGACCCTTTTTACTGACCAATGAAAACAAAAAATAACAACAAAAACAAATTGATTTGCATATGAAATCGGTTAAAATGCTAAACAAGCGTGTCAAAAAAACTTAGAGAGCAGATTGTTTTTGAGCAAATATTTTTTTTGATGTTTTCAAAACCAAAAAAAAAAAAAAAACAAAAATTATTAAAGATTATTAAATGGCACGCGATTCGCTGAAACTGCTACACTGTACAAGAAAATTATAGCAACGTTGTGTGTGTGTTTGCAACATTCTTTTTTCTAACATGCAATAATTATTATGGACTTTTCTTATATCCTTGACATAGGTACAAAAGTATACTAAGTTAGTTATAGCAGAAGAAGTTTTTAAAACTAATCACCAAGTAAATATATTCTATATCAGTGTAGCCACGCCCATAATTTATCAAAATATATATATTATTTAGTAAAATGGAGTCATAGAGTTTATTATACATATACACATATTTATAATTAGCTTATTCGTACATAAGCTAAAAGTCGGTGTGGTTGGATAAGAGCCACACCCACAATTTACTAAACAGCATTATTTAACCCAGAGTTCGACTTGTAAGTTTGTATTGTACTTGTTATATATTCTTCTTTAGAACTCAGACAGCTACCTGCCCCTCCTCCTTTTTTTATATTGATGTAGAGGGTATTTAAGATTTGGTGTAAACCAAATTTTGTTTTTTTATTTTAAAGCGATAGGTTTTAGTTAAAAAATTGTGTTTTTCCTCAAAAAAGTTTACACATCAGGGTCGTTTAAAAAAAAAGGTGAAATATAAGCGATATTGTTCTGACCAAAAAAGTTTTAGTAGGACAACAACGATATAAAATAACCGCTACACCATAAATCCTTATAATAATTCTTTTGCTTTGATATAAATTTTAATAGTTGTTAAAAAAGAAAAGAAATGCCACACCCACTTTTTACATAATATATAAATATATCGTATGTGAAGAGTGTTTTAGATCCGCCTTAAGCTAAATTTTGTATTTTTATTCGACTTGACTTGTTTCTTCTTAAAGCTATGAATTACACCTGCTGCTGTTATTTGGCTGCAGGTAAATACTTGTGTGTTTATGCAAAAAAGAGGTTAATTTTGAAACGCTATTTAAGTGAAACATAAAATTACTTAATAAGCATGGAAACACTAAACGTGGTTTTTAATTAAATTTCACAGATTTTATGTTGTTGTTTTTTTGGTTTTTTGAAATAAAAATAATCTGCAGTTAATGTTTAGCAGCAAATTCTTGACGGTTACAAGCTATTAAAGATGTTTCGCAAATTCTGTTTAAATATTATTCCAATATGAGAAAAACTACTTAGTGTACTGTTTAACTTTCACCTATTTCATTGTATTTTAGTTTGATAACAAAAAATTATACTTTTTTTATAACATCCAGCACGGATTGTATCTTTACAGTGCCGAATCATTTTATGTGATTTAATTAATACTAGATAAAGTAGAGGATTTTAATAACTATAAAAAATCAGATTAAATGAAATAAAATATTACAAATGTAACGGTAATGTACAGTTACAAAGCATAAGCTTGTCTCTCAACCCACAAGCTAATGCTTTCTGGGATTATTACTAAAACATTGTATCAAAGCAACCCGAAAAAATAAAGAAAATAATTATTAACGCTGTTGGAGACAATTTTATCGATACATCAACGATTTATAGGACAGTCGATAAGGTAAATTAAGAGAAGTTTCAACATCAAAGTTTTCCGTTTATCAGAAGAATTGAAGTTTACGACTAAACAATATAAAAATATAATATCACGCACCTGTTTTTTATTTTATTTTAGGCCTTCTCTTTGAAATATATTTTACATACGTATAACATGTAAAGAAAAGTTTACTTTTATATCAAAGTGAAGTAAATATTTGATTTTATGTATAATTTTGACAGAAAACTAACTTCAAAGGGAACATAGGTATCAAGTTTTTATACCCTTCACGCTTTTAACAAACAAATAGGAATTTCTATTAATATTGAAATAGATGACAAGTTAAAAGACAATTATTTTCATTTACTTACTCCCCCGAACAAGTTTATTCTCATCATATGAATCGATAATCTCAATAATTATCTAAACAAGTACTTGTTGGTGAGAATTTTCAGAGTTTCCCATCGTACAGGAATACCTTTCTGTACTCATAACTGTACTTAATTCACAGGTTGATTGAAAAAATGGATTAACAACAGAAATTAAAAACAGTTAATGTCATATCATATCGTATAACATAACGCTACATGACATAACGTAACAATACAATAAAACCCTTTTTCGCTCAACTTAAGATTTTTGATTTATTAAGATACAGATGTTTTTAAAGAATTTATCTATCATCTAGAGCAAGAGTTAATACTGTTACCCTTGCTGAGGCACAATGGTTTCGTTGCATAATAAAAGGCTTGATTAAAATAATTGAACAAATGTCAATAACCTCCAACACTTAATGGGCAACCTTATCATCATTTTTAACTTAATGAATAGTTTCTTGTTTTTTTTGTTTTTTGTTGGCCTTCCCTCTACACTCCTTTAGTAAATAAACAACCGTAATGGGAAAAATGCGTACCCTTGCCATATATTTTCTTTTGTTAGAAAAATCATACACAAGTGTGTCTGAAATACACTTGCTCGTATATCCTTTTTGTCTGGTGCAGTATTATGGTGAATTTCAAACCAGAGTTGTTTTTATTTTCTTTTCTTTTTTTGTGTGTACATTACTCCACTATGTAGTCTGAGTAAGTGAGTTTTTCATATTGTATGAAAACATTGTATGCATACCAAGTATCTAAATGGAATATCATCACACATACATATAAAAGGAGTAGAAATGCACATAAGGGTATTTCCCTTAAAGGAAGCAAAATACCATAAAAAAAAATATATAAAACGAATAGACAGCCACACCACATACAAGGTTAACTGTTTATTTTGACGAAACCATGAAACGAGGTCGGTATTCAATCGTTATACACAACGGTTTTATCAAATTTTACTGCTGTTGTTGTTGTTGTTGTTGGCACCCCCTCCCTCTCCTTCACCCTCTCCCACGCTGCAATTTTGATTGTTGCCAGTGAATGGAAATGAGGATTCTTTGTGGATTGTGTAATCTATGCACGCATATATGTTGATGTTGATTCGCTTGTTTTTGTTGTTCTTAGTGTACTTTTTCATAAAATGTGTTTGGCATACAAATCAGAACCTGTAATGAACTTTATACCAGCGATTGGAATAAAATTCATGCGCACTTCTACCACACTCTCCAAGAAAAGAGGAAAAAAATATATAAACAGAGTTGCCATATTTTGGTAAGAGCATTTTTTTATTGTCAATTTTATTACTGTAGTCTAAGTATAAGTTATAGTTTCAATCAATTTAAATATGTCCATACGTCCGGGCATAAATTTTTATATTCAACCCTTCAAACATTGCTTTTAAGGTATTTTAAGGATATTGTTGTATAATGTACTACAAAAAAGGATCTTAATTTAGAAAAAAATATAAAGAATTGCAAATTGTTTGCTACATAAAAAAATCTAATTATAATAAAATCTTCTTGAAATATTTCAAAAAATGCGACCCCAAGCTTAAGCTCATATTTAGTTTGAGGAAGTGCAAACATTTCCACAAACTTAATGTACCCACTCTTTGCCATATGTGGTGTAGGGTACAAAAAAATTGTTGTTGCTATTGTTGTTGTTTGTGTGTTTGTTTAGTATTAAATTTAGACCAAATTCTATGATTTTAAGGATCCTGAAACTGCGGAAGTGTCCACAAAGGACAAGTAAAAATGTCTAGATTACGACAGATTGTCACACTGATCAAGAAATATATGTAGCATCTCCCACTCCTCATTTTGCCTATTATAAACGACATATGAGAAAATCATTTCACAACAATATGGCAACATCATTTTCAGGCGCATGAGTACAAGTGTTTTGACTCTTCTCATATTATCCCCACGACTTCTTCTTTTTTTCATTGTCTCCTAATCAATGTTTTTACTTTCTCATTCAACCCCCATGTGTGCGGGAATCATACATATTTATACAGATATTCAGTATGCAGGACAGGTTTTGCATGTGTCCTCCAAAAGGGTACGACATGAAATTTATTTAAAATAGCATTTTATGAACCGACCCCAAAAAGCGTACAATAACGATTCAACTGTTTACGAGCTGACTATACCAAGGACGAATATAAAGAATGAAATATTCCCCTTGTCACCCCCCCACCCCACCTTTGCTATTATTACCAACCGAAAAGAAATATTTAACAAAAGCTCCCTTATAAATAAGCATACAGTGTAAAAAATTAATGGTAAGATTTATTCCAACATTACAGTCAACTGTTCGTTTTTATGTATAAGTGAGTAAACAACTACATATGAAACCATTAAACACATGATTCAAGGCAGTCAGCCCACTATATACAGCTTTCACTGTATGTGTGAAGGTACATGATGCATATATATGGTAAACATTACATGGCATGCATGCATGATGAGCATTTTACAAAAAAGTTCCTACATATCCTTTTGACAGGACAACCCACACATACACGCATATACAATATATGTACGCCATATATAAACTTTGTAGACTAAGACAACGTAGCAAAAGACAGCTTATGTGTGTGAGTGTGTACATGTGAGGCGGTATAGTATGGTTTGCTCTGACATTTTTATGATGATAACGTTTTTAGTTAAACCAACCAAAACAGACGGCGCTAAAAACTACTACGACTATGATGACGACGGCAACAATAACAACTATAACAACTACAACAACTACTACGGCTACGACGTCGTTGGTAATGACGTCGAGAAAAGTGAAAGTCAAGGTTAATCTGTTTGTATGGTGCAACAGGAATATATAATGCAATAAAAATTTTATACTCTTATTGTTGTCGTTATTGTTGTTGTTATGGGTGCACAGTTCTGGCAAAACTTTACATTAATATGTACATCATGTTGTTCACATGTATACGACATGTAAAATGTTTGACTAGCTACCTAAGGATTCACCCGTTACCTCTCTCCACTCACCATCTTTGGATGATTTACAAAGAGTTTGAGCTTCTTAATAAACAACAACAGCGACAACAGCAACAATGCTAGAAAAGGAGATCAATTGACTGAAATTTGAAATGGAAAGTAAGAGGAAAACATGATAATCGGTACAAATCAACCTAACCCAACCTAACCCTACTTTTTTTTAAGATTGACTGTCAGAAGATGTTTACTATAAATTCATGACAAAATGTTTGCTTCATTTTACTTTAAAAAAAACTGTTTAAAAAGCAAATAATTGCAATTTTTACTGAACTAATTGTAGCATAATTTGTACAGCCAAGTGGCGCAAACTATTAAATATACAAGCTTGACCGATTATAATAACACTAAAACGTATTGTGATCCTTTCTGCTAATTTTAAAGTCGACGTTTCAACGTTTACAAACAGAAGAATGATCATCACAGACTAACAGGTGGCCTCATAGTTAGTCTACGGCTTAACATCTCAAAATAAAACTCCGATCCCTACCATTTTGGTATAAAATTTAACATTGATAAAATGGCTTAAAATGCTTAAAAATTTCTATAAACCTGATTGATTAACTTTAAAGCTGCTTAACAGCTGCTGGTAATGATATGAAAGTACAGTCTATCGAATAATTAGCAAGCAGGTCACGGAATGACAACACAGAGCGAAAGAGAGAGAGTAAATAAGAAGTGAAAGCATTCATTGTCACACAAGTCTGTTGCAATACTACTCATACTCGTACTATGTAGTAGTAGTAGTAGTAGTCGTAACTGACCAAACGAAGTGATTACTTTTAATCAAATTCAATAAAAGCAAAGGTTGCCCTCATCAACACACTTTGAACTCGGACAGTGAAGTACACAACAACAACAATAACAAGAACAACATAATAAAAACTAGGTTAATAGTTTGAATCGATGGATCTACAGCCACAACAGCCTACAAAGCTTTGCTTTACAATAACTGAAGGAAAAATATCATACAATGATGATGAGGGGGTTACTGAGACTGAAGAATATAATAAGAAAATTAAATTCCGCTTAAGCCAAATCTTAAATACCCTTCGCATCGTATAAACTTGCAGCTGAGTATAGGTTTTTGTAAATTTTGGGCGTTTTTGTTATACGACAATGCCCATATTTGGAATTCTAACTTTGTATACTAAATATAAACGTCATTGATCAATTTTTGACGGTTGTGGGCGTGGCTCCTGAACGACTTTGCTCATTTTAAATAGCGACCTGCCTGAAAAACTACTGTCTGTACAAAATTTTAGCTCAATATCTTAAATTTTACGACCGCGAGAATACAAACAGACGGATGGACGGACGGACGGATACACATGTCTAGATCACCTCAGTTTTCGATACTGCTCAAGAATATATATACTTAAAGAGTCTCTAATGCCTCTTTCTGAAGGTTGCAAATAGCAGGACAAACTTAGTATACTCGGCATGAATGTAGAAAGTATAAAAACGACAACATTTTGTATTGCAACAAATAACGTGATAAAAGATCATCAGAGTAGACAGCAGAGACATATCAGTAAACTGCATTAAGATGAATGATCATGACGACAATGACTTGTGTACAGTATGTACATGTATGTAAGATGAAAAGAAAAAAAAGTGTACCATATAAAACAAATTAAATGGGTCAACGTTGTTAGCCACTCGCCTGTATACACGGATCATGTGCTGATCCGTTTATATGCGTATTTTTGCTGTTGCACTGCCAAGCACGTGTTGCTTATTACAAGTTAATGAGAAATACAATAATAATAAACAACGCAACAGACATTCTTAAGTAAGCGCCACACCAATTGTGGCGTGGAATAAACACAGATATTCATCCAATGGCCACTACGATGATAAATGAATGAAGAAGAAAATCTGAAACTATGAAAAGTACGACACAAGGAATGTTGATTAAGATGCAATTTTTCATAGAAAATATTATACAAATACAGTGTAATTATTATATATATAAGGCAAGATCACATTTATATTCATCAACAGCAACAACAATAGTTTTACTTGGTGTAGAGTAATTCAATTAAGCTTCAGCGTATCATGCCACAATCAGACACATTGCGTATTTGTACTGAGATCTCCACATAACTGCAATTTCATAGTGAAAAAAACTACATATATGTGTGTGTATAATGATTTATTATTGAGCGAGCAGCAGCACATCATTTGCAAAGATCTTCTTCATTTGAATATTCATGCAGCAGCAGTCATCTGTATAGTCTGTAGCCTGTAAACATATCAGAAGAGTAAGTGTAAATATTATTATTATTAGTATTGTTGTTGTTATTGTTATTATTTTGTCTATAAAACTAAGTTCAATTAAGTGTAACAACTTTGAACTTGTTGATCTTGTCACAAATTTAATTTAAAAGACTTCAAAACCTAAATTTATGAAAAATAAAAAAAAGTCGAAAAAAAAATATAGAAAATATTTCAATAGCACTGAGAAGATCATCTCTCTCCCTATCACCATATCTAAACTAAACATCATGATAAATAAGTGAACTTTAAGAAGAACCGCAGGGTGTAGGATTAGTTTCAAAATATGTTCGATGAGAAGCCATAAATAAAGTGGATGCTGGAGACGAATGCATTTTTCAATAGAAAGTTTTCTTTTTTTTTTTTCAAAAAAGTATCAAATTTTTTTTTTATTGATATTTTATATAATTTTGTTATTTATTACTTTAGCCTTTAAAACTAATCAAGCCATTTGTAACACATTAAATAATAAATTTTATGGATAACGGTATTTATACACTATGCTACCATGTGAGACAGGTTTACACGCTACAAGGAGATGACTAATCGATAATAAATTTTTAAGAAAAAAAAAAAAATAGATTTTTTACAAGTTTAAAAATTCACTCATTCGTAAAACCTTGACCTTTGTGGTAATATTCTTTACACTCAATAGGTTACCAGTCCGACGGGACATACAGTTTGTGTTTTACGTGTAAAGCTTAAAATTTGATTTTTTGTTTTATACCCTACACTTAAGACACTAAATTTGTCATTGCATTTGCAACGCCCAGAAAAAGACGTCTGAGACTCTAAAAAGTATATATAAGGTATTGATGCTGATAATCTGAGTCAAACTAGAAATATATGTCCTTATGTCCGTCTGATGTTGAAACTTTCACTTTCTCAAAATTTAAGATATTATGGGGAAGTTTTGTACAAAACATTTCTAGTTTCTGTACTCAGATCGCTTTTTGAATTGTTCAAAATCGATCAAGTGCCACGCCCACAATTGACAAAATTATAGTTATCTGCCTCAAAAAAGAAGCTATTAAGTTGGAATTTGGTAATAATATTTATAATTATCACATTCATCAATTTGGCAAAAATGGGCGTAGTCGGACAACTGAAACGCCCATAATCGATAAAAAATTTTATATCCGCCACAAATTTTTCCGAAAAAGTTGAAATTTTTTATCCAAACTTATAATGATATGCCTAAAATAGGCGTGGTCATACAACAATCACGTCCACTATTTACAAAAAACCGTACTCATCATAAAACTCGACTTGCTAGTTGATACGTGGGTTCGATCGTGTACCTACCACAACCACTGTAGTTGTGGAGGGTATGTAAGATTTGGTTTAAGCCTTAGTTTGGCACATATACCATCCACTGGTGTGGTAGATTCTGTGTAAAAACGCAAAATGAACTTGACCTTGGCACTCGTCATCTTTATCATAAGTAGCTACTAAACTCTTTCTCCCTGCTCTGCTCGGCCCGGTTATAAATATTGTCATTATTGTTTCAACGTTGCGTTGTCAGATTGCTATTGTTTTTTTTTTTTGTTTTTTTTTTGGCTAGAAGACAACACAACACACAGAATGCAACAATATTGTCATTCTTAACAAATTCCAAGCATAATACCAAAAAATACAACAGCAAAAACAAGCATTTATCAAAAGACAATGAAAACGTTTTAAGTGTATTTTTAGTTTTGAAAACTTTCAATTCGTTTTTATTGCATTGTCTTAGGAGATGCTTGTTCGTTTTTATTTTTTATGCAGTTTTTTTATATTTGGTGATGTCTGACCAAACCAAGTCGGTACCGTTTTGTGCGAATGCGTTACGAATGATATTTGTATGAACAAAAGAAAATGCCGCCACCTTCAACTTATAGATCGTTGAAATACTTCTTTTTGTTGCCGTTAATGCTTTTCAGTTGAAAACACTTTTTAAGTGTAGACAGGATGGAAGAAATGTATTAAGAGGCCAACCAGCCGACCAACGGACCAGTCATCACAGTTAGATTTTATTTATAAATTATGGCCGTTTATGTAAACTTAAGCTGCGAGTAGCAGCAAATTTACGCCGCGTGTGCTAAACACGAGACTTCCACGAACAACAACAACTTCTTCTTTTTCTTCATTGTAGAAATTGTTGCAGTTGCTTGCGTTGCTAATGCTTTATGGCCAAAACATGTCAAATGACAAAAAGATAAAAAATTTATTATAAAAATGTGTTTAAAGGATTTGATGATTTGTGTGTTGTTGTTGTTATTGTTGCGATTGTGTAAGCACAGCATGTCATCATTACGTTTATTACATTGACCAGTGTCAAGCCTTAATAGCTGGCTGACGGATTGAATAAGTTACTGTTGAATATTGCACTAAGCACTAATTGAAGTGAATTGGAAAAGACAGTGGCTTTAGAGTAGGTAATGGAAACCACGCCCACAATCGACAAAAATCTATTTATCTGCCTCAAAAAAAAAGCTATGAAGTTGGAATTCGGTACACTTTCACCGATGTGCCAAAAATGGGCATGGTCGGATAACAGAAACGCCCAGAATCTATAAGAAACTGCGCTAAGCCTCAACGTTGCTGATAGCAAAGTCATGAACCTACCACGCCTCAATTATTCAAATTAATTATTGTGTAAAGCTATGGAATTCTATTTCTAGGGTACAACAAAAAAAAATATGAAATTTTTATTTACAAAAAAACCATAACTGCTGAGAGATGATGGTCTGAGTAGCTGTTTAACATTTCACATGGTGGCCACTTAAAGGTCAACAAAAAGGTGTGTATGTGTTGGTGTTTGTTACACTCTTAATAACATAAACAAACGGAAAACCAAATATTGTCAGAACATCAACAACAACAGTTCGAAAACCCTCAAAAAAATTCACATTCAAAAATAAAATCTTAAATGTAGAAACGTGTATAAAAAGCAAGTTAAACGGAAATCACAAGAGCTTCTTAAATAGCAGTCCTTTAAAAACACACAACACAACACAACAACACTCAACATCTTCGTCATCTTTAGAAACAGCAGCAGCAACAGCAGCAGCAACAGGAACATCACCGTAAAAGTAGCCTTAACCACTGAAAATATAAAAACTCAACAAATAGCCCAACAGCACTTGCACGTAAGAGTAGCATCCAACAGTCAACAACAGCAGTGTGGCAGCGGCAAACAAAACAGCAATAGCCAGCCACTGCAGGCAACGTCATTGTTGATCGTGTTGATCGGTGAGCGCCCCCTCTTAACAGCAAAATCATGACTCGTCGTTTACATTGTTCGCTCGTTTTAGAGTTTATTGTTTTGACGGCTACAGCTACCAAAAAACATTAACAACAACAACAACAACAAAAACAATAATAAATAACACAGTAAGTGTAGGTATAGTGCAGATCAACAAAAGTCTCCATCGAGTGCATCTTGGGCTACTTCAGCCACTTACTTACACAGAACCACTTCGCGCGCCCTATCTCTTCCTCTCTCCACCACAGACAATAACAATAATAATAATAATAACAACAATCAACAAAACATCGACATGAAATCACGCACATACACACACACACACACACACAACTAACCTTTATAATAAAAACACTTGAACATTTTCGGCCTCCACTCTGCCCAAGTGCAGACCAAATAATAAAATATTGAATGTATGGAAGGTATACAAACAGGGATTATGCAGAAGACGTTGTTGCCTGCTAGCAGCACATAAATGAAAAAATTATTCAATAAAAATTATTTCGATATTTACGTTTTGTTTGTTGTTGTTGTTGTAGTAATTTTCTTTTTAATTCCTATATGAAGTGGAAGTATACTCAATTTGCTAAACTGTTTGAAACACTCAAGGAGTCATGTAGTGATGACTGTCTGTACGTCTGTCTGTAGTAAACATTCTGCCCATCACCAAAGCTTAAGTATCGATTTTAAACTTATACCCTTTTGCTAATATTTTAAAAAACACGCCCACAATAATATAAAATTTGTAAAAAGCCTTCATTTTAAAAGTTTTTTTCATATCACCAACAAAATGGAAAATATAAAAAGCTAAACAAAGAGAATAAGCCCCGCCCACTAATAAATTGGTTTATGTCCACCAATTTTTTTTATATTTTATATAAAAAGAAAAACAAATTTTACTAAAAAATTCGATTAAGACCATGCCCACAATTTATAAATTTTTTATTTATTTTATGTTATTTTCATTTTTATTTTATTTTATTTTATTTTATTTTATTTTATTTTACTTTTATTTCCGAGTATTCAAAGTTTATCGTAAACCTTACAAAACTTTTATTACATATTTCTTGGATTCTTTATGCATGTTTTCTTAACAATAATAAATAACAAAAACAACAACAACAACAACATCAAATATTCGATCGTTTAAGGTATCTCACTTTTCATGTATTATTATATTATACAACCATATAAAGCTAACCAAAAAACAAGAAGAAAAATGTTCCTCCTATAAACGAAGTTCTGTTAAGGTTGATAATGATGGTGATGAACGGTGATACTGTTGTAAGCGAGTCGAAGTGCTTAATAGTCAAAGATCGTGCAATACAATGTAGTAGCCAAAGCAGCAATAGGAAGCAGCAGCAACAGGCTGCACCAGCGTACAGCATTTACTCCGTTTTTGGCCAGTAGCTGACTAACAATCATATTTTGATCGTGATTTAAGTGATTGTGCTATAATTTTCAAACATTGCTGAAAATGTTGTTGTTATGTTTATGTTGTTATTGTTGTTCTACACGAAACCTTCTTCACGTTCTTCCTTGCCCAGCACAATTTTCTTGACTTCTCTGTTCAGCAAATTCATAAGAAAAATACCATGTGGACGGACAGACAGACACAGAGTCTAGATGCACAAGCAGAAAGGTAGATTCCTTACTTGTATTAAAAATACAATTAATTTTCAAATATTGAATATTATCTGTTGTTCAGTTGCTCAATTGTGCAGGCAACTAGACAACCGTAAGGTATTGGATTATAGAGATATTAGTGCAGCGGTAAAGAGGGAAGAAGATCTATAAGAAAACGTGGCGCTACAACTCTCACATAACATCAAAGGCAGTCAATGTGTCTGCGATGAATCTAATGCATCATGTGTATTAATCATCAACAGCAGCAGCAGTAGCAGCAGCAGTAGCAGCTACCCTTACTGACATTATTTAACCTGTAACGATTACTTATTGATGATTGGTTTCATTCTCCTCTCGGTTCAACAAATAGGTGCCCAAACTGAAGTAAACTTTCTTCGTATTCTACATCTTCTTCTTCTTCTTCTTCTGCATCTTATGTGATAAAGTATGTTTGCAATTGTTTGTTTATTATCGTTTCTGCTGGTGCTGTTTTTTCGTTTTTTTGTATTTTGTGCTTAGTTACAAAGACCCACAAGTTTGCTTAAGTGCTGGTTGACCCACTTCTATTCTTATATAAAAAAGGTACCTACACAAGCATACATACATACCTAAATGCTTACAATCATGACATGGCAGTGTGTTCATGTTGTTGCTGTTGTTGTATCTGTTGCACGTTTAGTTCAAATTCACTTGAATTTAATTCATCCATTCAATTGCTTTAGTTGCATGTTTGCAATTCATTGGATTACATAAACAACAATAACAACAACAACAAACAAACAAACAACAATAGTAGTTACATCCCAACAATGTCAGATGACAAATAGTGACACAATGTTAGTTGACACAACAATGGAAAAGACACACACGCGCACATAGCTTAGAATGTATTTTTATGTGTGCGTGTGTGTATGCTGAAACATTTACATATTAGCTAAACAAAGATGTTTACAATAATATTTAGAAAAGAAAATAAAAAAAAAACATCTTTTACTTTACAAGCGGATGCTTACACTGGTGTTCACTAAGGCAGTTAGTTAGTCAATCAGTCAGAAAGTCAGTCAGTCCGTCATTTAAAAATTTTAATAAAACCATTACAATTGCTTTCAAGTGTAGACGTATGTAATGTGTGTGTATATATGTGACAAATTGAAAATTAACGTAATCATGTTTTTCTTTTTCATTTTTTTTTTTCGTTTTCACCCTTTCATTGTTAGTTGAGTTGAGTTGAGTGGTGGCTGGAGAAAGTAATAAGGAAGAACTCATTTGTTGTACTTCTTCCTACGCACACACACGCATAATTTTAGGACAATAAAGTAAATGCCTAAGTAAAGGAAATGGTGATTAATTTAATTTTATCGCCTTTACAGGAAATGTAGAGAAAATATTTGTTTTTACATTTTTATTACAATTACTAACCCAGTAAAGAACTTAACTTAAACTAACTAACCACTATATAATGTAGTATAAGTAGAAAGTTTATTAGGTGCTTCCGAGTAGTTTAAGCAGTATTTTGTTATATTAATGATATTCAACTGTTTAAATGGTTGGCATCATGCCTGTAGTTTTACATAGTTGAGCATAAAAATGCTTTAATACACAAAATGCGGACAGACGGACGCATTATAAAAATGTAACATTTTGTTGCCAGTTATAAAGTTAAATTGTTTTAATATCTTTAACTTGTAATCGAAACTTGTAACCGAAGAACAAAAATTGACAATAGATGGACTGATGGACATATTGAAATTAATTTCATTTCTTTAAAAAAAGTTGCTCAAACCATTGGTGATTTTTCATTTACGATTGTAGGAGTTCCAACAACAGAGACATATATACGAAAATACGGACGGACATATCATATTTTGCTGCTTATCATGATTATGTATAGTTTTTGGGGCCTGACAAACTTATAACAAAAATATATCAAAGTGTGGCTTCCGTTGGAAGAAAGTTTGAAGACCATTGGTTTAAGGCATTAAACGGTCAATGATTTTAAGGGAATATTTTCACTTATTTTATATGAAATTTCCTATCCTTGTCAAATGCTACTGACTTTGTGGTCTCTAAACACATCTATTAAAAAAGACTTTAGGCAGCAAAGTTGTGATAATTTACTTTTGATTACACGCTACATAAATAGATGTCCAAAAAATATGGCACAACTTATGTAACATGAGTCTGGAATAAGCAATCTTTACAATTTTTAGACATCCATTCAAAATCGAAACAATCACAGCAGATATGGAAGAATTTCATACTCGTACTGAACCCAGTGGAATTAAGTCTTTCAGGAAAGTACCTAAAAAAGGTAAATGTTTTTTAACTGTATACTCAAGATTCGGTTAATACTTTATATAAGATTTTACTACATTTTTTTTCTTCATTCTCCAAAAAAAAACAATCAATCATAAGGAAAAAAATTGAAGGATGACACACCGAAGATATTAGCAAACCGAATCAAAAAAAAAAAAGAAGGATAAAAAAATATAATCACCACACATGTGACAACAGGCATCCGGTATGGGTACGTTAATAAGGCGTGTTGTGAGGGATTAAAATAGAATTACAACAACAACAACAACAACCGAACAGTAATGCCGTTTGTGATACCAAACGATGCGATGTGATCAACTGAATAGTAACACGATTTATAGTTTAGCTACTGTTTGCTGTTTAAGAAAAATTAAGAAAAGAAAAAACCAACATTACTTTGGGTAACACCTTCCTGTGACACTACGTTTTTTTTCCTCATCAGTACCATGAACGTTTTGTGGTGTGGGTTTTACAGATTGCCGCTAAATTGTTTACTTTTTGGTGTCGAGTAGTGTTTTAGTTTGATTTTAACGTGGTTGCTGTTTTTTGTTGTTTCTGTTGTTTTTGTCAAAACATGCAAATAAGCCTTAATTAACTTGTTGCACGTCCGCCATACGACGCCATGCCACCAACAACATAACGAATAAAAAAAAACACATAAAACACATGAAACAACATTAACATGGGGAGGTCATCCGTAGAGTAGAAAGCAATACAATCTCTGGCAATTTATAAAACATGCCACAATATCGTCATTATCCACCATATACAAATACAAATACAAATGCAATCACAGTCGAAAAACAATTTCTTCACAATTGAAAAAAAAAAGCTAAGCAATCAGACAAAAACTAAACACACACGCATATGGAGTAAAACCAAATAAAAATAAAAACACACAATAGTTTAATGCAAAATAAAACACTCTTGCCGCACATGTTGTGATCATGTTGCTCAAGTGACCCCTAAAAGTGCCAATCCTACCTATCATCACCACCACCACCATCACTACCAGGATAGTCGGCTAAAATTTTACTTAAACTTTAAGAAATACAATAAAACCAACATGTTAAGGCATACTTAGCTGAGATGATATATTAAATATCTTCCATTTTGTTATTTTATTTTTTAAAGAAAGGGCGTGGCCATTGTGTAAATTCATTCGTTTTTCATGCATATAAACTTATATGCTTTCCATGGATTAGAAAAAGAGAAAATTCTATGGCAGAATGTGTTTTAGAGATATTATGGGTGTGGCATTTATATAAATTCTTTAATTTTTTATGCATTTTAATCATTTAATATGATTTTAACAATGGTTAAGTTCACTCTTGGTACTTCTTTGCATAAGACTGTAAAAAGCAAATTTTTGTTAATGAATCACTACCAACATGACAATAATGCTGATGATGAAACCATTTTAAATACATTTTAGAATTGAAATGAAAAACAAATTCAAATATTTTTACGGTTGTACAATCCTCTCCATGCAATCAATGTCAAGCCACACATCAGCGGATCGTAAAGCAGCCACAGCAGCAGCATACAGTAAATATGTGATGTTTTGATCACAGGCGCCTCAAAAGGAAAACAAAACAAAAAAAATGAAAACGGATTAAGCATGTGAAGGATGCTTTGTGTCTTTAATTAAGTGAATTGAAATGAAATGGAACACAAATGCCAACTGATAGCAGAGAAGACTAAAGTGCTACCGGTCTTGAAAAACTAACAACAGGTATAAAAATTTTTTGGTCAGACATTCATTCATAAAAATTGCCAAACTGCAGCCTTGATTGTTAATTTGCATAAAAATATATACAATTCTGGATGTACGTGTGTGTGTACAAATGAACGACGTGAGAGCCGACGAAGATAAAAGCATTTTGCCAAAATATTTACTACAACCAACCAACTGATCACCTTGGGATATACTTACGTATTATAACAACCTGCACACACACAAAAACATACACATATACATTCGCATACATTTCTTCATTTAAGTATATTTGGTTGTAATTGCTTGATCTGAAGATTATATACCAGTAGCCGAGTTGGAAAATGTTGCAGATTATGCGCAAATCTTTACACATTAACTCGGCAGGAGATCACATTTCAGCAACAACACAGCAAAGACACAAGCAAGGATAGATAACCAAAAAAATAACAACAAAAAATAAATAAAAAATCAAAGGAAACAACAGAAATTGTTGCTTTAGTCTTTTAGTAAGTAATCAGGCAGACACACAGGAAAACAAGACGTTAATTGCATAGCCTGTCTATCTACACTGTCCATATGTCTGGTTTACTGTCTATCTGTCTGTCTATCTATCTTTCCATCCACCACCACAAGAACACAGTTCACAATGGGATGCCATCGCACACAACTTACTTAACACAGACCTGTGTACTAATAACAGATAAAACTAAAAAAGGATACAAGATCACGCCCATCTTTTCATTAAGACAAATACTCTTCACTTCACACCAAGCATCAAACAATGTGTGAAATCTTTCTTAAGAGGCGTAAGTAATACTTACCTAAAAAAAAAAAAAAAATATCACCAAATAAATAACAGATTATCTCGGTAAATACGTTACTTAAAGAAAAATAAAAAACAAAGTCAATAATGGATTAAAGAAAAGTTAAGATTATATTCTATTCTTTGTATTACAATATAATCTAAATTTTCAGGCCAATGAACGTATGAACAAATATGACTACAAAGCGGCGGTTTTTATGAATATTTGTATAAAAAAACCGCAAAAATAGGCACCATTCCATACTCCAGTACAAAGTTAAAAATGTGCTCTGTTGCCTTTCGATGGTTTCCTTATAACACTTGTGAGATTCATGATATTTCCTTGATTGAATTTTTCTTTATTGGATTGCTGCCAAACCTGTAAAAAAGTATAAAAAGAAGTGCTTAGATGGACCCAGAAAAGCTGAAGTAAATAGGGAGAGAGTGAGAGAACGTGAAAAAGGTAATTGCCACGCCCACTATTAATATTACTATTACTTAATGTAACTGAAAATCGAATGAGAACCAAAAACTTATTAAATATTTACTACTATTGGGTTGGCAACTATATGATTGCGGATTTTGTTGACAAATAAATTTTAGTCTTTCGTTTCTTTTGTTAATGTGTTCACTACTACAATGGAGTGCACCATATGAAAATGTGAAAATGTTCAAGAAACTAGAGACAACGATTATCTACATTTTCATTAATTTTCAAACAATTTAAAAATGTTACGCATTGATCCTAAGATGCAATAACGATTTAATATTAACAACAACAACAAAAACGAAAAAAACAATATTTGGTTGATTTCATAAAGACTTAATGTCTACAAATTTTAATCAAATGATACCCGGTGCACTCTATGATTTCAACACTCCACTCCAAACACGCAGATTAGTTGTTGCTGTGGCATAATTTTCTCGATCGGCTTGTTATTGTGATTTGTTTTTTCTTATTTGTTAATTTTTTTAATATGTTTGCGTAAACGGCATTCAATACAATTTAGCCATGAAATTCATTTCAATGATTTAACGAAACAAAACTAGTTGTAAATGCGTCGCATTATTATTTATATTAGATGTCTATAGTGTGTGTGAGTGTGTGTTTGTGTAGACACATGTGTGTATATATTAATATTTCATTTAAACATACCATGGACTCGACAGGCAGGCAGGCACAAAGGTAAACGGCATTCATACTACAATGTATGGGAACACCTGTCGAGTGATCGGTTTAGAGAATAGTTGGCAGCCCGAGAAAAACAAGAGATTTTTGTTTTTGTTTTTTTGTTTTTTTAATAATTTATTATTTATTACTATCAACAACAAATTGTGTCATTTTTAATGTTAAATATTTTTTTTTTGTTCGAAAGAAAACCTGAAATCAAAGAAAATAATTGCAAGAGAAGGCAACAGCAGCACATATGTGTTATGCACGTGCGTTTAATAACAGTAAATGAAATCTTTATGAATTTGTAAAATAAAGCGAAAATCAACTTGATTCAATATATTATACATTTGTTGATGTTTTAAACATATTTTTAATTTTTTTACACAAGTGATTAACAATGCAAGCCAGCAACTAGTAAACTGGCCGGTTATGGGTTCATCACATAATCAATTCATTAATAGTACAACAAATACAACAAGTAAAAAAATTAATTTGGCTTAGACCACATCTCAAATACTCTCCACTACTTACAAACGATGGGTGTGGCATGTACATGATAACGCCCTCTAATAGTATTTGTATTACGTATTAGCTGGCAAGTCGAGTTATAAGCTGACTACAGTTTTTTGTAAATTCTTAACGTATCTGTTATTTGACCATGCCCATTTCTCGCATATCTATAAATGGGGTATCTATCAATGTGGGTACCAAATTTTAACTTCATAGCTCAATTTTTGTGGCATATGAATAGATTTTTGTTAATTGTGGGCGTGGCTCGGTACCGAATTTGTCTATTTTAAATAGCGATCCACATGCAGCAACTAAAAGTGTTTGTTTCATCGCAATATCTCCAAATTTACGACCGTAAAAGTGCTAGCAAGAAACGGACGTACAGACATGCATGTCTAGAAAGACTCAGTTTATGAGGCTGATCACGATACTTTGTAGAAATGAAATGAAATGACAAACTTGGTATAGCGCCCAGCTTATGGCGGGTATAATAACAAAACAATTTTGAATATTTGGAAATCTCTTAAACACATATCAACACTTGTAGTGTTACAACGATACTTTCGATTACGTAACAACCGCCGACTAAAAGTTTTACTTGCGCACCACCAAGTAATTTACTGCCCTTGATTTGTGCAATCGGATTGTTTTTTTTTTCAATTTTTTTTTATTTAGTTTTTATTATAACAACAATACAACAATAAACTAATGGATGGTGGGCAAGCACGTAATAAACGCATATAAATAGTTACATGTACACATACACTGGCATTTAATGTGTACATAAAATACGTGTCACTTAATATTACTCAACCCACACTAGGTGAATTGCTTTTCATTTTTATATTGTACTTATATTAGGTACTTGATATTTTATTATAAGATATTGAGTCATGATTTGTGATTTCTAGAATTATGTCTCACATTAGTCACACACACACACACACAATAAATATAACGCCTTCATTAATAATGTTAAACTCAAAGTGACTCAACTTGAATATAGACTTTGATGTTTAGTGAAATATTATATAACGTTAAGAAGAAGACGAAAGTCTAAAAATAAGGCCCAAAAAGTGGCTGAGTTTTTGGAAAAAATGTTATAGTTGCTTAAACCAAATCAAACATAGAAACATGGATATATAATCTATGGGCGTGGCATCTATATAAAGCCTTTATTTACTTACTTTTTTACTTTTTTTCCTCGAGTTGCAAACAAACTAACAAACTTAAAACACCTTAGTATCTTATAAGTAGGGGATAAAATTGAAAGGAAAAAACTTGAAAATTTATGATAATGTTTTGTATTGTGTTTTTTACTTTTTGTTACATTTTTTACTCTATTTCATTAACTCTGAAGTCACTAAAGGTGGACTTCCTGCAACTGTACAATACTGCACCAGCCAGCCATTAAATGCAAGTCTTTTGTTTGATGTTAAAATAAAAAAAAAACAAAAACAAAAAACACGGCGCTTTCACCTTTTCAATACGTATTTTATACCACATGCGTGCCTGGTAAGTATCTCATCATTTAAGTCAAGGTTCCGTAAGTTTGTGTCTTAATGACTCTTTGGTTAGATAGTTCAATAAATTTTGTCGCGCGGGTTGCTGGTGGTATTTCATTTTCGTTCGATTTTATGTAGTGTTGTGTTTTTTTCCTTTTTGTTATGTTCAAAATTCTTTATATTTCGAAATCGTTGAAAACAAAAAAAAAAAACAAAAATTAAAAACTTGAGCAGGTATGGGAAAGTTGCTGGTATTTCTAATCGTAGCCAGTTTTTGGTTTAGTTTTTTTTTTTACTATGCCACATTTCTGATAAGCATATTAAGTTTGTATTTAAGTTTGTTACATTTTAAAAATATCTTTAAAAGGCTTCTTTTTTCATTTCAATATGTCTGTCTATCCGTCCTAGCATGTTCATCTTTACTTTAATGTAAAGATTGGAATTTTAAAATTATTTCGTATGAAAATCTACATAAAACTTAGTTTAAGAATAGATTTTATTGAGAAAAGTTTAGATAGGATTTGCTGCCATAGAAAAATTTTGTAAAAACTCAGTTTTTTCATAATCAAGAATTTTTTCAAACTTTCTGTCACTTTCAAAGAAATTCTGTTGATATGAAATGACATTGTTGTTGTTGTTGTTGTTGTTGTTGTTATAATGTAGGTTATCAGATGGTTGGCTTTACCCTACTATAACATTTTCACTTGTTTACTTTATATTAACTCTCTTAATACCTGTGTTAGCTGAACCTTTTTTTCTGGGATGGTTTTTTTTTTTTTTTTTTTGTTAAAGTTTCATAATCATGTGTAAGCCTCGAGTAAATTAGTGTTTGAGTGTCTTTTGTATATAAATCTTGATTTTAGTTTTAATTTTCTAAAACTCTTTCATTTGTCCGTTTTGTCCGTCTCACGAACTATGTTTTTTTTTTTGTTTAAACCTTTATAGCGATAAAGTCTTTATTTGATTTGTGACCCTGTAATAATAGTATTTAAAGTTTATAGTTTATCATCTTAAATTGGGCCGACACCATCACCAGCACCATCATCAACAACCAAACACCTGACCAAACACATTTTTATATATTTTCAATAGATTTTGGTATTTGACCAAAATGATCGAAAACACACGATTTTGTTGAAAGATGGTTGAGTATGGTTTACAGGTGATTGCAAACATTTTGAGTTGGATTAAAGATCAACTCTTTATACACAATGTAAAGCACGCGTATGTATCTTATACATTGTTATCGTACGTCCGTTCATATATTAATCCGATACAAGGGTTAGAGTTTAGAAAATACATAAAAAAACCAGAGCAATTATTTATAATTTATAATTGTTCATTTTCTAACAAGTGAATGTAAATGTAAAATACTTTACACTACATTTTATACAAAAAGAAATAAAAAAAAACAGAAAACGTAATTTCATTTAACAACTTGTTCAACTCTGATCAATCTATTTCCCGATGATAACAACACATTGATCGACGTTTCATATTATGGGGGCTAGTTATCGTAGTTGGGCGAGTGATTTTTCATTTAATCACTTGACGTATCATTATGACCGTTTGTTTAACTTTAATCGTAAATGGCAAATGTCGTAAAACCAGTTACTTACGCACACACACACACACACACACACACACACACATATTGTTGTAGAAAGCGTTATTATTGTAATAGATGACAAGTGCAATCAACCAGTTAACCAGCTGGTGTAAATTTATTATATATGTACCAACACTCTGTATGACGATATGTTCACTACGTTCATATATAATATATTTATGTATGTGTTTATATATATATTTTGTAAAATGTTTGGAATGTTGATGAGTTTTTGTTGTTGTTGTTGTTGTGTGTTATTAACTAAAACTCACGGCAAACCACTTCTTAAAACGATCGAAACAAAAACAAAACAAAACAAAAAATTGATTTTGAAATAACAATTAAATGAAGATGTGTTTTTCTAGCGTAAGGAAATGATTCATTAAATACCCATTAAAAGTTAATAGACTTTGTCTAAGTTAACTTCTATGTAAAGTTAAACATTTGCTTGCTTTTATTGGAGTTTACATCGGAGAGCCGTTCCTTAATCGATCTAGCCAGTTTTTCCGTATATTGAATGTTGAATGGAAATTTCCTTTAGACTATTTAGACCAACTTTAGATAAATATTATTCAAGACCTTCACCACCTCCATTTCATTCCAACACTAAGATGCTTAGCCGATTAAAAATTTTCTTATTTATTACATAATATATGTGATATATACGTGGAGTATGCATAACATATATGTGCGTATATGTGAATTATTTTCAGTAGTGAATACATTTCAATATGATATTGAAAACCATAGAAAAAGGCCCATTAATAAACGTAGATATAACAAAATCCAAAAACAAAACGTTGCCATCAAAATAAATGGCCGAGACATTAGTCAAAATGTTTTGTGAAAGAAAAAGTAGTGAATGCGTCAGAGCAGACAAACTTTTTTGTTAAGTTTAGATAAACTCTAAACAAAAATATTTATTTTTTTAATGAAATTGAAGCGCTACAAATCCAACAACAATACAATAACAAATCTTACCGTCTCGTATGATAAAAAGTTAGGTAGGTAGTCCATACATATGCTAATATATCATGCATGAATGCAGGCATGCAGGTATGCAGCCGTTTTGTGACGGAATAAATCATCTCAACAAACAAAACGATATTTAATCATACAAGTGTATTCTTCCATTTAAGTATGTGTGTGTGTGTGATGGCAGACATTTCTCAATTTATAAATGCTTTTCATTGATTCATTGAGTCAGTCAGTCCGTTAAGTATAGTTCAGTTAGTTATGCCAGTTAGTTCGTTATGCATTTGTTTACTTTCTTGTACATCTGTCCGTCGGTTTGACTGTATATTTGTTTGTTTTAATAATGAACTCAATTTCCGTTGTTCTTAATTCTTTCCAAAGATTTTACCCTCTGGTCAAAGTTATTCAGAAAATATATTCATTTATGTTTTGTTTTGTATTGTTTTGTATAGCCTTTAACCTTAAGGCTATTTATAGAGGTTTTCAAACAGAAACTTAATGTTTACTCCCACGACTTGTACTCCTTTAATTTGTGTTATAATTATCTGACGTTTATTTGAGATTTATTTGAAAAATTGTTTCATTTTGAAAGAAAAAAGTTCTTTCATGAAATAAATTTTTCAATATTTTCTCTCCCATGCAATATTCCTCTAAATATGTTTCTAGATTTGGGACATTAAGAATATAATCTAAAGAAAATATACTTGGTAGCAGTTTTTTTTTTGCTTTTGTTTTTTTTATTTTAGGTAATTGTGTCCTAATGACAATTATAACTATTTTAGTCATCTAATCATTGCTGCACCCAGAAAAATCTCAATTTTTTCTTTCTTGTTATGCTTGGCAACTTATTGCGTAAGTATACCAACTTTATTATGCCTTTTGCTACGCCTACTATTTGTATAAACTTATTAGCCACGCCCACTATTTATGAAACAAAACGAAAAATCCATCTCTATATATAACATGCTTAAAGGCTGTAATCAGGTATAGGCCACACCCACGTTTTTGTATAAAGATAGGGGAGCAGAGTATTTAAATTTTGACTTAAGACAAATTTAGTTTTTTCGCGTGTTTTTTCAAAGCTTCACTAATACCAGCTCTAAATTCAATTATTGTTGTTGTTATTATTATTGTTATTGTTGAAAATGCCTCATTAATCTTATTATTATTTAAAAGTGTTAAAATATTCATTATGAGTGTTGAATAAAAGTATGGGCGCTGGCATAATAATCAGATTTTCTTATTAAGAGCAACTACCCCGCAATCAATGACACAATTTTTGTTTTTGCTTCATTTTATTATAAATTATTTAAAAAATAATTGCTGGCGATATATATTTATATATGAATGATTTTAAATGGAATGACACATAGTGTCAAGGCTGATTGTATCTGAAGAACATAACCTAGAAGCTATCTACTTACCTAGCCGTCATAAATTACTTTCAAAACGAAACAAAATATTGTCATTTATTTATTATTAATTTAAAAAATTGCTACACATAATATGTTTATATTTTCATTAAAGTATTTCAAAGAAAAAAATTTTATTTGGTTTTTTTGGTTTTTTATTTTCCAATTAATTCTGTGACAGGTTAGTGACCGAACGTAGAAATATTTTCACATAAAATCAACAAATATTTTTTTAATTGTTAGAAAAAAAAATAATTAAAATTGTTAATTTTTTCCCTCATTGATCATGTATGTGAGAATATAATAAATTGATTATGCATATAAAATAAATTCACGCTATTTATTATCATAAATATGTTGAATTTAAAACGGTTTATAACACGCTGAATGGGTTATAATTTTCATTAATTTAATTAGTGGCCCTCGTAACACACACTTTAATCATTATACTGAGACGGCGCTACAAATATGTGCATATTCAAGTACAATTGCTTGCCAGTTAATGAGGTGGGTAATGTTTCAAATTATTAATTGTTAAATATTTAAATCAGACGAGTATTGCAATTAAATTGTTAACAAATTAATATATATGACAAAGTTAAATTAAAATCATTTATTATATCCTCCACTTAAGATTGGAAGTATACTAAATTTGCTATTTTGTTTGCAACACCTAGAAGGAGAATTCAGAGACCTTACAATATAAATATTCTTGATTAGTATCAAAAACTGAGTTGATCTAGACCGCAGTATAAAACAAATAGAGAAAGTAAATTTTAAGTACGTAGCATCCCCATTTACAATGGGTGGGCATAATAATTTGAACACCCTGCAATACAGTACATCTTGTTGCGTGCTGGCAACACTGCTTCCCTCTAAATAATACGACGAATATTTATTGCAGTTTTCTGCCAAGCCTTCCAGGTTACATTTCAGTATATTATACGCTATGTTCTGCAACAGTAAAAACAAGCGATCGGTGAAATGTATAATTCTGTGTGTATTACTAGTCGAATTCTGAGTCAAATTTGTTTTTGGCACAATTTGGCATTTTTTGTTATCCGCTCGTACGCCCATTTGATTTGACTTTTTGAAATTGACTTTTTTTCATTTTCAATTGAGATTTTTTCAATTTCAATTGAACACCTTTCATTTTGAATTGATTCAAGTAAAATAGCTTTGCTAGAGTACAAAAATTATAACCAGCCTAATATACTTGCAGTCGTGTAGTACGAATGTTTTACTTACCAGATTACTTAAAATATAATTTTTGAGTATGAGGGCTATGTGGGTTCTTTTACAAAACTCTATCAACTTAATGATTTTACAACAATAACAACAATAAGAATAAAAATTGCAACCCAACCCAGTTTCTTGATTATAATGAATCTTAAATTGTTGACAAATATTTCAAGTTCTGTGCTACAACACAGAATATATAATAAACACACACACACACAAACAAACACAAAAGCACCCACACACTCATCACACAAAGAGACGAAAAAACAATTGTTGATTGTAATAATGAATAACAAGAACAACACAGCACAGCAACACCAACAATGCAATAAACTGCAAAAGCAGTGGATTAGCAACATAAACGGAAAACGTATGCAACATATGTATACTGAATGAAATTGAAATTGGTTCAAAAAATCGTATGCAAGTGTGTGCATGGTACTCGTACAAATATTTAAAGTGCGTGGTAGTTTTTTAGGCGGCCAGCCCCAGACGCATGTCATTCATCTTACAGACTGGCAGACTCACACTTATTATATCCAATACACGTGTAAATGTAGACAATTTTGAAACAAACGAACAAAAAAACGCACCCAATTGTTGTTTGGAGTAGAAAGCATGCATACAGAAACCTTTAGGCCCAGACCTTAACACAAACAATGGCTTATAACTGAATCAAGCTGAAGCTGAGTATGTAGCTGAAGCAGAACAAAAGAAACAAAAATAATAATAAAATCAACAACAAGCATCAAATTGGCAATGAAAGACATTTACGTACGTTTTGTTGTTGTTGTTGTTGTTTATTAATATTTATTCTATATGGGTTGATGGTTGTTAGTGGTTGTGATATATTTGTATGAAACATCAGTAAGCAACACATACAACAAGAAAACAAATGCAAAAAATTAACTGCTAAGAAACAAACACTTAACAAGTCAGGCAGTTAGGATGTGTGTGTTGTAAGTTAGCTGGGTACCTTAGCAATATTTTGTACATGTCGTTGTTATATAGAATACAACAGAAAGGAAAAAAAAGAGCGTCAACAGGATCCTACAGACATGCGCTCATAAACACAAAACATATCAGCAGACAGCTAGATAGACAGACAGGCAGACAGACAGACGTACATTTAGACATTAAAGCAGACAAACTGACATAAATCACAGTCAAACTTCAATGAATCCATTCACATAAATGCACACACACATATACACACATAATGTTACATTGTTTCAAATACATACATACACACACATATATTTATATAAACAATGTTTGCTAACAATTTATGTACTTTGCTCTATTTTGTTGTTATTCTGATCTTGGCCAACTAAACAAAAATAGGGACTTACTTATTAACCACTCATTCCATATAACCTAATTTACAACAATAAGACTGATCAACAAACAAATTAACAAAGGTGGACATGGCAGGTATATGATTACACCCTTACCTACATAGTGTATGTAATACGTACCAGCTTTTATAGTATATTAAACTTTAGAGCTCAATTTTTTGGGCAGATAAATAGATTTCCATCGATTGTGGGTTGATCAACCACGCCCATTTTTGGCATATCGATGAATAGTGTAATTATAAATATGTATACTAAAATTCCAACTTCAAAGCTTAATTTTTGGGATGGATATATAAATTTTTGTCAATTATGGGCGTGGCTATTGACTATTTTTTACCTAATTTAAATAAAAACAACAATATCTTTAACTTTACAACTATGACAGAGGCAACAAAGGACGGACGTATGGATATATGTTTATATCGATTCATTACTTAATACTGATCAAGAATATATATAATTTGTAGGGTCTCTGCTGTCTCTCTCTGGGTGGAATGACAAACTTAGTAATACCCCCATTTTATGTGAAGGGTATCAAAAGTACACAAAGGTTTACCATACGCATCAACATACAAACATACATACATACATTATGTATAAAATATTTCAACAATCGTTGGCTTTTAATTTTAACTTTATCTTATAACCCTCTTGATAATAATCCTCTGGTCTGAAACATGAAAACATTATTTATGATTATGACGATTAGCATATAAACTAAAGCTACACTAACTAAAAGAAAAAAAAGTTTCCCATTGATGAACCCAAACAATACACGGCCATATAATATGTTATCATGTTTCTTGTCTTTTTTTTTGTTTTTTTCTATTCAACCAGTTATGATAATTTCGCTTTTGGTTATTTTTTGCCAAATAAATCGATTCATTAAAAATTCAAATGATTGTAATGCAAAAAAAAAATATAATTTAGAGCGCTTCGTAATAGAAATTAGCAAATCGACATATATAGATCAAAGTGTTGAATACAAACAAATAAACCGGCAAAGAAATACAACAACAACAACAATTAATTTATAAATGTGACAACATTTGGAAACTTTATAAAAGATTTGTTTGTCATTGATAATATAGGTGAAAAGGTTTTTGCACCACCCAAGCGGTGTTTTTTTTCTTTTTGTTTTGTTTTAATTAGCATAAAGTAGAAGAAGAGAATGGTACGAATATTACTTTAATGATAAGGGTATACTAAGTTTGCCATACCGTTTGCACAATAGTCTTCAGAGTCTATACAAAGTATATATATTCTGGATCAGCTTAAAAAACTGAGTCGTTCTAGACATGTCCGTCCAAGTATTTTTGTATCTGTTCTTGTGAGATATTAAGTTGAAATTTTGTACAAATATTTTTAGTATCTATAGGTTTTTATATAAAATTAACAATATCGGTTAAGAGCCCCGCCCACACCTAACAAAAATCTATTTATTTGCCACAAAAATGTATCTATGAAGTTGAACTTTGGTATACATATTTGTAATTAACGCATTCAAAAATGGGCGTATAACAGACACGCCTACATTTTACAAGAACTTTCTTTTTTACAAAGTCTAACACGTAAGTTGATAAATATTTCTTGAACTGTTACTGTGGCGTAATTAGCTACAAGCCACGCCCACTGATTGTTTAAAGGTAGTTAAGATTCGGCTGAAGCCAAAATTTACAAACAAGCTTACTGTATAGAAACTTTTACTCTACCAATCGACTACCAATCAATTATTTATGAGTGTCAACGGTTTTGTACACATTTTTAAGTTTCAGTGATATTACGCTACCTTGACACTGTCTAGTTACAGCATAGTTGTTGTCTTTTATTGCAAATACATCGATCTGTACCATCTATGGTGTTCAACAACACAATATTACTTTACCTTAGTACAACTTCTTTTTTTTATAATTTACATTATAAATAATTGACTTTTGGATTATTAATAATAAAAAAATAATAATAAAAAAAGAGGGCTCGGATACTATTACTCAAAGCAGAACACAGCAAACATTTTTTAAGATGTAACACATTTAAGCTAATGGTAGTTGTAGAGCAGGTTCATTTTTTATATCAAACAACAGACATTTCGTTTTTTACTCTACAAATATGTGAGTCAACATTATTAAATAGATTATGACCTGATTACAGATCCACAACTAAGTTAAGTGAATAGAAAAGACCGAAAAGTTATCTTTAAAGAAAAAGGTTAACCAACGCTGTAGGAAACAACTTACCATAAAAAAATTGTGAATTATAACTTAAACCAAATATATATCCCACAATGTTTTTTTTTTTGGAATCATATACATTTCTTTGTCAAATTTAAAGTAAAAAAATTATTGGCTCATTTCAGACTGTGACAACTTTATAGAATATCTTTGGTTTTAACAAGAAGATGATTCCAAACACAAAGTGTGTTTATACCAACAGTCTTTTTTTACTTTTTATTTAAGGTGATGACTATGACTATAAAAAGTTTGGAAGTTTATTTTTTTATATATGTATATATATATTTTGTTTGTAACAGTAACAAGCTAACACAACTTGATTGGTTTTATGTGTGCTTCAAATGGGAGCAGCGCTATAAATTTTATCATTAACCTTATTAGTTAAAAAAACAAAGCTTCAGAAAAGCAACCAGCTCGTGTTTAAATTATCTTTTTAAACCAATCCGTATTGTATATAAAAGCTTTTAATTATATACACATGTGTACATGTATCGATAAAAGTTAAATGTAAATAAATTAGATGGTAGATGACAACTTTTGCTATTTATTTATTGTACCAATGACTCCCTTGTCAAATGATACACAATACATGTCGTTAACTTTTGCAATATTTAAAAACCATTTTATGTAAGAGTCTTAATGGAGCTAATCTTGTGAAACGTTCCAAAAAAAAAATTTTTTTTTTAATTCAATTTTGAAAAAAAAATTTACTTAGTAATAATATTGGAAAAAGGAATATGGAATTGGACATGTCAAAACGGCTGCCATGATTGATATCATAAAATCTTTAATAATAAGTAAAATCAATCAGAATCAAAGCTTTTTGCAATGTAATCAAGTGCAAGATGTGGTAAGTGGCGGTCGCCATATTTGATTCAGTTAAATATAATTTTACTCATGACATTCTTCGCGTCAATACCTTTCATTTGACATCCATATCATAAGGATTGTAAAGATATCGATAATTCACAATTTTGTGGCGCTCATTTAAATATTAAGCATATTTTTTGTATTATCTTTGGAATTACGAGGACCGCAAAGTGTATAAAAGTGTTCCACAAATCATTTGTCTGATTCCAAACAGACAGACAAGATTTATTTATTAAATTAATTTACAAAAGTTTTCTAATTTTCTTCATTTTCATCTAACAAATCACTTTATAACCCACATACAGTACACAAGTAGTATTTTTTCCCCATAAATTTTTCTCAAAATACTGATGAGCTTGATTGGTTATAATTATTGTTGTTGTTGTTTTGATTGTTTATTAATTTTCTATTAAAATGATGAACTATTGTTGCGGTATGAGGCTTAAACAAATCAAGTACAAAACAAAATAAAAAATAAATCAATGTGAATAATTCATAAAAAAAGGCATAAAAAAGTTAGAAAAAATATGAAACAATTGAAATAGTCAGCGAAGCATAAAGAACGGCGTGCGAAATAATATGATTATGATATCACGTACAACAATAACAACAACAACAATAACAGTAATAACAACAGTAGTAGTAACATCTAATATAAAACGATTTCATATCATGTACTTGTGTACATGTGTATGAGTATGTGTGTGTGTGTGTGTGTGTTGGGTTAGAGTATGCCTAGAGATTTCGTTGTTACTCATACGCCTGAGAAGTTTGCGAATATAATTGAAATAATTACACGGCGATTTAATTAAACGTTAAATAATGTAATTAAAAGAAAAAATATTGCAACAACAACAACAACTGGTAATAAAAGCTAAACAAAGCATACCACAGCCGCCGCCGTCGCATATATAATCATAGTGCAATGCAGTTTGCTGGATTCGCCACAACAACAACATACAACAACATATATGCATACATACAAACATACGGATAAATACTTAATAATCATCAGATTGTAATGTTGTTGCTGCTTAATCTTAATCGAATTGTGGTTGTTGTTTTTTTGCTTTCGATCAACCAACCAATCAGCCAACAACAACAACAATAACAATGATATTTTTTTTAATAAATACTTTATTTCTGTAAACGTTTTTTTGTTAAACATTAAAATCTCTCACACATTATTATTATTATTACTATTGTTGTTGTTGTTGTTATTTTTTCTTACTGTCTATTTATCTTGATATTAAATCATTCAGTTTTGTTTGGTTTTTTTTGTTAAATATATTTAATTATATGATATAAAAAACAATAAATGTATTTACAATTGTTATTGTTGTTGTTGTTGTTGCGGTTGTGCATTATGCTCCATTCAATTTTTTATAACTAATTGAAGAAACGTGGTATACGGACACGTCTGTTATTAAATTGCTAAATTAAAAGAAAAAACCGTTATGTATATGATTGTCTATGTAATAATTAAAAATCAAATGCTTTTATAAATGATTATAAAAAAAAAAACACACTTGATGTAACTGAAAATTGTAATGGTTTCGAAATGTGCGCTTGCCTTAAAAACAACAATTATCAATTCTTAAACAATCTAGGTGATATGGATGTCAAATGAAAGGCTGTTATTTAAATGGCGCCATACTAAATTCAACATAGTAACCGCCCAAATATATTCAATTTAGCATTCAATACAAATCATTCAATATTGGTATCAAATGAAAGGGCTGGAGGGGTAAAGTGTCATAGGCTAAGAAAAATCATTAAAAAATCCCTGTGGCAGGAGCCCAAATACATTAAATTTACAATTTTTTACAAAATATTCAAAATGGATATCAAGTGAAAGAAAATGATGAAAAGAATTTAAAAATTATTGTGGAATTGAATTAAATTAAACATAGAGGGCGCCAGAGAAGGACAAAATAAAATTTAATTTAATCACGAGCGTATATATATAACCTTTTGCTCGTGTATATAATTCATCATTGAAAGCAGGTCATAAATAACAAATTATAAAATTTATTTATTTTAGACAAATTGTGAAATTATGTAAGATAGAGTAATAAATGGTCAGCTAGAACCGAATATAGTTCTTTTTTTATAATTATTTATTTACTTTACGATCGATTACTTTTTCAAACACTTTAAATAATCACAAATAATAACTGGTTATATATATTGAAGTCTTTAAATCACTTACAGTTATTGCAGTTTTTAGTTAAAGAATCATTTAAACAAGATAATA
This sequence comes from Ornithomya chloropus, assembly GCA_963971445.1. Lineage (NCBI taxonomy): Eukaryota > Metazoa > Arthropoda > Insecta > Diptera > Hippoboscidae > Ornithomya > Ornithomya chloropus. Next base: position 4,645,919 of record OZ020532.1, read on the forward strand.
TCAACGCATACAATTGTTAATCAATTAAAATCGAACAACTAGCTTTTATACTTAAACAAAAACAAAACAAAAAGCACTTTTCAATATTATCTGAGGTTGTTCGTCTATTTGTTCAACTCTTGTTGTTGTTATCCGACTAATCAAATAGTTTAAAGAAACTGGTTTTAGTTGCTAAGGTTTCAAGCGACACGTGTAAGGCATTGATGATGTGTTTTTTTTAGTATTTTGGCTTATAATGAATGCCCTAATAGTTGCAAAATAACACAAAAACTAAGATATTATTTTTATGAGTTTGACATTTTTTGTGACATTTTACAATAACTAAATCGCGAAATGGGTTTTTTTTGAAGAAAAAACCAAAACACTATAAAAAACCCAAACACAACACAACTGAATGCAAATACAATTTTTAATAGACTATAAAAACTAATCACCTACATTTATAAACACACACACACACACACTCGATGTATATATTTATGCATAGAAAATAGACTATTTTGAGTGCTTAAAAAAGGGTAAAAAAAAAAAAGAAAACTGCTACGAAAAAAAGAGATCATTAAATGAACACTAATCAAAGTTCAATCAATAAAAATGCAATAAATGGATCATTAAACTGGACATTAATGATTATTTGTAGTCGAAACCAAGGTAAACGGACTAAACTAAGATAAAACTACAAGCACAATAACAAGAAACAATCACAGTCAAACAAGGTATGATATCGAAAAAGACACTAACCCGATCAAAAGCTTTATAGCTGATAACTAGTCATGATTTCTTCGTCTTCGTCTTCATCTTTCTTTTAAACAATTAGAGCGAGAGAAAGAGCACATGTTAAAGAGAGTAGTAATTAAACGTAATAGTTCCAAGAAAAGAAATTAAATTTGAAAATTGATCACTTGAGAAACTTTCGAAAAGTTCAGAGTCCATCTATAGTATAGATGCCTTTTGTTATCAACAAGAGATTCTCTCATTTTTAACAAATTTTGTTTTGTTTTTTTTTTAGATTGAAGACACGAGGTTTGTCGATAAGAAATTGGTTTAGTTAGAGTAGTGTAAACATAAATCCATCCAAATTTTTTATATTCTTGGAAGGAAACAAATTTACAAATCTTAAAAACAAAGTAAACACATCATTATGTAACTGTTGTCCATCTAATGGATGCTCTTCGATTCCATGGCATGGCATGTTTTATGTACAATTTTACAACAAAAACAAGAAAAAATATTGTGAATTTAATCTGAAGTTAAATCTGAAATGTCTTTAACACATATATTTAAAAGTAGGCGTGGCATGCATCTGATTCTAGCTGTTCTAGCTGTTGCAAACAGAATCACCAACTTCACTATAGTCCCCATTTTATGTGAAGCGTACGATAGAAACATATTAGAGAGAATGAATTATTTGCTAAAGCATTTGTACAATTCCCACCTTTGCTAACGCCCACACATTAAACTAAAAAAAGGAAAAACATAAAAGCGAAAAGAATTGAACATGAAAACATAAAACTACTTCCTTCCTAGTGAACATTCTATATGCTGTTCTTAAGAAAAAAAAATTGTATTTTATCTTTTTACTTCTTCATTTGGAGCAACAACAGCAACACACATACACACGCACACTCTGCCCGGCTACAGTTAATGTTAAGGTAATGTTAAAACTATTATTATTCGTTGTTGTTGTTGTTGTTGTTGTTCTTTGTCATTGTGGTTGTTATAGATATTCGTTGTTGTTGCTTTTCTTCTTCTTCTTCTTATTCATGTTTGTTGTTATTGTTGTTATTGTTGTTATTATTATTATTATTTTTGTTATTGTTTTACTTTCCTGAAAACATTTTTAAGAGAGTTATTGCTTAGTGATGTTGTTATGTGCGTTTGTGTGTGTGCACGCGTACGCATGTCTGTGCTGTGGATGGATGTGGTACATCAAATATTTGAACATGACTCATAAATCTCAGTATTTACTGCTCAATTGCTGCTTATAGATATTCCACCAACACCAGCCAGGCCTCATCATCATCCACAGCAATGCACCATCATAACAACATCAACAACAGCAACAATAAATACTAAGCAACATTAACAGTAAGAACATTAATATCAATATTCAATGAAGGAGTTTTCATATACTATTGTAAAACAAAAACACTTCAACAATCGCTAGAACCAACAAACCAACAGAGCAACCATCCATCCCTAGCAGCCAAACACTGTAAAGAACAAGCATTCTCGCCACCTTAAGATTTTTTTTTTATAGTTGAATCTAAACAAATGACATCAACGTAGTAAATAAATCTTTGTTTCACTGTAAAATAATAAAATATACAAAAAAACGAACACTAACAAAAAACAAAAACAACAACTACACAACAACATAAGTATCAATACTTATGTAGATAATGGTAGAAAAATATTTTGTTGTGTGTATCTTTTTAGAGTGTAGATGGTGTTTGTGTAGGTGTTTAGCTTGTACAAACTGTGGAGAGTGTAGACATTGGTTATGGTACAGATTAGCAGTTTAAAATTTAGGGAGCGTTACATAATGTAAGATACACAAGCATGTCAGCCTGATGCAGTACAACAAACACTTCTTTGGATGGAGTGAATGTGTTTTTATATATATTGTACTTAACTAATTGTAACAACAACGATATGCACTCTTTCGAAAAGGAATTTCTATTCATTAAATCATATATATGTATGATGCATATTGTATACTCTCCGTTCCTACAAATGGTATCGCAAGTCTAACAAGTTGATGAAATGTTAACAAATGTTCAAGTTAGTGTTAAGCTTATTAGTGTCCATAGTTATAAACAAACATACAGGCATACATTGTAACATATACTAATTTAGTCTTCTGATTTGCAACACTTAGAAAGACATCCTACTTTGATCACATATGTGAATAACTCCACACATATAATAGATTTTCCAATAAGGACATAACAATTTTATATTTAAGACGCGCCCACAATTTACAAAAACATTTGCTTGGCCCAAAACTTTGACCTGGAAATTTAAATGTACGTAATGAAACTCTAGAATATGTGTATACCACGCCACGCCCACTACCTTTTTTTTTGTGAAGAAATTTTCCACATTTTTTTTACATAACCGACCGTAACATTAAATTGTTTTTGTTTTTGTTTTTATTTTGCTCTCTACTTACTTAGGAAAAATTGATTATAAGCCATTAAAGCGATTTATTGCTCTTCTCCTGCAATTTATTGAAGGTGTATTATTTACAAGGAGGAGCAGCTTATAAGCAATCCTCACAATATAGTTTACAGCACTGCTGTTATTATTGTTTTGTTTCGGTAAACAAAAAAAAGATACAACAATAAAAACAACAATATGAAAGTGTACATGCCCCAGAACCATAATTTTTTTATTTTTTTATTTTAAGTGAATAAATGTTATATATACAATAATAAAGTGATCATTTTACACACATACACACAATTTACTGTTATTGTAACAATTAAGGCCATAGTCCAGCTCTGAAGAGTGAAGCAATTGCACAGCAGCTACAAACAAAAGGTATACACTTGCACAGAAAAATATAACAATTATAGCAAAGAAAGGAGAGCATAAAACTCTCATTATCAAGTGTAACCACAAATCATGCGTTTAACACCTTAAATATGAAAGAACAGAGCACAACATCATAATCCTTACTACACTTGTACACATTCAGACTATACAACAACTGCACACTGTTTTTATTAATAAAGAAGAAGAAGATGAATCAACTAACTATATGGTACACAAACACAGAGATGTGCCTAAGGGCTGTAATCGACATATGAAGGAGTTATGGCGTGTTGGCCAAATACGAGTAATCAGCCAATGTGAACAATAATAATAACAACAACAATAACAAAAATACATACAAGAACACAAAGTTCTCAAAGTTTTGCTTAATTGTGCTTTACAACATCACCGATGCACACGCACACGTACACAAAATTGCCGATGGCCGTAATGTTGCTCACGCTGCTACTGTTGTTGTTGTCGTGCTCGGATTTGTTGTTGTTGTTTTTATTAATGTTGCTGTTTTTGTCATGCCTTGTATTGTTGTTGTTTAATTTCATTTTTAATATTTATTTGTAAATATTTTTATTGTTGTTATATTGGATTTTTGGATATGTTGTTATTGTTGTAATTATTTTCTGTATTGTTGTTGCTATTGCTTTTAATTTATTGTTAGATTTGTTGTTATTGTTGTTGTTATTGTATGAGTATAAAGATATCACTGAAATGATTCTTAAATTTTAAGGAACACTTGTATTCATTAGGTGATCTTAATAATAATTATTTTCATTACCAAAAGAATTGATTAAAAATGTCATAAACAATTTTGTCAGTGGTTTATGTTTTTTTAATAAATCTCTTAAAATGATAACTTTTATCCATTACTAGTAATCTCCTCTATTCAAAATACAGACTGAAGATCTATACTAATGTTTGCTTCTGTCCGTCTATCTGTCCATGTAATTAGTGCCCAAGTTTAAAGTTGTATATATTGAGATATTTCAATAAAATTTGGTACAAGGGCATGTATTGACCCAAGGAGGAACTCTATTGAAATAGAACCGAATCGAACCATTTTTCGAACTCCTCCCCATATAAGGTGTCATTGTAATTAAAGTCTTTATATGGCAAAAAATTGCAATTCTTAATATTTTTTACGAAAGTTGGATGAAAAATATTTCATTAGTTGGGTTCTTTGCATATACCCACAGTACTAAAAAAAAAAGTTATAAATAAGCAATAAAACCAACGTCACTTATAAAATTTAGAACAACTTCTTCTACACGTACGGTAAATACTGAAATTTTCATATTTTCACATCCTTTGCATATATATAGCTTCTATTATTATAGATCAATAATAAAAGTTGCGCATGTATAAAACTCTTTAAGGTAATAAAGTTTACACAACACAGAATGAAGCTCTCCTTTCGCTATAGTAAATAATTATTAAAGCACAAGGTAGTGAACCATAAAAGTTGGATTATTGAGAAAATATTATTGAGAAAATCTTTTTATTTAAGTAAATACTGGTTAATAATAATCGTAAAATGCTCGTGATCATAAAAGCTGCTTAATCGTAGTTGTGAATATATACAAAAAAGAAATTAATTGACGCCACAGTGCATTCACACCTTTTTTTTTATGATTTTATTTCAAAACGGAAAGAGAGAAACTGCAGTCTTAATTAGGATAATTAATGAAGTGTCTTCTTAACTTCAATAAAAAAAGAGAAAAATAAAAACGGTGTAGATACCTCAATAACCTTTTAAAGGTATAACCATAGACAAAACTCCAAGCATCATAATTTAGTTTAGCAATCACAAATATTGCCAAATATTAAAAATTAAAATAAATTAAAACTTATTGAACCCCTACATGTTACAAGTGTTAAGCAATTACCTTAACTACTATGGCCCGAAATGGCGCCGTTTTCATTTTTGTAAAGTTTGTTTTATTACTAAATAACCATGAGACAAATAAAAACCTAAAATATGCTAGAGATAGATATTTATATTCAAAATGGGCAAAATCGATTGATAGCCACGCCCACAATCAATAAAAATGTATTCATCTGGCACAAAAATTAAGTTATTAAGTTGAAATTTGATACGTGCATTTATAGTTATCCTATCTATAAATATGCCAAAAATGGGCGTGGTCGATAACAGACATGCCCATAATTGACTAAAGTCTACATATCTATCACAAAAATTGACCTATGAACTTAAAATTTAGAATGCATATGAACAGTTATCCCATCCAACGATGTGCCAAAAAAAAGGCGTGGTCGGATTAAAGACATGAACACAGTTTACAGAAAATCCATTGTCAACGTAAAATTCGGCTGTGTATAATTTATATATATGCCACGCCCACAATAATATCATACCTCTTATACCCAATAATATACATTTTCCAGAGTACTTAAGATCATCTAAATTATATTACACATATTATATATTAAGTATGGACGGATGAACAAAAAGACAGACGTCTGGACCTTAAATACTTCAATTTATGAAATACTTTTAATTTTTTGTTGTTTTTGTAAAATTCTTCAATGAATGAATGAATGTTTCAATCAATTTTTCCATGAATCACTTCAATTTCCTCACATTGCAGTTTTCATAATTACATTTTATACAACAGTTAACTAGTAGCGAACATGTTGCAATTGGAACTTTTGTTTTCAAATATTTTATTATGTGGCAAAGAAATCTATTGATTATAAATTTAAAGTTAATAAAATGACGGTCGGTGTGACTTTTTATCATCATCAAGTTATTGAAAATTTGACTTATTGTTGTTGTTGTTGTTGTTTGTTTGTTTTATTCATACTTATATATGCACTTGTGCGTTTAAAATGTGGTTAGTTCGGTTGACATTTGGCAAACGCGAGAAGGTCAACGTAAATGTGTTTTTGGTTCTGTTGTTGTTGTTATTGTTTGTTTTTTAAATGCAGAAAACTACATTTATTTATTTTTTATTATACAACAAATATAACATGCATACAAACATATATTGTACATATAATAAATAACTTTGCTTCTGTTATAGTTGTGTAAAGTGGCCAAGTAAAGTGGTTGGTATAGTTGGTAGCTGGTGTGGTATGTACAAGTTCATTATTGTCGCTGACTGTTTAAAGACTTGTTTTGCATGTGTGTGTATATGTGCATATCATTATTATTATTAACAACATACGCACTCTTACCATTTGGCCATACAGACCTTAAGTCATATCGACAAATGCATACGATTTGAAAAGGTGTGCAACGATGCAATCACAACTACAACCAACCCACTTACCTTGCAACACCACTACTATTACTGCATAGTGCAGACTAATCACGGTCAAGTGCAATGTTTATATACATACGTTCGTTTGTAACTTAAGTTTATTTGTTTGTGGTTAATAGTTGTGTATAGTTTTTACAATAAAAATTCATTCAACCAAATGTTGAGCTTATAGAGCTGTCACAACACATTTTTTCTTTCATTAACTTAATATAAAATATTAGACAGATCGTAAGCTTCATTAGATTTTATGAGATGAAGAAGTCATTTGTGCCCACCTAAAGTCTAGCTTGTAGGTTAAGATAATAAATTTAAAAATTGCTTAGCACCTAATAGATAATGCATGATCAGCGGATAGTATAGGCTCAAAATTTTATAAATTCGTAGGGTGCTCGTTGTAGGTGTTGCAAACAGCATCAAAGAGTAAATTTACCATACACCTTCTCTGGAGGGTATTAAGAGGTGTAATTAAGCTAATAAAACATTCTTTTGTTTTTTTTTTCGTTTTACTTACACCACCCATTATAAAAAATATAATAATAAATAAAATGGCTGCAAAAAAGAAAACCATCCATGGTACATGGTTTTACTTACAATATAAAAAAAATTACAACAACAACAACAAACGTATACTAAAACTTTTATGGAATTCTTGATAATTTAATCGATTGTTAATTTAGTTACTTAACGATACTAAATAGTTCAAATAACATAACACGTCATGGACGGATGGACGGTAGGTGTTTGTAGGATAATCAAAGGTTTTGAACTATAAACTTATAAACTTTATAAGAGTTTTGCTGAACGGGGTACACGCATTTTAGTAAACCAGCTCTTAATCTGTTTTTTTTTACATACCACCTGAACAACCTAATTTAATTGAAGAGTACAATGAAAAAAAGTAAAAAAGAAAAAGAAATAACAGATAAAATACAAAATGAACACTATTTTGTACTAACTAACTTAACATTGTATACAAGTATAGGTAAGTGCACCTATGTATAGAAACTGTTTGGCATGATAGTTTAAGTCATTGTATGGTAGTCTCTGTCTGTGCCTTTGGGGTCTATATAGTCCCACGGGTAATTATTGACACGGTTGTATGCACGCAGTAAAACACGCAATCACCAAAAGGCATCAGCCCACAACGAAAGACTTGATGCACATATATATACATGCATATATATGAAAAATAAATTCAACAGAATTTTACAAAAAACAAAAAAACAACACATTTTGCACTTTTTTGATGCGATTGTTTAGTGGTTTCTTTTTAACTGACTGCAAACAATGGCACATAAAAATCAAATTAGAAATACAACAGCAACAACATATTTTCAAAGATTGCATTAATCCAAACCTAAATCTTACAATACATAGAAACAATATATATACACAAACAAACGTACTTAAATAACATATAAAAATAATATTATGCGTTGTTTTTCATTTTATCGAAATTTACCGTGTTTATGGATAAATGTGTGTTTGTTATGTTGAAAATAAAGTTTTTTAATGTACAAATATTTTGGAATCAGTTCACATCACTTTCTAAAAGAATTTTAACGTAATTGTCCGGCTGTCCTTACAACGAAGCATTCAGGCTAAAGGCCTTAGCTGTAAAATATTGTTGAGTAACTATGATAAAATGTCATATTTTAGTTAAAAGTCAACTTTTTATTTAAAAAAAAACAAAAAAAAATATGTATACAGGTGCGGCTTAGAAAACTTTTATTAAAAACTAAATCATTATCTGTCAAAAAATGATAATTTTCAATTTTTTTCAACAAAATTACATTAATAAAAAGTAATTAAAAATAAGTGACAATTGGTTATAAGCAATCATTTAATACCCTATACCAGCTATAGTTATTTGGAGTTGTATTAGTAAACGCAAGGCATTGTCATGTAAGCGAAGCGTTATTGGAAGTGGAAAGAGATGCTAAAAATTATCCAATCGGGTTCATATTTAGCACGTCCCTTTTCTTAACTAATTAACTATTCTTTTCCAAATTTTGTTAAAGAAAAACAGACGAACATGGTTAAATCAATTCAGATCTCCATACCGAGGAGGATGGCTACACGTACAATGGAATTGCTTTTTGAATAAAGCGGTATAATTAAAAGTGGGTGATGTGTCAATCACAACGTTGTTACAAACATCCACACAAACTTAACACACCTTTTACCAAAAGTTATGCAGCGTATAATTACTGGTTCTAAATTAGACACCAGATTTTTCAATTTTTATTTATGACTGTTATACAATGTATTAAAGTTAAATTTTATGATCGGTCACACGTTTGCTTTTGATCACGCACAAATAATAATAAAAAATATAATAAATAGGTAAGTTTGGTAATAAAAACATGAGGTTTTGTATACGCAATGCATTATATATGATATATCATACAGGCATACAAACATATGTTTTTAAAAATATATTATTATTATATTTATTCCCCTCTACATACAATAAGGGTACACTAAGTTTATCATTACGTTTGCAACTACTAGAAGGATGCTTCAGAAACGTTATAAATTGATCAACATTCAAATCTAAATCGATTTAGGCATGTCCGTCCTAATGTTTATCTTTTCTTATAACTTTAGTTGTCATATTTTTACCTGAAATGTTGTACAATTGACTTTAATTCAATAAAAATCTCATAAAAGCCACTCCCACAATGGATAAAAATCAACTTAACAACCTTAGAAATAAAGTTATAAAGGGTAAATGTGGTAAATGTGCATATATATGCATAATAAATCTAAACATTTTATAAAAATTGGCGAGATGGGACACGCCTACAATTTGAAAAAAGGATTTCTTTAGAGCAAAATCGAATTCTTAAGATATAAAATAATATATAAAGTAAATTTTACATATAATAAAGCTTCATTACTTAACTGCCACGCCCATAAACAAAGTAGGCAAAAATTTATCTACACAATAATTGAGGTGTAAAGTAGAACTATAATAAAAATATTTATATAACATCTATCTAATACATAAATGTGCTAAAAAAAAGGGCGTGGCCATATAACAGATATTCCCAATATTAAAAAAATAATAATTACTTGTAATAAAATCTATTTGAAAAGTTAATACGTAATACGGTCTCTACTACAAACATCTACCACGCCCACATTTTAAATATAGATGTAAAGTATACGGTATTAAAGACTAGACTTAAATCAAATGTATTTGTTTTTTATATATTGTTGCACTATTAGTGAAAAACTATATAAACGTGCAACAATAAATATTAAAAATTTTAATTAATTTTTAATTATGTGGGTGTTTATTTTTATACATAGTCTTACCACCCTTGCGTTGGTTGTTAATTTGATTATTTTATATTTTAATCAAACTGTAAAAAGAAAATTGTTAATTAATGAAACAGAAAATTTTGTGTTATATGCTAGAATAAGTAGAGTAATTAAGTTATAAATTTATAATCAGTTATATTATATACATAAAAAAAGTATAAATTTAAAAATAGAATGAAATTTATGGTTGATGGAATAATTTAAAAGCCTAAGTGGTAGTATATTAATTCATTTATACGAGCGAGACTATAACAACATTAAATAGTTATAGCATGCGATAAAAAATATTTTGCGACGGAGGGTGTTAATGTCAATGTAAACTTCTTACTTCTATAACGCTATTTGTAAAGCTTTTATTGCTACATATCTTACCTTTCAATTGATTACCTCATTCTTCATACTTCAGCAACATACACGTTATAGTAAGACTCTTAAAAAGGTGTAAGTTTTGTCAATCAAAATTATCATTATATATGCTTAAATAATTAAAAATTGAAATTTTTGATATAAAAAACATGCACAATTTATATAAATGGTTCAATCGTATCCGTCTATACGTCCGTCTCTCCAGACAAATTTCTACATAAGCCCCTGGTTGCATTTTTTGACACATTTTAATGAAATTTTGTTTAAAAACATATTTTAAGACAAAGAAAAAGCTTATTCGATAAGGAACGGATTAAACCATTTTTGGAACCCCTTCCATTTATAAGGTCCTTTTAAATGAGTTTGCAAATCTTGCAATTCTTTTAATAAAATTTAGTTAAGAATAATAAGTTGTAACAAATTTGTACCCGATCGAATTTTTTTTATTTTCTACTAACATATTGAGGTAGGTACCCTAGTGGCAGAATCTTGGTATCTATGGATGGAAAGTATATATCAACCTCCTCACCATAGCAGTCCTTACAATATGACTCCTAGCGTTGAGAAAGCTTAAATTTTCCCTGCATCGTTTCGGCTTGAGATGCCGCATGATTAAGCCTGCACGGCATTAACACACGTAAAACCCAATCTACATAACATGTTCACGTGTTTCTTATTAACACTTGAAAGAGATTTACGAACTTATCCTTGTTTTTTGTTTTATAACAAAAGAAAAAAAAACATTAATAAATATAATTGAACTTTGACCAAGTTTTTAAATATTTTTCTTTTTATTTATTTATATAATTCCATTTTATTTTATTTTATTTTTATTTTTTAAGTAATGTTACTCTCGCGTATATTTTGTGGTAATGATCGCCTATTATAATTATTTGTTTTTTTTTTTTTTGTATATTTTTTTAATATTTAGTTGACTTATAAGGTTTAATGACTTTTTCAAATTATTTCCCCTTTTTTGTTGTGGTTTTTTTATTTTTATATATAAGATGTTTTTTTTATTTACTCTACACAATTTCATTGGAAAGGAATTTTGTGTTTATGTGTTTATCATTCACATTTTATTATTTATTTGTAAAACATTTTATTTATTATTATTTTTTTTTATTTCTTATATACAATTATAGTTATTGATTTTTCTTATACAAATGTTCAACATATATATTTTTTTCACAATATTTACCATATATAAGTTTATGATTTGTTTTTTTTAAATATATTTTTTATGTGTTGTTTATTAACAACTAAAAAAAGCTCTGTTATAAATATCTTATACAATAAACTTAAATTAAAGACAAATTGACTTAAATCAGAGAAATTGCGTTTAAAAAAAATTAATTACTAATAATATCTAAAAATTATACATCTATATGTATCATAATTATTGTTTAAAAAATTTTACAAAAATTATACAATTTCAATTTTTTTTTTTATTAACTTTTTATAAATATATTATGGTACAAACACCGCTTAAAGCTATTTTTCATAATTTTATTTTACTTTGTGCAATTTTTTACTAATGTTTGTTGTTGTTGTTGTTGTTTTTTTATCACTTAGTATTAAAAGTGAAGCTTTTTAGTAACAGTGCGGATTATATAGAAGAGAAATATTGTACAGACTGTATTTGTTGTTGTTTTCACATATCATGTTTTTTTATTTTATTCTTAAATATGCAAATTGCTATCTGTGTGTTTGCTAATAAGTAAAAAAAATATGTATCTAGTGATGAACTAATGTAATCTATGGTTTATGTGCATGTGAAGCGACTCTTGCTCTTTTTATACCCTACAACGCTTGTGACAAGGGGTTTATTCAAATTTATTAAGTGCATGTGTATGTGTAATGTAACTTCAATTAAACATTTATATAAATTGATTGTATCACTTTCTGAATAGATGTAACCATCTGTCTACAGAATCCTTTCTAAATCGCTTTAACCATTAACGACGGTATTGCAACAAAATAAAAAACTGAATTTATTTAAACATGTTTGTCTGTTTGTCTTCACATCCAATTTCTGAATCGATTTAACAATATTTGTCTGTCCGTCGGTCTTCGTTTGGACATTTGTGCTTAAGCTACTGGTCACATTTTTTAAGATATTTTAATAAAATTTGGTTGAGAGACACATCCCTATATAAAGAAGGATTTTATTGAATATGGTTCTAATTGATTTATTTTTAGAACTGCTCTTCATAAAGCATCCTATTATTAATTAAATCTTTACAAATTTCGATCTAATCGGATGCTTTTTAGAACTCTTTTCTATATAATGATATGTCACAAAAAGCCTTATATGGGAATACTTCGCATTTACTGATACAACTAAGTACAACATATTTTGTGGAACTAAGTGGTATAGGGTATTAAATGGTCGGGTAGAACCGACTATAACATCATTGCCCCACTATGAGTCGGGTATATAAAAAATTGTTTGAAGAGAAATCAATTTATTTATTGCAGTCGCTTTATATTCTAAATGTTAGAGTAAAAAAAACATATAATTTTATGTATAAAATATCAAGCTCTCTTGTAATATTTTAATTCTATACCACTAATGAAGCATCACAATTATTAGAACTCAGCATGCGGCTTAGCTTTTACGTCTAGGCCCGATCAAAACAGTTTTCTCTTCCAATTACATAGATCAAGTATTGGCAGAATCTTGTACGAAAATGTCTCGATTTTAGAAAAACCCTTCTTAATCTATTTTAGGAGAAAAAGTAGGAGTTTTTGCCAATTATTTTTAAAGCTTTTATGCCCCAAATGACATTTTTTATTCCACACTTCCTATTGCATTTATAACACCTGAAAAGAAAGATTAAGGACGCTATAAACTACATATTCCTGATTAGAATGAGAATCTAGCATTGTCTGCGGTGTCTGCTTGTCTTAAAATTGCACTTAAAATTGAACTTAATTTTGATTTATATTCTTTGTGTTTAGTTCCCTAATCAAAATTTCCTACAACCATGCCCACTGTTTTCTATTTTATCTGAAATTTTATTGAAATGCTTACCGGCGCTAAAATTCATTCAACTTAAATTTGATATAAAGTAGTTTTTTATTCAATTATTAAGCGGCTGCCACGCCTACAATTAAAAAATTATGTTACGATCACAAAAATTAAGTCAACCCACAACGTATATATAATTTTTATCAGTGAAAATTTATCCAGCAAAATCAATGTTGGGATTCTATAACCATCCTATACCATTTTAGCTTACTCAGTGTAACTTCAATCATATATTTCTATCCGATGTTTCGTGTCTATTTGGACTTCTTCAGGGGTTGAGTGTAGAGACGCAAAAGTTATATGCTTAAAGTATTCATTAGTGTGTGAATGAATCTGCTGAACTAATCTTAATCTTTGCAATGTGTTGGCATTACGAGGGTAGTCTGCAATCTAAACCTTGTACACCTCGTTCATTTAAATATTAAAAATCTTAAGGGACAAGTTTATAGAATTCTAACGATATACTCTACGGGGAGTCTTCGCATCAGTTACATACAAAAAATGGCCAACAATCAAAGAAAATAACGCATGAAATGAAAAAACTGTCACGTAGCTTAACTTTTAAGCGTAATTGGCTAATTACGATTTATTTACCGATAACTGACAGTAATGCTTTCACTAAATTACAATATTAATAAAAAAAATGAAATTGTGTTGTTGTTGTGTACAGATTGAATTGTATGCTGAGTCTACTCTTCCTTTTGTTTTTTTAATTTTTTTATTTTTTTAAATAATTTTTTTTAATTCGTGTTTTTACACCTTTTATTTTATTGTTATTTAAAAATATACAATTCTACAAATACACACACATACCATACATATGGTACCTACTTACACCCTAATGACTTAACTATTTACATAAGACAGATGTTATGTATTTAAAAGAAAAAACCAAGCATATATATATTTAAAAAAAAATGAAAAAAATTGACAATCGAAAGAAAGGGAGAGAAAAACTTAAATACTGAATCAATAAAAATTATTAACAATCATTTAAGTCTTCAAGTACGATATTTTCCTCTCAGTTTATATTGAAATTTTTTCTATTTTTGTTTTTTGTTTTTTTAAATTTCCTTCACTTAACAATAGAACAATAATATGCAAAAAAAAACTTGTTAAAGTTATGTTGTAGTATAGACAACAACAACAATTAAAAAGATGTTATTTAGTTAAATAAACATTGGGCTTAAGCCAAATCTTGAATAGCCTTTACGTAAACTTTATATTTAAAAAAGTGGGCGTGACTGGTAATTGATTAAGCTATAATATAAAAGTGTGTGTATTACATAGAAGGCTTCAAGTAGAACTATGCAGTGAAAAAGCGTTTTGGTCTACAGTGGGCGTGCCTATTATACAGCCACGCCTACTTTTTAATATATTGTTAAAAAGGCTAATTATACATTTGGCGTGTGAAAAAAGACTGAAAGATAAATGTTTTTAAATTGTGGGCGTGACTTTTATTTTGTTTCGCTTAACTCTCGCCTATTTAATCTATGGGTATATACCGCAAAAAATTTTGTGCAAAATTTCAGTTTGTAAACTCTTTTATAAACTGTAATAAAGAGACGGGCCTACCGGCACTAAGCTAGAAAAGTTCAAGATTTTTCAATGCTGATCGGGAATATAAAGTTTTAAAATATGAAAAAGGTCCCTTAGATGGGAGAGGATATAATATCAAATGTAAGCCTAAATATTGAGTAGTGTAGGAAGGAGTAGAGCAGTGTAGTGGAGTGGGGTGGGGGGAACACCAACAAGAAATCTACTCGTTTACCTTGCCAAGAAATCGTTCGTTCCTTAATTATTGGAAACAGGTCTTCTCTTTTCTTCTTCTTCGTCTTATTATTATTCTTTTTCTAACACTTTCCGCATATTTGTACACTTTTTAACACATTTCTTATTGTTGTTGTTGTTATTGTTGTTGTTGTTTTTATTTATTTTTATTTCATTTTATACTGTTTGCTTTTGTTTTCGTTATTGCTCAACCGTGTTTATTAATAATTTTTATTGATTCTTTATTTATTTTTGTGAATATTTGTTGTTTTTTATTTATTTTTTTTTGCTTATATTTTATATTAATGACAAACATTTTAACTTACTCGTGTATTTATGTTTTTATTGTACATACATCTACATATACATATATACATACTTTATATATATTTAAAAAAAAACCTATATAAAAAAAACATATACTTTTCTTGAATAAACGTCACTTTGTAACTCGTTTGATTTGTATAGAATTGCCTTCATGTGGGTTTACACGTGTCTACATGTATGCAAGATGTAGGCATCGTGTTGATTTATACATGTACGTATGTGTATACATTATGTATTGTATTTATATAACAAGTTTTTTTATTATATTTTTTTCTAAAATTTTTTACCACTGATGTGATCTGATCTTATCGGATTTGTTCTAGCACTTCTTTGGGCCCGTAAAACACTCAGACTTTTGTTTTTTGTTTTCTGGTTTTTATTGAGTTTAAAGGTCTTTTAACACACTTCTGTACATTTTTCAAACAGACTTTAATGCACTGGATTCAAATTCGTTGGAGAGAGAGAGAGAGAGAGAGAGAAAAAGAAAAAACGAGAACCCAAATCCTTGGAACTGGTTCGAATGGGGGAAGAAAAAACCGAAATAAATCCAAACAAGACCCATGGCTTGCAGAAGGACCTTGCGGCAATCAACTGTTTTTCCACCTTTAAAGAATTTTCAGCTACTTTAGGAAAATTTGACGGCATTTAAGATGATTCATAACCAAACCAAGCGGCCGAAGCTGCTGCCGCGGCAGCAGCTGACGTATGCTATTCACCACTACCGCCAAATGAATTGAAATGTCTTACCGCACCGGGAGCAGCGGCCGCCCCAAATTGTAAACTCCATTCGAACAAACGTCTGGCATGCAGTTGTTGTTGTTGCTGCTGATGATGATGATGATGCTGCTGATGCTGATGATGATGATGATGTTGATGCAGTGAATGGGCGTTGAGATTAAGATGATGCATACCGGCTGTACCACTCACCCCCAAGGCAGATGACACCGATGACGGGGATGTTGCTGAGACGGACGCTTGTAAAACGCCTCCGCTACTGCTGCCCGTACCGGGTGATGTTTGTGATTGTTGCAGGTGTTGATGATGGGTGCCCGCCGTTGTATGGGATAAGGTTTGATCGCTGGTATGGAAAAGATGTGGATGGTGAGCGGGATTGAGGTGCGGATGTTGATGATGATGATGATGCTGGTAACGCATTGGATCAATGTACATGGCAGCTGCTGCAGCGGCCGCTATCGATGAAGCTTGTTGCTGTTGCTGCTGCTGTTGTTGTTGTTGTTTAACATGCGCCAAATGTTCATTGTCATTATTATTGTTGTTATTATTGTTGTTGTTATTATTATTTGTATTATTGTTGTTGTTGTTGTTGTTATTATTGGCAATATTGGTGGAATTAGTTCCGAGTGGACTTTGAGGCGACAATATATTCGAGGTCATCGTCGCTGATGAGCCGGCCGACGATGATGGTGTATTCGATGTGTGATGTTGTTGTTGTTGGTGCTGCTGCAGCTGTTGTTGTTGCTGTTGTTGTTGTTGCTGCTGCTGTTGCTGTTGATGGTGTAGGGATGCAGGAGTTGATCCAGCCGTCACTGGATTCGACTCCTGGATTTCTGATTGCTAGTGAGCCGCCAACTGATGCCCCGTCGCCGTCTGCATATTCTGTGGACTCAACATGGGCGGACTGTGGCTGTGACTGTGTGTACCCATGGGACTGCCGTGCATATCGTGATGCGTATGATAACCAGCATGCGGATGCATATGACCCGTTGGCATACCATCCATCATATCACCGCCCATCGTGTTCGGCGGTGTCATACGCTTCTCCTTCTGTCGCCTGTTACAGAACCATACACGCACCACTTCCTTCTCCAATTGCAAACTGTCGGCCAGTGATGTGATTTCCTGAGCGGAAGGCTTTGGTTGTTTGTGAAAATGTTGTTCTAGAGCACCCTTAACGCTTACCTCAATGCTGGTACGTTTTTTACGTTTGCGACCCTGGGCAGCAATTTTGTCAATGCTGGTCGGCGACCCAGTAGTCGAGTCTGCCTCTTCCAGCCACTTTTGCAGTAACGGTTTCAGTTTACACATATTCTTAAAGCTCAACTGTAACGCTTCGAATCGACAAATTGTCGTTTGGGAGAAGACGTTGCCGTAAAGGGTGCCCAACGCTAAGCCGACGTCCGCCTGAGTGAAACCTAATTTGATGCGTCTTTGTTTAAACTGTTTGGCAAATGCTTCCAAATCATCGGAGGTAGGCGTGTCCTCTTCACCACCACTCACGTCACGGTCCCCTTGCATGTGATGCGGATGTAAATGTAGTTGAGGGGAATCACCGCGTAAAGCATGATGGAGGGGGCCTTGATGGTGAGCAGGATGGGCAGGATGCAACATACCGTTCATGGGGTGATGATAAGGAAGTGGCGAACTGCCCGGTGGTGCATAATGAGCGGCGGCATGAACTGGAGCGTGCCAATGCGGCGAGGCCATGCCCTGTTGTATACGCTGCGGTTGCGATAAATGAGACATTTCCTGTTTAACAGCATCGGCGGGATGATGATGAGCGTGATGAGTTTGCAATGACCAAGGATCTGTGGCATGTAAAGCGGTCCAGGGATTTGGTCCCAAGCCCCCAGTGGGCGTTACTGAACTAAGAGAGCCAGCCGATACACCACCTGTGCCACCATTACCACCACCACCGGCACCAATCGTACTCGGACTGGGCGACGACGGCAACTGATGATGAGCGGACGTTGTATGATGATGATGATGCTGTTGCATGTATTTCATTTCGCCGGCATCATTAGCCGAACGGGGCGATGATGTATGGTAGGGGCCCAAAGCCATATCCAGATCGCTGGTAGACGGGGTCATGTATGAGGTGGCGGCCATCCCCACCGCTCTAGGGCTGTTCAAGCCCTCCACGCTGGCGGGGTAGGGCTCCAAGTTGGGGCTCAGTTTAACGACTTTGAAAACCGATCTGTCGAAAGAAAGACCAGGATCCCTATGCTCATTCCACTCGAACCGTGAGGCAACCGTCTTGAAGTCTTGCGTTTTACCACAACAAACGAGAACTGTTCCAAAGTTGAGCTGCTCTTAGGACAGGCTCAACAAAAAGTTTCGAAATACAATTGAGCAGCGTTCAGCAACAAGTTGACTAACAACCGGCGGCTGTTGGTTTCTTTTTTCAATAATATTTTTATTTTATTTTTTTTTTTTGTTATTATGCTAGCACTGGAATCTTTTCCTTTTTACAACATTTGTTAGGTAAGAGTTGAGATTTGAGTTGATAAACAATTTACTTTAATTTTTCTTTTATTCCGCTTCTGTTCAATCAGCACTTGTCACATTAATGTACTGCACTCACCAAAAACAACAAACCATTTGAAACGTAATTTATGCATCCATCCGTCCAATAATAAACATTTATAATAATTAAAAAAATTTCCAAATATTTTTAATCACAAGTGTGACGATAAAATCTTGTTGTTTTTATTTTTATTTTTTATATATTTTTACGGAAATCAATTTGAAGTGGGCACTCGCGATCCGTAAACACGCCGTCAACAGCCAGTTTGTATGCCGTTGATTTACTTTTAATGAGAGATGTGTTTTATTTTTATTTGATTTTTATATATATCGACTGGCTTCTAATCAACGATTAACTGAATATCGAATGAGCTGAGCTGTGGGTTTCACAACTATTTGAAACTTTTGCCACAATTAATATTTTCTTGATTTGTTTTTTATTTTTATTTTTTTTGTAATTTTTTTTATTTTTCTTCTTTCTCTTGCCTGACTTTTGAATGCGGAGGCACTGAAATATTCACGTGTAAACTCGTAGAGCTATCGAAGTGAACTAACGTCATGCATCGCTAAATGTAGATACAGAGAGCAGGCAGTAGTAGCTGTGTAAAATTTTGTTAGATACTGTGTGTGTATGGATGGGTGAGTGTGCGTGTGTATATATATAAGTTACGAAAAATGATACGAGTACCATACACGCTTACATTTGGTCACATAACAGCAAGAGCACAAAAATTTCCTCACATTAGGGGTTCCAGAATAAAGGGGCCGCACTTTTACCTGCCTTACGGCTGCCGAGTGCAAGCGAGAGGGTAATTAGAGACTATAATAATCTTTGAAGTTTCAAAAGAGTAACAAGGATGAACTGCTATATAAACGGCTACGTAAGTTTGTATATGGTGAAAAGAGATGTTAACGGTTTTATGTTATTTTCCAGTTGCTGGTGTTTGTTCACTGGAACTGTTTGCTATAAATTGTATGGAAACTCTTAAGAGCGCCTAAATATTTCATAAGTGCCTCTCTCTCTTTTTCTATCTCTCATTAACTTGCTTGCTCTCTTTATAATAAACAATTGAGAGTTTCCAGTGTAACGCCTTTTTAAAACCATTGCCCGTTTTTACAGTTCTGTTGCCATCATTATCTCTAAATACACACACGTTCACACAAAGGCTGTGCATAACCACAATATACAGTCAAGTGACATTTTTAATTATACTTTACCTTTGAATGCTAGAAAGAGAGGGCGGTAGAAATTTTTTGCACATACCAACAAACACAAAATCAATTCCACGCTACACATTCTCTCCTTTGGCTACTAGTAGGTAAACCATCGACCTTACATTATAATGGATAAATTTTTTTGGGGACAAATACAAGAAAAATTTGTTTGAAGCAATATTTAGTGATAAACCCCGCTTATCAGGTGATATAAAAAAGTACAGATTTACTGAGGAAGTAAAAGCTAAAGCTCAAGAGGAGATTTTAAAATAACCACATAACAATAATAAAAAAAACGTTTATATTGTAAAGTTAAATTAATTTTGTAAGCAAGGACTACTTTCGTATGTATCTCTCGAAAAATAAAAATTAAAAAAAGCGTTCACTCATTTTTATTTTATATTTAATGAAATTTGTTAATGTTAAAATTCTCTTTTCATAAAATTGTAATTAAATAAAATAATTAAAAAACAATAAATCAAAATATTACCAAACGAATCAATTTTTTTTTTCTTTTATTTCAATATTTCACGTCTCCATGAATTCCTATGAAATGAAATGGTATCACTTTAGTTTAATAAATAAAACAATGCCGTCTGATATGGTGCATACGTATGCGTGCATAAACTTGAATTATAATAAATTTTTCAAATTTGCTTACTAGCCGTCGTCAATTTCATTGAAATTGTGTTTTTTCTAAACGCATGTGTTTTCCTTTCGTCTCTTTGTTATTACTGCAATTGGTAAGAATGCAACGGAAACGAGTCATACAAGTGTATTGCAATGTCTTGACACGTTGACTTTATTTACAAATTTTGCAAAATTTTGTAGTGAAGTAAGTGTTGAAATGTAGATAACTTAAAATCGCTTAAAGATTAAGGGAATAAACGAACAAATCGAAATTTTAGGGCGGCATAATAACGTGTAGAAAACGTATATAACGATTAAAACATTTATAACGTTCAAGATTTTGATTGTATTTACAATCTTCATGACGTTTATAATGCTTAAAATAAGTGTAACGCTTATAACGATTATAACGTTCAAGACTTTTATTGCATTTATAATGGTGACAACTTTTATAACGCTTATAACGACTGTACTGC
Source organism: Ornithomya chloropus (assembly GCA_963971445.1). Taxonomy (NCBI): domain Eukaryota; kingdom Metazoa; phylum Arthropoda; class Insecta; order Diptera; family Hippoboscidae; genus Ornithomya; species Ornithomya chloropus. Next base: position 4,667,170 of record OZ020532.1, read on the forward strand.
TTCAAAGTTTAATGGTCACAGAGTTTATAACGCCTCTAGCGTTTACATTATGTATAACATTTATAACGTCAACAACATTTTAGAGTTTATCCATCTAAAACGTTTACAAAATTTATAGATTTATTAACGTTCATACCGTTTAAACTTTCATATCATTTATAACGCCTATATCGTTCGTAATGTGTAAAACGTTTATAACGTCACTGCCGTTCTAAAGTGTATGCGCTTATAACGTTTACAAAATTTATAAATTTTATAACGTTCATAACTTTTTTATCGTTTATAACGTCTTTAGTGTACAAAATTTACACCATATAATATATATAACGTATATAATAGTTCCCTGTCAGTTATAAGGGACGATCTTTTCACTTTTAATTTTACCGGGTATCCGGCCTATTTCGAAACCTATGTTTATAAAGCTCTTTTCCTTGCTTTCGAGTTCCCAGTCACAGGCGAAATATTTCATTCAATTTTCCAATGACAATGTGTCTAATACGTTACTAGTGAAGGCAATCTAAAACTTTTCTTAAACCAATTATATTTTTTTACTTTTTTTCTGAAACGATTGAACCATGTCCGTACCTCTGCCCTTCTAATTTTGCAAAGTGTTTCATTTCTATTTAAAATGATTTCATATTTGAACAGCAGGCTTTTCACAAATCCAAAATATATTTATAGAATTTTTATTAACTTATGACAAAAAACTGACAACTACTACTAATAACATACTCATTCATATATATACATGTATAGAAGAAGAAGAAAATCGAAACTAATAATATTTCATAAAGAATTGTTTAATAATAAAAAAAATACGCGAACAATGAAAATCATAAAATTATGAGATCCAAATATCATATTTATTAATAACAATAGTTTTAAAATTGTGTTTTTTTTTTATTTTTAATTTATTTGTTATATTCACACGTTTTGTAGAATATATTGTATTCATGTGTTTGCGGTTTTTATAGTCATTTATGCAATTTAGTTGGTTTTCATTTGTAGCCGGTGAATATTTAATATGTTATTTACGGATATTTGTGTATGTGTGTGTGTGTGCTTATGAATGCTGTTCATTTGCTTCTAATTAAATCAGAAATCCTGTTTGTTTTTTTCTTATATTATAATGATAATTATAGAGTTTAGAAATTATGCTAAATACGCACGCGCCAATGCCAACACTGCTGATGATACTATAAGCATAACAAAAGAACACTTTTAAAGAGCGAGAGAGCAAAAACCAAAGCAGATAATAAATATATGAAAAAAGGACTTGTTGCTTATATGTAAAAAAAAACGAAATTAACATTTTTTTGAATAATTTAAAACTTTCAACTTTGGTGTTGAATAGTTTACAAGTGGGCTTATGAGGATAAGGACTTGTTTTCTTTAATACCATATTATGTATGAAGTTTGTACTTACACAAATAATAACAAACAATAAACACCCTCAGCGACAGTTAAGCATTTAAGCAGAGTAATCATGATAATGAGGTCGCGCTCTCCTTTTATTAGCATATTACTGTAATTGTAAGCTGCTGTGGTTATTATTACAAATTATTACAATCATTTGTGATTGCTGTTGTTGTTGTTATTGTTATTGTTGATGCAAATGAAGGAAACTGATTAAACATTGTTTTTTGTACTTTATATACTACCGTCGCGTGCGTATGGTATCTGGACAATACTTGATGTTTATAATCGTTTTGAAATACTTTTTCTACAAAGTATATATATTTTTGTTCAGCATTAAAATCTGAATTGATTTATAAATTTTCTTCCATGTGTCTGTACGTCCGTTTATTGTAGGCTCTCTCACAATAGTAAATTTTGAGATATTAAGGCAAAATTTTTGTATAAACATTTCTAGTTTTTGCACGTAAAACAAACAAAATCGATTAAAAACCACGCCCATAAACGAAAAAATCTTGAATAGCTACAAAAATGTTCTATACAGTAACGGACACCTAAACATTTCACATTCAAACCCCCATCATTTATTTTGTATGATTATGAGTAGTAACTACATAAGGCTTTATATATGTATATATATATATATACAAATCTAGTCCATGGTGATGATTTTATAATACAACTAAGTGGTCATTTACTTGTTCGTAAGTATTGTAACAACAACAATAAACTCAAGGTAAATACAATGAAAAGGTAGACACAGTACCTATACGACTACTGTGCATACATAAATGGAAGACAAATTGAAGCAAATTGAATGTTTTATCTAAATGATTGGCTGCATCAATGTGTGGGTTAATTGAAACAATAGTTTTTTTGTTTTTTTCTTTTATGTAAATGTTTTGTTCCTAATAGAGGAACAATCAGAGCTGTGTGTATAAATAAGAAAACAACATAATTGCAAACAGTTATAGTCATAAGAATATATGTATAAACAAATGTATATAAACTTTCAAATACACATAAATACTTACATATATATCCTTTGTGTAAACATTTTGAAAAATGTACTCGTTACTCTTTACTCGTTACACATTTCATATGCATTGCAATCGACTTCATTTGGATTAAAATGGCGTTACATACAAAACAACATCAAATGAAAGTAAGTAAATATTGATGCATATATAACGATTAAAGATGTTCAACGATACATTTTTTAATTGTGGAAGGTAGGGAATAAAATTGCACTACCACTGTTTAACAAACACATATTTTTGTCTGTACGTCCGTCAATTGAAAATGGCTCTGGCATATGCAAATTAGCTGAATTCGCCTTTTTATACCCATTTATGTGACGGATATTTGAAGGCATTAACACGAGTATGTAAAATAATCTAACTTTTGCTCTTTTAAAGTCTTACGTAACAAAAACGAGGGGTTAAAAAATGAAAAACGTATTTCCGTAGTACTTAATTTTATTACATGTTTAATTGTTACTCTTGTTAACTGTCTGTGTATGCGTGTGTGTGCTTGTGTATATAAATAAACATCCTTCATTTACATATAACAAAAACACTCACACACACCCATATACAGGCGATGTTATTACCAAAAAAAAATCATGATTAAACAAGTAACAAAATTTGGCTTAGACCAAATCTTAAATACCTTCCAAATTTAGTGGGTGTGGCAGGCACCTGATTAATATCTATAGTAGTGTATAATGTATTTACATGCAAGTCGAATTTTATGTTGAATACGACTTTTTTTTAATTAAGGGCGTGTCCGTTAATCAATCACGCCCATTTTTGGAACATCAATGTATACCCCATTCTATTAATATGTATATAAAAATTCAACTTTTGTGGCACATAAATATATTTTTTTCGATTGTGGGCGTGACTTTTAATCGATTTTGCCCAATTTACATAACATTCAACATGCAGGAACTAAAAGTGTATGCAATATAAAATGTCAGCTCAATATCGCAACATTTACGATCGCAAAAATACCAAAATAAAAAAACGGACAGACAAAAGGACGTGCATGCCTAGATCAACACAATTTTTAAGGCTGATCAAGAATATAAATACTTTTCTCTAAAAGGCCTCCTTTCACATCTTGCAACTGCAATGAAAAACTTAGCATTCCCCCGTCTTAAGTGTAGAGTATAAAAAACGACGAAATATAAATATTGAACCAGGTGATACATCAACTATTGATTTTACATATATGCGTAATTCGCGTACACGCACACACAAATATCTTAACAAACGTTATGCACAAAAACATCAGTTGTATAGTAAAATAAAGTTCTCTATTTACGATATTGACATAGTACCCCAAAAAAAAAAAAAAAAAAGATAAATTATTGAATATCTAGGTATTTATACTTGTAAGCAAGCAATCGGTATATATGTGTGTGTACAAGTACAGTTTATAGAGCAAACGACTAAAAAACAAACTAATTTGCATATTTTTTGTTTTTGTAATATGTTGCACCAAACTACACAGGATCTGGATGCAAAAAAAAACAAAAAACTATATCTGACTATAACAATTGCTCTGTTGTGTATGTATGTATGAATGTGCATGTTAAACAAATTATCCCGTATTGACAGTTCAGAACACGGTGTGTGTCTTCTTTTTAAAAGCGCGCGCGCATTTTATTGAAAGAGTTTTTGCAAAAACGATGCTTTTACGCAATTATAGAGATACGTTACTTTACACACACGTTCACATATATAGGCAGCTATATACATACGTGTGTGTGCATAAAAATTCTAATTAACATATTTTCAATGTATTTTCAGATTTCCCTTTCACATATTACCATTACACACTTACACATACGCAAATAGATAGATAGATAAAAAGAGAGAGAGAGAGCGAAATATATGGTACAGTTCAAAAGGATTCCTTTAGTTGAATCTTCAATAGTTTTTCAAGCGTAAAAAAATCTATAAAAACAACAACAACAACAACAACAACAAAAATCTATATAATTACAAAAAGAAAGAAAGAAAGAGAAAGAAAGCAAAAAAATAATAAATCTCTGGCATTGATAATGAAAGAAATCTTGACAATAACGTATCAATAGATCATGACTATGAAATAATTTATGCACATACTTCTATTTAGGTATTGAATTAAGAACAAGAAGAAGAAGAAGCAAATTACCTTAAAAAAAACTGAGGCAAAAAGGAAAGGGTTGAACGCACACACTACCTAAGCGGTAATGATTTGTCTTCTGTCAAAAAAAGAAAAAAATATTAAGGATCTTCTCTAATGGATTTGCATAAATTAGTTGCAACATAAAGAGATTTTTTTTTATTTTTACCCGTAGTAACGGAAAGTAGTGCGTATAACGTTTGCTGATTTTACCCCAAGGTACTTTATAACAATTATTAAACTTAAATTCATCGATGGTTTAAGAAAATCTCAAATATTTTTTAGAATCATGGAGAAAAAGCGGACGTAGTATCCGATTGCACTCTTTCATAGAGTATACACTACCAAACGTTAAATAAAGTAATTGACAAAATCAAATTTGAGAGTCCGACCACACCCCTTTTTCACCACAACCATGGATTGGCTAATTAGTAATACGTGTATCTCCTTTCAATTACATAAACCAATAGAACTCAAAGTATTAGGCTAAAAGTTATTCTCTGTAAGCGTGGTTCTCAAGTGATTTCGTGCAATTTGAATAGGAATCGTCTGGAAAGAATCTAAACTAAAATCGGTATAAAATTTCAGTCCTTGACCATTCCCACATTAGAAAAAAAATGAGCGCAATATCTCATTCCCATTTCATATATTCTACAATTAAGGACGTGTCTGTAATGCAACTAAAATGGAAAATTGCTTAATGTATGAAACTCTTTTAGTTGCTCGTTCTTATTGAAATTGTGGACGTACGAACAATACTAACCATGATAGTTGTCTTAGTTATATATTTGATTTTTTTTAAGCGGACGTACAGACCAAAAGCGCTTCTATATAAAAATTATAATATTTTACTATATTTTCAGACATTCTTACATTTTAATAGAACTTTAGACATTGATTTTCAGTTTACTGTCCGCAATTGTTGTTAAAAAGAACAGCAACAGCATGACAATGTGTGCACGTTGCATTTTGGTTGTTTGACTTTTGGTTAATGATATGCACCCCTGTGGGTTTTTTTTCACTTTTTTTCTTTTTGATTTTATTTTTTTCTTCCTCTTTCCTGAAATTGACCTTTTAAATAGGGTTTCGCTGAATGTTTTTGTATTTTTTGTTTTTGTTGCTTTACATTGAACAACAAAAATGAATCAAATAGACAAACATTAATGTTATTGTTGTTGTTGTTGTTATTGTTTTGTGTTGTGTTTTAATTTGTTGGAGTGCTACTTTATTTTTATTGCAATACATAAATTTTAGCACTTTAATGGACGCCAGTGAAAAGTTATCAACTGAAGTTAACTCCTTCGTGGATGGCTATTTTTGTTCACATACTCCATGAATGTATTCGATGTAATGTTCGTTTAACATTCTTGTATACAATTTGACCTTAATGTCATATTTCCGTTAAGTAATTTTGTTCTCAGGCAATGTATCGTTTTAGTTTACTGTCGTTGCCTTTTGTAACCTTAACAGGCCACCGTTGAATTGTACAATGAAATAAATTATTTGTTATATGAACATAATCAGCCATTTCTAAAAGCGGATCTATCTTCGGGGATATCATGCTACAAACCTTCAATAATAGTTTTTACAATTTCCGTAAGTTTTTAAAACAGAAACGGTTGGTAGCAAAAGTTAGGTTGGCATGTTTAGGTGCAACAAAGCCTTCTAAGCAATAAGTGTGTAGGAATTATAGATAAAATACGTTAACAAAGTGGGCATGGCAATTAACCGATTCTGCTTGTGTCTATTAAATCTACTCGCCCATTTTCAATGCCTCTATAACACCAAAAAAATAGACTTTATGATAATAAATTTTTGTTACATGTGGGTGTGGCACTAAATTTATACATACAACATTGCCACTTAAATATTTTAAGCCTGCCTTTTATGTAATCAAATACAGTTGTTACCCAAAAAGTTAGCCAATGGTTGGCCTTTTTATATAGGGATTCCGAGTATCATATTTTAGAGTGATTAGATTTTTATTTTAGCTTCCATGTTTATTTTTTAATGTGTGCTCACATTAAAGTGGGCATGGTCCATCACTTTATTTATTTCATCCCAGAAATGGGCGTAACAATTGCATATACTCATAAAAACTTTAGTAAACATATATGTGATCGTTATTTTGACTTTTTTCGATCAAATTATCTTATATCGATCTTTTCAATCATTATGCTTCATACAAAAACATGATAAAGAATTATATTTTATAAGCCATTCATACCATAAATAAGATTTCTTTCTCGCTTATGAATGAAACAGTTGATGGGAATTAAATAATTTAAAAAAAATAACAATAATAATAAAATAAATTAATAAAAAATAAAAAAAAAAACGCATAAAAACTTATTTAGTATTCAATGTCCACTCAACAAAATATGCGTTTGTTTTGCTTTAAGCTGAACTTAAATTTCCAAAATTTTTATATTCATTAATAAAACAAAACACACACACATACACATTAACGAAAAAAACAAAAAATACTTTAATCAAGATTATGAAACTTCATAAACTTTAATGTTATTGTTGTTGTTGTTGTTTTACGATCAAATCCAACTCTTGAAGCTTTTTAAGACAAATCAGATAAAAATTAATAGAAAAAAAATAGCTACAACAACTCAACATAATGAACAGTTTGAATAAAGTTATAATAGGACAGTGGACAGACGAAATCTCTTTTTAGAAACGATCATAAATATTTAACAAAAAAATTTATTCCCAACATTAAGCGTGATAAGTAAAGCAACAAATTATGTGTATTAGGAAGGAAACACATCAAAAATTTGAGCATTAATAACAACAACAACAACAAGAAAGATTTCTATAGTAATTAAATCAGGTGTATAACAACAACAACAAAATTTGTAAGATGCTTCACTGAGAAAGATACAGAGGAGTTCTATAGTAAAGAAATATTATCCTTAACATATCTACATACTTACAAATACATACCCTTCACATGTATATACAAATAATGGGCGTGGTCGGTACATAACTACGCACTTTAATAGTGTATTTATTACGCATCAACTTACAAGTGAAGTTTTAGGCTAAATAAGTTTTCTCGTTATTTATGGGCGTTCCTATTGGCCCATTTTGGCACATCTATGAGAGGAGTATGTTACTTAATAATATGTATATCAAATAGCTTCATAGCTAATGTTCTTACAGATAGATTTTCATCTACTGTAGGCGTGGCTCTTGTCAAATTTTTCTCAATTTAAATAGAATTCAGTGAGCAGAAGTATATGAAGTATAGCGTTTGCATGTTCCCAGCAAGTTTCCGTATTAATTGATATGATGGCAGAACGGAAGGACAAAGTGAACATAGGTTTCATACCTATATCGTCTCTCTACCTATAAAACCTCCTTCTTTAGGTAAATTTAAGTATTTTGCACTATGAGACAAAGTATTAAAACAAAAACCGGGGAAAACCGCCAATTTAATAAAACAACAAATATAGCACTGCGTCTACCATTGCATTCCATTTGCCCTGCAAACGCATTGTATTTAATGATTTATTTTTGTAAAATTCCAGGATGTCGTGGCAATAAAATCATTGCACATATGTGCAGGTAGGTAAGTAAGTATGTGCTTTATTGTACTTTCATACCTGAGGTTTTTTAGTATGAAAGTTCTCTCCTGTGTGGTAGGTATTGGACTTGGCATACAATTGAACGGCTATTTTCGGTGTGGCCGGCTAGTCAGGTAATCTTTTTTTTTATATTGTATTTTTTTGTATAAATATATAGGTAAGGTAGATAACTAACAAGTCAGCTAGCCATTTAGTCAACAGCAATAATGCGTAATGCACGTGATTGAACTTGTATTTGCAATTAGAAAATCTACTCACGATTTCACGCTTAAAAAAATGAAAAAAATAAACGAAAAATACAAATAAGAAGCAACAGCAACATACCTGAGCACACCAAATACTAACAACAGCAATAACAACAACAATGCAAACTTGGCCAACAACAAGCGAATAGTTTAAGTTAACATTATACATACAAACGCACACACCTCTGTATGTAGATGTATGAAGAGTCATAAAACAGTAAAGTTATTTGTTTATTTGTTTGTTTTGATGGCTTGTGATTTGGTGCTCAAAACTACTTAAACACAAGTATCTATACATGCACGCACGCACACACATTTCCTTTTAAATAGTTCCAAAAAGCTATAGACATGTACAGCCCAACACCAACACCACCATCACATCTATAACTCTTAACCATACAGAGAAGGAATGAAACGAGTGAGACCCACGCACATGTTATTTTTTTATACCCTTCGTGTAAAATAAGCGATATAATAGATTAATCAATCTGTATGCATTTGGAAATAGAAGGACTTTTCAATTACATATCCTAGAACGTCCGTCTGTCCGTAAATTTGCAAAAATATTCAGCTATTGAAAATTTTCAAAAAATTTTGAAATATTTTCAGTTTTCTATTTGAAATAAGTAAAATTATTTCACAGCCACGCCCTTAATTATTAAAATTCGCTTATAAACGAGCCTACGACGGCCTACAACACGCCCACAATTTACAAAAAAAGACTTGCTTTAAATTTCCAGCTAAAGTTTAAAAACCTACTCTAAATACCAATTAAATGAATGTCACAATTAGATACATGCCACGCCCTCACATTTATATATAAAGATAAAGGGTATCCCGTATACAACCTAAACCAAATATAGTTTTCTTTTTTTATTATTTTATTTAATTCATTTTTATTTTTATTCATTTAAATAGTCACAAGCATGTATGTGCGTACGCGTATGTGTGTGCGTGTATATCACAATTATTTTCAATACGTGCCTTAATGATTGTAGGTAGTGTCTTGTACTTCTATTACCGAGACAATAAAGGGCCAGCTAAAGGCCGATTATAACGCAAATGCAAACGCAAACGTATCAACGTTTAAAGAGTTTCGTAACGTGAACGTAAATGTCAAATTACGCTCATAAAAATTGTATCTTTATGATTTGGGAACAAAAATTAACGTATTTTTATAGTTTCAATAACAGTAACAACAACAACAATAACAACAGTAGTAGTACTCCAAGTTATGACCAAGTTCTTTAAATGAAAACAAAGTAACGGAATGGTCATAAAAATTAACAACAACAACAAGAAATAAATAATTTTGTGTTAGAAATGAAAGCGTTTATTGGCTGGTTTAAGGATCACATGGTGCAAGAAAAATTGTATGAAATATTTAACATAACCGTGAGTTGGACAAACTGCGAATATTTACCGTTTCATTTAATTTATTATTTAAACCCTGCACCACCCTGTGACGAAAAGTATATAAAGATGTTTGTATCTTATAAACCCACCTCCAATTATACCAATTTTTTCAACATCATTTTCATTTGATTCTGAATCGATTTAACCACATCCGTCTGTCCGTCCATTTAAATTTATGTTCAAGTTACAAGTGGCATATTTTGAGATATATTGATGGAATTTGGTACAAGGACATGTTTTTGGTCAAAAGAGAATTTAGAATTTGATTCTGTTCGATATAAAATCACTTTCTGGATCGTTTTAACCATGTCCGTCCTTACGTCAGTGTGTTCATGTAAATTTGTACTAAAGCTATAGAGCACATTTTTGAAGATATTTTAGTGAAATTTGGTACAAAGGCATAAAGTGGTTCACAGAGGAAGCTTAAGCAAACTAAACCGAATCGAATCATTTTTAGACCCCTTTTCCATATACTGATATGTCCCGAAGTGACTTATGTAGCAATGCTAAGTATTTGTAGCATAATGTGTGAAACCACGTGATGTACGGTGTTAATTAGTCGAGCTTAACCAGGCATAATATTTTCTCTAGTTTTTCCTGGAAATATTTTAACAGCCCCAACCACAAATAATTGAAAGGCTTAAACAACAAACTAATCATTTAACTAGGACCATATAATTTGTGGTTAAACTTAAACAAAATTCTAGCTTGGATGATACCACTACCATACTAGTTATTAGTATATACACGTTGGTAATAAATGTTATGCCATTATATGGACTCGGGCAAGCAGGCAAGTAAGCAACTCTATTTGGTGGCACCTCCCCCCAAAACATTTTTAAATATTTCCCTCAACAATATGTGCAAACACATCTATTATTTATAACTTGCAATGACACTTGTTCATGACCTTTAAAGTATGCCCATACCGCTTAAGGACTTTTACGTAATTCAAGACAATCACTTGTACCATCCCAAACATTCGTGCATACATTCGTATAGAGCGCCTTTTAGATTTATTTTATTTTTATATTTTGTTATTTTTTTGTTTTTGCTTTTGTTTTTGTTTTCATTTTTCTTTGGGCAGTTTTTTACCTACATATATGGCAAATCGTTTAGCTTATGTATAAATCAATTTATTTCAATTATAATTATAGGTTTCGTTTTATGGGGAAAAGCCAACACTAGCCAAGACTTTGGCCAGAGCTGGAGTACAAACAAATATAATGTTTGTCCATCCATTTCTCTATGTGTGGAGTTGTGCTTTCTGGTGTTTTTTTTTAATTTTTGTCTTTTTTTTACTTCACTTGACTTAAATACAAGTATTTTATTAAGGGGCTTCACTTATAGTGGAGATAACCGTAAGTGAAGCCTCACACATTACTTTATAGTGCCACTCCCACAATCAACCACTACCACTATTGTATTGAAGCGGATCAAACACCGAATAACCGATCCGCCCCACTCCCATCCACTATAGCTTCTATTATTATTCAACTCCCAATGTTTTCGTATCATATTAACATTCGAATAATTTGTCAAATTTTTTGTTCATTTTATATTTTTTTGTGAAAAAATTTCGTATCTTTTTTCTACGAATATCTTTTTTTATATTTATTTTTTATTGGATATTTTTTAATAATTAAAACAAAAAATGTTGTGTATAAATGCGATATTTGGAACTGTAAAAATGTTGCGACAAATGCGCCATTATGCATCGCAGGCCATTAACCAGATGCTGCAGCTACAGCACACGGAAATGTGTGCCGATCCGCCATCTAGGGGCCTGGTATTGGGCGTATACGCTGACGAGGAAGATAAAACCGACACGGGTATTTTGACGCCACCCGCCTGGCGTTATAATGTACAAAAAACTGGCGGACGCATGTTAGAAGTGTTACGCATGTCGGGCCCAATGCCGAAAAGAGGTGAGGTCCGTATGCTGTTTGCCCAGGAAATTGAAAAGATACCCTACTACTCGGCCGTGGCCATTGTGGGTTTGGGTAAAGAATGTCTCGGTTATGACCCCTATGAAATCATTGATGAACGTAAAGAGGCGATACGGCGTTCGGTGGGTAGAGCTTGCTTTGAATTGTGTATGTTGGACACAAATCGTATTGAGGTGGAGAACTGTGGTCATGCTGAATCGGCGGCTGAAGGTGCGGCTTTGGGTATCTGGAATTATCAGGAGTTGCGCGAATTGAAAAATCGCATTGCTGTGCCGACAATTGATTTGTACACGACCAAGGATGAGATATGCGATATTGAAGGCTGGCGGATTGGTCTGCAAAAGGCTGCTGCTCAAAATCTTACCCGCCAGCTACAAGAGATGCCTTCGAACATCTTGACGCCCACCGTCTTTGCGCAAAACGTCGTTGAAGTCTTGTGTAAATCGGGCGTGAATGTGGAGGTGAAAGTGGAAGGCTGGGCTGAGAGTCAGTCCATGAATGCCTTCCTATCCGTGGGTAAAGCATCTTGTGAGCCGCCCATCTTCTTAGAGCTCAGCTATTATGGTACCTCGCCAGAGGAGAGACCCGTTGTATTGGTGGGTCAGGGTGTAACCTATGACTGTGGAGGGTTGTGCTTAAAACCCGTTGAACGCTTGAAATGGATGCGTGGCGATATGACCGGAGCAGCCGTTGTAGTGGCTACATGTCGTGCTGTGGCTGCTCTTCGTTTGCCGGTAAGTTTTATAAATCGTACAAATAATCGTTTTATTAAAGTCTGGAATTTGTTGCAAGCAGATAAATATTCGAGGCTTAATTCCGTTATGTGAAAATGTCATTGGCTGTAACTCGTTCCGGCCGGGCGATACGGTAAAAGCCATGAATGGCAAACACATTAACATTCAGCGAACCGACTTGGAAGATATATTAGTGCTGGCTGATGCTCTGCTGTACGCTCAGAACTTTTGTCCGAAATGTATTGTCGATGTTGGCACGCCCTCTTATCAAATGAATTGTGCCTTGGGAGAGGCTGCTGCGGGTGTATATACGAATTCGGAAATTTTATGGCAACAAATCAAACATGCCAGCATGCATACTGGGGATCGAGTCTGGCGTTTACCTTTATGGAACTATTATACCCACCAAGTTACTCGAGGAGCATCAGGCGATGTACAAAACGAAGGTCTGGGACGTGGTGGTTGTCCTTGTAAAGCTGCTGCTTTCCTTAGAGAATTTGTACCCTGCGGCCAATGGATGCACATTGTAAGTAGTTTGAACAGCCTTGGTATACTATGAATTACAATCTATCTTAATTTTCATTCAAATGACTATTAGGATGCCACAAATGTTATGTATACCGAAGGCCGAGATTTTGAATATTTACGTTATGGTATGGCTGGTCGACCCACGCGCACCTTAATTGAATTCCTTGCCCAAACCATCTGTAAAGATACCGCTCCGAAAATGCCCCAACCAGAGAAATGAAACTGTACCCGATTGAATTTCTACAACAACAGCTTCTCCAAAAATAACATCCAAACTTTCTTCAACATATGTTTTGTCCAACTATCTGTCCGTGTCTTAGTCCAATTGTGGTGTAATGTCCAAGTGTGTGTTTCGTGTATTGTGCAAAATTATGAGTTATCCTTTTCTTCGCATATATTTTAGTGTATTTTAGCCTCCTCTTCATGTGTAATAAAAATCATAAATGAGTGAAAAAAGAATGGAATTTTCTTTATTATGAATTCGAACTAAAAAAGTGGTAAATTTGAAAGTTCCTTTCGATCTTGACATCTTTGGTTCAAATAGATATCTCCTAGGTATGCTATACGTAAAAATTGTTGCATTAAGTTGAATTAAGTGGAGTTATAAGGTAGGCACTGAAGTAAAATTTAGTACCAGATTTTTTTGAATTGCTTATCTTTTTGGACAGACAAAATAAAAAACTTATCGTTCAATCAACTCCAATTTTGATACTGATGCTCCCACTGGAGCTGCACCTTTTTTCACAACTGAGTAATCTCAATAATACTTTCCTTACAATTACTTTTGTAGAACATTAAGAACAACACAAGTAGAGAAAGATCTAAAATTTAGAGTTAAATAAACCGGAAGAAGAAGAAAAAGCACTTTGGTATCTATGTAAATATGAATGAATTTGTTTGATGTTACCGCCAAAAGTCCAGAATATTTGAATTAAATTGAGTTCAAAGGTCATTGAATACACTAACATTTATACATTAACAGCTAAGGATGCCATTTTCTTTTCTTATTTTTTTTCCTTATACTTCATACGAAGTGCTTGTGAAGCCTTTGTGAGTAATCTATAAAATAACGTGACTTGCGGTAAAAAAAATTATAACTTTTAGTGCAATTTTCGTTGTTTTTCTTTTGTTTTGTTTCGCATTTACGACGTTAAACGTGTCAACGATTATGTCTACAGATTGTATGTAAGCGCGTGTATGTAATAATGAAAAAAAATATATCTCGAGTTGTCCGCTTTTATGCATTTATTACCACTTATTGTGTTTAGTACCTTGGCGCTAGTTTTGCTAAATGTTTGTTGTATAAAATGAAAAATAATAAAATCAAATCCTTTGTGCATTGCGGTGCTTTTGCGGTGTCAAGCTTTCTTCTCATTTTAACAGACAAAACGTGTCAAGTAATTGGAAAGTTTCAAATCAAGTTTGCTGTTGAAGTCTTTCAGTTTATTTACATGCAACGTAGAGTTATATAAAAACTTAAGACAGAAACTACGGATAAAACGAGTACTGTAAGCCACTCTGCCAAAGACTTAAGGCACAAACGTACATTTTCTAAGTAATTCTTTACTGATCACAAATAATATAAAACTTTAATTACAAGTGTTTGAGAACAAACGATAACTTTTGGTGATATTTTATAGCTGGCTAAAGGTGTTTTTTCTGCTGTGTTATGGTAATAAAATCCACATGATTATTAATATGAAAATAAGTTATCACTTTAATATTACCTCTGTGGCGTATATATGGATATGTAATAAAGTCTTTTAATGCGTTTTGATTTACGTGCTATATTTATATACATATATATACGCGACTTGTTGTTACGTTTACCCACTTGCTTACTGGCTTTACGATTACGATTACGATTATTAATATTTATAATTATTGTTATTATTGAACGTCATACAATTAATGCATTGTGCTATATATACACTAACTACATGTACGCGTGCTACAAATACATTAAATTTCATGGTTTTTGTTTCTGTAATACCATAAATCGATACACACGCACACACATATAAGATAATTGCTAAACAATCGCATATTTTAACACTTTATTGGCTTTAACTAAAAGGGGAAGAATAAAGCATCTACAGAACAACGACAATTGTGTAAAATCAAGTTCTTGGTACATTTTTTCTTATTTTCATATGTAGTACTCAATATCATGCTGTTCAGGATCGCTTTACCAAGCGATTTGCATATGTCCCTCTATGCCTATGGAACCTCTATATATATATACTTATTCAGCATCAAAATCTGAGTACATTTAGGTGACGTCCATTCCTGTGTAATATTACAAAGCTACTTGCCACACCCACTATTTCTATGTGGAGATTAGAAATACCGAACACACGAGCGAACATAACCGTTACATTCACTCGACTTTTAATGCTGATCAGGAATATAAATACTTTTGGAGGTGTGGCATATTAATGAAGAAACTTGAGCACTATACAAAAACGTATTAACCAATATAAGGAGTTTTTTATTCTTTTTTTTTTTGCGGATCCCCTCTAATTATTATTTTGCGTTTGCAATTTCCCTAATTAGTTAACAAATTTGTTAAAAGTCATTTTTTTAATGAAAAGTCATTAATTGTGAAAATTGAAAAAACAAAAAAAAACCAACAACTGGTGGCTTCTTAGCTTTTAAAATGTTTGCACGAAAATCCTTACTTTGTTAAATAATTCTGCTTTTATTTTAAGACAGTTTTATACACCTGTGATATAAGTTTTGTTGTTGTTGTTGTTGTTTACGTTATTATTAAACTAATTTCTTCTGGAACACCAACCTACCACTTTATCTTTTGTTTTGTTTTTTTTTTTTGTTTTTTGTATCGTTTGTAACCACAACACCGGAATTGTGTTAAATGGAAAAAAAAATCGATCGATGGAATATAATCAGACATCACACCATCCATCCATCTATCCATCCGTCCATTCAGTCATCCACCACCGTCACAATGTACTTACTTACATACTGTACTGTATGCACACACAACCCAACACATTTTATAAACATTTAGTGTTAGGATAATATTGTTACTGTTGTTGTTATTGTTGTTTTATATGCGTCCAGAGTTATTTTAATAAACTGTTGTACGTGCCATGAAATTTAAATTAAAAGAAAACAGCAAAAGGCAGGAAAACATGAAACAACAATAGCAGCAACAACAACAACAGCACAAACCCAAGTTTTCATTTCAGCATATTTTTCTCTCCCTCTCCTTTTATTTTACTGACAATCTATCAACGTTTGGAAAGGATAAGAATAAAAAAAAAATAATGAGTGAATGAACAGCGATACCAGAACATACCATACATAAAATAATTTAATATAAATACGTTGGCCATGTTCATGATCTTAAAATACTCTGCGGTCTGGTTTGGTTTGGTCTGGTCTGGTCTGATGATCTGATCGTGGTAGTGGTGGTCATTTAACAGTAGCATTCTACAACAAAATATTACATGAAATCTTAACAACAACAACAGCTACCAACAGCAGCAACAGCAGCCGCTGTTGTTTGGAACAACATGCTACAACAGTACGCAATAACAACATAATAAGTTTTAATGATAATAAACTAGAAAATTATGAAGCAAACATAACTCCTATAATAACAACAGCACTAATAATAACAACACATCTGATGTTTCCGAGCAACAAAGTTCGAATATAAGAACAACAACAACTTTATGAGTGATGACCATCGATATTATCATCATTCTAATTATTAATATACGTACATACACACACACACACACACACAAATACATAGTTATGGGTATTCCGAGTCGAAATCTCGAATTATGTTTAGGTTTGTGTAGAAGTGTATGTAATAGTCAAAAAGCAACATCAGACACCCTACAATGTATATATATTAATGATCAGTATCAAAATCTGAAACGATTTAGACATATCCGTCGGTATGTATGTCCGTTGTTGACACACACACACTTTATTTTTTTGAAATTCTTTCACACAACTATTAAATAAAACTTTATAATAAATTGTAATCGATTATAATAAAATGGAAACAAAATGAAACAAACAGCAAAAATTATTATTATTCACTAAAAATGTATAATTAAATTACAGTGAAAAAAATTTTATAAGTATTTTTTATTTTTATTATGAAAATAAAGATATCTGATGAATGTGACGGACTGTCTGACTGACTGCCCACTGACTTTCTTATCATTATAATCTAAGCTAAGCTTTTGTATATACAAACATACATCAATGTCTGTGAAAGAGAGAATATTTGAAAAAAAATTCGTTTACTTTAAATATTCACAGAATGTCACCCAAAATACAAAAAAAAAATAATCATTCAACAATAGTTGAAATTTAACAGCTACCATGCAATACATAGCACTAAATTGTTAGCTCGGCACGCATGCTCACTTTAACAGACACTTTAACTTTACCTTTAGCTTTTTCAATTTATAAACATATATATAAACATAGCTTGGCGTAATTTATGACCGCTATTATTTTATTTTTATTATTTTGTCATTTTTTGCGTTTTTCACGTTTTCAGCCGTAAAATTGCATTTCTTCAGCACTTTTATGCGATTTACGCAGAATTTGTAACCTTAAAACAACAACAATAACAACAACAACAACAACTAATATAATAAATATTAAGACAAACATGCTTGTTAATAGTTGGCGGTAAAGTAACTGAGCAACGCTCCGTAAAAATGACTAAATGGCGGCTACTGTTTATCCGCGTACACTTTATACGCTTCATACCTTATATGCACTTTATATATATTTATATATGATTTTGTTAAATCAAAGCACGCACTTTTAACATAGTGGCTAAAGTACTATATTAAAAATAAAAAGGCAACAACAACAACAATAACAAAATTAAAGTATTAACCGCAAACTTACCGCATTTCACAATTTATTAGGTTATGCAGCCAATAAAACTGAAAACTGAAAATGAAGAAACCAAATTAAGACATTTTCTTAAAACATATAACAATGAAAAAGTTATGGCTTATCTATGGTAGGGAGGGGGCGGTTAGAGACAATGGCCAATATGGCGACTGCTTGTTTAAATTATCAATTCACAATCTACTTGATATGGCACTCAAACGAAAGCATATGACAAGTATATCATCATACTCTATCCAAAAATAGGTGATATGAGATAACAGACACGCCCACAATTTATAGAAACTGTATTTTGTGCGTTATTATACCTATAATGTAAACTACAACGTATACTCTGTTAGCTTTGTATTAAAAAATTTACGGTATGGGATAATAGACACGCCCCCAATTTAGAAAATAATTTATTTTATACAAGATTCTAGCTTTAAGATAATATGTAACTCTTATCTTATATCGAAAAGGGCGTATTTATGTACACCTATTAATGCCACGCCCCTACTTCAATTAAAAATTATGCAAAGTATCTTGGATTTTGCCTAAGCCAAATGCTTATAGTTCTTGTAAAATAATTTTTTCACTACTATACATATCATAATCAAGTTTCTAGCTTAAGTCTTTTATGAAATATCAGAATATCTCTATAGCATGATACAGATTGTATTATGTACAAATTTTTATAAAATTAAATCTTCTACGAACTGAATGTACTCTTATAGCGCTACCAAATGTAATAAAAATTTAAATTCATTACACTGCTAATCACCTAATTGATTAACACATACAGCATATAACGTAAGGTATACAACCTATGATTTTAATCATCTACCTTCACCTTATTAACGCCTTATTAGTTTTTTTATTAACATGGATTATACTGTGCATCAGTCAGACGTTTCGTTTCGTTTCGTTTCGTTTCGTTTCGCCATTATACAAAGAAAACGTTTGCATTTCTATGTTTAAACAATATATCATTTATTTTAAATATAGTTACAAGGTACAACATGCAATCTAATTATGTTGCCACAATTGTTTAGAGAAAGAAAAAATATAATCGTAGTAGTAGTGGTAGTAGTAGTAAAACAATACCACAAATAATTATTGTTTGCCTTGTTGTTGGAGAGTTTAATTTATTGGCATTTGTATGCTGGTTGTTGTAAAATATATAATATTTCTAATTTATTGTTGTTGTTGTCTAATCTTCTTCTTTGTTTTATATATTTAATTAATATATTTGTGCAGTGAATGGTGTGAAAACGAAAAGATGGCAGTTCGCATTTCCACTGAACATGCAATCAAAAAAAGCAACAACAACAAAAGCAAAAATCAAATTGTAAATTTCACTTAAATTAATTAAAAAAATATTTTTTTTTTAAATTTGTTATAAATTTAGAACAACTTTCTGATATATATCATATATGTCTGTCAGTTCAGGTATAATTTTATTTATACTATATAAATCTTCAATAATCAAGAAAAAATACGTTAAAAGTAAATCTTTTTTAGTGAAATTTTTCTCTAAGAAAGCCTTTATTACAAAGTTATTATGTACACACACATAGCGTTGCTTTCATAATAATTGCTTAAATGGTTCATTTTATTGTGTATATGCACGCAATCAATCATGGAATCAAACCTAATCCTTTGATGAACTTTGAATAACAACAGTTTACAAAATCTATCAAAATTTTTATTAAAGCTTCACAGCAACAGTTAAGTCTAAAATTTATTAAACAAAAAAAAGTACAATGAATGAGTCACGCAAAAAACAAATTTAAAATTTTCAACCCAACTTATGTCGCGTGCGTTCAACATGCGTTTAAAACGCTAATATTATTAGTTAAAAACACATTTTCATTATTTTCTCTCTTTCTCAAAGGAATAACAACAAAACAAAACAAAAAACGAAAAGAATTTTTTAATATAAACTTTGAAAAATGTGATCACAAAGCATCAACAACAACAACAACAATAATCACTACCAATCATTTGAGTTATGCAGACACAGTGTAGGAAGAACATTGTAGCACATTAGAGGAGACATTATTATCTGAGCTAAAAGTTGCTGGAGGAGGTTGTTTCGGCAATAACATGCTTTATCATCATCATCACCATCATCATCATCATCATCTTTGTCTTCCTAGCTTGTGGCATTTCAGTTATGTGCGTGTCCGTGTGCATGTGCGTATATATATTTATATCAATACCTTTTCAAGCTGCAGGCTTGTAGACAACATTGTATTGTAGCTTTAGATATTTTTTTACTTTTTTGAAAACAATTCACTCTCAATTTCAGATAATTACTAAGATTCTTATATAAAAAGAAGAACAAATGATCGATCTTTACCCGCAGCCATATAAATCTTTAAAGATGAAATATATATAAATCAATGTAGAGGTAGATTAAGCATGATAGGCTTATATAACCTATTAAAAGAAAATACTATGATTAGTATTGTATTCATACACTTAAAATAGATTTAAGAACGCAAACTAAAATTCTCAAAATATTCTACAAAAAATTATTATGTAATGTCCAAACTTTTAACCATTTCAATCAATAACGGACAGACAGACAATCATAGATAGATGGATTTAGATTTTGTCAATTTACACTTTGTAAAATCCCTTACGTCTGCCTCTGGCTGTTGCAAAGGAATTAACAAACTTTCAATAGTTTCCATTTTATGTAGAGAATATAAAGTCTAGAAACTCATCTTGTTTTTTTAACACTAAATGAAAAATTTTAACCCATTTTGAAATTTAACTTAATTTAATAATATTTCGTTACATTTACACTTTCAAGCATTCTGAATAAATTTTTATTTAGATTGTTCTCCCTTCGCTATAACGGCATTTATCATTCACTGCACAGTAACAACAACAGCCAACCAAAAAAAGTAAAAAATAAAAAAACCTTTTTTAAAGACAACGTCTCTTTTTGATTTGTAGCTTTTTTCAAGTTTTTGGCAAGATTGCAACATATAACATACATACAATATAATACAGAGAAAAAAAAAGGAGAAGAAAAAATGGGCGATTGATTGAAACAATGAACAGCGACGTTTAAATATGACGATGACGGAGAATGACGACAACGATGACGGCAATGTTTTAGATTCTTTAGGTATTGTTTTGTTGTAGCTTTTTGGTTATTTTGTTGTTGTTGTTGTTATTGATGTTGTTGTTATTGATCTTAGTCCTCAACGCGTCATATTGTATGACGAGTCTGGTGACTAAAAAGGACGAAAATCTTTGATCAACAGCAATAGTTGTGTTTTGTTTAAGGGCTAGTGTAGTCTTTTAATACAATAATAATAATAACAACAACAACATATGAGTATATACGGAAATTTAGCAAAGAAGGCCAAACCCGAGACCGTAGGCTATTTCCAGAAATACATTTTATATAAAATATATAAAAAAAAATTCGTTTGGATGGCAATTTAAAAAAACCAAAAACCAAAAAAAAAAAAACATTTTCGTTTGATTTATGTCTTTTTTTTTCTGAAATATATTTTGATGGATTTTTTTTAAATTAAATTTTCCTTTTTAATAAAGCTGTGTAATTATTGTTGTTGTTGCCTTAATTTAATTTACTTTTTAAAAAACATATAAATCTACTTGCACATGTTTTTTTCTGTTTTTTTTCTCTTTAAAAGAAAAAACATATCTCTTATCTCAATTTGTGCACATACAACGACTGTAGTTGTAACATACCAAAAACCAAATCAAATAATGAAACTGACAGATCGAATATTGAGTAAAATATATAAGATAACAAAGAAACATGGCTGGTGGTCGTTGTAGCACCAGCAACAAACATATAAAAACCATTGCATTCGAAAACAACAATTGTTTGCACTTAACATTTTCACACATGATTGCTAAAAGATCATGACAGATACATCACTGACACGATGGTATATAACGCTTTTATGTATAGCTAACCAAAGCTCTTATGGGCAAACACATACACGTACATAACCAATTCAAATACTAAACCAGTCATAAAACAGCGAAAAGAACTTGAACTAGTAGTGTTCGTGTATCTGTGTCTTGCAACTATCAGTGAGACTTCTCAAAAACTCTTCATCATTAAAATCCTAAATTAATGGATCAATGCCTATATTTTAAAGATTACACCCACTTATTTAAACGAATTTATATTCTACCTTCAACATTACTTTAAGGAAGGATATGTAAAAAATTTGTCATTTTTCAATTGAAAATACCAGAAAAAAGACCTTGGGGATCCTCACAAATATGTAATATATAAAGCTTATACAAGTACTTATTAAATCGATCTGTAGCGATTCTGTTATTGCAGCGTCAACGGTCTTAAATGTTAAGCGAAAATTTGTTATAAATATTCTTAGATTATGTAAGTATCTCTTGGAAGTTGTGAGTAATTAGGCTTAGACCAAATCTTAAATACCCTCCAAGTCTATATACAAACTGTGGGCGTGGCAGATATATATTTACGCCCTCTAATAGTGTATGTATCACGTATAAGTCGGGTATGGTTATTTGTACATTGTGGGTGCGTCTGTTACTTGACCGCGCCCATTTTTGGCACATGAAAGTTTAGAATAATTATTGATACATACACCAAATTTCACGTTCATAAGTCAATTTTTGTAGCAGATATATAGATTTTTATCGATTGTGGGCGTGTCTGTCATTCTACCCCTACCATTGTTTGCCCATCATTGGATAAATTCATTACCAAATTATACCTTATAGCTTAGTTTTTATAATTAATAGATAAACTTTTTCCATAACGTGCGTGGCATTCCACCAATTTCATCCAATTTAAATAATTTACACGGAATTAATTGATTAAAATTATTTGCCCATTACCATACATATACTAAGCTTAAGTAATAATGGGCATGCCCATTTTTCGATTTGTTTTTTAATACATTTACTACAATGTTAACACTTGTTGACAATTATGTCAGTACAGCAAGATGGCAGTTATTCGTTTTTCTATTTAAACAATGAAAATCTATATTTGTGTATATGTATATACCATATAGTTCTACATATATATATAGGCAAAGGGAATATTTTGTATTTAATTTGATGATATAGAATTTACATTCACAATTATTAGCAGATTATTATGCGGATAACTTACCAGCATGACAACATCAGTGCATAGTAAGTCAAGTATTTTGTCAATTCTAAAATTATCATATGTTACGCTTGCAGCGAGTAGATAGATGGTAACTGTAATAATTATAAATTCTAAGCATGTTATGTGGATTAATATATGTAAGCCAGGCCATGCCTATTTTCTAAAGACAACAATGAACAATGA
This sequence comes from Ornithomya chloropus, assembly GCA_963971445.1. Taxonomy (NCBI): domain Eukaryota; kingdom Metazoa; phylum Arthropoda; class Insecta; order Diptera; family Hippoboscidae; genus Ornithomya; species Ornithomya chloropus. The sequence goes on from OZ020532.1 coordinate 4,690,468, forward strand.
ACATTTATGAAGATGATTTAATGCATTACAAAACAAAAACAAAAACAAGCGATAGACGGTCAAGCCCAACCATCAAAGACCCTACACCTATAGTTTAAAATTCAAACTAATTGAAATTTTACACAACAACCCGACCAACAAAAAAACATAAAAATTAAACTTATATACATACAGCCACCAATATCGAATCAGATTTTTATTATAATCCAAAATATTTATACATTATAAAATGTCTGCCATCATCTTCCAGGCATTGAGAAAAGAAAAAACTTACATACAATTCAATCATTTTATGTATGTAGAGTTTAAAGAGAGAGAATAGAATTTTTATTAAAAAAAAAAACTTTGAAATTATTGTAAATTTTAATCATTTTATGTAAAACAAGAAAATCTCAAAACAACCGACGGATTTACTAATGATTTCTCAGAAATGAATTTTGATGCATCCTACCACTCTACTCTCACGCTTATACTGCCACATACACGTGCATTAAATGAAGTGAATTTTTAAAATCCATTTATCCCGATAAATTAATCTTGTGAATATCAGATTTTGAGGGCAACTCAGTAGAACTTTAACCGAAAAAAAAATCAATACAGTAGCTGTAGCATGTATGTAACGTATGGATACTTGTATGGGATGTTTGTAATCGTACATGTTAAACAATCTTTTGCTTTCTGGGTGATATGTTACCTACTCTTCTTCTTCTTCTTCTTTTTCTGATGATGATCAAAAACTGAATACGCATTTTAACAACAACAAAAACAACAACAATCACGCAAAAAATCTCTCCTTCAAGCATACATCCATCAATATGCAAGCTGACAATCAGCCGCAGCGACACAAAAAAACAAAACAAAAAAAGCAGGGGGTTTTCTCCGATGGGACAACATAAATGCGACCATTCGCAGTTCTTTTGAGATCTTTAGGGCTTTTGTATACAGATTGTTTTTGTTCTTGTTTTTGTTTTTGTTTTTATGCAAGTTTGTGTTAAAGATGCGTTATCGGTTGACAAAGCAACAGCAACATCAGTAGTTCAAGTCCAGTTTACGTACACAATGCAAAACTAACCTTTAAACATTAAATGATCAACAATAACAATGAAATGATATAAGAAGGTAACGTTTTTGTTATTTTTCTTCTTTTATAACTATACCCCACACTGTTGATTATATTATACAGCAACAGATATTGATACAGATTACACTGACTGCAATCGGTGGCTTAATATATTCCATTTAGTAGCCGTTAAAAATCTTTGGTTAAGGTTTCACATTTATGTTTTTTTTTTAAGAAAATGTTTGCATTTGACAAACGCAGTAATCATATATGCCATACAATTGTTAAGTATCTAAATATCTATCTATCTGTCATTCTCTATATCAGTGGATATAGCATAGGAGGTATACTAAGTTTGTTGTTTTATTTGTAATAATAAGAAGAAGGTGTTAGAGATCCTACAAAGTATACATATTGTTGAATAGTCCTAAAAACTGAGTCGATCTACACTTTTATGTCTGTGTGTCCGTATGTCCGTTTGTTGTTGTCGTTGTTACGGTTGTAAATTTTACAATATTGAGCTGAATTTTATAAAGATAATTCTAGTTTATGTATCGCTATTTAAATTGTACGAAATCGCTCAAAAGCCACGCCCTTAATCGACAAAAATCTACATATCTGCCAAAGAAATTTACCTATGAAGTTGGAATTTGGTACAAAGATTTATAATAAATAGATATATATATAAAGGGCGTAATCGGATATCATACACGCCCACAATTTACAATTTTTTTTTATGTTGTCTGTTTTTATTCTGTTCAACTTACCAGTTAATACGTAATATGTACACTATTAGAAGGCATCATCAGGTATCTGCTACTCCCACGTTTCCCATATATATGTGTGGAAAGCGTCCTTAAAAAAAGAGGGGACTTATCTAATATTTAGATTAAGCAAAATATTTGTTTTTGCTTTTGTTGTTGTTGTTGTTGTTATTGTTGTTGTTGACATTCTTGCTATAAAAACTTGAATGATCTTCAAGTTAAGTTACGCCTTAAATTTGCTTTCAATTGAATATTGTTACTTAGAGGTTATCTCGTTTATATACAAATACATACATATATATATTTAAATCTTAAGAAAAAGAAAGAGATCTTATCGCCCCCATCATTTCCTCAACTACAGATCAACTTTACTTGCAACAATAGCTGCTATGTTTATATCTTAAGTGCGTTAAATGTTAATGGATGGAATCAATGAATAATAAAAATGAAAAATAAACACCCGTATATACAGACATACATACATATATATATATATAAGTAAGTATTGTAAATAAATAGTCGTAGAGACATTCATCATATTGGACAATGGTTGGTGTTAACATCACCTCTTGATCGTAATTTATGACAATTTATGCTGCGAGTTAATGGTGGCCGCCTTTATTCCATTTGCTAACTTGCATACGTTTCTCTACATTTTTCAATCGGATACGCAGACACCCAGCCATTCATGGATAAATACAATAAAAACAAATGAAATGTTTTGGGGTGAGAGCTATCACAAAAACTTAAGTATGTAAATAAATAGTGATCTTCTTCAACAGCAATGACGCTCTGTTGCGTAAAAGAACTTTATGACGCCGGCATATTATACATTTTTAATGTATTTTATATTGACGTTTATGTGACAAATTGTAACATATTTGCATACCACAGCACTACGTCTATAAAAATCATTCGTAGACGTCTAATATCATCATTATCGTATATCGTCGGAAATGATGGGTGATTACTTACTAGGAAAGAAATGTCTATCATTAGCCATATACGTAGACGTGTATGGAAATGTATAGATTTTTATTTATTATAAGGAATTTGAACTGTTGCATGCCTCTCTATAGATTTGTAATCTAACTGAAGCGCCATCTTTTCTTATGAATTTCTTCGTGGCCACAGTATACTCGATTTTTCATTCCATATGCTATTGCCAATAAAAGAAAGAAACAGTAGACGATACACATTATATTGTAACCACAGCGTGTCTGTACTTCCGTCTCTTTAATATATGTTTTATATGAAACAATAAAAGTTTCATATATGCCACGCCTTTTATTGTTGCCATACATTTACAAACTAAAAATAAGGGTACGCTTCATATTTAATTCTAGTTTATATTAAAATGTTGAACTTTGCATCTTTGCTGTAAATATTTTTATATGTGATGCCATTACAACAACAATAATAAAAAAAATCTCAGCTTAATACCATAATTCACAAAATCGTGTCCTGCATATTCAACTCATAACAATGTCATACACAAAATACAATTGCTACTGTTTGCCACATATATTATATTATAATGTGTATGTTGTTGTTGTTGTTGGTGTTGTTACTGTTTGAGATGCGCACTCGTTGGCTTGTTCATGATTGCACATGACTAACTTGTGTATTGATCCTCTTTTCCTAACCGGCATTCAGTCTGGCTCCGAAAGAGCCAGATAACAAAAAAAAAAAGAAAAGAAAATGAAGCTTTTATTATTATTATTTTTTATAACGACATGTGTGTGTGTGTATGTGTGCATATAGAGGGTATTGTGGGGAAAATTAGCATAAAATTATGCAAAATCATGAGACAACAACGCTCGCTGACTGGATTGGTTTTAACATTTTATTTTTTTTTTTGTTGTTATTTGATTTAATTTTTTCTCCTTGTTGTTGTTGTAATTTTTGTTTTCTTTGTGGTTTAGCTTTATGAATGAACGGCAACTGCACTCACGATCTTTAGTTGCTTGGTGCATAGAATATATTGCATATATATGTGTGTGTATGTGAATGTATCTGCGTGAGTGAGTAGTCCACATATATTCCTGGGTTTGCCATGATATGGCAAATTTGGCTAAAATGAGTTCTATTTAGTGAAACTTAGAGATATAGCGAGAGAAAGAGAGAGAGAGCTACATCACGATTTGCACTCTCTTATGAAATGTCATCACTACTTAGATAATGAAATCAAATATAACGAGTTACGCATAATAATAATATTTTTTTTTTATTTCTGTTTTTGTTGAACAAGTTACTTTAAGAATGAATATGTGAAGTAGGGAATGTTTCACAAACCTACAAAGTAAGAGTCTTCCATAAGTCCAGTTTAAGTATTGCCTTTGATTTTAGTGATTTCTTTAAAAGGAATAATTTTGTTAAATACATTTATATTAATAAACGCACACACTCCACATGTTTACTCTATGAATTATTATTTTTAAAATTACACAAGCAGAACACTCAATATCTGTAATAGATTATAAAGTGACAACAACAACAACAACAACAACAACAACAACAACATTCCCAACATCTTAATTCATCCTGTTGTCAAAGTTGTCCTTTTTTCCAAGTTTATCCTCTTTTGGTCGTATTAATAGCGCTTCTATTTCCGTTGCAGTTGGTAGAGAGGTACAAATTAAAAAAAAGAAAAAGAAAATTTTAGTAGCACCACCATTCAATCACGTGTTGAGTAAAAAAGTCTATAAAAAAAAAAAAATTCACTTTCATTCTAACACACACGTCGTCCTTTCAAAATAAATGGTCGAAACTTCCGTTTTAGTTATTATAATACCCATCAAACAAACAAACAAACAAACAAACAAATAAAATAAAAAAAAGAAACATTTTTCATATAAATCTAAGGCGTTAACATTAAATGGAGATGTCAACGATAAATAGAATAAAATAGTGGACGTATGAACAGAAACATTTATGAATGTAATGTTTATGTTTCATCACTTCCGTTTACATAGATTAGGGAAACTTTTTCGATACTTTTATACACCACATCATACAAATACATTTATACAGTAGGGTGTTTAATATTATATGAAATGAAATTAAAAAAGAAAAACTTTATGATACAAATACATTCACCATTAAATGCTTTTCTCTCTTTATTACTTTTCGTTTATATTTTCAAACCATTGGCCAGACTTCTAATTGATTTTGTACTTAAACGGCCATAGGACGGACAGACAACTAGATAGATGTATTTATATTATACTTATATGGCCGTCACACTATTAGCACCATTTTTAGATGATTTTAACACATTATGCTTATGTTACCATAGGCAGGCTTTTCATTTTCTTTACTTTACTACTTACAAGTAGTTTTTCTCCAATTTTTTCTTGACATGTGAAGCAATTTTTAATATATGGTCATGAAAAGTGTTGTACCTGGATAAGTTGTATGTTTTCATGTATATATATATTTTTTTCTATTTTTTCCATCGTGATTAGAATTCATTTATAAAATGTATTTAAAAAGTTAGTTCCCCTTCATTTAGTTTGGTTGATTTGTACAAGGACTGGCATTAACTTTACGTTCATCCTAATAACTAAATATTTGTTTTTGTAGCACCCATTAGTATACTTTAAAAGAAATTTGTTACATGCAGTGCCGTATAGGTCAAGGACACATTTTCAACTGAAAATTGATGCCATTTGAACGCAATTATTCCATCCTGCTTCTTACCATCCTTTTGTATTTTATATCGTACGACCGTTGGAAATGCCTGAAATTGTGCCGCTGTTTTCAAGAATTTAAGTATTTTTATTATTGTTGTTGTTCTTGTTGTTGTTGTTGGTCATGTTATTGCCCATATAAGCAAATGTCAAATCATAAATTTGCAATTCTAATGCTGACAAATGCAAATGCAAACGACTAGTCTTACGGAGTTGATTGCTACGGCTATTATTGCTATTGTAACTGTATTTGTTGTTCTTAAACATGCTTTAAGGGGTTACAAAAAGGTTCTAATTAAGCGAATACATTTGAAAATTATACATATACCCGGTATCCACATTATTTGATATATATAATTGAAAAAACCATGAGCGGGCGAATGAATACCTTTTGTAACTAACACATAGGTCATAACAAGGTCAAATTTTATATATATGATTATGAAGAGTGGTATGAATAGGTGTTTGACTGGTGATTGAAGTCATTGATATATAAAGTTTTGTTAGAATATGTCTTTATAGTGAACGATTCGTTTGAATTCCGAACCAGACGGGACTTAAACCTTAACCGGTTTCAAACTTCCGCCCCTAACAGAGGCCATCATCAGCAGGTATATCTTTAATTAAACCGAAAGACTGAGCAACAAATTTTGTTTCAATTTATTCATGTCCATCTGTCCATCTGTTAATATATCTTATAACCAATCTACAGGCAGCAAATTTTATTCTTTACCTGTTATTGAAGAAATTTGGCAAAGAGAAAAAGGCCCAGCCGATTATGTATGCCCACCTCTGCTATGCACATTCACATAATAACTGTTTTGTTACAAATAACTTGACTAACAATATAATCAGATTAGTTTTCTGTTTCTTAACTTCTAATTTTGTTGTTAACAAGAGACAACGTTGTAGGTGATAATACTAACAACGGCTGCTAACAGCTACACATTAACGTAACCAAACATTTTTGTGGTGGCTTACAACAAATCACATCAAACAAACAAAAAAATGAATTGTTCATCATTACAGACATAGGAAAAAAAAACGGCACAGATACCAAAAAAATTGCTGATTAGGCGCCATACTTTCGTGAGAGATTTAAACAACAAGTTAAAGTGTGGCCAGTTTATCTTATCAGCAACAACACTTTCACTATCATTTCCCTTCTCTTTGCTTGTACTTGTAGAAGTTATTGTTTTTGTAGTTTTCAATAGAAGAGTAGAAAACAATAACAATAAACTAAGTAACAGCTAAACTAGGTGTCAGCAGGAAAGGTTGAGTAAGGTAAGGTAAGGTAAGGACTTGTTATAAGACACCATGAAGTGTAAACAAGCATAACGTTACACGAAATTATTAATATTGTTGTTGTTGTTGTTGTTGTTAATTGTATAGTTTGTTTATGGTGTATAATAAACAAAATTTCACACGTGCAATCCTTAAAACAATTCAAGGGAAACTAACAGTACACCATCACCAGTCATATATGTTAGACGTTTGAGTGAAGAGCGGTACAGGTTAATAAAGTAATTTTGGTTTAGACCAAATTTGAAGTACCTTCCCTATATCAGGACGTATATTTATAGGGGCGTGGCATATACCTAATTACACTTTGTAATATTTCTATGCATTACGCAACAACTTACATATGCGGATTATTACATATATTACGTTTCAACTTACAAGAAACGATTTTATATTAAATATATTATTTTATAAATTGTGGGCGCGGCTGTTACGGTACTACTCCCGTAAATTGAAAGGTTGTGTAATGATTTTTTACTTCATAGTCCATTTTTTATGGTTAATAGGTCAATTTTTTTTTTGTTGTGGTAAACTTAGTGCACCTTACGTTAAAAATATCCAAAAAAAACACGTACATATGATAAGAGTTTAAAGATAATAATATATGTTATTGTTGTATCCTTTTTTCTTTTTTTTTTTTTTTTGATTTTACATATAAGATAATTCTAAGGTTAAAGTCACACAACAATTGAGTTATTATCAGTCAGTCACACAGTCAATTATTGGCACATGATGTTTTGACAGACAAATTTAATTGGAAAACATTTACGAGGTGCTAAGATTGAGTAGTCAAGACAGGATAAAAAGAATTATTAAGAAATCAACTGAAATGAAAATACTTCCGTTTTATTAAGAATTTCTTTAACCCACAGAATTATAAAACTACGCTACGCTTATGATATGTACCTGATGGTAAGACGTCTCTAAAATTTTAATCAAATCTTAAAGCCTCAAAATGTAAGGTAGCAGAGTAGGAAAGGGAACAATTCTATATATTGATATGTGTACCAATGTATGCCTGTCCAGTATAAACTGTTCCAAACACTCACATTCATATAATATCAATTACAAATTGTGTTCATCTCCATCCCCAAAAACCGTTTTGAGTTTGAGTTTGAGCAAAATGTATACAAAATTGAATCAACGAGAGAGTAGAGAGTGTTTGTAGCTGAGTGTTGGAAGAATGCGGTTTTCGCTTGCATAATTGATGCAAAAGTTTGCGGCTGGCTTAAGGATTTCGTATTTTAAATTATATTGGGAAAAACGTACCGAGATTGATAGAAATTGTTGGAAAAACAACAGAAATTTTTGCATAAATTCCTTATTGGTAAAATGCATTTTTTTCCTTCTTTGTGGCAAAGCTTTCAAAGAAAAACCACAGATTTTCAATCATTCACATTGGTTACAACAAACAATTCCATAGATGGGAAAAATCACAAAATGTTGTAGTTTATAAATAATTGTTTAAGCAGTAAATTTAAATGTGACCTGAGACGATTATATAAGGCTTTCTAATGCCGTAACTCCGGTAAGCTTAAATTTGCATCCCGTTCTTTGATGTCTTTTTTATAGCTGCTGTATTCTAGTAAGTAGAACTATGTTGAAATGGGCGTTAGTAGAAGGGGGCGTTACGCCTACAATTTTTAAAAATCATTTACAATCACAAAAACGATAAATAGGACTAAAAATGCAATTCCTTAAGTCTCATTCTTAGGGTGTTATGAATACAACGCGGTCACTCTATATCTTATATAAAGTTTCATTATAAGGACGTTATAAGAACAGCGCTGGCGGTATATTAAAAACATTAAGCGTTTGTTTTCAACGTCCTCCATTCTTATATAAAATTTCATTCATTCATAATATATGTAGTAGCTCTTGTGGTCTATTCTGTTGTAATTAAAGCGCCATCTAGTAAATATTTTAATATACATCATATGATTCATATCTTTGCTAAAGATAAATCGCAAATTTTAAATAATTACACTGTTTTGCATGGCGTTGTATTTCGGTGCAGTGGACTTGGACCACTTCAACACTTCGACATAATGCCTTTCCATTAATAAAGTAATTGTTACTGATTTAGTAAAGCATTCTTGTTTCTATGGAAACCGATTTGTTGATTAGCCTTTGTTTACATATTGTTAGTATACATATATCAAACTATAAAATTAACAACAATTTGACTTCTATTTCAATGTGTTTTTAAATAATAATAAAAAATAATTTTAGTGTCATAAGCAATAAAAATCAAAACAGAAATAAAGATTTTGATTGTACACGTAATAAAACACAAAACGGTTATATTTTTAGGCAATCGTTTAATTCTGCCATCCCAGAGATCTTTAAACTGAGATCTGTGCGCGTTCATACATATGTACTTGAAACTTAAACATTTCGTTTTTATTCTGGTCTATAAATTCGAATAAGAATTGAGTAAAAACAAAACAAAATAAAATGCCAACCATACCGCCACCACGCACCTTCGGAAATAACAACAGCAAAACCGGTTTGCTATTGGAAAGTGGTCAAAACTCTGCCGGTAGTCGTACTGATGCAAAAGATGCGCAAATATATTGGTCGTCCGGGTGTCAAGCACCACCCTGCAAACATACCTTTTGGTGGTCAACTACGCCGAAACCCTTACGCAATAAAGGCGCCAAAACTTCCTTCAAGTAAGTAGAGAGTGAAGATGACTTTGAAACGTATTTAATAATTAATAAAAAACTATAAACGACATGTATGTAATCTATCGATATATAAATATGTATGCACGTGAAAAGGAAAACATTTTTTGAAAATTTTAAACCTCGCTCTACTTGTAAGAAATCTTATATTAAGTTTGTACTGATGCTCGTCATTTTTAAATGGCTTTTATTATACCGAACGCTTCAGAATCGAAATCTGAATAAATTCAACCCTGTTCGTCTGTCTGTCCATATAAATATGTACCTAAGCTACACTATTAGAGATATTTTTTGCTGAAATTTAATACAAGGGCGTTCATTGATAAGTACAATTGAAAATGAATCAAATTTGACCATTTTTGGAACCCCTCCTCATATAAAGCCCTTATTTTAAATAAAGTTTTAAACGCCAAAAAATTTCTAGTCTTAAGGTTTTAAAAAAGAAAAACTAAAAAAAATAATCAATTAACTTAATAAGTGGCTAAGCCAAATTTAAACCCATTTGAACCATTTTTAGAACCTCTTTCTAAATAAGATTTTATTACCATGAAACTCTTTATATGACAAAAAATCGCAATTTTTAACATTTTTTGACAAAATGTCGTGAAGATTAGTTAATTGGCTTAATATTTAAGTGGGCCAAATTTAAACCCGATCGGATTAATTTTAGAACCCCTTCCATATAATGACATTTCACGAAGTGACTTTTTTACGACAATGCCTCGCATTTGCGGTGAAACTAAGTGGTGTAGGGTATTAAATAATCGACCTTGACCAACTATAATATTTTACTTATTTATAAAGCTTTTGTAAAACTTTTTCTATTGACTCCTTACACTGACCTTCTTGCAAGCCGGCATTATTACATCAGCTTGTCCTTTGTAAGTGTAGACTTTTATCTCTCATACCATAGATGAATGTTTCTAGGTGAATTTTTTTACATATACTTGGGAGTGTATATAGTGCGCATACACTAGTCTAACTTTGGTTCGTGCTGACCATCATAACACCAGTCTAAATATCCAGAACGCTCTCTTAGTTTAGCTTAGCCGGCAAGCATATGTTTTGGTCATTCCTTAAATGAAATGTTGACCACTACTAACAGTTTGTGTCGTGACGTGTTAGCATTTAGACGTTTCTCTTTAAATGCTTCACACAATAAAATATTGATTTATGAAATTCTATTATTAACGTGTGTGTGAATTGGAAAGAAAAACATAATGCTTGGCCGTTGTTAAAAAAAAAGGATATTTTTATCATAATGCAAAGCACGGATATCAAAGTGGAAATTCATAGAAATAATAATCTTGAGAACTTTCCTATCACTACCACCACCACTACCACTACTACTGTCTCTACTCAAACCACAACAATAGAAACTATCACTAAAGCTGTTACAGAAGAACAAACACCGGAAATTTCATTAGACCATAAGGGAAAAACCTCGCCTAATCATCAAATATATCGAAGTGCATCCACAAACATACCAATCGAAGCGGCCTTTACAGTTCTTAATAACGATTACGGTCCATTACAATATATCGACAAACCCAACGCCATTGTGTACCCTATAAGGCGTACCAAGCAGACGGCATTACGGATCCATCCAAGTGGCCGTCCTAGTGATGATAATGACGATTTACATATCACCGGTATTCATATTGAGACAGCACCGAATCCATCAACATATCGTCATACCGGAGTTCACAGTTTTGCTGAAGAACTTAATCGGAAACTGTATCGTTTAACTTCACGAAGTCACGGACATTTGGAGACTTTACGTTCGAAAAATTCCTCACAAAATGTATGAAATGAGAGTTGATTTTAAAAATTTTATGAAAGGATGTAGGATAAAGAATATTTCATAAAGGAAATAATTGGAAAAAGTCGACAAAGGGGTTGAAGAAGAATATAAGACAGTTTCTGTAAATATAGGCTGCCTGAAACCGATTCTGAAAGGACCTGAATTTGACCTATTGCCTTTAAAGGCTTTATTTTCTCAATCATTAAAGTTTAATTCAAGTTAATGAGGGTTACAAAAAGAGGTCTTAAGCATGGAACGATCAGGTTCATTTTAAATAGTAATTGAATTGTTTTTGGCCCAGAAGGCGCCCTTTTATCAACTTTCGTTAGTAAATAGGAAATTTTCCATAAAATGTTTGATTACTTAGGGACAAATATACCAACGGACATGATAGATTCAAAAAGATTTAGATTTTGAAAATTACACAAGTAAAAAGCATTCTTGTATCACTAGATGGTATAAGTCAGAAGAGTTGCATGCATCCCTAGATCCCTTGAATCCTTTCAAGCTGACATATTGTTGTGTTATTCTCTAAAATCTACTTAATCATATTTTTTGTAGGCCAGCAATCAAGAGACACTTAATCAACGGCCACTTTTCATTACCACAGTACCGCGTGGTAAATTTTTACCGCCACCTAAAGAAATTTTCCTTATACCACCACGTCCACAAATACCCAAACGTGTCTATACCTACTCGTCACATCCTGTCGTTTATCAACCAACGTATAATCACAATCTTCATCACCATTCCTATCACCATCAACCCGTTGCCACAAGACATGCTCATGAAAAACTAAAGAGTAGCAATAATTTTTCTATCACTACTACAACGACTACGACAACCACAACAATAACAACAACAGCTACTACAACAACAACAAAATATAAAAATAGAAACTACATCACAACATTGCCCAAGGACAAACTTCAGAACCCTGTTAATCATAATGGTGGTAATAGTCGAGGTGATGAAACACTTTCGAAGATTGCAAGTGCCGATAATGAAATGGTCAGTAGTGGTGGCACTACTACTACGGGCATACAACAACACGCCAACCATAACCAAACAAACAAATCCATGTATAAAGCTATTAAGGAGAAATACAATATAACGCAAAACTTACTGACCGATAATAGTTTACAACAACAACAACAACCACAACAACACATCAATAAACAATCACAACTAAATCGGTCAAGAAGGTAAAAAAAAAAAAGAAAAAATACAAAAAAAAAAATTAAAAAACAAAAAAAACTGAATTAAGTTTAAGACAAATTTTAAATACCCTTCACATTTATATACAATAAAGTGGGCGTGGCAGATATCTGATTATGGTTTCTTTTTTGCTTATTAACTAAGTAGTCGCTTCCTAAGCTACATAAGACAATTTTTTAATTGTGGGCGTGTCTTTTTTCCAACCCCGCCCATTTTTTGAAACACCATTGGATGTGTTAATTATAATTTTATATTAAACTTTAACTTTATTGCTCAACCTTTATGGCTAATAAATAAGGTTTTTGTGAATTGTGGGCGTAAATAGTATTAGACCACGCCTTTTTTTTTGTCACCTCGATATGTATATCACACTTTAACTTTATTGCTTAACTTTTATGGTTGATAAATTAACTTTTTGGGTTTGTGGGCGTATATATTTTTTGACCACGCCCATTTTTTGTCACATCAATATGTATATCAAACTTGACCGATATCGTTTAAAAAAATAATAAATTTTGTTTTTAGAATATTTCAGCTTGATATCTTAAAATTTACGAGCGTGAGTGTGACTGCAACAAATGGACATATGCACCGACATGTCTATATTGAAAAAACTATGATGGTGACTAAGAATGTATATAGTTGTAGGGCCTTTTTTCTGGGTATTGCAAACGGATTGACAAACTTAGTAGACCTCTTAGTATATAAGTGGGAGGGTATCATAACAAAAAGAACCCCATCCATATAAAGATAGATGGAATGTATGAATTTTATACTTATACATATAAATTATATGTTTCATATACTAGCATATAAATAAACTATTTACAAGACCACTTTGTTACCAAGAATTTTAACCATTAATGCAACTAAATCGATGATTTTGGACTTACGCTACTTTCATTTATTATATATGTATGTATGTACATCTATCTAGGTATATAATATAATATTAAATATAGGTCATTTTTCCCATGTGTCATTACTTTACAATATTTCAAACATGCCAACTATGCTAACCAACACGTTGTTATGGTATATTTTCAATTGCCGCGATTGTCCATAATAATTATTATTAAGTGTATGAAAGAAAATTGATAGAATTTTAAAAATTATTTCAATTAATGTTTAGGTAAAGTCTTTCTATATAAAAAGTGGGCGTGGAAAATATCTGATTATTTTTTTTCTAATAAAATAACTTACAAATCAGATGCGATTACAACTAAGGAATTTTTCTCAATTGTGGGCGTATCTATTATTAGACCACGCCCATTTTCTGTCACATCAATATGTATATCAAACTTCAACTTTAAAACTCAATTTTTATGGCTACTAGATAAGGTTTTTGTCAATTGTTGGCGTGGCTCTCTTTAGAATTTAAATGGGAACCGGTGTTCTAAAGCTGAAAATGTCATTTCCCATTACATACAAAGCTACAGATCAGATATTTGTAAATAGGAATAGATGGATGCCGATTTTAATGCTTATCATGTAGATTTTGTAAAATTTCCTTCATTTGACCTTTGACCTAAATAATGTTTACAATAACTCAGACAACACAAAGTGAGAATATATATATATTTTTTCAAATTTTAGCGTTTTTACTAACCATATATCTCATTTATAGTGACTGCAAAACTATACATTTATTCAGTTTTTTTATTCATCATATTTTAATGATTAAATTTAAATGTGATTCGTGTAAGAAAGCCAAATGAAACTGTGTCATATTACGAAATGAAGTGAAAATGTTGTTCGATCATATAACACCCTACACACTTTTTTTTATAAAAAGAACGTTATATGGGGTGGGGTTCTAAAAATGATTCAATTTAGTCCATTTTAAATGGAGTTTCTCTTTGAGGTAAATCATAACCTTGCATGGAAATATCTCGACTCTATCTTACAAAACTTAACATTTTAGAAATAGTGCTATTTAGTATAAATTTATGGAAACCAATTTTTCTGTTAAAGAAATCTTTATCCTCCAAAATTCATAAAAAATTCGTCTACCATGGTAGTCACATATATAACTCGCCAGCATATTGTATGCAGGCTATCAACAAAGACATACAAAAACTTCTTATCATGCATATAAAAATACGAATACATTAAAACGGGGTAATGTCCTGATCACCCATAAAAAAGTGAAGGAATATTAAAGTAAATACAAGTAAAATGGAATTTAAGAAAAAAGTACACTAAACAAAGAAAATCCTAAATACTCTTCACATGAACTTACAAAATGGTGGGCGTGGCAGGTACATAATAGCACTCTTTAATAGCGTTTATATTACATAGCAGCTGGCAAGTCGAGTTTTACGCTGAATATGGTTTTTTGTAAACTGTGGGCGTATCTGTTATTCAACCACTCCCATTTTTTGCACTTTGATAAGTGGCCTAATTATACGTATGTATACCAAATTTAATCTTCATAGCTCAATTTTTGCAACAGATAAGTAGATTTTGGTGGATTGTGGGCGTGGCTCTTGACAAAATTTTGTCCAATTTCAATAGCAATCTACAGAACCTAATGTCTAAACAAAATTTCAGCTCAATATCTCATACAATTTTACGACTGTGATAGTGCCAACAACTCATGGACGTACGTACACATTTAGACTCAGTTTTTGATGCTGATCAGGAAGATATATACTTTGTTGGGTTTCTGATGCTTCTTTCTGGGTGTTACAAATGAAATGACATACTTAGTGTCTTATGTGTAAAGTATAACAAGGTTCATCTATGAGTGCAAATACCGGACAGTCTATGATTAGTGGATCCCTTTAAGTCTATACAATTGTTTAGTATATATATGCAAGCTTAATATCTGTGTATGGGTGTAAACGCACAAACTACTACCACATACACTCAAGACTGCATTTATATACACCTACAAGTTTAACTGTATGTACTGGAGTTGTGCTTGAGCCACCCTTTCTATAGATTGTAGTTGTAATATATTTTTTGCACTTCCGGTGCTTGGCAGCACTTTCATGCATTTGTAGAGTACTTTGAAACATGAAAAAAATTTGCATAGGTCATGAGTTCAAACATTTTTCAATGTTGTTAACATATGTAGGTAGACACACACTCTACGTCTCTACCAGTTTCGTATTGAATTCGGTTTTTGTTCACTTAGCTTTGATTGAATTTTTGTTTCTTTTTGTTTACACGTTGGTACTAGCGTGTACATATATACACAATATAAAGGAGATTAACATATTGAATGTATTTAGAGTTAATTAAGGTCACCAAACTCATTTTTGCAAGCAATCAATTTTCAAAGTATTACCAAAGTTAGTAATGGTGTAAATAAATAGGGAGAGGTCAAGGGTTAAAGTGTTATTATTAATTATGATATATATTTGTGTAATTGCAGGGATATCCCGCCAGTTGAACCGTACAAAAATGTAATGCATGATAAAAGAGTGGTTCGCGGCAGCAACTTTTCAACTCAAGCACTCTTGGTAAGAAACAGAAAAAAGGTGTTTTTTTTTATATATAGATACAGAGGTATAGATGTAGGTATTTAAGATATTTTAATTTTTACTTGTTTACACATACCCTACCTTTTCTCTTCTTCTTCTTCTTCTTCTTCTTCTTCTTCTTCTTCTTCTTCTTCCTTTACTTCAGTCTGACTACGATCCCTTTGATAGGGCGGCCGAAGCCCGCAGACGTTTACAATTACGTAAGAAAAGTACTTGCCCAAAAAATCAACGCAATGTGCTGGGGACACCACCGCCAGTGGCGGGTAGACGTCACGAGGTTATGCAAACTGACAAATATTTGGAAGAATTGGTTGTCAAACCACCCGAATTTAGTGTTGAAACGCAAACAGATCTATTTTTGGAGAAACCACCTACACCCCCATACATACCAGCTAAAATTGGCATCGATGCCTCCACTGAAATCGGCGACGGTGAACTGTTCCACTTTGATGCTGAGGCTCAACCGATTATTGATGTGTTGGTGGACAGTACCATCGAATTGAGTATATTGGAAGTGGCCCACGAACAGGAGTTGGCTGCTATACGGGAGCGGCAAAATGAGTAAGAAAAGATATAAAAAAAAAGAATTTCAACAACTTTTAAATGAAAAATTATTTAAAAAGATTGCTGGCAATACGTGAAGCGGAATTGGCCGAGTTGCGACGCCTTGAAGCTGAAGAGTTGCGTTTGCAAGCGGAGAAACAGAGACGTTTGCGTCAAGATGCCATTGCCAAGACGTTGGATGATGAAATGCAAAAAGAAGTTACTGCTGCCAAATTACTACAAGGACACATTGCCAGCATATTGCCCGAAATTATTGACAATCTAGAACCAGCGGCTGATGCCACCAAGAAAGAGAAACTAATGAAAGCTCTCTGTCCATGGCTGTCGGCTGAGATGGCCACTGAAGTTGGCCACATTGTGGATTCACGTGAAATTCTTACCACGATTATCAAAGAAATTATCAAACAACGTGCAACAATATATGCGGATTATAAAGAGGAGGTGGAACCACCAGAAAAGATAGATGAAGAGGAACATGAATGTGACTATGTGGAAACTGAAGCAGAATCCACACCACGGCTGCCACGCTGCCCGCCAGAGGATATTCAACAGCAGCAACAACAGCAGCAGCAGTAGTAACACAATCGCAATAACAACAACAAACTATTTCAATACTCATCGACAGCAGTTATTAAATCGTTTTTATTATTCTCTACACATCTACATACTTTTCCAAATTGTTAATATTACAAATTATTATCTTCTTCTTAGCGAGTGTATGGTTTTTATTTTGGCTTTATTTAAAAAAACAGATTTGGAAATTCTTTATTATATTATTTAAAAAAAATTAAAGAATTTTCAAATCTGTTTTCTAGATATTGCCATTATAGAAAACTATCGCTCTCTTCTGTATATATACGTTATAAAAAAAAAATCTTTAAAATTTTATAATAAATGGAATGAATTTCAATACGGAAGAAAAAAACATCTGACTCACCCAATTATTGTAAATTTCTTTTTAATAAAATTTAATTTTCAATTATAATATATTTTAAAATTTTTCTTTTGCCTTTTAACTAATTTTCTTTCTTTTTGTATCATCATAATTAAACACATTTGTGTGGCAGGTGAAATTTCTCACTAACACTTAACAAAATACTTAAAATTCACATTTTATTCTTAAAACATAATAAAACACTTTTATTTCAATCATTTTCAATCATGTTTTATTATAAAAACTACTTAAAATGTATTAATTTGTAAATTTTTCTCCGCATTTATGTCTACGTTGTAAATTTACTGAAAATATTCACTTAACAAAGAAGAAGCATCGCAATTGCGCCAACTTTCATGCTAAACGGAAATGTTTACGTTATTTCACTTGCGCTGCTTTCATAACAGTTAGTATTCAAAATATATGCATCTCTTTTCTTCTCATAATAAAATTTTATTTCCTTATTTTATAGTTTTATCATCTAGAGAGCGTTCAGCTGTAATGACTTGCTTATAAAAGTATTAAATTGCAACCCTGTTCTTTGTAATTTGTTTTGTTTTTTTTTTACTTTTAATTCCATTTCACAAAAATTGTAAAGTTCTATGTAAAATCTTCTATATTGTGTAAATTTAAAGAAAAAACATGTCTAAAATATTCACACCCACCAATCAAATACGTTTTACAAACGTAGCGGTGGTAAGATTGAAGAAAGCTGGTAAACGTTTTGAGATTGCTTGCTATAAAAATAAGGTTTTGTCATGGAGGAACAAAATGTAAGTAGACGCGCATAAATGTGCCTAATAACTGATGGAAATGAATTCTTTTAGAGAAAAAGACATTGACGAAGTCTTGCAGACGCACACAGTTTTCAGTAATGTCTCCAAGGGTCAGAGTGCCAAAAAAGAGGATTTGCTTAAAGCTTTTGGCAAAACAGACGAAACGGAAATATGCAAAGAGATTTTAACTAAAGGTGAATTACAGGTTTCCGAAAAAGAACGACAATCTGATTTGGATACACAATTAAACAACATTATTCATGGTGTGGCCACGTTATGTGTTGATCCTGAAACTCAACGGCCCTATCCACCCACCATAATTGAAAAGTATTTGAAAACCGCTCACTTTTCAATGAAGCCCAATCGTAATACGAAACAACAAACCTTGGATGCCATTCGTTTATTAAAGGAACATATTCCCATTGAAAGATGCCGCATGAAATTGCGTGTTACGTTTGCAGCCAAAAAAGATAATGGACCCAAGCTTAAAGAATCCATACTCAAGCTAACTGTTAAAGTTGAAAACGAACAATGGATGGAAAGTGATTTGCAGATGACCATAGTCATTGATCCCGGTAATTATCGGGTCATTGATGAGTTGATACGTAATGAAACGAAAGGCAAAGGTTTCGTAGAATTGCTAGAACAAAAGATTACGTTGGAAGCTGAAGAGTTATTGTAAGACTGTCTTTTTTTTACTTATTTACTTAAATAAATAAGCAGCGCGTATATAACGTGAAAAGCAAATATAACATTTTTCATATATATGTATGTATACTCGATGCAATAATAAAGTAACGGTAACGTAACAAGCTTATCAAGCAACTTTGTTTATTTGCGTTTCTTCAGATTCTCGAAGCGTCGCGCCAAATCATCAAAGTCAATATCTTCATTGTCTGGTTTCATTTCATCGGACGCGGGCTCCGGTAAGTCTGAGGGTACATTGGGTAGCTGAGGCAAATCCATGGATGATGGCGGAGCTGGTAAGACTTTATTACGCGGCTGTGGTTTAGGTTTGTTGGCATTCTGGAAAATCAAAAAAGAAAAAAAATTTAAATTTCAAGTGAATATAAAAAAAAAAAATTGCTACAAAATGATTTATTTGTATGAGTATTTGTGAAAAGGAAAATGAATGCTACAACACAGATGGCGGATAAGCTACCTGAAGATTAACGGGATTAACAGAAGAGTAGCGTGGTGGAGGATCGTTGAGTATTTTTGAGTGCTAAACGAACGAATAAAAAACAAAATTCGAAATTAAAACGAAAAATAAACAATTCAACCGTTTACACAAACATGAACAAAAGCAAAATTTGTATAAAAAATATCGCAGAAATGCAAAAGGAACGCCCAATGAACAATAACAGTGAATTGGCTCTAAAGCTTGAAAGTTTGAACTTTAACCTACCGCAATATTGTCTTCAATATCGGACTGGGCATCGTCATCGACATAATTATTACTATTATCGTTATAAAAATCATCCTACAATAACAAAAACTGGTAAAACACCCCTTTACAACAACAATTTCATTCAATTAATTCAATTATTTTACAAAAGCATTGCATTTCAGGGTTGCTTTCATTTCAGTCTCTAACTTACATTTATGAACTGTGTGTTTAGATCCTTTTTTTCATTAATCGATGAGGCGCTATATGGTGGTATGTTGTAATTAAAAGGTGTTGGTGGTGGTGGTGGTGAATTAGCTGCTGTGCATGGTGCTGAGCCGCCTCTACCACCGCCCCCATAGGGTGGCGGATAGTTGAACGGCTTCGTTATAGGTGGTTCGGGCATTTTGGGTAAAGGCGGTATAGTGGGATAACTTACAAAACCCATTGCAGATGCACCTGATCCAGAGCCGCTCAAATTGTTACGATCCGACAAATCTATTAAGTAATGATCCATTCCTACGTATTATTTAATTTAGTATTTTCTTTTTTAATAAATTCATTCCTTGCTTACCATCGTCTTTTTCTTCACTAATCACTTGTGGATCGGGTTCATATTCAATGTTATAATTTTTCGCTATTTCAATTAAATACTTTTCCACCAACAGCTTGGGTGGTGCCTGTAATTGTAGTTTATGCATTAATTTTTCGGAAACATGATGATCTCCTGTAGCGGTACGTGATTGTTCAGCAAATTGTGCCCCATATTTATGGGCGAATATATCGGATATGACTTTCAGCTCCGAAATGTCACTTTGCATGCGTGGACACACCCACACTAAACTGGCAACAGCTTCGGCTATACCATCGTCCAGTTCTTTCATTTGTGTTACTAAACCGAAACGTGCCAAAAGTAAATCGCAATACACTTCCACCACTTCCATGGCCTCAACTAAATAATCTTCCCTGGGAGATAAGTTTTAAAACTCATTAACTTTTACTTTTAATTTCAATATATTCCTTCTACCGTATAATGTGTTCCACCCGTATACGTGCCCTTTCAGTTTTACCCGTAGCCAAATAATCAGCAATTTCTTTACGTGCTTTTTGTGCAATTTCTGCTTTCTTTTTTTCCAACAATTTCAAACGATTTTGTGCCAATTTTAAATTGGTTTTTAATTTAGTATAATTGGGCCCGCTAGAGAACATTTTTTCGTGCTGAACTTTTACTTTTTATACGCAAAAATTTCGTAAATCTAAACTGTTTCCAAAAAATGAATCATTGTTTTCCTTAAGTTTTATACAATACGCAGACAAAGTTGCCAACGTTAATCATACTGTTATGAAATGAAAAAAAGAAGACAATTGTGGCAACTCGGCAATCATTTAAACAACTACAAGAGCAGACATTTTCTACATTTACTTTTCTCATTGTATTCGTCAATATTAACCTCTTTCACTATGGCAACATACATGCTGCATTAGATGAAACCATACATGATTTACATACATGCCATAAACTGTTTTACTTTCAAGCGATCTAATTAATGTTTTATAAACTTTTACAAACTAAAGGGAAAAAAGAAATCAATAATCTAATTAAAAATAACTGAAAGTTATTGCCAATAATTTGTTTAGTAAGTAAGAAATATTGACAACAAAAAAATGTCTCATGTATGTTACTCATATATATTCCAAAAATACATGATGCCTTGCACGTAAAAAGCGAAACAAAGAAAAAGAAAGAAAATAAACGGGGTTGATTTACGATTTACAAAGCACGAAGCATGAATGATGGAAACCATAATGAAAACAACATCAGCAACAGCAATAATAACAATAACAACAACTACAATAACAACAAAGAGAACATAACTGTAACTCATATAGTGATAGCATGAAATTATGCAGCTGTTATTGTATTTGTTGTTATTCTTGATATGATTCTTGTTTTTGTAATTAAATCATTTTCGGGAGTATTTGGTGTGAAAAGCATTTTGTAACAAAGTTTTCAAATAAATAAATTTAAGAAAATTTATTTATTTTATCAACCAGAAAAATGTCTCTATGGAAATTCATTTTCGATGTTTGAGGGCGTGGCTTACAATAAAATATGTGAGTTGCTTTTCGGTGTTTGGGGGCGTGGCTTTTAATTTAATTTGTAAAATGATTTTCAATGATTGTGGGCGTGGCTTTCAATTTAGTTTTTTCATAAATATTAAGCTCCTACAAAATTTCACCTAAACGCTTTAAAAAATAACTATTATAAGCATTTTGTAATGTTATGATTACTCTAAGCGTGACGCTAAGTGGATCTTATTCATAGATTGTAATAAAATTTAGTTTAAAATTTTACTGTTGATGATTAAATTGTAATAATAATGCGAGTAGAGTATTAGAAATCCGTTGCTACTCCAACGCTCAGTAATGTTCTATTAGCAGGCCTCATAGAAAGTATGCAAATGTGAGAGCATAAATGAGAGTGTAAAACGAACCGGAGAAACACACATATGTCATGTATGTGAACCTAACCTAATTTTATCAACATACATGCGGCGCATTCTCATACAAATTTATGGACTTTTGTTTTGAGAAAAATCATTTTATGCAATTTATTGTAATGTCATCATCATCCTCATAAATCTTTTCCACATTTTATATGAGTTAAAGGAAAAAAAATGAAAGCAAAGAAAGGCCTTCCATGTTGACATGGTCGTTATACATGATACGATGCACATGATATTTGTTTATAGGACATACATGAGAGAATAATGATGCAATGAGAGGCGGTTAGTTAATGGGTGGGGGTTGATTTCGGCATTTAATGAATTTCCTTAACAAAAAACTGGTCGAGTGCTGTCAAAAATCACAATAACAATAACAACAACAACAATTGATGTGACAAAGTACTCTCAATAATGTTTTCTTTTTTATTTTCATCATTAATTGAATATCGTTGAATGTTAAATTATTGCTAGAAACTAATATAGTTTGTGGCACACTCTGCTCCTATGTAGTATAGCGTACAGTTACGAGTATGTAGGTGTAGTACATATATAGTAGATATTATAAAACATATTTCCTTATGTACAATTTCCAACAGAATGTCACCAAATAACGCATTTAAATCAGGAATCTTTTTTAAGCAGGAATTATAACTAATTAAAACATAAAGTGCAGTCCTCCACATTCATCCATGGATTACTATTCAACTTTGCGTATTTTAGGTAAACTGGTACGTGGTGTGGACATGGGTGGTGTTGCTGTGCCCGCCATAGTATGTGGCGAGGTACAGGAGGAGGTTGTATCTCCACCGGAACCGCCTATTTGCATGCGTCGTTTAACAACAATTTTACGACCATGTGTTGGCACCAAGGATGCTGTCGTATTGCTAGAGGCGGGTATTGTGGCTTTCATCGGTGATTTACCTTTGGTTGTATCATCCGTAGAGTTTTCTGTTTCTATTTCTCCGGTTGTATTTTCATCCTTAATTAAACCAACAACAATAAAATTAATAAAAAATGCATAAAAATCAAGTAAAAATATAAAATTTCGCTTAAGCCAAAACTTAAATTCCCCCACCTACATATAGTGGGCGTGGTAGGTTTACGAATTACGCCCTCTAATGGTGTATGTATTACGTATCAGCTTAAAAGTCGAGTTTTGTACCGAAAATAGTTTTTTGCAAATTGTGGACGTGCCTGCTGTCCGACCCTGCGCATTTTTGGCACATTAATGGATAGGCTAACTATGTATGCGTGTACCAAACCTAAAGTTCCTAGGTCAACTTTTGTGGCAGATATAAAGATTTTTATTGATTGTGGGCGTTTATGTTATCCGACCACGCCCATTTCAGGCACATCGATGAAGCTTATGTTTATACATGTAAATACCAAATTTCAACTTTATTGGTCAATTTTTGTGGCAGATAAATTGTTTTTTGTCGATTGTGGGCGTGGCTCTTAACCGATTTTGCCCTTTTTAAATACAGATCCTGCGTGCACAAACTAAAACTACTAGTACAAAATTTTAGCTCAATATCTCAAAATTTACGTCCGTGAGAGTGTCAACAATACAGAGACGGACATACCGACATATATGCCTAGATTGACTCAGTTTTTGATGCTTATCAAGCATCTTATGTGTTTCTTAATTATTTACCTCATCATCATCATCCATTTCGTCCTCTTCAAATTCAACATTATAACCATCTGCATCCACCAGCTGACCGTTTAGGGTGGGGAATGGTATTTCGGGTAATAGAATTTTATTGTTGGGTCCATTACGTTCATTCATCAGTTGTTGCAATAAATTGGAAATATCCTCTCGCTTGCGGGTCACTGTTAGCGTATCGAACCAATTGGCCAATTGTTTGATGGGAATGCGATAATCACGAATGGGATCGCTGAAGAATTGCTCCACATACTGCAACAGATATAAACCGCAATCGGTGAAATTGTTTTGTTGCGGAACTTTTGCACAATGACCCGGCATATTATCCTTGTTGAATATATGAGCAGCAGCGTCTGGCATTTTTACTTTATATTCGCAAGTGAGGTAATCACGTAAAGTGGCAACGACACGACTGCGTGAGGCACCGGCTAATGAATCAAATATTAAAATAACGGGTTGTTTGATGCGTTGCTGTTGTTGTTGTTGTTGGGGGTTGGACGATGTTCCCGTAGCATTGCTGCTGCTGTTCGGCACACTGTTGCTATCAAAATCACTATCTTCTGAGGCCAAATCACTGTCATCACCTTCCGCTTCATCCCGTTCACTATCATCATCACCCACACCACACACTTCCGCCAAAACATTGGCACTTTCACGTTTGGACAGCGGCGTAATGGTGGTGTTGCCAATTTGTAAGGATAATTTTTTTTCTACATTTTACCAAAAAAAAAAAACTTAAAATTCATTTATTTTTTTTATTTTTATTACTTACTTGATTTTTTGATTGGTTGCAACTCAACCGGAATGTTGGTGTCAAAGGTAACCGGACCCTTAAGACCAGGAAAACATATGATGGCAAGAAACCAATGACTCTGCTCATTGATGGGTATTATAATAAAATCCTTTTCAAATAAATTCACATTCTTTGTCCAATTTTGTACGCGGGCATGTCGTTTTTGGGCAGCCGTCTGTTTGATGTCCTTGTCTAGATTGGTGTGTCGCGTCAATGTGGTCAAACGTTTATAGAAAAACGTACTAAACATAAATGCACGATCCTTTTGCGTCTCCGGTATCAGGTTGTTGTGCAACCATTTTAGATAAAAATCAATTATAATATCATTCAAGTATTGATCGGTTGCCAGGCACAAGTAATCCTCAGTGTTTATGGAAATGCCACCTTTGCCGGGTGGATATATCAACAGTTGTCGTATTTCATTGGTTTGCAGTTGCGTGGTGGTTGGTGTCGTTTCACTGTAAGCAAAACAAACAAAAATTAAGCACTTTTTTATTAAGAATTTATTTTAACAAATTTTACCTAATCTTCTTATTATTGGAATAACGCCGATCCGATTCGGCAGAACGCTGCAGTAATACTTGAGCATCTCTGGCAGATATTTCATCTAAATGTTCCCAAATGGACTTCATAACACTCTTCGCCTGATCACTAATAGACTCAAATTGTAAAATGACTTTACGTGTTTGATAGGGACCGTTGGCAGAGAAATAAGATACTGTAAATAAAGTAAAAGGAGGAACCCCAACATTTTTAATTCTTTCGTTCATATTCAGCCTCATTTATAAACACTTACCACCGTCCATGGGACCCATAACATCGGGTAATTTTAAAGCCGTTTTTATATATTTCGCACAATTACGCATAGTATAAAAACACACCAGAGAATCGGCACTTTTCGAAAAGTGGACAATAATCTTGACCATCTCTTCTTTGTGTATATTTAGAACACTAATTTCACTAGGATCCGTGTCTAAAGCCACCACTATGCGTATACCCCTAGAGGTTACAACCACCTTAATAGAAAACAAATTAATTACAATTTATTCGTAATAAAAATTACACGTTGTCCACATACCGATTCGATTGGTTCAAAACTATACGTGCCTAAGCGTACTATTTTGCATGGTAGTGTGGCACTCAGTGGACAGGCGCACCCACTAAGATCAGTTACATCTCCTCTCGTAAATTCTTAAATTACAACAAATTCCTACATAAGTATTGTAGTATTTAAGCGAAAACGTGTTTAGTGAATTATGCAAAAAGAAAATTCATCTCTTCTTGCGGCTTTCATCACAATTAACCAAAAAACCATAAATTTCTTTAAAATAAAAGTCTTACCATACGAATCCATTTTAGTGTATTTTTTTCTGAAGTAAATAAATAAAATGTTTCCAAGTGTCAAACTTCTCCATTTATATATAAAAAATTTTCTACTAAATGTATTTTACCCTTTTTATTTTTGACACTTTCTTGCTTTCTAAGCAGAGAAGCGATAAGTTATTGCAAAGCCCTCTAGCGGCAAAAAAACTTTCAGAAACTTTACCAAAGAGGTTTATTAACAACATGGTGTTGCCAGAGTGAAGGCATTATATTATTATAAACAAAAACAAGAAATCCCCCAAATAATTATTTAACAAAACTAATACTAGAGATAAAATTAATTTCAATCCATTACTAATAAATATATTTTATAACAAAATTGCCAATAAATACGAATACGAAGCTACCGTGTTTAGTTCACAAACGAAGTATAATTCTGCTTCTTCTTCTTCCTTTTCTTTTTATATATAATAAACGAATGGTTCTTTTTCTAATATTTTCAAGTATTTCGTTATTAAAGTTTAATTTTTGTTTCAGAGGAAAGCATCTCAATGGGCTAGAAAAGCAATAATTTTATACAACTCACCCGAATAAATTGATGTTTCATCCAATTCAGGTAAATTGCCTTCAAATGGCAGTGGTTTGTAAGATGGTATAGACTCCGCAGATGTTGTGGTACTGGTGCTACTAACAGCATTTCCAGCCAACTGAAATTATTCAAAAAAGAAAAAATATAAATGAATTTAGGAGTTCAGTGGCCGCTTCTTCTTATTTTCATATTTTACATTGGCGCTCGTTTTATTGGAAGCCTCATCGTCTTCCTCATCACTGCTTAATGTTAGGATAACTGGTTCCATTTCAGCCAGTCTACGTCCACTGCGGCTGCGGCCACGTGTTGCTTGCGTGATACCACCGCGACCTCGCGATGTGGTCGCATTGGGATTGTACTGCAATTGGCCCGATTTACCCCTTTGAGAAATCATTTCTGCGGTGCGCTTCTTGTCACCTTGACTGGACATTGTTAGACAATTGTCCATGTTGCCGGTGGAGGAACTGGATGATGCGGAGCTGCTGGCTGAAGAGGTTACCTGTTTGACGGGCACTTTTTTCGGTGGCTCCAAAAAGACCCGTTTGCAGCGTTCGCATTGGGCATGATCACAGCCACTGAAGCCACAACTTTGACACACGGCATAATATCCATAAATGAGTTTGCGTTGCGGCAACTCTTCCCCCTTATTACCGCTGCCAGCAACTGCCTTTGCAGTGTCCTTGGCAGAGTCCTCTTGTTGAGGTGTACCTGGTGTTGTGGCCGAGCTACCGCTGTTGCTTAAGCTGGTACCACTAGACTGTTGTGCTTGTTGTTGCTGCTGTTGAGCTGCACTGCCCGTAGCCATGCTACTGGTACTGGCGGCATTACTAGCGCTTTGTGCTGCCATTGCTACACTTTCCTGTTGGCGGCTCATTTGTAAACTTTGCTCGGCCCGTGAAATTAGTTCACTGGCCGACTCTTGCCCCGAGAAACCCACAGTCACTACAAAATCAATATTGGCTCCGGGATTTTCCACACACGTTATGGTTGTATTGCTATCGAATGGCACGCCCACCTGTTCCAGTAGATCTTGCACCGTGCACGACTCCCTTGGCAAGGTGAAAGTGATGAGACGTTGCTCCCCCGACACTAGAATAACCAACATTTTAGCACTGTTGCGATCCTTTTCCGCCATTTGTTGACCGCTGCGATTTTGCAGGACATGTTGCGTCTGGATTTCATAGTTGTTGTGCGAAGTTTGGTGCACGGATGATGCTGACGGCAAAGCAGCTGCTGCTTGGGAGTTCTGTTGTTCACAGCCGGCCGCTGTGGTGGTCTGATGCTTTTGGGGAGCAACTCGTGCCACCGGCACTGTATGCGTGGACTGTCCCGCAGAGGGAAATGAAATTTTCGCTCCACCCGGTGTTTGATGTAAAGTTTTCATGGACGACGCTGGTACATTTTGTTGTTGTTGTTGTTGTTGCTGCTGCTGCTGCTGCAGTTGTTGTTGTTGTTGTACCTGCTGCTGACCAACAGAGTTGCGCTTCTTGTATTCGGCCAAGGTCATGCAAGTGCCATTTTGCGTTTTCACCATACGATTGTCATCGTCATCCTTGTTGGTCGTCGCGTAGTAGGTGGTTAGAGTGGTGCCGCCGACTGGATTATTTGTACAGGGTACAGGGGTTGAAGGTTTTTGAGCTTCCTTTTTCACCATGACCGCTTGTATGCTGTCTTCCAAATCCAGTTCAAAATTACCGGTGGTTCCGCCGCCGCCGCTTGCAGCACTGGTGCTATTGGTAGCAACGGGACTTGATGTTGTGGGTCCCTGCTGCTGTTGTTGTTGCTGTTGTTGTGGTGGTGGTTGGTTGGGGTTAAAGGGTGGGGATCGGAAGCGAGGTGTTCCCACTGTTGCGCGAGCTTGTGTTTGTACAATGTGCACTTGCTGCTGCTGACCAACAGTGCCATCACTTAACTGCGTTCGATAGATTTGCCGAATGGCCGGAGTTGCACCAGGAGTTAAAAGTCTGCCCTGATGTTGGCCAACACCAGCACTAGTACCACCTCCCAATACACCGGAATTGGCCGCCACCTGACCAGCTACAATATTGCTGCGGCCAGCTACAAGGGCGGCTGCACCTCTACCGCCACGACCACCACGACCTCGAGAGGTAGCATTGGCAGATGTACTGCAACGTGGTCGCGGCGTTCGCAACACTCCAGCACCAACGGCAGCATTGCTACTGGTAGCCGTTATAAAAGTGGGACGAATTTCTGCCCGTGGTACACCTTGTATGCCGGGCATGCGAGCAATCATGGTGCTCGCGATTCCTCCACGTCCCGCTTTACCGCCCCGGACACTGGCCGTGCGTATTAATGTTGTGCCGGAGACTGCCGTTGCACTGGTACTGGCCGCCACTGTACTCATCACCGCATTTTGTTGCTGCTGCAGTTGTATGTGCTGATGTTGGACCGTTTGTGTGGTGACGTTTGGCGCTTGTTGCGTTTGTGCCGTTGCCTGCAGCGGCTTTTGCATTTGATTACTTTGCACCTGAATCTGGTGGTAGACAACGTTGGGCTGCAATGGTTGAGATTGGTGTGCCGTGGTGGCGGATGTTTGTTGCGGTTGAGCGACACGTGCCTGCACTAGGTGAGCCTGCTGATGATGCATTGGAGAAGCTTGAAGTTGTATATGCTGTTGTTGTTGTTGCTGTTGCTGATGTTGTGCTGTCGAGTGTTGTTGCAGGAGACTTTGCTGCTGTTGCTGTTGGGGGGCGGGCGCATGCTGGGTGGAGTACAAGACGCGATTATTGTATAGTATCCGTTGACCCATGGGCTGGCGCATAATGATTTCCTGTTGTTGCGGCTGTTGGATGAGCACCTGTTGTCCGGACGGCTGCTGGACAATAACGTGTGTATTGCCCAGAAGTTGGGTTTGCTGCTGCAGTTGTGTAGCCGGCTGTTGCGTTTGCATGCGATAAATAATTTGCTGTTGTTGTTGGGGTGGTGGTTGCGCTTGCTGATGCTGTGTAGGCGGCGACACTTGATGCTGCACCTGCACTTGTTGCGTGTGCTGGGGACTTTGCAGTAGATGCTGTTGGGTGGTGGCGGCAGACTGATGTATCATCTGATGCGTTTGCGCCGGCTGCTGTTGATATTGTTGTTGCATCGGTTGGGCCTGTTGTTGAATATAAACTTTTTTCTGTTGTTGTTGTTGCTGCTGCTGCTGCTGTTGGGTTTGTTGTGCATGCGGGGAATGCTGGACAATTGCATTTGGTTGAACCAGTTGATCGGTTGTATAATAGATTTGTTGTGTTTGCTGGGGCTGGGGTGGCTGAAGGTGCTGTATTTGATGGTCGCCGACCTGCATGTGTTGGGTTTCCGGTTGTATTTGATAGCCTTGTATTTGGTGGCTCTGCTGATGATGCTGCTCCATCACTTGCTGATGCTGTTGCTGTTGCATCATCACTTGGTGCTGTTGTTGATGTTGTTGCTGCTGCTGCTGTTGTTGTTGTTGGGTAATATCCTCACCCAGAATCGTATAGTGAGCACCAGCTGCTGGTGGTTGATATTGTTGCGGCTGCTGTTGTGGCGTCTGGTAAACTACCTGCTGTGGCCCATCATTTTGTAAAAGGATCTGTTGGTTTTCATCTAGAACAATTTGCTGTAGAGGCAATATTCAATTAATTAAATAAAAGTAGAAATAAAAACATCGACGCGGGTTAGTTGGAGTGAAAGAAAAATGTTGATTACAATGTAACCAATTTGTGAAGGAATAAGGTGTTGGGGTAGGTTAGTAGAAGGAGAAAGTAAGAACCTGTGGTCTATTTGGATTACTGACACCAACATCATCGCTGCCCACATGAACCACTTGTACGTCTGCATAAACTTGGTTTAGATCTTCTAAACTTTGTATTTGGTAGTATGCCATTCTGGCAACACTGTAAATTAAAAAGACATATAGCCCACATTTATATATATAAATATATATAAAACAACAATAAAAATATACGACAAATCTTTTATGTAAATGATATCAATTTTTCACCCGTACATATAATTAATATTGACATTCTTTCACAATGCTGAACATTACATGAAGTAATAAACACAATCATTTGTGATATTGTATTATCCCTTTTAGGTTCTGACGAATGCTAATTGGCATCCATATTAGCTATTGCAATACGAAAGTTACCCATTGATATCATTAACAAGAAAAAATCTACTTATCAATACACACCTTTTTGTTAATTAATTAAGAAGAATACTGTAATCTTCTGATAGTTTAATTTCAATTAAATAATGTTTGATTCTTTGAAATAGCCTTTTTCATATTAATATTTTTGCAAATCTCAGCACAATAAAGTGCTTAAAGGTGAGTGAGGAAAAATTTTCTTGACACAACGTAAAAAACAAATATGGCGTGCTGCGGCTGACCAAATAGAAATTAACGTCATGCATGGTACTGCTGTTATAGTTGCATTTTATGCACATGCGCCCCTAGCGTTAAACGCTACACTTGATATTTCACTTTACATGCTTTCTTCCTTTTCTACCAGTTTTCGTAACATTTCAACTAGTTAAAGGTACCACTATGCTGTATGTGTTTATCCATATTCAGTGGTACCACTAAATGGTATTTTAATATATTTTAAAATCAAATCCAGATGCTTCATTCTTAGGCAATTCATATTTGATCACTTTTAATTAATTCTTTAAACACAATTATATTAACGTTTATAATTTTATAACAACAGCTAGTTTTTAATTATTTCCTTGGTTGTTTTTATCGTTTGTTTTTGATATATTCAACTAACAACCAAACCACACCACATATTGTCAGTTTACGCGAAGTTCGGTTTACATCTACACATATGTAGTGACAATCAGTTGGCTGTTGTGTGTATGATTAACTGTATTCATGACATTGTACGAGAAAGTAACAACGCTGACTTACTAAACTAACATAATGTTGATGATGGTAGAGCTGCATTCCAAGTTTTATGATTTAATATATCATGGGAAATAAATATTTTTATTTATACCTTATCCTATACCTAATTATAATATAAATATTGTTTTTATTATACTAATTTTATGATAATTATTTTTAAAAAATAGCTGAAGAGTAGTGAATTAAAGAAAATATTTAAACACAAACTAGTTCTCATCTTATTACTTAAACTAGTTTTCTTATAAACCAAACACATGTGTTTGATGAAAAATCTTTACGTTTACATTTATACGACTTCTCAAGTGATTTTTCTGTTCAGAAAGAAACCATGAAAAGTTAAAAGAAATGTGCAATCATTAGTGGATTAGTGATTATATGATATTTTCAAGTAATTAAAAAATGAGTTCTGAAAAGGTGGCTGAAGATATTGCAAATTGTGTGCGTCAGAATGTGCCGTGGCATGTCCTGCCAGTACACCTTAAGCAAATCCTATACAACAATCAAAGAGACTATGAAAAGTATGTGTTTAATTATAGTTTAAAGAATCAGTTGAGATTTCGCGGTAATTTGGTAGCCAAGATATTTTGTCGCGAACAACGTTATTACGAATTATTGGTACAAAAGAGTATCAATACTTTGTGTTTATTTCCATATCATTTAGCCGATATAATCACGAAGGGTTTGAGAGTAACTCCCTTTAATTATTATCAAGAAGTTTTGGCGCTTTTATTACGCAACGACAAGAGTTACGATACATTACCCAATTTTACGGCAGCAGATTGTTTACGGGTGTTGGGCATTGGCCGTAATGAGTACTTGGCTCTCATCGGTGATCTGAAAACTCATACCTCACGATCTTTATTGTTCACTACAAAACCAAATCCTCAAACATTTCTGCCGAAATTTCCTCAACGCATACGTATTGAACCGTGGTGGCGTGTAGAGGTGGGCTACGTTTTGGAAACCGATATTCAATATGTTACACCCACGGAACGCAGTCTTATTGATGATTTAATAGATTTTGGTTCTCAAACGGCGGGAAAATGCAATTACGCAGTGGTACACAGTTTATATCGCAAAGGTTTAATATACGTGGACGTGCCCATTTCGGGTGAAGATCGCATTTGTATACCTCCATTAAAGAATTTTGTTATGAATCGTATCAGTGGTGATTATTTTGAGAATTTATTGTATAAAATTTTCGTCAGTACCGACGAGCATATGACCATCTCAGAATTGGCTCAAATGTTGCAATTGGAACTGGATGCTGTTAAGCAAGCGGTCAGTTTATTTTGTCGTTTGGGATTTGCTCAGCTGAAAAAATCTGCAGCCCAAGAAAGTCCGATAATGGAGGGATGTGAAAAGACATATCACCCATCTTGGGAAGAATATAAACTTGAATTGGTGACAGCTAAAGAAACACCTCAGATAACGCCCCTCAACTATAACAGTGTTGCGAATGCTGACAAGGAAATGGATAAAGATAGAAATAAAGATAAAGATAAAGATACGAGTTCAATAGGTTACTTGTCCTCAGATTGTAATACCAGTGAGTTTAGTTTTGCTACCATGCCTACCCCCTCACCACAGTCCAACAGTTCACCCCGTAACAGTCACGATTTAATGGATGAACCTGAACAGCTAACCTCCGATATAGAGGATTTAAGTGAGAGTACCACCAAACAAAGTGTAGTCGAGTTATCATCATCATCAGCAGCGAGGAGAGAATCTGAAAAAGTTGGCAAACGTGTGGGTTTTCTATTCGATTCCACTCTAACCGCCTTCTTAATGATGGGCAATCTCTCTCCCGGCCTGAAAAATCATGCCGTCACCATGTTTGAAGTAGGCAAACTATGTGAAGAAAGTTTGGACACATTTCTGGTAGAATTGGAAAAAGTCTCATTGCTAGATGCCGAGGGTGAGGGTGATGTGTCCCGTTATTTTGCTCATGCCATTATTTTACGATCAACTATATGCTGTTTGAGACATTTGGTGCCAGCCGGTTTAGATTTGTTGCGGTTGGAATGTCTGGAGTGTTTGGATCAAAAGACCCGGGATCGAGTACTTGAGAAGAAATATAAATTTATCATTTCGGCGACACCGTTAACCGCTAATTTATCTCATCCCTTCACCATACCATTCTTTGGACAATTCTATCGTTCGGCAGATTGTTCGCATATGTGGACGAAATTGTTCTACAATCATATCTCGGGTGAGTTGTATTCAGGATTTAGTTTAAGTTTAAATTTAATTTATTTACATATATATTTTTTATTAATTGGGCCGGATCACTTTTTTGTCGTATTCGCTGTTTTTTTACCCCTTTTTTTAAGCCATTGTAATGGTTGTTGTACGATGCAGTTCTTGTTGTTTTCTTATTCTTCTTATTCTAATGTGACATCATTTTTAAGGTTATGGACCACCAAGCTTATTTTTGTGTCGTGGAACAATTCTACGCACTCTACCACGCCTCTTCTTGGGCTATGGCAAATTACTTGTAAATATCTTGCATTCCGATTCTTATATTATCAATAGCGAAGATTTTCAAAATCTGAACGATCAACTGAAAAATGGTTGTGTTCTCATACAAGGCTACGGTATACGCTCGGCGGGGGAATTACGTTATGAGGCTTTTCCATTTGACAAACACGATAAAAGATCGCATCAATGGTCGCAACATGGTGCTGTCAACAAATTGCAAGAACATTTGGACCTGAAACATCATTGTGGTTATATAACATTCCTAAACAACGGGGTACCCGATATCGGGTGTGAGTGGTATGACTTGAATGTAAGATTGAAGCGGCCCAAAACCAAAGAGAAATTGGAGAAATTGACGGTGGAGCGTTTGATGGGTGGAGATGAAAATAGGAAAATGACAAAAACCAAAGAGGAAAGAGAAACAATGAAATATTTAAATATAGAAGCGGTTACCAAAGAGTTAATGTCACCCGAATCTACGGAAGTGGCCAGTTTTACACTAGCCAGTATCAGCAACAGCAGCAGCTGCAGTAACAACAATTTGAAAAGTCCTGATGAAAACTTCTTTTCCCATAGCCCGAACACTAGCGAACCATCAGCTGTTTACACTTCGGAAGATTGTAATGAATTGTTGGCCAGTGAGTTGGCCAAATGTTGTGCAATAAAAGATACCGAAGAAGAAGTTAAGAACAACACTACCGAAGAGTGGACTTTATTGGATGTAAATTTCGGAGTGCCTCTATTTGATGTGGACTCCAATACCCGCATTTGTGAACAGATTGTACGACATTTGTGCAAGGAGGAGAATCTAAAAGAATTGATGCCTAAAACGGAACAGATGTCTGAGAAATTTTATACTTTTGTTAAGCAATGCATGTACTTTGAGGAGGAGCAGGGTGAACTGTTGAAATTGGGCAAACATTTGTCACATCCGCGTATTAATTTGGCTTTTGAAAATGGCAAAGTGTGCTATTGGAATGGCCGGTAAAGTTTCCTTTTTTTTATTCTTTCGTTAAATTGAGAAAAAGCCTAAATGTGTGCTAAACTGTTTTTCATATTCTTTCATCACTAAAGTGTTTGTTGTAATATTTATAACAATTAATCTGAGAGTTTTTAACAATTTTTAATAATTTTTTAATCTTTCTACATGGTATTAAGCTTTATTGTCCGTACGTCCCGGCTAATGTCTGCTTAAGTTTACTGCATAGTTTGGGAAGTATTTTAATGATAATTAATTTAAAGGCATGTTTGGGTTCAAGTAGGGATTTCATTGAATATTTTTTTATATAAAATAGGGAACTATTTCCCCGAGGCATTCCCTGCATAGACATAGACAACACTTGGTGATGGTTGGGTATGAAATGATCGGTCGGTCTTATTTTTTATTCGACTTTGACTTGTTTTACTTTTTATGAAAGTTTCTGTTGTTTTATTATTCGTATTTTGTTACTTAACACATTCCTTAATAAAATTTCCTTAAAATGAATTAAAAAAAAAAAAAACTTTATAAGCCAGTGTTTTACTCTTTCTAGGGGAGAAGGAATGGGACCAACCTTGAATTTTTTTTTTTCATTTCATTTTTTTTTCTCTATATTAGATATTAATAAGAAATATAAAGTTGGGTCGCTACTTAAAAAAAGGCAAAAGAGAGCGTTTGCCACGCCCCAAGTACAATTGGAAAAATTACTTTTGAGTAATAAAAGCTATAAATTGGAAAGGTTGTGTATTTATGTGAAATTCTACAATATTTTCTAAAAAATATAAAAGACACGCCCATAATTATTAAAAATTTTTTCTTGATATAATTTTTGTGTGTGCAGAATTCAACATTTCAAGTGACGTGTTAGTAAAACTTGATTAGTGGGATGCAATTGTACTGGCCAAGCCCACAGGTAGGGTAAAAATGTGGCCCTAAGCCCTAAGCACTTTTCTTTCACTTTTTACACTTGGCTTTTATATGTGTTGAAAAGAAAAGAAGACTTAAGTGTCAAACTCGCTTGAGAGATTTTTTCAATAACCGCAACAAAAAAAAAAGACACCCATCTCTCATCTAATCGCATCTTATCTATTCTAAAAAAGCTATTGTTATTAAAATTCTCTGCCACATGATAAAGCAGACTTTTTATAATTATGTGCGGTGGTGACGTTGTTGTTTTGATTTGATGCTATTGTGAAATTTTTCAGTTACACAGGTTTTTCGTTTTTTTTTCTCTTGGTTGCATACATGACTGACCGACTTTGCTTTTTATGCCCTCCAACTTAGTGTTGGGGGGTATACTAGGTTTGTCATAAGGTTTGGAAATGTTATGAGGTGGAGGAGGATTCATAAATATTCTTCATTAGCAACAAAATCGGTATCGGTTTAGCCATGTCTGTCTGTTTGTTCGTTAGTAGCGCTTACGATTGTAATGGTTTTGAAACATTGAGCTGAAATTTTGTGCCCAGCAAGCAATTCTTATTTATATAAAATGCCACGCCTTCCAAAATCAAAAATTTATGTATTATGTATTTACCTTCATATATAAAACTAGCCCAACCATTGATGTGACAAAAATCGAGCAAAATTATATGAAAGACACACCCACAAAATACTTCCACCAGTGCGACACCGATTTTAATTGATGCTAAATGAAAGCAATTTTGTATATATCACGCCCACCCGCCCACATTGTAATAAATGAATGTACAGGAGCAACACTTGTTTGGCCTAAGCTAACTAAAGCTTTTTATACTTGTTCCACTTGTTCTCTTATTATCTTCTACTCTCTGCTTTATAACACGTTTGCGATGCTTGCAGGTAGCATCGCAATTTATTGCCTCTTTCTCTGATTCTACCTTTAGTTGCAAACCGGCATTATACAACTGTTTTCTGGGGCAGATATTAAAAAATAAAAATACATTCTGTGTATAAATTATTGTCAGAAAACATCAGGCGAAAAAGTTGACAGCAGTAAAAACAGGAAAAATTGCTAACTAAAGCTGTATGTTGTTAGAGACCCAAATGCCAATCCCAATTCAGCTTCTAAAACCTTAAAAAAAAAAGAAACCAAAACCATCTGGAAAGTAGAACAATATTTTGATTAATGATACAAACTGTTTTAGATCATCTCAATGGGACAATTTTTACCATCCCCACCATTCTAATGATCATTGTTTGTTATCTTGAGTTGAATTGTCTGACAAAGTTGCAAAAGTTATAAATGGAATAATGAAATACTTTGTATCCCGTATGTATTGAAGAAACCAGTAAAGATAACGGTTGTTTTGTAGCACAACAACAACATAAACAAATTTGGCAACAACTTGTTCCTTTGAACAAGTTTTATGGTTTACTTCATATATACCACAAACACATACATATATGGTTACACTCTTATATAAAAAATAAACATAAGCTTATATGACAACCTGTACAAGGAAGACAAGACGCTTGAAACTGAGCTTCATATAAAGAATGTTGAATAAACAAATTTCTCCAAAATAATTTGCAAATAATTTGTGATTTTGTGCAAAATATACACATATTATATACCATATATATTAATATATAAATCCAAGACAATTTACATATGTCCGTCCGTGTGTCTGCCTTTTGTTGGATGGCTTAGTACAGCAAAATAGAGCTACTGAGCTACAATTTCATATAAATACTTTTAAATCACATAGTCAAATTGAGTTGAGAGCCACGCCCACAATTTACAAAAAAAAATAACATCTGACTGCTCCAAATTCGATCGATAAGTAGAAATTATTTTAAACTTATACTTTAACGGTCATTAAAAGAAGGCGAAATCATATACCTGCCACACCCACAATTATGTATAGAAAAGGAATATATTGAAGGTTTGGTTTTAACAAAATATACTGTCTTTACCACAGGTACTTTAAGATACATGCAGGTAAATGAAGATCGTTTGTCCGGGTGCTGCCAAAAGGCGGCCCCTGCACATGATTTCCAACTAGCCATGTTCGTATGTCCGTTAGATGTAGAATCATTTACATATTGCCATAAATTTTAAGATATTGAACTGAAATTTTATACAGACAAATTTTTTTATCAACACCCACGCCCACATTCTACCAAAAACTATCTCTGAATGACAACATTTAAGCTTTATAATTAAAATATGAAATATTTGTAACTAGATCATGCATTGATGTAGCATAAATGGGCGGGGTTGTATAGTGGACACGCCCACTAAAAGGAAAAAATCTTATTTCGCAAGAAAAAATCAACCTGGGAAATAAAACGTAATAAATAGCATTTTTTAAAAGTAAAGTTAGGAAACTTGCCATGCCCCCACTTTATATATATGTCAAATTAGGAGCGTATATAAGATTTTATATAAAATAAATCAATTTTTTTACTCTACATAGTTTTACATGTCTAACTTTTCTCTCCAACATCTATTATCTTAGAATACAAGTGAATTTGAATCATCAAGGGGGAGGGTGGAAAGAGAAAAAGAAAATAGTATAAGTTGCGTGAAAAGAGAAAAAGAAAAAACGTAACTTTTGCCATTTTCTTCACCAATTACACGTACAATGGTGAAAACTAAACATGACAGATTCCTTTATTGTGTACAACACCAACAATAATAAGTAAAACTCTGGTTATCAGTACCTACTATACACTTGAAAATATGCTGTGTCAGACTACGCTGAAAGAGGTTAGTGGCACGCATTACTTGTACGTTATTTGTTGCTCTTTCGAGGTGTTAGTTAAATACATATGTACCTACATTTATGGAATAAACTTTTCGTTCAATTAAAGGGAATTTTTCTGGGGTAAAAAGAAAATTAAAATTGAGAAAAAATTTAAAGTTTCAAAAATTATATTGTATATGTATATATAAATATACACTAAACTCTCAATTTACGCGAATTTTTTTTAAACGAATTCAAAATTACACGATTTAAAAGGTTTTTTTTTTTTAGTTATATACATAATTATTTGATTTAATACAATTTCAAAGTTATTGTGTTTCTACACGGTTTTCCCTTTGCAGGAATCTTTCAAGACTCGGTTAATCCGGTAAATTGAAAGTTAAGTGTTAATAATATTTATAACAGAGTACAGTTCACAAAGTTTCTTATATCTTGAAATTGTATACAATTCATCACCACCTCCTACTGATTTACAATTTACAAGTTCTTCTTCTTCTTTACACATTTCTTATACCATTAAAAGTTTTATGGTGTAAATTTGACCTTGATAGGATTTATTTTATCGCTGTAATAATAATAAAAGAAGAAAAAAAGATTGTGATTATTTTTACAATCGACTCGAAAAGCACGTAAGAAAGTTGTAATCGTCTGCCGCAAAAGCAAAAAAGAAAAAGAAAAAGAAAAACTGCAATTGATTGTAAACCTTTTCCTTTTCACTTGACCATAAATAAATGATTTCATTAATAAAATAAAAATAACAACAACAACAACAACAACAATAACATTTTACGTTATGGTATGTGGTGTTATGTTACTCAACTCTTAGCATATATACCATAAATATGTGCGTGTTGATTATTTATTACCGATATGTAAATGAAAATATTTTTTATACAGGTTTTAAAACGGTTTGCCACTTGATTGGTAAACCTACTGTTAAACCGGTATCTTTACATATAGCAGCATTACATTGGCATCTCCCCTTGTGCGGACGTCTTGCACTTGCTGTTATATGGAAAATTTCATAAATTGTTTATAATAACACAATAACAGTTAACCAGGCGGATTATAGTTAATGGTCGGCAACATACTTTTGCTTCTTTTTTCATCTATCTTAAAAAATGCGGCTCACCTTATCGATTATCAGAAAGAAAAAGAAAAAAAAAACAGTTAAAAATGTACACTAAAGTATTAATCAAACCATAGTTTCACGATGCCAAGTAGCAGGTTGAAAGAAGCTTGTATTTGCATTTATCTAAATATATATATAATGTAAGCTTGGTATACTGAGTTTGTTATTTCGTTTGCAATGGCTAAAAAGAGACTCGAAATTCTCTACAAAGTCTATATATTTTTGATCAGCATTAAAATCACAGTAAATCTAGAAAAGTCCGTCGGTATGTCCAGCTAATGCTTAATGTCACAATTTCAAATAGAAAGAGCTTACTCAATTATCGGTCGTTAATAATCTGAATTATAAATATTCGAAATTGGATAATCCTGTTCCAGTAACACAACACAACACGAAGTAGGAGCTTCAGTTTAAAATGTGATAAATCAGTCGATTCTACGTTGTTTATAAAAATTAAGAATCTCTCCAACACATTGTAGAAAATTTTGCCCAAAAATCTTTCCTTACACCCTTAGAAGATCAAATTAACTCAAGAACTGAAGTCTGTTGACCATTTAAAGCGTCATAATTAATGTTATGTTGTGTTATGTCTTTATTGAAAAACTTTTCTTAAATACCACCACTTTCCTAAGCTCCAAGTCCTATGTTGCAACTTCATATACCTGATGACTGCGCATTCCCCTTAAAACTGAAATTTTTCATTTTCAGACTGAAAATCCTTTAATTTGTAGTGAAAACCTTTCCCTTATATATAGCGCAGTGTCACAAAGACTCTCAGATTTAAGTGGTTCTGTTGGCGGTAGTAGTCTCAGGGATTTCTTAATAAATCATTTCAGTCATTAGCTCTACATTCTCACACTAACACATATCCCAACAGGTACCACACCACACTCTGTTGAAAAATTACATTTTTATTCATTAGTTGGGGTATTTTTTTTTTGTTCATATTAAAAGTTGCTCTACCTCTGCCTACCTCTCTCTCTATCTCATTTTATGTACAACTAAGCTAGAGCGTAAGTTTACTCACAATTCTTAAGTTTTACCATCACACCCAACTGACCATTGGAAATAATTTAGATGGCTTACTTAGTTACCTGACTACCTTGGCGGACTAACGCGAATGATTGTCTATCTATCTGTCTGTTTTTGTGTCTGTCTATCCGTCTGAAATGTTGCTTCGGTTATGGTGAGTAACAACGACGGCAACAACGAATGATTCTCTGTAAAGTTTTTGTGGAACTTTGGTTTTGTTTATGGCTTTCGGTTCGGTTTGGTTTGGTTTTGTAATGTTTGAGCCAAGTTTACTGTTTAGCTCGATTGCAGTTGGTGTTTGATACGTTCACAGTTAAGCACGCGCTTCAATCGTAATAAGAGTTACTTTTTTTTATTTTTTTGTTTCTCATTTCTTTATGGGTTTATACAAACTTGTATTAGTGTAACGCCAAGTAAGATTAATAATAAAAACAAGTTCACAGCAAATGTCAACGAGTTTCTGCTATAATTAGAATTAATGCAAATATTTAATATTTTGTTTTTTAATAATATTTAAAACTGACCGAATATATTTTAAAGATATAGAAACAAAATGAATGAATATTGGGTGATAAAGTAAAGGGAAATGAAGAAATTGAAACATTGCCGCATATATCGGTCAATAATAAACGGATGTAAGAGCAAATAATAACAAAAATAGAACTGTACAGGTTTAAAATAGATGCTTTAAATTGAATCCTATCAAAAAGGACTCTGTCTGAGTTCCGATCTTAAAACCTAAATTTCATATTGCTGTAATCTATAGAATTACTTGAAATCAATCTAGGAGCGTTTGTGAGTCCTTCGATATGATCTAAAAAAAGTTGAAATATTTGATATATTTACAATTATCTTATTCACTAATGTGAAAAAAGTGGGCGCAGTCAAATAACAAACACACCCACAATAAACAAAAAGGTCTATTTTGAGGCAACATCCAACTTGTCTAATAATACGTAATGTACACATTATTGGAGGAAATATTTGGATACCTGCCACGCCTACATTTTGTATATTTGAATCATACGACGATGTAGAAGGATATTACAGATGCGCCCTAAACCAAATTTAATGTTTTTTTTCACTTATTATAAACAAGTCAACACACTGTCTGAACCTTTATGACAAAGTTGTTGTTACAATTACATCATTAGCAATCGCATAACAACACAAACATTTATGATGATATTATGAAGTAAATGTATGTACAAATATATATAAATCTTTTAAATCAATGTCATTATGATATAATTTCAAAATCAAACGAAAACGAACGTTTTACATCTCTTCCTATAATATTTGAGGAACACCTAAGATGTAAAGGAAAACGCACTTGTGTGTACGAAACAAAAAATGCCGCATATTTGTTTTTGTTGTAATGTTTTGTAGATGCTTAAGTTTTGTTAGAGTTTCTGTTTAAAATAACTTTGAACTTTCGAAAAATGCCAAAAGTTATTTACAGATAGATAGTCTGACAGATGGACAGACGGACGCATCAACACAATAAGATAGAGGAAAAAGGCAAATTAATGTTGATTACATTAATTTATATACATTCTATTAGCAATGTTGGCAAAGAGCAGTTGTTGTAAGAACAAGAAATATCACAAATATTTTTATATGAAAAGTTTCTTCAATTTAAAATAAAAGTTTGTTATAAACAAATAAATCACTTACAAGAAAAGTGTTTATGAGAAAAATTTAAAAAAAAAGAAAAATATTATAATAACAGCATTATTAGCGCGTAGGAAATATTATTTTAATTAAAAAAAAAAAAAAATTGAAAAATGAAAAATCAATTTTAAATGAATAATTTGCATGGAGATTATACAAAAAAAAATATATTGAAAGTGAAAATAATTAACAAGACAAAATGAACAAAAAGAGATTATTATCATAACTACATAAAACATATTAATTACAAGTCACAATCAACATAAAGTTAAAAATACAAAGGTGCTTAAAGGAAGATCACAAAAAAGGATTAATATACGATCGAATGATTGAATGATTTATTTAAAGGTAAAGATCTCTAAAACTCTCTACGTATAAAATAAACATTGTAATCTAAGATACACTGAACTCTCGATTTATACGACTTTGAAATAATTATAGTTATTAAAATAACTTTCTGATTCTATACAAGTACGTTTTTTAACTGTCTGTTCATAAATAATTCCATAGTTTGGCGGATTTACAATTTTTATACAATCTATCTATCAATATGGATTTGAAATGAAAGGTCTTGATGAGTTGAATGTTATAAGTTAACTGTAATTTTACTAAATCTAATATGGCGTCCCCAAGACACAATATTTATATAGTCCACAATGTATGCAATATGGGTGTCAAATGACAGGCCTTGATGAGTACAGTGTTATAGGCTAATGTTTTGTATCATATAGCGGACACTATAATATATTAAAAGCTCTTTTTAATAATAATATTTATATAACTCTTACTCGGATAACATCTTTATTAAGTATAATATTTCATATGCACAAATTAAATATTAATTTTTTTGGGGGGAAAATTTACCGTTGCTTGATATAAAAATTATATATATTAAATTTGAATTATGAGTAAATCGAGTTAAAACGAATTTAACAAATACACCCTTAAGTGTACCCACAGCTGTTGCTAATAGAATTTAATGCAACAAACAATTGTTGACATTTAAGTCAACAATAACTCACATAATTACAGAGTAAAGTATGTATTTATTGTTTCTACCTCAGTTATTAACATAATTTTGTTTACAATAATTTAGAGGTGGTCCAGTTTACCATAACATTACAGTAAATAAGAGTAGTTTAACATTCTGTGTATTTGTATAAAAATTCATGCTTCCTCTTTCTCATAAAACAACTTCAGCTTTACTGAACAACAATCTCCAGCACAGTTTATAAGAATGAAAGGTTTTTTGATTTATTATTATTATATTTTATGTGTATATGAAACAACAACAATAACACGAACAACTTTATATGATAATGTGTGTAATATGTGAAAAACAAAATATGATAATATTTGGCATTTAATGTATAGACATGCCAATGGTGGTGGTAACTGTACATATCAACACATTTGTCTATGCATGCATTATAGGGTGTTATTATGTAAGGTATTATTTCTTTAATCACTAAAGGTGAGTGATTCAAAAAAAGCAATTCACCACATCACAGTGTTTTGTTAGCAAAAAAAAAACTCCTATTCACGTTTCTTACTTTGGGGCCATTGTGTGTAGACGAAAACTAAAAAAACGCCATTGTAACGGTAATTTGTTTGTTTAGTTTTTCTTTTGGATCAAATCAAGTGCATGAAAAGAATTCTGCTTCTGAGTATTTAAGTGTATGTGTGTGCGTGCGCGTTTCTTTACTGGTTATGTGAGTGCTCTCTTCCTTTTTTATTGTGTTGTTCGCGTTTTTATAGAAATAGCGAATATGAAAAGTCTATTCAGCTAAACACTAGTGAATCGTTTACGCTTTACACTCGAGTATGGTCATAGAAATTTTATTTTTGGAATATGTGTAATAAATATGTAAAAGCTCTTGA
The DNA here is from genome assembly GCA_963971445.1 of Ornithomya chloropus. Classification (NCBI taxonomy): domain Eukaryota; kingdom Metazoa; phylum Arthropoda; class Insecta; order Diptera; family Hippoboscidae; genus Ornithomya; species Ornithomya chloropus. Next base: position 4,734,787 of record OZ020532.1, read on the forward strand.
GTGCCTGGTGATGAATAGGTAAACCACAATAGATCGATTATGATTTGAAAGGCAATGTGTGTTATTGTGTATGTATATGTTTAGGTATGTGTGCTTTTGAATATATAATGTGCTTACTCATTTCACACTTATGTACAGAATTATAATCTCAAGATATTTATTCGATCAAGTTCACGTTGGTAGTGGGTGTTTCTCAAGTGCTTGTGGTTGTAGGTATGATGTACTTAGGTACGTCATAATTTTTAGTAAGTTACAAATGCTTCATAGATATGATATGATATGATCGAATTATCTAAATTTTGTAAAATTTCGATCGATTTCACATTATATTGCAACACTTATAATGGGGCCTCACAAACCCTATTAATAGTCTTGATTAGCATAAATTAACAACAAAAAATCGATCTAGTCATGTTATATCATGTGTCTGTGAGTTTAGCGCTCAGTTGAAAAAAATATTGAATTGAAATATTGATCTGACACTTAATACAGATTTAGTTTAGTTTATAATGCCATAATAGCCACGCCCACAATTGACCACAATTTCTTAAAGTCACAAAAGTAGAGATTTAAAGTTAATTTTTTATACATATATGTATTATTTCTTTACGATACTTTCTCCATCGATATGCTTGATCAACCACGATACACGCCCACAATTTGCAGAAAAAAAAAATTATTTGCTGCAGAATTTCTATTATAAAGGTAACATGTAATATTGTACTTATATGTATAGTCATTAAAAGATGGCTTAATTATATATTAGACACGCCCACAAGTGTACGGAGTACTTAAAAGATGACCTAAGCCAAATATACATACTTTTTACTGGTTTTCTCTTATTTCTTTACATTGTTGCAGTGATTATAAAAAAATATAACTAACAAGTCTTATAAATTAGCGACATATCGAAAGAATAAAAAAAGAAAAGAAAAAACAAGAAACACAACAAAAGTCTATACTCAGCAATCTAAATCATAATTTAAATGGAAACAAGTAAAAAATGTAAAATTTGGCTAAAGACAAATCTTGAATGCCCTGCCTATTGATATACAAATGAAGGGCGTGGCAGGTATCTATTTATAACATCTTTTTTGTTTTTGTATTAGGCGCCAACTAAGAAACCGAATGTTGCATTATTTAAAGTTTTTTAAGGTGTGGGCGTGTCTGTAATATGACCACGCCTTTTTTTATCATAGCGATGGATGGGATAATTGAAAATATTTGTGTTAAACCTTTTAAGTATATTTTTGTGGCTATTACAATGATATTTAAAGATTGTGGGCGTGGCTTTCATGTGATTTTACTTAATTTAAATAGTAATATAAAAAATTTCACCTTCCAATTTCAAAATGTAAAACCAACAGATTGCTATCAATAGGTGGACACACGGACAGACATTTCTCGATTAACTTAAATTTTGATTTTAATCATGAATATATATACTTTGTAGGGTGTGTGACGTCTACCAACAAACTTAGTTTACTTAACCTACACTTTATGTGAAGGAAGAAATCGTTGTGTTATTGCCTGTGCAAGCAACTTTTCATCACCTTGATGTGAGGGCCAAGCGATGTCATTTGTATACAAGTTATTTACAATATACAAGAAATATAATAAATAAATTATAAAATAATTGTTTAATATTCTTCTGTCTGTTCATATGTCATATCTAACTGTCCTTGAAATTCCTTCAACAATGTAAAAAGTTGTTTAATGAGATAATTTTATTAAAAAACATATATTAGCTCAAGAATGAGGCGTTTTTAAATATGAATTATATCACACCTAAGATCATCCGAAATGAAAAACTCTTTATTTAATCAAAAATTCATAATTTTTAAATGAAAGTTCGTTTGGTTTTGCAAAAATTGTTTAGTATATACGTTGTCTCTTTCTTTGTCTATGTTGGGAAAGGATGGTTAGAAAATGATTAATGGAAATATATGTACATAGGTACTGCCGTGGCAATAAATTGAGTATTTCTCTGTATGTGTGTTTGTGCGTGTGTGTGTGCTTGCTGTATTATTTTACAGATGGCTGCATTTTTAAACATACACATATTGTGTTTAAAATGAAAATTTCACAAAAATTATCAAGATAAAGACTTGATAACTAGTTAGGATATTGCCAGGCGCAATAGGTTGTTGGCACTTATTTGCCAACACCAAGAAGGCCAACAACATGCGTTACATTTCATACAATACTAACACTTTGGTTAAATCTATTACAAAAACTTGTATCATAACGATTGTCATAAAGTGCTGACTAAGGTACTCATTGCTTCAACTTCAGATAAGCAATTATTTATATAGACAGATAGATAAGGAAAATTGTTATAAATATTATTATTATTATTATTATTGGTAAGAGTGGAAATGAGTTAATAGCACCGGAAAATGAATCATATTGATTATGTAAAAATATCAAGCAATCAATTCGTATGCAGTTATCATGTTGTTGTCAACCCTATCACAGTTGCCCTCATTTATAAAAAATTCATAAAATTTTGCAAAATTTTGTTTACTAGAGTTGTAAAAGCTTATCACGTTTACAAGCTTCGAGCGTACTCCCTTAACACATTTCTTATTACCAAAATAGTAAAACATGGCATGGCACGCAAAGGTAATAAAAGTGCACTTAAATTTACTTATATAATAAACGAAATGTTTCTTTTTGCAAAGCCAGTTCAATTGACCCAAATAAATAGTTCGCTGAACTTTGTTTTTTAAGCTCAAATATGTTGATAAAAAACAAGATAAAAGAAAATATTGATAAATAAGATCTAATAAAGTAAAGCAGAAAGAAAAGAAAAAACAAACCGCGAAATCTATTTTAGGTTTGTACCAGAGCAGCCAGACTTTAAGAAAGCGCCTAAAAAGTCTGTTAAACAAAAGACTGTAAACAAAAAACTTGGTTTCATACTCAAGTGTAGGAAAAAGTTATTTGGCTTTAGCCAAATATTAAGTATTTGCTCTTGAATGAGGGCATGGCATTTAGTCAATGAAACTTTATAATGTAGGCGGGGTCATATATTAAACACGCCCACAATTTACACAAAATTTTATGTATAGAATTTTTTTGATGAGATAAAATACGTTGTTGAACCTTAAAAGGAGGAGTTCTGTATACAAGCCACTCCCACAGTAATTTTGGAAATATTGTAAAAATAAAGCTAAAAATTTTTAGTTTAAAAGAAAGCCAAAAAAACACTAAATTTCAGCTAAAAACCTCAAAATTTAACTTTTTAGAGTGTAATTTTGAATAAAGGGGCGTATTTTTAATCCATTTTAATAGCAATAGATAGATATTTGGTAGTGCCTCCATCTTTGGAGTTTTTAAACTTTGAAGAACTAATGTACCTAATATACGGACGGACAGACACAGTTGTATTAATTTATCAATATATTAATATGCTTATTTTTGGTTATTAAAAAAGAAATGAACGCAATGAACTCACATCCTTCTTTATCTATTCACCGTTCCTTATTATGTAATTTTTTTTGCAGCAATAATCAAAAATATTACACAAAAATACAGTTGTTGCTAATCTTGTTGCTAAATGAAAAATTCTTTAATAAAATGTTTTTGGTTTAAATAACGAAAAACACTTGTTTACTCAAGCATTTCTGAGTGGCTACAATATTAGCAAAAAAATATTATTTTGCGGTTGCTAAACTGTTACATTACCTTTAAAATAGGACATAATACAACAACAATAACAACAACAATGATGCGGAAAGAGATCGCATATATATGCAAGCACACATACGCATACATTTACTTACAATAGTAGCGTAACATATAATGAATACAAATTAATTAAGTTCAGTGGTGAAATGAAAGATTAGCACTTGCGCTGGTCAGTTAAGTAATTAAAAATAATATAAAAAAAAAGTGTGTAATGTTGTTGTTGTTATTATTATTGTTGTTGTACACTTTTAACGATCTTTTTATAGCTTGTTTGTTTCTTACCAACAATCAAGATCCACAAAGTTTTCTTTTTTACGCATTAATTGCCTTTCTCTTCAACAACAGCAACATTCTGCAAGATAATGATCTATAAAGAATTTGCAGGTCATAAGTTTGGAAAAGGTTTTGTCCATATGCTGGTCAATTTTTCAATATGACAAACATACTTCATTGTATATTTGCACATGCTAGCGTAATTTTGTCTGTACGTCCATCAAATGAAAAATGGAACTAGGAGTTACAATAAGAAACCTATCGGTATAAAATTTGGTACACATAGTACATTTGTCAATTTTTCAATAGGAGAAATACTGTTGTATTGTTGTACATTTTCACCTGTTACGTTAATTTTGTCTGTACGTCCGTCACATGGTAAAAGAGGTTTAGAAGCTAAAATAAGAAACCGTAGGTACTCTGTCCATTGAAAAAAGGGTTTATAAGCTAAGACAAGAAAAAGTAGTGGTCCAGAATATAATATATTTAATACTAAGGTCAAAGGACATCTACTACAAATATTAATTTGATCACACGCTTTTCATAACAAACTATAATAAAATGGCAAATTTCACTCAAGTAAAGAAGAACTTTGATACTGTTAAGAATATTTTCCCAGTTTTTTGTATACTACACAAGTTGGCCTTTTGTATTTTTGACCAATATTTTTTATATTATACAAATACCACAAAATTTTAACTGAAAAAAAGACATTTTGATGACCCCCTTGATTAAGCATGTTAAGCCAGAAGAAAGAACACTAAAAGTCTGTACAAGTTTCTCTCTAAAGTGTATTCCTATAACCCACTCTTTGACAAACTGACAGAAAAACACGCCAATATCCATTTAATATCGAGTTTATGTTAAAAAAAAGAATGCAAACAATATATGAAAGGAAGGAAAAATTGCAACAATAATCACATCATTTAGCTGTTACTTTATATTTTATATGCTAACCAAACCAATACACAGCACCCAACAACAAGGAACCGCAAAAACGAAAAACAAAAAAAAAGTAAAAAAAAAGTAAATGAAAAAAAATCGAAACAGTATAAATAACAACCACCAGAAACTTGTAGAATTTCAAATACTAAACATGATAGCACAGAATAATTGCAACAAAAGCTACAGCAGCAACAACAACAATCAAACAAACAAATGCTCTTTGAAGCGGTTTAAAGAAAAAGTCGCTGGCTAACTGGTTTTAACCCAGTTTGTCGACCAAAATATAAAAATAAAAATAAAAAACGCCAAATAACTACACATTTATATACATATATATAGAAAAAACAAAAACATTAACAACCACAACAACAACACGTTTAAATGATTATAAAAGCTATATAACTACACACTTAACTATGTTAAAAGTCGCAAACAAAAAGGAAAGCTTGTAAACTAGCAATAAAAAAAGAAACAACAACAACAACAATAATAACAAAAAACAACATTACACCGCGTCAGTATTTTACGTGAAAACATTTCGCGTTTAGGAGGTAAGAGGGCCGTTACAATATTCATGTACACATACAGCAAAGTTGTTGTAGTTGTATGAACGAAAGTGGAGAGTGGTGGCAAACAATGGTATGTAAGGATTGCATTTGAGAACATACCACTGTATGCATGGTCATGTCTGAAAACAATCAAACACAAATAATAGCAGCAGTTATCTATCACCTCACCTCACTCCATCTCATCACATGTCTCTAAAACATTTCTATTCTCCAAAACAATAGTATCCGCGAGAAAAAATATTCTTTCAAAGCCAGCATCCACATCTCTCAATGCCATTTAACCTTGTATTATATGCTAAATAATCACATTAAATACACATAATAACTGTAAGTGCATGTACACGTATGTGTACACATACATATGAAAGAAATATTTCTTCATTTCTTCTATTGTACTATAATTACATACGTTGTTTTGCCCTTTTTTTTAAAACGAAAACAAAACAAAAAAAAACAATAAACTTTATAGAAGGTTCATATTTTCCGTTACTTTTGTTTACATCAAATAAAACTATGCATTGTGTTTTTATTACGCCCCCCAAAGAGTTAAGTTTTGCTCTCTATTTCTCTCTTTCCCGCTACTTTTCATTTTGTGAGAAGAAAGACAGAAAGACAGTTGAGCATGACTGGAATGAATAAAAAATGACAAAGATTAAGAGTTTAATTAAATATTTTTTACAAAATTTACAAAATTTAAAAATTTAAAAAAATCATACAATTTCTTAAACTAACTACAAATTACTTTTAAACATGTCTTTGCAGGAACGATAAGCAAATTATTAGAACACTAATTGAAAAGCATACAACAAACAACAGCTACTCTTACGGTATGGTAATGTAAGAGAGATTTGATGCTTGAGATTTTCAACACAAACACACACACACATGTCATGTATGGTGTGTAAAGTTTTAGCATCTTGTTGAACGTTAAAATTTCTATTTATATCTACCATGGCTGATTACATTACCGTTGTTGAAGTTGATGATCCATCTATCAAAGACACAAACCTAACATACAATGAATCCACCTTAACATCATTCAATGATACTGCTGTACCCTCATTCGTTACAGTATTAAGTATCAATGATCACCATCACCATCAACAGCAACAGCAGCATCAGAATCTACAAGGCGTACAATCACATAATCTTAGCTTAAATATTAACCGTACTGAAGAAGAGAAGAAAGAAATGGAAGCCGAAATGGTTATTGTTTATCGTTTGCCGGGCGAGAGATTGGGTTTTGGTTTAAAATTTCAGGGTGGAACAAGAAATTTAGAAAAAGTGCAAAAATTGTTCATACAGTCCTGTGCTAAAAATAGTCCTGCTTCGAAAGTGAACACCTCGTGGGGTGGACTGCAGGAAGGTGATGAAATTGTAAGCATTGATAATCATTTGGTACTAGATATGACACGCATTGAATGTGTGAAATGTTTAAAAGATAATGTGGCCATAAAGCTGTTGGTACGGAATGGTCAGAATCGGCCACCTTGTACAGAAGACGGCGACTATGGTTTGTTAACTGAAACGTTTTTAAATGATAAAGTGACCGTTGAAGGTCGTTTGCAAATACGAGCAACACCACCACCACCTCCCCCCGTGCCTCCACGAAAACTTACAAGAAAAATAAAAACATTTAACAAAGATGCTGCAACCCAGGAGGAGTGTGCTGCTTTAGTCAAATCATCTCAACAACCATTTGATTCTCCTGAAGGTAATGGGAGTGAAATATCCTTTACTCCACCACCTGATGCTGAATATTATTTAAATCTATTCGATGATGCAGCCAATTCCAATGCTCTACATGCGGGAGTCCTAATGCGCACATTTTCCACAAATGAATCAGAATCGGATGATACCGCCAGCACTATATCGACAGTTATAGATAGATTTTCTATGACATCCAATTCATCGGAAACGGAATTGTGCAGTTTCACTTCAATTAATAAAAAAAATGATCTGACGAAAGTATTACAACCATTTGCTAAATTAGATGAAGAGTATCACATAACTACTATGGATCAATTGAATGGATTTGGTTTGAAGGAAGTGATGCCATCAACTCCGGAAAAAGTATACCTTTCAACATTTTCTTTAAAACCTCTTAAAAATTACGAGAAAACGGAATCGAGAAGGGAAATAATTAATACTTATGAAAAGAACGAGCCAAGTGAAGAAGAGATGAAGCCCCTAGAACAACATATAGAAAATGAATTAGGGAATGAAAATGATTCCACACCCACGCCGAAACCACGACAAATTACGGTTACACAAGTGTCTAAAAAACGTTCAATTATACCTATGCCCCGAAAATTGTCTACAAGCTTTAAAATGCCTATAGAAGTGACGCCGCCTAAAGTACCGGACTATGCTGCAGTCAAGGAATTATCCATCCTACCGAAAGAAGCATTTGTTACGAAAATCCCTAAAGCCATTATTACGACGCCAATACAAAAAACTTCCATGGCCCGTTCTAAAACTGAAAGTGACATTAAATTTACACCAGATTTAAAGTGGGAAAACCTGAAAATGCAAACTTCATCCTTTATAGAGAGGGAGTCAGCATGTCAAATAAATAATAAAGATAGCCCAACAGTCAAGTCCCGCATACCAGTTATCTTAACACCGAAAAAATCATTGGAAAATGTAGATCGTAAACCTTTCAAAAGTCCCACAAATATACCGCGCCTACTGACTAAACAAAAATCTGAGACGGATTTAAAATTGACTTACTGCAACAGCCATTCTAGAGAGAGCAGTCCTTTGATGGGTAACAAAACATCATTGAAAAGGGCTACTTCGGTCGAATCTAGATTTCAAAAAAGTTCTGAACGTACTCACATTCCCGTGTTCAGTCCAAATCAATCTAATTCTAATGATTTGTCTGATCTCTCAGAGTCATCAAATGCTTTAAAATTAACAAAAAAAGTTCGTGGACAAAAACCAAAACCTCCTGAAAGGGTCCAGTCTTTAAAGAAGAGTGAAATACCTAAAATATCTTCACCTCCTAAATCACAGACAAGCTCTGCACCAGGGGTTCAACAAGATATAGATAAAACTACAGGATTTCAGATACTACCAAGTATGGAAAGGCTTAAGCAAACTACCATACCGCAAACAGAGTTAAAAGACAATGATTCATTGCCAGTGATCTCCTCTACACCTAACCAAGAAATTCTTTTTAAAATACAAACATACGAAAGTAAGAATCATAAATCCAATGCCGAAGTGGATAATATATTCTCTTCGAAAGAAGAAGAAGAACATATGCCCAGTCTTTTTGATTTGGTTAAACACAACAATCCCAATACGCAACCTATCGATGTTATGACAAACACCATCGAAAAAGCAGACGCTAAGGAGGAAAAAGTGAATCTTTACTCTATAGATGATATAGATGGTACTTCTCCTCCTTCTTCATTAATGGGAAAATGCTTAAAAATGGAAGATAAGAATCCAGGGCCGTTATATTATTCTAGTTCTAGTTCAAGTGACGATGAAGATGGTATTTCAAATGGTTTTAGCAGTTTTGATCAGTATAAAGAATATATCTGTGAAGATGGTGAAAAATTGGGTCCACCCGAATTAATTAATGGTCCAGGACCTTCTGAAGCTTACTTTAATTTGTACTGGCATACAAATATGCTGCCAACCATTGGAGAAGTGGAAGAAGAATTTTCATCGTTGGAGCATCAATCGATAACGAATGGGTAAGATCAATTTCAAAAATATTATAGGCATTAACGTTTAGGTGATTTAAATTGATTGCTGAGAAGGGTAAGATCAGTATGGCACAAGAAATAAAGGTTTTTAAATATCTCTTCATAAGAGATTAAAGTTTTTCATTTTCATATTTATTTATTTCAGACCACGGGTTGTAGTAGATGATTTAAGTCAACAAATGGATCCATCAAACACAAATGAAAATCATGCCGTTGAAGATACAAATCGGACAGTGTTTGTGTTCGGTAATGCGAAAACTAAGCCCAAACCTTTAGGTGTTCCTGTATTACCCCCAGTAGTACCAGAAGAAGCAATTGCAAAATCCAACGGACCGATAAATAAAATTACAAATTCTATAACAACAATAGAGATAAATTTTGACGAAGTAATAAAAGAACAAAAGAAAAACACAGCTAAGTCTCAAATATCCGATCATACCGATGATAAAAATATAAATAAAGAAGTTATCGTAATACAACAAGAGAGACCAACCAAAAAATTAGTATCAGATGAACATTTAAAATCTTCGATAGAAAAAGAACAGAAAGATAGTTGTTTAAATCAAGAAGTGCATGCTAATGTATTGGAAAAATGTGAGTCTTCAATGGTACTACATAAGGAAGACGTATTAAATGAAAATCAAACCGAAAGTCAAAGTCCAAAGAAAACCTTATCAATAAATACGGATAGTTGGAAAACATGTACGACTAATGAGATCGAAATCTCTCCTAATGTTATCGTTAGTAGCCAGGTCGTGGAAACTAGTGCGGTGGGTAAAGATACGACCACAATTAATAACGTCAATGAAAAGCCTAGTGAATCTGTATCAAATTTACATGGTGCAGTAGCTTTCACCTTAACATGCTATAGTGAACGTCATTTAGACAAAGTAACCATAATGGAGGAACCTTACAATGAACGAGATGAGAAGTCTTACTTTGAAGTAGACAGTTTGGAACCACCAAGCGAAGAAAAGCTGAAAACTTCTATAATCAAATTAAAGGAAATCCCCAATCAATTTGAACAAGTTGAATATAAAGAATCAAGCCATAACATCTTAAACTCCATGCATGACACCAACCAAACTGAAACCCTGTTAACAGAAGAAGGCCACAAACTACAAGATAAACAAAATATTGTTAAAAGTATTTTGAATTTATCAGAGTGTGATGAAGAAGTGAAAAGAAATGGAGTCAATGAGGACAATCACTTACCCACCAACTACCCTTACGATCATCATGCTATAGATTCAACCAAGGAAATTACAGAATTATCCGTAACGAAGAAATTAAACGAAACCGAAGAAGAAAAACCAGTAACTAAACGAACAGATATTATGAAGGATATTCCAAAGAAAGGTCCAAAGCTGGTAAAGAAGACCGAAGAGGAAAAACGTATAGAATTAGAAGCTCTAAAATTAATTGAAAGTTATCAAAAAGTTAAGAAGGAAGCAGAAAAACTCTTTCAATGCAATACGATTGAGGGTCCCGGTTTCGATTTAGATGAATCCAAAAACGGAGATGGGAATCTAAAAACAGGAAAAGAAAACGAAGAAAAAGAATGTAAAGAAAACCCCATAATCCATGAATCCATTGTAATAGAAGATAAAAATGAAGAAAAAACTCAACAAAAACTGAAAGAACAGACGGAAGAAATCGAACAAAAGCAGAAAGAAAAAGCGTATATTTCTAAAGAAGAAGATAAGAAAGAAAAAACACATGTTTTTAAAGAAGAAGATTCGCAAAAAAAACTAAAAAAACAGACAGAAGAAACTCAACAAAAACAGAAAGAAAAAACATATGTTTCTAAAGAAGAAGATAAGAAAGAAAAAACAAATGTTTCTAAAGAAGAAGATACGCAACTAAAATTGACAGGAGAGACAGAAGAAATCCAACAAAAATCGAAAGAAAAAACATATATTTCTAAAAAAGAAGATACGCAACCAAAACTGAAAGAACAGACAGAAGAAACCCAACAAAAATCGAAAGAAAAAACATATGTTTCTAAAGAAGGAGATACGCAACCAAAACTGAAAGAACAGACAGAAGAAACCCAACAAAAACCTAAAGAAAAATCATATGCTATAGAAAAAGAAATCAGTGTGCATCCCATTAAAGAAATTACACCAAAACAATCTGCTTCCATAACAATAGAGATGCCAGATAAAGACTTTGTTACTTTAGATAAAGAACCCATTTATGTTTTACATAAAAACATTATTGACTCCGTAAAAACTAAAGTAGAAACAAAATCTGGAAATACAAATGTTTCACAGGATGGCAAGAAGCCTTCTCCAAAAGTTGTAAAACGTGCCGTTGTTCTGAAAAAATATCCCAAATCGGTTAAAAGTGAAAGTTCCGATGAAGACCCAGTAGCAGCTACTAAACTAAAACCTAAGCAAACACCTAAACCAAAACCTCCCATACCCCAGAAGCGTGACTGCCACAAACCTGTAGCTAAACGAAGGAATACTCTAAATATAAGTAAAGCAGAAGCCACCACCACCACCAGCACCACAATTCCCCTAAACAATATAATACCTAAACCCATGGAACGTGTTATAGTTGGTGTGGAAGATAATTTGTATGGTCCTTTAAAGGAAGACAATGTTAATAAGGCATTATGCACAAATTCATGTAGTGAAAAATTACCAACATCACCCTCAGTAATAAAAGTTTTAAATTCCAATATGGAACAAGCTGCTTCAAATGATCTTCTCACAACCGAAAATAATGATAATTCACTTGTAAAAGATTCAATAATATGTGGCGGAGTTAAGGAAGAAAGCCAAAACAATGTTGGGCATCAATCAATTCTATCTAAAACAGAAGAAGCTTGCAGTGTGGAAAGTGTACAGCTTACAAAGGCACAATCTCAAAACAAAGCCGCAGAAGGTAAGTCTATACAAGTAGTTGTAAAGTTATAATTTACTTAAAGAAAATTTCGAATATCCTTACTAAGGGACGAGGTATATTTATAAGTTAATTCAAAATCGATCGAATTCTGCACCTAACACATAACGTAGAGTATTATGTGATTGGAATCAACTGATTATAACATTTTCACTTGTTTAATCTATCATTTTAATTACCTTTTCTTAAAACCTATTATCTCACATTAAAACCTAAGTAATTTACAAGCAGTTTTATCTCCATCAGCTAAGAGGTTTATCCTTAACTTTTTTCCCCTTAAGTAAATTGAGCACATTAAAGGATCATAGGAAGTGATTTCGTTAAGCCTAACTAAAAACAACAAGGGCATTTTATTGTAGTATATATATCTATATATTCAGTCTTCAGTATGTATTGTGAACACCAAAGAATGTATGTTTATGCTTTGGTCTGGCCAGTGTAATTATAACTACATATATGACACAATGAAGCTTGAACTTACCGCACAATTTATCTGTGGTTTTCAAGATGATGTTATTATCTACACTAACCGACGTTGTGGTTTTAGCTTTAACATTGTCATTACCATTGGCATTGGTTTTCACTGTTCCTGAAATATCCTTTACATCCAATTCCACAAATATTCTTCTTCCTTCTTTCAGTCAAATCCATATAGAAACTAATTTAATGTATTTAAGTAGCTAAAGCGATTAGGTAAGGTGAAAAAGAGGGTGTGTACGCGAAAATAAAAAAATAAAATAAAACGATAAAAATCAAATTTGTCCTAAGCGAAAATTAAAAAAATATATAAACAAAAAGACCAGTAAAAACACTACATTAATCTTAGGCGACGTTTTCAATACCCTCCCCATATACAAATGGGGAGGCGTGGCGCTTTAATGGTGAACGAAATCTTACGAGGCGGGTTATACAACAACTAAGATTTTTTATACATAGTGGACGTGGTTCATCACCTGATTTTGTCCAATTTAAATGGTTATCTGCTTGAATAAAGTTTGAGCAAAAATATATTGCAATTAACGACCAAGAGAAGTACCTATGGACGGATATGATTAATAAAGCGATTTAGTTGTCACTGTTAACCAAGAATATATAACTCTGTGTAGTTTTGGACGGTGTTACAAATGGAATAACAAACTTAGTATACACCCACCTTACGTAAAAGATTTTATATAGATAGTTGATTCTTCTAAAAGCCAGCTACCCTAGAATTGTTTCGTGTTATAATGCAAAAGTTAATTGGCTTTTTGTCAATCTCTGGCTAAACATAAATTACTACATAGCACTAAGTTTTATTCACACCTCAATCACTCTACACTACAAACTATCTACACAGATTTAAGGCTCTTTGAGTTAAGCTACTGGTTAATCGTTATAAATTTGTAGGTCTTTTGTTTAACAAATAAATTTAAGCAAGTGAAACATTAATAACTAATATTTTTAAAACCTTTTATCGGTACCTTTATGTACTCTATACACACACATATATATATTTGGCTATTACATGGTCAAAGCAATTGCCAAATAAGATAGATTTTACTGTCTGGGAACAAACAAAGCCGAATGCCATATATGCGTCTTTACAAGTGAAAGAGGTTCCATATTGTTTGGCGGTTAAGAGATCAAAGATTCTGCTTTAACATAAAGATCCTCAATGTAATGTCCATCTTTGTGAATACGTTGCATATATTAAGTTTGTTGTTATATTTGTAATATTAAGAAGAAACATTATTTCTATTTATTATTTATAAATATAAGCGTCAGTCTGTCCATTTATATAAAATTTTAATCGTATTAGTTGGGAAATAGGAAAAAATGAGTCGAACTTTTACATACATTTGGTTGTCACTTATAATTTATATTGTGGTCAGTACGTCCACAATTTAGAAAAAAGGACTTCAGATGTTACACATATCGTAGTTGAATAAGATATTATACTACAATTATTATTGGAGTAAAAATGTGGGTGATGTTATATCCTAGCCACGCCTATAATTAGAAAATACATTCTATATATTGTAAAATTGTTTATTTATGATTGAAAATACTAACCTATGCAAAGCCCTTAATCGTCACGCTTGTCTTCATATTAAGATTGAAAAAAGGGTATTAAATAGTTGGCTTAAGATAATATTTTTATACCTTCCACATAAGATAAAGGTATACTAAATATGTCATTTCATTTGCAACCTTTAAAAAGGAGGCGTTAGAGACTCTTTAACATGTCCATTCGTGTGTCCATATGTCCGTCTGTTTTTGGTATTTCCGCGGTTGCAAAATTTAACATATTGAGATGAAATTTTTTACAGACATTTTATGTTCAAAAATCACTATTTATATTAAGCAAAATTGATCAAAAGCCACGCCCACAATTGACAAAAATGTATTAGCTGTGGAGTTGAAATTTAGTCCAAGTATTTTTCATAACCCCTTGTATCGACGTATCAAAAACATGGCATGGACAGACACGCCCACACAATTAACAAAAAACTTTCTAAAACATAAAACTTTGCTTACAAGGTGTGTACATAATACACTCCTAAGCATTTAAATCATGTAACCTGCCAGTTCCACTGTTTGTATATAGAGATGGAGGGTATTTAAGATTTGGCCTCAGTCAAATTTTAATTTGTTTTCCTTGCTTTTGTACTGTGTATGCGGATGCATGCCTACCACGTACCGCGTGTGTTAAGATTACACATAAAAGAAATTTTTAAGTACACATAACAAACAACAGCTTTAAAAGAAGACAAACAACTACAACTACAACAATAATAACAAGAATGAAATGAATGATCAAAAGCGTTTAAGCCGCATTGAAGAAAAATCTAAAAAAACAAAAACAAAAAAGATGATAATAAAACTATGAAGGATGAGAGGATGTTGTTTAACAAATAAGCAATTTAACACTACATTAGGCACGACGAGTATTGATGCAACATTGAAGTAAGAAAAGTGAATCACAGGTCCTGTGTGTATTTCCATTATTATTAATTATTAGTTCAAATTTACAGTGAGTTTCGTTACTCTATATGAAAGCTAGCGAATCCCATCGACTATAATCTACTGAACGGCATTTTGTGACCTTTATTGATAACCTGGATCAAAAAGTTTCTGGGATCAGTCACACTGTGGCGCTCTAAATTATACGTTATTCTTACAATCTAGCAGATGATCAAGAGATTACTTTATAGGATTGCTTCCTTTTCGATTTTTGTTGCATTGTGGGCATGTTGCTTGACCAATTTTACCCCATTACCAATCTGGGTATGAAAACTATCAACACTTATATCAAGTTTGAAACCAATATCTCAATTTTTGCGATCAGGAGGATCGATCACACATATATGGACAGACCGACAGAAGTATTCGAAACTGATTTAGAATATATACATTTTGTAGACCTTTGACACCTACTTTTAAGCATTGTAAACGTGATATACATATGATGGTGTCTCAATCATAAATCACTCTGCTTGTGAAAAGTCTCCTTACTACAAGTGGAGTAAGCTTCACTACATCTCTCTAGATTTAGACCATTGTCAAACAATCCATTTTGTTATTATACATATGAACTTTGAAGAAGATTAATATATAAAATCTTTTTTAATTTTGTATATAGTTTTTTATTTATTTATTTTTATATTATATTTTATTGATATTGTGAATGTCATTGAACTGATAAAATGCACAGATTTTCGTATCAATTATTTTTAAGAGTATTTGCATTAATAGCAAAGGAAAAAAAAACATAAAACGAACAAAACAAAGATGCTTTGGGTAGAAAACAAAAAAAATTACAAACGGTAAAAAAAGTGGAATATATGTGTATGAACGTATTATGTTTAAGTTGGAAAGTGCCTTCTGTTCAAATGATGTTATATACTCCCTCACTCAATGCAAACATTACCAGCAACAACAACAATAACAATAACAACAATAACAACAACAATACCAAACAGTTTGCTTTAAATATATGCTTCTCTTTCATTTTATGCTTCCTACCGATCTAAATATATAATAAATACATAGACAACAGTATACTTATACTATAATAGTACATTTGATGCCATGATCATAGTTTTGGGCTTGACCAACAACAATGCTGAAACATTGAAGCGTATAAACTTCAAGCTGAGCTAAGCTGAAAACTCTAAACTCTCCTTCAAGCAAAACAATTCCAAAACAAATATAAAGATCATTTTCATAAGAAAAGCATTACAACAATAGCATTAAATGCAACAATAACAACAACAACAAAATTATATGCAACATATACATGTTTGCGCCAATTCAAATGATGTTACTTTGCGTGAATATATTCTCTATGCTGTAGGCATGTGTGAGTGTATATATATATATGTATATATTGCAATTTTACACTGTTGCACAATATTCATCCATTGCTATATAAATGTAGTATTTTGTTTTTACCTCTCTTTCTTGCCACATATCTCATTCTCTCTCTTCCCCCCTTTCTATATTTATATATTGCATTAAATTGTATATATATATATATATAAAATAAGTGATGTGATGTATGTGATATGCTTTTCTTTTAGTTGGTTTATTCTTCAATGCTGGCCTAAAGGTATTGCACTCTCTGATAGTTCAATGAACTATGCATCATTCACTCAAGCTTGTACACATACAAACAAACAAACAAACACACAAACACACATACACACACACACACACTCATACTATTCTAGATCACGTTCAGTTTCCAGAACAACTTGCAGAATAACAGCAAAAAACAACAAATGTTTGTTGGAACAACAACAACAACAACAACGGTAATAGCACTAGCAACAGCAGCAGCAACAGGAAAAACATTCACAATGACAGCAAATTGTGAATCTGTTTTTTTTTTCTTTGCTAAGAAACAAAACGAAACATTTATGTTCGATTGAGAAGGAAAAAAACTAATTATGACTTGAGCTGACTCGAAAATACCCTTCACTTGATTATATGATTATGGTAGTTTTTGTTTGTCATCTCAGAGTCGAAATTTAAATTAAATTCAGTTTTTTTTTTAAATTGTGGGTGTGTCATTGATATTGAGTTCCACCCATTTTTGAGCACATGAAAAGTTATTATAAATAAATAAAATTTTACTCATTTTGGATTAAGATTTTTAATGAAAGTGGGTGTGGCTGATTTTAGATTTTACTCATTTTTATCATTTTTATCTTTTATTAAAAATACACGTAAAAAATTTAACTTCAAAAGTTACGAATAGTGTAATTTGTGGGCGTGGCTAATTCAAATTGTGATCTAATTTTAGCACATCGATAGTTTCAGATTTGTAAAAAAATATTGAAAACTTTAAGAATCAAGATTTATATAAAATGTGGGCGTGATGTCACCCCATTTTAATTTGTGGGCGTGGCTTTCGACTAAATATAAATATTATATAAGGTGTCGAACACCTCCTTCTAGATGTTGCAAACTATATAATAGACTTAAGATACTCTACCTAATATATAGAGTGTAAAAAATATCTCAGTAAACAAGTAAAAGTATACAGATATATTCTTATACAACATGTGTGTGTGTGTGTGTGTGTGTGTGCGTGTAACAAATGGTGAAAAAATGAATAAAAAATGTAAAAAAAAATTAATTGTGCAAAAAGTAGAATTAATCAAATACCAGGATATTGCCGTTGATGTATGAGGATGGATCACTATTGTCCAGTTATTAATATACCAACCTGCTGCCAGCAACAATAACAACAAATTTTATAAACTATATTTTTTCGAACTTCTCTACTTTGTCGAGTGATTTTCATGAAGAGAACAAATGTTACATCGTTTGATAAACGATACAATCTGTCACGACCGATATCTGTTCACTAACATAAGCTGGAGCTATGTTAATGTAACAGATGTCATCTAATAAAACATACTCAAGTACATACATTTATATGTATGTTTATATGTTTGCTTTATATTTTTTATAGTGTATACACAATAAAAGGGTTATAAAAATGTCCGATGATATAAACTTTTTAAGTGCCAGTACTGTTTAAATAGTTTTATTCAAATATTTTTAAAATTGTTGGTGTTTGGATTAAACATAGGAATGAAAGATAAGGGGGATAATTGGACAAGCTTAATTTATTGCAAAAATCAATGTATATAATCTCTTACTCTTATAGCCTGAACACTCTACCAGGGCATTAATACAATTGAAGTGATTGCAGCAGTATAAAAATATTGAATTTAAAATAATAAAAATTAACTTTTCTAAACAATCTATAGAATATGATGTCGATGGGGCTTACTAATACTTTTGCCCAAGTAAGCGTCAGACACCCAACAAAGTATATATATTCTTCTTCAGCATTAAAAACTGAATCGATCTAAATATATTTTCTGTATTTTTCCACATTTATAGTTTTTGTATTAATTGCCACGCCCACAATCAATAAAATATCTCTCGCATTCACAAAAATTCACCTATGAAGCTGAAATTCAGAGCACATCTTTATAATTAAAACATTCATCGAAGTACAAAAAATGGGCATGGTCGTCAACCTTTTTCAATAAATACCCACAATATATAAAATTTATTTTAACAAACATTAAATTTGATCTATGAAATTGGCTCATTCATTTAAGTGGCAAAAGTGGGCGTGTTCGCTTAATATTAACATCCATTCTTCACAAAAAAACCCGATTTGATTCAAAGTTCTACAACTAAATTGTTATATAATACCTACATGCCACTCCCCCTTCTTATATATAACTGTGGAGAGTATTGAGGATGTGGTTTAAGGTAATTTATGTTATTTTCTTGCCATTTTCTAACGATATCCTAAACATTTCACAATTTTCCCTACATTCGCACCAAGAGCTTGGTTAAGGTTAATTATCAATCAATTACTTAATCAGTTCACACATGTTATGTTATTTGGAGAACTGGCATTAAATATTACTAATGAATTAACACTAATCTTTCAATTTATTAATCATTTTTAAAACTTTATTTTTTATCACATTTTCAATGTCAATACAACGGTTTTTTATGTATGCATATACAATATATAAATATATCCATATATATATATATGTATATGTGTGTGTGTATATACAAGTATTTATATACATTCACATACAATTACCTGCAGAGAAGCAAGTACCATAGGCTCCCCCATATGACACGCAGCAACTCCAATGAACTTGCTTGTGCGAATTCCTTTTCTCTGTCTCTCACACCAACTCTTCTTGTTTCCTCTCTCTCTCTTTGGTGTTGGTCTGGTTTTTATTTGATTATTTGGTTTTTTTTTCGTTTTGTTTTGTTTTTTCAGTTCTGTTTTGCAAGAGACCTTGTCTTATCTCAGAGGCTTACTTGCTAGCATATGCATAAAACTTCACATTTGATATTTGTGCTGAGTTTCAGCTAAAAAAGAATTCAGTCTTCTTTTAGTGATCGCTGTAAAAGGTTGTTTAGTTTAGTTTAGTTTGGAAATGAACTTTCTTTCATTCTCGATCTATAAAAAATCTCTCTTTGTCTCTCTCAGCCGTAAAATGTAGCGTGTGTGCGTTTAAATGTGCCCCTGTGTGTATCTTTCTGGACAAGCCATTCTCGTTTGTATAACAGAGAAATTAAAAAAAAAAATTATATGCATATATAACAAGACAAGAACTTTACATTATTTCTGCTGAACCAGTTTTTTATTGTTGCTATTAAGGAAAAAAAAAAAAACACAAAATAACTGAAGTTTTTATTTGTTCAACGCGATAAATGGTGGAGGTAAAAAATTTTCAATTATATGTGTATATATGTATATAAAAAAAAGAGAAATCCACTAAATCTTGCAATTGCTAAGAATCACCCAAAGGTGGAAGTGATGGCTAATAATTATGCACTTATATATAGATACATGAATAAAAAGGATTAAAAAGAAAATTATATGGTGATCTATAACAATCTCTAAATATAAAATTTAAAACCAAACACAAATATAATTTAATAAAAATAAATCAATAAAATAAAAAATTTAAAAAAATATTAATTATTTTAATACATGTTTAACATCCTACACACATATAGAAAAACTTTGAATCAAATTTTTTTACATAAAAAAAAACTACTTACTGAGTAAAAAAAAACTATAAAACGTGAAAAAAACATCAATAAGCTTCCGCTTTAAGATTGATGCCTCTATTAACAGAATGATTTATTGTATATACTAAAAAATTGTCCACATACGTATTTCATCAAATTCCTATAAAAAAAAAAAATTCAAAAAAAAAAAATAAATAAATAAAAAAAAATTATTATAATAAAAAATACATTAAATTAAATCAATCCAAGTAAGTTTATTTGAATAATTGCAAAAGCAACAAAAAAAAAACCAAAAAATAACGATAAATTTTCGTGCTCTTACTCAAACTTAAGTGTATGTGTATGTGCGTGTGTGTGTATTTGCAAACTTAATGTAATTGCAAATATTTTTATTGCTAGTTGAATAATCATCCATTCATGTGATTCATCATTAGCTGCTTGTATTTGTAATATGTGTATGTGTATGTGTATGTGTGCATGTGTATATTGTGGACAGTAGACAGGTAGAATAGACAGACAATTGTTTACAACTTCACATGTTGCTTGCTTCCTCAACCATGCCATTACTTTACATCGTTCAGTCATCCATGGCTTCCACCTTAGCGAAGAGTACTGATATACAAATTTTATCATTTCATTTGCAAAGAACAGAACAGCAGTATTATAAAATATATATATGATTATATCATTTATATCTAACTGTCTATCGCTCCGTCTATACTTTGTCCTATTGTATTTTTAAAGAACCAAGTTTTTTATACAATAAATACTAAGATTCCTTAGCATCTAAAAATTATATTTAAAGTTCATCTTATAAAAGGAAAATCCTTTTGCTAAGATCAAGGCCCAAGAAGAGAAAATCCATAAGGTCTATGCAATTTTATCTACTAATTGACTTTGATTTAAAATATCCATTTTTCCGTAATGATTTTATGTTTCTATTTTGTATTGGGTAGTAGCTTGGATAGTCCTTACAGCCTAGTGAGCAAAGTTGTTGAAACGACTCTTCTAAAAAAGCACTACTGACGAACTGAAAAAGAAACAAATTTTTCAGAAATTTACCAACTTAAGTGCCTTAGAAGGCCGCCTTTTTTTTAACATCAAATAAAGTCATAATCATTACTGGCCGATAATCTATTTAGATCTACGATTTGTTATAAAAGATAACGTTTCAAGGGGGAGAAATTGCACATGTGCCACGCCTACACTTTAAGAGTAACAATATAGAAGTTATACCAGATGTAACCTAAATGAAATTTGTAAATTTTTCAATTGTAAACTTTTCTGTACTTCTTTTCCGGGCGTATCAATAATTTAGTACTTCACTGTAGGCTGAGTAATATTTTGTATGTTCATCAAAATGTTGCTATATGTGTAAATACCAACACTTTTTTTTTTAATTACTTATACTCGCATATTGTAGTTTCGTTATCGTAAAATTGTTTTTTTTTTTCAATTATTTATGTAAACTTTATAATGAGTAAAAGTGATGAGTAAAGTTTAAAAAATTATACGAAACGAAATGAAATTCATTGAATGGGAGGGTGGCGTTACGGAACCGTAACACCTACTAGCTGGAGATGATGGCAAACTTAATGAAATTCTTTTATTTTGTATTCACATGAAATATAAACTTATTTACATTTATTATTCATACCAACTCGCACGCACACATGCATACATATATGTATGGGACACGATATGCTAACATTTTTATGAAAATGAAAAACAAACCATAAAATCAAACAAGGAAAGGAATTAACGCGTAAATAACATGATTCTCACGCTCCAAGCATAAAACATTTTATGTTAAAGCAATAAATTTGAAAAAATAAAAAGAAAAGAAAGGAAAAAAAACGAAAGATTTCTTTTTCTGTGTCTGCTGCTGTTGCTGCTGCTGCTGCTGCTGGCCCCTATTACATTCTGTTGCATTCTTATACACAATTATCTGAGCAAGTGTGTGTATGTTGTGTGTCTGTCTGTTTTGATATTCCATACAAACACAACTTTTTTGAACATATGCACAAGAAAAATGCTTACCCAAATTAAAGCGCAACCATAAGCCAGAAAGAGAGAGAAAGACAAAGAAAGAAAACAGAATGCAGCAATAACAACAAAAAAGCATAATTTGAGTCAGCAGCACACTTAGATAGGCCAACAAAAACACATTGCCATGATAACAACTACGTCCAGGATGTTTACATTTGAAGCCGTGTCGTGTAGTTTAACTTTCCTTACTAAATATTATCGTCATTAACATAAGTCTTGGTACCATCATAAAGTCTCCACTATTTGAAAAACGTCAAGTTTATCTAAGAAAAGGTTTAATTTTCAGAAAAAAAAACCCGTTTTATGTAAGAAACTCTGAAAGTGGTAGAAACAGATTTTTATTTAATCAAGTCAAGAGTTATTACGTCATACACTTAGATTAGGTGGCGGCCAAGTGATCTACGCAAACCAAATCACGCATGGCAACAGTACAGGCTGTTGGTATCCTTGGTTCCACATTTCAGATAGTATTCCAGGAATTATATTAGGCCTACGTTAAAACTATGATACCCATCTTCAACGTTATGTTTTCAATTAGCCATAGAATGACTTTCTATATAATTGAAAGTTAAATGGGGTGGAAATCAAAAAAGGTTCGATCGGTTCCAAATTTATTATTAAACCAATTGATTACTTGATTGCCCAATTTTTATTTATTTAAGAATTTCGAATTTTCGCCTTCTTCCTTAATATTCCGACTAAATTTTTGTGACCGTAAGAGGGCCTTCAAGAGAAAAATGGGCTATTAGCTTGTAGGTTAGGTCTTTGGGCCGATTTTGCCCATTCAAAATGGCCACTCTTATAAAAATTATCCATGAAATATTTCAGCTGAATATATCAACGTTTATTAGTGTGAGTGCCAAAGAGAAATTCACATAAAGATACTCGGACAGACAGAACAACTAAATATTAATGCTGATCAAGAATATATATATTCTTTGGGGGTGTGGCATGTCTCCTTTGGGGTATCATTATAATGTTTTTAAGAGGTCTAGAATCAGATGGATAGAGGATTGATAGATACAGACTTTTATAGTAACTGTGTAACTGAGAATGGAATTAATTATTTTGTATATATATATATATATATACAAATTTGAAATGAAAAAGAAACCGAAACTAACAATGTATAGAAAGCATGGATTGCAAGCATTGCATTGTATGTATGAAACGCAGTCGAAATACATGTTTTTTGTCTTTTTTTTGTTTGTTTTTGTTTTTGTATAAGAAAGCTCCCACAATTGCCCAACTTTCAACTTTGAAGCATGTACAGCTAGATATACATACTAATAGCCATTGACGTTTTGTCATTAACGAAAATTGAAAAGGAAAGGAAGAGTAGTCATCGAACGGCCTTTACTCATTCATCTAGCTTATCATTTTCTTTCCGAAATTGATGACGGAAGTGAAAAGATGGTTTGTTTTTTGTGTGAAATATGGTTTCGTTTTATATATCTTTTATCTTTCTTTTACTGATATTTAGTTGAATTTGTTTTTTATGTGCAGAGATGGAGTAACTTATTTACAAACAATCTTTTATGTTTTCTTTCTTACAAAAACAACACATTGTGTGTAATAAATTGTTGTTGTAGAAACCAAAAAAACAACATATGTTTTTGTAAAGTTAGATAATTGCGTAAACTGTAGCATCTAGCAGCATATGTTGTCACACGTTAAATTTCAAGGAGAAAGAGTGAAACATGTTAGGTGCTGGGCGGAAAAGCAAAACACATGCTCAGTCTATCTCTGTCTAAGCCTGCACTTAGCCTAAGCTATACTTTGTTTAAGTTTTTTAGCCCTTACTGCTTTGACACAAAGAAACTTTTCAAGCCTGACAGTCTTTAACAATTCAGTTCATTACATTGACAGAAATCATTTCAATTTTCAATGTTTCAAGCTTACCAAACGGTTGAGCTAAGTCAGCCAAGCTTATTATGTGTCAGCAGCTCTATTCGGGTACATTTTATCTGTTTCAGCTGCAGTTCAATGTAATTTAAGTATACAAGTTTATATATTGTATATAAAGCAACTGAACATATCGAATTTTACGGACGTGACATTCCAACACATTAAGGGTAACTAAAGTAGTTAACATAGGATACTCGTATTACACGGGAAGTTGAGAAGTTTTGCTCATGGTGTAAATTTATGAAAAAATATTTTTTCATTTCCTTCACTCTCTTATCGTTAATGTGGATTTAATTTCTTTATTTTTTCTATACTTTATTTAGGCTACTTTTCCAATTCCCATTATTTGTAAACTCCGCTGTAACTAATTAATTAATGTTTTTTATGTTTTGTTCCTCCCCGTCATACCTTGTCTGCCCCACCCTGTTTTGTTTTTCATCATTTGTGCAGATACTGATTCAAAACAATTAAACAAAATGGAGAACAGTGCTCCGGTGTCGGTGGTGTCGACGGCAGCCAAACCGCCAGTAATTGTTAGTGAATATCTGACAACACAATCGTCACCGCCCACCTATTCAAGGCTTCCACCCGATGGACATGAGTTCCCTCCCAATTTCATGGAACCTATACTAATGCCCACAAAGAATGATCTAAATAATAGTAGTCCCATAGTAAAAACCCCGAATAGCAAAATGGTAAATAATCCTCAAACCGGTAGAAATTATGCAGAGAAGACTTTTGTGTCCACCACGTTGAGTAACACGCCAAATCGTGTCAGCGACACATTATTGGAATTGAAAACGGCACCGAAACCAAATGTTTTGCATTTAAATAGTGAATTTGTAGCACCGCCACTGCCCAAGTCGGGGCCACCTTTAACCATGCCACGCAAAATATATCATCAAGATGTGATAAGTGCTGAAGAGAAAGGTTCTTCTAAACTTGTACCAGACAACAGTCGGCATAGTCGGTCCACAATGAATTTAAGTAGCCCAGCTACAACCACCAATACTGCTGTACATGTAGATTCTCCCGATTATAGGCGTTCTTTAAGCGCCTCTCGGTGGCACAGTGATTGGCGCAAAGATGAAAAGTCTGAGAAAAGTGTACGAGACAAGATTGCCATGTTTTCTCATGAGAACGCTACCCCTTTAGAACCGGTTAAGCCAATCAGCCTTGCTTACTGTATTAGTTCACCGAAATCTATAAATTTGAGTACAGATAATTTATTAGAATCGGTTAATAAACGTTCAACAAACGCCAATAACTTAACAAAAACTATGAGAGCTATGAGTGTGGAGAACCTAAACGAAGCAACTTCTCATTATCACATTGCCAAACCTAAGACAACTAACGGTGATGCTTCGGTTAATCTTAAATTGGAATTTGCTCAAAGTTATGCCTCTTTACCCAGGCGACATATAACTGCCTCACCAGATGTACAATTAGAGCGTAGGATTAGTTTTTCTGGACAACACGATACCACACGCAAGGCTGCTATAACGAATATCTTGGAGCAACGAAGGAAAAGCTTATCCAAGCTGCGGGGTTTGGTAATACCAGAAAGTTCGTATTTAAATGTAACAACACTCGAGCCTATTTTAGATTTGCCGGAGATTAAAAGTCGTGATAGTGAAAAGGTAAAAAATTCCGGTAACGATTCTACTACTAATTCAGTCCATAATGGAATAGGCAATTCTGCAACCACAGAACCAGCTAAACATAATGAAATTGGTTGCACTAGCATCTCTACCGCTCCCACAACTATTTCCAATTATAGCAGCCCTTTACAACAATTGAATTTAGCAGCCACTAATAATAGTAATAATAGTACAAACATGATCGGTCTTCGCAATGTGCATACAACGAGGCAGATAGGAAATAACCAATCACCTGTAGTAGCACAAAGAAAATTAGATGTTCTAAATTTAATGCCACCAGCCAAACCGCCACGTAATTCTTTGGCTGTGGTTCGCCAAACATTACCCGAAGAAAGTGACTCCTGTGATTCAGTTTTATCGTCAAGAATATCCTCACCTCCAATGTCACCCTGTGTACCTCAGGTTGCTGAGAAATTTGCCCTTACACGTACCCTGTCCTCAGAGACTAACACTTCCATAGCTAGTTCTACCACCTCTACCCTAACCTCTGGCTCCGGATCACAGGCCAGCTGTTCATCAGTGGGTAGCACTTCTACCGTGGACTTATCACGTCGTGTTTTAAAATCAAGTTCCAGTGATTCAGCGGCTAATCGTAAGAATATTTTGGCTTCGGCAAAGTGTCGTAGTGGTCGCGGTGACACGTTTGCTTTAATGCGTCATCGCACTTATCAGATCCAAGATGATGAAGATAGCACGGATGGTTATGATGAAGATGAGGTGAGAAGAGTACACAAGACTAAACCTCGATCCACACCATCTGCTCATAATTCCCCAATGACGCCGACAAACAAAGCTCATTTAACTTCGGTCGGCGGTCTCATTAATTATAAACTTTCATCGAAAAGTGATGATCAAAGTTTAGTAGATAAGGAGATAAATGTGGCCGCTTACGTAGAAGTCACATCTGATACGGATGATAGTAGCCGAAAATCTGCCGATAGTAGTTCGCCCCTAAAACTTAGTGCCATGTTTATTGATGAGGAACGTAAGAATAGTTTTAAAGCGGAACCTAATCAGAAGGCGAGTGGCTTAAGTAAACAACGCAAAATTATAGAACCAGTTAATATACTGGCACCCATAAGTGCAGTGCCCGTGCAACCATTAAATCCTCAAAGAGCGATACCAGCCCCTCTCAACAAGAACCAAAGCGAACCAACAGAAATGAATCAATGGATGCATATGGAGGCCAAGTCCAAGATATTAAACAAGACCGCCGAATTACGCTCAATTAAGCCGGTTATAGAGAAATTTAAGGTCTCATCAACAAACAGCCAAAAGACTCTGCTGTATGGTAAAAGTGTGGAAAAAGTTAGTACTGCTCAAATACGTGAAAAATTTGAACGTTCAGTTGCTGCACTCTCGGCTACTACGAGTCCTTCTAAAAATTTATTAAGCGTCAAATCACAGACAAAGTCCAATTATCATGAGCGCTTCAATTCATTAGATTCCATAACTTCGTCATCCTCGGGTGTCAGCTCCACCACACAAAATGTTTCCTCTACACCGGACAATACAAATGAGTTCGGTAGCTTTTCCTCCTTTGGCAGCAATCAAAGTTTAATCACAGCTCAAGACATACAACAAATTGTTGAAGAAGCCGATCCACCATTGAAAACACCCGAAGCCTTTATTATTATACTACAACGTGATACGCCCGAGAGTAGTATTGGCATAACATTGGCTGGCGGATCTGACTACGAAACTAAGGAAATAACGGTAAGTAATGGGATGGTGAAGAAAAGGTGTTGTTTAAATTTTTATTTTTCAAGATACATAAAATTCTGGCAAATACACCAGCGGCTAAAGATGGTCGCTTGAAGAAAGGCGACCGCATTTTAGCTATAAATGGATTAAGCATGCGCGGCTTGACTCATCGAGAATCTATTACAGTATTGAAGGTAACAGAGCAGCAGAGATTATTTAGTGGGACTAGGAGAATCATAAAATAAATATTTTGAACTTTCAGACTCCCCGTCCGGAGGTAGTGTTCGTGGTAACACGTTCTGAATCGGTGGTGGTTAAAACTTTAGACAAAGTACGTTCTTCTCTCGGTTCTCTATCTTCTTTGCATGAGAAACATACCGAAATTGATTACGAAAAGAAAAGAAACTATCACAAAGCTTCCAGATCTTTGGATTTGGATCTTGATGTGATATCCAATGAAGATAATGTTCCAACAATACCAAGTGCATCTCGAAATACCTCTTTAAGCACAAGTTCTAGCAGTCGCAGTAGTCCCCAACCGTTGAACAATGTTGAAATGCATCCTTCAACAGCCAGTTTAAGTGCAAGGAAAAGGCAACTATCGCGACCAGACGCCAGCAAAATGACTACCAGTGAATTGTTAGAGAGAGCTCAAGAAACCCGAAATGCTTTAGCAGCAGAGATTAAAGCTCAAGGTAAACATACTATAGAAGCCAACATCAATTATAAAGTTATTATAAAAAACAAAACAAAAAATGTTTTAGAGGAAACATCTGTTCCAACAAATGGTGCTCGTACTGTAGAAATTATCAAAGATAGCTGTGGTTTAGGATTTTCAATAGAGGGCGGATTCGATTCCCCCTTAGGCAACAGACCTTTAATTGTTAAGAAAGTTTTTATGGGTGAGTATTAAATACAGAGCAGAGCGTTCAAAAAGATAAACATTCAAATCTCGTTAAAACAATAGGTGGTGCTGCTCAAAAGACCAGTCAAGTACGTAGCGGTGATGAGATTTTAAGTATTAATGGGTCACCCACAACCAAAATGACTCGAGTGGATGCCTGGAACTATATGAAACAATTACCTTTCGGTCCAGTTAAGATTGTCCTCCTCTAAATCCCCATTAAGCCGCACCTTTTAACTTTAAGAACTATAAATTATTTGTCAGTTAAATAGATGAAATGTTGAGTTGGCGAGTTATTAAAAATCTCATTAGGTTGAACCCTAATGAGTATATATTTACACGTAAAATAACGTTTAAGTAGAGATTTATTTACGTTTTTATCTTATTTAATTATTGTCTTAAATAGCGAAAAATATTCGACACATCCTAAATGTGTACCTACAATTATTTTGTTAATTATTTAAGAACATGTCCGTTTTTTTTATAATACCCATGAAGTATATGTTTGTAAATCTTGCTATTCTTGGTGATTGCTGCAACAAGTTCATTACGAGCGAACATTTGTTTGCATTTATTGATGATGAGAAAAGAAAAAAATAACAATAAAAACAAAAATCCATAAATTATTATATATGAATATTATTAACTAAAGTGCAATGGTTTGATTGTAAATAAACACATAAAGTTTTTGCTTTTATTATTTAACAAAATAATAATAATATTTATTTTTGTTTAAATCTTTTTATTTGATGGAGATATTCAACATTTGTGAAAAGAAATAAATTGGAGAGTAAAATCGGTAGATATAAAAATTTTCGTTATCGTTACTTTTGATTCGTTCTATTTACTGCAATATATATATTTATACAGTTTATTTTTCAAACATTTTAAAAAATTTATTTTTAAGTACTTTATTTCACATAACAAATGAAATGTATTACACAGCGTAATATATAATATATAAAGTTTTATAAAAAAATAAAACAAAAATTCTATATAATACCCTACACCACTTACACTAGTATATTTGAATATAATCTATAGAGTCTTTTTTACATAACAGTTATTTCTTTAAAAAATCGTTATGTGGATTAATTTTAAAAATTAATTCTTATTCTCCTACATAAATGGGTCTTTGTGTAATTGTATTTTCATGGACATACCTCCAAAAGTTACCTTCTATGGAATAGGATTGTATATAAAAACTTATGAAAAGACAGACAGATGGACACTGTTGAAATGATTGTAAAATAAAATTGAATTCCCTAGCACAACTTTAATACATGGTGTAGGGTGTATGTGTTTAACAAATTTGCAAATGAAAATTAATGGATTAATCAATATCCACATCTTCCACTTCATCTTTAATGGTAATTGGCACTAAAGAGTTCCATGTTGAATTCTGAATATTATTGTTGCTGTTATTTTTGTTGGTAATGTTGTTATTGTTGTTGTTGTTTGTGTTTGGTTCTTTCGAAGTAGTGGTGGTTGTATTATAATTAGTACCTCGTGTGGTAGAGTGCACATTAGATGACATAACACCGCTCGAATTTATAATTGGTGAAGTATTACAAGTTAATGTGGCCGATGAGTTACTGCTTAAGTGACGTAAGGCTGGTGGTGGTGGACAGGTGACTTTAGTAATCGTTATTTTCGGTGTTGAGTGCATCAAATGAGCCGCTGCACTGCTTGGTGCTATATGTGTACCATTTGTCAAACGTGCGGTCACTGCATGATGTGGTCTTACCGATGTTTGTAAAAATCCGCAAACTTTCTGTAATTCTGCCTCATTAAGAGTCGCAATATTATTAATCAACGTTCTAGCTGTTTGAGAATTAACCGTTAAAACGGTCTGCCGCACTTGTGTGCCACCAGTTGTGGTTAGGGTTGTTGTAGTTGCAGCTGCTGTATTGCTAGCATTATTATTACCAGTAACCGCTTGGTTGGTATTATGATTATTATTATTATTGCTGTTGGAAGTTTGAATTTCATTCGGTATAGTGGGAGTTTGATTATGGGGGAAATTGGCGGAATTTTCAAACACTTCTTCTAAGGTTTGATAAAGTTTTCGTTTAAAGATGATTTTCTGGCGAGTATTCATTAAAGCCATATCAGGCAATACCGCCTCCAAGAAACGCACATCTGCCTCTTGTATATCCAGACTGTTGGAATTTAATTTTAAACGTTTCGTATCCATGGTATCTGCAGCTGAATACATTAATCTTTTTGAACTAACAACACCAACACCACCCCCACCACCACAACGCATTTGTTTCTCTCTCCGATCATTATCATTGCAATAATTAAATTCCGCTTCAGCATCACTGGCTGATGGTAAATCATATAAACTGTTGTACTCATAGTTATGACCACCTACACCATTAATATTATTATTATTATTATTTATATTACGTATTTTATCTGGTTGCATAGTTTTTGTGGGATTTCTTTGATGATACTCCTCAGTATGTATAGTTATGGCTGGATTTAATGCCTCAAAAGCTGATTTAATTTCGGCAGTTTCATCTTGAAACTCTTCCTCTTCCTCCTCTTCGTGTTCAACATCCTCATCCTCATCTTCCTCTTCAGTACCATCCATTTCACCATTCGTCTCCACATCTGGACGGGTGTCATCTTCAAAATCATCTTTCTTGTCACGCCCCTCCATCATTGGTTTCACAAGAAACGTCAATTCTTTGTGCAAATAGTACGGTTTAACCCTATTGGGACCGCTGTGTGTTTTATAAATATTAATAGAGCGCGCAAAAGCTGCTCTTATATTGCGCCAACGTTCCTTGCAAGAAGCCACTGAAAAAAAAGTAAAAAAATTAAGTTATTAATACAAATGACGATAAAAATAACGGTTAAAATATTTCAGTAAAACAATAACAAAAAATATGAAGTATTTGTTCTCAATATTCTTGATTTGTCTTAAGTTTTTATTTATGTAAAATCATATATAATTTTGAGAATTTGAACATTTGAAAATAAATACCGTTATGTGCCTTATAATCGTTCATTTTTACAGAAAACTCAATTTTAATATGAACAATAGTCGGTTAAGTCCGACTTTGTTGTGGTGTTTATGGGAATTTGTAAATATTTCACTCTCTCTCTCAGCGGTGTTACTATATGTTTGGGTGCCTCCAGTGGCCACTTTTTACTTTAAACTTGTAATCACTATTTCCCCCACTATGCTTACAAATTTAAGAGTTCATGCCATTTTTACAATTCCTGTATAACTGGTTGGTGAGAAAAACTACAGCCAAATACCTTTAATACACCAATAAAGAGAAACAGAGAGAAACATAAACACTCTTAATAAATTTTACGATTAAATAAACTTTAAAATTTTTCTTGTAAAGAAGAAGAAGACGTATATATGTGCATAATCGAAATCACAGAAAAAAACATATGAACTTACTTGCAAAAACAAAGAGTAAACAGATCTATAAATATATATTCGCACATAAATCAAAAATAATAGTAGTTGAATAAAGTATTGTCTCTGTGTTGGTAGTGGTAGTGGTAGTAACGATTCAATAGAGAGAAGAGAGCATTGTCAGCAATGCCTCTCTTTCTCTGTAAATTTATATATGTCATCAATATCACTTTGCTAGTCTCTCTCTCTCTCTCTCTCTGTCTCTTTCACTATCTATCTATCTCTCTCTCTCACCTGAATCATTGCATTCTTTGGCTATTTTCGTCCATGATTTATCAAGAATATGTTTTTTAGCATAATTATGATGATTACGATCGTACATCCAGGGACATTTACGCACTAAACGACACAGTTTCGCATTCGCCTGATACGCTGTAGTACGTTGTTCGGCGGCTACATCATTCATACAGAGCGATTGGCCACCATTATCTGATAAACCAGCTGAAATGTTGTTGTTGTTGTTATTATTATTACTACTGCTGCAAATAGCCAAGGCAGCAGCTGCCCTTGGTGTTAGTGATGTGATGACTGTAGCATTTGAACCAACATTATTATTATTGTTGTTGTTGTTAATATTGTTGTTGTTGTTACTATTATGAGTACTGTTCGATGTTGAACTAACTGTTATTGTAACAGTGGGCGCCGTACTAACCGCAGTTAATAATTCATTATTTATATTATTATTACTGTTGTTGATTTGAGGGTTATTGTTATCTTTTTTAGGCGGCATTGTGACTGTTTTGTTTTATTAAATTTTTTTCAAATTGAGATAATTCATATGCACATAACGCACGTGTAGGTATGTAGGTATTGTAACCACAAAACAAATCTATTTTCAAAAGAACATACACATCAACACAACTGTTTTTGTTACATTGGCGTAAAGTAGCATTCGCTGTTGCCGCCACTGCTGATTTTTTTACGATCTTTTCTCTACTCAAGCTGTATATTTCACAACGTTACACATACAAACATACATATAAATGCCAGCACACAACAGTTCATCATTAACACGACGAACATCGTTTTTAAAGCCAAACATTACCGAACGCAAATACGATATCATTGGTGTTTGTTTTTTGTTGTTTTCGTTGCAATCGCTTAATAATGTGATGATGTGTGTGTGTGTGAACATATATGCATGCTTCGTTCAACACAACTTAAGAGTTTGGCATTAACACTCACAATAATATCATCATCAATAGTTGTTCATTTCATATATTTTGTAGTCAGTTAATCTTAGTTTATAACACTTGTTAGCCTTACACTTATCCACTGAATTATATGCTCAGATTGTTTTTCCGCCTCATACCCATACATAGAGTTGTAAAGAATAGTTTATACATGTGTATTGTAAAAAAAACTTTAAGATTGGAAAAGAAAAAAAGGAAAAAAAAACACAACACTGTACGCGCTGTACTCTATTACTCTGTTGATGGCTAACACCTCACGCGAGAGCCATGAATTAACTAAAAATCGAAGTTGTTATTGTTAACCATTTAATACTGTATGCAAAAAGCTCACATGATATATTCACACAAGGTCTTCAACTCAGTGAGAGAGACAGATGGAAAGAGAGGGAACAACTATCTCTCGCTGATATTCACTACCTATGAACATCTCTCTCTCTCTCTCTCTCTCTGACATTTATGCTGTCTATCATTTGATTTTTTTTTTGTGTATACGTATTTTCTCGATAATTGATAAGTTACTTAATATGAGATATGGAACAATGCTACTCTCCGTAACAGTTCAGCACTCTCATTAAAGTCAGCGATGTTTTTGTTAGTGGATTTTGTGCTACAATTTCTAAAAATCTCACCCAGTTTAGAGAATAACATATAAAAATAAGTTGGTGGATAACCACCAGTAGGGTTGCCAACCGTTTTACTGAAGTTTGATTTTTTACATATGTTTACAATTTTGAAAGTTAACTAAGTTAATAGGATTTTAACTTATCACTTTAACTTCTTTTTTTTTAGTTAAAACGTAATTTCTACACTATTAAAGGGCGTAATAATATACCTGCCACGCCCACTATTTGAAGGTACAGTTTTGTATTAATCCAAATTTAGTTTTCTTATTTGATTTCTTTTTTTAAGAAATCTTGAGAAATTTTTTTTTTTGAATTATTATAATTTTTTTCCCCAAGTTGATGTATTAAAAACTTTTTTACAAGCTTGAGTCTTACGCGCTTCTCGAATTATTCAATCGAGTTCAAATTCCAGCTACAAAAAAGGATTTAATTTTGCTACTCATCTGAATTTGAACCTGACTTTTGGTCCATTACATAGGAAAAATTCGTAATTCTTTCAATTTTTTTAATGAAAAAATTAATAAATTTTTACAAACTAACTTTAATTATAAAATAAATTCTAATGAGTTTCTTAATTGACTAAAACACTTCCACTGGTATTTTTTTTTTTTTAAATCAAAGCCTAGGAAAGCTTTAATACGTTCATAAATCGTGCTGATCTCACTTTTTAGAGATGATTTCTATTTAAAATATTCAATTTTATAAAGGCTTAAGCTTTGTAGTTTGGCACTTTGCGGGTCTCGAACCTGTAACCTTTCATGTTAGAAATCAAATTGTTGCTAGTTAGAGAGTTGGAATTATGATTAATTGGACAGCTAGAAATCATTTTTATTAAAGAACAACTCATTCCTTTTACACTATATATATGTATATATAATTACACAAAAAGGTTACTTCAAAAAATACATATTTTATAACGAATTTTGTCCAGATTATGTTTTAATCTTTAAAAAAATATTTCTATGATATATATATCTAAATGCATGACAAAAAGTGCAAAAATAATCCTAACTACCCACTATACTCGTTACTGCGATTCTCATTTGTATCGTATTCCTGCTTAATACTCTGCTGATAGCTAGCAGCAGTCGATGAACGTAAACGCTTTAGATTTGTACAGGATCTAGTAATTGCGCCAACTTTACTTAATGATGACGGCTCATTAACGTTGTTGGACAATTCCGATGTTTCTGACATATTTTGTATGGGCGATAAAGCGTTGAATTGTCGTGCTGCTGCTTGGATTAATGGATTTGAGGTCTCTTGTAATATATCACTGAAATTTTTCAACAAATTCAAATCAGCTATATCCACCATAGGTGTGGGATTTGTTGTTGAAGGTGCTGTTGTTGCGGTGGCAGGTTTACTTTTGCTACGACTGCAGCCGTTAGACGAGCTTGCAGCAGCAGCAGCATTAATATTTGTTTTGGCGGCATTCTCGAAAATTTCACTCAACACCTCATAAACACGCCTCTTGAAGTCGATCTTTTGATGGAAGGTCATAGCTTTCATTTCTGGGAGTAGTCCTTGTAAAAATATACCATCGTAATCATTGGGTGGCCACACCACCACCGGCTATAATTTATGAAAAACAAAAAAATATAATCATAAAAATTAGGAAAAAAGAAATTCACCTTGACATCATTGAAAGTGTCCATCGAACAGACGCTGCTGTTCTCCTTAATGCGTAAACGTTTTTTTGGCGGCATAATTGACGTATAATTGAAACCCTTCTGCTGCATATTATTATCGTTTTGTGCCACGCTATCTATAACATCGTCCTCGGGAATTTCACAAACACCTTGTTGTTGTTTTTGTATAACAGTTATTTCATTTTTATTATTTAACATTCCCGCCATATGCGTTTTTGTTGTGGCAGCATTGCTTTCATCATCTGGCGGTCTTATACAACTATTACCATCACCTAGCTGCTCATCGTCATCATCTTGCTCATCGTCGTCACCATTATCATTGTCATCATCTTGTTGAACGGCAGCTGCATAACTGTCAAAGGACTCCTCAGGTACAACCACCTCAATATTTTCACCCTTCACATCATTTTGTGCGGGACTATGAAATGAATTGGAATTCGAGGCAGAGGCAGAGCGTCTTGATATTGGTATGCCGGGTGTTATATGATGTGTTAAAAATTGTAATTCTTCGTGTAAATAATATGGTTTGGTACGATTTGCACTGGCTGGTACTTTATTTACATTAATTGAACGAGCAAACGAGGTGCGTATATTGCGCCATTTCTCCTTGCAGGAGGGGACTAGAAAGAGAGAATACAAACAAGTAGATTAGATTGGTCTTAAGCCAAATCTTAAATATTCTCCACGTCCATATACAAGCCGTGAGTGTGGCAGGATTACATAGAAACTAACAAGATTAAATATTCCGCTAAGTATTGTTTTTATGAATTAAAGACATGACCACGCCCATTTTTTATACATACACTTATTATAAACATATTTATCAAAATTTAATTTTAATAGACAACTTTTTGTTGCTGATCTTTAGATTTTCTTCAAATTGTGGGCGTGCCATTTGACCGATTTTGCTCAATTTAAATAGCAATCTGCTTGCAAATATGTGAAATGTTGGTTTTGCTTAATATCTCAAAATATATGACTGTGAGAGTACCAAAAACAGTTGGACGTACAGACGGACAATGCTACGTGATATGAATTTTGATGGCAATTAAGAATATATATACTTCGTAGAGTCCCTTGCATCTCTTTCTGTATGTTACAAACTTTCTTTGAGTATTAATTAATTTAATTAAATTTTTAAATTTATTTAAATTAATTAATTGATTTAATAAATCATATTTTTTTTTTTTTTTTGTTCAAATTACGATATTATTTACATTTATGCAAACTCACGATATTGTGTTTCTTTCTTAAAAATGATGTGATGAATATCTGTTTGTCTCAATAATATATCATAACACGCTATATTATATACGTAACTGCGTATAAAAAAAATATACAAATAACCATCTAAAATAACACGTTTCTCAAGCAAAACAATACACTCTCTCTTTCTTTCTCTCTTACTCTCCTGCTCAACGAATTATTGTATATTCGTTCACGTAATGAGTAATAAAAATTTCGATATTTTTTTACAGTGTAGTTAATGCGTTTGCCACTGTACAATATTATCTTGCTCTCTCATTGCAACTGAAACAAAAACAACAGAAATACAAACGATGTGCATGTGTCTCTTTGCTTCACCATTTTACAATTAAAATGTTGCCCCCTTGTCTATAAAAGATTTATCATACAAAAATGCTTCACGGCTTAGCTAAACAGCAAAACAAATGTTTAACGCAATAGTTTTATAGAAGGGTAAGAAGAAGAAAAAATAAATAATATTAAAAAAATAATTTTTAAAACTTACTATGACGATCTATTCGTTTTATATATATATATACGTATATTGTATGCGGATGTTTGTATGTATGTACTTACTTGATTCATTCATTTCTTTGGCGATTTTCACCCAGGCCTGATCAACAACATCTTTCTTCAGGTAATGAGCATTTGAACGGTCATACATGCAGGGGTATTGCTCAACCAAACGACAAATTTTGGCATTTACATGATAATTATCTGGTTTGCAATCATTGTTGTTGTTATTATTATTATTGCTATTCGTGTTGTTGCTACTGCTCTTTGTTGACATTGCCATAGATTTAAGTTTTTTCATTTTTGGAATAAAATAAGTTTTTTATCTTTCTCTTTCTGTTTCCAAAAAACACACTAGGATCATACAATTATTGTTGTATTATGTTGTTGTTGATGTTCTTGTTTTTTTTTTTCTGTTATTGTTGATTTATTATTTCGTTTGCTTGTTTGGCTTTCAAGTGTGAAACAAATAAATAATATATAAAAATATGACTATTTAATGCAATATCGGCAACAATACAACAACACACTCTCACTGGTTTAACGGCAACTGCAAGACTGAGTAAGCATACAACGCAACAAAAAAACCGTTGGCGTCCTCAGTCAGAGCAGCAACACAGCACAATACAAGACTATATATATAAACACACACGCACTCACACACAAACACTTTACTATATGAATAACAAATTGTATATACGCCACCACTATCTGCTGCTGTAATCGCCACAACAATATATTGACAATGCGAGGGAATAATAAAAACTCAAATATATATATATACTTGGCTTTATTTACTTGGTAACGATACAGTTATGTTACAGACATTTATTGTTCTCAATATTGTTTGTTGTTGATGGCAACCGAATTGAAATCGCATGTGATTATGTTGACTTAAGGAATATGGGAAAGGTTGAGTGATATTAACAACTTGTTAATATTAAACAACAGTTGGTTTAATGGTAAGCTTGTTATATACACGTGAAAGTGGTCGCAGTTTTATAATTTTTTTATACGTGTCACGTGTTTTTTTACAGTTATACTGCTAACCTTGAATAAAAATTGTTTTAGTTTATTTAAAAAATTTTGCATAATCAGACTATTATAACTTTTTATAAATGAAAAATATTGCTGTTGGTCATTGTTGTTATTATTGTAAATACTTATAGCGTCATCATCAATATCATCTGTTGGTCGCTTGTAATATTGCTTTTTGAAGATATTATTAATTCAAATAATTTATGAATTTACCTTAAGTAAAATGTTTTTCTCCGTTTTGTTTTTAAGCGAACTTTACTTTTTGGGTAGATTTTTTTTTGTAAAATAAATCGTTTACATATTGGTTATTCAGAAAGCATTACCAGATTAAAAATTTTTTTCTTTTCAATGTTAGCAATGCTAAAAAAAATGAATTTAAATCTTTTTTATGTTTGATTTTCACGAAACTTACATTTCCATTAAAGGCCATTGTTTTTTTTTTTTAATCAAAAATCTAATCAATCTAAATCGATATGTTTACTAAGTATTACAAGATTATAAATATCTGCCAAAAATTAATTAACCAGTGCTTTTAATAGTATACGGCTGAAATTATCATCATCTTAAACCCTCTTCAATATGGGTACCAAATAAAAGGTACGTAGAATGAAAGAAGTACAGCAGATTTATCGATAATTTAATCATCACGTAAAACTTACAGCGCGCGTTTGACTTTTTGACAATAGACGTATAACAGAACTCTGCACGCAGCTGTTTAATATAATCTAACGGGATAAAATTGAAAAAGCTATCGTTTAAGAACCATTTTAATATAATCTAACGGGATAAAATTGAATAAGCAATCGCTTGAGAAAAACGTGTTATAGAAATTTTAATGGTAAAGAAGTACACTTTTGAATAATAGAGAATATTTGCTGGACATTTAAGACATTTCTTAGTTTTAGATTTCCCCCCCAAAAAAAAGAAAAAGCTTAATTTATATATAAATATTAAAAGTAAATCTTCTTTTATATAAAGTCCTCTATTTTGAAATGTGTTTGTAAATGATAGAAATTCTAATTTTTTTTTAAAACAATTTCTATTTATTTAACGTTAATTATTTTCTTTAATTATTAAATAAATTTTCATGAACTTCTAAGCATACACTGAATAAATAAATAATATTTTTTTTGCAACCTATTTCTCTATAATATCTCTTTATTCTGGTTGTTCCGTTTTGATTTTAATTTGTAATGGATCCATCAGTGGCTCTATAATGGTTTTTTCAATGTTTGATTTACGGTTGTATTGTATTGGTTGTTGTTGTTGCTGCTGCTGCTGCTGTTGTTGTGGTCCTTGTTGTTGTTGCTGTTGCTGCATCTGTGATGTTTTTTGATTGGCAATAAATGTCCTTGTTACGGACTGCCCTAACACACCATTCACTACTGTTGAACCATTTACTATAGATGATGTACACGGTTGATTGGTAGGATTGGCCATTGACTTAACTGTACGGATCATGGGACTTTCGGTATTGTTCATTATGTTGTTGATGGTATTTGTTCTGGTTATATTAGGTAACTGTATACGACGATTTGATACAACCGTTTTATATGTTGTACTGTTTGCTGTTGTCATTTTTTGTGTGGGTGCATTAGTTGCAGTTGTCGCGTTGGCGTTGGAGTTATTGATACCATTAGTGGCAGATGATGTTGAAGCACGTCCCACCGTTTGCGTCGGCTGGAGACGTATCTGGGTGCCGCGTTGAGTGCCACCTGACGTACCACCACTACTCAGAACAGTTTTGCTACCGTCTGATGCTCGCATAACCACCGCTTTTGATAAATTGTTTACGTTTACAGTTCGATTATTAACAATCATTGTACGCACAGGATTGGTTGTTGATGATGATGTTGATGTTGATGTTGGTGATGCAGTCGATGTCAAGATTTGATTGTTGTTGGTATTGCTTTGATCTTTTT
The DNA here is from genome assembly GCA_963971445.1 of Ornithomya chloropus. NCBI lineage: Eukaryota > Metazoa > Arthropoda > Insecta > Diptera > Hippoboscidae > Ornithomya > Ornithomya chloropus. The sequence goes on from OZ020532.1 coordinate 4,774,829, forward strand.
GTGTTATGTAAAAGGTGCCGCCACTATTTTGGCAGCTATTGCTGTATGTGATGCGTTGCGTAGGTATTAAGCCCGAAACTGAACTCGTGACTTTCGGATAGATGCGGTATATGCGCTTCTTTTCACCCTCTTGAGTCATTACGGTGCCCCCGTGAACACCGCCCACTTTGACCACCTTACGTATAATATGTCGCGGTACCCCTAGAACTTCTTCATTGTCATTCAATGCGTTTGTTGTCGAAGGCGAATTTGTTTGTACTGCTGTTTGCTCCACGGCTGTTGATTTCGTTTCGACAATATTTTTATTAGATGTCTGTGGTATGGGATTCTCTAAAGCATTAAGTATTGCATTCGATGCAGTATTTGTTGCATCGCAGTTGCTAACGAAGGACGTTTGCTTTGCCGCCTGCACCAAAGCAACAAGTTCACGCATTAAATGCAATTCAGGGGCGGTGATGGTGTCAAAACGTGGAGCACCTGTCGCCGGCAAGTCGATTATTTCATTCCGATTAGGAAAATTGGTGGCATCGTCAAACACATCCATCAACGCTTTGTACACTTTACACTTAAAGTGCATACTCTGCCGACTATTCATCAGTTTCATTTGAGTTTGTATGCTCTTTAGAAAGTCATTGTCCAAATGTATAGAATCGAATTCGGTTTGTATGGAGCTATTTTTTGTATTCTTCCGTTTTATTATTTCTTCATTGAATTTCTTAACAATCGGTGTTTGATTAATTTTTTGAATGTCACTGTGCTTTGCCTTTAGTGGTCTGAACTTTTTATTAAAGGACATTCTTGCAACTTTGACTTCCAGTTTTCTGGAAGGCGATATAAAAGGCGTTTTACGATTATTTAATTCTTCTATGCTGGACGTAATTCTTTTACGTTTATCTTTATCAGATTTCTCAGACGAGGTTTCATCGTCGTGTATGGGCCGTTTGCAATGGCGCCTAAAATTGTAACGTTTTACCTCGTCTTCTGTGTCTAAAATATTCAGCTTAGGGATGTTCGTCGCTTCTAAGTTATTACACAATTGCTGATCTGCATTACTTGGCAGAGAGGTGATGGTGGTGGTATTCATAAATTTTGAAGTTTTATTACCCTGCTCGATTCCCTTTATTATAAAAGTTTCCACTTTACTTTGACGATTTATTACATCATTACTAACATTATTATTATCAGACAAAGGGGCCTCTTCTACGACAACAGGATCCATTTCATTTTTTATGATTTTTGTGTCATTTTTCATTTGAGTAAGACTTGTGCCATTTTCACCTCTAGCCTCACTAGATAAACTGCTCGGCCTTCTTTGAACAGCAACGTTCTTGTCGCCATCCACATCAATTACTCGATTGCTTTTCAATTTCTCATCAGCCTTCTCACTGGATTGCTCCAAACTTAGTTTTATATGGGGTATTAGAAATTGTAAACAATTGTTCAGATTGGATCGGTCATTGTTAATGGGTTTTGTTAGCGTATGCTCCGAATTGCGTACGGTAACAACATATGAATCATATATTTCACTCCATCGCCTCTTGCAGTTGATAACTATAGATAAGGATGCGATAGAATTACATATTTATTTATTAAATTGTATAATTTTAAATAAGAGTAAGAATAAATGATTTAAAATATTATAATTTCTGTGCGTTATATGTTTGAGCCGTTATTAAGTTTATAATTTGGCAGCATTATTAGCAAGTGTTTAGTAATACTTTTAAAAATACAACCAAGTTAGCACTGCTGTTTTTATATTTTACTGTCACTTAAGTTCGTATGTCGTTTAGATCTTTGTTATTCAGGCAATATTATTTCCGATTTTAGTTTTCATTTTTCAATTTTCAATTTCATTATAAATTCACGTCTTTCCGAAGTTATATGATTAGAAATAGGACTGAGTGAACAGCTTTGGGTGGTTTTGTAATGCAATTTTTTATTATTATATTATATATAGTAATATTACTTGGTTACTTTATTTTTTACTCGCTATAAAATGCGAATGGTTGTATAAAAAAAGGATTAAATAGAAGTACTTCTATAGTAAAAAGAACAGAGATGCCATTCTTTCAACTTTAATATATAATAACAGCTAATTAAGAAATATAATTTTAATTTTTGCCAAGATTATTTCACTTATAAAAACTATGTCAAACGTCAGTTTAACATATATTTCAAATTTTACAAAATTCTAATATTATTTTTTATAAAAAACTACAATTAACGCAATTAATTATTTTTATTTTTACGAATTACTTTAAAACGAAAATAGACCGACAATTTTGGAATTTGGTGCACTTATTCAAACTTAATCTATACGCGGCTACACCCAAAATTTCTTTAATGGGCAATAATTATTATATTTCAAATAAAAAATTAAAAGTAGATTTTTTTCATAAAAATTTGGGTTCATTTACAGCATTTCAGATATAAGAGAATTCTTAAAAAATGTCGCTTTTTTTCAGATATATATTTCAACGTAATGCTATGTGATTGCAATGGCAACCCTTTTATGAAAATATTAACAGGTGCAATTTTCATACAATATTTGTATTGGCAGTACTATTTACTACTATAGTTAAATAACCTTGAATAAAGTACACAAAAGTCAGTCATTTCTAAACTATAAATAAAAATTGGCATCACTAAATCAATTTTAGAAAATTTACATATATATATATATATAAGTAAAGATATATAAAAAAAAGGAAAAACATTTCAAGCAACGAGCGTTCTATTGAAAAGTATTAAAAATTTATTGTAATACTTACTTGTATCGTTGCAACGTTTTGAAATGTCTTCCCAGGCGGCATTACATGTCTTTTTATTTTCATATAATTTCGAGTGCGTATTGTAAAGGCAGGGAAACACTTCAATAGCACGACATAATTTGGCATCAAACACTTCGCTCATGGATACGCTCATTTTGTCCAACATAATTACAAAGTTATTGTAAACACACACAGCATTGTACAAACTTCAATAAAAGTTTCCGTTTCTATTATTTTTTAGAAGAGCACATATCATAAAGAAAAGAAGGCCATATTGACCAACGATAACACTCAAGTGAAAATATATAGTATAATCTACTATTTCTTTTGAATGAATTATGTCAAGAAAATATTTGAAAGTATTACCAGGTTGACAATTTTATTAATGTTGCCATATAGTTGACGAGAAATGTCAAAATGTTGAAACAGATGTATAAAGTGAAGTAAGCATATAAAAATTAATTTACAGTATTGCCAGAAAACAACTATTTAGAAGAAATGGACTGGAAAAAAAGTAAAAATGCTATAATCGACCGTGTTTGATTATGTAATCAGTCAATCTTTTTCAAAATTCGAAATATTTATTCTACTTTTGTGTTTCAAAAGTTTTTATCGAAATTTATAATTAGGACCAAAATTGAAATTTCAAATATTAACGAGTGATACAGAATACAAAGTGTATGGAACATTTCTACTTACAAATATCAAATCAGAGTTGATTTTAGGTACTGTTAATACGATAGAACACAATGCGGGGTTTATTGTAGTAGTGCAGCAATTCATGGGTAGGGGGGAGTGGGGAGCGGGGGCGGGAACTGATTGAATTTCGATTTTCGAAATTGTTTGCCTTAAAGTGGTGGGTATCTGTGATTTTATCTAAGCCAAAATTTGGTTTTTATATCCACCATCCTGACGTAGGTGTGCACTAACTTTATGAAAACGTTTTTAGCACTTCGAAGAAAGTGTGGGAGTTTCTATGAAATATATATATTGATCAACATGAGAGAAATTCTTATTTTGTCTGTTTGTCTGCCAATAACATTTTTCTAGTTGCAAAAAAGATGAGATATCGAGATATATTTATTGGTAGAAATATTGCCAGATACTGCCTTAAAATATAACCCTCCTTTCCTTTTCAAAGGATATGGTGGTGTCACATATTTGGTTCGCATTTTTGACTCATTTAAAAAAATTTAGTTCTGTCAGAGAGATAATTGAATTAGAAATGTGAATAATAATGAATTAAATTTGGTCTCTGGCAGGGCTTGAACCTGAAACATTAATAAATGTCAAAAAACTATATTTGTATGTTCATGTTCTGCTCTGATGCAATTGTTCAAAAATAATAACTTAATACTTTTTTTTTTCAATAATTATTTAAATGTGGAATAATTTTATAGAGTTATCGTATAATTTTCTCTAAAGCGAAGGGAATTGTTATCGTCCTATACAAACTCATGAGGTAATACTCAGTTTGGTGTTTAAAGGTCACAAGGAAGTGTGGAAAACCCCAAGAAATAAAAATATTTATAATAGAAATCTGAATCGATTTAGTTACGTATGTCCGTGCATCCGTTTGTTGTTAATACTTTGGCACACGCATTGAGCTTTTGAAGTTTTGTACAAGCAATTGGATGAATCAGTCAAGTTCCTTCAAGCTTTTTCACACGTACAATTGAAAATCGATGAGCATCGCTTTATAGATTTAGACAAGCAATGAAAACGCTTAATAAAATGAACACGTTTGTTGTTTGTTTATATTATAATTTCGTTTTCTTGTTACTTTATTTTATTAAATATCATTACATTTATGGTACATTTTTTACAAAAATTATTTAAGTGGCATGTGTTCATAAAGGACAGTGTATCATTGCGTTTTGTTTGTTCTATTGTTTGTTAATACTTTAAATTACAATTCAAAGATAATTCCTTTGATCTTAGTAGGAGAAAGGATTAGAAGGTTTATTATAGTTATAACCATCAGGACCAAGTGAACCAGCGTCTTTTCCCGTTCCTGGTATGGCATATGATGGCGGTTTGGAAGTCGGTTTGTAAGGGGTAACTTCATTTTCTGAAGGTGGTCGTTGAGGTACAGATGGTGAAGGACCTGGTCTGGGTTGATAAGTTGGCCCCAACGGTGTTTGAGACTTTGTGGGAGGTAAATATTCTGGTTTAGCGGGCTGTCCAGGTTTTTCACCAGGGCGGCCGGATTGACTTCCAAAACCAGGTTGTCCAGGACCGCTTGGTTGACCTCCAAATCCTGGTTGACCAAGAGTACCGGGGCGACCAGGTTGCCCAGGAGCACCAGGTTGTCCAGGCCGTCCTGGTTGACCACCAAATCCAGGGCCGCTAGGTTGACTTCCCAACCCAGGTTGTCCAGAAGTGCTAGGGCGACCGGGTTGACTTCCGTATCCAGGTTGTCCAGGCCTGCTGGGTTGTCCAGGACGTCCAGGTTGACCACCAAATCCAGGGCCACTAGGTTGACCAGGTTGACTTCCGTATCCAGGTTGTCCAGGACCGCCTGGTTTTCCAGGTTGACCACCAAATACAGGACCACTAGGTTGACCAGGTTGTCCCGGTGTGCCAGGTTGTCCAGGACGTCCAGGTAGACCACCAAATATTGGGCCACTAGGTTGGCCAGGAGAGGTAGGGCGGCCAGGTTGACTTCCGTATCCAGGTTGTCCAGGACCGCCTGGTTTTCCAGGTTGACTACCAAATCCAGGGCCGCTGGGTTGACCTCCAAGTCCAGGTTGTCCAGGACGTCCAGGTTGACTACCAAATCCAGGGCCGCTGGGTTGACCTTCAGGTCCAGGTTGACTACCAAATCCGGGGCCGCTGGGTTGACCAGGAGAGCTAGGGCGACCAGGTTGACCTCCAAAAGCAGGTGAGCCAGGTTGGCCACCAAACCCAGGGCCGCTTGGTTGGCCAGGAGAGCTAGGGCGACCAGGTTGACTTCCGAATCCGGGTTGTCCGGAACCGCCTGGTCTTCCAGGTTGACCACCAAATCCAGGGCCAATAGGTTGACCAGGTTGTCCAGGACGGCCAGGAGAACTAGGTTGTCCAGGACGTCCAGGTTGACCACCAAAACCGGGGCCGCTAGGTTGGCCAGGAGAGCTAGGGCGACCAGGTTGACCTCCAAAACCAGGTGTGCCGGGTGTGCCAGGTCGTCCAGGTTGACCACCAAATCCAGGGCCGCTTGGTTGGCCAGGTGTACCAGGGCCACTTGGTTGACTTCCGAATCCGGGTTGTCCGGGACCGCCAGGTTTTCCAGGTTGGCCGCCAAATCCAGGGCCAATAGGTTGACTACCAAGTCCGGATTGTCCAGGACGGCCAGAAGTGCCAGGTTGTGCAGGACGTCCAGGTTGACCACCAAATCCAGGGCCGCTAGTTTGGCTAGGAGAGCTAGGGCGACCAGGTTGACCTCCAAAACCAGGTGTGCCAGGTGTGCCAGGGCGTCCAGGTTGACCACCAAATCCAGGGCCGCTAGGTTGGCCAGGTGTGCTAGGGCGACCAGGTTGACTTCCGAATCCGGGTTGTCCGGGACCGCCAGGTTTTCCAGGTTGACCACCAAATCCAGGGCCAATAGGTTGACTACCAAGTCCAGGTTGTCCTGGACGGCCAGGAGTGCCAGGTTGTCCAGGACGTCCAGGTTGACCACCAAATCCAGGGCCACTAGGTTGGCCAGGAGAGCTAGGGCGACCAGGTTGACTTCCAAAACCAGGTGTGCCAGGTTGGCCAGGGCGTCCAGGTTGACCACCAAATCCAGGGCTGCTAGGTTGACCAGGTGTGCTAGGGCGACCAGGTTGACTTCCGAATCCGGGTTGTCCGGGACCGCCAGGTTTTCCAGGTTGACCACCAAAACCGGGGCCGCTAGGTTGACCAGGAGGTAAGTATTCTTGACCAGGTCCAGTTTGTCCGGGCCGACCAGGTTGAGAAGGTTTTCCAGGTTGTCCTGGTGCACTAGGTTGCGCACCGAATCCAGGGCCACTAGGTTGACTTCCGAATCCAGGTTGACCGGGAATACCAGGTCGGCCAGGTTGACCATCAAATCCGGGTCCGCTAGGTTGACCAGGTGAAGTGGGGCGGCCAGGAGTGGTAGGGCGACCGGGTTGTCCGGGAATGCCGGGTTTTCCAGGTTGTCCACCAAATCCGGGTCCGCTAGGTTGACCAGGAGGGCTTGGGCGACCAGGCTGACTTCCGTATCCAGGTTGTTCGGGTCGGCCGGGTTGGCCCGGTGTGCCAGGTTGTCCAGGACGTCCAGGTTGGCTACCAAATGCAGGGCCACTAGGTTGACCAGGAGCGCTAGGGCGACCAATTTGTCCGTATCCAGGTTGCGCAGAACCGCCAGGTTTTCCAGGTTGACCTCCAAATCCAGGGCCGCTGGGTTGACCTCCAAATCCAGGTTGTCCAGGACGTCCAGGTTGACCACCAAATCCAGGGCCGCTTGGTTGGCCAGGAGTGCTAGGCCGACTAGGTTGACCTCCAGGTGTGCTAGGTTGGCCAGGACGTCCAAGTTGACCACCAAATCCAGGGCCGCCAGGTTGACCAGGAGCGCTAGGGCGACCAGGTTGACTTCCGTATCCAGGTTGTCCAGGTTGAGCACCTAATACAGGACCACTGGGTTGACCAGGTCGACCCGGTGCGCCAGGGCGGCCAGGTTGACCACCAAATCCAGGACCGCTAGGTTGGCCAGGAGAGCTAGGGCGACCAGGTTGACTTCCGTATCCAGGTTGTCCGGGACCGCCAGGTTTTCCTGGTTGACCACCAAATCCAGAGCCGCTAGGTTGACTACCAAGTCCGGGTTGTCCAGGAATACCAGGACGCCCAGGCTGTCCGGGTGCTCCAGGTTGTCCAGGTAGGCCACCAAATCCAGGGCCACTAGGTTGGCCAGGAGAGCTAGGGCGACCAGGTTGACTTCCGAATCCGGGTTGTCCGGGACCGCCAGGTTTTCCAGGTTGACCACCAAATCCAGAGCTACCAAGTCCAGGTTGTCCAGGACGGCCAGGACGTCCAGGTTGACCACCAAAACCGGGGCCGCTAGGTTGACCAGGAGGTAAATATTCTTGACCAGGTCCAGTTTGTCCGGGCCGACCAGGTTGAGAAGGTTTTCCAGGTTGTCCTGGTGCACTAGGTTGCCCACCAAATCCAGGGCCACTAGGTTGACTTCCGAATCCAGGTTGACCGGGAATACCAGGTCGGCCAGGTTGTCCACCAAATGCGGGTCCGCTAGGTTGACCAGGTGAAGTGGGGCGGCCAGGAGTGCTAGGGCGACCGGGTTGTCCGGGAATGCCAGGTTTTCCAGGTTGACTACCAAATCCAGGGCCGCTAGGTTGACTTCCATATCCGGGTGTTCCAGGACCACCTGGTTTTCCGGGTTGACCACCGAATCCAGAACCACTGGGTTGACCAGGTTGTCCAGGAGTGCCGGGTTGTCCACCAACTCCGGGTTGACCAGGTCGAACCGGTGCGCCAGGTTGTCCAGGGCGGCCAGGTTGACTACCAAATCCGGGACCGCTAGGTTGACCAGGAGAACTAGGACGACCAGGTTGTCCAGGACGGCTAGGTTGTCCAGGTTGACTTACAAAACCAGGTTGTCCCGGTGCGCCAGGTTGTCCAGGACGTCCGGGTTGACCACCAAATCCAGGGCCGCTTGGTTGGCCAGGAGTGCTAGGCCGACTAGGTTGACCTCCAGGTGTGCTAGGTTGGCCAGGACGTCCAAGTTGACCACCAAATCCAGGGCCGCTAGGTTGACCAGGAGCGCTAGGGCGACCAGGTTGACTTCCGTATCCAGGTTGTCCAGGTTGAGCACCTAATACAGGACCACTGGGTTGACCAGGTCGACCCGGTGCGCCAGGGCGACCAGGTTGACCACCAAATCCAGGACCGCTAGGTTGGCCAGGAGAGCTAGGGCGACCAGGTTGACTTCCGTATCCAGGTTGTCCGGGACCGCCAGGTTTTCCTGGTTGACCACCAAATCCAGAGCCGCTAGGTTGACTACCAAGTCCGGGTTGTCCAGGAATACCAGGACGCCCAGGCTGTCCGGGTGTGCCAGGTTGTCCAGGTTGACCCCCAAATCCAGGAGTGCCAGGTTGAGCAGGTTTTCCTGTTTGACTCGGAAAGCCTGGAGGTAAATATTCTTGACCAGGTTTACCCGGTATGTTTGGTTTTTGTCCAGGTTGTCCAGGACGTCCAGGTTGACCACCAAATCCAGGGCCACTAGTTTGGCCAGGTGTGCTAGGGCGACCAGGTTGACCTCCAAAACCGGGGATGCCAGGTTGGCCGGGACGTCCAGGTTGACCACCAAATCCAGGGCCGCTAGTTTGGCCAGGTGTGCTAGGGCGACCAGGTTGACCTCCAAAACCAGGTGTGCCAGGTTGGCCCGGACGTTGAGGTTGACCACCAAATCCAGAGCCGCTAGGTTGGCCAGGAGAGCTAGGACGACCAGGTTGACTTCCGTATCCAGGTTGTCCGGGACCACTAGGCTTCCCCGGTTGACCACCAAATCCAGGGCCGCTAGGTTGACTACCAAGTCCGGGTTGTCCAGGAATTCCAGGACGTCCTGGCTGTCCGGGTGCGCCAGGTTGTCCAGGTCGGCCACCAATTCCTGGGCCGCTAGGTTGACCAAGAGAGCTTGGGCTACCAGGTTGACTTCCGTATCCAGGTTGTCCGGGACCACTAGGTTTTCCTGGTTGACCCCCAAATCCAGGGCCGCTAGGTTGACCAGGAGCGCTAGGGCGACCAGGTTGACTTCCGTATCCAGGTTGTCCAGGTTGAGCACCTAATACAGGACCACTGGGTTGACCAGGTCGACCCGGTGCGCCAGGGCGGCCAGGTTGACCACCAAATCCAGGACCGCTAGGTTGGCCAGGAGAGCTAGGGCGACCAGGTTGACTTCCGTATCCAGGTTGTCCGGGACCGCCAGGTTTTCCTGGTTGACCACCAAATCCAGAGCCGCTAGGTTGACTACCAAGTCCGGGTTGTCCAGGAATACCTGGACGTCCTGGCTGTCCGGGTGCGCCAGGTTGTCCTCCAAATCCAGGGCCGCTAGGTTGACCAGGAGTGCTAGGGCGACCAGGTTGGTTTCCGTATACAGGTTGTCCAGAACCGCCCGGTTTTCCAGCTTGACTACCAGGTTGACCTCCAAAACCAGGTTGACCGCCAAATCCAGGGCCGCTAGGTTGGCCAGGAGAGCTAGGACGACCAGGTTGACTTCCGTATCCAGGTTGTCCAGGTTTTATAGGTTGACCAGGGCCGCTGGGTTGACCTCCAAGTCCAGGTTGTCCAGGACGTCCAGGTTGACCACCAAACCCGGGCCCGATGGGTTGACCTCCAGGTTCAGGTCGTCCAGGTTGACCACCAAATCCGGGTCCGCTAGGTTGGCCAGGAGAACTAGGGCGACCAGGTTGTCCTCCAAAACCAGGTTGTCCCGGTGTTCCAGGTTGTCCAGGACGTCCAGGTTGGCCACCAAATGCTGGTGTGCCAGGGCCACTTGGTTGACCTCCACGTCCAGGTTGACCTGGTCCGCCGGGTTGACCGGGTTTACCTGGACCGAATGAGCCTGGTTGACTAGGATACCCACTAGGTCGGGGGTAATCAGTATCTATTCGGTTATCAGGTGGAAATGGCACTTTTGGTGTATCGTAATGATAACCATCTTCTCGAAAATCTGTGTCGAGATGAGATACATCCGCCCGGACACTAATCACAATAAATAAAGCTGTCAGTAGCACCAACAATTTCTAAAAGTAACAATAACAACAAAATCTATTCAATAAAACCTTTTTATATATTTTTTAAATGATATTTATAAGAATCACCAAAACTTTTTAAAAATTATCCTTTATGTGGGTGAAAATGTGCAGCGTTATTTGAAATATTTAAATCATATTTATTTATTTAAAGTTTAAACGTTGGCTTCTTTATGTTTTTGAACAAATTTAAACAAATTTGGGTTATAGAGCATAATATACACATATAATATAAAGCACACACTCGATCAATATTCCACATTATACAACACGTATAAGATATCCTTTTTTTTTGTTTCAATGGTTAAATGACAAAACATTATTTCGTAGATATATAATTTCGTTCAACTTTTGTGAAGTGACATTTAGTTGGAATCAATCATCATACACAATAAAAAAAAAAACATTTCCACAACAATGATGCTTAAGTACTGAAGATGTTTTTTGCATTATTATTAATAAGGAGAAGCACAATTTATTTCTTTTGTTTTTCTACTGCAAACTCACCATCGTTACGTTTTTTTATTAAACTGTTTTAAAGTGTTGTACTATACGAGCGAGTACATCCATTAATAGCTATTTATGTTAATTAATCGAAACCGCGAACACCAGAAATTATTTAATTATTAATAATTTTTTTTAATGCTTGATATGTTTACGGCTCGCAATCCGAAATGCGAATAAGTGTCTTTTGTTCTCCCTATGTCGATTTATATTGAAATGCATTAGAAGGAATTTAGGTAAAGCCAAGCTTTAGAAAAATCTCTTAAAACGTGAGATCTTTTCATATTTTCTAGTTTTTATATATGTGTTGTTATTATTGTTGTTGTTGTTGTTTTTATTTGAACAAGTTGATGTAATGGTTATGCTAAGCTTGTAAGACGATTTGTTACTTTTTATACCCACCACATAAGAAGTAGGCGTCACAGCCCCTACAAAGTATATATATTTTTAATTTATACATATTTACAATTATCCCATTCATCAATATGCCAAAAAGGGTCGTGGTCGATAACAGATGCGCCCACAATTTACAAAAAAGCTTATAAAGCGTAAAACTAGATTTGCAAGCTGATACGTAATACAAACACTATACCTGCCACGCACACTATTATGGATGTGGATATTTAGGATTTGGCCCAAGCCAAATTTACTTCAAGAGCACCTTTCACTGTGAGACTCAGCATCAGGTACTGCAGGGGACATAATTGTTGTTAATTTTATTTAGAGTCTATATTCCCTTATAAAAATATATATAAAAGCATATATTTAGGAGTCCTACCATTAAATGAGCAGGAACGCATGCTTCCTGGATTATTGTTTTAACTATTGTAGGGCATTGGATGATCGGACTTTACATTGAAAACGATGTTGTTTTTACTTGTTTTGCTCTTAGTTTAGTTCAAGTGGAGATGTATTCATTTATATTTGCTGAATAATAAAAAAAAAAAAACTATTCATATTACTACGACTAGTACTACTACTACAACAATAATAATAATAAACATAATGCAAGTACATAAATAAAAAGCTAAATAACAACATACCTCTACTACAGCAACTCCCTGCCAGACAATTGGATTTAAAAACTTAACTTTTTTTATGATTGTATACAGTTTAGTGCATCGTTAAGCGTGTGAGCGTGTGAGTGTGTGTAAGTGTATGTGTATGGATATTTTTAGTTTAAGGGAGATTACATGCAAGATTCTCCGTGTTAGCAGATTTGCTTGTTGTTTTCATTAGTGATGCTGCCGATTTTTGGGTTTTTGGTTATTAGCTGTTGTTTTTGTTTTTGTTTGGTTCTATCGTTTATTTTTGCCGTAGCCGACGCGACTGCTAAAGCATTAAAGTTTGCAATTGTTTGACAAAAGCTGATAATAAGCATCAATTGCACGTTATTTAAAAATATATATATATAAAAAAAATAAAAAAAAATTAAAAGATATTACCTCTCAAGAATATGATTGTATGTCTGGGTGTTGTTTCTGCTGTTGTCTACCACACCGCTACCTTTTGTGTGTTAATGAAGTTTAAAGATTGTTGCTGTTTGGCAAAAAACCAAATCTCATTCAATTGTTGTTTTATGTGTTATTTTTTTTCTATGATGCAAGTTGTATTTTTTTTTCTTTTCTTGTACCTTTCAATAGCTTTGAAAATGACGAACTATAATTTTGCCCAGTTAAAGTTTAAAAACTAATTATTTATATTTTTTTAAAATATTTTCATTAAAATTTTAAACTTTAAGAGAATTTTCCAACTTGCCATAAATTAAATGAGTAAAGTCTCTCAGTTGTGCCATAAAGTTTTAACACTTAATGTATGCACATATACGAAAGACTTAAGATGCAAACTTGTTAATAAAGTTTTAATTTTAGACCCAAATTATCAGCATGATTATTAAGTATGATGAATATTGGAAAATTAAATGTTTTATGGAAATGTCACACGACATTTTATAAGTATAACGTTGCGGTCGCAACATGAACACACACAAACACACACAATATCTAACTCAATAAAAGTAACATTAAATCATGCAGACACTAACATTTAATGTGAACTTGATGATAATAATATTTTATTATATAATTTGTAATAATAAAAAAGTAAGGATTTTAATAAATGTTGCATAAATAAGGTCACATTGTAATTGTGATGAAAACTTTAATGTCCTTTTGTGCTGTAGATTAAATATTGTGGCAAAGGGTGTATGAATGTTTGTAACTCCTAAACGGTAAATTAAATTATATCAAAATCTTCAGTATATGAATTGATTCAACCATATCCGTCCGTCTGTCCAAATAATTTGTACGCAAGCTAAAGAGCGCATTTTTTCAGACATTTCAATGAAATTTAGTACAAAGACTTGTTTTAGCTCAAAGGGAAACTCTATTGAAAATGGACCGTATGAAACCATTTTTACAACTGCTCCTCATATAAAGTCCCTTTATAATGAAAGTCTTTATATGATAAAAAATTGTAATTCTTAATATTTTATAGTAATATTTAGTGAAGAATACTTAATTGGAATAATATTTGATTGTACCAAATTTGAACTTAATCGGACTAATTTTAGAACCCCTTCTCATATAACGCTTTACCATTACTTGTAGCATAATAAAGGGTATTAAATTGTTGGGCTTGATCGACTGTAACATTTTCAACATATATTTTTTTATTATATATTGTCCATTCTTTGTTGTTATTGTGTTTAATGTTAGTTGACACCAATTTCCTTGCAGTTCATGTCAATCACAAAGTGTTAAAAGATGTTGGTAAACGATTTTGTATTAAATAACTTTTTGATGGTTTTTATGATTTGTTTTCTGTATTATTGTTCTTGTTGTTAACATAGTGTTGTAAGCATTGCTAATGACTTTATAATCAATTATTAAATGTATGCTAATATTTTAAATACAAAAATTAAAAAAAAGGAAATTATTTAACAATTGCATGTAATTGTAGTTTAAAAAAAAAATAAGTAAAAAGTAAAATCTTAAATATTTTTTATATGAATACACAAATTGGGGGCGTGGCAGATAGCTGATAATGCATATATGTACTTTGTACCATCAAACACTGTGAAAATAACTTTTTTTTATAAAAATATGAGCGTACCGTACCTCGTTCATTTATGGCACTTTAATAAATGGGCTAAATATAAGTATATATACCAATTTAAAACATTTTTATGCATGATGTAAAGATTTTTAAGATTTATAGGCGTGGCTATGTACATACCATAAATATGGATACAATATTTCAACCGAATACCTCAAAACGCAAGCATTCTAACAATAGAAAGATACACGGACGCACAGACAGAAATAATTCCATCGACGCAAACTTTTGTCCTCATCAAAAATTATCTCTTTGTAACTTAAGACGCCTTCTCCTACAGTATTACACAGCGTATGACTAATAATCCAAGATATACTGGATATATTACGAGGAAATATTATATTTTATTTTATCAAGTTTGTTGTTTAAATCTTTTGTGTGTAACGTATCAATTATAAACAAACCGTGATGTGCAGACTTTATTAAAATTTTGTATATACGAATGAGTTCATGACACATTGCACTAATAACTTCAAGTACATGTTATTTGAATAACAACAATAAACACAAAAACAAACAAAACAAATAAATGCATTTATGCATGTTTACAACCCCTACATATAAACTATAAAACATACAAGGAAATATTGTACAAATGACAGTTGATGCCGCTAGCTGTTTGAATGTTGAATTTGCACATAGAGGTACCAAAAAAGGCCAAAAAAAAAAAAGTCAACTTCTAACCTCAACCATCATTGCTATAACCTCATCATCGTCATCATAATTTCAACTCAACAACTCAACAACTTGTGTTGTTGGTGTCACAAATTGTCAGTTATTATAAATGTTGCTGTATGCGCGTATTGCAACGTGAAGTTTTACCAAAAACAGTTTTTTTGTTTGTTTTTACTTTTTTGTATAAATTATAAAAATATAAAATATATGCTTGTATGAAATATTTAGTCTATTGTTGTTGTTGTTGCTGTTGTTTTAATGATGATGGTGGTTGTTGTCTAGCAAGATTTTTTTTTAAATAATTGCATGGCTTATTAATAAATTTATGAATTTGATGAATTCTCATTATTTTTCTTGTTACCTTCGGTGACCTTAAGTGTGAAATTGAATAATTTTTCATTATTTTTTTTTTACAATATTAATGTAATAAAATTAAGACTATCGTGCCCTTAAAACCTTATTGATAAATTTTATATTAATTGCTGTCATTGTGTGTTTAGTGTGTTTACATAGAGAACTGAGATTTCTTGGTTTAAGCCAGGTAGTGTGTGACACCTTTCACTATGAACGAGTAAAAATAACTAAATTTGCTTTCTGTATAAAATCAAAACATTTAGCTCAATATTTTAAAATTTACAACCGCCAGTATGCTAACAAAAGACAAACATACGGATATATAGGCATAGATGGTCTTAGTTTAGCATGCTGATCACGATTATAGGGTTTGAGCGTTGCAAATGGAATGACACCTTTGTGAAGCGTATAATATGAACACCAAGCCGTAAGGAGCGGCTACTGTATGTGATTGAGATTATCAAGATCTTGATTTTAATATGCATCGGAGGCCAATTAATACAACTTAATGTAAATCTTCAATTGTCTAACCTTTCCTCTAGCATTTCAATATAAACCATCCTCTGCTGTATTTTAAATCCCAAACATATGCCAAGGTTGTTGTTGTCGTTGTTATTGTTGTTATAGTTCACATAAACTTTTATATTGATCACAGCTCATACACATTTTCAATACAATTGTACAATTTACAGCCATTGACTTGACTTTGACACCACGACAACGACAATCCGCATAAAATTGACTTTTCATCTTTATTTAATAATATGTGTATGACGAATGGCATAATAAATATTGCAATTAAAAGGAATTGTAATAATTTCAATTTTCTAACATTTGATGTTGCATCAATTGACAATAATTAGTTTTTACAGCATCGGCGAAGGTGCTTATGCATGACAAAGATAAAATTATGTTAATAAATATATAAATTAAATTTGTCATCTGTGACATACATGTTTTATTATTTTATTTGATGTGTTTTCGACTTTATTCATTCATATACCCGAACAAGTCACCAATTCTGTTCTACAACAACAAAACTGTTTGTTTATATAGCCAACCGTAAATGGCCAAATGGGAGAAATACATCCATACATATATGTTTACATATACGTATATATATTTATTACATTAAGTAAATGTTAAGGTCGTCCACTATTTCACTTTAAGGTCGTTGTTAAACTTTATATAATATGTGTGGAGGTGAGTATGTGAGAATAGCCACTTCGACCACTTTCAAGCAATTAATAAATAATATAAATCTGCATATATTTTCTTACTACTCGTTTATTACTAATAGATACAATAGCTTTTTGTTTTTTCTCTTATTATAGATTACACATGAGTTACAAGTAGATGACAGCGTTGATTGATTTTCGTTTTTCTGTAGTATAGGAAACATTTGAACATGATTCAATTATGTTACTACATGCAGCTTGTGATTCATTTTAATTAAAAATCAATTATCAAGGCGCCAAAAGACAAGTAAATTACTGCAACCAGTTTTTCTTAAGCTGTTCAATGTTTTAGTTTCATTATGAAGCGTCAGACTAAGTAAGTACTTCAATAAATATGATTGAAAACAGGGAAATATTAGCTTTAAATAGGGGCAAGGGCAAGAGATTCCTACAACCTCAATCAACCAAAGATCCTCGACTGCATACAATGAAGAGCTCAGGTACTCAGAGATGATGAAAGTGTGTCTAGTTCTCTCGAAATGTGGGTTGTGTACCATTTTTAAGCAAGTATCTCTTTCACAAATCTTTTGCAGAGGTACAGAAAAATGATTCCTTCAATCAAATTTTTTAACAATACCATCAGGCTTCTTCAGCTTTCTCACAACACAGTGTCGAAAGAATTCGTTCTGTAACCATTTCCCTCTGTGAGGAACTAATTACCACTAGATGTCTTTCCCGCCACAAATCAAGTCGAGCTTTAATAAATCCTACTCATATACACCTCTAACCTAACCTTCCTAAGCATCACCGTGCCAGTATGTACAAAATTTTAGCTCCATAACTAAATTTTTCAGCATAGTTAGTGATTTAATAAAGAATAAACCGCCTCTGTTATTGACTTGAAGAAGATACATTATAGACTATCACAAGTAGGTGTCAAAGACCCTACAAAGTATACAAATATATATATTATAGTAAGTTTACCTCATAAAAATGAAATTTTTATAATCATAAAAGTATAAATATCAATAGACGGATGTATAGACGGACATGACTGAATTGCCTCAAAACACCATCGATATTAACAAATATTTATATAAATAGAGGATCTACAAAAACCGGCTTCAAAATATTACCAATATTATATACAACTGCCGTACAGAGTACAGTTGATTTAATACTAATCTACCAAAAGTCTAATTATCTTCAGTCAAAATGCAATATCAATAGAAAATGTGCGTTTAGTTAAACGTTTCTTAAAAAATGTGCAAAAGAAACCTTCAAGCTAACTATAATGTTATAAATATGATAATAAGTTTGTGTATGCTTGGCTGATGATATATATTTATAGAGCTAACACAAACAAACAACTAAAAACTGAGTTATCGATTTGGAATCAAGTCGAATTTTAAAAACACACTTCATTACATTGTTTTGATATTTAATGTCTTAACATACAACTTTCATTATTGTTTTTTATGGGAAACTTAAAGCTTCATCATGTACACTGAGTGGCATATATTATAAATAAGATCAGTAATTTTCAAATTTTAAATACCTTCCACCTTCTATATTCAAACAGTGGGCGTGGCAGGTACATTATTATGCCCTCTAATATTACAGGTATTCCATAATAATCGGTTTCAATTGTAAATTAAGTTTTTTGTAAATTGTGGGCGTTTTTATTATCTGACCATGCCCATTTTTGGCACATCGATAGTTGGGCTAATTATAACTAAGTAAACCAAATTTTAACTTTATAGGATAATTTTTTTGGCAAATAGGTAGATTTTTTTCGATTGTAGGCGTGGCTTTTGAGTGATTTTGCTCAATTTTGTATTATGCGTACAAAAAATGAAGGTGCATGTATAAAATTTCAGCTCAATATTTCAAATGACAGTGAGAGAGCCAACAACAGACAAACGAATGGACGCACGGACATATATGTCTAGATTGACTTGGTTTTTAATGCTAATCAAAAATATATATACTGAAACAAATCTTTCTGGATGTTGCAAATGGAATGACAAACTCAGTATACCTATGTATGTGATGTGGAGGGTATAAAAATGTTGAATAAGGTACGGATGCTACTTAAAACGTTTACATTCATCTTTGCCTCTGTTATGAACGATATGACAAAGTTTTTATACTCACTTGCTTAAGAAATGGTTACATTTTGCGTAATACGTATACGTGCCCGACCACTGTACGTAACAATACAAACATGGGCATATTTCTATTTAGTCTAGTGAGTTAGAGAATCCACAAAATATACACAAGCACCCACCAATAGTCTATACACACAATACTATGCAGGTACTCTTATGCATACAATATATTTGTTTAAAAACCGGTAAAAATATTTTTTTATAGCAAAGTTGGAGAAAAAGATAAAACGACTGACTGACTAATAAGTCATTATTTACCTTAATAATGATAATTAGATGCAAGTTTAAGAATGCATTGAAAAAATTGCTTAATGAAAATTTCAATAGGATACTAAACATACATACACACATACCGAATATATTTACATTTTATTTACATAGCTGCTATATATATGTATATAAATGACCAGAGAGAGAGAAATAAGCGGAACTTGTCGAAAACGATTCAAAATGATGAAACATTGTTAGAAATTCTTTACAATTATGTAGCCTGTCACCGTGTTTATTTTGTATCCGGTTTTTATGCATATTCGTACGAGTATACCATATGTGTTTAAAATAAACAATTATTATATATAATAAAATATCATTGAGGCCTACTATTCATAACTTTCTATATCTATAAATGTCAACTACACCGTGGGAATTATAATGTTTCAATGTTGTGAAATACAAAAACAACAAATTAACAGGTTACAGTATCATCATTAATATTTATGTGTACGAGGTTGTGTGCTGTTTGTGCTTAAAGCAGCCAAAACAAGAAAGGCTTAATTTGAAATTGACACTCCTTAAAATTTTAGGATTATTGATGAGAGATGTTCCAATAAAATTAACTTACTTGCAGCACTCAATACCTTTGGTCAATAAGTGACACATAATGAAGAATTTTTATATTCTATAAGATGGGCAGTATACTAAGTTTGTCATTCACAATTTCCAAAAAGACTCCCTTAGAATTTATTCAGTGTCTGACTATGAAAACTTTGAACGCTTATATCTCGAAAACGGTAGCTCCTATCGATCTGAAAATTTTTGCGCCCCTTTTTCTAAATGCAATGAAGAATCCAATAATCTGAGTATCGAGGCCCTAGGATGACCTCTTTTTGAAAAAAAGAATACTTTGTAAAATTGTTTATATTAACTAAGTGGGCGGTGCCACGCCTCTAAAAATATATCACTGTAAAGCTGAAGAATTTTCCAGGTACGGGCAGTTGGTTTGAACTAAATCCATACATCGGTTCAAAAGTTATAAGCTATTGAACACGATTAATGTGAAAAAATTCGACAAAAAATATTTCCACTGATTTTTTGCCAAATTCTTCAAAACAATAACAAAAACCATCCTTAAAAGAAGATAATATTGTTTTGTTCATAACTTTGGAACAACAACTCCGATTTTGATGAAATATTTTGCAAACATTTGGAAATTTCTTGAGCTTTTCGGGGATATCTAATTAATGGGCGTGGCACTAACTATTGGCTTGGGAAAGGATTTTTTCTAAAATCATGTTGATTATTAACTAAATGGGTGATGCCACACCCACAGAATATACTTCCTTTGAAAGCTGAATTAATTTAAAATCATAATTCGAAATTTATTATATACATATATACAAAATGAACTACATAATGGAAACTCTTTTAAGAATAAGTGCTAATGGATTGTAAAGCACTTTATAAAGTAATTTGATGAAGTGACTTTGATGATCCTAGTGGACACTTATGACCTATTGAAACTAATTAGTTATATTTATAAACATATATTATATTTTTATTAATAGTAATAAAAAAAAGCTCATAAATATAAAATTCACACGTTTGTTAAGAATCTTTATGTTGCCTCCCTCTGTGTTTATATTTTGCCATAAATTTACATTCAAAGAAAAGACGAAGAACATTTGAAATAATAGTTTTTTTTTAATTTATTTTATTATAAAAATGACATTGGAATGAAAATTATTACAAAAAGTTGTTGGTTGTACGCTGGTAAACATCTAAACTTGAATTCCTTCCATTTGTTAGCTATACTGTACAGTAGTACTGGAGTATACTCGTATATGAAAATTTTATAATGTTATGAACAATTATTCTAAATTAAAAATTATAATAAAATTTGTAATGGCAGCTATTTTACTTTTTCTAAGACAGGATTTTTTCCCTTTTAAATATAAATCGCAATAAATCTGTTTTTTATTTTCTCCAAGGCTATCGTTTGAAAGAAATCAGTTACTGCCTTAGTCTATGTAGCTAGATTTTTTGTTCAATTTATTTCGTTGTAATTTTAGTTATATTTAATCTCTTTAGTTTTAAAGATTTTCAAAATCGTTTGCCAAGACTTTTGTTTGTTAATAAATATTTTATATTTATTTGCCACGATAGATTTCTATAATGCGATCCTGATCAACATATTCGAATATATGAGGAGCGTCCATTAAAATACCTACAGTACCGGCAGTGGTAACAATAAAAAAGATGTACAACTGTAGACGATCTATTACCATGGCGACATATTTCCAATCTTCGCGAGTCTGCAAATGGAAAGAAGCGGAAATGTTAATAGTTACAATAAAATGGAAAAACTTAAATCAAACTAATGGATAATATTTATTTTTCGACTTACTTGTATGTAGAGATCTTCATTACGCAAATGTTCCGCTATAAATTCCACCGCTTCGGTAGCCTTACTGGCTTCGGGTGATAATAGTATAGAATCTGAAGATTCACTTTCACGCCTACATTGATCACCTAAACCCAAGTCAGCACCACTATTTACTTTACGATTAATTTTACAATTTGGGTGATGAAGATCCGATAATTCCATAACTTCCATTTTCGATTGTTTACCACCAATGGCACTATTTATAAAAAATATATTTAAAGATGTCTCAAAAGAAAAACTCTTCAACTATTTAACAAATACCTAATATGTTTGGGTAGCTCAGCGGGTGAACCATAAGAGGGATGAGGATGAGCTGGCATACTCATGCCGGGCATTTCCATCATCCAACGTAAACGAGTTTTACGCGGGCGTTTCATTAATAATAATGCTGGCAAATAATGTAGAAAAACGGTACGTATCCACATGGGCATACGATGAGTGCGAGGTCCACGAAAATTCCAATTAATTATAACCACAGTAACCAATATGGAAACGGTGTTCATTATAAAGGTAAATAATAAATATTTGGCAATTAAAGGCAACACTAGAGAAGTGGGTGGCAGAATTTTTGAGACCAATAACAGGAACACAACCAATGACAGTAGAATGCTAATACCCAGGGTAACCTAGTGAAGACATTTTTGTGTTTTTATTTTATAATATTTGTCATCTGTGTAGTGTTTGTTTGTTGAGCAATTAAATCACCTTTTCACCCGCCTCGGCTGGCAAATAGAATACCAACACACACAAGAACGATATCAACACCGTGGGTAATATTAAATTGACGGTATAGAATAAGGTTTTGCGACGTATGATAATGTAAAACGTGATATCCGTCTCAGTTGGATGATTGCCGTCACCTTCGTAAACATTCAGATAAGCGGGCACCTCAATTATATCCCAAGTGCCAGATTTCCAATAATCAGAAAGATCCACAAAGTTTTTCCCATTATACAATGCCAACGAAACTTGATCACCATTAAAGGTCCAAGAGCCAAACTTCATGATGCATGTCTGCTGATCGAAGGGGAAGTACGTGACATCAATTGTACAAGAACTTTGGTAAATGGCTGGTGGCACCCACAACACCTCCCCGGTGGGATATATCAATACATTCGATTTATAGCGCACTTCATAATTACCATCAGCACTAAACATAACAAGAGATGAATTTATTTATAAGTACAACACTTCATATTATTTATCGTTGGTTTTCTTTCTTTTTTTTTATATTTATTTTCAATTTATTGTTAACAGTCATGTATGCTACAGTAGTAGTATGGTGGCTAATGCTATTGGTTTGTTTGTACTTACTTATTGAATAAGACAATGTCCGGTTTCCAAACCTTATCGGGTGGCAGACGCAGCACCCCAATACCGCCATAGTCGGCTTCGTCCCATTGCAATTGATAATCGAACCAAACCAAACGTAACCAAACGTTTGATTTCATAATTTGATTTTTCTCATTCTAGGACGATTTTTTTTCATATGTGTTTTTTTTTTATTCATAATTTTTTTTTTATTTTTTTTAATGAAAAATAAAAATGTGATTACATGAGCAACCCATTGACATGATATATAAAATAGTGATAAATGATTGTTAACTGATTTATGGCAAAAAAGTGTTTGATTTGTTTGATGTTCGAGTGTTGAAAGTATGTTATGGTTGTTGATTAAAATGAAAAAAAATAGCAAGTCAAAAAGACAGTTGACATTGATCATTTTATACACTACAGTTTAGGGGTTCTAAAAATTGTCTAACTTGAATCAATTTCAATAATGCATACCTTTGGCTCAAAACACTCCTTTGCACCAAATTTCATTGAAATATCTTAAAAACTGTAGCAAAACCTTGCGTACAAATTTATATAGACAGACAGACGGACACACAGACTTGATACATTCGGTTTAGATTTTGATTGTGAAACGATTGGTATAATAAAAGATTGGCTTTATCCGTTTGGAATTGAAAAACATCCCCACAAACCTAATTTGCTCTTCGCCACAAGTGATGCAGAGTATAGGCATCTACAAATTTTCCACTAGGACTCAAATTATATAATTAAAAGTAACTATAACGTCAAAGGATTAATTTTTAGCCAATTGTGTTTGAAAAAAGTACATTTTATATAAAGTTTTATTTCAGAAAATAACAATACAAGGAAAGGCATTTTTTAATTGAATTAATTGACTTGCATTTCTCTAAGGAATCACTAATGAACTAATGCACGTTCTTGTGCCAAATATTTGTGAAATGTTTCGACAAACTTCCGAGTTCATAAAGGTTAAATATTATGATGCAAGGACGTACAGACAAAATCATATTGAAAGTGCGTGTAGTTTAATAAAAACTGCTTCTATGTTGAAGCTTTATAGAATTACAAACATAGTCAATGCTACAGCTAATGTAGGGTATATAAAATATTTATTGTATAATATAATTAATGGTGTTCTCTCTGACATGAATGGATAACTGAAATGATTGATTGATTGCATTAGCGATTGTTGAAGTATTTGTGTAAGTGTTTCTACGTGTTCTAATTTTTCTAATTTTGTGCACACTTACGACATTGATTAGCTGTACGAACGCCAAACCAAATCTTACTCCAACTTTTTGTGTCATATTCTGTACGGGTCGTATCAATTTGTTATATCCTCGAAAGAGGTCACGTACCAAGCGCTCCTCATCTTCGGATGCATTTACTGTTTTTTTTTCATTTTTTTTTATGATTTTGTGTGTTTTTGTTTCAAATCATTTATTTTGTGCATGAAAAGTGTCTCGTACACATACACACAAGCACACCAATTTTTTGTTTTATTTTTTTGTATATGAACGTGGTTGGACCCATATAAAGAATTTATATGCATTTATTAAAAGGAACCAACATCAATCAATGAAAGAAAGAGAGAAAGAGAGAGACATACGCATAGAGAGAGAAAGAGAAAGAGGATAAAATTAAAACAAAGAAAAATTCAAAAAATTCTCAAAATTTTTCTTTAGTTTTTGTGAAATTTTTCAATTTTTTTTCAATTTCAATTCATTCATTAAATAAAAAAACACCCACATATATCCAAATTAAATAATTATATATATTAAATGAAATATTAGGTATTAAGTATTTTAGAACAGGGAAGGGACGTAGCTTAGTTTATAGAGGTATGATATGATATTCGGTTCAAACATACATACACACACACCCGCATACATACTTTCACTCATATAATGTTACAAAAAATTGGTGCAAAACAACCTATTCATATAAATCAGGGTGTGCAACATTATGCTCATGGGTAGCCATGGCCGAAAAATAACCGCACGGTGTTATAATAAATTTTTAAGAATTAAAAAAAAATTATATTTGGTTACGATGGATTATATCAATGTCGGCATAAAACTTATATAGCTGATGATTCATTCTGAGACTGAACCCATCGCGAACAAGTGTAGAATCAAAGACCCTTACAGAGAACTTTTCTCTCGAATACATTTAGAAAAGCCTCATCACTACCGAGTTAGCGGCCATACTTCAGCATCTTAAAGGAGCAGAAATTGTAAGTATTATAAGTGTATCATTACTTTTAAAGAAGATGATGCCAAAGTCGTCGCCTTGTACTTTTCTTTCTCATGGCGAACTAATTAGTCGTGTAAATCAAGAGCTGAGTATATGTAAGGTAAGGAAATGCCTCGTGAAAGTCATGTAGAAGGTGTCCATTTCATAAAAACTAAGGTAGGTTCAAAATGTTAAGTGAATTACTCAATTCCAAAGGTTGTGGACATCTAAAAATCGACTTTAATTATAGATTATTTATTGTACTGTACTTGATATATGACGTTAAACTACAAAATAAAATTTCTTTTGTAAAAAAGTTATATTGACCAGGAAATCGTTTCTATGTTAAAGGAGTGTTTACTGTATTATATGTGATCTATGAAAACTAAAATGATACCATACCATAATACCATACATTTACGAGTATCAAGACAAAATCATACATATAATTATTATAATATTTTTGTTTTTGATTATTTTTGTATAACTCTGGAGATGAGAGTCTTCGACAATATTGCTCCCGTAAAATAAACAGTGTAACAGAAGGAGTATGAATTAAGATTCGGCAGTTGATACAGAAATCTTCTATTTGTTTACAGGTTCAGGTTTGTTATAGTTTTTTTTTGGTTTTATAGTTTAAGCAAAATTTGTAGGTGGTTTCATTATTGGAACGTAACAATGTGATACATGAAGTTGAAATTGAAATATATTTCAAACTTAAACAAATTATTTTTGTTTTTTGCATAATTCTTCTGGCATTTGTTTTGTGTATAATTTTACAATATTTTATCGTATTATTGTAAAAAATAAATTAAAATTCTTTTAATTGAATAAGAAAAAAAAAATACATTTTTAATTAAGATGAATATGTTAATTTAAAACACTTTGATTGAATTGACTAAGAAGATAACAAAATAGCAGTTGTAGGCGTAGGTATGTAAGGTACTCAAAAATATATAGCATTGTGTTGCTTGCTTTAGTAGCACAAGTTTTTCTTTCTAAAAATTGAACTCCTTTTCATATAAATTTATAGACTTTTATGCCCGCCCTAAGTAAGAGCTTTATACCATCCGCATAAGATGCGTAGGAAGCTACTAGAAGAGATCTCAGACACCCCATCATTATTATTGGCCTATTTAGGTCTTACCCGATAATCGGGTTCAAAATATGCACAGTTGATTATTAAGATGAAGATTACCTCAATGAATTTGATCAAGAAATATTTTTCTTGGGTGAAAATACGTCTTTCTACCAAATTTTATCGAAATATCTAAAAACAATGAGACCTGCGCACAAATTTACATAAACAGACAGACGGATGCACAATTTAGATAGAAATGACGAATCGATTGGTATAATAATAGGTAGTAGTAACATATCTACTGTAGGGTATAGAAAAATAAAATAAAAATTTATCATCTTCTTGCAATAATTTATTAATTTTGAATTCTTTACGTCACTGGAAGAATTTGCTTAATTTTGGAATATATTGTAAATCGATAAGTGTTTTTGTTAAGTTATCGAAAAATCACAATAATATATATGCATGAAGGAGTGTAATATAAAAATTTTATGCAAATTGATACAAATCACTGAAATGCCATTAAAATGTTTCGGATGGAAATGTTCTAAAGAGGTGCAACAGCGAGATAGTGAGAGAAATAGAGCGAGAGATAGAGAGAGAGAGAGAGAAAACTTTGACAAGTTTTTAAAATCCTTTAAAAGGAAATTTTGAAAAATTGTCAAAGCTTATCTTACATATATATAGAGAAAAAAATCAAATCATTGCTCTAAGTATCTCATAAACGTATTATTGTACAGATTGTGTAATATTGTACTAAATAGGAAAGAAGTTTACAAAGAATTTATACTCTTCTAATATCCTTGGCATCCCATGTTTTTAGTTTACTTTAGAGATTTTACTTTTACTCTCTTGCAGATGCTCTTTATTATACTCTCCACTTAAGATGGGGGGAAGTATACTAAGTTTGACATTCCGATACAACACATAGAAGAACGTGTCAGCAGCAAAAACTGAGGTCGCGATTCTATGAAAATTTTTGCGCCCCTCTTTCGAAATCCAATGAAGAATCCATTAATCGAAGTATCGAGGTCGTAGGCGGCCTGGTGTTCTTCACATATATCTATGTTTGGTGTGATTTTCATTAAAAAAAAAGTGGATATGATCGGACACGCCTACAATTTACAAAAAACCATACTCAACATAGAACTAGACTTGCAAGCTGGTGCGTAATCATGTACCTGCCACGCCCACTATTTATATAAAGATGTGGAGAGTATTTAAGATTTGGCTTTAGCCAAATTTAATTTTCTGTGTAAAAATATTTACAAGTAGATACTTATGTAAGTATACATTAGACGTGTGTATACAATAAGGAAAATATGTATATATATATATAAAAAAATATATGTTTTGTAACAAATATCAAAACATAAGGCAAGAACTTCTTAGAAAAGTGAATCAAACAAATACAACTTAATATGGTAAATAATAGTGAAATAAATAAATAATAAATAAAAATAATAATTTTATAAGAAAGGTTGAAAAGTCCCTGCTTACCTAATAGGTTGTGATGAAAAACTTCCAAACCAATCACCAGTAGCACTGTCCAACATGAGTAGTACCATTTCTTCGGCAACATCTTCATCAGAATCTGTGTCAAGCCTCACTTTACCTTAATTTTTCATTATAATTGCCTCTTAAAAAAATTCGTATATAGTATAATTATATAAATTGTATGCATATGTAACATATAGGGAATGCTTACAAAGAGCCACACCTAAAACTTTTCTAAGAAAACTTCAATCACTTTTACACATTTTGTCTTCTTGGAAATGAGTTTTTGCAATATTTTTTGTATATTTTTCTTTTATAAATTTTCTCAATTAATTTTATTTTATAATTATTTTAATTTTTTTTCTATTTTTTCTATAATCACATAGTTTTATAAAATTTTCCGTTTTTTGTGTGTACTTTGGTAAAAAGGATTCTGTATTAAAATTGTAGATTTTTCTGAGCTATCCAAGGTAAATTTTTTCTTTTTTTTTTTGTGCAAATCTCTACTTCCTTATTGCGCAAGCTGTGTTTTATATAACTCTCAGAGAGAGAGTTTTTGTTTTTATGTGAAATTTTAATAAACAAATAAAAACACATGGCATTCGGCATTATGGTCATATGCAGCCTTCCGCATTTGTTTGTAACATTAGTAGACCCCCTGTTGTCATTATTTGTTTACGACAAGTGCCTACCACTTTGTGAAACTGGGTTATTTCTACCACGGTTACACAAAAGTAGTTAAGTTGATTTGATTAACTTGTATTTCATTTTATTATTAACCTAGAGTTTGTTTCTGATTTGGTATGTAGAAGGTCTTTGGCCTAATTATTTAATAACAAATAAGAAAACTAATTTTAAATGCCCTCCACATTTTCATATAAATAGTGGGCATGGCAGGTATATGACTTTACCCTATAAGAGTGTGTGCCTTACATGTACACTTACAAGTCTAGTGCTGAGTACTGTTTTTGGTAAATTGTGAGTGTATCCGTTATCCAACCATGCCCTTTTTTTCAACATTTTATTTTAAAAAGTCTTTTCTTAAGCAAACGGGCAGTGCCACATCCATAAATTAAAGATCACCGAACAGCTGAAGAAATTTCCAAACGTTTGCAAAAAATTTGACCAAAATCGGAGCAGTAGTTTTCTAGTTATAAGACAATCAAATTCACATTCATTATTGTGTGTGTGTGTATGTATGTGTGGTCGTAATTTGAAAAATCACAAAACAAACATGAAAATGTTAGCAAAATACCAGGCGCCCAGAATGCCGCAGTAAGCAAATTTTGATTCTAGATATTTTTTAAAGCCTTATAACTTGGAAACGGCTGGACTGATTTTGTTCAAACTTTTTTTGAAATGTTGTAAATTAATTCAGCTTTCAAACGAAGTATATTATGTGGGCGTGGCACCACCCATTTAGTAAAAAACCAAAAATATAATTTAAAAAGCCATATTCTAAAAAAACTGGCAGTGCCACGCCCATTAAAATTATTTCCCTGCAAAGCTACAGAAATTTCTATTCTCAGTTTGGGGATCTCTATAATCTTGCGTATTGTTAAATGTCTAAACGAAACCTTCATTATAGCGTAAATACATCAAAAGCTAGGGCCCTCAGTAGCTGAGTGGCTAAGTTGTTGTCTCAGTAAACTCTTCATATTGTAGACATGAGTTCGAATTCAGCTGAGAAGCAAAATTTTATAAGAATTATTCCAATAAGAAAAAAATTCCAATAAGAAAAAATTCCAATAAGAAAAAATTCCAATAAGAAAAAATTCCAATAAGAAAAAATTCCAATAAGAAAAAATTCCAATAAGAAAAAATTCCAATAAGAAAAAATTCCAATAAGAAAAAATTCCAATAAGAAAAAATTCCAATAAGAAAAAATTCCAATAAGAAAAAATTCCAATAAGAAAAACAACAAACGCATCAAAACGCATCAAAACGCATCAAAACGCATCAAAACGCATCAAAACGCATCAAAACGCATCAAAACGCATCAAAACGCACCCAACAACAACAACAACAACAACAACAACAACAACAACAACAACAACAACAACAACAACAACAACAACAACAACAACAACAACAACAACAACAACAACAACAACAACAACAACAACAACAACAACAACAACAACAACAACAACAACAACAACAACAACAACAACAACAACAACAACAACAACAACAACAACAACAACAACAACAACAACAACAACAACAACAACAACAACAACAACAACAACAACAACAACAACAACAACAACAACAACAACAACAACAACAACAACAACAACAACAACAACAACAACAACAACAACAACAACAACAACAACAACAACAACAACAACAACAACAACAACAACAACAACAACAACAACAACAACAACAACAACAACAACAACAACGTGTTCGTGCATGCTTGCAAATACCAGGCGCCCAGCATACCTCAGCAAGCACATTTTGTGTGTGTGTGTATGTACGTGTGGTCGTAATTTTAAAAATCACAAACCAAACATAAAAATGTTAGCAAAATACCAGGCGCCCAGCATACCCAGCAAGCAAATGACGATTTAAGATAATCTTTAAAGTCTTATAACTCGGAAACGGGTGGGCCGATTTTGTTCAAACTTTTTGTAAAATCTTGTAAATTAATTCAGCTTTCAAACAAAGTATATTATGTGGGCGTGGCACCACCCATTTAGTAAATAAACGAGAAAAATGATTAAAAAGTCATTTTTTAAGAAAATGGGCGGTGCCACGCCCACTAATTATCGATCCCCTAAAAGCTAAAGAAATTTCCAAACGTTTGCAAAAAATTTGACCAAAATCGGAGCAGTAGTTTTTTAGTTATAAGCCTAGCAAATTCACCTTCATTTTTGTGGTCGTCATTGTGAAATTCATGCCAATATAAAAGTGTGAGCAAAAGACCAGGCGCCCAGAATGCCTCAGTAAGCAAATTTTGATTCTATTTATTTTTTAAAGCCTTATAACTTGAACGGCTGTACGGATTTTATTGAAACTTTTTGTGAAAACTTGTAAATTAATTTAGCTTTATTCCAATTGCTTCACAATGTTCGTGTTCAATAGCTTGTAACTTTTAAACCGATGCAACCAGTTCAAGTCTAGTGCCCCTACTTGAAAAATTGATCATTCTAGTGAAAGAAATAATTTTTACCCAAAGTTTGTTAATGTCCTTTATTTAGAGTTTAATATATGAAAATATTATAAAGTCTGCTTAAGATTCTACTTAAAATTCTTATTTATTTTTATTTCCTATAAAAAAAGAGACAGATTTTTTTTATTTACACATTATAAAATAGAGTTTTTTTTGTTAACTATACGCATTAAATAATTCGTAAATCGCTCTCAATCTATTTGTCCTTTATGGGTGATGTAATAATCGTATATGGAAGCATCTCTCTTGCGCGATCTCAGATGAGTACAAGTGATTATTAGACAAGCACATAGAATACATAATAACATTGAAAATGTAACGGTTATGGCGGAAAAAGTAATTGTTTTCAGACAAGTTTGATTTGCAGTATGAGCCATATTTTGTTGTTGTCTTTCCACATAAAAACTTTCATCAGTTTCACCATCTTTCAGTACCCTTAGCGATTGGAATAGATTAACATTTTCCGATAAGGGTGTGTTCGGACGTTCAGTCATATCCAGATTGAGTTCATTATCCACATCAGGGGAAGTGGTGGTATTGAAACCAATTTCACGTTTAGTAACCGCCTTTAAATTACGCCAATGACAAGGTTGACTCTTTTATAATGAAAAACAAATTAAATAAAAAAATCCCCAATAAAAGAAGATTATCATATATACCGGACAGCGACCATGACACATCCGCACATCGCATTCAATATATAAAGCTGGTGAACCGGTAAAACGGAACGTTTTCATATAAGCGTAAACTTGAGTTTCAAATATACCCGTTTCCGACCAAGAACCACGAAAACGTGATATTAACTTATCATCCACCGGACAGCCATACTGATCAATCAATTGTATGCGTTTATTGGCTCCATTATGAGCATTACAATCATTCACCACTATATCGAAACCATCTTTGAATCAAAAGAAAAAACAATCCTTTGCTGAATATCAAAATTTTATGAAAAGAAAAAATCTCACCACTCACCATATTTACTTCTCATATAAATGATTAATGTTAATGGATCGCCAACACGTACCGGTCCAACCACACGCGGCCCTCCTATTCCATAACCATTCTGTATTTCCATATAACATTCGGGTGGACTCAGAGTAAACACTACTGGATTGCCGGTGGCCACTCTACGTTGTGAATGATATTCATTGATATTTCTAATGATTAACTACTACATATTGCCATTAAATTTATTGTCAATTGACAAACTACTCACTCCACATCTAGAAAGGGGAAGGTGACAGTCTTCCAAAAATCATAGCCATATTCGCACGTTACTTTGAAATGTTCATCATATTCTTCTTCAATCAAAGGATTATATTGCACGGTAACTGTATTCCACATGAAATTCTATGAAAAATTATATTTTTTTTAATGTAATTCCCTTTCTCTGTTTACTGTACTCACTGTAGGATTCTTAATATTATCATCGTGTAAGGAATTTTTACCCAGGGTACCACAACGATTTAATTGTATGAAAAATTCATAATAATCACGTCCAGTACCATTTATATATATACAATCCGGATCGTAAGCATAGCCAGCTGAATACACTAGACCACTAAAAGATCCATTGAACCCTATACGGATTTTCATATAATCATCTTGACATTCAGCCTCAATATCTGAAACAATAAAAGAGAAATAAAATAAAATAAAACTAAATTTAACTTAAGCCAAATCTTAAATATTGTCTATCTCCATATAAAAAAACAGGAGGCGTGGCATGTACCCGAATATTCCCTCTCTAGTTTTTGTAAGGGTCAAGTCGAATTCTCGATAAAAAAACCGCACGCAATAAGCTAGAGGTATAACATTTGCCTTAGCGAGGAGGCTGGTGGGTTCTATACCTACAAAAGTCGAACTTGTGTATAGGTTTCTTAATTGGAGTTCAAGATTTCTATATCTAAGGGTAAAATCGGAAAAGGAAACATTTCTTAAAAGAGCATCTCTACCGAAGAAAACAAAAAAAAGGTTATTTTAAGATAATGTAAGCTGTTTGATTTAGTCCTTATTCACGATGAACTATTCTTAGACTAAACCTGTTCCTATTGTACTAAATTTTAACGAAATGTCACACATCAAAAGATCAGTAGTATGAACATTACATTATGTTACTGTTTGGACGTACAGACCTAATAAAATAAATATAATTTTAAATAATTGCTTTAATAAGGTCTTAGAGTTTTAATTTTAATATATGTGTATTACTCCGAATAACCCCAGCAGTACAGCAGAGTATAAAAGAGAGACAAAAATAGATCCTTACGATGAACTTTGGTGCTATTATAATGTAATTGTTTTTCATAATCTCGATCCCAATATTCCGCATGCCATTTCTCCGCTTCATATGGGGATCCATGATAAGCTGTTGGACCCTTTGATGTGGGCGGACTATCACCGGTAGTATCATAGTCTGATTGTATATAAGGTGATTGAGGTGGCGGTGAATGAGGGCGACCTATACGATACGGTATATGCCCCGACGAATCTGGTATATGATCCGGCTAAAAGAAAAAGAATTTAACCAAAAATTTTGATTCTATAAAATGTCAAGAAGAAGAATTTATAGAATTACTTACTGCATCTATTTCTAGTTTGGAGTTTCTTTGTACTTCTTTAGAACCATTGAGCAGTAAATCCTTTAAAGGTTTCTACAAAGCAAAAACATTATTTATGTACCGGTAAATATTTGAATAGGGGTTTAATAGTACCTTTAACTTAATATCCATTCGTTTCAGTAGCATAGGCTGCGGTGTACTATTGCTCTGGGATACGTATGATTTTGCTGATATCGCCATTAAATTATGGGGTTGCTGTTGATTGTCACTTAAATTATTAATAATGCGACTTGGCATAGTTGATAATGATGATGATGATGACGAAGATTTCATTGACTTTACTTTAGCATTCCGTACTGCGGCGGCGCTGCTGGTTGTTTTACTGAGTGGCGTATAATTTGTTGTTAAATCTATGGAGGTAACGACAGATGCATCTGTTATGACGGCGGCCATTGATGTAAAGAGTATTGCATGTGCAATTAGTAAACTCTGGTAATAGAAGAAGAAGCATATTATGAAATATTACTACTGCTGCTGCTGTTGCTAACACATGTGATGTAATAATTCTTTTCTTTGGTCTGGGCGACGTGTTAACACGAAATTGAATAATGAATAATGTAACGTTGGGTGTAATGTTAATAAAAGATCAACAAAACGGATTTTCACGCGTTTCATGCGAAATATTTCCGCATGAGCAACGTAACTATGTTTGCGAGAATGATTTAGAAGGAAAAATATATGGTTTTTTTGTGGCATTTTAAGCATATCTGGGTTGTTCATGGCTCATTACCATAAGGTACGCACTCTACTAACTGTATTTATCGGTTCACGCAGTTTGAAATTTCAAAATAACGGAATGCTAGGTGATGTAAGATTATTTGTTTCTTCTTCTATTTCTATTTCTAAACATTTTATGCTTGTCTTGCTACATTCCTTCTTTTTAACAAGAAAAAATAAATAAATGAAAAATTGCTTAGAAATCTATTGTTTATATAAAACTACAGAATGTTGTGTATTGTATCACTTAAGGTTAGGGTTACATGCATTTTGCTCTTATTTTACTAAATCTAGCAAACAATCATAGAGACTGTTTGGTTTCAAAGGCTCCTTTTTCCAAAACCTCACGATAGCATAAGGGTTACATTTTATGAAGTTAAAGTGAATCAAATCATCAATTAATATTGCTTTTCTCATCTTATTATAAAAACTTATTAATGCTTGTAGGAAATAAATCAGAAAAAAATCAGAAAAATTGCGGAAATAGAAGAGAACTAATGTGTAATCAGTGGATACCGCTTGCTTTACAATACACCTGACTATTACCGGTCAAAGTTTATACATTATGAGCTGAACCGTAACCAATACGAGTATTAGCCAATCTGTCTAGTGATGCAGCTGGAGAGATATTGATAATGAATGTTGGATAACTTGTAACGGAAATGTAAACATTGTATGGTGGATGCATTGCGTATGGATATTACAGCAGATACAATCCACCAGATGGGAGATCTTTGATATATTTAGTATTGTTTAACGCACGATCTTGTCATTGTAAATAACATAAGAGGCAAAGAATAAGAAGAATATATTTATAGTCAAGATACAAAAACTTAAAAGTTAAGCAGTCAATAAGAAAGTTACGGTAATTTTATTCATCATGTTGAAACACTTGATATTTTGTGTAAATTATTAAAAAAAACAAATTTTACCTTTGTTCTGAAACACATCTTATAACCACAAGAACGGGATGTTCTTGTTACATTATTCATACACATAATCATGTTGTCCACCAGATGCACCCAAGCGTACGGTAAAGAGTTGAAAACCTTCAAATCTGTAAATAAACCACCAAATAATTAAGAAAATTTATTACAACGATATAAACAGAAATAAAACAATAACAATAATAATAATTGCAAATTTTTCATATAACACGAAATAATCATAATCATGCGGCATACAAGTATTGGCAAAGAAGAAAATTAATAATTCAAGGTTCAGCACACAATACACGCATGCACTTATAACACATACACACATATACACATATGCATACAATGAATTTTAGAAAACCAACAAAATTTTATATTAAGTTGTGTGTATCTTTTAGTATTTGTATGCGTTAGAATAAAGAAAAAATTGTGAAAACGAGTACATAACCACTCAACAAATAAATTCATTCAATAATTTAAAAAACAAATTGAATACATACAACAATTAAGTTGATTAAGGTTAAACCTTTTATGTTCACATTGTCTTGCAAATGTTAACTTAACATTCATCTTATGCGTTGTCTGCAAGACATTTGATATGTTGCGTTTTTCGTAACTGGTTTTCCGTTTTAACATATTTTCTATTAGGGTGAGGTGCAAAAATAGAAAAAACTTCATGTTTGCCGAATTATGGAAAAATTCATTTTGTTATTTTTGATTTTCTTTCATATATAAGTTATATAACTTAAGTGGCGAGCCATGCCCACAATCATTTAAAAAAGATACAAAACTTCAGCCATGAAGTTGAAATAGGAATTCCCATATAAATATCCAAATGGTTTACTAATGTATAGGTGACAAAAAAATGGGCGGGGTTCTGTAATAGATACGCTTACAATTTAAGAAGAAATCTTCATTGAAACAGAATTAAACTTGTGTGAGTTGATACAAAATATATATCCTATAAAAGGACGTAATTTGATAATAGCCACGCCCACATTTTTATACATATATGTGAAAGTTTGTTTAAGATTTTATTAAGGCAAAGTGTCGATTTTTTATTTGTTTAAATGTAAATGATGACAATATTCTTGCCACGCCTTTTTCTTACAAAACACCTACAACAACTTTTATAGTTTACAAGATTTTCATTAAAGTTTGTCTATATGTTTTTCTTTTTTTAACTGCTTCTTTGTATACACTCGCTCTACCGTTATGGAAAGGGAATGAACAAAGGGCCACTTCCTTGGTCTGAGATGAAAACAATAGGCAATGAATGTGTTGAAAAAATATTATTGTTTAACATGAATAACATAATTGCGTAAACATTAAGAAACATATTTTTTTTTAAAGGCTTTGTTGTTGTTGTTGTTGTTAATATAAATCTTTAATCATGTTAAACAATACAAGTTTTTAAAGCATTAAATTTATGGATAATTTGATCTTCAAAGCGATACAAATATATTGTGTATATTTACAT
The DNA here is from genome assembly GCA_963971445.1 of Ornithomya chloropus. NCBI lineage: Eukaryota > Metazoa > Arthropoda > Insecta > Diptera > Hippoboscidae > Ornithomya > Ornithomya chloropus. The sequence continues at coordinate 4,811,079 of OZ020532.1, forward strand.
ATACAAGGGATGGACAAAATAATGTGAACACTACGCAACATCTTGTTGAATGTTGGCAATCCTGCTTCCATATAAATAATGCGACGTGTACGTATTGTAGTTTACGGTTGAAACAAGCGATCGTTGAAATGACTTCGAAAGAGGGCAAATAGTTGATGCTCGGTTAGCGGAAGTTTCTATGACGAAAACAACTGAATTGTTTAACTTTTCACGAGCGACACTATCCACGAGAGAGAAATAGTAGGCGGAACTCAAAGTTAACTGACAGAGACCGTCGAGCATTAACAAGAATTGTGGCCAGACAACATGAAACTACCGCGGCAAAAGTGACAATAGAACCATTCAGGTACTCTACGCATCTATTCCGCAAAGAATTGCGACTGATCTAAAAGCAAATGTCGACCCATTTGCTGTGTTTATGTCAGGTGTTCATGTTATTTTGTTCATCTCCCATCATGTATATTGTGTAACAAACAATAATTGTCAATATTTTTGTATTTTGTGAGATGAAGATAAATGAAGACGCGGATATTATTTATTACATTTAATTACAGTTTATTTAATCTGTCTCTCCCTCTGTATGATTAATTTATAATTTAGAATCACGTCTAAGCAATAATAAAATTGCTTATTTACCAAGTAAGTAAACAATATGCTTATAAATCAAACAGTTTCATAATAAATTAAAAAATTATTAAAAACAAAAAAGTGTGAAATATCAAATCATGTTCAAGGCAAGGTCTTGTGTTTGAAATTTAATTGAAAGCTCACCATATTTTTTTTCATCTTTTTTATCTCTATTGGTATATCCGTTTCCGTTATTGTGTAGACGCATTCAATATAGAACTTGCGTGTAATTTTTCCATACGTATCCATCATCCATTCATTGTGTCATAACAGTCACCCCCACTCTTGTATACATTTTCATATACATGATTTTCACGTTTTCTAACATGACCAACGCAGCGAGTTTGATTCTAATCAATACATAACTTCATTCGTCTTAGTCTTGTGATAGAAGTTTTTTGTTTTTTAATAATAATTGGTTATTAATGTCGTTTGTTGTTGTTCATGTGGTTGATTATATTATTGATGCTGTCCATGTCCGTTGTATGACGGTCATGTTGAAGGTCTTGCGTTTTTACAAAAAATACATAAATTGTTGCATTTTATCATACAACATATTACATGCGTTTTATTGTACATGCATATAAATTTTCAATGTCTTCTATTGGTAGTGGTTCGACAAGGTTTTAATGATACAAACAGTTTATAATAAGATTGAAGATCTATACAATAATTATAAACTATTGTACAATATTTACTTGTACAAAATATTGTATAATAAATATAATTTATTAACCACAATAGCTGAACTCTAAGAAGATGGACGACCCACATTCATGGACTCACTCTCAGCCCAGCCTTCCACTTTCACCTTCACATTTACGCCCGATTTACACAAGACTTCGACAACGTTTTGTGCAAATGTGGTGGGCGTTAAAATGTTCCAAGGCATCTCTTGTAGCTGGTATGTAAGATAGATTTTTTTAATGTTCGAAATTACGACGACAAGAATGAAAAACTAACTAGAAAAGTACTACTCCGAGTCAAGTATTTTGGATGATATTAATAGATAAGTCCAAGCAATAACTACACGCAGAATTTTAGCACAATTTTTTTTATATTGTCTAGTTAGGCCCTTGGTATAATTTATAGGCTATAGAGTACTATGGTACACTTAAGAGTTAATACTTACTCAGAACAGTTGCATTCTTTACTCTTGACAGCTTAAAGTACTCATTTGAAGGCTTATATATTTTATTTATAGCATGATAGAATATTTATTTAAAAAATGAATGTTTTTTAGTTTCTTTGCTTTTTTTTCACCGATTTCTGTAATATATATAATTACTTAACGAAATTAACTTTACTCTGCTGTTTTTTTAATTATTTTGTATTATTTTCAAAGAGTTTTTCCTCTAAATGTCTCTTTTTTTTGATGTTTTCTTTCAAAATCACTGAAGTGCGGATTTCTAACAAAAAACAAAAACACAAAAAAATAAAAACAATAACAAAACAACCGAAATCACTTGTGTTTTGTTGCAAGTAGAATTGAACAGTAATACCGCACAGTTGTTACATGAACATGGTTTTTGTTGCCGTTATTGTTGTTGCTGCTATCGTTGTTGTTATTACAACCACCAACACTTTATGATGTAACGATATTATGTCTAGTTTACAATAGCGTTTAGAATATAACATCATGTGCTGCCGCATGTATCATGTGAGTTCGAATGCATTTTAAGCATTTATGTTTTTACAAAAATTTTCAATTCTGCAATTTACTGTTTAATCGTAACAAAAGTAGCTTTTGTTTTGTACGCGGTTTTTCTTTTGTTTGTTTTTGTTTTGTTGTTTTTTCTTTCTTTGGTGGATAAAACTTTAGCTGTATTCTTCAACACGCATCACTTTAGTATGAAGCCAAACGCTCAAAACACTCGTAATTTATGAAGATTTTTCTTTCAATGCAGAGTTTTGAATGTTTTCTTGAGAGAATTATCATCATATATAGTACCATAAGCTGGTATAGGAGGGGAGCTATGAACGAGAAGTAAATAGAATTGAAAAGTTTGAAATAAAAAAAATAGACAAGAATACAAGTGAATCATAAACCGACCATTTAGTACCTTATATGACTTTGTTCCATAAATTATGCTACAATTAATTTTAATTTTATTGTTTTGCCATATAAGTCACTTCGTGACGTATCATTACATGACAAGGGGTTCTAAAAGTGGTCCATTGGTTTCCCCACCTTACACAGCCAATTTTTAAATTGATTAATTCAGTATTCTTCATCAAGTTTTATCAAAAAAATATTAAGAAATGCCATTGTTTGCCATATAAAGACTTATTTAAAATAAAAGCGTTGTATGAGAAGCGGTTCTAAAAATGGATCGATTGGATTAAAAATTGTCAGAGTCAAATATTCAGTACAGTCGAACATGATTAAATCATTTTAGATTTTCATTCTAATAAAAGGGGTATCTTTAGCTATATACGAATTACAAACATTCGCACAAACTTAATATGCTTTTTGCCGCAAGTGTAGCAGGGTATAAAAAGATGAGAAAATTTTCTTACCGTTATTAAATAGTTGGTATAGACTTCTTCTCTTTATTATAATAACTATACTATACCCTATACACTACCTTTAGATGGCTTGACTTTTCATTAATAATAAATAATTTCCATGCGAGTCTTCAAGGTTAGATATTGTCCATATTTTTAGAATCTTATATAAGATCTTTTTCGAAAGATGTTACGCAAACGTGCAAGCTTTTTCGGCTGTTAAACTACGGTTAACTTTAATGCTGGTATTCGTAAGTGTCCAATGAATTACCAGATCAATGCGATAGGCGACATCGAAAGCTTTTTTGCTTCTCAGCTAGATATGGGTTCATATCCCTGAGCCTGTAGTGTTCGGTCAATTAAAAACTTATATCCAAATCGGCCTACAGGAGAAAGTTTTATATGTTTAGTTAGGGATTAGGGATTTTATGGGCGTAGATGTAGATCGTACAACATTTTCACTTGTTTCACCAATTCGTTGATTATATATTTTCTCGAATACTAGAATTTTCATTAATATTGTTTTTCTCTCTCTCCATTTATATCATTCTTGTTATAAGCAAAATTTGATGCTTTTAGAAGAAAATCTACTGTCATGTTTTTTTTTTTTTATGAAAATCTGTGTTGAATTATCTAAACACGTTACATATTAATGGATCGTTAATCACACAATAGTCGCTTTATACTCTTCAGCTATTTGAAAACATTGTGATTGTTGTCTCATTATATAACGCAATTAAACATTGTAGAATGCTGTTATTTCATTGCTTTTTCTTTTATCTATATATTGTTTTTTTTTTTCTTTTTTTTGTGAATTTTCTTTACCTTTGGTGCAAATTCTTTTTTTATACTCTCCATTTAAGTTAAGGGATATATTAAGTATTTCATTGTATATGCAACACTTTGAAGGAGACATACCAAGTAGCAAGAACTGAACTCTCAGTCGTAAATTATGAGATATTGAGCTGAAATGTTGTACCAAAGTGTCGATAGTTTCTGCAGGCAGATTCAAATTGGACAAAATCGGTAAAGAGCCACGCCCACAATAAACAAAAATATATTTATCTGCCATAAAAATTCAGCTATGATGTGAAAATTTGGTATATACATTAATGATGACTTTTTCTATCGATGTACCATATATGGGCGTAGTCGGATATCCTTACGAAAAACTGTACTCATCGTAAAACTTGACCATCAACCATATATACATATAGAGAGCATTATCGTGATTCTGCCACGCCCACTATTTGAATGAAGATGTGTAGTATACTTATATAAGATTTAGTCTAAGCCAAATATAGTTTTCTAAGAACTAATTTTATATCGATTATTACTATAATTGCATGTGAAAGCAAATTATTGGCATTAATGATAAAAGGAATTATTAAGAAAGTGATAAAAAAAACCAATAATATAAAATGCTTTGATTTGATAGAATTTTAGTAAATTACAGAATTTTATAAAAAGGCTAGAGAAAGCAGCAATATTGCAGCTCGTTAATAAAACGTAACCATTTGTCATCAACCGTTAGTTATATCTAAGCAGTTATAAAGAAACGGTTACAAATAACGGGTAATAGTTTATAAACACGCCTTTTTTAGGGCGTGGCTATATTAAGAAAGGTGAATAATTCATTTAATTATAATTAGTGATCGTGGTTAGTGACAGTTGGAGTATGAGATATAATATTAGAACTGTATCTGTCTCATGGGAGATCGCATGCAAAAAATTATTATTTGAGGTGAACAGTAGATTTAACCTTTAGCTTAAAGGCACTACTATTAGGTTTAGTTGTGCCACACCCATTCGTAATTATGCCGTTATGTACATAAACTGGACAGCAGAGCATATGCACGTAAACGCATAATTTTTTTCTCCGTAAAGACTTTGATTGCTTTGTTGATCGATTGCTAATTAAGCATACATAAGAAAATTCTATTTTTCTTTTACTTATACTTAAATTTGTAGTTTTATTATACCCACAGGAAGAGAATAAAATATACGCGAAAATATGCAAGAAGAGTGAAACTCATAATTTTGCACAATACTTGTTCGAGTCTAATCGCGTCTAGACAATAAACCGAATAGATAGTTGGACACTTAAACTATGACAAACGACACTTAAATGTTATTTTGAAAAGTTATTGTTGTAGTACATCTGGCAGCAATTTTGATGGGCTTCCGATCGGTTTACTTTTCCGCACGTGGCATTTTCGGTGCTGTATCTTTACAGATGGTTTGAGCTAGGAATTCAATTACGGTACGCGTTGGCCGACCAGCCATCCCGTACCGTAAATATTCATAAGCTTTACCATCTGTATACATAACATTGGTGGCATCCTATGCAATAAAGGAAAAGAAAAGAAAATGTGTTGCAATCCTTAGCCATACGAAGCCTGTTCAAACCAACTTACAATATGCATCCATTGGCCACAGGGCACGAATTCTCTTAGAAAGGCGGCCGCTTTGCACGGGCAGCCACCACGTCCCCGACCTTCGTTTTGTACATCGCCCGATGCTCCCTGGGTAACCTGATGTGAATAATAGTCCCACAATGGAAACCGCCACACTCGATCCCCAGTATGCATGCTGGCATGTTTGATTTGTTGCCACAAAATTTCCGAATTGGTAAAAATACCGGAAGCCGTCTCTCCCAAGGCACAATTCATTTGATAAGAGGGCGTGCCAATATCGACAATACATTTCGGACAAAAGTTCTGAGCGTACAGTAGAGCATCAGCCAGCACTAATATATCTTCCAAGTCGGTTCGCTGAATGTTAATGTGTTTGCCATTCATCGCTTTTACCGTATCGCCCGGCCGGAACGAATTACAGCCAATAACATTTTCACATAACGGAATTAAGCCCCGAATATTTAACTGTATTGAAGCCAAATGAATACTTTAATAAGAAGCTCTTGTGATGTGTAGAACTTACCGGCAAGCGGAGAGCGGAAACAGCTCGACATGTAGCCACTACAACCGCTGCTCCGGTCATATCGCCACGCATCCATTTCAATCTTTCAACGGGTTTTAGGCACAACCCTCCACAGTCATAGGTTATACCCTGACCCACCAACACAACGGGCCTCTCCTCTGCCGAGGTACCATAATAGCTGAGCTCTAAGAAGATGGGCGGCTCACAAGATGCTTTACCCACCGATAAGAAGGCATTCATGGACTGACTCTCAGCCCAGCCTTCCACCTTCACCTCCACATTCACGCCCGATTTACACAAGACTTCAACGACGTTTTGTGCAAAGGCGGTGGGCGTCAAGATGTTCGAAGGCATCTCTTGTAGTTGGCGGGTAAGATTTTGAGCAGCAGCCTTTTGCAGACCAATCCGCCAGCCTTCAATATCGCACACCTCGTCCTTGGTCGTGTACAAATCAATTGTCGGCACAGCAATGCGATTTTTCAATTCGCGCAACTCCTGATAATTCCAGATGCCCAAAGCCGCACCTTCAGCCGCCGATTCAGCATGACCACAATTCTCCACCTCAATACGGCTTGTTTCCAACATACTCAATTCAATACAGGCTTGAGCTACCGAACGGCGTATAGCCTCCTTACGTTCATCAATCACTTCGTACGGGTCATAACCTAAACATTCTTTACCCAAACCCACAATGGCCACGGCCGAGTAGTAGGGTATCTTTTCGATTTCCTGGGCAAACAGCAAACGGACTTCACCTCTCTTCGGCATGGGGCCCGACATGCGTAACACTTCTAACATGCGTCCGCCAGTTTTTTGTACATTATAACGCCAGGCGGCTGGCGTCAAAATACCCGCATCCGATTTATCTTCCTCATCAGCGTATACGCCCAATATCAGGCCTCTAGATGGCGGATCGGCACAGATTTCCGTGTGCTGTAGCTGCAGCACCTGATTAATGGCCTGCGACGCATATTGGCGCATTTGTGGCAACTTTTTGGCATTTCGAAATAAAGCGTTTACAGCGAACATCTTGAATTATTTTTATTAAATATATTAGAATAAATAAAAATATATCCGTAGAAAAATATACACGAATTGCTTTCACAAAAAACTTTTATAAAATGAACTAAAAAGTTGACAAATTATTCGAATGTTAATACGTTTTGAAAATATTGAATTAAAAAAAAATATATAAAGCAAAGTGGATTCAAGTTAGATATTGGGTACATAAATATATTTTCTAAAGAAAGGATGTACATACCGAAGGATTTACATATAAAACAGTATTGATTGGAAGGATAGTGTACACTATTGTTGTTTCTACTTCCTCTTGTAAACATATATCAATCAGTTCTGCAATAAATCGGTCGGTCTCGAACGGTCTATCTGTCCAGCTAAATTTGTACGCAAGCTACAGGTCACAATTGTTGAGATATTTCGATGAAATTTGGTACAGGGACTTGTATTGACTTAAAAAGGAATCCTATTTAAAATAAATCTTATTAAACCTTTCCCCATATAACGACGTATTATAATGGATCTTTTTGAAGCGAAAATTCGCATTTCTTAATATTTTCAGACAAAATGACATCAATTTAGTATTTCTTTTTCATTAGTTTTATTTCTTCACAGATTATTAAATTTTGGTTTAGCACGAAGAAGGCGTTATTTCCAAGTGTTTAAATTGGACACTTATCTATATTTTTATTTATTGTATGGTGCAGTATGAGCGTACGTTGCATAACATATCCGTGGTGGCCTGAGACATGTTGTCCAATCGAGTTCCAGCATTGGTTACACCCGGCCAACGCATTAGTTGGCGAGTAGAAGATGTCCATACAGTCAACGCATTGGAACTTGATGGTTTCTCTAATTGTCAATCATATTTTTGATGCATTTCTATATTCTCTTCTACCGATTGATGATAATCATTTTCCTCAATATTACCCTGAGTGATGGCGGTTTGAGTTTTTAATACGGAACCGCCTGTAAAACCCAATAGACCACAACCAACGGCCGCTAAACCGCCAGCTTTTAATCCAGCCAAAAGACCAATAGGACCGCCAACGCAGGTGCCAACCACAGCACCCAATACCGGATACATAGCCTTTTTATAAGTTAACGCTCTACGTAAATTGCTCTCACCCTGCTGTACACACTCTAAAGCCTCTTCTGCATTATCGGCTATAATTTGTACACTTTCAGCTTGTTCTTGCACTATGCCGTGCATATTATGAAACATGCCATTCAAATCACGTATTTCATGTTGTAAATTCTCCAATTCATCTAAACACGCCTGACGCTGCTCTAAAATATATTCATCAGCTTGATAATCGCTTTGAATTTGTGGTATTGCATTTTGGTATAATTGAGTTTGGGTGATTTCTGCTGGAGAGGGTAAACCGGAAGGTTGTTGATCTAATTCGCTATCATCATTGTACAAAGCAGTAGGTTTTCGTTTTTTATGAAGTGGCTTTTTTAAGGTCAGTTCTGTAAAGATTTTCAATTTATTTTATATACATTTCATAGTTAATAATAATAATTCATTACCCAAATACTCTCTCATAGCCTCGTATGCTTTTTGTTTGCCCTGTTCCATCATATTGTCGAATTTTTCTATATCTTCATCGCAAACCTTCTCTCTTAGTTCATCCATTTCTAGTAATAAGTTTTTCACTTGTTTTATAACACGCGTTGCATTGATTTCTTCTTTTCTGATTTTCTCCCAATCACCTAAAGCTACACTCTTAATGATGTTGCTACGATGATTATCCAACAAACTCAAATGGTGGGGTATGGCCATATCATTAAAGCGTCTAATTGCTATTTCAGCTTGTTTTATAGGAATTTTACTATTCATGGTACTCGTCATTTTATTAAATGTTATCTTTTAATTCTTTTAGATTTTGGTGTAAAAGTTTAAACCAAAGCTATTTATAGTGTACTTTTCATTATATGCTAGCACTCATTATAACTAATACAGTACATACACAAATTTATGCAATTGGTTAATTAATTAAAGTTTATCTATTACGCGAATTGTATTTATTTATATATTTTTTGTTAAATAATAAAACGTTTTAATTTTTTAATGCGTTTTGTTTTCATTAGTGTCGAAGTAACCTTTGTTTTAACAACAGCTGTACGTTATAGATGTTGAAAACATGAAAAGATGCGCTGCGGAATGAAACGGTATATAAAAATGCAAGAAGAAGACATTTGATAAACAAACTCTTTTAACTGTAATGAACCATATTTAGAAAGAGAAAAGAAATGAAAATGCTATGGTGGAATTGTTTTTAACAATTATGGGCGTGGCTGTGAACCTATATATTATTTTAACTAAAATGCATGTAGAAGCGTTTTGCAATACAATGTATAAACACACAAACGAACATGTTGCGGGACTCAAAATCAAGAGTATACGGACTCTCTAAAAGCTCCTTCTGGTAACTGAAAATTATGCAATTTATATAATAAAATAATAAATAATTAAAAATTGTTTCAAAATTTTTTCTTTATTCCTTATTAAAAATTTTTCTTTTTTTTTCAAAAAGACGAATTTCAAGGGAATGCAAATAAATACCACAAGTATCCAATAAAAAGGGGTGTTGGGGGGAAGAAAATACTTCAAATGTATTGTTCTAAAATAATCTAAATATTGTCTATATTACTTTATTCCTTCATATTATATAGGCAGCTGCGTATTTGGTGTTGTTATTGTTATTATATGTTGAACATTTCTACGGACAGTTGGCATTCGGTCCATTGCGACATTTCATTAGTAAATTTAACACGCCTTCCAATTTCAGAGTACGCTTTTCGGTATTATATAAATTTGTTTGTAAGCGATTCACTTCATATTGTTGTTTTTCCTAAAAGAAAAAAAAAACAAATTTAATTTATAAATATATTAAATTAATTATTAAAAATGAGTGCTACCAAATTTATTAAGCGACTTTTCAATAAATCAATTGTTTTATAAGTGCTATGAAGAGTCTTTTCTAAATCATTGGTATGCACTTTCTCATTGGCCAACATTTTCTCAATCTTCTGTATGCGAGCAATAACCACCTCTTGCTTTCCAATTTCATATTCCATGTCGCGCGCCTCAAAGGCATCATCACTGTCTACATCTGCATTAAGTTTGATAACAGTTTTGGAAATTTTCTAATATTGCATAATTTAATACCTATTTTTTTACAACTCTGTTGATCATTTTGCAAAATGAAACCTTCCCGACATCTGCAGTAATACGAACCAACTGTATTGATGCATGTTTGGTCACAGGGTTTTCTTTCTGTACATTCGTTTACATCCTGTTCACAATAGCGTCCCACAAAACCCACCGTACAGCTGCATATATCTGGCGTGGTACAGGTACCACCATTATAACATGATGTAGAGCAAAGAGCTGAAAGATTTTATGGAATAAATTATTAAAAAATAAGCAAGCATTCGTTACATTTCTATTACGTACGGTATACTCAGCTACTATTATTTCAGTTTAAAACTCTTTGTTATAATAAACCAAATGCTCTCAAACTTTTTACCTTAACGGTTTAAAACTTTCTGGTGTAATAAACCATACTTTCTCACATTTATTCACTCAACATAACGTTTATTTAAAAAAATACTACTTTTTCGCCAACTGTGTAATAGAAACACAAGGGCGAAAGAGAAAAAAATCGACAACAACTTATTATAATGTATAGTTTAATAAATTTCCAATTGAATTACCTTTCATGCATGAATCTGCATTGGGTGTCTCCCTGGCCCAACCGTTACAACAATCATACGTTAACTGATGAGCGGATTTGTGATGTATGACATCACGAAATGATGGTTCATGTATTATTTGGACGCGTGTACACATTTGCGTTTTGAAATGAGTAGTCTGCAGACATGGTGTACTAATGTGCCGTAAAACTGGACGAGTATAGATTTCAGTTTTCTTCTCGGGTATGATTATAGTCCGCTGTTGCACGCATATGTGTCGCCTGTGCACAACAAACATATAATACAATAAATGAAAATGAAAATAGAGAGAGACACAAACATTTAGTAAGTAAGTAAATTTTTTTATGAGTAATAAGAGTTTATGGGACTAAATATAATTTTAATGAATTTTGATTTCATGAATAGATATAAATACGAAAAAGTATGTGACCCGAGTGAGTAGTGTATGAATCATGAATAAGTCTCAGTATATTAGCAAATTATACCCTATTGAAAATGTATTTAATCAACTCCCAAATCTGCGTCTGTCTGTGTGAGGTGCCCAGAATTGTTCTGTAAACTAATCTTGACTAAACATATATTTAAAAGTCACATTTTCAGATCTGTAGAAGCTGCCGTTCAAAGTTTTCAGCAATATATGATTTATATACTTTGCGGGGTTTCTGTTGCTTTTTCCTGAATTTTACAAACGATGTCATAAAGTTTGCCACCAACTACTTAAATCTTTAAATATCAGGGAATATTTTTACAAGAAACAATCCAAGTCATATAAAGTTTTTTATTGTTTTATATCTTTCCAAACAAACAAACAATGTATTCACTATTCATTTAATTTGCCATTTACATACCGCAGCTGTTGTATATTTTTATTGTCTTTTATGGAAATGAAAATGTTCATAAATCAATTAAGAATGTGAAGTTTCTGTTACATGATTAATATGACCATAAAATATATGATTGGCATGGCATGTAAATGTTGATATGGACCGACGTACACAACTTGGCTTCCATTTTTATTACACATGTTAATTTTTAAACAATTTGTCGTTTGGATACGGTTAATTGATGGAAATATTAAAAAAAAATCAAATTTATGTTCAATTTTCTATTAACAGTGGAGAAAATGTCGTTAATTATATCCTCCACAAGAGATGGGGGTACACTACACTACACTACACTCCGTTTAAACATTCAGAAGGAGAGGTTAAAGATCCTATAAAGTATATGTATTCTGGATCAGTATTAAAAACTAAGTCGCTATAGGACTGTATGATCGTGTGCCCATAGGTCCGTCTGTTTTTGGCATTCTCACGGTCGTACATTATGAGATATTGAGGAGCTGAAATTTTGTACAAACACTTCTAGTTTCCGTAAACACATCGCTATTTAAATTGGACAAAATCAATCGAGTCACGCCCACAATCGATAAAAATCTATTTCTATTGATACAAAAATTTTACTATAAAGTTGGAATTTAGTACACTTATTTACCCCATTCATCGATATGACAAAAATGGGTGTGGTTGATTAACATCCACGCCCACAATAGTCAAAAAATCTATTTATCTGTCAAAAAAGTTGACCTACAAAGTTGAAATTTGGCACTTTTCTCTTCGATGTGACAAAAAATTAGCGTGATCGAATAATAGACACGCCCATAATTTAAAAAAAAACCATTTCCAGGATAAAACTTGACTTGCAAACTGATACTACACCGCGTACATTATTAAAAGGCAAAATCATGTATCTGCCACGCCTACCATTTGTAAGTAGATGTGCATCGCATATAAACACGGACATACGGACTAAAATTTATGTTTCATAAAAATTAAATAAATTGATGAGATTAGCAACATTGTTAAGGCATCAATTTCTCATAAATTGTTCACAAGTTATTTAGTCATTTATACCAAAAAAAAAAAAAAAAAAGCATTTAAAGTGTTTCCTTATCTTTACATTTTAACCTTACGAACCATAAATTTTACGCTTATAATAATATTTAATGTATAGGATGGGTGTGTCCTTAGCTGTTTTGTGTCCTCACGTGTTTATAACGGGTAATATTCGCATTCACATGTGCTGGCATTTTATTATACAATGCAGCCATACAGGCGTACAGAAAAGAAAAGGTGTTCACTTACCACTCAATATTAATTATAAGTATGAAATACTCCCACTTTTTTATTTTTTATTTTAATTTTTCCTTCTTTTGTTTTTTCTTTAAAGCATGTGACTGCCTAAACACACACACACACTCACATACACTCGCACACGTTTTTAATGTTTAATAAATTGTTAGCAAACTATTGTATCTTGATGGAAACTCATGACTTTCAGAGCTTTTTGCATTATTATGTGGGAGTAGGATATATTTTTAAACTATGCATGTATTTACTTTATAACCTAATTGGTGATCCATTTCCTTTTGATAAACTCTAAGAGATTTTCAATTTAATTCAATTGTTAATTACATCCATTTTTCTTTTTCTTTTTTTTTTCATAGCAATTGTTTTCTTTAATACCCCATAGTAGGTTAAATGGCTGCAACTTAACTGAAAATAAGTGATGCTGCCAGAAGTCGTAAAATTATAAAATTAAGGGCATTGATTTAAGCAATAAACAAAAGTATGTTTAAGACAAAGAAATTTACTGCCAAAGAATGAAATGCAATATAAATCAAAAAAACAAATAAACATCCGCAACAATAACAACTCAAGAAGAAAGAAAAATAAAGTAAAATTTATGCACTGTAGCAGAAACAATTTACAAACAATTAAGAAAAATCCAATAATATATGCAGGCACGCCTCCAATAGCATGGTATTCGAATTGCAAAAAGCACGGTTTTAAATAATACGATAACAATTAATCATGTTGTTCAAGGGATGCTTGAATTCTTAAACACCTAGTTTATAGCATTCTACTCATCAAGCCCTTTCATTTGAAACCCATATTGACTACATAAAAATGGTTGGGTAAAGAACGACTCAAATGTTAAAATTTGAGTCAGCTCTCTATAAATTCGATTATGTAAAAATTTCCATTTAACTTACTTTTCCATTTCTCTCGAATCCACATTATTTGGATATTTCGTTATAACATTTGTTTCGAAGGGACTTTCTGTATGCGGCGCATCACCCCTGCTATGAGTTATTGTATTATAACCACGCCAGGCTGGCACTAAAGCTGGCATTGGTACCATAGTAGTAGTTGTGCTGGGTACACGCCCATAATCATGACGCCATAAATCAGTTAAAGATTCCACATCATTACTGTTGTCATCACCATGTAATGTGACGGTAGGTGCAACACTGTCATAACTGTTGGCTAAAATCTGATAATTGTGATAATTCCAGTCATCATTTCTAACGCCATCATTATAATATCTTAAATTAGCACGAATTTGAGAATGGTTGTGAGAATTTAAATGATTTTCAAGTCTGTTATTGGTGGTATTGACCATCAGATTAACTGTTAAATTTTCTGGTTTATTATTAACTCTAAGCTTGGATTCATTACCATCACCATCATCATCATTTTGAGTTTTATAATGTTGTTGTTGCTGTTGCTTGGGTGAGAACTTTTTTAGTGTTAATAATGATGTAACAGCATTGATCTTACTGGCTGATAATGTTTCAAAATCTAATTTCTTTTTCGGCGTTTTTTTATTAGTCATCGACAATAACAGTTGATGTCGGTTTTTGTGATCTGTTATATGTGACCGGTGATGATGAAAGAGATGATGATGATGTTGTTGCTGTTGTTGTTGTTGGTGGTGGTGATTATAATGGTTGGTTAAATTATAAATATTGTTGCTTTTGTTATTGTTGTTGCTGTTGCTCTTAATCGATTTATATTCAGCAACGGTAGCTGTCAAAAGCGTTAGCAATATAAAAAATGAAATTAATGTCACGCTGAGATCTAAATATTGTGTGAATTTCATTTTGTTTAATTGGCCTTTTGTTCATATATTGTACAGGAAGTATAGGCGGGTTGTTTACAAAGATTTCAAAATGCAAACAAATTTTTTTTATCAAGAAACAAAGTCCATGGAGATCCTGCAAAATGATAAAAATTAATGAAATTAAAATTTAAATAAAAAAATTTGATTATAATTTTTTCAATCATAGAGATGGTCACTTGAATAACTTTTTGAGTAGAATGATTTTTTCTTTTTTCAATTTTAAAAACAATTTATTAATGCAGTTTGATAAATTAATCTATTGTGCATAAAATATATATTTTTTAAATATCTACTATTTTTGGTGAATTCTTTAAACTAACTATCAAAAAATTATAAATTATTTGTTTTACATAGTATTGCAGTTAAAAAATTCGCTAAAAATAGAAAAATAATAAAAATTTATTAAAAATAATTTTGCATTTTATATAATAGATCCTTTCATCAAACTGCATTATTAATTTGCTTTTAAATTTAAATTTAACCCCTACACGAAAAGTTATTAATTATGCAAGTGATCATCATTGTATTTATTTCATTTTTCCAATATTTTTTTATTTCATAATCATATTATAATTCTTCCTATTGCTTAAAGAAGAATCATGACTAATGAATCACATAATATTGAATGTTAAACGACTTATTCCACAGAAAGCATTGTTTGAATATCTTGTCTTTCCTTGTTACTACAACGTCACTTACACTTTGTTCACTCTTCCTGTTTTATAGGCATTAATAGTCTTTGAATCATTGTCTTTTTATGATATTGCATATAATTTATTTAAAGTATTTTTAATTGGTGCCTGCAGTTGTAACTTCAATAAATTGAATTATAAGATAAGACCCATCGTTTTTTATAACGTTAGCTAAACTTTCAATTTTTTGTAGTTTGAAGAGCGAAATCGTTGAGGAGTCATTTTTGTTTATAATTGTTTCATCTAATAACGTGTTAAAGAGGCGGAGTAGGATAACAAACACGCCCACTTATACCAAAACACTTTAATTGACAAGGAATCTATTTTGTAAGTTTATATATAATCCATAGTCTATTTTAAACCTGCCACGCCCCCTTTTAGAAAATTCATAATTTTTAAAAAAATAATAAAATCCATTTCCATTTCAATCGATAAATAAATCTTTAATAATTGAGTTATTAGAATTAAACATTAATGCAAACATGACTCAATTCATCCACTACAGATGGTTTCCTGTACCAAAGGGCATGATTTTAAATACCGCCAGTCCCTTACTTTACACTTTCATAAATATTGAAACTTTTTTTCTTTAACAGCCTTAGTCAACCTTAAATGAGGATGCAATCACACAACTGTCACGTTATTAATTGATGCGACAACGACGACACGTTTTTCCATTTTTTACATTCAAGATGAATGGTTTTTAATTTTTTTTGGCCCCAAGTTATAAATATAACACATTTTCACTTATTTCTTATATAAATTTCTTTCTTTTTGACTAATTTTCGGTTTTTTTTATTATTCGTTTTTATTTAAGAGACAAGACCACCTGGTGTGAACATCCTTTCCATGTGGTGGACATAAATAATTTGTTCAATGTGTTATAAATAAAACAAAGTTGTAATTAATGGAAAAGTAATAAATTTCGTACGGAGTTGATTGTTTATTCATATATTTTACATGTTTCTGTTCGTTTGTTTATTGTTTTGTTGTTTTGTTCTTATTGTTGTTGCTTTTAAGAATGCAAACATGTTCTTCTTACCAATGTAAGGAAAAGAACAAAAAAAACTTGCATTTGTTTGTTTTTGTACACTTTTTGTTGTTGTTATTATTATTATTATAATTTTTGTTTTGTTTTACTCACATAGATTCCTGCTACTATAGCTTCTTTTAAGCACTATTACAAAATGTTTGTTGTTGTACTAGTTACACGATGTTTTTTGTTTGAGTTATTTTTCAAGCACTGGCAACGCGCCCAAACCAACCAAACAAACCCAAAGTACCATAAGAACTGAAACAATACAATGGAGCCGAGTTAGTCTTTTCTCAAGTGAAAACAAATCAACAAAAACAACAACAACAACATGAAACTGAAAGTAATATACAGCAGCCAGCAACTCAACTCTTTTTCTCTGTACACGATCACATGAAACATGTTATGCAGGTAGTATGCTAAAGCTCATGAGCAACAGCAGCAAACTGTTGCTGACAAACATAGAGATTGTTGAGATCGAAAGAGTTAGTGTGAGGTACTGAGAGAGAGTAGAGATCGATGTATTCATCTCATGAGCTTCCTTTGTTCTTATAACTAAAGTGTGCCACCATTCCATACAATCAACTTATTCAAATGTAAAATATTCTACAACCTAAACAGCATACATTTTTATTCTCGCTTTAGTGCTGAGTGCATTATCATCATTGTTGAGATATTTTTATATTGTGGCAGAAGGTATATTAAGTTTGTGTCAATGCTCGTTTCCATACAATGATATTTCTCAAAATGACTTACGTGACAATGCCTCTGAGTTTACTGATGCACCTCAAACTAATTGTAGCATCGTTTGTGAAACTAAAAGGTGTAGGGTATTAAATGATTGATCTTGACCGACTGTAACATTTTCATTTGACTTTCATTGTAACTTTCCTGAGTGTTTATTATTTATCAATAACAATACAATTAATTTAATTTTCTTACAACATAAAATCTATAATTATTTTACCACAAAAACAGACAAAGCGATAGGGTGAGAGAGAGAGGGAGAGAGATTATACTGCATTATACAAATCTTGTACGTCATAATTTTTTAAACACCATTATCATCAGCTTAAGGCTGTATTGTGTTGTAAGATCGCTTGATGTTGGTTCATGTTATTATCATATTGCAACTGTACCCATGTGTTATAATCAATGTTTCCTACTACATTTGGGCAGTGCCGCCGTACACAACTCTTTGATAATTTATAGTTGTTACAAAGTGTTACACCTGATATATGTGTTACCTAACTGTGGATACAATGTGAAGTTTTTGCAGAAAGAATTCAATGAAAATTATACAGTTAGTCAAGGTAGATTATTTAATGCATTACACCAACATTTAATTTTGTTCTTATCGTAGTAGTTAATTATAGGTGTACCCTCCACATAAAATGAAATATATTTTTAGAAAGTTTTTTGTTATGTTTGGAACACTTAAAATGAGATGGCAGAGATCCTATCGTAAGCGGCTTAACTTAACACATTAAACAACTTAACGTATAAAATAGATAAAATTCTCAGATAATTTTTCTTTTTATTGCATGCGAGTTAAAATTTTATTTTGATTTTGATTGTTATGAAGGTGGGCAAAGAAAATCCTTCATTATCTTTGACAACCATTTTAATGTGAAATTTATGTAATTCATTCCTTTTCGTTTTCTTGGACTTCAGTATAAGCATCACTGAAATCTAATAACTGAGTAAACTTAAATTTCGTTGAATCAATTGGTGGGTTTTCAATATTATTTATAAAATCGTCCCATCGACAACACACTGTAAAACCTTTCTCATATGATTTTAGGTTTTCCAAGTCTTCATTTGAAAGATTGAGTTTGTCACACACATTTTCACATTTAAATTGATTGCATTGTGCTTCTCCTAAAGTATTAGATACAACAAATACTACGCCAGCATTTGATTTTGAATCTTTTGCTATGGCATATATATATTTAGGTGCTGGACAGTTTTCGGGTGAAACTTTTTCCAAGGTACCAGAAACGTTACTGTGTAGTTCAAAGTTGTTTATACCACCTGCTTTTTCTATAAGCATTTCAATCCTCGCTATCAATGTTGCCATGTTGCCTTCAAATATTGATTTCAATACGGGAACAGTCATTGGTGTATTAGCTGCTTCACTATCTTCATTACCAGCGTTATCATTAGTTTTAATATAAATTGGAAAAGGTTTAACAGTTGCTACAAATAAATATTTGACATTTTTTTTACATTTATTTAATTATTTTTTATGAATAATTTTTTAAATTCATAAACATTTTTTAGACTAAACTATTTTTGGCTGAGACCAAATCTTGAATATCCACAAAAACTTCCCAAATGGTAAAAAACAATAATTTTTTATTTCTTTCCATTATTTTTGTTATTGTTATATTACCTTGTTCATTTGATAATGTTCTTGTACATTTTTCTCCACAAGTTTCATTGAAATTATCACAGGCTTCCTTATAATTCAAGAGATAATCGCTCTTAACGATTAAAATATTACCGCAAAAAATTAGAGCAAATACGCAGTAAAAGTTCAACATATTTATTATTATTATTAACTTGTTGTGAATTCAATAATTCTACTAAGAATAACACTTGAAGTTCATTTTATCGACTTTTGATCGTAGGCACTACGTTATGTAATTATTGTGGGGTAAACCATTTGAGTAAATATACTGAAAAAGAACTTGTTTTCACTTAAGTGGTTGTTGTGTTATTTTTTCAATGTAGGACCTGCAACAGGTGAGGCAAAAGGAATCCTCATCATTTCTAAAACGGTGCAAGTATGCTTTGAAACATTTTAAAACCCCTCAGAAACTGCTTGAGATTAAAATTCACTCGGTTTTCTAGTCAGGTATAGCTCTGCGCCAGGGACTAGAGTTTGCGCCCAATTTTACCTAATAGGGACTGTCTGTTCTGTTTTACAATAGTATCTCTAAGAATATATAATTAGTCTTTCCTATTTTATATAACAAAGCCTTAAATCTTTAGACTGCAGCTAGCGGATTGTACTAACTGTACATGTCTGTCCATGTACATATGTGCTTAAATGTGATTTATTATAATTATATACAAATATTTGTTATCAACACTAAATTGATTGGCGTGATTTTATTATTTTACAAAAGTCCGTGGGTCTGTCCATATCTTATAAACCTTTTTGCAATGATTTTACAAATTCTCATATTTTGTTAACCTATTTCCCGTAACAAAATATATGTATGGATCCAAAGTTTAAAGCAGCATACTCACCAATCACAGAAACAAAAAATAACAAAAACCAACAACATTGGACTTAATGGCATTTGGGTTAAGCGCAATAATACAATTGACAGCACATTTGTCAAATGGTGTTCTCTGTGTATTTATGAAAGCGTGTGTGTGTGTGTGTGAATAAACACATTTATTGCTCTTGAGTTTGATTTTGACAATCTGTTTGTTTCTTTGTATGCATTGTGCCAATCTTAAGACGGAACACTGGAATTCTTACGCTTTCATCACAACTGCTTAACTAACTACATACAATACTTATGTATAAAAGTCAAGTCTGCTGTAGCATATGTTGAATTGGCCAGTTAGGAGCACTAAAAAGGAATTTGTTGTTGTTGTTATATATTTTACCAATGACATGTATAATTCATTCATTTAATTTGTACAAGATTTTGCAGTCCCTTCAGTCAATGGGTATAAGTCATAGGCTTAGTGAAAATAAATGGTTTTAAATAATCGTTAACAACTTCTGTAAGATTGAGATGAATTTTAACATACTAAAAGGGGGCGTGGCAGTTGCCAAAAAGGATTTTTTGTATTACATAAAACTTACAAGTCGAATTCTGCCCAAAACAAGTTTTTTTTGGTAAATTGTGGGCGTACGACCACACCCACCAAATCGCTGCATGTGTTAATTATAAATTTTGTGTAGAAAATGTTAACTTTATAGCTCAATTTTTGTGGCTGTTATATACAGTTCTGTGAATTGTAGGCGTGGTTCTTAATCGATTTGATCTAATTTATATACAAACTTGCTTAAAGAAACTCAGTATATATAGAGATCCACTTAAAAATTAAAAAAATGTACAACCATCAGCGTTTGAACAACAGACGGACATACGGACATGGCTAGATTCACATTTTGATGCTAATCAAGAGTACATTAACTTTTTAGATTGTTTGATGCCTTCTTTTGTGTGTTGCAAATGGCCTAACGAACTTGGTATCCCATCTTATGAGGAGGGTATAAAAAATGATCATTATTGCTAGCAGGTGTTATTGCTATTGTTTATGAGGCAAAGCTTTATAAAACCGTAGAGACGTATAGACCACAGGTCGCGGAAGAGATAGGATAGGTGCATGTTAGTCGAATAACGAATTTTTGCGACCTATACCTTAATACGAACAAGACGAAGCGTATCATCCCATCCAATCCCATGTGGAAGGTATTAAAAGTGATGAAAACATTGAAGATGTCTTCGTAAGATGTTCTATTGTATATAAGTTGCTATCTATTGATAATATGTTCCACAATCTATCATGACACATATAGCACAAGAAAATTTTTAGTTTCTACCAGATATTATATATATATACATATATATAAATATATATATATATATTTATTTTCATTACCTACATTTGCACGAAGCATCAAAGTGACGTCTTTCAAGTACTATACACAGTACATAAACCAATATATATACGTAAGTACGTGCAAAAATGAAGGTATATGTAACTTGTACAATATATATGCACTGACAGAGAGTAATGTTATCTGTTGTGTTCCATTTAACGCTTAGTATTCAATTTCCAGCTTCAATCGTGTAAAACGGATGCATGTAATGTTTTACTGAATGAGGAAGATAAAAGGCACAAAACACAAAACAAACAAAAATATCGTGATTATTTTTAAAAATCAAACAAAGAGAGAGCGAATAACTGAGAAAGAGAAACATTATAATGAAAAGCTTTTTTTTTTATTAACAGTAACTTTTTAACGACTCATTAGTAAACATAACAGTTACCATGCCTATGATTTTAACATTATGTAGAATGAAAACATATATATACGTTCTAACAGCATGTTGTGCACAGCTACGAAAAAATGTAGGCAGAGAACTAATCTTATAAGAAGCAGGTAAAAAAAACGGATATTTTATGGCTTAGGCCATATATTGAAAACCCTTCCTTTCAATGGAATTTATAAATGTGAATGTTTAATATCAATTAAGGGCTGGGCTTGTGTACAATTTGAAGGTTATGCATTTTTCAATAAGGACATAACAATTATGTATTTAAAGAAAATACCCAATAATTGAGTTATTGAGTTAAAATTTATTTCAGATGCAGTACACATATAACAATTAAACTATTGAACTATCGATTTTTACTAATTGATGACAACCTTAAGCCAAAAATGAGCTAAATGTTGCAACCACCGACTCAGAGTTTTGGTAGTAATTTTTAAGAATTTTCAAACATTTCTAGTTTGTATATATTATCAGAATAAAAATGTTAACCTTGGTTGACATTTTGACGTTAACAGATTATGAAAAACCTTCCAGGATACTTTTATAATAAGAATTTGTTATGCTCTTATTGAAAACCCGTTATATTACTAGAAAACGTCAATTTTTTTAATGTGGGCGTGCCCACACACACACATCACACATTTTCTTCAAAATAAAAAATTATTTAAATAATTTAAAAAATTCAATCTATTTCAATAATATTTGGAACAGTTAAGTCCTTAAAAAAAGTTGGACACTCGAACATAAACTGGATTTATTAATAAATTGTTTAAAAAAACATGCACAACATACTTTCTCATGTAAATGAAATATTTTAAAAGGCTCTGAACTTACGCTAGCAGTCTTTTCATATACTATGACAAACTTAACATATTGTTTCCTATTTACTGAAATAGAATGCAATACGAAACTAATGTTTGTTCTACAAGTAAGACTTTCCGTTTACATTAAGTATACATTTTCTTAACTTGGGCGTCTCATATAAAATACATACTTATTTGATTGTACGTTCTTTTGTTTTCAACACCAACAACGCATTTGTCATTGACCTACTTGATATTGTCCAATAATGTTACACGGTCACCATTAATTATTCGAATAATTTTAAAGAAAAACGAAATGGAAATATTTTAATACCCTACGCTACTTGTATGATTATCCAAACGTTAAACAATTTCTTTATTTTTATAAAAATATATTTAGATTGCATTTAGAAATTATCAAATAATAATAGAAAGATAAAAATTTCATAATTTTTTTTAAATTTTGTTCATTCTTTAAATAAAATAAAAATTTTAAATTTTTTTATAATTGATTACATCCGGATCCTGACTTTTCCCCGATTAATATTGATTACTTTTCATATAAAATCTTAGTTTCCTTTGTTTTCATTGTCATTGTCTTCAGTTTGTCAAAAGTAGTTGAACAAAAAGTTTTCAAATTTACAATCCGAAAATTTTCGTCGTTTTTTCTTTTATTTCCATCCTTTTTTTTTAATCTTTTGCCATTGTGTTGTAACGCGCAATTTTTGTTTAGTTTCCATTATTTTTTTTTTCTTCAAATTTCACAAAATTTTGCAAAAAGTTATTGATAAAATTTAAATCCAGTTCAAAATAATAGCGCCGTTTTGAGAACAAAAATTTCTGTTAATCAATTGTGGGAGTTTGAAATATTGAATGATTTAGAGCAACAACAACAAGTCTAAGGATTGAAACGAACTTGAAATTGTTACAAGAATGGCGCGTTACTTCAATATATGGAAAAGTCCGGCCGAATCAATTCCACCACCAAGCCATACCGAAGAAGCATCACAATTTCTCCATAATACTAATGAAATGTTTAAATGGTAAGTTTCTTTTTATATATATGACCAGCAGTGGAGTTCAGTTAAATAAAAAATACTGTAAAATTTAATAAAGTTCAGAAATCTGTTTATCGGTATATAGTGAAATTTTAATTAATGTCGATTTTGTTTTATGTTGACTTTCAGTTTCCTTAACAACGGCAGTTGGTTTGTGTATTTTATTGCGGGTTTCTTAGTACTGTGTTGTGTCTACTTTTATATATATGACTGCAAGAGGCGTATGGAGCTTAGAAGACGGCGACAAGAAATTCAACGCGCTAATGAAAGGTGAGTTAGTGAATGAACGAAAAGAAAAAACTTCAATTTAATTAACATATACAGAATATTCTCCAAAAAATTAAAACAAATACAAAGGTTACCACAAAGACGCAGACCAGGTGCGGTGTATCGTGATCGTGAGATCTTTCGCAATGTAATTAGAATCGTTAGACAATATATGAAACCCCGAGAAGAACAAAAACCAAACACCACCTTAAAACCGGATTTTATTCGTCGTACCCGAAGTGGTGTCGTATATGGACGTTTCTCCACAGAAAATAATAATTATCCAGTAATAGATGCGAATTGAATTTCAAGTAGAAGCAACCACAACAATTGTCTAGAAAAGTAACATTTAAGGTCAAAATTAATATTCATCCAGAAAAGCAACCAAATTTTCTTTTCAAAATATAACATTTATTTTAATAGTACTTGTTTAGTAATATATTTTTACAAATCACACATTGAACAATAAAAATAACCTTAAAAAACTTCATTATAGTTTTCGCACTTATTTAATTTTATTGGATTTGAAAGGAAATTGAAATAAAATGTAATGCAATCGATTGTATAATATTGTCAAAACTTTCATTAAAATATCTGTAGTGGAAATCGGAAGATATGCCGAAAGATGGAAAGATACTAGAAGTGAAAAGACCAGAAGTAAAAAACAGCCAAAAATTTGACTACATCTTAAAAACCATCCTCAACTCCCTAGTAAATCATAAGCATGGACCTGATTACGCCTTCTAAAAGTGTAAAAGTATCAGTTTCTGCATATTGTTAACTTACTAGACCCAGATCTTATGTGGCAGGGTAAACCGAAGGAAAACCAAAATATGACAAAGATAGACATTGACTTTGATTTTAATGATGATTAAGTACACTTTGAGTCTTCAAGTCTTGGAAGATTCTTTACGGAGAGTGTAAGAATTTGAAGTTTGCACTAAAGTAAACTACTTTACAAAAACGGTAGTTAAATGAATTTAGCGCGATTTAATCGCAGAGTTTTATTCTGTGACTTAATTCAATGTAAAGGTAGCTGTGAAAACCCCAAATATTTTCTTTATAGAGAATACTTAAAAGCGCAAGCGTTTCTGTACAAAAAGTAACATTACGGAGAGAGTAAAAGCTTGCTCCTGCCTTTCTTCTTTTCTTCTTCCAATCCATATAACACATAGGTACGTAACGCTTTCTAACATTCAGTTGATGTTAAGTGATAAATTGCTACAGAAGGCTGGTTGTAGTGTCCTGTGTATGGTTCCCCAAAAAAGGATAGAGGAGAAAAAGTGTTGGACATTTTTGTAAAATTATTAAATATTAAAAATAAAAACAAGTAAAAAAACCAACAGTTTAGAGTTGAATAAGAATCAAGTGCTTATCGACAATTATTTACTAATTAACATATTCATACATATAGTATATATCCAATAATATTCCCAAAGGATACAGACTACTGTTATCAGTAACCATTTACTTATATATACTTGAAATATATTATAATAAAAAAAAACAGCAATTAGTTAATTAATTAATTTGTATTCATTTTCTCACACAGTGTGACAATCAAGTTAAAAGTGAAAAATATTATACAAAAAAAATGTAGAAAAAACAACAGGGAAAAAATACAATAATTACAGTGTACATAAAACGTGCGCATGTGGTGTTTGTGAGGCAAACAGCACGTGAAACTGGCTAAACACACACCCCCCCAACCTCCTCCATATTGTTACAGTGAGTAGAAAAACTGTTCAAAACAAATCAATTTTTTATTTTTACTTTTATTTGGAATTGTAACTTATCAACGCAATCCATCTATATTGGTAAAAAAACACCTCCTGCATATATATATATACTCGTATGTTATATATATATAAATATATTTTTTTTTGTGAATGTATTCTATATGTGTCTATAGACAGGTTTAGGTTGACAACAGGGCTATGTTTTAAGTGTCAAAAGTTGGAGCAAGCACTTGAAGAAGTTAAGAAGAAAGACAAAATCTTACAAAGAAAAGGATTTTCTACACAAACATGTTTACGCTATATATTGAAAATTGTTTGTTTGTAAAATCTAGAGAAAATATCTCTAAAATGTAATAAATAGGAAATTTTTGAACAACTGTTTCAGCTTATTGACAGAATTTCTGAACACAAGTTTTTATTGATAAAAAATTAACCCTCCACCCAACCACTTTATATATATTTAGAATTAACATCAAACACTGAGATGATGTAGTCTTGTATGTCTGTTTTTGTTTTGCGGTAATGAAACTAAAAAAAATGAGATATTGATTTCAAATTTGGAAGATGGATAGTTTTTATACATAGGTTGGTCGGTCAAGCGACACGCCTACAGGACAATAAAAATTGAAAACTTTCTGTATAACTTATAAAGTACAAAAAATATATACATATGTATAGACTCCTCGGGAAGCTGTAGTAAATCGTTAAAGAGTATTCAAAATCTGGCTGCTTTTGTACCCACCTTAAAGTTACTTTAGTAAAGATTGGTTTCTAAATAGTTTTCGGAATGTACCATGAATTCATGTGTCCTTCCGTCCTAATAATCTCTCCATAAAAAGAAGAGTTGCAGATCACAGATACCTTCTATAACTTTTAAACTTTTTGATCAGTATGAAATCTGATTCGTTTCAGTTATGTCCGTCAGTATGTCCGCCGCAAAAGTTACTCGGCTTTGTAACAGCTAAGTTGTTAAAAATTTATGTATCGAGCAAAATTTTAATACAAACATTCTTGGCCCATTAATACTTTAAGTAGAGAAAATAAATATTTTAAATAGATTTAATGAACTTTTCTAAATTATTGATAAACCAAAAACTTCCTTAACCTTAAACTTGACTTTTGCCAGCATGCATAACATACCTTCAAGCATAGCTGAAAATGTTGAGGGAAAATGGACAAAAAAAAGGATACGTTTCATATGTTTGTACGTATGTATGCTTAAAGTGAAAGTGGTGGTACTCTCTTGGCAAACAGCCCAAAAATTGTGTTCAATTTCAAGTACGTGTAGAAAAAACTTACGCACATGCTAACATATATAACGTGAAGGCACCTATTATGTATATATACATATGTATAATAGACATGACTGTTGGGGTCTAATAATTTTATATTCTTACTCCAACAACGATAACCTTCGCGTGTAGCAATCTTTTTCGTTTTCTTTTTTTTTGCCGCCTGCACCTCGTTTCCCTCAAAACATTAGGGTCTACAAATGAATTATTGAGAATTACTTAAAACTCCACCACATTACCTTTCATTACCAATGCACCATTAGAACGAGTTTAATATAAAAAATTATATTAAATTGTAAATTTAATAGAGAGTAAATTCGATGGTTTTTTTTTTTTTCTTTTTATTAACCCGCTAACCTGGTGAAGAGTGTTGTTACTACTAAAGACTATTATTGTTGTTGCTGGTGATGCTGTTGCTGCTGCTGCTATTGCATTTAGGTTTAAGTACAAAATGTTAAAAGTCTTCTGGACAACGTAAATTTCGTTATAACATGATGACCGCATCTATGGTAAGTGTAGCGAAGAGTAATTTATTTAAATTAAATTTAATTTTTATTGATAAAGAAAAAAATAAAACACAAAAAACTTCATAAAACGGAACTCATTAAATTTAATAATTCATTGTCTCTCCTTCTGTCCTATTATATTGTAGACTGTACAAAAATGCAGGAAATGAATTACCTGCAGGATCATTCCAAATTGGAGGCACTTACTAAAGCTGTTCTCATCTCCATATTAGCCATTGCCATTGTATTATCGAATCTTTTAATTATAGCAACTTATGCCAATTTCAAAGGTAAGACTTTCTTAATTAAAATATTTCCTCTTATACATATACATAACAGGAAGTGAAACTAAACGAAATTTGGCTTAAACCAAATCTTAAATACCCTCTACATCTAAATGCAAATGGTGGGTGTGACAGGTATATTATGTAACTGCTGGCATTTAGACTTTTACGCTGTACTTTTTTGTAAATTATGATCTTGTCTATTATTCGACTACGCCCATTTTCAGTACATCGATGGATGGTATAATTATGAATATGTGTACCAAATTTCCACTTCATGCCCCAATTGTTGTGGCAGATATATAGATTTTTATCAATTGTAGGCGTGGCTGTTGATCATATGTTTCCAATTTTAATTGTCTGTACCAAATTTTAGCTCAATAGCTCAAAATTTACGACCGAAACAGACGGACACACGGACATAAGTGACTAGGTTCAGTTTTTGATGTTGATCAAGAATAACAAATTTAGTATAGCGCCCATTATATGTAGAGGGTATAAAAACAAACGAAAATACTTTTTTAAATTGTGTAAACTATATATTATACGAAATGCTTAAAGAGGACTGGAAACCAGGTAATCCGTTAATTATAAAGCATGGAAAAGGGAGCAGACTAGAATTGTTAAATATGTTTCTTAAAACAATCTAATGATATAAACATTTTTTATGTAAATATTTCATATTTAACAGGTCCCACTGAAGTCATCAATTATTATTTGTTATCGTTAGCGGTAGCGGATTTATTATGCGGTTTATTGGTGGTACCGTTTTCGGTGTATCCAGCGCTTACCGGAGAATGGATGTATGGCGATATTGTTTGTCGTTTTACGGGTTATCTAGAGGTAACATTGTGGGCGGTATCTGTCTATACATTCATGTGGATATCGGTGGATCGTTACTTGGCTGTACGTAAACCATTACGCTACGAAACGGTGCAAACTAAAACACGGTAAATTTAAAGATGACTCTTCCAAATATTTAAGGTTTATACGAAAACTTGATTTCCTTTCACAGTTGTCAATGTTGGATGGCTTTCACATGGGTCTCTGCCGCATTACTTTGTTGTCCGCCCATATTGGGCTATACCATACCATTAACCGACAATGTAGCCCATATCTGTATGCTGGATTGGGCCAATATAGCTGCGTATAGTGTGACATTAGCAATATTAGTTTTAGGTCCTAGCGTTATATCCATCGTGCACAATTATGGATATATATTCGTTATGATGCGTAAATTGAAATCGGGTGAACCGATACACGACAAAGAGTACGCCACCGCATTAGCTGAAA
Organism: Ornithomya chloropus; assembly: GCA_963971445.1. NCBI lineage: Eukaryota > Metazoa > Arthropoda > Insecta > Diptera > Hippoboscidae > Ornithomya > Ornithomya chloropus. The sequence goes on from OZ020532.1 coordinate 4,839,854, forward strand.
ATTTATCGAATCCTAGTCATATGATGTCATTCGCATTGGTGTTTGCATTCTGGATATCATGGTTGCCATGGATTAGTTTACGCCTCTACGAAGTGGTAACCGGTGAGATTGTACATAATACTCTCATAAATTTCGGTGTCGTTTGGATTGGTGTATTGAATTCATTTTGGAAAATTATTATAATGACAACAATGTCGCCACAATTTCGTATTGCATTGAGAGTATTTTGTTTAACAATCTGTTGCAAGACGAAGGGCCGTTTGCAAGCCGAACTAATCGGGTTGGACCCAGATGACTAGAGTCGTTAGATTTTCTTACCAAAATAAAATTATTGTCCTTTTTTTGGTAGGTATCGATAAAATTGATCGATTGGTATTGTTGACCTTAGTTTATATAATGGATAAACTTTATCTTGGTAGACCTAATAGGAAAAGGGAAACCCGAACTGAACTCAATATCAATATTTTTTGTGACCGACACATTATTAGATCGACGTAAATTTCCATGATAATCAAGCATATACGAGGGTAGGCTGTGAAAGTTTTAACCAATATTTCGAAAAGTTAATATTGCGTGAATAGAAAAACATTCTTCAACAAATTTCAGTAGCATAGAATGCTCACACTTTTTTTGGGACAGTTGGTGATAATATTTCCGCCAAAGCGGGAACAATTATCGAGAAATTTCATCAAATAATTTTAGAGAACTATGACTAAATATATACAGCATGAGTACAGAGTGCAAATAAAGAAGAATTTAGTCTGAGCAGGACCAGAAGAGAAGGATTAATCAGCATTTAATTACCAATGAAATGTTAACAGTAACTTTCTACTGTTTCTCAGATTCTCTCTGAGAAAAATGCAGAAGCAGAGAAGAATGCCTTCAATTCACCTATCCTCGTATATACTCTAGAATTATATAGAGTCTTCGAAAATTTCTTTTCTACATAAATGTTGCTAATGGACAATGAAAAAAATTTATATAATATATAGAAAACTCCACCACAAAAACGGTGATGGATTAATTATATTAAAAATAATAATAATTGGTTGTAAAAAATGATTTAAAATAAACGCATTCTTTGTAAAACGCTACAATATATTATATACACACAATATTATTCCAATTGAATTATTATTAGAATATTTATAGTTTAGCCTTTAAAATAAAAATTATATAATGAGCTTAAACGTTAAACATATTTTATGTATAAAATAAAACCAAAAATTAAATAAAATAAAATAAAAATTAGTTAAACGTGTTGTACTCACATTAGGCCAAAACTTTATATTATGCAATATCTTAATAAATATATATATATATATATATAAATAATAATAAAATAGAAAATAATTTTAATTTAAGTAAAAAATATTGTTCAATGTAACAAATTTTACGCAAATATCTATACTTTTGCCAACTTGAACGCTTCACTAGATTAAATTAATCGCAAATTTCGATGATAATCAAATATCTAAATATACACTTAAAATAATCTTTGACTTTCACCTCTGGGATGTAACCATAGGTACAGCCTGGAAGGTTTAAACTTATCTAAATTACCATAGAAGAAAACTAGCTTCACCATAATAATTGTACAAAAAAAAAAAAAAGAAAAAAAAACAATTGTTTAATTTGCAAATTTAAACATTTTTAGAAAGAATATTTTTTAACGACTAAATATTCTCACATGCTACTTATCCACTTACTGGTAGGATTCTGTATTAAATATTTAACTGTGAGAATTTTTAATAAATACTTCTGCCTTCTGTACGTTGGTAGTCATATCCTACACCACTAGGTGTGGCAAGAAATTTATTGTGTTCGATTCATCCTCATATAACAAAAATTCCCATTTTTTTCAATTCTTTAAAAAAGAAGAAAAAACTAATTAGCTTCATAATTATCTATATTAAATTTGAATCCCAACGGTCTATATAGAGAATTTGTTTCCATGAGAAACTATTATATGACAACGCCTTGATAAATGATGGAACTATGTGGTGTAGGTTCCGGTAGAACTGACTCTAATGCATTCACTTTCTATACATATTTTATAAAAAAATAGATTACAAACGTTTTTATTATAAAATGTTTTAAAATACATTTATTTAGTAATTAAAACATTTGTATTCATTACTAACTAGCTTGACACAAACATACATTCATACCATAAAACTTTGTAGAGAATAAAATAATAGTTAATGCATTATCATTTTTTAAGCGATTATATAAAAATTTATTTAAAAATAAAAAAAGTGTTAAATGAGTGAAAAATGCAATGAACATAAACACAAACATTTTGCCATTTCTGCCATTATTATCAATATTAAAATATTATTAATATTAATAAATAAATAAATATTATATATATATGAAATATTAAATTTTCTTGTAATGCAATGTATTTCATTTCAGCTAAACATATAATATAAATAAGTAAGTAAATATCATGCAAAAACCGTATAAAGAAATCTACTTACATATAATTTATCACTTCAATTTTTCAAAAAGATATAGGAAATAACGATGCATTTTTGAATTCGGCTCGAGTCATTTCTTATTTTACTTTTTGCTTATTTACTTCCCCTCTTTAGATTGCAAGCCGCCCAGAATTATTATGCAGTCACTAAAAAAACACAAATTTCACTTCTGATTGATATAACTTTCAATTAAAGCCACAAATTATATAAAAGATAAAACACGCACAGAACTTTTAACACAAGAGATTTATTTCTTATTAAATTTTATATTTCTTTTGCATTTTTAACAAATTTGCTGTAATTTTTCCTTAGCACAAGCTGATTTAATAAAAAACATCTCTGTTTTTCTTTTTATGATGAAGATGTGCTTTATACAACTCTGTTGCTTTAACTGTTTAGTTCGATTTTATTACATATAGTATATTCACGACTTACACATCTCTAGTTAACTGGAGACGCAGGCGAAATATATGTGTAAATTTTACCTCAAGCAAAAGTAAATAAATTAAAATTACTTTATATCATATAATTTATTATACAAATGAAAGAAATTTAAGAGAAATTAAATTAATAATAATTAGTAATGAGAAATGTTTACTTATCTCTTTATAAAAATGAATTTGTGGCAATTAAAAAAAAGTTAAAAAAAAATAATGGTCTGCATGTATACATAACTGTGTACGCAAATGTAGAAATAACGGAAATTCTATTAATTGTGCAAATTTTAAGAAAGATTTATTGGAACAGTAAGTTCCAAAAAAAATATAGAATCAAAGTATATGGAAAATAATTTCTTCTCCAACAAACTAAATACGTAATAATAAGAAAAAATTTAATAACAGAAGTTCATATTAGGGTTGCCAATTGGTTTGCTCTCTACCTTCTGTTTATATACACTAGTATACATATGTGTGTAAATGTTTATTTGCTATTGTTTTCGTTTTTTTCTGCTTTGATGAAGGAAAAAAAAAAAAAGAGAAAATAATAAACAAGAAAGAAGTTTATGTTCGGTCTAGGCCAAATTTATACATACAACAACGACTATTATCGACGGTGGGCATAGTTTATTTGATCGAAGTTAGGTTTGTCAATCTTTTTTTTTAGTACCACGCAAAAAGTGTTTGTTAGTCATGGTAATCAGATTTTCTACACTTGGACTCTCTTCTTCAAGTAATTAAATATATTTAGGTATATATGTATGTATGTATGTATGTATGCATTTACTCCGACAGTAAGTGAAGTTTTCGAAATATATTCTCGAATATGTGTATTTGTATGCATGAACATGATTTATTTTTATTTAAGCAATAACTCGTTTAAATGTAGCACTAGCTGGGGATGTTGCTACAAGTCAAACTAGTTTTTCTCTTTTTATTTTTTTTATTTTCATATTACATCGTCCCTCACCTAGTGTCTGAATGATTAAAATTGCATTGTTGTTGGTGTTGTTGTTATTGTTAAAATGGAAGATATGATTAAAACGAGTTTTTTTTCTTTTTTTAATCACTTCATATATTTTGTGAGCTGTTATAAAAAAAATCGAGAAAGTGCTATGCTTTGCCGTTATATTTTGTGTTTTTTCTTTTTTCCTTTTTCATCAACAACTCGTATATGTGAATATATAATTTATTCAAAACAAGCTACGCAATATATATACAATGCAAACACACATGCATGCAAAGATGGGAAAGTGTGTGCATTGAACCAAACATGGCTGCAATATGTTGCGTTGTTATACAACAACAATAATAATAATACTGCTGCTGTCAAATACCTTCTCTCTCTGTCACTCTCTCTCACAGTGTTCATGGTTTTTCTCTTTTAATGATTTATCATGCATCTGCTCGTCGTATATATATATATTTTTGTTTTTTTTCTTTTTCTTCTTTTCTTCTCTTTCCTTTTCTTATAAGTTTGACGTACATTCATGTATAAATATATATCACTACGTGTTTATATATACTACAAAAACAAATCCTATTAGTTCGTTGAAAATAAAGGTCAATAACAGTTATTAAGAAGAAGATACCGCTTAGAAATTAGAATATACCCGTAGAAAGGCTTTTGTTAAAAAAAAAAAAAATTCCATGCAAGTAAAAAAAATTAAACAATAACAGCAAAGAAACGGGGCATGAAAGAATTGAAGAGTTCAGTATTCAATGTGTAATTTATTTAAGTGTGTATGTGTAAAAGTGAAAATATGCTATTCTCTGTTTGGCTGATTTTTATTATATAAAAAAAAATTAGGTGGTTTTTTTTTTAAATTCATATACAACTTTAAAATATTTTATTTGCATGATATAAAAATCTGGGTTATATATAAACACCTACGAGGTTGACATTAGTTACATACATATGTAGATATATATTAATTTAAGCGAAGAATTGTTTAAGAATATATATACTTTGTAGGGTCTCTGACACCTCCTTCTGGGTGTTGCAAACGGAACGAAAAACTTAGTATTCCCCCCATCTTATGTGGAGGGTATAAAAAAATATAATATATATATATATTTAAAATTTATATTTTATTTATTTTTATATAAATATCTTATACGTGGTAAATAAACATTTCTTTTCATTCTTCTTCTTTTCATTGCAGCCTAAAAGAAACAAATAAACTACACTCGCGTTGATTCTTTCTTTCCATTATTATGTTATAAAACGTCATTAAGTCCATATGATATACAAGAAAAAAATCAATGAAAATTGAAATATTTTCATCATTCAATGTCCAATGAAATGAAAATATGCGCAAATTTCCAAATAATTGAAAATGAAAACGTTTACAAAACAACACAATCTTAATTACAAACCCAAACGACTGCAGGAGTATAATACGATATCTAAATAGCGGTATTATTAACGGATAATTAGTTTTAAAAGAATAACAAAAATATTCAAAAACGAAAAACTTCTGCATATAGTATAAAAGTTGTGATAAAAGAAAACAAAACAAACAAACAAAATAGTGACCGCAACAACAACAACAAAACTGTTCGACTACTAGAAAAGAAAATTCGAAAAAAAAATTATATATACAAACTTCTCTCGTTGACTTTTGTGTTATTTGTCTTTCCACTTTCGTTCAAAACTGTTTGTCTTTGGGAGTCTTTTTTTTACGAGACTTTTCAGTTTTAGTTTGTTTATTTTTTACTTTTTGCCATTTTTTTATATTTCTATGTAATTTATATGCACGACAGTAATAAAAAAAATGCTTTATAATTCAGACCATAATTACTTCAATATATTGTGTTTGTGTAATGAGTGAATGTATGCGTGAAAACAATTTCAAATAAATAAAGTATGTAAATACGTATCATAAAGGAATATGAACAAAACGAAAAAAAACAAAACAAAATAGAAAATGTGTTGAAAAGTGTTGAAATGATTAAATGGTGCATAAAAAAAGTTGAAACAACGCGCAAATGAAATGATTTTTCTTTTTCTTTTCAAACAATTGAAATGGTGATATTTTTATTGCGAGAGAGTGAGATAGAAGAACTCCATTACAATAATAACAACAACAATAATAATAATAATAACAAGAACAACATAAATATAAACAATTATCACAACAACAACTGTTTTCTTTTATAAACACTTGATATACTGGAGAGCTGGTGAATTGTTCTGTCTGTCAATAATAACAACAAGTCAAATACAATAACAAGAGCGTGAACAAAAAGAGAAGACAAAACAAGACAATACGACGACAACGACAACAATTAACAAAAGCTGTGCAAGTGCTTGTGTATGTTTGGTGGGAAATACAAACCAAGCAAACAAATAAACAATGTCAACGTTCTTAAACAATTTCTTTCCAGCAGGTAAGCCAAGTAACTAGTAACAGTAGATTATTATAGTATACATATGCACATACGCGGAATAGATAATAGCAATATAAGGGTATTAATAATATAAGTATCTGAGCTTTTCTTTTTTACGCAATATCCGGAAAATTCAATAAAACCCACGCTACAGTAACTATTGTTGTGTAATTTATTGTGGGCGTCATGTTGGCTGTGTTGTGTAATTTTATATATATGCGATAGTATATAACACTTTGAGTTGTAATACAGGGTGGCGTACTTATCCTTCCTTAAAAAATTGGAACCTGTAGGTTAATTACAAAAAATATATGGATAGACAGATGGACATGATTAATACGATTCAGATTAAAAGTGGGTGTGGCATTGGCCCCAACAAAATACAATATACCCTTAATGATAGTTTTTAAGCAAATTTAGGCTTTGCTTGTAGGAACGACTCCAAGTGGTGTCACTACTACATAATAATAATAGAATTTGTAATTTGTTATTGTAATGTTTTTTTAAATTCTTTTTCTTAAAGACACAGTTGGTATGGATCCAATATTTTATCCCCCAACGAACGGCATACCTTCAGAAAGCAAACTTGCAACATATATGGTAAGTGGGCTGCAACTGCTTGCAATACATTTTGAACTTATTGTCATATATTTAATATTCAGTATAAAGTTATTATATGTATGTCATATATATGTATATATGTGTGTATATGATAAACATATATAACATATGAAAGACCATTAAGACTTCCTCTCCATTTAACATCTAAAGCATTTCTGATTAAGTAGCGCACACAACCGCACATTAATTTGTGTGATATGTGGAAAGAGAGAAAAAGAAAAAAAAAAAGGAAAGGAGAAAAGTAAGGAATGATGAACGCGCGCGTAAGAAAGGAAGGAAACAATAAACATTTCTATTCTAACTTTTTGCACCATTTTTCTTCAACTTGTTTGTTTTTTTTTTTCCAACATTTTCTTTCATTTTGTATATAATGTGTTTTTTTGCTTTTGTTGCGTTCTGAAACAAAATGAAAGAATCGACAAAATGTCGCAACACCCACTTATGGTCTTAATTCAGGATTTCCTCTGCTTAACATGGACTCGCCGTTATTGCTTAAGAAACCTCAGGTAAACTAAGAGTTTAGAAAAAAACAAAAACCTATACAACAAAAACATTTTTGGTCATAATAAAATCTTAAGTATTTTTTAGTAATTATTGATAGGGTTGAGAATATAGCGACAAGTTAAATTGTAAAAATAAAGTACACCCTACACATCTACATATATACTGATTATGAACTCTAATGGGTTTCCGAGACTAATAAATTTTTTTCATATAAGATATACTAAGTATGCCAAGTTCGTTTTTCCGTTTGCAACATCCAGAAAAATAATTTTGGACATAAAATAATTTATCAATTATGGGCGTGGGTCTTAAAATTAAAAGAGTTGTGAGCAAAACCACACAAAATTTCCCTTTAATATGTCAATTAATGTAAGCTTGAGAGAGGACCTATAAAAGTTGGACACATGGACGGACAAGGCTATCAAAGTTCAGATAGTTAGCAGTTACAATTGAAACTCAGTTATGCTCTTATCTTATATGTAGGGAAAGGATTTAAATTAAAAATAAAATGCATTTTTTATGTTATTTTTTAAGGGTAAAACTAGTAAACGACCTGTCGCTAAATTCAAATTTGTGTGTGAGATTTTTCCATTTATATATGTATATATATGTATGTGTGTGTATGTATGTTTTATGTAAACAATTTTTATACCCTACACCACATGTGGTAAGAGGGTATATTAGGTGTGTATCGTCCGTCTGTCTGTCCATGTAAATTTGTACGCAGGCTACTGGTTACATTTATTGAGATATTTTGATGAAATTTGGTACTACTAGTAAGGACATGTACTGGTTTAAAGAGGAGTCCCTATTGAAAATGGACCGTTTCCAACCATTTTTAGAACTCTCCCCTCCCATATAAGGTTTTAGTAAAATGGACGTTTTTATATAGGAAAAATTCACATTTCTTAATATTTTTCGGTACAACTTGATGAGGAATTAGCTAAATATAATTGGCTATAACAAATGCGCACCCTATAGTCATTATTAGAATCACTCTACCTACAATGATATTTCATGTAGAGACCTATACGGTAAAATCTCGTGTTGATTGACACAACTAAACTAATTTTAGAATAAATTGGGAGCTATGTGGCGTAGGTTATAGGTCGGGCTTAACCGACTAAAACATTTTCACTTGTTTTTTTTTTTTTATTTCGTAGTTTGTTTATGTGATTATTTTTTTTTTGTCTAACGTAGCAACTACATAAGAAAAGGGCGTGTAGGTTACACCTTTTCGCCTACACATGCCCAATATAAATCTTTAACTATTAATGCGGGGTCTTTAAATCGTAGGCATCGTAGGCATGAAGTGCAAATAATTGTTTTTGGGGAATAAAAAAAAATAAAATGAAATCTTTTATAAAACATCGTTGTAACGTCAACGTCTTTAGGTAACAACACCACAGTCACCCGAATTCATTCCAACACGGATCAATGCATCGCCTAACTTTTATTCACCATATCACACGACCGTAGGAAGTAATTGTTTAAATGGGGCAACTGGTAGTGGATTAAATACGCCCACTACCACCCCCCATTCAAAATCCCTGAATGGTACAGCAGCTTCTCTATTGGGCCTACAAAAATCTTCAGCAGCTGCGGTGGCTCATCAAAAACAATATCAACAACAACAGCAGCAGCAGCAGCATCATCTTCAACAACAACAAAAACAAAAACAGCATCAGCATAGTCTAATTAACGGGAACACGCATACGCCCCAAATAAGACCAACGACAACGCCATCTAGTGGTGTGCAGCCACCTGCCTACGTAGGTATGACAACAACCACACCACTGAAAAGTGCCGGTGGTCGCAACACTTTACTACGTAACGAATCACCTTCCAGCATAGGTGAGAAATCGCCACCACGACATCACTTGACACCGCATGCGTCTCCTATACCCACCACATTGCCCGCCAATGTTCACCAGGTACCAACCACAAAAATTCATTAGTATTAGAAATATCAATAAAAACAAAAACAAAAACAAAAAATAATTTTTTAGGAAAATGTTGGTGGCACCATATACTTTTATCCAACTGCCAATCATACAACCGCCGCATCCAGTACTAGTGCGGTAACCACCGCGGGAGGTGGAGTGAATTCAGTGACAGCGGCTCATCATGTACAACCATCAGGTGTTGCTGCTATCACACCCGTACAGCCAACCTTAATATATACGGGTCACGTGTATCCGGGTCCAGCCTCTAATGTCATATCCATGCAACCGAAAACCCATTTAGAATCGGCCTTTTTTATGCCCGATGAAATGCGTTCGGAAATCTTAGCACGCAATGTCATCTCGAACATGATGTTGGATACGACTGCAATCGCTCAACATGCCCTACCGCTGGAAGTGGACAATTATCATTCCCTGTATCCGCTGGAGGCGTTACCGCTACAACCGTTGCTTGCCAAATTAACGTTGCCCTCATCCACCTATAAATCTACGCACAGTACAACGGGCATTAAATATTGCTTGAGACGATTACATGGCAAGCACACTCAAAATAATTTTATATCCCTTTATCTACTCAGTGACATAGAAATTTAATTTTTTTGTTTTTTTGTGTTTGTTTGCTTCTTATTGGCTGTTTTGCTTTCTTTCTTTCTTCCATTCTTCTTTTTTGTTGTTGTTGCTGTTATCTTTCGTTTTTGTTATTCTTATAATTCTGTTATTTGTATAGGCTTTCGTTTACAATCGACCAAATGTATGGCGGTGGTGGAGATGTGGAAGAAACTGCGTCATTCGAATGTGGTGCAATTAAGGGAAGTCTTCACGACAAAAGCATTTGGTGATAATTGTATGTGAATATGGTCGAATAATAATAAAATTATTACGCTTTTGATAATTGCTCTATTATTTCTATTTCTGTGTTTGTACGCCTTCCAAACAGCATTAGTTTTAGTTTATGATTATCATCCGAATTCGCAAACATTGCTAACGAAATATTTTACACCCATACAAGACACCAATGGTTTTAATGATCCATTCCAGGGTGAAGCACGCCCCTTCAGGTATACAACCCCACAACCACAACTTAACTCATATAATAATCCACCTTAACATAAACATTGCGTGTTGTGTTGTGTGATCATTTCAGTCATAAAAGTAACTTGCAACGTTCCACTAATGGTCCCTTATTACCGGAGGCAGCTATATGGGCAATTATAATGCAGCTAACAGCCGGTTTACGTGCAATACACCAAGCCGGTTTAGCCTGCAAGTAAGTATGTGCATAAGCGTGTAAAATCTCTGTCACACCATAATTTTTATGCTCCACATTTTTTAATTGCAATCAGGTTTTTAATGTCATTACTCATTCAATCATTCATACATTTCTGTTAAATAATATTTTAGCTCAACAGCTTTTGAATTTTCCTTTCTAGAGTATTGGATCCTACCAAAATTATTGTAACTGGTAAACGTGTACGGTTTAGCTTCTGTGGCACCAGCGATATTGCACAATTTGATCCTAATGCACCCAATCCTCTAACGGTGGTTACTATGCATCAACAGGTAACTTGTATTTTTACACGTTTAAAAAAAAAGAAAAAAAAATTGTTCAAAAACCTTAAATTTTTATTATTCTGCACCATTTGGGACAAAGTTTGTGCGGATGTTTGTAACACATCCTGGCCACTTTCAATTATACCGATCGATAAAGAATCACCCTGCCCATCTGCGCGTCCAAAGAATCTCTTTCTGATGATATTTACGAATGTCCGTCTGTCCATCTGTCTAATCACAACTAAATTGTAGCCTAATTTGTGGTGTAGGGTAATAAATGGCCTATAACATTTTCACTTGTTCTTTGTGTATATAATTTGATTAAAGGAGGATCTGACAGCTTTGGGACGTTTAGTACTAGCATTAGCTTGCCGTTGCTTACAATCAATACAACGGGACAGTATACAAAACAGTATCGATAGGGTGTCACGTCACTATTCTAGCGATTTGAGAAATTTCATCGTGTAAGTAGTTAATTATACCTAACAGTTTTCATATATGTTTAATGTGTAATTTGATTTAGCTATTTATTTACAACTACACAACGACGTTCAGTAACCGATTTGATGCCGATGATTGGTGCCCGTTTTTATACTCAATTAGATGCTTTGCAAGCACAGTGTGATATGCAAGAGGATGAATTATCCAAAGAAATGGAGAATGGTCGACTCTATCGGATACTGGTCAAGTTGAATTGTATTAATGAAAGGCCTGAGTAAGTTTCCCCCAAATTCTTTATGTTGATGTAGAGGGTATTCAACATGTCTAGCTTCTAAGCTGAATTTTACTTTTTTACTTATTTTCCTATAAAAATTCTTTTGTTTAGCTTTAATTTAGACTGCACTTGGTCGGAGACAGGTGATCGATATATGTTGAAATTGTTTCGTGATTATTTATTTCATTCCGTCACCGAAGATGGCCGACCCTGGCTAGATCACGCACACATTATACAATGTTTAAATAAGCTGGATGTGGGTTCCTTGGAAAAAGTAATTAACATCGTTATTCTATCTATATTTCAAAAAAGATTGATTTTTCCTATTAAATTATCATTCAGGTTCAATTAATGTCACGAGATGAGCAATCCGTTCTTATTGTTACTTATGCTGAATTGAAAAATTGTTTGGAGAAAGCATTTACCGAATTACTAAGCAATGCTGCCACATAATAATAATAAAAAAAAAGCAAAAAATTATAAAGTATGACAAAGGGCAGTGCAGTGGAAATGATGAGATTTAAAAAAAAAATTCTTTATTTTTAAATTGTAAGCTTTTGTTAACTCCACTTCTCTCTTGCTCTACTTTTATACTTGTGTCACCGCTTAAGTGATCAGAAAGAGTGAGAGACAGAGAGAAAGAGAGAGATTAACAAGCTGCTAAAAAATTATAACAACAAAAACAAATATTGTCTTTTTTATACCAATCCAAAACCCTCGTTTTATCAAGTTACTTAAGCTCGTTCATTAATAAGAAATATTTTGTAAACTATAAACCTCTACTTAATGTTAAAAAAAAAAAACAAAACGAAAACACTCTCCATTAATTGTTAAGGTACAACGATAATATTTTCTCTCCTTTTTTTATAATTTCTTTTTTAAACCATTACACATAAATATACATTATTTGAGAAAAAAATTGAAAAGAAAAAAAAAAAAACGGAAAAACAAAAAGAGGAATGAAACAAAAAAAATATTATACTTGTTATCACAGAGTCGAAAATACATATATTTTTACAAAAAACAAAAAATATTCCAAAAATGAATCAAAAAATAGTTACCACCAATTAAAGCAGATCAGACAACTTTTACAACGTCGCACTAAAGTTTTGAAGCAATCCTCAAGAAAAGATGGATAAACAGATGAAAAAATATTGTTGGCACTCTTTTTTATTTTTTAAATATATTCGGTATCTTTTTATACCCTGTAGTTGTAAATTTTTTTTTTTTTGTTAACTAATTCATTCAAAATCACTCGCTGTAGCATATATTTGTCTTTCTTTTTTTTTTTTAACATTTTATGACGAGATGACTTTTAAAATATTTTTAAAGAAAAAATTCTATCCATACAATAGCTTTTTTCTCAACAATATGATCAGATAATACCGAATAGTAAAAATTATTCGAATCCTTGTTTTGCACCATTTCCACTTTGTAATGAAAAACATTTTACAATAATTGAAATTGAAAAAATTCCATTCTGAATATAAAAAACTTTATTGAAAAATTAAAAAAAAAATCAAATTGCAAAGAAGTAATACCCTACACCCTACACTTGATTCCACAAATTATATTAATTGGATCAGTAAACGCGAGTCATATAAGTAACTTTGTAAAATATTTTTATGTACAAAGGAGTTCTAAAATTAATCCAATCGAGTCCAAATTTTGTCAAAAACTATTACGTATTATGTATTTACGTTATATAAAGATATCTTTTTTAAGATCTTACATAGGGAGAGGTACAAAAATGGTTCAATTCAGTTTATTTCCAACAGAGTTCCTAAATCAAAATATGTTTTTGTACTAAATTTCTTGAAAATATCTTAAAAAATGCAATGGAGAACAAATTTACATGGACACACAGATGGACAGATAGGCATGGTTAAATCGCTTCAGAGGGTAATTGAGAAGACAAAATTATTCTATATCGATCAGATTTATTGAGAGTCGGTATGGCATTTGCCGTTTAGAACATACACACTTAATATAACCTTTGTCACAAGTGGTGCAAGGTATAATTAAAAACTATCAACTGATGTAGAAAAAGTTCAATTGAAATTGAAAAAATTCTAAAAGTTAGACTATTTTCAGTTAAATCTTTATCTCAATTGGAAAATATATTTTATATTTTTTATGTATATATAAATTTTAAATTTTTTTCTTTCAATTGAACTTCTTCATCCCTCCTGAGGGATGTATCTCACCACTTGTAATAGAAATTATATTAAGTTTGTATGAATATTTGTAATTATTAAAGGGCTAAAGATCGATCAATACATGATCACTTTCCGAATCAATTCAACAAGGTCCATATGTTACAATTTTTAACATATTTTAATGAAATTTGCTATAAAGATGTGTTTGTAACCAAAGGAACCCTCTTGAAAATGGTTTAAATTGACAAAAATTCCAATTTTTTTTTATAAAATTTTAAATAATAGATTGCAACATATAGTGCTTTTTTACAAAATGACTTTTTTTTTTAGAAGACAATGAATTGTGTTTACTGATCCAACTCAAGTCAATTAGTGGTGTAGGGTATTTTACTTGTTAGACTCGTGGTCTAGGGCGTTTGTCATTCCTTTTGAAACACCCATAAGGAGGCGTCAAAGACGCTAAAAAGTATACATATTTTTAATCAGCATTAAAAACAGTCGATCTAGACATTCGTCCGTGCATCTGTCTGCTTTTGGCACTCTCACTGTACTGAAATTTTCTACGCAGATTAAAATTGGACAAATAAAGTCAAGAGCCACGCCCACAATGAATAAACATTTATTTGTTTGACACAAAAATTGAACGTTTTTATAAATTCTTATCTATAATGAGACAAACATTGGCGTAATTAGAATAGACACGCCCACAATTTACAAAAAATCCTACTCAGCTTAAGACTGTACTTGCAAGCTGATCCGTGATACATAATCTATTACAGGCCGTATTCACGTACCTGCCACTACCGTTGTAAGCCTAATTTTTGTTCTTTTTTCAATTTCAATTATAATGAAAATTTTCAATTGGAAATGGTTTAAATCAAAACTTTGAAAAATCTCCATGAACTCGTCGTCCAAAGGCTCGTGCCTAAAAGGTGTTATTTCATATATAATAAAAAAAAAAAAAACACGAATTTTTACACAAACACATAAATACCTCGTCTATTTTTTCTTTTTTTTTTTTCTATAAAAAAAAAAATGAAAACGTTCTTTAAGCTATAAATAGAGAATGCAAAAAAAAAAAACATTATTAATATGATTGTGATTAATAACGGGCAGAGTTTTGAAAAAAAATTGCAACCGTTAGAGAGCATGATGATGGCTATTAACTCAGATTTTGTTTCGTTCCTTTTTTTTTTTTTTTAACTACTAACATTTTGGCAAAGTGTGATGTTTGGTTTACATATATATAAAAATAAAACACAACTTTTTTTTTTAAAATATTATTTTAGAAAAAATGTAATTTTTGAAAAAAAATCGTTATTTATAATATATAATAAAATGGACGGAAAACTATTAGTCTCAATGTGTACATGTCTTTTTTTTTCATTTTTTTCCATTATAAGTGGAAATGCATGCTAAATATTCGAGGATTAGTTAATAAGTGTGAATGAAGGCACTTTTTGAATATGAAAAGCTTTACATGTAAAAAACTTTATGCATAACTTATGTCATGCTCATACACGCGTTCATGCCATTCGTCATTGTCGTCCAAGGCATGATGACGTAGACCGCATAGTTTAGGTCCAAAACGTAGCATTATTATGATAACGCTCATAATGAAAAGAGCCAAAGCAGCTACAGCAGGATACAAGAGAAAAAATGACATTTTTTTCCACTAAATGTCACTTTCACGTTTCTGCAGCTGGACGTATTCTTCGCGTTGTCTTTGATGATATATGGCACGACCTTCAGATCGTGGTGGTCGCTGATGATGTTGGTGGTGCTGTTGTTGTTGATGATGATGATGATGATAGGATTGGTGAATAGGCACCTCTTCAGATACTGTTGCCGCTTCTAGGTCGTCTGTTTGAAATATACGTGGAGCTGGCTGTTAAGGGAGCGGAATTATAAAAAAATTTTGTAAATTGTTTTTCATCCTGTTTACACCATACCTGTAAACTTTGAAAATATGAGGCAGCTTTTAATTCGGTAAAATCCAATGGCGGTTGCTTATGTGGGGTGTCTGACCAAATTGATACTAGCCAACGATTTCCTAAAACATTCCGTTATAAATTTTGTTCCATTATTTAATTTTGTTCCCGCCCCCCTCTCCCGGCCCTTTACCTGTATGTCTATCCTGCCAATAGTTGCGATATTTGGAACAGCAGCCCAATATTACATTGATTAGTATAAGGGCAGCAAGTAGTATGGTACAGATTGCAATGGTAACGTAAAAAGGTGAAAAGTTACCGTAAATGTGACCAGTAAAATATGGATTTTTTTCATAGGCTGTGCGTTCATCTAATGTTGACATAGTAGCCGTACCCAAGTATTGTTAATGTACGTAAGAAAATCTAATCTATGCCGGCAGCATTACAAATTGTTTGTAAATCTAAACAAAACAAAGTTTTCAACAATTTTGTGATCCTTTCTTTATTTAAATCGAATATTTGTAGATTAAAAAAAATTAAATGCAAATAACTTTTGGGTGTGGCTGTTTTTTTATGTGTACACTAAAATTTATTTCACTGGCTTTAAATTTATTTAAACATCACGTATTTTTCTATTCATTTATTAATAATTTTTTGTAATTATTTTTATTCTTACTTTTTTATTAAAATATTTGTATCAAAATCTAGATAAGAAGGTAGAAAAAGCTAATAAAATATGAAGACAGCCGAAATATGTGATGAATGAAAGCGTTGGTTATGGAAATATAAGTAATCGCGACTTGTGAGTTAGGGGAACAAAATCAAGTGTAAAGCTCATGAGAGGCTCAAATTAATAGAATACATGCATCGCACATGACGCATTATGAATACAGAGTTGCTTTTATAATCTCTACCTTAGTAATTATTTCATTTCTAATGACCGAAAGGAGACCTCATTCAATTAACATCTAAATCTGATTCAGATCTAAATTCTTGATTCTTTTCCACTTTTTGTTTAATTTCTTCTTTTATATGCTTATGAAAGAGGGTCCGGTTCTATTAGTAGTTCAAAATATGCTCTAAAATAAACGTTGAGAAGCCCTGATTTAATAGCCGTAGTACTGCTATAGTATTGCTTAGCCAAGGCGCCGTATTTATATAAATAAGTTTATTACTAAACCATAATTTTATTTTTATTACTTTGCTTCTAAAAATACTCCCTTTGGACTGCTGAGGCTGGGTATTTGTTAAAGAATAAACGAAATATGTGGTAGTGTCTTCAGTACAGTCTCGCTGAGTTTCGGTTTGACGGGAATTTCAAAATTTCGTACAATTATGAATATTTTTCAAAGTATTCATTATAAGTTAAGAAAGAAATTCAAACTTTAAACCTTTAATAAAGAAGATCCTGAGGATTTCTTTTCATGTGATATGTGTTATTATACAAAAATTTTAAGTAAATGAGAAAAAAAACTGAATTTGGCTTAAGGCAATATATCAAATACCCTTCATGATTACACCTTCTATTAGTGTACGTATGTTAAATTTGACGATAGCTACTCCAAAAGGCAAAGATGCTATCCGAACCGGAAGCGCTGCTTAAACGAACATCCGACAATTTATTGATATCCTTTATAACTTTAATCATTGCTTACGTATGCTATCCTTATGATTGGGCAACTATCAAGAAATATTTTCATATTTTGCGCAAACTCTAAAATAGGATAACCATGAAGTTGGTTTCAATTGTTAGCCTTCCTTACACTAATACACACACATATGTACTTGTTAGTTCTGTCTGATCAAAGAACGATTTGTAGAAGTGTAGTGTAGTTATACTATAGAAGTAATTGAGACTTCTACCGAAAAAAAAAATATCACAAACTAATCAACGGATCAAAATGTATTAAAAATAAAAATAAAATAAAAAATATCCATAAATACATTTCCACTCTTTTCTAGGAATAAATAAAATTGTTTCGAATAGAATATGTGAAGGAAAAAATTACGTAAAATTACTCAGCACACTGTCGCCAGTAATGTTCATTTATAGAACGGTTGAAGGATTCTTTTCCAACGTATACAAGTGTGATTTAAGAAAAAACAAATTCCTAACATTTTATATGTGAAAGAAAAATTGATGTAATTTTATAAAATATTATAGTATATATATACATATACGTGTGTAATTATTGAACAAAATGTGCAGCAGTGTGGAAAAGGTAAGTGTCCTTAAAAATGCGTAACTTATAAATATTTTATCATTTACGTATTTTGAAATTATTTTTAATAAAAACAAGTAAAAAAAACTTTATTTCGATGAGATCAAATCTTAAATAATCACCATCGATGCATCAAATGTTCTCCAGGAGTATATATGTGAATATATCTTCTGTACTTTATAAGTAATTGGGAAAATTTATTTAAAAAGTTCCTACTTTTTCAGTAGTGAGCCGTGTGGCTTGACCGATTTCGCTTAATTTTATCTAAATTTTTCCAACGGCTTCTTTTGGGCGATAGCAATCGTTTTGACAAAGTAGTATGTACTCCCATATGTACAATATATGATTATGGATATAAAAATCATACATAACAACGTTACGTCTTACATATATCCTGTTATACTCAAGAAAACAAAAGTTTTTTTTTCAATAAAGACATAACAATTTCGTATTTTAATACCGACACATTCTTGAATGTTTTTTATGATCTGACAACGTTAAAAAATCAGTCAAGGTTAACATTTTTATCATGCAATGTTTAAAAAGTATTAAAATTTACTACCGCAATCTGAGTCGGCGGTCGCAACTTTAAAAACATCGCACCATATAGGCTGTGCGTGCTATAGTGGATAAATTCGAATCAAAATATTCACTATTGCATGTTTTTGTACCAGTAAGACAACGCACCGGTAGAAGTACCGAAAATATTGCAGTCGCAAGTGTTTCAGTTCAAAATAAGCCACAGCAATCGATTCCATAGGATTTGATAATCTACCAAACCACATTGTGAAGAATTTATGTTGTTTTGCAAAACGAAAATGGTAAAATCTCATTCCATAATTAAATGTAATATGTGTACTGTAACGTGGAATAAATTTTAGCTCAATATCTTAAACATTCTATGTTTTATTTAAAAATGAAATTGTTACGTGTTTATTGAAAAAACCCTTTACCAAGGTTCAGCTCAATATCAGTGCAAGAAAATTCACTGGTGTAGAAAACTTTTTAAATTTACTATTACCACCACTGTGTGGTGTTTATCATATACACTACATACACACATATACTGCCAGGTATGCAAATGTATAACAATTTAGTTAATTTTTATTTTTCCCCAAGATGCGCTACTTCAAGCATAATAGAGCAATTTCCCCATGAAATTACGTTTAAAGGCGCCCATTAAATATAAAATGTTTACTAATAT
Organism: Ornithomya chloropus; assembly: GCA_963971445.1. Lineage (NCBI taxonomy): Eukaryota > Metazoa > Arthropoda > Insecta > Diptera > Hippoboscidae > Ornithomya > Ornithomya chloropus. The sequence goes on from OZ020532.1 coordinate 4,859,038, forward strand.
GTGGAAATGATAGATAATTAGCTTAAAGGCGAATATCTTTTATTATATCCATTAGTAGAGAGAGTATGTAAAGTAATGTGTTTGCATGTAAGCTCCTACTAAGGATATAATTTAGGTCAACGAGTTCAAATTCCAGCTGAAAAACGTTTTATTCCTAACCTGGATATGCATTTATTATTTACTTAAGATAGTTCGCGACATAATCTATTTAAATAGAAGCGTAAATATTTTTATACCCTGCACTACTTGTGGCAAAGGGAGGGTATATTAAGTTTGTGCAGATGTTTGTAACTCCTAAACGGCAAATGCCACTCCTACCTTCAATTATACTGATCGATACAGAAACACTTTCAATTTAACCATGTCCGTCTATCCGTTCTCAGAATCTGTTTCTGAAGCACTTTAAGAATGTCCGTCTGTCCATTTGTCCATTAATGTAAATTTATGCTTAAGCTACAGCATTTTTTGAGATATTTCAATGAAATTTAGTTTTGATGCAACGAAAAATCCTATTGAAAATGGACCATTTTTAGAACCCTTCCCCGTATAACGTCGCAATATAAATAAATCTTTTTTATTCATAAATGTGGAGGGGTTTACAGTTCGGCCTAGCTCAAGTCTCTCTACTTGTTCTAACTATGTTTTACTGATATTAATTACTAAAGATGAGTGAAGGCATCCATCAGCAAGTCGTAACTCGGCACAACCTCAATTCCATTGAGAGATAGACTATGTGAGTATTGTTGCTGTCACATATACATACTGAGTATTATTTATAAAAAAATATTTCATAATTCTAGTAGAGCTACAATTGTATACGCCGCTACGCATATTAAAGGCTACAGAAGTGAATCACTTAAGAAACAGACTAACTCTACTGTTTGTTTTTGGGCATATTTTTAAATTTCTATAAAATACAATTTCCTTTAATCAATAATAGCAAACATTAATGGCATTACAAGTCAGGCGGACAAAAATTGCATAGAAAGTGTTGATCAACTAGAATATAACGAAAAAAAATTTACGAATATCATTTTAATCATTTTCCTTGAGTTATTATTATTTTTGGAGTTGGTCACTTTGGCTTTGTAAAACATTGTTATCAGTAAGTGAGTAGAAGTCATTTAATCTGTTGTACTACAATTTAAACAACTGAAAAGGTTATAGTCGGTCAAGCCCGACCATTTTATACTCTACAACCTATACTCCAATACTCCCCAAATTATGCTATAATTGGTAGCGAGGCATTGGCATATAAGTCTCTTCGTGAAATATCATTTTATGGAAAGTAGTTCTAAAAATAGTCCGATCGGGTTCATATTCATTACAGTCAATTATTAAGCTAATTAATTATTCGTAACGAAAATTTGTCCAAAAATTTTAAGAATTGCCAAAATTCACCATATAGAGACTCATTTCAAGTTATAACATTATATGGAAAGATCTTCTAAAAAGGGTCCAACCGGGTCCAAATTTGTTATGGCAAATTATTAAGCTAATAACATATTCTTTGATTTAGTATCAAATCATATATCAAATTATATATAAAAGGTTAGGGGTTAAAGGTTACAAATATCTGCCCAAACTTATCATACCTTTTACCAAAAGTGGTGCAGAATATAACAAGATGTTTATTCTTATCTTATTTAAAGGGTATATTCAATGTGTTAGAAATGTGCGAATAATACTTTTTAACAAGGGGCCCCTAAAAACAGTCTTAACCGCTCACCTATGTAGTTGTTGTCAAACCGCATTAAAGTTAATGAATTGGTTTTTAAAAGAAAGTCTCTGTGAAACTAGACACTGTAACATTAAAATCGAAATCAAGTTATTTATGATTGTCCTTATGTCCATCAGTTTGTGAATATCGTGCAGTGGCAATTTTATTGTTAGACAAGACACTTAAATATGGTATTTAAGTATAAAATCTAAATTTTCAATGAATTAATGAAATAATAAAATTGATATAAAAAATTAAAAAATTAAACAAAAAATATTTAAAAAAAATAAAAACGAAAAAATTACAATTTAAAACGAAAAATGGCTAAATTTAAAATGAAAAAATTAAAGAAAGTGTAATTTTTAGCGTAAAAAAACTAAAATTTAAAATAAAGCTTTGCAGAGGATGAGGTTTTCAAAATGGATCGATCATAGACCTTTTCAATTATATCATGTCTGTGCCAAGTGAATGCTAAATTTTATTAATAAATATCAAAAAAAAATCCCGCCTGTACGTTGATTGCAAGGAAAAGCATGCATATGGACTGACCGACGGACATATGTCAACAGTCATTGAAAGGGAAGGTATACAGGGTATCCAGTATTACACTTTTATCAAATTGTTACTTGTTTTTTCATTCACACACCCACACATATATGATTTGTTTGCTTATGAAGAGCAATCATCGTATACAGCTTGTGTGCGTTGGGGTATACGCATGTATTCAAGTTGAATTACTGATAATTATGATAATACTCTTGACTTTATAGCAACTGTAGAATGTTGCCGTTAATCTCACTCTATACAATACAATATACAAATGTTTCTGTGTGTTTGTGTATCTCTGTTTACTATTCTGTTCTGTTCAGTTACATCGATTTTAATGAAACGTATATGAACGCGAATTTCAGTATTGCTTTGTCCGATTGGAAAAAGGATTTTAAAATGGGTGTTTTTTTGTTTGTTATAAATTTAAATAAATTTTTAATATTCTATAGCAGTTTTTAATTGAATATTGTTCAACAGGATATGAATTGTAATGAGTTTGTACATATTAATCTGGTAATCACTCTAAATTGATTGTTTTTAAATGAAATGTAAATGAGTGTTTTTTTTCATATTTGAACTAAACATAACTTGTGCATATATATCTGTAGACAAATTGTGACATCTTAACATCACCAATGGCCCGTTCAATGGCCATAACGGCAGCAAAGGAAATTGAAGCTCTGAAGCAGGCGCTGCAGGAGAAGCAAAATAAATTGCTAGCTATGGAAACGGTGTATATGCAAGAATCGGAACGTCAGGCGGAATTGGAAGATGGTTTAATTGCCTGGCAGGATAAGTATGATCGTCTTTATGAATGTTATAAGCGAGTGCAAAAAGTCAATCAATCATTGGAAGATAAACTATTAAAAATGGTCGATCGCAATACGGGAGAACGCGCTCAATTGACCAGTGATGTGGCCACATTAAGTGTACGTTTGGCTCAAGCTAATTTCAATATTGCCAAATTGCAAAGAGAAATCGTAAGTGACAATGCAAGATTTGTTATCAAAAAAAATTAATAATAACGAAGAAGAAGACCAAATCTTTAATAATTATTATATTATAACGTAAATTCGGCCGATGTGGGCGGGCTGTAGCCATACTGAATATAGAAGTAAAGTTGGAAGCAAAATTTTTAAGTCCGATAAAATATTCTAAAGACCTACTGCCCGAATTCAATCAGCCTAATAAAAAATCAAGTTGAATGAAAAATAATGAATAAAAAGCCAAGAACAGGGGAAGGAATCCTAATAATGGTTTAATCCCTAACATTCTTATATGAAAACATGTTGGATGTACCAAATTTTATTACAATAATTTTAGAAACACAAATGTTCACTTAATACAAACGGAGGATACGTATAAATAGACAAATATTTAGACAGATGGACGGACATTTTTAAATTCTTTTACCCAATATGTAGATAAAAGTTGGAATGTACTTTATAGAAGATATTTACACAAACACAAACGTAAATATTGTAAAACGTGAGCCACCCCAACAGTGTGTGGGGTACAAAAGTACAAGTAAAAAAACACTAAATTTGACTTAAACCAAATCTTAAATACCCTTCACATTTATATACAAATATTATATCAAAAATAGGCGCTGCAGATATATAATTACGCCCTATATTGTGTCCATACGTATCAACTTGCAAGTCAAGTTTTCCGCTGAGTACGATTTTTTGTATATTTTAGAAAATTTTTGAAAATTGTGAGCATGTTTGTTATTAGACCACGCCCATTTATATACTTTGTACAGTCTCTGACGCCACTTTTTCCCGGGTGTTGCCAATGGTATGACAAGCGCAGTATATAGGAGTGATGTAGGGTATAAAAAAAATTGGAAACAATGTTAACAAATATTTATATTGTGCGGCTTAACTGAACGAAGAAGAAGTGAAAAGGATTTATAAAAGAGTATTACATGGGGTTTTTTTTTTTTTTTTTGGTTACATGAAAACACATGCGATACATGTTTTGATTTTATACCATTGTTGTGCGTTTTTACTGCATGTTGCTCACGTACATACATGATATTTTACCCTTAATGTAATGCAAATGCGAAAGGGTGAAAGTGTGTGTGTGTGTGTCGAATCAGTTTGATAAGAGCAACAACAACAACAACAACAATATTCGACTGTACCATTTATTCAGATGCGTTTCCTTTTGTTTTATGACCATTTTTGGGGAAGTAATGTGTTATAATATACAGCCACACACACAATCATAGAGGAGGTGCATGTACATGCATATTGTTGAGTACGCGTATATATGAATATGTACTATGTAAGATTTCTAAAGTTTTTCTGCTGTTTGCTGTTTGCGATGGTAGTGAGAGGGGGATGGGGTACAACACAAGCGCCATATAATCAAACGAGGATAATAATAGCGTTTGAAGAGAGAAGAATAATAACAACAATCTTTGTATAAATAGCAAAAGCAGCAAAATGCAATAACACTGTAAACAATGAAGAGGAAAAATTTCTACACAACAAAGTAAATTTTTTTTCTGTAGCGTCAACATACACACTTACCCATACACTTAACATGATAATACATAGAGTGAGTGCAAGTGAAAAGGTTATTGACTCCTTATGCGAATGACTCAGATATGAAAACTAATGGGAGATATGCTGGGAGAGGGAGAATTTAAAAAGTTTTCAACTATCGCGTGATTCATATTTCATTTCGTCGCGTTAAAACTACTTTATAATTGTTATATTTATTGATTTATTCTCTTCTACCAACTATTGCGTTTATCTCAGCCCAGCAGGGCAGCAGCAAACAGAGTTCGTGTGTAAAGTTAATTTAAGTTTTCTTTTGATAAAAATGAGAACAAACCAATTATAAACCCATAAAACAACTTTTATACATAGTTTATCATACATGAAAAAAGAGAGAGAGAGGGTGAGAGAGAGACATTTACGTAAAGGACAACAGCGACACTCTATTTGGAACATTTCCATTCTCACTCGTTAAGATAAATTTTATTACACCTTTATGGATCTATTTTGTAATAATAAATATGTTTTGTCTAGAGATATACTGAGTAAATTGGAGACAATTCAAGGATTATTTACATATTAGTATATAATGGCACACTTTTACACTTTCATCTTCTGGGAGAAGCAGTTAATTTGTTAGGAAACAAGTTCAAATGCATATAGCTTAGATTAAATGTGAAGAAGACTATATATTTATAAGTTACCTAGGGGAGTGGCATATATACAACTCTTTTAAAAGGAAATTACCTAAAAACAATAAGAATATCTATCCCAAAATAAGCTCAATATCTATCCCAAAAACAGAAAATGAAAAAAAAAACTAAAACAGTGATTATCAAACTGTGCGACATGTTGCTAAAACATATTTAAAAAAAAAAACTCAAAATTTCCTTTTCTTTTTTTCACTATACATCTTTTTGTTCATATTTCCAGGATCGCTATAAGACCGACATAAATTTAGCTATAAAATTGTTACAATGCAAACCCGACAGTTTCTTGCCACAAAAAGTATCATCGGTAAGTTTTGCGAGACTTTTTTCATATTAATATATTAGTTCTTTCCTTCTTCTACTACTTCTTCCTTTTCCTATACCGTTGTCTTTAATATTTTAGTTACCTTTGGACATGCAATCGAAAGTTACTGCGTATATGAGGTTGGAGACTACTTCAGATTCTGAGGGTAGTATAACGGGTGGCAGTGTTACTGCAATAACTACTACAACATCGACATCGATGACAACTATAACAACAACAACAACAATAGCAGCAGCAACAGCGACAACAGCTGCTTATAAAGTGCTTCCAGTTTCTCACTCACCGCCACCGGATCCCTGCCCCTTTCCACCAACTGCAATGGTTTATTCAATGAGGGGCCTTGGTAAGTGTTAGTAGACCATGCCACTTCTTCTTTTTTTATTATTATTTTTAATTGTGTTATATTTTAATCATTTTAATTGTAATATTTTTATTGCTTTTGTTAAAGCTGCTGTAATTTTTAATTATTTCAAAATTTTTCATTTTAGTTTTTGTGTTTTTATATTTTACGATTTCTGTGGCACAAGCTGGGATACAAATTATTTAACCTATAAACGTATATTGTAATTGTCAAGCAGATTATCTACATTTTTTTAGTTAAATAATTATATTTATTGTTTACGTAATTTACTCTAAACAATCAAACAATTAAAAATTAAATTATAATTCAAGAAGACTTGACGTTTGACCGGTAGTGTGAATAAATCGTTTAGTTTAACTATGATCTTTGCAATTATTTGTGAGGCTAACTCAAAACTTACTCTGGAGTGATTTCTTCTTTCTCCAACCACACAAAAAGAAGAGGGGTTTCTGGGTTCAATAACATCCTAAATTGACTTCCCCCCAAAGTAAACTGTGGATAAACAATAAACTTTGAAACAATGACGACAATTAAGTCAGTTCGGGTGGTCTGTTCTAAGTCCAACTCTAAGTTTAAGTGATTTCAATAGTGAACTTGACCAACTGTACAATTATTACTGCCAAAGAGTTACAAACCCCATTTTTTTTTGCTCTTAAAAAATAATACTAATGAAAATTTATTATTGTTTGAAAAAAAAAAAAACTTCTAGATGCCAAACCAAGTGACGACACAAGATTAAGTATAAAGGATAACCACAATAAAAATAATGATAAAAATGATTATTATCAACATCAGCTTGACGATAATGACGACAACAACGAGGTCATCAATAAAAACCGAAAAAGCTACAATGATAACAACGGCAACAACAACACCAACGCCAACCGCAACAGCAATGTTCATAATAATAACTATAATGATGATGATAATAATGATGATGGAGTAATGCATAATTATCGAACATCCTTAAATGACAAGCAGCAGAATTCCATTTTAAAGAACAACAATGACATGATAACACCGGTGATTGTGGCCCGTTATTTGGAAGATGAATTGAAGGCTGGCGAAATGAAACATTGCGATACGTGTCAATGTTCAAAAGATCTCACAGTATTGGCAGATTTGTGTCGTTCCTATACGGTGGCCACTCAAACATCATTCACCACATACTCAAAACCAACTATTAACAGTGATGGTAATTTAAATGAATCACCCCACAACCCAGCACAATTATGTTTGCGTTGTTATAGTAATTTGAATTCACCCTCACGCACCAATAGTCCGTTTACCAACAAGAACTTATTAAAATCAACCGATTCAGTGATTTCAGAAACGAAAAGTTCACTGTCCGATTTGAATGAGAACGATAAACTGTTTGTTTCGGTTAAGAGAGACGACTTAAAGGTTAATCCAATATTGGGTCACCACAGACTATTAACCGATAGGATGGCTTTAACGGCCGCAGTAACTGGAAAGCAGCAGCCACAAAAGTCCAGCTTCACTGTACTAATAGACAGTAACAAGAAAGGTATAGCGACAACGGGATTGCATAGACAACATCGTTTTCTTGATAGACGTGGCACGGTAATGGACATTCTGGAAGATAACGGTACATTGAATCAAATTATCAAAGATATCAAGAAGACGAGAAAAAATTTCAATTGTAATGAAGATTTAGAGGAGGAATCTAAGCCATTACTTAGCAGTACACTATCACATAGCAATTCCGAATTAGAGGCAGATACCGCAACAACAACATTGATGAGTTGTGAGCAAAATGAGCGGTTAATTAAGTCGCCAGCATTCAGTAATTGTAGCGGCACCAGATTTGCAGTAAAGTCACCCACGGTAAATGGACTACTGGAGCAATCAAACAATGGGGATAGTGTTAACAGTTTATGGAGTAGAAGCAGCAGCATTGAAGGAGCTAAAATGTTTGAAAACTTCAATAGAAATCTCATAAAAGCAATCAAGGTAAGTTGAGAGTTTACGTAGATTATAAAGACAGTACCCTTCAAGTTTTATCTTATTGTAGGCGGAAAATCCTATACATCGTGGGCCACGCCTTTGTGCTATGCGCATACAATCGAATGGCCAGAGTAATGTTTTATTAAATAATATGGAAATGATGGAGGATGCTGTTACGCCCATTATTTATAAACGAAGAGAACGTTTGCTCGATGAAGAACTGGAAGATGGCAGAGAGGTCATAACGTCTATGACTACTAGACAAAATTTAAACACTAGCAATAATACTACATCACCCATGGACAGTAATAGTAATGGAAAGGATGTGAAAAATAATCAAAATAATGAATTAAATGTAACCACTAATAGTAGTGCTAACAATGAGGCGGGTGGTACTATTGGTGGTACTATTGGTGATGGATTGGAATTATTAACGAATTCTCTAACGGAATCAGGACAGAGAACAATTTGCGAGATTAAAAATGATGAGAAAATCCTTAACTGCAACATCCCACCTAACACCGTAATGAGCACAATTGGTTTTGATAATAACTCGAAAGATTCTTCTCATACCCTGTCCAGTTCACTTAGTGAAACTAATGATTTTCAAGAGAATATCATTTTACGAAGACAACAATTACATCGAGTAGCCGAATGGGTACAAAATAATACACAACAAATGGAGAGAGAGCAACAAGAACAGCAAAGGCAACTGAAAGATCAAACTATAAATGTTATGACTGCGTGTGATTCATCCGGTACTGATCAGCCGTCTTCCTTTTCTACAATTGATCAATTCGATTCAGTATCTGTGGAGAAATTATCTTTAGATTCGGGCTATAAGACGACACCTCAAGTCAATGCAACGACAGGCGGCAGTCCAGATGATACCATTAAGACATCAGATGAGTCATTGTCACCGCAATCGGGTGATATTTATGCTACGGCCAAGTGTCCATCTTCGAACGAAGTAAGTACAACACCACCCCAAACATATTATCGACGAACTTCACGTTCAGGTCTACCAGTGGCTTATACTACGACCGCCATCAATGTCAATGTCGATGTTTCCGCCACTACCGCCATCCCTCACGAGAATCCCGATTCTAATTCCCAATTATCACACACTATACCCGATCAGCCAACATGTGATATTCTCAATTATAAGTATTATCCAAACGATAGTGATAAGACGCGAGCCATTAAAGCGGAACTGCATACAACAACACAAAATGTGGACATAGCACAAATGGAATACAATGTTAAGCAATTTCTACTCAAACAAAATGAATGGTCCATGCGTTCCATTCATGCAGCCGCCCATGATGTTAGCAGAGTACAAAGCAATGCACAAACGACAACAACTAGTATTAAAGCGCGCAATTCCTTAAGACACATAAAATTATTTAATAACACCAATTTGGGGCCGGGTGTTGGAGAAAGAGTTCACACAAATGTTACATCATCTTCTTCCACAACTAATACGACCATTAAAGCAAAAACAATCAAAGCAAGTAATACCGTTAATAAGCCATCTTTAGTAGTGAATGCCATTAGACCAATAACAAGCTTAACAACGATGCAAACTGGGGGAGGTATTAGTAATAGTGGTGGTGGTGGGTTAACAAACGGCCTAACTTCTACATCGTCTATCCATCTACGAACTGAAACGAATTTATAAGTTATACACCGATTCTATTCCTCTAGGCTACCAGAGCCGTTACTTCCCCCGTTACTTTACATAATAAGCTTATCAAAGCTAAAAGTGAACAAGTTGCCTGTGCTTAATATATAATATTATTGCTTATTAGGAATCTCTTAAAAATATATAGCAAGAAGAATAAGCATCTTTCTTACCCTATTATTATTATATATATTATAAAAATTATATTTGCAAAAGTTAGAGAAAATGTACGATTAAGTAACTAAGAATAAATGTATGTGCAATTTAGTGTAAGTTTCAGGTTAAGTTAAAAGAAAATCCATTCATTTTTGTAATCATTAATCTCCTAAAAGTATTTTGTCTCATGCTTTGCCTATGCCAGAGTCTTATCCATCCGTAATCTATCGAAATCTCTAGGAATTTATACCCAAAATCTCCCACATATTCTAATTTCATTCTATAACATTATGATTGTTCTTCAGCAACAAGTTGCTTCACTTTTTCTTGTTGCTAAACTTTATGTTTCTCTATTCCGCATTTGTTGCTGCATGGTAATAAAGAGAGGATATTAAGCAACATCAGAGACTAATAATTATATTTTTTTTCGTTGTAATATTGGTTAGAGAAGTGTTAACATATATATAAATTTTTCTAAAAAATACATAAAACCAGTAAATACAAGTCAGTGTAACATATAAAATCTAATGATATTTGTTTTTTTGTTACAATAACTTTGCTCGTATAAGTTTACGCGATATAAAATGTACGATATTAATGAATGCGATATGGGCCTGCAATTAAATTTTGAGATTCTGCCAGCAAAATTTAAAAGCGCGGCTCTCATCTCTATAGTTATAGGTCTCTGGAAGCAGTTAACCTCCCTAATGCTTCTCAAACTATAATTTCTAATCTACTTGTTAGTAACGAGCAGAGATCTCTAAATAAAACAGAGGTCTCTAGTAAAGAGTTTAGATCCCTCTCTCCTTTTCTTCTTCTTTTTGAAACACAGTTTACATAATGCTCTTAAAGTTAAACTTCCTATTTACATAAAACTCACTAGAACAATATTTTTTACTATTATAAAATTTTTCATTTTATTGCTTTACTCCCTCTTCTTAACTTTATTTAGATTAGTTTTATGAAAAAATAAGAAAAAAAAACAGAATTTATACATGTGACAATGATGAAAGAAAATATTCCGTCATGCTCTATATATAATAATCGTATAAAAAAATATTAAAAAAAAAAAGAAAACAAGTAAGAAAACTAAATTCATCTTAGATCAAATTTTAAATACCCTTCACATTTATATATAAAAGGTGGGCGTGGCAGGTATTTGACTATGTCTTCTAATAATGTATCGGCTAGTATGTCGATTGTGGTTTCTTGTGAATTGTGGGCGTATCTGTTATTCTCTACCATGCCTATTTTTAGAATATCGATAGATGGGATAATTATATATATGTTATGTATATATACCCAATATGAAGTTCATAGGTTAATTTTTATGGTAGATATATAAATTTTTGTCAATTGTAGGCGTGTCTGTAATCCGACTACGACCATTTTTAGATCATTGATGAATAGGATAATTATCAATAAGCATACCAAATATCGTTTCGAATTTTACAATTTTTGTTGCAGATAAACAAATTTTTGTCTATTGTGGGCGTGGTTTTTGACCGATTTTGCTTAATTTGAATAGTCTTAAGCATGCTTAAACTACAAGTGTTTGAATTTCAGCTCAATATCTCAAAATTTACAACTATGAGAGTGCCAAGAACGGAAAGACATACGGAGATAAGGACATACATGTCTAAATCGACTCAGTTTTGATGCTGAACAAGAATATATATACTTTGTACAATCTCTCCTTCTGGATGCTGCAAATGTAATGACTAACTTAGTATACCTTAGTATGTTATGTGGAGGGTATAAAAAAATTATAATCAAAATACTATCAATATAACGAGCCTTCCTATACAAAAACATATATATCGATATATCTATTTTCATATCATCTAACCCACAGACATAACAACCACACACACATACACGCACAAGTTCAATAGTAAAGTTCATAAATATTTATATATAAACGAATGTGTAATAAATGCAACTCATTTGAAGCGGCTTCATTTTTGAAATACTTGAATGTAACTTCAGACATACATATATATATATAATACGAGTATACATTCATGGTCCAATACATATAAGAATATATTGCTAACTAACATATGAAATATATCTCATACATACATACATACATACATGCAACGTTATAAGTGTTGTTTACAAATATTGCTGATGCAGACGTTTTTGTGGATTTATGTTTCAAACTATTATTCTAGAAAAAATATTTAAATTCATATTAAGAATATGTGAGAACGTATTTTATAACACCTACTCTCTCTCTCTTTCTTCATTTATAGATTTCTATATTTTTACCACTACTACAGCTTAATTTTTACATTCGATCTTCCGCTTTAGTTCACATTTACACTGTATGACACTTTTTGTTTACAATAAAAATGTCTGTCCATAGACAAAAACTTATTATTCATACTCATAACTTCTCTTGTCCCATCATGATTTCTTCACTCATCAATAACAATTTATGCATTATTATGCATAAAAATAAAATGTCTTTAAGTTGCTCTAATGGAGACTTGCTTTAGATAATTATTATTATGTAAATAGAAAATATATTGATTTACTTATCATCACAAATATGTGAAACTGAATTAGAAAGCCAACTAGCGGATGATGTTAGGTTAATGGAATTTTGTTGTTGTTTCATTATACCCAACACATTAAAAAGTGGCAGTATACTAAGTTTGTTATACGGTTTGAAAAATCTAGATGTGTCAAAGAGAAATTCTTAACTACGATTCATATAGAACTTTTTTTTCAAACTTCTAAGTTGATACCTAATACATTTGAGCATGTATTCATCGCCGCGCCCAAAAAAATGGGCGGGGTCTTGTAGCATACACGCCCACAATAGACAGAAAACTTTTATTTTCAACTTATAAGTTTTGATACGTTAAAGATTTCCTATTTCAAAACGTATCCATTAATGCGACAAAAAAAGGAGCGGCAGCAGACATGCCCACAAGTCACACAAAACTCGTTACTTTCCATTTTATAATCTGTTGCGTAAAGCATCCCCTATCGGAAAACTTAAACAAGTTTCTGCCACGCCTACCTATCTTAATGTGTAGGGTATTTATGGTTTGGCCTCAGTCAAATTGAAATCTTTTTTTATTTATTTTTAATTACGTAAGCTAATCAAAACCAATAATAACAAATGTATAACAATATCTAAATGGAGTCTATCTACATATACACCTGCGTTCTTATACCAAAAATATACATATATAGCACTTTATATATCTACATGTACATACCTATATATATGTAAGTATTATAATGAATATAACAAAAAAAAGTCTCTTGTTATTGATAACTTTAAATTAATTTGCTGCATTTTATCTGATCATCAGATAAGCTACAATGGTACACGAATTTACTTTAATGCCTGACCTCCTGCCCACTCACGCTTCACATTTATATTAATTATTATATAATAGTAATTAGACGTGTGTTTCTTTTTTCCATTTATCAATTCTTTGTCCATGTGTATGTTAGTTGATATTATATTATAACCAAGAGTCCATCAAAGATGTTAATTTTTTTCTTTTTTCCATTTTTTCTGCTTTGTGCTCTCAATTACAAATTATTAAATATTGATTTAAGCTTCAAAACAAAGCATTTATAAGATAGCTATATATATATAAAAAAATATATACAAGGTATATAAAAAGTTTTCGTATATATTGTACAAGTGTGGTACGTACTATATAACGATTTAGAGGAAATGAAGAAATAATAATAAAAAATATATACAGCATTATAAAATCATATGTGTATATGGTGGTTGTTGTTATTGTTGTTTTTTATACCATTCCCTAGCTAGATATATACCCCTTAAAAGGTTTTCAAGTAAGTAATTTAAAAAAGTCTGTACGTCCGTTTATTGCTTGTTTAACCTAGAGGGTTTTTCAATACGAACATAACAATTTTGTAGTTAAATAAAATAAGGAATAATCTAAATATTGGAGTAAAGTTTATGCCAGATACAGTTCTTATGTTATATTTAACTATGGAATTCTCGATATTGTTCATGGGACTATAGCGAGCACGTTTATTGCTATCGATTCTTTATAGCCATTATCCCATCATTCTTTCACAGCAATTGGACGGAATGTTGGCAATTTTGCATTTGATAGAAGAAGTCAAAAGGCTGTAATGCGTAAGAGCAAGGTGGACTATGTCTCGAAATTACACGATTACTGCATTTCTCCTTTAAATAGATTAATTGTTGAACCATCTTAATGGAATCTCATATTTATCCACACCCCGTTTGGTGGGACAATTATTACGACCAAGAATTAAAGTAAACGCTTTTAAAGTTGCGACCAGAATTGTAGTAAAATCTTTAATTTTAATTTGCTGCTTGTTTGTGTTGAAGAGCTACGCCCACGCCCAAATTTAGTTTTTTTCTTGTCATATACTTTGAGACGAATTAAGTGATGTAGAGTATTTCATTATTGGCCTTGATCGAACATTTTCTCTTGTAACACAGATAATGAAAAATACTTGTGGTTAATAAAAAAAAACAAACAATTTCATGAAATTCTCTCTGCACAGAGTATATAACATAACGTAACCGTGAACACATGATATTATAAAATTAAATAATTAACATCATTATCACACATGATGGTAATTATACATTGAATAATGAGTAAAAAGTGGAAGACACAAACACACACCGCTGAAGAGAAATATTGTATTAAAAGTCAACAATTGTCATAAACGCGTTCACTAAACAAATACACTTTCACTGCTCGTCAGTATAGTGCAAAATTTACATATTTCTGCATTAATTGACAAAAACCATCAGGCACTTATACATACACACATACACATACACATTAAACATTAAGCTATCGTAGTACAAGATCTTCTGCGACAAATAATGTCTTTAGTAATGTATTTTCAATTTATGTGTGTAGTGTGTGTTTGTGTTGGGGATAAGAAAAAGGTAAAAGTGAACAATTTGCGTGACTTAAATATGAAAAAAAATATATATATATCTGTACTAGACACCCAATCCAATCATTTGTTGCTGTTTATAAAGAAATTTTGCATAAATACAGTTTTTATTGATTTATTATGCGGAGCGTAACCCTTCCTCCATCCACTTATACACGTCCATTCAAGTGGTAGCTGCTGGTTTTTACACATTTTTGCATTTCCTCGTCTTTTACATACTTAGTATTTCTCATGTAAGCTGACATATAGAGATTACTACAATTTATTACACAAATTGTCTGTACATCCGTCCGTACTTTAGTTCTGTATATGGCCCGTTAAAAATATGATAAAATTAAGCTAAGATACTGAAATTCAAAACATAACATTGTCTACTCTATTGAGCATTAAAATATAATATACTTTACATACTCATTCATTGTAAGGGTGTTGTTTTTTTATTTGATCTTAAACTCAATCACTTGTTTTCTTGGTATCAAAATTCAATAAAAAAGGTAAAAAAAAAAAATATTATTAAGAGGATCATTAAACAAGCTGTAAAAATAACGGTTAACGCATAAAGCAAAACTTACTGACCCCTATTGGCTCTTGCATCGTTAAAGCACACTTGCATGCATACAAACAAAACATTTCGTTATAAAACATCTACAGACCCACCTACAAAAAGTTTCGATTATACTTAATGGTGCATATTTAATCAAGTAAAGAAGACAGAAAGACTAAAGGTTCATATAAAGTGTAAAGCTATTAATTTCTGCAAATGTCCATACATCCGTCTCAAAAATGTCAACATTCTATTTTTTATATTTTTTAATTAATATGGAATTTTTTTTAAAGAAATTCACAAAATGGGCCATATAATTAAGATTTGTAATTAAATGTAATATGTAAACCATCAGCTGGAACAAATTTTCGCTTAATATCTCAATTATTCTGTATTTTATTTCAATACAAAATTGTTATGTTCTAATTGGAAAAAGGCTTTTTTATTTTGTAGCGGGTTCGAAGCCAGCATCTGGCTGTTGTTCACAAAGTGATATATTACTCGCAAGCTTCTAATGTGAAATGATTTTAGAACCAAAAATGACCTGTGAAACATAAGCCTGTCGAAAAATGATGAATTTTAAAATGAATTTTCCAAAGAGTCGTTTTCAAAAAAAAGTGGTTCATTATTACGACTGTTACCGAACTATAGATTCATCTAGTCTGAATTGTCTCCTCTTGAATGCTACCACAATTTCATCTATACGTTTACCATGAACCAATAACCGCAATTTTGTTTTTTGTTTTTTTCGGTAAGTTGGACGAAGCAAGATATTACCTGCTACCGTATTCAAGCTACATACTGTCTACATATATGCAATATTTTTATAAAGAAACATAAATGCAACATCCACATACTTTGTTGCATTTATGTACAAGTTCATTGACATTTCTTTGATATTTTTTTTTCTGTTTTTTCGTAACGTTACTACGGTTAGCGACCAACTATCTGTCCAAGAATCTTTCTTTAGCAAAATTCTGGTTATTGCAAGTTGGATTTGTGATAGCAAATAAGAAAAGAAAAAAAAATTAAACAACAGAACAAGGAGTTAATGTGAAAAGTGGTGAATCAAGTTTTTAAAAAAAAAAAGTTGATTTCAACACACAGAGCAGAGAATTGTTATTAAAGAAAGATGGCTTCAATAAAAATAATTAAACTTAGATTAAAAGCAAAGAAAAAACAACTAAATTTCGGTTTAGATTAAATCTTATATACCCTCCAAGTCTATATGGGAAATTGTGGGCGTGGTAAATAATTGATTATGCTCTATGATAGAATTCGAATTCTACGCTAAAAAAGGTTTGCTTTGGAGACTTTGTAAATAATGAGCTTGCCTCTTATCTGACTACGCCTATATTCTAAAGGTGGGCGTGGAGCATATATGCTTATATGTTGCTAATTACAGGCGTTATGCGACCACGCCTACTTTTTAGAACATCAATGAAAGAGGTTATGTATGAAGTATGTGTATAAAATTTCTACTTTTTAGCTAATTTTTTGTAGCAGATAAATAAATTTTTATAAATTGTGGGCGTGGCTTCGGTTAAACTTTGGCCAATTTAAATAGCAAACTGCACTAGAAGTAAATTTCAGCTTATTATCTCAAAATTTATCACCGTGAGAATGCCAACAAAAGACAGACGTACGGGCATTCATATTTAAATCTATTCAGTTTTTGGTGATGTTCTGAGATGAAGAAATTTTTTCTTTAAAAAGTGTATAGAGCCGTGTTCTGGGCAAATGGAATAACAATCTTAATATGCCTCCATCAATATCAGAGAGAGAGTATAAAAATGTTGTTGAAAAAGCGCCCAGACAATGGATGGAGAAAATGAAGAAGAAGAAGACGATTAAGAAAAGTAAACTAAAGTACAATTTTCTGCATCATTTTAACAATTTCATCTAACTAAGTCAGAAAAACGAACTTTGGCCAAGATCTTCTTTTTTCATGTAATCACTCATGGAAATGAAAAAAAAAACAAACCAAGAAAAAAACTCACCACTTGGCTAGTCTGGATGAAAGCAGCAGCAGAAGCAGCAGCAGCAGTTATCCGCAGTCAGTCAATATCAAGTACATACAGATAATAATTATGGTCAAATATTATGATGCCCCGGCCGGCTGAGTTAAATGCCTATAAATGATCGCTGGCCAAAGAAATTTCAAACAGTCAGTAACGTGAGTTGAACGTGTTAACTACGGTGGTTAAATAAAAGAAATTTATTGTCATTGCCGTTTATTGTTGTTGCGGTTGTTGTTGTCGCTTTATTGTTGTTGTTATTGTTGCGTGTGTGTGGCACGTTTAGGCGAGGTGTGAAATTATAATAAAATGCGTTTAATAATTAATTGCATTGGTGTGTTGTTTGTGTGCGCTGTCAGCTTAACTCGAGTTAGTGAAGCTGTTCCCACCATCAACAGGCAAGCACGCGACTTTACAGAGCTTCATATACCGGTAGCAATCATTTCGGATAAGGAAGTAGTGGATGATTTAAGAAATATTGCTACAATTAGTGAAGAAGAACAAGACAAGAAGACTTTTGTAAGAAATGAAATACCGTTACAGGATCTGAAGGATGAAGAGTTAATTAAGGAAACGATCAATGAAGCAATAACCGAGAGTGTTGATGTAAAGAAAAGCATCTCGACCGAGAGTGTTGATGTGGTGAAAAGTGAGGGCGATGAAATTATTGAAAATCGCGAACCAGAGTTAGTTTTACAAACAGCCAAGGACGAAAAAAAGGATATGATTCAGGAAGAAGAAGAACAAAAAGAAGAAGAGATCAAACTTGTAAGTAATGAAAAATCAAGTGAACAAAAAGAAGAAGAGGAAGAAAACAAATTTGAGTTATTAAATAAAAAACCACTCGAAAGTGCTGCTGAAAAGGAAAAAGAGAAACAGGCAGAAGAGGTTGGAATTTTACGTCAAGGCGTCGCGGATTCAAACCCCACCACAACCACCCAAGCCAACTTTGTGCAACAATTAATACAGAACTCTCCCCTGGGACCATTATTTAATCAATTTTCAGGACAAAATGTCAATGATGCACAGACCACCGCTTCACCATTACAACCCTTCCTCAACCCCATACAAAGTGTAGTGAATCAAACGTCGCAAGCTTTTCAAGGTTTTCAACAGTTTGCCTCCAGTTTGGGAACACAATTCCAAAACACATTAACCACCACTTTTGGAGGCCAACCCCAACAGCAACAGCAGCAAAACGATGTAAGTACATCGCGTCCTGGCGGTCCCATACAACAGTTGGTCAGCAATTTTATTGGCGGTGGTCAAAATCAACAAAATGATCCACCACAACAACAACAACAACAAGGACCTTTACAAACACTTTTCAGCAACATATTCCAAGGGGGACAGCGACCCGCTCAAGCCAATCCAAATGTTGAGCTCAGTACTACATCTTCAACTGCCGTTAGTGTGGAGCCACAAATTGAGGAGGGGGCCGATAACAAAGAACCCGATCCACAGATTGCCATCGATAACAATCAGTTGCGTGGCAGCGATGACACGGACGATTCATTTGAACAGAATGTCAAAGCGGAAGAGCAGATTATCGTAAATGATGATGAAACGGAAATTGATAAACAATCATCGCAAACTGCGGTTAATGCAATTGCTTAAAAACAAAAAAACTAGGGCCCAATTTTTTTTAATTTTTCATTTGAGAGTTTTCGATAAACATAGTTTTTAAACATTTTAAAACAAGAAAATTTTTAATTTTAATTTATACAACATAATTATACTTATTTGTATTTCTTAATAAGTTTTAAATGATTTTTAAACATTTTTTATATAACACATGCCACTAATATCCTTTAAAAGGAAAGGCATAAAGTTTCTTAATAAAGATGCAAATTTTGTCATAAAATGAAAATGATGATGATTATTATTTGAGGAGTTCAAAAGCTAATAAGTACAAGTACAAAAAAATAAAATTTAAAAAAATCAACTAGCTTAACAAAATATCTTAAGATTTAAGTCTAAGATTGACACAGTTTTAAATTCTACTCAAGAATATATATACTTTGTAGCGCGTGAGAGGCTTTCTTCTGGGTGTTGCAAACGGAATAACAAATTTAGTACTCAACCTTACCATAAAGGTGTATATTTTACATATATAAATAAATATTCTTTATTTGTTTTAGTAAACAAGTCACTTCTTGCACAATTTTTCTAAACAAAAATATTCTCAAAATGGTTGAAATTTGGAAAAGGTTGAAAATCAATATTTTCATCATAAAAATGTATACATACATACATATTTCAAAGTAGAGATCATTATAAATTTAAAATTTAAATCAATTTCAAAAAAAAACTTACCTTTGGCAAGTTCTTGTACAAAATTTCCTCAAAATTATGATAACTTGACTATAAATTGTTTAAAGTTATTTTGGAAGTGTTTTTAAGTTGATTGGCACACTGAATAATTTGAGTTCAATATTCTAACTGCGTTTTATTGTAAATTCAATTTCGTGAATTTGCAATTTTTTCACACATTTTTTTCGAACTTAAAACCACACTAATTTATAAATTCCACTCTCAAAACAATTGATTTACCATTTAGTAATTCTTATAAACTATTGTTTTTAATTAAACTTAAACTTATTTATTCACTTAAACGCTTTGCAATTAAATTTTTTCCGGTGCGTGCTAGTAAAATGATTACTTATGAAATTTTCTCCCGCTATATTAAATTAAACGAACGCATGCAGTCCTGCCACACGTTTTTCAGTTCAATAGCAACACAGTTGGTTAATAAAGTATCGCTCTTTTAATTTTTCAATTCCATTTTGTTTCTTTTGCTTAAAATTTTATAATAAAGTGAATAATGTGCTATTATACAATTTGTGTAATGTTTTTAAAATGAATAATCTTTTATTAAAAATAAAAACATATAACTTCTCTTAAGCTAATGCTTTTCGAAAAAATTTAAATTTATACAAGTGAAGTTCAACTGTAACAGTTGTTTTAAAACGGCACAGTACGGAACGAAACGGAATATTTAATCCAGGCTTTTTCGTGAAAATTGTTTAATATAAATAGAAAAGACACCACATTTCCTCACATAATTAAAAAACAACACGATATTGCTCCAAAGTGCTAAAAACTTCCTCATTTCTTAAGATTACTATTAACAAAGAAAAGAATTTCTTCAGATCCACCATGAAGTTGGCTGTACTTGTTAAAACCACTCATTTAAATGTAATCCACACATTCTCTAAACTTTTTTTCTCAGTGTTAATCAGTTTTAATTTTACATTTATGCAGAGTGTTTTGTGTGGCAAATTTACGCTAAAAATATTGTATAAAAATCTATATTCATGCCATAAAAACCGATAATAACCATTAATATGTAATTAAATAAAAACAATTTCGATTTTTGCAACAAATTCAAGAAAAAAATGCTTAAATATAAGAAAAACTCTTAAAAAAATTACTGCGGGTTCATGAGAAATGTTTGTGAGGTAGAAGAAAAAAAAACAAAAACTTTAAAACGAATTTTTTAGAAACTCTTAGAAATGAAAGTGAAGGAAAGTTTTCATCTAACAAAAGATAGAGTGAAAAATAAATATTTGTTTTAATAAAATGTTAAAATGATTGTAAAAGCTAAAAAAATAAATAGAATAATACAATAGTAATACTCTGCTCTGCCTACACACTAATAGAAAACTTTGAGAATGTTCATAATTTTTCATTATCTCAACTAATAATAAGCAATGGTAGGAGAGCGTAAGGGATGACTATATGGTGAGCAATACACCATGTGCCGCTTGTTTTATTGTTTTTGCATAATGTGATATGAATAAAAAAAATTGTTATGCATGGTGTTTGTTACGAATTCATTGTACAAAATAACTGGCTGATTATGCAAAGTGGGGTCACAAATAACTTTCAAATAGAATCACATGTAACAAAATAGTCAGCAGCTGCTTGACCAAACATTAAATGAACGTATTAAATGGATCGATTTGCAAGACCTGTGACCTGAAATTTTTACATGAGATATTGTCTTGGAAAAATGGGTCAATGTTTACGTAGATAAGGGGAAATGGTGCTCTCAGGGGGTGGTTGGTTGTGTACAAAGCCTCAAAATCCAGCGTTAGGTGTAAAAATATATATAAAGGTGAATTACATTCAGTGTTTTAGTGTTTAGTGACAGTTATCTAAGTTAACATTGTAGGGCTCCGGGAAGGTTAAGGCTAACTACAATATATTTATAATTTATTAAAAAATTATACTCGTCCTGCACTAAATTTTAAATACCCTACACATTGGTATAAAAATTGTGGGCGTATCAAGTATATGACATGAGTATATTTGTTTTGATAGTGTATGACTTACTTATTTTCTGGTAAGAACTTTTCTAAATTGTGGGAGTGTTTATTATACAACGCCCATTTTTGACAAAATTCTTATATAAGCTGTATTCCAAATTTCCACCACATAGGTATATTTTTATAATATATAGATTTTTATCGGTAGGGGCGTAATTTTCAACCATTTTGGACCAATTTTAATGGCATTCGGTGCGTACAGAAGAAACAAAAAGAATTTGTATAAAATTTCAGCTCTATAACTTAAAATTGTGGCCAATATTGTTGCAAAATCGGACAGACATGATTAAATTGATTCAGATATGAAAGCTTTTCAAGTTTTTAATGCATCCTTCTCTTCCAATATGGGTTTTGAAAATCTTAAGACCCACCGAGCGCACCCTTAGAGCTTAAAATAACAATTTTACAATTTACAAAATATAAAATATAAGAATTTTACACTGTGTTATTGCTTACAGTTGCATTTTAAAGAAATTGTGCAGTAAACATATTACGTTTGCATAATCAGACAATTATTCGCTATGAAGGTACTCTAAACATGTGTTAACACTGATTATACTCTCTCTACATTTGTTAAGAGTGCATATGTACCGTATTTCTCACAAAAGGTGGCTCAGTGTAAATTAGTTAAAAACTTATATTAAAATCGGTCAATATTCGCGTACGTGTGATAATGAAAATGAAATAAAGTAAAAAAAAGAAAAGCCACGTTTTGTTTAATGATCTGTAACAATTTAATTACGATACTACGTTTAATATATAAATCGATCTCATTTATTTTCCATTTTCGTTCTCTCTCACGATCTTGCCGTCACTGTGGTGTCCCATAAAAAAGAGAGTTGTAAAGCAAAAAACACACACAATGCAAAAAAGTGATTCTTTCGTGTTGTTCAGTTCGATTTATAAAATTCGTGCATGTTGTGTGTGTATAAATTAATTAATTTTTGAAAAAAAAAGAAAAAATATAAAAAATCAAAAAGCATGATAAGCTAATAATTAAAAGGCCATATTCAATCCGGTATATAATTTATTTGATTGTATGCTTATACAATATGACGTGCGGGTATAAGAAATCAACTTTATTAGCGCTTTTCAGTATAATTTCAATTGAATTGTGATGTGTGTAGGAAAATATTTGTATATGTAAGCCAGTGTTTATAAAAATGGTGGATATTTGAGTTTTTTGTTACATTTGCAAGCAAAGACAAATAAAAGAAACGTATGACTAAATGCATTGTGCTATGGAACGCAGCATATCAGCTGGTAGCACCACCAACGCTTCAGGCCAAACTGCTACTCTGGCCTCGGCGACTACACTGCACGCTAAAGATGGTAAGTTTTTTTTGTTATTGTTTCTTGATTAAATTATATAATCCATACACCATAAGACAACCTACTTGATTAGGCCATAGATAAGGATATTTAAGATTTAGCTTAAGAAAAATTTAGATTTTTTTTCAGTTTAATTTGTCCAGTGTACATTTTTTTTCCGTTACAATGTCAATTTCTTAGCAAATCATATTATAAACAAAATGGTATCAGTTGCTATTCTCAGTAAATAAAACAGATGATAATTCGCGCACTATTTATCTTTGTTGGTACTTTGTTTAAAAACTGTCACAATGGGCAAGACAATGATATAATACAGTGTATTTGTTGTTGTTGGTGTTGTAAATATAAACGATTTAATATAATATTTTAAGGGACAAGATTTATAATAAAGTAAGGCTGATAAACTGTTCTATTCTAAAATTCTTTAAGTAAAAGTTTGAAAAGCATTGCTAACGTTATTGAACCCACAATACAGGAAATTAATATGTTTTTTCTTTTCTCTGTGAAATATATTTAAAAAAGGCCTTTGTTAGGCAAACATACATACATACATACATACATACACATATACAGATGTAGAGCCTATACCTATGCGGAAGCATCCGTTTACCGTAAGATTATCAATTCACGTTACTCAACAGTAAACAAAACAACACAAATGTAATAAGTTGAAAACAGCTAGATGGAACACTCTATAAAGTCTCTCTATAACTAAATACTTTACAAACGACTTGATCAACTGAGTATACCATAATGGTGCTGTACTGTAATAATGTGAAGGGTATTAAAACTTACAAACAATTGCATTTGTCTAGACTACATTATTACAATAATATAACGGTAAAGGTATGACACATATAGGTAAACCAGATAGCTAGAGAGAAGTTAGTAAATACAGAGCAGTTGTAGTTCTGTCATATCACATAGCGTCACATAACGTGACCTGATAATGGTAGTGTTGGTTGCGTTGGTGCAAGCAAATTTATAATGCATTATAATATTACACTCTCTTTGTAAATGTGTTCCAAGACTATTATTAAGTCAACTACTTTTACACACACTCCCAACTAGACAATAATTACATTGTAGTACAGCTGTCAAATGGTACATGTATGAATTTTTCACTTTATTTGCTATCTTTATACTCACTTACAGTGGGGAGTATAAAAAGTTTATTATTCCGTGTAAATGAAACTAAGAATATCTTGTCCGTATGTCCGTTGCTTATTGGAATGCTTAAAATTAGACTTTGGCGATTTAAAGATGAAATTTTGTACTGATGATTTCTTGCTGACAGGTCTCTACTGTAAATTGGCGTGGTCCGATAACAGACCCCTTTACAATTTACAAATAGTCATACTCAGAGTGAAATTCAACTTTCAAGCTGACACTTAATACACTATTAGAGGGGGTAATTGTTTACCCGTCACGCCCATTGTTTGTATATAGATATGGAGAGGGTTCCATTGTTGTCCCATAAACCTATGAGTATAACGTACCTGAGGAGTTAGTGTTTTTCAATTCTATCCAATTGTTCATTAAAGTTTAAGAGGATATCCCCATCTGCCTCTGTACAATAACTGCGTGTTTCACTTGTCGTGCAGCCCCCTTTTAATAGCCCAGTATTCATTCAGGAAGCTGTGTGTGCGCCAAGTGTGCTTTTCGTTTCAAACCTAGTGCTCTATTAAGGGAATTTTTCTTATTGTCTCCATTGCATGGCAATGGTGGAATTAAAGCTGCTTCATTTTGTGGTTTACCTTTGTCTAAGTACGTATTTGTTACCACTGCCATCATTAACATTCATCATTACCACCACCATTGGGTAACCATTAAAGTTTCAGGTCATTGTACAGTAAAAGAAAAATATTTTTAAACTATTGTGGTTTATTAGTAAGCGTTAGAAGGAAAGCCTGAAAATGTTGGGTCTCAGTCGCACCTCAAAGAACTGTTAAATAATGTTTAGGTGGAGTTGGTGTGGAAGTGTCGTTAGATGGTTTTAATTTACAGTAGCAACGGATGCAGGATTCTTCCCTTCTTCTTCTTCTTTTTTCTTTTTCTTCCTGCTTTTTAAGGGTGCTAGCTTGTGCATTTGTAAATAAACCGCAAAGTTTGCTCTTCTGTGTCATTCTCTGAAAACTATTCTGTTTAAATGTCTATGGTTTAGAATTTGCCTTTATTTCTATTTTGTGTTGGGCTTGAAGTAAAAACAATTGTCGTCCATGAATGATTAACAGTATTAGGTAGCAGTTGTTGTTACAGTGACTTAATAGGCTTTGGGTGTTATAGTGATTTTACAGTTTAATCGCACTTTAAGGTTATTTAAATGTTAATGTTAATGATTATGCCTTTCTAAACATATAATTGTTGTTGTTTAATAACAACTCGGAGTGTTGGAGATTTAGCCAAGTGTTACCCTGCGGGGATCACTTTTCTGTATAACTTGACAGCAGCTTTAGTAAATAAGAAGAAAAAAGTCGAATTCATTCAAAGATTTCAAAGGTTACCAACGGCGCTTGAAACATAGATTCTGGCCACAAGTCAACAAGGACTGTTGGTCTGTTAGTTGAGCAGTTATGACGCGGTTTATGTGAAGAAGTTTGCTAACAAAATATCGGTTTTATGGATAAAGAACTCGTGGACTTTGCTCAATTCGTCAATAATTTCGCTCTGTGCTACTTTTTCCCCTCCGGTCAATTTAGAAAGCTGCTCCGAAGAACATATCTTAGCAGTCCCGAGGAGATAATTGAATAAGTGGACCACGGCCGAGGTCTATGTATGAAAATATGTTGAGGAGTTATTAAAGAGTTAAATAAATAGCATCCACCTCAAAGTATTCCATTCCCTTAAAGCACTTCTTACTAAATACATTTCCCTGATACTTTAATGTCAAAACTGAACAGAACGTTACATGAAAATTTTAATTAAAACCTAATACTTCGTACAATTAAATGATTGGACACTCTGTCAATTATTTTAAGATTGTTCTGTTGTGTTTCGTTGCCTTCTGCATCTCTACCTGCTTGCTCTCAAGGTACATAGCACTCGTGGTAATAACACTCAGCTTATTACGAACACCAACTTCTTCATTATTATTTTTTTTGTTATACTCTCCTTTGTTGTCTGTATCTTGTTACTTGTCATTTCAAAATTCCATGATACTCTACTCCAACATCACTTGAATGTATAAAAAAAAAAAACAAACCAAATTGATTTTGATTGCTATTGTGGTAATGTGGTTAATGGTCTGTTATCTTGTGAGCTCTGTGTTGATTCTTTATGGTTCACCTAACGTGCTGTATCTATTTTGCAATGCAACAGCTTCCGTCAGTGACATATAATGCAAAGAGCGAGATTCAATCTTAATATGTTTCTGGCTGCTGCTGCCATTCTCAGTTAGTATTGTTGCTGCGAAACCACATGGATTGGCCTCAAGGTGTGAATACAGGTAAACTTTACATTGCATTGTTAAAAAAAATTGGCAAAATATTCCCCAAGTGTTATGTTGAAGTTTAGAGAAAGAACATTTGTTGCAGCTAAGATTAATATAGACGGTTCGACAGTTATAAAACTTGCTTCCATAAGAAAGAAGCTTATGGACTTGTTATTTGTTGATAAGAATATGTCTACCCATATACTCCTGTAAGGGATAGAGCTGAATTTTCTTATCGGGGTACCCATAGGAGTACCCATAGATTCGTCTACTTAGGTTCTGTCGTAGGGGGTAGGCGGGAGTATGTCGTACCGTAGAGAGTAAGCAATATTATGTCTACTTACCTCCCGTTGGGGAGTCTGTTAGGCGGAATATGTCTAGCTAGGTACTTCCTTAGAGAGTAAGCGAGCTTAAGTCTACCTAGACCTTATCTTCTGCGTTCTTCGTAGGGGTTAGATTTGTCTACAAAGGTACAGCCCTTCTTTCAGTAGCCAAGCTGACTAATGCTTTGTCTTGGAAAACTCTGCACCATAAGGTACGCGAATTTGCATCCAGCTGACCAACAAAGCGGAAAAGTCTATTTATAGTCTTCTTCGGGGCGTTATTAATGTTGTAATGAAATCACTAAATCTGTTCAAGTACTTAAGATAGTGAATGGAAAATAAAAACTGTGTGAAGTGTCCTTTTAGTGGTTATAACCAGCTTAGAAAAGTGTTGTTGTTGACTTCATTTTATTCATGAACTAATGAGATGCTAACATAATTTTATTTCTTCTTCTTTATACTAATACTCCTTAATTTGACACTACAACCACTTGAAGAAAGAAAAGAACACCAAAGCAGAAGCGCTTGAATGGGACCAAGTGGTCGGCTCCGAGTGGCAACAGTAACAATAACGTTGACAGTATATCATTATTTCCCATTTATTACTACAATACATATGTACCGTTTGCAGTGGCGGCAGACAGCTTTTCCGGTCAAATTATGTTTGCTTATGCAAAAGTTGTGGGCGCTTTCTTAATTTGTTTTAATACAAACCTTTACTGACGGTTCTCTCTCACCAACTATCATTTCCTAGCCTTCATCCTTTCAGGGGTTTAATTGTGTTTGTAGATTTTCCATTTTCCATTTTCTGTGTCAATTGAGGTTTTTGTGAACGCTCTTAAGAAGCACAATATAAGAACGAAATACAACAAAATCAGGTCACTTTAGTGCAGCAAATATGTTGTGCTGGCTGGAACTGCTGCTTACCACGTTACCCGTACAATTTCATTCTTTCTTACTTAGTCTCATCTGCTACTCATTTGTTTGGCCACTTACAGCGTAACCCTATACGCTGTTGTAGTAGAATAACTACCATTCAAATATAAAAGAAATGAAACTGAGAAATTTCCTTGAACTGTCTGTCTGTCTGTCTGTCTTGGTTCTCTTGTTCGTTCGTTCGCTCGTTCGTCGCTGTCAGTGCTACTTTGGTGGTAGTATTATTTCCATTTTATTATATCGTATTATTTGTTATTGTTGCAGCTTCACGCACTCATAAGAGGGGAGCTGCTCATAGCCAAGTGTGGTTGTCTTTATTATCGTTGCCATTCCATATACTGGTATTTCAAATCTGTGTCATATTACAAATGAAAGAGAGCAAATGGCAGCAATACGGAGCGGTGGGCAAACGAGAGAGTTATGACTGATTCTTATAGGGGTGGGGTATATGGTTAGTTTTAGACCAATACATACACAACATACATCATCTCATGTGTCAAGCTGCCTGCTGCACCTCTATGCAAAATGTCATAAACATCCAACCACTGATGGCATGAATCATATCACAACGAAATGAATTCAATTGAATGATAATTAAACAAAACAAGAAAACACATAAAAGTGATTGAAAGAAACAACCATTTCAATCTGTCATCAAAGATTTGTTGAGTTGTTGTGGCCAAAAGATAATTAATTGGTGAAAAATTAAACAAAATGTCACAGTTACGAAGGAACGTAGATGACACTTCTTTACTGTCTAATAGTTTGGGTTAATGTCAAGGTGACATACAGCAAGAACAACAATAGACCTTAACTACCACAACGCATAATACGTTGCACGTACTTTGCTACCTGTTAGTGACAGGTTGTTGTGTTATTGCAGTACTTACAGAATTCTTCTATTGACTATCTATTGATTGGTTTTCAGCGACCTACTTTTCGGCATCTATCTTTCATATAACGCCCTCTTTTGAAATATAACAACAACGAATACTAAATTTCACTTGAGCCAAATTTCAAATCTTTTAACCCTTCGTATCTGCATTTAAACGGTGGGAGTGGCAGGAATAGGATTATGTCTATATTATGTTTCAGCTTGTGTGGTTTTTGCAAAGTTCCCATTACTAATGTCAACTCATGATTCATTCTAAATCGGAATTATGAACATCGCTTACAAGACCTTAGAAGACCAAAGAAGTTTATCGTTTTGTGTCCAGTTTCAGAACCACAAAAATCACAAGACTGATGAGAGTTTTTGTATAGTGACCTAGACAAGGCTTTACTGTTAAATTGTTTACTCAGACCATTGATGCAACTGCTAATTATCATAATTTTCTGCTAAATTCCCCAAGTAAAGCTATTGCTGGGCTGTACTCAGGCACATACACATAGTTTTGAACTACCGAGAGTATACTTGAAAATGTCCTTGTTTTTTGTATAGATTAGACTGAGATAGGTTGGATTTGTCGTATGTGCATAATAGCAACAAGTTGAATTGCTTTGTAACCATGTTACAGGGAGATAACGAACTTGACAGACTCAAACAATTCCACTAGTTGTACTGTTTGTGTTGTGAGCTCCTTCATCATGCCGTTGACATTGCAAATCTCTCAAATTTTTGTTCGCTGTTGATTATCGCCTTGTTTCTTTCTTTCCTTGATACGTTTTTTTTTTCTTTTTCGAAGTTTTTGTGTTTTGGTTGTTCGAGTGTTATCGCCTGTCATGGTTGTTTTATTGTCAATGTTCAATGTTCCTGGTTGTGATTATTGTTGTTGTACTTACAGACTCTCTTCATATCCATGTATCTATGTGGTGTTCAATTAGTGGTTGCATGTTAAATAAATTATCGAGTGTGAAAAGGGAAGCATAGTAGTGACACATGCATAAAGAAAAACTAAACATTCCACTGAATGAGATTTTTTGTTTGTTTATTTTCTTTTGAAAACTACACATAACATGTGTTGTATGTAAAGAATGGAATATTTTTGGATTTAATGTGATAGTTGTGTGGGCATATTTTTCTTTTCATTTCATTTCATTCTTTTTAATGTAATGGAATGAACGAAAGTTTATTTTGGTTCATTTCACTTAAATTCGAACGTATAACGCATCACTAACACCACCGTGTCTTCACCTCCACTGCTGTACACAGCGCTGACATGGCAAATATTCAATTGCTTAATAGTCAACATTTTACTCTATTCTAATGCACGATGAGGACGTGGAGAGGGGGGAGTGGGTGTAGCGATGGAGAAAGGTGGCCAGAGCCAGTACTATTGTTAAGTGCTCTTCCGTACAATACTTTGGACTTCAATTTAAATAATTGCCACACAACCAATTGACCAGAGAACACATATATGGGTGTGGGTGTGTGTGCGTGTCCGTGAGTGTGTATGTTTGTTTGATTGTCAAGTGTAACAGACGCAGTTAACAGTCATAGCAATCATTTATATTTTTAATGGATGAATGTTTTCAAATAATTGTTGTATTGTTCTAGCATTGTTTTTGGAGTACATACTTACAGATTCACACACACATATATATACGTGTTTATATTGTGCATCATGTGTGACATTTTAGTTGGAATAAAGCATGAATTATTAAAAAAAAATTTATATTTTCTAAAGAGAGACAAATGCGTTCGTTGATGTGGTGAAGTGATATATTATACAACAACAACTCCAATAATAATAACAAGAAGAACAAGAATCGAGATTAAGAACAAGAATTAAAAATAAGAACAAGAATCGAGAATAAGAGAAAGAAAGAAAATCTGCATCGATTTAGTCATGTCCGCCCGAGCGCCCCTATATATGATTTGGTCTAAGTAAAATATACTTTTTTTTTACTTTTTACTTGTATTCCTCGTTTGCATCTGTGTCCATCATAAACGATCTACAACGGACTGACGCACACCGAGTTACATGGGAACCAAAATTCGGTTATCCCTCCATCTGTATTATACATACAATGACCTTAACCATATGGAAATATCATTTGAATTGTTTATTTTCACAATAGAAATGATTTTTATGGAGGGGTTACATCAAATAATCTTCACATCGTGAGTGTGGATTCGTACTCAGTGTACACAATTACGTATTGTGAGTGAGTATGTACGGAATGCCATAATGTTCACACAAGTAATCATGCGTTTCCTTCATTTGCTTGAATAAACATTCAATAAGTATGGGTGTGTGCATGAGTGTGTATTTTTATATAGAATAATATTACGCGAGTATTAAGTGAGTGAAGTGAATGCTTATGATTTGTTGTTGTGATACAAATGAGACCCTATAAAAATTAATTTATCACCACAATGCAGCTTATTGTGATTTCCACGAGAAAACTCTGATGATAGGAGATGAAGCCACACACACACACACACTTGCCTATATATAACGAGTACGTACTTCACATATACGGATAACTTTGTTGAGATTATTTTCATAAGAAATTTTTTTTTTTCATGATTATTGTGTGGAAAGCATTCATGCTTTAGCGGATAAACTAAATAAAGTTTCGGTTTATTAGTAGAGCACACACAGTACAGGCAGTGTTGTGTATACTATGTAAAATAATTGTACACCGCAAACAATTTGCTCTGTGGCAAATGTCTAATTATGCAAACATTTCTAAACGTAGACAGCAGGCTGAGTGACTTTGTCTTGCTGGTAGAGTACTATCACACACATATATGTATATGTGTGATATAATTTGGCGTTGCTTAAAATCATAAAGTCTGGTACAGCCTTCAAATTGGGTAGGATTGGGTGGCAATTATGTCATACTATTGCGGCAATTAAAAGATGGTTGGGCTAACCAAAAAAAAAAAAAAACACAATTTCCGCTTTTTTTTGCAGTGTCATATAAGTGTTATATAAGGTTTATCCTTTCAACTGTAGATATCTACATATTTTTTATACCTTAAAAAGGCATCAGAAACTGTGCAAAGTATACATATTCTTAATTAAATACTAAGTCGCTCTGGACTTATATGTCTGTACGTCCACATGTCTGTTTATTGTTGGCACTCTTACGATTGTAAATTTTGAGATGCCCAACTGATATTTTTATATATAGACTTCTATGTAGTTTTTGTAGGCAAATACCTACGGAGATTAAGACAAATCGGTCAAAAGCCACGCCCACAATCTCCAAAAATCAATTTACCTGCTACAAAAATTTAGCTATCAAGTTGAAATTTCTTATACATATACACCCTATTCATTAATGTCCCAAAAAGGGGCGGAGTCGAAATAACGGACACGCCTACAATTTACAAAATAAAGCATAGAATTCTACTTGAAAGGTAAAACCTAGTACTTCCACTATAGGTAGGTAGGTAGGGCATAACCCATAACTGCCACGCCCACCATTTGTGTGTAGATCCGAGGGATATTTTTCTTACTTTCTTACTTGTTTTTGAATAAATTTTGAACAATTTCAACTTTTTTACTAATTTATTATTTTTTGCTCCATAGTTCGAAGTGCATCACCGCACTCCAATTGAGTTAAACTTTCCTTACATAGCTTCGGTTAGGTGTGGTATGGTGTATATGGTATATTTGTGTTTATTCTCTTCTTTGATAGTTAATATTGTATTATATTACATTATATGAGCTCTGAGGAGCGTAGGTACTGCATTTGTATACACGAAGCAAAAGTAAACTTTACTCTTAATTTGTTCCTTACCAAAATACATACAAAAAGTTATAATAAAAAAAAAAAAGAAAAAAAAAACATAATATTTTTGGCAGTAGAGAGAATAAAGTTATTTTTTAACCACACAATGCCAACATAACAGAACATAAAAAAAAAAGAAAAAAACGTAAAAAAATTCAAGTCAATGTTCTTAATGAAATAAAATATAATATCGTCGTTGTTATGTTGGGAGAAAAAGAGAAAGATGAAAAAATGGTAGAGAGAGATGGATGGAAGGAAGGAGAAAAACGAGAACATATGAAATAATTTTACTTTATTAAAGAATCATAGTTACAAACTTTTTAACCAACCATTCATTCATCCATCCATCTATTCATTGCCTCATTCATGTAGGTCGTGTTTGTTTTTCTAGCAAGTAACAATTTTCTTTTTTCTTTTTCATTTTTACCACATTCTTAAAGTAAATTTTCTATTCTATTCTTTTGGCGGTATCACTTCTCTAAACGGTTTTTGAAGCAATTTTTCTGATGGATTTTATTCAAGGAGGAGAATCTAAATTTGACACAATTTTCTAAAAATTATATTTTTATTTGGCATAGAATCTGATTTGTAAGTTATATATACTATTACAGAGCGTAACTAGGTTTCTGCCACGCCTACATTTTGTGCATAGACAAGGAGGGCATTTAAGATTCGGCTTAAACTCAATTTTTTTTTTATTTGTTCCATTTAAGTTCAAATCTTTTCAATTTAACCCGAAAATTTATCTTCTCTTAATATAACAATTTTAGGCGGAAGTACTTTTCATATATATGTTAAGAATTTTTATTTCCAGACACTTTTCAAACATTTTATAGTGAAAGATTTTAAATTCTGTTAAATGCATTTTGCATCTATCCCACACATACCCATAAAATTTGCATCAACTGTTCATAAGGTCGCTGGCTTTCTTTCTATACGCGTCATGAGGGCCATTTATTGTGTGCGAGTATGTGAGAGAGTGTTATGTAAATTTTCTCAAACTTCCGTTAAATGATAAAAATTTCTTTTTTCTTTCATTATTCCGGTTGTGTATGCTTTGTCTTTATGTAGAAGAAAAATCAAAAGTGCAAAAAATTTTAAATAAATGCACCCTTCGCTAAAAAATAAATAAAAAAATGAAAAAAAATGCTGATTGAGTTATTGATTAGGGATGAAGGAGTGTTTTGTGGGCAAATGCTGGATACCATATTCAAATACTCAAATAAGTGATATGGTAAATGGTTGTCTGTCGTTCCGTCTGTCTTTGATATATGCAGATACTGTGATAGTATTTATTTTTTTTATTAAACACACATGCACACAAATCACACTTTATATTGTATGCAACTTTAATAGCTATTGTTATTAAATATTGTTTTATTTTGAGTGCTCTCTACTCTACATGCTTGTAACTACCTTGTCTAGTCTCTATGATATATATAACGAGTGGAACTTTTTTTAGCCGGTCCAACCCGACCATTTAATACCCTACGTCACTTAGCTCCACAAATTATGCTACAATTAGTTGAGTTGTGTCAGTAAACGTCAGGTATTGCGATATAAGTATTTTCGTGATATATCATATATATGGGAAGAGGTCTCAGAAATGGTCCGATTGGGTTTAAATTTGGCAAATTATGTTCAAAAATATTAAGAATTGCGATTTTTTTGCTATATAAACTGAGGACGTTAAAAAAAAATAGATTGATTCAGACCATTTTTAATAGGCTTCCTTTCTGAGCCAAAACATGTCCTTGTACCAAATTTCAGCGAAATATCTCACAAAATGCCATCAATAACTTGATCACAAAAGTTACATGGACAGACGTACGGACATGGTTAAATCGATTGCTATAATTGTTGTTTACTGTTTAGGGGGTCCCAACATCCGCACAAACTTAATATATTAAGTAAAGTTATGTTGCAAGTCGTACAGGGTATAAAAAGTCAGCGTAAATATATGTAAATGTAAGCATATGCCAGAGGATTTAAAATTCTATCCTTCAATAGCATCTCAGTGCAAGCTACTAAGATGTATGCAATGACGTCGTTCCTTCCATTCTACATGGTAAATACAATACAAATCTAATTGAATTGTCAGAAAATTTAACAAATGTTCTCTGTCTCTCTGTCTGTCTGCCTGTAAAGGAAAGGCAGAATTACTTGAATAAATATACATACATACCCTCTTTGTATATGTAAAGGCAATTAATAATACATGTGTACGTACAAACACACCTACGTAAATATATAACTATTGTTATGCTGGTTGTAACTGTCAGAGAGTGTGTGTATGTATTGTTATTGAAGAATTTTATTCGTTTGATTGTCATAAACTTTATGCAATATTTTGCTGTAAATTTATGCACAACACTTAGATTTTGAAGAAAGGTTTTAAACCAGAATGAATATGAAAGAGACAGAGATTGTATTAAAAAGAGACACCCATTAATTTGCTATGATTAGCAACATTTACGTATAATGCTACAATTTTTGCTACCACAACAAGCCCTCTTAGTGTTGGCTGCAGCCTAGAAGCTAGCTCTAGTGCACATCATTCAAAAAAAAAACACATAATGTTGAACATTGTGCTTTGCTTGCTAATGCATAATAATACAGTTTGCAAATTATTTATTACATCACAAATATTATGATACATGAGCTTACAAGTGAATTTGCTTATACATCTAATAAATGTACTACGTAGCATAAATATCAACACGACTGTCATTACTAGGCATAACAAAAGATATTTAGTTAATAGATGTTTGTAGATAGATAGATTTAGAATCCAACTCTGAATTGTCTGTCTGTCGGTCCATGTAAATTTGTGTGGTTAGATTTTGGCCACAGTTTTTAAGATATTTCAAAGAAATTTGGTTTAAAGACGTGTTTTAACCCAAATATATGTTCTATAGAAAATGGTTCAAATTGGCCCATTTTTAGAAGACCACATCATATAACGCTTTTACTTAAAATGAGTTTTTATAAGACGAAAAATCGCAATTTTTAATATTTTTTGGCAAAATTTAGTGAATAAGTGGCATAATATAGGCGAATGATGGGACCCTTTAAATAAAGTACATGGACGTACAGACACACAGTTCAGTTTTTAATTTTAAATTGATCAAAATCCACCTTAACACGCCCACAACTTACAGAAAAATAACCCGTTAGCACAGAATTTGACCTTTTAAGTTGAAGTTTGTAATAATATGCAGTCAAGATAAGAGCTTTTATGTGTAGCTAGCTACTCCTTGAAACATAGGAGAGAGAGAAGACAGAGCACCTGCAATATAGAATATCATAAGAGAGTGCCGCCTTTATTTTAAGAGTATAATTTATATTTTGTATATTCTCTCCTTTTTTTCTAATAAATATATTGCACACACATACACATACGTGTTCACGTATTTGTTGAACACTTGAGAACTACAAGATTTCATTAAACATGTGGCTTGTCAAATGCGTACGTTTTCAAACACACCCGCCCTCGATGGTGGTTGTACTGTTGGTCACCACATCTAACAATGGGGCCATAAAAAAATCAACTGTATGATATCCATTAAAACATTTATTGCAGCCTAGTACTCGAGACTATTGCATATTTTGTCCGTCGGTCCAACAGTGTTTATTATCTGTATGACACACTGGCCGGTTAGTTAGCGATTGCTTTAAATATTTTGCGCCAAATGTTTTTTTGTTCGTTTTTTTATGTATGTATGCTTTTGCTGTGTTTGCTGTGTTTAAGCGGAACAGCAAGCAAATAAATATTTTGTTGATGACGATGCATGAGTGTTTTAAATGGGGTATGTGTGGGTATGTGTGTGTGGGTATGTGTAAGCGCTCCACCATACGCATAATCAGGAATCAGCGAAAAAAAAATGCCGAAATGATTCATTTTAAAATATTTAAATAATTTATCTTTGTCGAATTGTAGGCCGTGTACGTGTAAGCGTGTTTGTGTATGCACTTTTGTATATTTTATGTCTGTGCATACTCTCTAAATTAAACATATTGTCCATTCTCACAACTATGTAATATATTTAAGAATAATTGTTCATATATTCGTATCTGCAAATGTGTCCATGTGCTAAGTGGAACATCAACGGAGGGTTTTGCTTGTTGGTGGTGTTTCACTTGTTATACCCTGACAAAAGGTATATTAAGTTTGTACGAATGTTTGTAACTCGCAAACGACAAATGCCACAAACACGATTCATAATCAGTTTCTCAATCGATTTAACTTTGTCCATCCGTCCATGTAAATTTCTGCGCAAGCTATAGTTTGCAGTTTTTGAGATATTTCAATGAAATTTGGTACAAGGACATGTATTGACTCGCACAGAAACCCTATTGAAAATGGATCGATTTGAACCATTTTTAGAGTCCTGCCCCATATAACGATCTTTTATAATAAAAGTCTTTATAAAGCAAAAAATCGCAATTCTTAATATTTTTTTACAAAATTTGATAGAAAATACTAAAATATCCAAATATGAACCCGATTGGACCATTTTTAGAACCTCTTCCCATATAATAATATTTCGCGAAAGGACTTTTATATGGCAATAGCGCATGTTTACTGATACAAATAAATTAATTGTAGCCTAATTTGTGGAAATAAGTAAGTTTAGGGTATTAAATAGTCGCGGGTTCGGAACGATTGTAACATTTTCACTTGTTTTTTATTTATTATTTAAATTTAATTTTGTATATTCTCATATGTTTTATGGTTTTTGTAGTATTAGTCGTTGTTGTTGTTGTTGTTGTTGTTGTTGTTGTTGTTATATAGTTGCTGCTTCATTTGCTGTGTCACGCGCCTATTTAATGACGTAAGTTGGCGGCAGAATAAATTCAAATTAAAGTTTTCTTCTGCTTATTAGCGGCGGTGTTAAGGATATAGTTATGTTATAGTAAGCAGAGCATAGACGCATATGCACACTCGTGACTAATGTTTTTATAGCATTCATATAAGAGGGTGGATTATACTAAGTTTATCATTTCGTTTGCAGCAGCCAGGTGGGGAGGCTTTACAAGCTTTATATTGTTCACTATTAAAATTTCAATCCATCTAGTCGTACAGTGTCTGTTCATCTTTATGGTCACAAAATTTGATATTGAGCTGAAATTTTAAACAGTTTCATGCAGATTTTTATTTAAATTCAATGATATTGGGTCAAAGCCACGCCCACAATGGATAAAAACCTATCTGTTAGGTATACAAATTGAACTATAAAGTGGAAATTTAGAATAAATATCAGATAATTCATTGATGTAATAAAAATGGGCGTGGTCCATTATAAGGCGCGCTCAAAATTTTTCAACATTTTTCCGTTTTGTGCGTTTATATACAAAACAACAATAACAACAACAAAACAATTATTAATAATGAACGTTCCTACCACGCCCACCACTTTTACATAAATATTAATTCCTATAAGAAATTTTTCATATGACAAAAAAATTATAATTCTTAAAAAAAATCACAAAATTCTAGTAAAAGTATAGTGTTGCAATAAATTTACTAAATAATCATGTGTTTGTGGTCTCACAATCAAAAGTTGTTCTCCATTGTTCTCCATCTTCTTTACGAATTTATATATATGTTAAATGGAATGACGTAAAAAGCTAATGCAGTGGAAGTTATTGTGTATTGTGTTCGAATCAAGTTCCATTTCTATATAAATGGTTTACTGCTGTGTTGTTTTTGTTTTTGTTATTGTTGTGACATGTGTTCTAAGAGGTGGATATGATGATGATGCTACTTTCCTTAGCTACACATCACTCTAGAGGGGTTGCTTTACAATGTTCGGCACAGTTATGTGTCAGTTCACGAAGAGAGCTTAAACAATAATTATTGTTCGCTAAGCAGTTTACACTTGAAAAAAAATATTCAAATTAATTACAAAATATTACGTGAACGCGAGAAATATTAATAAAAAAATTTAAAAAAAATAAAAAAAGCCTCAATTTCATACCCAAGCAAAAGAAGAAGAAGAAAAAGAAGTTGAAGTTTAAAAAACCTGACAAAACATTTAATGCGATACGTTTCAAAGTCAACATGTAATTAAAAACCGTGCGCTTGTGTGTACATTAAGTGGTATTTCTGTATAATTTTAAGATGTTTTAATATCTCATTAATTATATTTTTTTTTAACGTAATTATGTGGTTCGTGTATGCTTAAGCACAAGCTTTAAATAAAAAACTTAAACTTAATTTTGAGTTCAGGGTCGTCGCTTAATACCCTGCCTTAGCTATTTTGTTGTCATTTTTCTGTGTATAATGTTTTAAGAGAGTGAGAGAGAGAAAGAGACATCAGAGAGTAAACAAATATACAAAAAGCTGTATTTGGCCTAAGCCAACACTTCATCATTTCTATTAGTACAGTGAAATTTCCACTTATCTGCTTATATTTAACGATTGTAGGTGTGGTTCTAAGGCGTATTCTCTATAGAAAATTATATGAATTTTTATTTGTATCAGTAATAATAGAAATATTGTTAAGAAAGTGGATTAAATGGGTGTTTTTTGAGCGTGACTTGAGTCCCTTTTCCAAAACTGTTATTTAATCTATTCCATGTTAGCTGGTAATAATAATTTTGGAGAACCTTTCAGCATTTCATCTTTTACAATATATTATAGTTTCATTGGTCAGGTGGGCGTGGCATTGCATCTTCTTCTAACAAGTACTTAATTATGAGTTATATTATATAGTAATAGTCGCATTTTACTTTAAATTAAGTTTTCATAAATAGTGGGCGTGTATTTTATCCAAAACCCACCCATTTTTGACACAGTTATAGTATGATAACATTTCA
Source organism: Ornithomya chloropus (assembly GCA_963971445.1). Lineage (NCBI taxonomy): Eukaryota > Metazoa > Arthropoda > Insecta > Diptera > Hippoboscidae > Ornithomya > Ornithomya chloropus. The sequence continues at coordinate 4,898,390 of OZ020532.1, forward strand.
TAGATTATTTTTTTTTGTGGCTAATAGATAGATTTGTTCCGATTGTGGGCATGACATAAAAATTTACAACTATGAACATTTCAATGAAACAAAAAAAATATTAAAAAAAAAATATTTTAATATTTTAAATATTTTAAATATTTTTTATAAAAGTCAGTACATAATTTGCTTTTGTTTTTGTAAGAAAGAACTATTATGTCAAATGTGTTGGTGATAAATGCACTCTCTCGCTCTCTTACGCTTCAAAAACATGGGGTCATCAAGAACTTGTATTGATTGTCTCTGTTTACGCCTGTTTACTCTCTATTCGCAGTCTTTCTCTCTCAGACATATTCACCTTTTCAACACTGTGGTTCTGTTGTGGTTAGTGGTGAAATAAAAAGTTTCTGCACTTCGTATTTACAACAACAAGAACAATTGCAACCTTAGCCTGGCTCCACATATATGATATAAACTAACAACAATAACAACAACAACATGTGATTGTTATCGTTGTCATTGCTGCTACAACTGCCGATGCTGTTAATGTTATTGCTGTTATACTATTATCGATATTACTATATGTTGTTGTGATATAGTTGCAATAGCTTCACACAGTTCGCTGTTGCAACAGCAGTACATAGTAGCAGCAAAAGCAGCAGCAGCAGCATTGGTTTTACGGTCGTGTCTGGTCCCTTATATGCATCAAGCTCTAGTTGACCTCATTTTATAACGGTATCTCAACCTATTTGGTTGTTATTTCGGGTCTCATTTAACTGTTTATCATCCTCATAGTGCATATCACTGCGAATAGCGGAAATTCTTTAAAGAAAAAACACGCAAATGAAGTTATAGTGGTAGAATGTGTATGTGGGTATTAATTTTTAATGTTTTTTTGGGTGTATTAATAAAAAAATTGTGCAATAGTTTAATAACGAAAAACGTTAGTCTGTCGGCTCAATTATGACAGTTTTTATTTTTTTATAAGACCGTTTCTTTTTATTAATTTATTAAGCATCAAATAATTTGTTGTTGTTGTTGTCGTAAATGATGTATGTGACAATTTTCATTTACAATTATATAAAAATTTTTATATAAAATTTAAATTTATTATAAAAAAGAAAATTTAAATGTTTATAAAAAATTTTATCAATTTTTTCCAAGAACAAGAACTTTCAATTTTATTGTAACCATTCACAGTAGAACTTTTAATTTTATTTTAAAATTGTCCTTCGGTCCAACGGTAGACTTTTATTGAATCTTTTGAAGTTGTTAATAAAATATTTTAATAAAATTCAATATAAAATGTAGCGCTTCATACCCTATACGGTTCCTATTAATAAAAGCAACGACTCACGTCATTTTTAAAACTTTATTTAATAATAATTATTATATTATTGCAATGAAAACCCTTAAAAAGACAACCAACGCGATTTTAGAATAATTAAAAAAAAAACAATAATCGTGAATAGTGCGAAATTTTTTTTATAAAAAAAAAATCAACAAAAAAGAAGAAATTTCTTATTAAACAAACGTATAAATAGTAGATACCACCAAAATTGCTGAGTTCATAATTGCCCCAGCGCCACCCACATTCGCCATCAGCAACAACACCAAAATTAATAATAATAATTTAGGTATGTATAAAGTTCAACAACTGAACTGAAACTGTAATTATTCTACATTTTATGGTAAATATTTAAAATAATTTGTGACAAATTTGCTGTGTATCGTATTAAAAACAAGTGTTTCAGCTTAAGGTGTCTCACATAGCTTCTTGCCGTTTTCCGAGAGAAACTTATTTGAAGCATCAAGTTTCATTATTATTTACAATCGATTTTAAGAATGTATAGTTCCAACTAGCTTCATATTCAAAACAATTAATTTCACGATTATACTTTAAAGCGAAAACATATTTAGCCTTTGTTTCAAGTAAAACTACCTCAAGCTGTGGTCGTATTTAATTCTTGTAGTATCTAACGTTTCGCAGATGATCATTGAAATTTGTCTTCCTCACCTACTCATGGTATATTTTGTTTTGCCATTGGATAGTCTGTCAAAGCACCACAATCATTTTTTTAAGAATTTAATAAAATCAAGACTTGGTATAGCTCAGAATGGTCGACTCTGATTACTAATAACATTTTTACGTAACTACATGGAAATTAATTAATTGAAAAGCAATTATAGAGTAAAAATAAACAAAATTCATGTAAATATGTTTGTTTGAAATCGTATTTATTCACTTTGCTGAGCAAACAAAACGTGTACAATTCCAAGTGCACAATGTATAGAAATATGGTGCATGGTTGCGAGGCAAAACTATTTAATTTATTTATAGCAAATTTTTGGAATATTAACGCAACAACAACGATTGTATAAAACTGTACTAATAATAAATTTAAACACTGCATTGAACAAGAACAATCAGTCGTTCGTTGGAGATTAAATGTAGATAATGATGAGGCTGTATATCATTGCAATTGATGACAGTTTAGTAATAATTTAAAATGTAAATAATGTAGATTACGTGTGATTAAAGCAATAGCTGTCATAAGGAGAATGAGATTTATTTTATTAAATTAGTGAACCATTTCAACAAAGCAAACCTTTAGAGGCGGTATAAAATATTTATGTTCTTAATCACAGCATCAAAGGCAAATGCGATGTTCTACTGTCCGTCATATAATGAAATTTGAAATTCCAAGTGAAACTGTGGCCGTCGATTAAATTTGAAAAAGATAAATATCGGTTATGCAATTATCGGTTGGTTTACTTATCATTTTATTCACTAATTAACAAGTCATTAATGGTGTTTAAACATTAATCGATAAATAATAGCCACAAAGATATTTTGCTCTCGTTTTGTCTCATTTGCTTAACTACATATTGGACGTATTATATTATTAATTAAAGCGGAATGAATGTTGCCAGCGAATATTCACTTTGTTTTATTATCATTAATTTAATTGAATATATTTTTTCGCAGAACTCCTTTTTTCATTTCACAATTACTCTTTCTCTCCTGCGCTGTTTTCATCAATTGTGCCATAAAGCTTTATTGTAATTGAAGCATTCACTCACTCCGGCATAATATTGTACACTTGGAAATGTTTAAAAACTCTATTATTTGGAATATAGATAAACTAAATGTAAGGATTTAACTTTTAGTTAATATAAAAATATACATAATTAGAAATTTGTAAGTTATATTTAGTGTATGGGAGTAAAATTTACAGTTAAGGGTACATTAAATTAATTTGACTGCTTTTGTTGGTTACTTTTATTAACATTAATAACAAAAATGTTGTAAGTTAAGGTTCCTTACCTCCTCAAGTATATTTTATGTACATCAAAGTTTTGTACATCAATATCAACTGCCATGAGATTTGATTGTATTGCGAATATTAATTTTACCTTCATGTGAATCAAAGTTTGGTTAGTTGTTATTACTTTTTTTTGACAATAAGGTATTTTTCTCACAGTGTAAGTTAATCTTACTGTCAAGATGTTTATTTTTAACATACACAACATGTCATTAATTATTAAGTAATAAGTAGTTATTATTAATAAAGCATTGAAATCAAAGTATGGGCATGAAAATCATTTAGAATATGTTCTGAGTGTATGGACAACAATACCATACATATGTGTTAAACACGATTTTAATTAATTTGAAATGACAGATTTCTTTCTGTAAAACAAACCCAACAACCGGCTGGGTAGTCATTCATATACTTTTAGGCGTATCAGAATTTGTGTGTGTGTGTATGTGTAAATTATTTCATTTTTTTATAATGAGTTTTCAGTTTTTAATTAAATATAACTTTTTTTGAAAGCATCAGGACAGAGTTATCTGTTTTTTTTTTTTTTCCTAAAGAGAAAGAAAAAGTATGGCTTCAACGTTTTAACAGAGACTTTATCATATAATCTAATAAAATTGAATGACTTTCCTTCCAGTGCTACGTCATGTTGAATCGTTCACATGACTCAGGTCACAAATATTTCGAAATGTTTTCAAGAATAACATATTTTTGAAATTTCTTTTCACAGTCATTCTGCAATGCTTCGTCACATTTTATACACTTTGGTAAACAAATCATGTGTGCAATCATCCTGAACGTTATTCTCTCCTTATTAAGTATTCTGTGTTTCACTTATAAATTGTAATTGCCGCAAATTGTTGAAAAATTACATTATTTTTGCTTTTTTGCTTTGACTGAAAAGCTGAACTGAACAAACATCGACCATTTTATTATCGCATGATATTCCCGCTTATAAAACGAAAAGTGGGAGGTGGGTAGCATTGAAATCAATAACTATATGTATGCGTGTCTGTATGTTTGAGTTTGGTTTTTATGACAGCTGTGTTTGGCCGGTTTAATAGTCAAATAGTAAAATATCAGACAAATGAATACGCAATGGGGGTGTTACGTGTATACATGACAAAATGGTCGAAATGATAGTGTTGGCATTCGATTTTATGTCATAGTACATGTGTATGTGGGTTTTATTTACATGAGAGCAACTACGGTGTGTTTTTATTATTATTTTTTTATATTTTTGGAAAATATTGAAATTTTTCCTTACAAAATAAATAGAAAGCGGCAGTAAACAAGTGAAATTACGATAGGGAACGATTTCATGTTGTTGTATACTCTACATGATGGTGATCTTGGTTTTAAATTGAGAGTTTATCCAACTGTTTTTATGTTGTGGCTTCATCTTAGCGGTGTACTTTCCGAAGATGTTTAAACAATAAACGGTTTATTGGTTATTGAAGATTTTCCCTTAAGTGGAAGAGTTGTGAAGGGCAGTGGGAGTGTATAACATAACTGCTTGAATATTTGTGGTTAATAAACTACTTAAATAAAGACGAACTTTAGAGTATCCATTGCAATCTATTTGTGTCCAGCTACCTGTATTATCTTTGGGCGGGAAAGGTAATTCTTTCAAAGAGCTTGTATTATATTTTAACCTACAAGAAGGATTCTGCGCTAAATATATATATTTTTGTCAATTGTGGGCGTGTCTGTTGTCTAAATCCGCCTACTTTTTGCTATATCGACATATCTGCGTTAAGTTCTAAAAAAAATGTTTGCTCATAGAGAGTGTTTGGTCCATTGTGTGGATAGAACTAGACTAATTTCACCCAATAGCAACATGTGTGAAAGAATATATTTACTCTAATGGGTGTCTAATGCTCTCTCCTTCCGCATGTTGCGAACGGAAAGATAAACTTATTATAACCCCCGATCTTGTATTCAAACAAACTTTATAAATTGTTAAAGTATCATAAAAATTCATTCTTTGCATTTTAATTGAACCGAATTGGATCATTGGATTTAAACCAACATTCCGTAAAAAAATATCATTAATAAGATTGGTTTTTTTCATATAACAAAGAGTCGTTAAATATATTGATGGATTATTTTTATAGCTCTTTCTTTATATACTATATAATATTCATAACGGATTATTTATGCATTCTCTTTTGCAGGTGTTACAATGCGGGAGAAGAAAGGTGGCGCTTTACAAAAACTGAAAAAACGTTTATCGCACAGTTTTGGACGATTAAGTAAGTTTTATTATTGCATATTACTAAAAGCTAAAGGATACTTAATTAAGCATAAAATGATGCATATTATGTAGATGTTATAAAATCATACACTATTCATGAGCTCTTGCATACTCAGGTGTCTAGAAATGTCTCTCTGTTCATGTTCACTTATAAGCTATGTACTCCACTGTTTATATCCAGCAAAAATCCTAGCAAAGGGTACATTAAGTTTATTAGACTCTTCTTTTTATTTCATTTATCAAGTTATATTCAAAATATGAATTGATTTAATTATGTCCGTCTGTCCATGTAAATGTGTGCTCAAGTTTTTGAGGACAATTCTTATAATATTTCAATAAAATTTGGTACAAGGGTGTGTCTTGGTGTAAAGATGTGCATTAATGAAAATGGTTTAAATGAGACCACTTTTAGAACCTCTCCCCATATAACGCCCTTATTTTAAATAATTTTTTATATGGCAAACAATTGCCAAATTTGAATCTCATGGGACTAATTTTAGAACCCCTTCCCATATGATGCCTTTATTGTGAATAAGTCTTTATATGACGAAGTTTCGTAATTATTAATATTTTTTGACAAAATTCGGTATAAAATTGTTAATTAGCTGAATAATTTGTTGTACCAAATTTGAGTCCAATTGGAATATTTTTAAAACCCTATCCCATATAAAGATATTTCACGAAGTGACTTATGTGGCAATGCCTAGCAAACTAATTATAGTTACTTAATGTGTGGAGCTAAATGGTGTAGGGTATTAAATGGTCGGGTTTGATCGACTACAATATTTTTCCTTTTTTAAAAATATTTCTATGCATTTTTTGTTATTCATTCACATGGGTTTACGAATGTATAAAAAAAAATGTTTTTCTGTTTACCAATGGTTTGTCTTCATATCCTTTAAACATTTCCATAGTAACCTTTTTTTTTAGTAGAAAAACAGAAATTCTTATGATTCATATGTTTTATTAAGGGGCATATGTGATAAGGCAAGTAATAAAAAGGACATAAAGAAGAAGAAGAATATACTTCACCAATTATTTTCATGTATTATTCCCTATTTTTTCTTTACTTATATTGCAGTCACGTTGATAGATTATGTTATGATTCATGTGGTAAATAATTAAAGTGTAGGCTGTGTTGTTGCTGTAATAACAACAAAAACTATAAATAGACAGTATTAGTTAATAATGATTAATAACAATAGATACAAACATATATATATACATTTATGTACATAAAGTAACTTGTAACCACTTATTTTATTTGGTAATGTGCAGAAACTGGTTTTTTTTATCTGCTACACACTCGAATATTGAAAAATATATTCACCATGTTACAATGTTTGTACTAAGTGTTATATGCAAGTAAAAAAATAAATAAATTTGCCTTAAACATAATCTTAAATAATCCTAAATAACCTCCTCTTATCTATATATAAACTAGAGGCGTGACAGGTACCTTACTACACCCTTTCAGAGGGTACGAAATATAAATCATCTTACAAGTAGACTTCTGAACTAAAAAAACATTTTTTTGTAAATTGTGGGCATAACTGTTATAAGACCATGCCCACTTTTGAACACACCGGTGGATGATCGAGTAGTCGTAAAAATTTCAATATCATAGCGTTAATTTTGTGGCTAATAGGGCGTGGCTTCTAAACTATTTCGACCATTTTAAGTAGGAACAAAATTTTCCACTCATTCCGTTTCCGCAATTTTCTGAATAAGTTTATATCCTTAAGTATCCCTTTTTTACTTGTTTCTTTTTCTTGTTGTATTCTACATTTATTATAAAAAAATTCTTTTTTTTGCACTATTTTTAACGAGTCATAACCGGCAACGTACCATAACAACGGTTTTGCATATGCTAGCAATTTAAAATAATCTCCGTAGCATTGTATGTATCAATGTATATGTATGAGTGTGTAAAAGTAAGAATTCCTTTTAATGGATTACCGTTTAAAGCTTCCACTTGACTCTCTAAAGACCGAATTTGTAGTGAAATCTGCAAAAAAGAAAAAATCGAAAGAAATTTCACATATTAACATGCGTTCTCTCCATATCATCATTCTCGTAATAATTGCAATGCAAAGAACGCACTAGTCCTTGCCTCCTGAACAACATGTAACAACGTAATGCTCTATACTTGATATATTTGTATATAGAACAGTATGGTAAGAAACGATATAATATATGAGACGAGACAAAAAAGAGAAATCACTGAATCATGGTATTTATGAGATGAATGCTACTCTTTAAAAAAAAACATGAAAAACAAGTAAGAAAACTAAATGTTAGGTTAGAAAAAATCTTAAATACCCTATATATATAGTAGGCGTGGCAGGTGTACGATTACGCCCTCTAGTAGGATATTCATTACGTATCAGCTGCAAATTTAGTTGGTTTTTTGTAAATTGTGGGTTTGTATGTTTTCTGACCACGCCCATTTTTAACAAATTAATAGATGACGTAACTATAACCAAATTTCAACTTCATAGGCAGATATACAAATTTTTGTCGACTGTGGGTGTGTTTATTATTCAAATCAACCACGCATTCTTCTGGTTGTTGCAAAATAAATGACAAACTTAGTGTATTCTCACATCTTATGTGAAAGATAGAATAAAGTCATCACTAAGCGTCATCTACCAAGACAACGACTTATATTTTTCATAACTACACCATCACCTTGACAATATGAAATCTTCTGTACAAATTTGGGATCATTTTTGAGGATAACTTTGTGTAATATTAACAAAGGGTATTCATGCGTTAAACATTTGAATAGAAAATAAAGACAAGCAAGATAGAGAGACAGACGGACAGACATTCTTGCTATTAGGATAATAAATAATTCACGCAATTCACCACTGTGTATGTCTGTGCATTGTGTGTAAGAATGTAGTTAGCAACACAAGTCTTTAATTAATAAATAGCTTCATTATGGAAAATTATTAAATGTTTACAATATTTATTAATTACACTGTAATTGTATGCTACTTGGTATTCATCCTCTTTCAATTGCTTGAAATTTTCTCCAGAACAATCTTATGTTTATGTTGAAAATGTTGCTTCATTGGCAAATGGTTTCTCATTAATAATGTAGACAACATATTTTACTTGGCTGGCAATCATGGCCATGTTTTATACTCTTCAATAATATAATACGAGTGAGTCCACACAAACATTTACAACATTAAATTGTGTATGGTAGGTGGTAGGTGGTAGGTGTGTGTGTGTGTATGTGTACGGTGTGCGCGCATCTTTCATATTCTTTTCGGGTAGTCTGGTAAGTTTGGTTGGTATTCACGCCAAAAAAATTCTATGGTTTATATGAACCAAGGAAGGCAACAAGGAGGAAAATCATTAAGTTTTGTTAGTATTTTAACAACAACAACAATGTTCTGGTATGTGTTGTTATTGTTGGACTGTTCAATTTAGGTTTCGTAAGCATGAAATGGTATGGAATGGATTGAATGAATGAATAACTTCATGAAATTTAGATTAGCAGCACGTACAATGATCATCAACAGTCGTAACATACAGTTGCCGAAATAGTTGTAACAACCACACAACGGTTGCAGTGGCATGTTAACAGTAGTAGCAACCATATTATGGCATTGAAATGCCTCCCCTCTCCCTTTTACGGCTATACGTGGAAATGCACTTAGAGTGTAAATTATAGAAATAATGACAAAGAGTTTCATTGAAATTCTTGTTCTTTTCAGTTTTTTACTTTTTTTCTTTTCCATTTATTCTCTAATTCTTGTTCTTATTTTTCTCTCATGTTTGTTTTCATATTCTTCTTCTTTGTTTTTTATTGGTAATTTCTCCCTTTTCTTTTATATTCTTCTCCTTTTTGTTCTTCTTTTTCTTTTCAATTAATCTTTTCTTAATCCTTTTGCTTTGCTCCTTTTAATCCGTATTTTTTCTTATACATTTTTTCTTCCACATATTTTTATTTTTTCCTTTATTCTCCATCTCCGAAAAAAAGCACGAGAAATATTTAATTTTCTTTTGGTCATCGTTTTTGTCTTCATCTTCTCCTTAGTTTTTTTCTTTTTTGTTCATCTTCTTTTTCTCTTCGACTTTTTCCTTTACTCCTTTTTATAATTCTTCCTCTTCTTCTATTTTTTCCATACTTCGTCTTCTCCCCGCCCCTTTTTAAACTTCTTCTCCTTCCTTTCACACTAGTTTTCATCGTTTTCTTCTCCTTTTATTTTCTTTTTCTGTTCATATTTTCTTCTTTTCTTCTCCCTCCTATTCTTTTTCTCTTCATCTTTACTTCTTCGCCTATTTTCTTCTTCTATTATTGTTTTTCTCATTCTCTTTTCATTCTTTTCTTGATGCTGATATTGCTGCTAAAACTGCTTTTGCTAAATTTGCCAATTTCTTATCAAAGCGGAACCCTTCTTCCTTAATTGGACGTCCCTAACTACGGCTTTATCTGTACCTTCTTCCAAATGCACAAAAAATTATATGAAATGTTAGCCAATGTACCATTTTTACTTACCAAGTGTCGTTATATTTATATGAAAAGCTTTCTTGAACACATGCATGTTTCTGTATTAAAATATAAAGAAAATATAGAAAAAAAATATATATATATATGTATATATAATTGTGCAAAATGTAAGGATACACATATTCACCTAAAGTTCTGATATTGAATCGTTAGCATAAGTCTCCAGTAGAGAGTATGCTGCAAAAGTAATTGAACATGATGATGGTGTTGTTGCCAATGTTGGTGTAGTATGGGTACGTGCGTTGCGTGTTTGCATGTAATCTCCATCGTCGTGCTTTAAAATGTTCACTTTTCACAATATGTGAAAATTGCAATGGATGGTACAATATTTCGCAAGAGTAGTGTGCAACAAACACCTATTCTCTTAATAAGTTTGTTTGTACCTTTGCATCTTTCGTTGCTTCCCATCTTACTGTTATTTAGATTATTACACTGCTAAAAGGAGTGAAAGAAGAACCTACAGTTATTTAGGTGGAATAGGACGGAATTATAACTCTTTATTGGGGAGTCGTACAATAACATTTTCACTCTTTTATAGGATGCTTCATACAATATGGTGCCTCCAAATAACGGTACCATTTAAACTCCACACAAGATTGGAGGGTGTACTAAGTATGTCATTCCATTTGCAATACACAGAAGGAGGCCTTACATAGTATATATGTTCTTGATTAAGATTCAGAAACTGAGTCTAACCTAGACATATATGTCCGCATGTCCGCGTGTCTTTTTGTAAGTTTGTGGAGAATATTTAAGATTTTGCCAAAAACAAATTTAATTTTCTTGTTTTTGTTCTTTTTCTATAATAAATGTTACGGACAGACATTGTTTTAGTTTCTATAGTTTTGTATAAATCAAAGTGTGAGAGAATTAATGGACTAAGATGATACTTTTTAATATACTGTCAAGTCTAGGAACGTGCTGCCTATGTACAGCACAATACGAATAACCAGGACTTGAAAGAGCAGATGTTTGTAATGTTTATGAAGAAGAAGAAAGATATGATGAATCAAGTAAATTTCTTACTTTATGAATTAATGAACAAACACACAAACACATACGGGTAATATTTTTATAGTGTATCATGTGTGTTTACGGAGACTGAAATGAAAAGGCATGAGTTTTGGTTGCATTTGCATAAAAGACTGCATTAAATACAGACATACGCAACTATGTCACGGTTAAAGTCAACAGCATAATATTTATTCACACAACACAGAGAAAAAAGAAAAAAGAATTTCATTTTAACGTCATGCTAGCAATTTCTCCCTTTCCCCCTCCCTATACGTGTATGTTTGCCATTACTTTATGTGAGTGTGTTTACTCGGTTTATTAATATGCATACAATGCGATAACACATGAAGAGGACAGAAAAACGTTATGGAAATTCAAAATATCAATAATAAACATAAATACACTCAGAAAAATATCATTTGTATGTAAATATTGAAACGATAACAGGTCGCTAACAATACCACCAAACAACACGTGTAAGCTCATGTATTAAAATGATTTTAGTAGCGCCCAAAAAACAACAACAACTGTACTAGACTGATGTAAAATATCTATGACAACACAAAATTTAACTGATTTAACTTTATAGCAATGGTTCGTGTTGCTGCTGTTACTGCTATGATTCAAACAAAGGACAATCAACACAAAAATCAAGCAAAAAAAAACATTAAAAACTAAATTTGTTTTAAACCAAATCTTTGATACCCTCCGCATTTACATACAAACAATGGGCGTGGCAGGTACATGATTCCGCCCTCTAATAATGCATTACGTAGCCGCTTGCAAGTTAAGTTCCAAGTTGAAAACGGTGTTTTTCAAAGTGTAAGCGTATCTTGTATCTGACCACGCCCAATTTTGGCATATCGATAGATGGGATAATTATAAATATAAATACAAAATTTCTAATAGCTTAATTTTTGTGGTAGATAAATAGATTTTTGCCTATTGTGGGCGTGGCTTCTTGATATTACCAACTACGCACGGACACACGGACATCTAGCCATATATGAGCATCTCCACTTAGTTTTTGATTCTTAATGAAAAATGTAAATTTTTTGTAAGGTTTCGCTTTTTTTTCTGGGTGTTGCAAATAGAATGACAAACTTAGTATACCACCGGTTCTTATGTGAAGAGTATAATAATAAATAATACTGACAGAAGTACCAGATGTGTGTATGTGTAAGTTAGTGAGTATGTATGTAAGTGACTTCTAGTGATTTCATTTAAGTTGGCTTTTGCTTTAACTGTCCGTGTCTGTGCGTTACTTCTGCTTCTAATGCTGCTGACAAGGGCTTATATGGTTTTGTGTTGTATGCACAACGTACCATAATTCCGCCTTGAGTTGTTCTCACTCGCATACAACGTAATGCATAATAATTATGGTTGTTTGTTGCTGTGCATGCATACACGCACGTTTTCTGGTATTTCAATGTTTGTTTTGCTGTAAAGCAACAACGGCAGAACCGCAACAATAGAAGGTTTAGAAAAAGCAAAAAGGTAAACAAATCAAAAAGAATGCGGTTTACTTCATCTTCTTCTACCTCCTCCTCCTCCTCCTCCTCCTCTTTCGTTTTGGATTTTCATTTTCAAAACGTTTAAAACGATTGTTGTGAGAGGAAATTAAAAAAAAAAAAAAAACAAACAAATTTTTTTTTACATCACCAACAAACACTATTTCTAGAAGTTACAAAAGGTTGAGTTGGGTGACAGGTATAAAGGTTAGAACGTGTCAGTGCATAATAAATAAGTTTCGCTATAGCGTACAATAAAATCCTGATAAAAAAAGAAAAAACCTGTGAAAGCTCATTAAAAGAAAGAATCAAAGATGTATGTTTGTCCAGACTCACAAACACACCCACACACATACTGAGCACTACTCCAGTAAGAAATATACAAATCTTTAGTATTGTATCAGCGTTGGCTATGCATTACTTGCACAATTACTTACTCTATGAAAATTGATATCTCACTTGGCAGATAGTAGTTGGTTGCGCTCTTTCAGCATTTGTTTTACTTTAATGCTATGGTGAAAATTATAAGTTTGCAAATTGACTTGAGAACATTTTGTTTTATGGCTTTTGTTAAACTATAATCTCTTTGTGTTTCTCTCTGTCTGTCTGTTTGTTGTTTTTATTATGCCCTTAAATTTATGGTGGTTTTGCATGCAACCCAATACATTTGATGACTTTGTGGATGGAGAAGATCAATATCTTTATTAAATCTTGCTTGAATGTAAAAGTATTATATTTGTTGTTGTAAAAGAATTTTCCAAGGAAACTATATCTGCTTGTATGAGAAACTTAGTTTGCTTTATTAAACGATGGTGGATTCTATTTAATCGTGTGTTAAATTGTGGGCGTGTCTTTCGACCAATTCTTCTTATTTTAATTCAACCTGCCTACGAGAACAATCCATATTTCTGCCAAGTTTGAAATTAATGTCTAATTTTTGGGATCCGAGAGAATGTTTACAACAGATGGACCGACAGACAAAGCTAATTCGATTGAGAATTTCACGCTGATCAAAGGTACAAACACAGTTTTTTAGAGTCCCTGAAGGTTTTTATTCTCTACCTACTTTCTTTGTATGAATCTAAAAATTTTGGCTTTCGCTGAAAAAAAAGGTTGCCAACCACTGGTTTCGTATAAAAATTAACTTAAAGCCTCTATTCTTTCCAAAAATACCTATATTTACGATAAAAAGTAATAATTTTTCAAAAATTTTCAAAATTTCTAATAAGCCACGCCCACAATAAACAAAATTTGTATCTCTTAGCTATAATTTCATGCATCTATATGGGTAAAATTTTACACTTAATTATAGTTACACCCTTTATGGGTGTCCAAAAAGTGGGCAGGGTCATTTAAAAACTACGCTCACAATTTACAAAACTTTTATTTAGATATAAAGGGTATTTAAGATTTGGTTTAAGCGCCAAATTTAGTTAGTTTTCTACTTGTTTTAAATATTACGCTGTGTACGCGTATTCTGTCTTCACCATAATTGCAGCCATCTAGCCAAAGTTATTACACAGCAGCAGCTCTTTATCAAAATTCTATGAAATATGCATAATTTTATACAATATTAAATTGTTTTGTTGTCACTTGCCATCGTCCTTTTTCCTACGAGCAAGCATAAAGGTGCTTGTAAACAATCAGTGGAAGAGATGAAATCTGAAAAATGCATTTTACAGGTAAAACTTTTTTTTTATATAAATAATAATGTCATCAAACCACTCAGGCAGACATCCAAACCGGTGATGGACAATATTCTCGTTATAATAAATTTCACACACATACATTTTTACACAGAAACGCAGACAACTTTGTCTTTTGTGATTATTTGTGAAATGTCTGCAATTGAAACTATCGTATAATGTAAAGTAATTTATTTCCTTTTTGGTGAGGAGACATCCTCTATCAATACACTTAAAAAACCGACCAAATATAAAAAAAAAGCCAAACCATTAAAAGCAAATATTACTTGTACAGTATGTAACTATAGACTTGGTACATAAATAGTAAATAAATGTTTATTTTACTTTTTTCTAAATCTATCGAAATAAACAATAAGAAGCTAAGGAGAGTAAATATACTCGCAGTTCGATAAATATATTGATTTGATGTCACTAACTAAACATATACCATATGAGCTTTATCTAGGTCCTAATACACACAAAAGAGATGCTATGGGGCCATAATATTGATCGGAGCTTTCCTAAACTCCACCTTAAACTTACTTTATGAACATTGAATATGAAATGAAAATGCAAAAAACAATCAATATTATTTATATGAAAATTCCTTAATACCATAAGCTAAGTTGCTTCATACTAAATCCAACATGGCGGCCGGCTGAAAATTCTTTCAAAAACCATTCAATATGGGTTTCAAATGAAAGGGTATGACGGGTAGAATGCAAAAAGCTAAATATTATTATACTTAATCCAAAATTATGGACGCCACAAAATGGCGCATTAACAATTTCTTCACAATCCAAGTGATATGGGTGTCAAATGAAAGGGCTTAATGAGTAGAATGTCATTAGCTAAGTGTAGGTATTTTGAAATAAATTTGGAGGACGTTACAAAATGACAAATTACTGTTTTCATTTAAACTCTGTTGATATGGGTAACAAATGAAAGAGTTGCGTTTTTAAGGTAATATTTATTTATTAAATTTGATTCGTTTATATACAACTTTCAATACGTATTAAAGTACTATGTACATGTAAAGTCTTTCTTCTATACAAAAAATAACACAAAATAGTTATAAAAATGTTTCTTTCTATTAGATGACACGCCCACATTGCATAATAATCTTTCGTTATTAGCAAATTGAACAATAATTTAACAACATAAACACATGTGGTAACTCCCATAATAGTTTGCCGTATTTGTTTGTACATTTTATTACTACTTCGGGAAACTTAAATACTATACCCATGTGTGCACACACATGTTCTTTCACATATGCATCCATATTTATAGAAATGTATAAGTACTTATATAAATAATATAAATCTTTAATACAATATCAAGAACCTTACTTCCTCTCTATCTCTCTCTGTCTCTCTCTTTCTTTCTTTGCACTGTTTGCATGAGTTGAATGAGATGTTGAAATGTATACACAATCGCTTTGTACTGTGTGTTACTGTGTATGTGTGTAGATTGGCTTCTTGAAATGAAATCTTATCCGGTAGATCACCGGCACCTTTTCTACTGACTGCGTTTGTAATATTTGTAACATTTAATACTCGCGCATACAAATACACTTAACAGCCATTGGGGAGATTTACTGAGATTTTCTCTTCAGTTTTTTTTATTCATTTTTTCAATATTATTGTAGCTAGGATGCATTTGTTTACAAAACATATTGAAAGATTTTATTGCTACTTAGTATTTACGAGGTGCAAAAGGAAAACAATTTGTTTTTTTTGATATTTTCGTTGGGTTTAAAGTAGTGTAGAGCGGGTCTCTTCAAAAGCATTATCTAGCATATCATTAGTTAAGGCCATTAGAAAAGCGAAATCTAAATTTCTCTATATATACGTATAAAGTGGGCGTGGCATTTATTATAAGTTATTGAATTTCATGTGTTTTGTCTTAATCGTAAAATGTTGCTTTAAAGTGAGTTTTGTTTTTGTTTTTTTTGTAAATTGTGGGCGTGTCTGATCATAAACATAACTTATTTTCGCACATTAATGGATAAAGTAACAATTGTGCAGCTTAAATTTTTGCGATCATAAAATATTTTTAAGAATTGTGGGCGTAGCTTTCAATTTTTTTGCCCCCACTTTAAAGAGGAAACTGTCTGCAAAAATTTTGCTTCCCTTAATGGCACGGAGCGCCATCTCTTCCGGCCATATAAATTTCTACTTTTGCTATATTCATTATAAGTCCTCTTTTTTCTTTCTACTTATTATGAACAAAACTGTCAAAGACATACACACGCACACACCCATTATGTAGCTCTCTCCCTTTTTATCTCGGTAGTTAAAAGTGCTGACAAATTTACTTTAATAAAGTTGACATAATAAATGATAGTAAAAGCTAACTCGGTGTTGTTGCAAATTAATTTGCAACAATTTACACAATACATCACCTAGTCAGCCAGGTTAGTCAGTCATTTAGACTGTCAGTGAGTCAAAGAACCTCAAGTGTGGCATAACAAGGAGTCAGTCTAGTTTTTCTTTTTTTTTACTTTTTTTTTTTACGTTTTATGTTAAGGTAACTTTAGGAGCAATTTGTTAAAAGTTATTTTATTTACATATCCGTAGATGCCTTGCACACTCTGCTTCCAATATTTGCAGAATACACAATGTACGAAGTTGGATACGTACGAGATACAAAACGTTGCAAAAAAAATAAAAAATAATTATAAAAAAGCAGCAATAAATATGAAAAGTTTTCAAATTAACCGTAAACTTATCATCTGATTTTGAAATTGCGGAAAAAATCTAAACTTTAATGATATTATTTCATATTTGAAGTGAAGAAGTGCAGCAGTAGGCAAAGATAGACAATGGACGGATGGATGGACATGGTTTACATATTATATAGGTAACAGTAGGTGACTGAGTTAAGGCTTTGTCTTAGTAAACTCTGCTCGTCGTACGACACGGGTTGGATTGGTAATCCACCGGCAGTTAAGAATATTACCATGAAAGTCGAGGTAAACTACTATTAATAGTAGTAGTAACACTACAATTTCTACAGGGCGAATAGACTCTAGTAGATGCGCAGATTTTCGATCTCAAACGTTTCATAACATTCTCTGAATAGTTCTCTTCCGAAGCTTAGTTACTTATTCGAGGTATCAAAATGGGCCTCTTCTGTGCGAAATTCCGTTCAACCTAACATCCGTTCAACAAAAGCATCCATAGTGTCAAGGTTTTTATATAATTTATGTATAGTTTGAAGGGTGTTTTTAAAGCTTCTAATAATACCAACTATTGAAATGCAAATATTGCCATCAGTTCAAGTATAAATCACAGCGTCAGACAGCAGAAGTTGCGTAATAAGTTGCAACGCATCATTTGGTTTATTATATCAAAATTTATATATTATCTTTTGCAGTCATCTAGGATTATAAAAGTTTTTTTATTTTATTTTGTTTTTTCCTAGTTACTACTACTTTCTTCTATAATCTTTTTATCATAAAAATTTGACTTCTTCTCCCCACTCTTGTTGGTACAGAAAACTGCTTCGTTAATTCATTTAAAGTGCATCGTAAGGGAAGGGAAAGGTATTGAGGGCATACTCACACTCCACTACTGTACTTTATAAATAATTTATATTGTTAAATTGAATGAAAGTAAACGGAATGCATATAAATGTAAGAAGCTGATGCAAAACGTACACTATGCTTATAGATGTTCGTGGAGGTTAACAATGCCTGAGTTTCACGAGTGATAAGAATTTGGGATTTGCCATAAAATATATGTAAAACTAAAAACTATTTTCTTTGTTTTAAAAATTAGTGAAATATTTAAAAATGACTTCACTGTAGAACAAACAGGGGTAAGAGTGTGCTCATGTTGTGTAAACAAAATGTTTTTAAATATAATTAAAAATTGCCTTATGTTGAACTTCCCATGATGGTGGTGGTAGTGGTGGGTCTTTGTCAAATATAACATTTTCAACTCTCATAATGATAAGGGGGTATTTTGGTTTTGTTCAAATGTTTCCAAGTGCCAGAAGGGGGCCCGCTACATACACACAAGTACATATATTCTTGATTAGCATTAAACTCTGAGTCGATTTAGCCTTTTTGCCCATCCGAGTGTTTATGTGAATAATTTGGTTTTTACTATGGCACTGTGGCGGCTGCAAGCGTTGAAATAGCAAATACTCCAATCAGGTTCAAATTTGGCTCAGCCCATTAGCGAATTAAATACTCTTCAAAAACATTTTAAGAATTGCGATTTTTTGCCATGAACAGTTTTTCATTACAATAGGATTTTCTATGGGGAGGGGTTCTAATAATGGTACAATTCGGTTCATTCTCAATTGGGTTCCCGTTTGGGCCAATGCATGTCCTTATACCAAATTACACCGAAATATCACCAGAATTGCGAGAGCTTGTGCATAAATTTACATAATCAGACACGCGGACATACAAACATGGTTAAAATGATTTATATTTCAATTCTGTTGATCTGTTGAGACCCCTAGACTTGGTGTACCTCTAATATAAATCCTTTCTCCTTATTTAATTCGTTTTTGGGATTCCTCTACTACATATTTTTATTATTTTTTCTCCTGCACACAAGTTTACAATTGTTTTGTTTTACTTTTGGATTGTTGGCTGTTTCGTTTCAAGTCTTGACGAACATTTAAATCAAAAATATATTTTGCAATGAGAATAATAAATTTTGTAAATTTGTTTGTGTTGTATTTCTACTTTTAGTTGCTATCCTTTCATAAACCATTTCTGACATTCTTACATTTTTACTAGTAGACATCTTGATATGTGTAGTGTGCATCTGTGCGCGTTGTTGTCTATGCAGCAAGATTGTTTTTTAAATTTCCTGCTGTTCATACACATATATGGCATTTTATTTCACTCTTTTTTTTTTACCCACCATCTTTAAAATGGAATTTTTTATTACCTTATGAATATGCAAATTGTGCAAGGCTTGTATTGTAGCTGTTTTGTACATGTTTGTGTATAGGTATAAATTATACTCTTTTGCTGTATGATAGGTGTACTAAGTTTTTTATTTCGTAGGAGGTTTGTCAATTTCTGGAATCAATGTCCGTACATCTGTCCATATTCTAAATGTATCTCCACAAAAAACGTTGTTATATTTTGTGAAAATTTATCTGTAATACTGAAGTAATTGTAGTGCATACGTTGCGGAGATAAAAAACAGATGAAATGGTTCAAATATTTTCTCTGTGCATGAGTAGCGCTTTTATGAAACGAGGAGAAACGATTTAAATTTACTGGAGTAAGATTTTCATACCCACCAACTTGAAATCGAGGATATACTTACTTGGGCAAAACATTTGTAAACCTAGAGAAATATGCTTCACAGAACATTAAAAGTGTAATTCATGCCTTAAGATCCCGCCCAAAATAAGTGCTCATTATTGTCAGTCATAACTTTTATTTTAATTTCCTAAGTTTGTAGCTGGAATGACCCATTCGGTTCTTGTGAACGCTGGGTGCGTGGGGTAACTGAGCGTGCAGTCCTAGTTTGCTTGTTCGTTGTAAGATAAAGTGGTGGTGGGTATCCAAGACAACCTAACCTAACCCAACCTTACCTGGCGGCTCGAGTCAATATTTTCGTAAATTGAATTTTTATTGCCTACCTTAAGGAGTTTCTTTTTTCAATGAAACGTTGCTCGTTTTCTAGGGAAAATATTTGTAATAATAATAATAAAAAAAGTAAATATTTTGTTGTTGTTCACAACGTATAATTTCTCATTCATTCTCTCTGGTGGTTTCATTATTATTTTTATTATTATTGTTATTTAGCTTTAATGCATAATAAATTGTCTTAAATTGTGAGTGACTAACACGTTTTTCCACACATGCCTGCACACGCACATACACACACACGCACATGCATATATATGATATTAAAATTCACTGATGCGTGCACCGCATACATAAATGCCAACGTTTTGACACGATTATTTTAAAATAAAGAACCCCAAAGGTATACCGGGGTGCACCACCACTATTCCACTATAGCATACACTACTGTATAAAGAAACTAGAAATGAATACAAAAAAAAAAGAAGAAAAAATGGGGAAAACGTTAAAAATGAAAAAGTCTAATGAAAGCAAATTGCATGAACAGTGTTGAGTGGTTGACACTTTCTCATAACTACAATATAAATGCAAGCCCTGTAAACAATATGTGTGGGAGGTATATACGGTGTATTTATGATGTTAAAATCATGTTCGTGGTGTCTCTCTACCTCACTCTCTTTGCAGCGCGTATTGTGTGTTCTATTAAAAACACTTGAACGCCTAAAAAGGGGAATAGTCACGGTGGTGCCTAGAACAAACTTAGTTAGGGTAGAGTATATAATACTATACGTTTCCATCCGTCATGTTTCCTAAACTCAGTTCATGTTATTCACAAACAGGATGGTCAAGCCCTTTTGTTATGACGCATTGTTTTCATGAAATGTTGTCATACTGTGTTTATTTTCACCGTATTTCTTATATCAAATGAAAGCTTAGAGGTTATATTTTATAAAAATCATTCACATATTCGATGTTATTGGTCAAGAAAATTGATTTTTTCCTCTTTACAAGTACGCCTCTAATTGTCTCTCAAAGGCCCCAAAAACGAAGCTACAAAGGCAGTCACTGGCTTAGAGTCCATGATTCATTCTATCAGAACGCTTAGGACCTTGCGAAGAACTTTTCTATAAAACACCCTTAAAAGTATTGTCGATTGTAGGCGTAAAACTTATTTTATTACAGACACATGTTCTTCGCAAAAAACAAGCGGACACCCCAGGGGGAAGAAATTTCATGGACATCTTATGTAAAAAGATTTTAATGGAGTAGTGATCATGATTTTAAAAACTATACTTAGTTAACTCATCAATTTCTGGACATACGGACCTATTTAAGTTAGTGCATGAAATGTGCTTGTGAAGCGAGACTATGCGTACATTCTTCCAAACTTAACGTAGCTTATATCCAACTAAATAATTATGAACTTTTAGTTGGTATGGTAACAACCATGAGCGTTATTAAGCGTAAAGTGAACTTTTCAAAAACATTTGTTTGTCGTATAACATAATTTTATGCATTAATTCGTACACATTCCACATATGCGGATGTCATCCCCATGTGTCATTTGACCTTATGGAAAAACAAGTAAAATAACTGAATTTGGTTTAATACAAAACTTTCATACCCTCCAAAACTATAAATAAGTCATGGGCGAGGCAGAGACTTGGAGTTGTGTTTACATTATAAATCGGATTCGATGCCGAGAAGAGTTTTTGTAATTTTTTGAAGGGGCCTGGTGTCGTCCACCCTTGTCCATTTTTGTCGCTATAATTAAGCAAGCTTAAAAGTCGGATCAACCTTGTTTTTCGTGGTAATATTCTTAGCTTTCTGAGCTTTCCTGAAACAGATTGACATGCGGATGGACCTACAGACGGTCATATATAGACCATTTTAGAATTGATGATATTCTTAGGATATAGGTCGTCTTTCGCACTTTTTCGTAAGCAATGACGAACTCAGTATACTTGTCATCCTAAGTGGATGGCATTATAATAACCATAAAATTGTATTTAATCTGCTTTTTTGTAAATTGTGTTGATGTTTATGTTGTTGACATTCTGCTATCTGTTAATTAAATTAAATTATAGCAAAAAAGAAAAAGGTTAAGCCATCAAACGTTCCTCTTAGAGTTTGCACAGCTATTATTAGCACATTAAATATGAGCTAAAGGTGTCTATGGCGGGTCTTTGTGAGAGTGCTGGTATCCTACGCAAAGGTTTTTAGATATTCAGACTTTTATCTTTACGTTACCATTTGTGTAAAGCGGGCAGACAACACTTTTCATTTACAGATGAACTAAACTAAACTGTAGTCAGGTGAACAGAACAGGATGTTGAATAAAAAGACGCTCATGAGTGATGAAGATGATGATGCTGCTTTGACGTATGTTGCTTTTTTTGTCACCAGCACAAGTGTAAAAACATTGACATTTCAAATGTGTCACAACTGACGCACAGATTGCAATTATTTTTCATTTTTATGAAGTTAAAGTTGAAGGTTTTTCTTCACTATTCGTAAACTTGTCTCTTTTCTTCGTTGCGTAAATGCTGTTTTTGTTGTCACTTCTTGTTTGTTTTCTGCTTCTAGTCTTCTTATTGTTTCATTTTCTTACCATTGAGTATGATTTTATGAAAAATAAACAATTTAGTCAACAAACAGTTTACTTTTTAATATTCTTAACATGATTTTGGACGAATTTGAATGGAGAAAAATATGATTAAGTAATAACTTTTTAGAGATTTCTACTTCATTTTTAAATAAACTGCGTATTAAGTTCCGTGATAGGTACGAAAAGGCGTTCAAAATACTTGAAATTTAATAAAAATGAAACATTGAGGAAATGTCTGGGAGTGTAATATATCACAAAAATATACATTCTAGGGAAACAATGGACGCCCGCCTCAGTTTACAAGAAAAGAAAACAAAAGCAATAATAAACAACAACAAGGTGTAAAGTGATACCCACTACAGTTTATTCTTGACATGATATGATAAAGTACTGACAACTGAGCAATTGCTTGAGGCATGGAGAAGCCTTAAAGAGAAACCCTTAAAGCATACAGCTACGGAGTCCATAAAAAAAGTGTTAAACATTAACTGAAAGCTCACATGTTTCTGGGATAAGGTAAATGAAAAATGGAGGCCGTATCAGATCTTTACTCATTTTGTTGCTGCACAGATGACAGCTTAACTCCATCTCTCCCTCCCTCTTCAGAGAAGCAAATACGAAAATATGTTTATATGTGATAACGTACGCTTACTACTTGACTTTAAGGTTTTATGGAAACACTTGAGAATTCAAAAGCATGCTGACATGAGCCAATGCTTCCGGTGGGTGATACAGGTGATATAATTTTTTCGTTGTCACAGAGGGATAACAAAACAACAACAACACTTCAAGCTCTAAATAGCGTTAAGTGTATTGCTGCAGGTATTGTTCAAGTTTGCAAACTTGAACTTAAATGAACTGTTTCGTGGACCCCGTACGTTTGGCCCCCTTTAAATTTTTACTTAATTTTTTAAATAAATAAAAAATAAACTGTTTCTTCTCCGTTTCCTTTTATTAACCCGCCTTATAATTTGTGTAAACATATTAAAACCCTTTTTAAAGGACATCTTTCTACATTTCTATAAAAGATAAAGTATAAGAATATAACGCTTCATACTGTATTGTTGTTGTTACAAGTAAGCTTCATTTTCAAACCATTAAATTCTAATTAGGTTGAATGCAGTAATTTTACCTACCAAGCTTTATAGGTAGGTATGCGTTTATCGCATTCATTGTAAACAAGTACACAGAACGCCTAACACTGAACACCGAACATAAACGTTCCGGAGAATGTCTCAGAACACCTGTTTACACAATAATAAAACAAAAGAGAGAAATTGCTACACAAAGGATACATTGTATAACTGCATTAGTGGTAGTAGTACTAGCAGTAGTAGTGGTGGTAATAGTGTGGCACCAAGTAAGGTGGTGAAGCAAAAATATACACACCCACACACACACACACACTCTAAGGTGTGTTAGTATGGCATTGGCATATTTGCCACACATCTGTTCAAACAAACTTATTTACAATATTATTTTATACTTACACATACACGTACAATACATATTTCAAATATTGCAATGCATTCCGTAAATTGAGGTGGCCGATGATGACCGATGAGGGGAAGGGGGGCTATATGAAAATTGCTTTCAATTCTATTGAAGTAATTAATAGGTAAAGAAAAGCAACAAATGTGACCAAAAAATTGAATTGAAAAACATTTAAAATATGTTTCATGCAAAAATAAGAATAAAAGTAGAAACAAAAAACAACAAAAACCTTTCAAATGGTTGGTTTTTTATCTCTTTCTTTCTCTTTGTGCTTTTTTCGTACATTTAGCTGAAAGCACACAATTACATTTATTTATATCTACAATAGAGTTTCAGCAATTTATACACACACACACACACATATATATAGTACACTAATAATGGAAAATGGCGGTCATGGTCGAACATTACACACACTTTACCATAGAAATGTGAACACTATCAGGATATCTTATATAATTTTATTTACAATACAGTATACTTAATATTGTGTTATCTATTTTCAAAATGGCGGTCGCCTCAAATTGCCTGATTTTCTATTATTCTACATTGTATATGATATGGGTATCGAATGAAAGGTTTTAAAGAGTTGAATGCTATAAGCAAAGAGGCATAGCGCTAAAACTAAAATGGAGGCCCCTAAAAGGTACTGAATTTTCATTTTTCACCATCTATACAATATGGATATCAAACGAAAAGGCTGGACGAGTAGAATAAATTAAATTAAATATTGTTTTAATAAGTATAAAATGGCCGTCTCCACTAAAAGTTGTATTCACAATTTTTTTGCAATCTATTCGATATGGGTGTCAAATTAAAGGGCTTCCTAAGTAGAATGCAGACGGACATATTTAAGTAGATTTCGATTTGAATTAAAAGAATATTCATAAACTATTACAACCAGGTACACTAACGTAACAAACTCAACTTGTTAAGTGCTAGAGAATATTAAAGTACAAAATAAAAATAAACAATTCAATGTGAGGTAAAGAGTAGAAATAAGTAGATAGATACCACAAGACGTCTTCTCTACTGGTTGCCTACGAAGGTAATTAATAAAAGAGAACGTCGTGTGAACAATATATTGCTTTCTACAGTATCCCCTAGGATGCATAAGAAATATAGCAATTCAATAAATAAATAAAAGAAAATAAAAGAAAATCCAATAAATTTTTAAAAGCCAGCACTAGAACATTAAGAATTCTTAACAACCTTTAAGTTAAGTGTGACTAACAAAAACTATTCAATACCATGAATAATTGTATAGATTGCTTTCAATGAACTTTAAAATTTAACTTTATTTATCATGTTCCATAGAATTCCCAACAACCTTCTTATTAAGTATTTAAAGAACTGTTTTTTTCAATCAAAATCTGTTTTCAACTGTCATTGTGTCGCTTACATTTTATGTTATGTCCGAAATGTGAAATGTTTTTATGAATAAGTTTTTAAAGCTTTTTTTAAATCATTTAACAACAAACTTAAGCATTGTTCTGTTTGTTGGTATCATCAAGCAACTTTTATGATGACAACCACTTAAAATTTTATTAATAAGACTTTTACTAAAAGTTGAGAAAATGAAAATGATGTTAAGTTGTGTGTAAAGGACAAATGGAGAGACAAACTGAAAAACTTGTTAATAATAATAAAACAACAATAACAACAACAAAATATAGTTCTTCTTTATATTGTATACTTTGTAAGGGAACTCAGTGACTCTTGGTATGAAATTTATTCGAAAAATATCAATTTGAAGAAAGTTGTGTATAGAAGGCGTGCCTGGTACCTGATTGAGCTTTTTAATAGGGTATGTACCAAATAGCAAGTTGGATTCTAAGCCTAACAATGTGCTTTTTTTTGTAAGTTGTAAAAGTGCCTGTTATCCAACCACGCCCATTTAGGGCAGATAGACCGATTTTTATCGATTGTGGGCGTGGTTCTTAAATTATTTTAACCAATTTAGAAAGCGATGTACTTAGAGACCCTTAAAATGTTGGTAAAAATTTGATATATCGAAATTTACTACCATGAGTGTCCCAACATTAGACATATTTACGGTCACACATATAAGAAGTGTCAGATTTTAATGCTGACACCTTTTTAGGGGTGTTACAAACAATATGACACACTTGGTATACTTCCCAACATATGTTGGTATGCGGGCATTAAACTGAGATTATAAGTGCAGATAATCATGGTATGTGTTTAACAACTTCACACATCCCATTACATGCTGACAATGATGAAAATATAATTTGCTTTTATACTCCACTACGGAGAGTTAATAAATTGGATTATGTTTGCTCGCTTAACTGTGTATTGCTGATCACGTAATACATACGAATTTGTTTTGTTTGTATCTTGTTGCGTAAGAAGCACGTGAAAGGATACATAAGGGGATTATGTATTAAGTTGATGTAACAATATTTCTCAAAAATAGTTCTAGTAAGAGCACCTTCAAAGTAATACCTTTCATACTCTGCATTGCTTCGAAACTCAATCTTGTACTCAACTCTATGAAGTCTTCATTGTTTTCGAATAATATTCAAAGTGTTAATTTATGAACAATAGAACTATTGTCATTTCAAATCCGAATGGTTTGCTTTTAAAGTTGTTTGAAAAACTTTACTTGTCATTGTATCGCGCAATGTTGGTATAATTTGAAGAGGAAAACTTTCACAAACCAATAGTGACTACCTTACCAGGGTACATTTTCTAGGCACTAGTGAATGGCACAATTTAATAGATAGCGCATCAACCAAATGAAGGAAATCAGATTAAAGCCAAAGAAATAAAGTCATCATGAAAAGAGCAACATTTCAACTCACTTAATAGTGTAGGAGAAGCAACAATTGTAAATTTCTTGATAAGCACGTTCCATCTCAATTTAGAAAGATGTGTAAAGATTTTCATGAATAAGTCAAGTATCTTCAACTGTCACAATGACATGTACAAAACTTCGTGATCAACTTTTCATTGTACATTAGATATGACAGCAGTAGAAAGGAAAGAAGAATTTGAAAAAGAATTTAAGGCAAAAAGTTAAACTTTGAAAACAAAACACCTAAAAGTAGGCTACAAAGTATTTATATTCTCGATCAGCTTTACAATCTTAATATATTCTAGCTATATTCCGTTTATCAAATCAATTAATTTTTACAAAAATTGACACGAATTTATAAATTAAAACACTCTTTGATATATACCCCATTCATTGATGTGCCAAAAATGGGCATGGTCAGATAACAAATACGCCTACTACGCCCACATTTATATATAATATAAAGATACAGGGGGTGTTTATGATTTGGTGTAAACTTGATTTAGAATTTTACTTATTTTTCATTATTCTCTTGAAAACTTTCTTATTAAACGTTTCATTGAACCGTGTTATTAACGAGGATGAATAACCTTTCTTAACAAATTTATTTTTCTCATCTACTATTTCAATCAAAATCCCTCCTTACAAAGACTTATATCTTATTTTTATATTTTTTTTTTTTTAGATTCATTGTGTGTAATGCAATATTAGTAGGAAGTAAGTGAATAAATGTGAGGAGACACAAAAGCCTTAAAATCTCTTTTGACATTTACTGTTATTTTTCATAGATATGGGTATTGTATTATAAAGATATCAATAAGGGGAGGGGGAAGGGCATGTAAAGTAAAGCATATCTAAGGTCCGTTAACAAGAAAATAGCACATTATGGCAACAGAGTCTACGATATTGACAGAAGAAATTATTATCAATATTTGTATAAAAAAATAAAAATAAATAAATGGCTTTGGCAGAACCTTAAAGAGGAATATTTGACTTATCTCGGCGGAGATTTTTAACCTCTTTTTCTTCATTTGAGAGCGAGTAAATGAACAAGCAATTGAACTGTAAAGTGTGGTTTTGTTTAGTACTTCTCCCCTCAACAACATGTTAGGCGAGGGCTTTGATTATTTAAATGTAATCTCAAATCCTATAAAAATCCACCATTTAACACATTATTAAACAAAATCCTTTATACCCGATAAATTACTACCGGATTAAAGTATTGCCACAAAAGGAATTTTTTGGAGGAAACCCTTTTTTGTAGCATTTAACACAAATTCAAATGACTATGAAAACGCCAAAATGAAATTCCCTGCGGATAGCATATAAATGAAGTGCGTAAGCTCCGTTCAATTTTGTACATAAATGGTGGGGCGAATAAAATAAATTTCCGCTTTTCACACACAGCCCTTGACTTATAAAAAGGGCAAAAACAACGATAACGAACAAATTTTCAATTTCAAACGTTAAAACCGAATCAAAAGAATCGAAAGAAAGGGAAATACAGCATTTTTGAATTCAGTTGACAAAGTTGACAAGTGAAGTGCTGCAGGAAGCTGCAAAAGAACGAGAGGGTGAGGGTGCAGCAAGTAGCTTTGTTAGAAGTTATAACAGTTCAAACAAAAAGGTGCATAAAAGTAAGAGAAGTTTTCTGCCTTTACGTTGTAAAGCAATCGAATACTTTTACTTACTTCAGTGCATAGGTACTCACAGTATGAAGTATAGTTCATAACATATAAAACAAACAATTTAACATATGAGGAAAATAGAAAGCAGGCCCACAAAGGAGTTGGGGAAGCATCACTATTGTTGTTGTTGTTGTTGTTGTTTTTCGGTGTTCTACACACACACAAAAGAATCTAAAATCCACTAAGGGATAAAAGCATCAAAAAGCACTTTGTTCTCCACGACCACCATTAAGCTTAGTTCGCCCTCTCTCTGTCCTATTATCATTCCTACAAATTGCAAATACATTCTTTTTTTCACCTTTACACTGCACTACAGGGTTTAATCATTTTATAAACAAAAAACCTTTATAATATTAAACGAATTGATCCAGTACAATATCAAAGTAGTGCGCAGCTTCATCCACCTGGGCATAGCCTTAAATATGTTTAAAAATGTCAGCTTGAAGAATTTTATATAATCTTGTCTTAGAAGATCACATTAAGTCCAAAACAGAAGCCTCTTGATCATTTGAAGCGCCCAAACTTATGTTATGTTATGTTAGGTCCTTAGTGGAAAACTGTTGTTAAAGTTTCCTTGTGATTGTTGCAAACAGAATGACTAATTTAATATAACCGGCATTATAATTAAATGCTGTAATATTATACATCGATTTTTTCAAAAACTAAAAGAGAGTATTTATGTGTAGAGTGGTCATAGTGGTAGAGTGGTATGGAAGGGGTTAAGGCTTAAGGTCAGACTTGCCTAGTTTTCATTGGTTTGCTTGTGTGTTTATAAAATCCAATTTCAAACAAACACCAAACCCAACAATACACCATTTTCATACAGACAAAAACAAACAAACAAAAAAAACATTCTGGGTTTAACCAACACAATAGCTCACTTTAACAAGGATGTGTTTTTTTTTTTTTTATAACTTTTGGTTACACTTGTATTAAACGTATATAGGTGGATACATGCATGCATGACATGCATTTAACATTCATATATGGAACGTGTTGTTCTTCTAATGTTTACATATTTTTTTCTTTCGGTTTTTAGATTTGTATGTAATGGGTTTACTCTCTGTATTGCTTAATTGTGTGTATGTGTGTTCCTTTGGTATTATATTCGCTCGTTAAAATATAAAAATGTTTCAACTTTATATTCATTTTATCCAGCTCTGTATACATCAGCATCAGCATCATTCGTACTCGACCCATACCAAGCAAGATTCACTTCTTTATGTGTGTGTGTATGATAAACCTTATGGTTTTCTGTTCGTAATGTGTATGTGTGTGTGTGTGGGCACGATTTATGTTTTTTGTTTACTCCAATTTCGCTTTCTGCCGGATATCCTGTCATTACAATTTATTGTTCTCGTTATGTCCGTAACGCTTGCTTTGGTTTTAAAACATTTCTTCTTCTTCTTCTTTATTATTGTTCTTGTTCTTATTTATATTTCACAGTTACATACAATAATTTGTTTATATTTTAACCCAGTTTGAATATGTAATGAGTCGACAAATTATGTTACAAATGTCAACGAACGAGTTAAAATGTAATAAAATTAAAATGCACATGATAATGCAAAAGTTCAGTTAAAAACGACCTATTTAATACTCTCCATTTTTTAGTTGGTTAGTTTCTGCTATATTTTATTTAGTTGTAAAAAAATGTTGTTAAGAAATTTGTAAGATCCGGCTAAAGTCTTATATGGCAAGGGGTCCTAAAAATAGTCTTATTTTAAATCATTTTTCATACAGTTGTCTTTAGAGGCAACACATATCAATGTATCAAATTTTATCGAAATATTTTAATAAATGTACCCTCTAGCTGATAGAAAAATTTACATGGACTGACGGACATAGTTTAATCTATTAATAAAACAAGTGAAAATGTTACAGTCGGTCAAGCCCGACAAATTATGCTACAATTAATTTATTTGTATCAGTAAACATTGCTTTCAAAGTTATACGTACAGACAGACGGACATGATTAAATTGATTCATATTTTGTTTCTTAATCGTTTGGTATAATTGAAGGGTGAGTGTAGCGTTTACGAGTTACAAACATTCGCACAAACTTAATATATCATCTCCTACATGTACGGTATACAATTGCAACACGTATTATATATAGTTATAAATCTCTCTCCCTCTCTCTCTCTCTCTCTCTTTCTTTGTATTTTATAGTTGATTTGACAACACATTGATTAATATTTGATTTTGTTGTTTGTATTTTATTGCAGCAATATCCCGCGAGGATAATGATGAAACACAATCACAGCATCATCATCATCATCATCATCATCACCATCATCATCGCAGTGGTCATAGTCACAATCACGGTAACAAAGTTCCCTATAATGGTTATAACTCGGATGAGTACTTGAATAGACTGGAGCCAAATGGTAATATACCAACGGATAAATCCAATTGCCGATATGGAGGTGAGTATTGTTGATATGAGTGATAGGGTGAGAGAGAGAGTGTCATGATTGTAAAGTTTATGGAGTACTCTTGTTATAGAAGGATTTTTCATGAAGCATAAGACAGCAAATGCTTCCATGTACCTTAAACTAATCTCTCGGTATTAAAATATCTTTTTCTTAACTTTCCTTTCTTTCCTTCTTAACTCAGTGATGAAAAGTATACTAAGCTTGCTATAGCAACCCTTTTATAAAAATATTTTACTAAAACTATAAAAAAAAAAACAATGCTCTCTGCATGTTGTGTAAATTTGTAACTCCCTCGTAATGCTGTCATTATTCTTTTCATATTGAACTGCTTAAGGAAAATATTACATACACACACATCCTTTAGAACTTTCCAAAGTAAAAGAGCATACATTTTTTTTATTTTTTTCTTAGTAAATCCCAGTTTGAGACATTTACTGTATCATTACTATCATTTTATATATATGTGTGTACCCATGACAGTTACATGTAAAGTAATAATAAAAAAACAAGATTTGGTTAAGAACGAATTGTAAATACCCTTTCTATACAATAAACAAATTATTTTAATTTTTGTAGACAGATTTTTATGAATTGTGGGCGTAACTCCCGAAAAATTTCGCCAACTTTAATGAGGAAACTGCTTACAAACACTATATCTGAACTTGTACCATATTTTTAATAAATGATAGGCAGACTTTTTCGCTTGTAGGCATGGCTCTAAACTAATTTCACCTACTTTTGTAAGGAGACTGCATAACTAAACCACATATTAACTTATGCCACAATTTTTAGTGCTAATAGATAGATTTATAGAGACTTATAGGCGTGGCTCTCAACCAATTTCGCTTCTTTGAGTGTTATAAATAACACCGTTAAACCTATATACCCTTCCAATGTGTAGTCTATTCTATTAGACTCTAGTAGAGAGATACATATTATGAATTCTTTTTATTATTATTAAAGAAATAGTTCAATATATTCATATGAAAATGATAAACAGGGCAACAAGCTTCATATCTTTGCTTTCCCACAAAGACATGTTGAAACATAATGCAATTAATCGATAAAACTCTGCATACTTATACAGAATTCCTGCTGTCCTCTTAAATGTTCAATCACATTTTCCTTAAAAAATGCCAGTAGACAGCTTGTCCAAAATCCTTGAATAATAAATGAAGTGCATGAATGCCTTACAGTTTGATTAAATGCAAATTAATGAAATGCTTGTGCATAACTATGCTCACTAATGAAACGTTGCTTAAAAATGGATTCTTCAGCAGATTTTCAATCAAGCTGCCGCGTCCGGCCAATCCAATTAAATCATAATTTATTAAACATATTTCTGAAGATAACATGGCTGTTGTAGTTATGTATTTACTTAATGGTGGTAGTGTCCCAGAAAAGTTGTGCAAGTAATTGATGTGACCTGTATGCAAGGTAACCGTAAACAGCACGAAAATTGTTGTTGGAAAAACCTTTGAAAGACATACTTAAACGTACTTGTATAAAATGTTTATATTAGTATTAAACAGTTGGACTAGCATTACCTATATAAACAGGTAGTAAGAGAGAGGCAGAAACAGCATCCATGTAATAAAAGGTTCTGGGTCACCTAGTAACCCGAAGATATTTACCTGTGCTTGATTTTATCAAACACCACTTGTGGCAAAGGGTATATTGAGTTTGGATAAATGTTTGTAAATTATAAGCAGCTGAAAATAGTTTAATTTGTCTGTCGGTCTGTCTGTTGTGTGTTCATGTGCGCAATGTTTTGACCACAGTTTTTATGATATCTCCATGAAATTTTGGTACAAGAGTGTGTCTTGACTTAAAGATGTACACTATTAAAAATGGTTCAAAGGGAACCATTTTTAGAACCCCACTCCATATAAAGGCCTAATTTTAAATAAGTTTTTATATGGCACAAAATTACAATTCTTAATATTTTTTGACAAAACTTGGTGAATAATAGTTATGTAGCATAATATTTCATTGTGCCAAATTTGGACGCGATCGCACCATTTTTAGAACCCCTTTCCATATAACAATACTTCCCTACTTGATTTATACGACAATGCCTCCCGTTTACTGATACAAAAAGGCTTATTTTAAGGGAACTAAGTGGCGTAGGGTTTTAAGGGATCGGTCTCGACCAACTAAATCATTTTTTTCTCTATAGCTTTTTACAAAATCTATTAAACATAATGAGAGATAGAGAAAACACAAAAATAAAACAGAAAGTGTTAGAAAACCTAAAGAGCTGTAAAATTATAATGATGTTAAAATAATTTTTTGTTTAGAAAAAGGACCTAAAGCAGTTTTTCTGTGCAAACCGAAAAAAAAAAAGAAAAATGAAAAATTGGAATATGCTGAAGCTACGTTAGTTGTGGCCATCAAAAAAAAAAGTTTCTAGCAAACTCAAATACTTTAACTGTATAGAGTTCCAGCACGTATTTCTAATAAATATTATAATGGTTGGATGTTGAAGATGGTTTGAAGCAAAACTTTTTATTTTTAATGATTTTACTGTGCACACAACTGCTTCAAAGAGAATGCATTTATGCAAAATTTGTTTTGGCATATTTCGCCAACTATTCAAGCGCTAGATAAAATAATTTGATTTTGGTATGAAATGAAAAGACAGCATATACTATAGAAATTATGGAAATTGTTGCTGCTGTCAATTTTTTACTTGCAGAAATAGTACAAAAAGTAAAGACACCTGAATAAATATGATAACAAAGGAGGAGACAGGTTATGACAAAATAAGAAGAACTGAAAGTAGATGCATCGTAGATAGTAAATAGTATGTACTGTACTTGAAAAACATTTCAAAATATGTTACACTTTAGTTATGTTCTGTCTGTCTATGTCAGGGTGATAAATTTTTGGCATATTAAACAAACCTTTTGTACATTTTTAGTTTCCGCGCCCAGGTTTTTACCTTATTGAAGCGAAATTTGTTGAAAACTACGCCCACAATCGGCTAAAAGCTATATATTAGACACGAAAATTAATTATTTAAGCTATAGAATGGATGTACTAAAAAAGTAGGCGGGTTATGCCACAATTCAAATAAATTTTTACTTAAAATAGAATTCTACTTAAAGGGAGTAATTACTTATCTGCCATGCCCACTGTATCTATATAGATGTAAAGGATATTTGATTTGTGGCTCAGTTCAGTTTTTTACTTGTTCAAGTTTTAGGTAAATGCTTTAATTGTTAATTTTCCAATAGATTAAAATAGCTGGAAATAGAAAAAGAGCGAAAGCGAAAGAAAAGAAAAATTAATATGCGTAAAATATATAATAAGATTAGTGCTCGGTTTAAAAGTAAGGTTTTGGGAAAAAATATAGAGAAAGAAAACATGTGAAAATATTGTATAAGATTAAGTACGATCCGCCTGAGTTGTGAACACCCATACAGTTATTAGTTTTATACTTAAGACTTCTGCCGTTTTCGCTTTGCACCTAAACACGTCTTTGCCCTCAATTTCATTGAAATGTATTAAAAATTGCGCTATAAGAGTTTAATTTACATGGTTTTATAAAAGACACAAGGACATGGTTTTTTTGAAAATTATTTCTAAATAGATTGAAGTAATAAAAGGTGCGAATCTCTCTCTTAAAGCCGCTTAAGCTTAAACAAACTTAACGTACTATTTACAAAGTGATGTATGGTGTAAAAGGATAATAAGAAGAAGGTAGAGAGAGAGATATCTGTGAGATAAACAATTAAACAAAAACTAAATTTGCGTTAAAACAAATCTTAACAACTCTTCAGATTCTCAATACTATAAGGGGGCGTGGCATATACCTGATTATGCCCTCTATTTTTTTAAAATCATATATCAACTAACACGTTGAATTTTGAGCTAAATTTTTTTAAGTTGTGGGCGTTTAATATTATTCGACCGCGCCCATTTTTAGTATGTTAATGAATACACTAATTATTTATACGTTTACTAAATTTCCATCTATTAAGTCAGAGAATTTTTGATTGTAGGCGTGACCCTCAACCAATTTTGCCCAACTTAAATAGAAAAAAACTCACTAATTAAATAGAAATCTTCCTACATTACATAGAAATGTTTGTACAAAATTTCGGCTAAACATTGGTTACCAGACGGACAACCGGACGGGCATGTCTAGATTGTTTCATATTGTTTACTGTTGAAGAATATAATTTTTAGTTAACTTAGTAAACTCCCCTAAATTTTATGCGAAGAGTTGTAAGAAAAAATCAAAAAATTTCATAATTTTTAGTTCATTATCATAAAATTTTTCATATTTCCACTACTCTCTGAAGAATTTTAATTAAAAATCTAATAAAAATCCGATAACACACAACGCTATGACAATGTTTAGAGCAGAGAAGTGAGGGACACTTTCTTTTTATTCGTTATTAACAATCATGCTGGTTGGGTGTAGGTTTTAAGTATTTATTTACAGTGTCTTCTACTTTTTTTTCCTTTTTTTTTGACAAATGCTGACAATTATGTAGAAAAATTGTCATTAAAATTTGCCATAAAGAAAAAGAAAGAAAAAACCGGGATACCACTATGACTCTGAATCTGTTGTGCAGAAAAATTCAGCTGAAGTGTCTTTATTTAATGATACGCGACTAAATATGAATTCGTATCTTCTTACTCTTCACCATTTTCTTATTTTTTGTTTAACTTCTTAAGTAATCAAGCATGAGTAATTACAAATAGTTAGTCAGTAATTTATAATGGTGCAGTTCAAGAGAAATTGAGAAAAGAGAAGTGATGGGTTCATTAATTTCTTTTTATTCTTTTAAGTTTCTTTCTTTTTTTTTAAAAAAATATGTAGGAGAGGGAGAACAACCTTTAATCAATACAATTTGCAATACATGGTGTGTTTGCTCTTCATTCTGATTCGTAATTAATTAGCAGTAAAATTATCGCTTAATTGAAATCACCAAAGATTGATTGAGACAAAGAGACGTTGCAAAGATATAATGAGTGAGCAAAATGTAAATTGCAATTAATTCATACGCTTTGAATCATTCTCAAACTTATCACAGACTGTTGAGAAAAGTTCTAAAATTTTTTCATAAAAACTGTTTGTATTATCTATAACAGTTACTTTGGGATGACTTCGCCATGCTCTCCTAGTTTTATCATCCAGTTCTCGAGCCCTTTTTAAACTTTCCGAACGATTAGTACGCAAATAGAAGTTTTCAGCACTTTTAGCCGCCGTCTCTAAATGGAAGACATAATCATAACGGCAACAGATTGACTGATAATTCCAATGATTCATTTCCAATATTCTCCACCAATTGATTGCTGGTATATAAATACTAACATCCATTACAGCCCGATCGCAAATGATTAAACAATTCTTCTTGGAGCGTTTGGCGCGCTGAAAGTATAAATTTTCAACTCTGACCATAGTTTGTACGTAATTATTTTGCGCATTGAAGGATTCTTCTTCGGTCTCTTCAAACAATGTTGCACGGGCATGCACAAGATTGGTGGGTGTTAATTCGGGAATTTGTATTACATTCCAGCCCATATTTTGAAAAAATATTGTTAAATATTTTTGAGCAGTAGTTTTGCCAGCACAAGGACCTCCCGTTAAAACAATTTTATACACGCGTCCTTGTTGCTTTTTGCTGAATAATTTTCTTAAAATACATCCCATTTCTATATATAATGTTATTTAACTGTTCGAGAAACGATACTGATGAGTAGCTTGAACTGGGACCACTTTTTATAGTACGACAGGTATGCGAAGACGACCTACCTAAGGTATAAAGGTATACATTTCAATAACATTGAGTTATTGAACTATATGGTAGACTACCTGAAATGTTGGGAATGAAATTTCTTTCCCTGTTTCCCTGTTTCAGCAGAATCATGACTATTATGGCTAAATCTAGTCAAAAAACCACTTTCAAAATTATGAACAATTTTTCCACCATAAACATTTCAAAAACTGCTTTAAGAGCGAACATAGCTAATTCGATGCAAAGTTTGATAAAGATCAAGAATATATGATATATATATGGTGCATATAAACTGTATGATATCTTGAGTCCCTTGCTAATATTTGCCAACTGAAAGACAAAACTTGTACGCAAATTGGTATTATTTGCACAGTTAAGTAAAGTATTTAAATAATTGGAAACAATTTGTGAACAATTTTTTTAACATATCACGCTTCTCACTTAACCACTAAATTAGTATTAATTTATAAAGTTATAAATTTTTACATCTAAGTGCAAAGTGTGTGCCATTCCAATGTGATGTTATGACTCGTATACAATAACATAACACACACACACGCACTCACAGAGACACTTGTTATGCTAAACTTATGCAAAATTTTATCACAAGCCATTACATGCTGATGAAGGCAACATAGTAGTGGAGGTAGTTGAGAGATAAAAAACAAAAACAAAAAATGATGCAAATAGTATTTCAAGACTTTACATAACTCATAAATATATGATAAACATAGCATAAACGAGTGCATGTTTGCTTGAGCGTTCGTATAGTTTTATGTTTACACATTAATTAAATGCTGCCATTCAAAAAACTAACGAACAAAATACTGTGTGTGTATGTGTGTGTTTATGTTTTTTGTTGCATGCTGCAGACGTTGTCTGCAATAAATATGACACGCAAAATGGCGCCTTTATCGCCATTATTATATGCACTCATTTAGAGTATATTTACCACACACAAGAGTGCTTTCTATGGTTTCTATGATACACTGTGCATTGCTGTCGTATTTCACTTATCACCCATTCAGGATGTAAGGGAGTGTGTAAATAAGAAAAAGTTTCTAATATATGAAAGTGCTGCTGCGAAGAACTTATGTTCGAACATTTATAAGCAATAATTTATATAAAGAAGTATACCCACCGGTATATGTGTATGGTATATATCATTCTGTCAAAGTGTTTGCAATACCGAGGAGGAGGCGGTAGAGCATTATGTCTGTCTGTCCATACTGTGAAATTCCCTAAAACATTTAGGTTCAATGATGCTATGTGGTATCCTTCTTAGAGACGAAAACAAAGAGTGTGCCACTATAGGCTATTCTTCTCCGTATAAAATGGAACAGTCTACAGAATCCTGGCAAAGTTAGCAGAGATTTATTTTTATTAAAATTTTTTTTTTTGAATAATATTTTGCTCTCTGCTGTTGTTTTAAAAAGATTATCAAACATACCTGCCTAGAACGGCTCAGCTTTTTGATGCTGATTAAGAATATGTATATTTTGTAGAGTTACTGACACCTCCTGCTGGGTGTTTCAAATAGAATGACAAACTTAATAAACCCCCCTTTTTAGATGTAGGGTATATACATTTATTTTGGTTAAATTTTCATTCTTAAACAATTTCTATTTAACATATTCATAGTAAACTGAAATTTCAATTGTTTTGTTTTTGTTGTTGTTTATATATATATATAAAAAAAAATCGTCACAACGAGACAGCCAGCCAACATCCGTGTTTGCTTAGTTTTTGCCTTTTTCTACACATTTTATAAATATCTGCATTGTGAAGTAACGTTAAAAGGTTACAACAACACCAACAATATACAATACAACAAAAACTAAAAAAGGGTAAAACACTGTTTGACTTTAAACTTGGTATAAAAAAAAAAGTATTTGTTGTACTCTTAGTCAATATATGGTCACGAGGGGGGTGCGGGTGAGGGCAAAAGTCAAACTGAAGAATGTTTAAAACATTTCTTATAACACGTTCACATGTACTCTCGCAAACCTCT
This sequence comes from Ornithomya chloropus, assembly GCA_963971445.1. NCBI lineage: Eukaryota > Metazoa > Arthropoda > Insecta > Diptera > Hippoboscidae > Ornithomya > Ornithomya chloropus. The sequence continues at coordinate 4,937,069 of OZ020532.1, forward strand.
ATCTATTCACTTGGGAATACTTGTGAGTGCCGTAAATCCCGCGAATTTCTTCCTTATACTTAAAAAATAAGAAAGAATGCTTATGACTCTAAATGATGTATGCATACAGCAGAGGGAGGCTACACATACCGTCACATTTTATAACATAAGTACAATTACACTTTACTACCAACACTTTTGAGAAGGTATTGTCTTCAAGTCTTTTGTATCAGTATATTGTGGAGTGTGTGTGAAGGGTCTAAGCTTTCTTCTTCTTCATCTTCATCTTTCTTTCTATTAGCAAAACTTTTATGTATAAATTGATTGTTGTTCTTTTCTCTTCGTTTGTTTATTTGTGTGTATGGGTGTATTTCAATCTTATTTTCTATTTACAGACTGGCGTAGCACGGATAGCAGTGACCATCATCACCATCATCATCATGACCGTGTACAGCGACAATTGTCCGTTTCATCGGATAGTAAATTGTTAGACGATGATATACGAGAGGAGGCACGTGTTATAATGCGTCCCAAGAAACCACCCAGACCCAAATCGGAAGTATTTCTCAATAAACAAGACTCTCATCCGCGTCGTAAGCGTTTTAGTGCATTTGGTGTAAGTATTATATTTTCTTCTTTTTATTCTTTTCTTACAAGAATCTTTCATAACAAAGTTTATTAAATAATGAAGTTAGATCCTTTGTAACCCAAACTGCTGCTTGTGGTGGTTACAAGATTCAATAACAACTTTAGTGATCGGCAAGGGGAAGCATTTATTTGTATTTAAATTAAATTTGATACTTTTTTTTCAATATATACTTTGCCACAGTGTCGTACTTATCATTAATGAGTAAACAAATCAACCCCCTAACTAAACCACTTGATCACGATTTGTGTGTATTTGGGTTCGTGTCTTTGTGTAGCTATTGTTTTGCTTCGTCGTGGTTTTTATATTTAGCTGTGTTAAAATTCTCATAGGGTTTATAAGCTAAAGAGTACAAATTACGGTCGTTGGTTTTCCGTTCTTTAAGTTTGAAATATAAAAATTTTATCTCTTTTTAATCTCTCTTGGTGGGACCCTTTGGTTTTCGGAGCATTGAGTGTCCCCAATAAAGAAATCAATTTAAAAAAGTTGTATAGAGGAGTACGTTGGTTCTGTCCCAATTTCTATAACACTCAGAAGGGTCGTGTCATACCTTAAAAAGAGCATACATTCTTGATCAGTATCCATAGACGAGTAATTTTAGATTTTTTGTCTTGACAGTATGTTATGGTGACTCCTTCCTTACTTGTTTTTATTGAAATACTTTTTATTGAAATTAATTGTATATATAAAACTACAGCATTGGGTGTGCCGCAAAAAAAAAAAAAACTACAACTAAACTAAAATTGTTTTTTTTTTTACAGGGAGACTCACCGTTCGGTAAACAAGATGCCTACGTTAAATTAGAGCCTCTTGGTGAAGGTTCATATGCTACAGTCTACAGAGGTTTTAGCAAGTAAGTAAAAAAAAAACTTGATTTTGGTTGAAAAAAAAAACATAGTTTCCGTGGTGAGTTGCGAACCCACGTCTTTTTGTAAAAAAATTGCTGTGATCAAATACATATGTACTATGGTATACGCGTATAAATCATAGGACACTTTACGTTATTGTTACAATTTGATAAAATATTTGGAGACGTCCGCGTATACGTATATGTCTGCCGGTCGTAAATTTTGAAATATTGGGATTTTGTACAGACACTTCTAGTTTCTGCGTGGAGATCGCTATTCAAATTGGGCAAAAAAGGTTGACTGCCACTCCCACAATCAACAAAAATTTATTTATTTGCCACAAAGAATTGAGCTATGAAGTATCCATATATATAATTATCCCATCCAACGATATGCCAAAAGTGGGTGTGGTTGGATAGCAAACAAGCCTACAATTTACAAAAAATCATTCACAACGTAAAACACATATATCTACAACCATTCACATTTGTATGCCCTGACACCCTTTTCTGGTTGTTGTAAGTGGAAAAACAAACTCAGGGGGGAACGGTATACATTGTAACAGCTTTAAAAAAATTCAAATCTACTGTTCCTAATCAATCACTTCAAAATGTAGCCCACTTAACGCTTGCATACGTATTCTAATCATTCTAACATTTCAATTAACTGGGAAGTGTATGCAACTGTGTGCAAGATGAAAAGTGAAATTATAAAAACTCTAATGCAGCATCACAAGCATCAATTGCAGTTGTTATGTAGACAGAATGTACCCCGGCAGCTCGCATTATAAATGAACAACTCGTTGCTAATGGGAGAAAATACATTACATATTATAATGTACGTTACCTAGAGAAGTAGAAAGCAGATACCTCTAGCAAAAACTAGGTCACTGAAATGTAACAACACGAAAAAACTTACACATGTATTGAAAAAAAACGGAAAATTGATAATATGTACAGTAATGAAAAATAAAGTAAGTTTTGTAGTTTATTGGAACAGAAAATTGATAACAGAGTAGAGCAAATGAAAGAGACGAAGAGAACGCGAGTGAACATATACCAAAAAAGTAGCAAAGCTGAATTATCTTAAAGCTATCTTTAATTATTCACATTTTTTACCATCTACACAAAGTGGTCGGTACAATGTAGAGCAATTTTATATATACCACGCCACATAAACGTGAAGGGTATTCATGTTACAACCTAAGCCAATTATAGTTTTCATAGTTGTTCCACACACGAGGGACGGTACACCAGGTTTGTCATTCCATTTGCAATGTCTAGAAGGAGGCATTTACAAAATATATATATTCTTGATTAGCATCAAAAACTATTGATCTAGACATGTATGTCTATGCGTCCGTCTGCTATTGCCTTTCTCATAATTTGGTAAATTTTGACATATTAAGCAGAAATTTTGAACACTTCTAGTTTCTACATGTACATAGCTATTCAAAATTCATCAAAATAGATTTAAAGCCACGCCCATAATCGCTACAAATCTATTAAAATGTCATAAAGTTTGCTCCAAAAAGTTGAAATTTGGTACACATGTTATAATAATTATTCTATCTATCGAAATACAAAAAAATGGGCGTGGTTTGATAATAAAAACGTCCATAATCGATAAAAATCTGTATATCTGCCACAAAAATTGATTCATGAAGTTGAAATGTGGTAATTATCCCATAGATTGATGTACCAAAAATGGGCGTGGTCGGTTAACCATCACTCATAACATTGACAAAGAACTAATAAAGCGTAAAAGCCGACTTGCAAGCTGATACGTAATATATACACTATTAGGTGGCGTAACCATATACCTGCCACGCCCATATACATGTGGAGAATACAAGATTTGGCTTAAGCCAAATTGAGTTTTCTAATTTGTTCTATAATTGCAAAAATATGCAGCAAAAATATCTCAAGCGTGCAATTAAAATTCTTGAAGTAATTTTTTTTTTAGGAAAACTTTTTACATTGTTGTGTTAATTTTTACAAGAAAAGCATTTATTTCTTAAATTGGTTTTGTGTTGTTGTTATTGTTATTATTTATTCCGTTTTGTTATACAATTGTAGGCTAACTTATCAGCGAGTGGCATTGAAAGAAATTAGACTGCAAGAAGAGGAGGGTGCCCCCTTTACAGCAATACGTGAAGCCAGCCTGCTTAAAGAATTGAAACACTCAAATATTGTGACGTTACACGATATTGTGCATACCCGAGAAACGTTAACATTTGTATTTGAATATGTGGTAAGTGTACACATCTGTTTAGGTTTAATTGTACGTTTGTGGAAGTGTAAGAAAAGTTGTAGTTAAAGTATTCAATTACAATTGAGTTGTTATTGTTGTTGTTATTATTTTTTGCAGAATACCGATCTATCACAATATATGGAAAAGCATCCGGGGGGATTGGATCAACGTAATGTACGTTTATTTCTATTTCAATTGTTGCGCGGTCTCTCCTACTGCCATAAGCGTCGCGTCTTGCATCGTGATGTCAAACCGCAGAATCTGCTAATTAGTGATTGTGGCGAATTGAAATTGGCTGATTTTGGTTTGGCGCGCGCCAAAAGTGTACCCAGTCACACCTATTCACACGAAGTGGTTACACTATGGTACCGTCCACCAGGTAAGTGCAGCAACAAAAAACTGTCTTTTCTCTATCTCTCCTTCTCCCCCGAAGATTACTTACTACCATTTCGCATTTATTGTTTAAGTGTTTACAATGTACTTCAATATGTATTACATAGCATTTATTTGTTGTAATGTTGTTATTGTGCATACCGGTACGACTAAGTTGCTCAAGTGAGAATTCCTTCGTTTCTTACTTTGTTGACTACTTTCTAATAATTAGTAAATAAGTCCCTTTGTTTTAAGGGTGAAGTTTACCTTTTCCTGTTTTATTTTTATTACAAATTGTCTTGTTGTTGTTATTACTATTGCTGTTTTTGTCTATGTACCATCCTGTTGTCCGTCGGTCCGCTTCTAGAGAACCCGCATAATATGTTTGCTGAAAGTTTTTCTTACGCTATTTGTTAAAGATTGTTGTCTTGCTGTAGTAAAACAAGAAGAAGAAGAGAAGAGGAAACTTAACAAAGAATTAAATGTCACAAGTTTGTTTAGCATTTTATAATACTTGTTTATACCCTCCACATAAGATACTAAAATTACTAAGTTTGTCATTCCATTTGCAACACCCAAAAGGAGGCGTTAAAGTACATATATTTTTGACCAGCATTAAAAACTGAGCTATCTAGGCATTATGTCCGTGTGTCCGTTGCTTACCTTCTCATGGTCGTACATTTTATGGTAATGTAATTAAATTTGTACACTTCTTATACCTGCACGCAGGTCGTTATTTAATGTGGGCAAAATCGGTCAGAAGCCACGCCACAATCGACAAAAAACTATTTATCTGCTACAAAAATTGAGCTATTAAGTTGAAATTTATATTTCATCCATTGATGTACCAAAAATAGGCGTGGCGGGATAACAGACGCGCCCACAATCGACAAAAATTTATATATCTGCCACAAAAATGTATCCATGAAGTTGAAATTTGGCACATATATTTATAATTTCCCCATTCATCGATGGGTTTGATCGAATAATAGGCGCGACCACAATCTACTCAGCGTAAAACTCGACTTAAAGCTGAAACTTAATACATACACCATTAGAGGGCGTAATCACGAACCTGCCACGCCCAATATTTATATGGAGGTGTGAAGAGTATTTAAGATTTGGTCTAAGCCAAATTTCTGACTTGGGTCTTCTTTTGTTTTAATAAAAGTCGAAAAGAATGTTTAGTCAAACACTTTTCTTCCAGGAATATATAATTAAATTAAATAAAAAACAGTGTGTGTGTGTGTGTTTGTGTATGTGTTTTATCCCGAAAGGATTTAGTTAAAATTTAGTTAAATACATTCGATGGCAGAAGAGATTACTAAAGGATTTTTACTATAATTTAAAGTAAGATTATCAGTTTGTTATAAACAAATTTAAGCGCTCTACGCTACTCACACAAGTAATTTTTAATTAAAAAAAGGTAAATTTTAAAATTTATACACATACATAATACGTTTTCAATTTGTATAAATTTTGTTTTCTATAGATGTCCTGCTTGGTAGTACAGAATATTCGACATCATTGGATATGTGGGGTGTGGGTTGTATATTTGTGGAAATGATAACTGGTATGCCAACATTCCCCGGTATACGTGATACCTATGATCAATTGGATAAAATATTTAAATTATTGGGTACACCGACTGAAGAAACCTGGCCCGGCTGTACCCATTATCCTGGTTATAAACCTCATAAATTAGGTAAATATTGTTGTTTATATAAGAAATAAGCAATTAAGCTCTGTCACTAAGTTATTGAATATAATTTTATGAAAACATTTCATAGGTTTTTATCGTCCTCGCAAATTGGGTCACAACTTTCCTAGACTGTATGATATTGTTGAGGGGGAAGCGATAGCTAATGCTTTCTTACAATTGAATCCGGATAAAAGGATAGGTGCCGAGGAGGCGCTACATCATCTATATTTTGCACAATTGCCAAAAAAGTTATACGAATTGCCTGACGGTAGGTGGAGCTGTTTAATTTTATACTTTCCCTATAAAATAGCGATATATTATATTTTACATTGTCATTGCAAGTGCCAGATTGATTAGCAACAAAGTGTGTTTTTGATATGTTTGTGATTGTAGGGAATTTGTATAAATTTTGTTTATTTCTGCAGGCATTATCTTTTTTATATTGATCGAGATTGTTTGAAAGCCACGCCCACAATTAGCAAAATCTAAACACCTGGCTTTAAAAAATAAAGTTGACTTTTTCTGTCCATTTTAGTAATTTACCTACTTATTGATATGCCTAAAAAAGGAGGGGAAAGGATATCAAACAAATCTTAGTTTTACCCAAAAACCCTTTTTTTTGACACTGACTTTCGACTTGTCAGTTGTTAAGGAATATGTAAAGGAATTAGGTACTTGCCACGCCCTTTTTCTTATATATATATAAGTGAAGGGTATTTAAAATATGGTGTAAACCAATTTAGACTTTTTTTTTTAACTTATTTTTGTGCATGTTTTCACTTTTACGTCTAAGTGTATCTTTTTCTCGTGTTTTCTTCTATGACAACTCTTTGGGGTTGATATCAAGTAAAGAAAAACATAAAAACATTTTGTTCTTTGTTTTTTTTTTTATAACGAGTACAAAAAGTTTTTAATTAAATGTACATTTCAATTTTTTTTCAATGTTTTTCACAAAAATATTTTACATTTTTTTATCCATCCCTTCTTAAGAGAGTGGTGGGCTAATGTGTGTATTGTAGAAAGATTTATAAAGTTATAGAAAGTTTAAAAACCTTAAGTTTTGAATTAAAAGCAAAAATAAGTAACTATGTCCTTACGTCCAATGCTTAATTTAATGGGAATTGAGTCTACAATACAGTTTTATGGTTCTAGATGTACTAGGAATCTCCTTTTTTAATAGGAAACATATTATCAATACAATAAATGTTGTCAAAATATCAAAAGATTTGTAGAAAAAGTATATGGACCGATGGACAAAATGGTTAACTAAAAATGAGTTCATGTCAAGTTATTATAAAAGTTACAATCATCCACTCCAAAGCATTATTACCTATTACCTTATAGGGGTTTGTCAAAGGGTATAAAACTCATTAAGTGTTAACAACGTACATACGTTCAAAAACAAAACAAAAAAAAAATAAAGCAACAATTATGCTTAATGGCACTTAAATCTGTTCCATACTAACTAACCTTGCATAACAGAACATACCATATTAACCCACACACACACACACTTACCAATCAAGCTAAGTGTCTCCTCATTGGAGGATGTATTGCCACGTAACAAGTGCATAACGTAACACCAAAAAAAAAAAATTATATTGCATGTATGTGAAATAATTGCTGCCAGAATATATCGTATCCGTTATAATGCATGCTTTCATAATCAGTACAATATCCAATATTACTGACACACCCACACACACTACTCAACATTTTTATTCATACGGGATGTATGGATAAATGGAAATTGTATGAATTATAAGAAGAAGCAGATTATGACAGTTGAACATGAGACCACTTATGTAATCTTCAATTACTAATACATACCCAACAAACATAACGGATATTCAGGCGTATGCTTGTTGTCTATATTAGAGAACTTAACATGCAGCCATACTTGTGGAATATCGTACGTGTCGCACAGACACAATGAAATTTTTATGGTTGTTATGTAATGTCTTTCCCTTAAATTTTGTAATTGTCCTTTTTTGTACCCCTCAACATGAGATGGGACAGGCATACTAAGTTTGTTAGTCTATACAGAAGGAGGTTTCTGAACTGATGTGTTCTAGACATGTATGTAATTGTGTCCGTCTGTTGTTGACATAGCCCGACTTGAATGCCTTACCATTTGCTCTTATTAGTGGTAGTAGTTGAACGATTTTAATTGATCGACATGAATTTTCATGAATATTTCGTTCCTAGCTGTCATGTTGTCATTGCTTTTGTTTCATATTAGCACAGCTGACATGGCATACAACATAGCTTGTTATACTTTGGCATGTGTCATAACATGCAATCTGAATTTACATTTTCATTTTTTCATATTGTATTAAAAAAATGTACAGTTTTATACAGCATCAAACTTTAAAGGTGTAAATAGTACTGAAGCAGAGTTTAGTAACCTTTCCTTTGTCAGGAATCTAATTATTTAATTAAAAATCTTATCTTATACATTCTCCTACTCCTAGTTCAACTTATCTCTTAAGATGTGCATCCTAAGTTATTAAGGCTGTCAAAACAAAACTTGAATACATTTATACTTTGGTAATTTTATTTATGAATCATTCATGTATGAATCAATCCCACAATACCGCAACACTTTAATGCCACATTTTAAATTGATTGATACATTTTTAAATAATACACTCATCACACACACACACACAAATACATGTCGGTTGTGCGGTAATGTGGCCATCATGATGTGGGCGTTCATAAATGTAGAAAATTGTAATTTGAAAAGGAAACATAATGAACCATTTTCGGTCCAGCTTTTAATTAAATTATTAATATATTGTTAATTGATTTAAGTTGTTAATTTTTTAAATACGTATGTGTATGGTATGGAACAACACATGGGGTAAGAATTTGCAATTTTTAAAATAATTATTATAAATTTCAGATAATAAAAAAGTGTAGTTGTTGTATTAAATAATTTTCCCTTTGTTTATATATCATTACAGAAACCTCCATATTTACTGTTGAAGGTATACATTTATATCCGGAACCGAATCGACAGAATAAATGAAAATTAAAGCAAGTCCTATCAGTGGACGGTGTACGTTTCTACTGTTAGCAGCAACAGTTCTCACAATAACAACAACAATAGCCCTATACCTAGTAATAACATTCATTTATAACCACCCCCTCCCTCTACGCAAACAAACAAACAACAACAAAGCCATATAACACTTAAAAACTAAGTTATCAACTAATTTTCATCTCTTTTCACGTCGCTATCATTCACGTATGTAACATTTTCTTAACTTTATTTTCCATTTTTCACTTTTCTCTCAAACAATAATTGTAAATTTTTTTTTTCAAGATTGTATGTATTTTACAACAGATTATTATTAAGTTTAACTGTCTTTATAAAAAAAAAAAGAACTAAAGTGAACTCTTTCGTCAAGAGTTTAGTGTTGATACGAGTTTAATGTATTTTTTATAGTTTTATATATGAAAATAAAAGGAAAAAGTGATTATTTTCAAGTTACGAGTAAAAAACGGTTTTTTTTGTAAATTTTGTAAATGAGTAAAATAAACAAAATAATAATTTTTCACTTAAACATGTGCCGCCCCTTAATCTGCAAAGCTTCACTTGTTAACGCAAGCTGAGAAAGGAAAAAGAAAATAGTCCAGAAAGGAGAATCAAAGGCCTACAAAGTATATGTATTCATGATTACCATCAAAGTCTGATGTTGCACACGTAGATTGGTATTTAATTTGAGGTTTTATCAGCTGAAAGCCATGCCCCCAATCGACAAAAGCTACAAAAAAACTAAATTTGGCTTTACGCAAATCTTACGTACCCACCACTATATATATTTACAAACCGTAAGTGTGGAGGGTCCTGATTAAGCTTTTTTTATTATCAGAATTACGTATCAACTATCGGAGTTTTCCGCATTTGCTTCTAATAAGATCTGTGTAGCCATGTTTATTATCCGATTCTGCCGATTTTTTTTACCAATTTTTACGACCACAGTACACGAAGAGACAGACAGACAGACAAATATGGTTAAATCGACACAGTATTTGATATTGATACTTTAGGGGCGTGGCAAACATACTGACAAAGTGTATATAGTGTATATATACGGTGTTATGGTTGGTATTAAAAGAAAACAAAAAAACAGCAGGATTTTTATTAAATGAAAACAACAACAACCAGAACAACCACAAACAATGATATTGTAATTATGTAAAAATTGTGTTCGGGGCAAAATTTATGATATTTATTGATGAATATTAAATCATTAGTTACACACATTTAATGCATTGCATGCACACACTCACACATACACGCCTAAACACTACTGTTGGACCATAATTTAATACAAAAAGAATCTTTGGCAATATATAAATATATATAGAAAATGCAATTAAAACGAAAGCAAACAAATGTTTTGTTAATTATATGCAGACACACGCACACACTACGCTAGTATGATATATTTGTATATCGTGTGTAGGAAATAATTTTTGTTATTCACTGAGTACGTATTAAAATGAAATTGTTTTCAATAGAAAAACAAATTTAATTCCAATTTATGGCCATACATACGTGTATGAACAAAACAAATAGATTTGTGTGGTAACCAATGATCAGCATTTAAATGTTTCGTACAGGGGTCGTTTGTTTCGTTGTTTCCACAATTTTTGAAAATTGTCACCTAACGTAGATAATTGAACGTTATAAATAATGAATTTATTGATTGCTTCAATCGATTTGTTTTCTGGCTAGACGCGATTTTTCTTAAATCTTGTTGAAAATAAAAGTTTGTGAGAAAATTGATAAAACAACTTAAGCGGGTCTAATGTAATGGAGAAAAATTGTAATAATAACAAAAACTAGAACAACAACAATAGATGCATCATTATAGTTTAATATTTTTTTAAAAATAATTTTATGTATTTACGATTTTTTATTTTATGTTACTTATATTAATTTCTAATTTCTGTAGACATTTTTTAATTTCGTTCTTATTATTAATTTCCTTCTTGTTCATTTTCATGGAAATTCTACATATATTTTTAAATTGTAAATTTTGTAATTTAATTGTTTTCTAGTATTTCAATGTTTGTAAGTAAAATATTTTTTATTGTAATTCATTTATTTTTTTTTTTTTTATAAAAGAATATATTATTTTGTATTTTTTAATATTAATTTATAATTTTTTTGAAAATTTAAATGTAATTTTATTATATATTTTTGTTTTTAGATTTTGTTATTTTGTATATTTTTTATTTATATATTCTTTTATATTTTTTATTTTTTAAATTCATTTTCTTTTCTTTCTTTTTTATTTTACATATTGCCTACAAAAAACCCATTAATTAAAAGAATTTTTTGTATATAATTTTTTAGTGTTATGTACATAATAAATATGTATGTACATATATACGAATTAATATAAAACAGAATTTTAATTTTTTTATTATAAGTTACAAATGTAAAAAATAATACAAATAAAATTTAACAATAATTGTATCGAAAAATAAAATAAAATATTTTTTTATTTTCATTTGTTATTTTTTTCTTTTGGTATGTAGATAATGTTTGGGTTAAATTTCACCATCGCCAAGAACTCTTTTTGTTCATATAACGGAGTAGTGTAGGTTTTGGGTAGATTTGGATAGCTCTAATAATGTCCATCTGTCCACTTCGTTTTCCTTTTGAAAAGTGAATAACAAAAGTTATCTAATTAAAGCGCAAATTAAAACAAATCCTCAAATATTGAAATCAAAATAAACGAACTTCAAAAAAGGTAACAAATTAAAACAAAAAATAACGAAATAGATGTAAAATGAACATGAATCAAAAGAACGGAATATAAAACTCAACTATACAAAATAAAAAGCGAATTCAAAGCTGTTTAAATAAATAAATAAATTATTACAAAATAAGAACAAATTCTATCAATAACGCTGCAGTAGAATAAAAATAAAACAAAAATTCATCTCTCTCGGAACTGTTTTCTTCATGAAAAAAATTACGAAAAAAAAACATATAATTTTTATTGTTGTTCGGGTAGATTACAGAGTAGAAATAATTCTTAAAGCAAATATTTGAAAATGTAGTAGAAATGTATTAGAAACCGTTAGAGACGATTAACTAACCGCAACAAGAAATATTGTAGGAAATAACATAAAATTAAATTGATTCACACGACTAACGAATTAACGTAAATGGCATTTGCGTACAATAATTTTTATTTATGGACGAAAGACGAAATAGTGACAACAGAAATATAAAAACTAATTAACAATACTGTTGGGTAATGGTTGTAATAATATAAAAAAAGAAAATTAATCGTTTAAACATTACACACATAAAGAATAAAAGTAATTTTACATAAGGATAAAAAGTAAAAAAAAGAACACTCTTAAAATATGCTGTGATCCACAAATGTTAAAAAAGGAAAGAAAATTTGATTAATTTATAACTTTAGACGAAGCAATGATTTTACTTTAATGATTTTTTAATAATAAAATTTTCGTGAAAAGGTAAAATATTTGAATAAATTTCAAAACTATTGCCTAAAAATATGTTTGCCTTGAGTGAAGAGCTGGACAGCCAGTTGTAATTACATACCGGTTTGAATAGAATGTTGTACACTTTGTTCTTTCTGCGCATTTTTTTAACTCTCTTGTATCTTCCATCTTGTACAAGACAACCTGTACTGTATTTTCCTTCTCAAGCTCTCCTAGTTGCCACACTTCTGCACCATTTCCAATTGTTAATGAAAGGATATTAATATTCATTTTCAAATAAACTTTCTTTCGTCATTTACAATTAAATTGTGATCATTATCAAATGATTGTTTCCATTTTTAATTAGTTTTTTCCAATTCTTATTCCAATTTTTTTATTTTCAATTAAGTTTTTCCATTTTTAATTGTTTCTCAAGTTAGTTTTATTTATTTAATTTTTATTCTAATTTTTCAATTGAAATTTTTTTCATTTTTAAATGAGGTTTTTCATTCTAATTTTAATTTTTTCATTTTCAATTACGTTTTTTTATGTTTACATAATTTTTTTTTTCATTATAATTGGAATTTTTTACTTTTATATTGAAATTTTATAATTTTTAAACGAGGTTTTTCATTCTAATTTGATTTTTTTCATTTGCAATTGAATTGTCTTCATTTTGAATTGATATCTTTCAATTTCAATTGGAAATATTGTTATTAAGCTTTACGCAAATGACTGTAAAACAATAATTTTTCCGTGTAGCTCAAGAAGCTTATTAATATTCTGCATAAATATATTTTAATATGTTTTGTTTTTCATACTTTTTTCGATTACTTTTTAAAGCATTATCTAAATGCATATAAAACAGAAAAAAATTCGGTCTTAAATTGTAATAAATAAAACTAGTCTTAAATACATAAAAATATTGCACTCACTAAAGCGAAAATAACGAATCTATGTAACGCACTTTTGCACTTTCCCATCCCGGTGTTACGTCCATAGACATTAAGAGGATATAATACTATGTTATAGTTTTTTTAAAAAGCAAAGCTTTTCGAAACTCATTTACAGTCTTTTTTTTAAATCTATTGTATCGTAATAATTGAGTTTATAAGCACAGCTAAGTAAAAATAATTTAAAATTTTAAAATTGTAAACGATTTTTAAATGTAAATAAACTTCAGAAAAACAATTGAAAACTTTAATTTATACATGTTTGGTATACTTGGTAAACAAGCATAAATAAATGGAAGCACTTTTGTTGCAAGCGTTTGTCTCTTAAAAATCCATAAATGAAACTTAATTCACATAATTGAAAAGTAAAATAAATTAAATATGATAAAAATGCAAGCAGTTTCACACATACTAAAACACACTCACACCATTATAAACATATAATTCATACACACCGAGCAACATAAGTAAACATTTTATGTTATATAACAACTATGTGTGAGTACCTATACACAGATCTCTTTTTGCTGTATAGTGTTTAATCACACTCATACACGTATATGTACGATTCCCCTCCAATTTAATCATCATCATCATCATCATCGATTTTTACGATATTTATTATATTTGTGTGCATTCTGCCTTAAAATTCATAATTCTTGTTCTCTCCATATACAATACATAACTATCTACTTAATAATACATACCTACATACATTTTATTCTGTATTTTATATATATATATAGATATATATAGATATATATATACGTAATTATATACTCATTTGTTGTGTTTTCTTCTTAGCCATAGTCATGCAACTTACAGTACAGTCTTGTTCAACTTTATCCATCAAGACATAAATAAAAACTTAAATTGTATATTTTTTGTAAATGAAAATTTAATTGTAATTACTTTCTTCACTACAACCTTTTTCAAAATATATACTTATTCATAAACGGAATGAATAAAACAATTGGGGCAACCGTTTATAAGCGACTCTGGTTATTGCAAGAAGATGGTTGTCACAGCTATATAGTTGAAAAATGTAGGTGGGGAAAAATCGGTCAAATGCCACGGCCACGATTTATGAAAATCTATTCATCAGCCACACAAAATTTACTTATAAAAATTATCATTCATCGATTTTTCGGAAATGGGTGCGGTTTCATAACAGGCACGCTCACAATTGACAAAAATCTATATAATCTGATTTATTAGTGGTTCAATGTAAACTACTAGAGAAAGTAGTCAAGTATCTGACACGCCTGCAATTGTATATAAATGTGGGCGTTATTTAAAAATCGTCTAATTCGGTTTTTTTGTTGTCTTTGGTCTAAAACTTATCCTTGTACCTCCACATCTCCTAACGAAAACAGTCTGTATACAAATTTATATCGATTGAAGGATAAAGCAACAGGGTTAACTCGATTTACGAAGTAATTGTGATTCAGAAAGGTATTAAATAAAGGGTTGGGTTGGTTAGAATTTCCAAATTCTTACATAAACTTTATAAATTGTTACCATATCACTTTGGATACAAAATATAAAAAAAAACTGATCATTTAATTGTTCTAATATTGTTCTTATAATCGAAAAAGTTAACACAACTATTGGTATAAAATAACTGATTATCACAACTAAATTGAGTTTATAAGTAAAGGCAAAGAATTGCCATGAAAACAAACAATTGCCACAATAAAATTGAATAAAATATACGGTTGCCTCAACTGATTTGTTTTGTGTAAATTGAAAACAATTCATAGCTTGTTCATCCTATCACAATTTTACATCTTAAAACTTGCCCATCAACTCAAATCGAACAAAATAAAATAATATGAAAAAAACAAAAAAGCATTTTAGATTTAACTTAATACATAAAATATACAATAGTTATAGAAATGTGTTACGTAAAAACAAACAAACCAACAAACGACAAGAAACAAAACTGAAACTGCGGTTTTAATTTTTGTATTTTGTTCGCAGTAGTAAACATTATTGTGTGTATTTTAAAAAAATAGAAATAAATAAAATAACATAATAACAGAGAGTAATAATAATTATAATTATAATAATAAAATCACCAAAAAAACTATTTCAACTCCACAAAAAAAAAAAAAAAAAAAGAAAACAATATTAATAGAATTAAGGAAAAACAACAGAAAAAGAAAATTTATTGATATTAAATAAAAAGTCAAACTTGGAACAAAACGAAAAATTCACGAATAATTATTAATTATCGTTTGTTTTTTCAAATTATTATAAAAAGCAACAACAACAACAACAGCACCAATAAGGTTTGTATATATAATAGATTCAGGCAGTAGGTGAAGCTTGATTAGTTAATCCTCTTTACCGTGTGACAGCAGTGGAGCCAATCACTGGTGAGTTGTTTTATTGAAATGAAATCTATTGCAATGAATTTTAAATTATTTGAATAATTGCATGACGGAGAGATGTCATGATGTTGATAATAAAATATAAAAATTTATGTTTTATTATGAATTCAAAAATGACAAATAATGTGAGAACGTCTCGTATAAACGGCATGAGTATTATAGAGAAAAAGAGTAACATATTTTGTAGTGAAAAGTTAATACGCTCTCTTAAACAACGGATCGTTTGAGGCAGGTATTCGCAACTACTTCAAAGTTATTGAGCAACTACAGGAGATGGACCAAATAATATGAACACCTGACATATATTTATATTTATTTATAAATAAGGTGTTGGAGCAATGTTTACTTCCTGCGGGTAAATTCCATTCTATTCATGAGCCAAAATGGTGGCCTCCAGCATAAGGTTGCCGACCACTGTATTTATGATTTGATATTGATTAAATGCTCAAACAATAATGATAAAAGTTATCTTTACTGCTGATTAAATATTTGTTAAACATTCATTTCATTTTTATTCCACTCATTGAGTTTAAATATAAAATAATATATTTTGAAGTATGATTCAAAATATATACAATAATATTACATATTACAGCTAAAGACCTGAGAACGTTTTCATATTAAAGAACGCCGACTGTGTAAACGATACAATGAAAATGAATAAATGTCTCTGAGAAATTGTTGTGATTTCGTTATAAGACACGTTTTTATTGTTATTATTAGTCACTCATTATCATATTTATATCATTGTGTCATGTTATTATTAGACTAAGTTCGATGCTAGTCTTAAAAAGCAATTCATGAGCCAAGCCCCAGCATTGATAGCATTCTTTTTATATTTTCAATGAAACATAAAAAAAAGTCTTAGCTTAGAACAAATTTTAAATACCGAACACTTTGTTAATTCTATTCAATTTATAAAGATATTTAGATATATTTGTGACCCTAAAGGTACTGTCCGTTCGTCCTCTTGATGTTGGAATTATTAAGGGCGTAAATTTTGAGATATAAAACTGAAACTTTGTACAGAAATTTTTGTAGTTAGCGCGGTTCTTATATAAATTGATCAAATTTAGTTGAAAACCACGCCCACACTTTCATTATGAAGTTAAAAGGGTGCCGAAAATGAACAAGATGGGAAGAGGGACATGCCCACATTTAAGAATAAAACTTTATTTTTCCGAAATTCAATCATTGACGTAAAATATGAAATATACTTTAGTAACCGTTTAAAAAATTAGCAATTGTTTACATACCATGCCTTTAAAATTTGTATAAAAGGGGAGAATATTCAAAATTTAACTTAAGGTAGATGTAACGTTTTCTACTTTTTTAATTTCTTAGGTTTCTACCATATATTCAGAGAGATCGATTGAGATTGTTGCTCACAATTGGTAAAAAATATAGTCTTAAAAATTATAACAATATATGTGAAGGTCAAATAGCCTTCACGTCTATATTTCTTAAGAAAAATTCAGTTTTTTACTTATCAAAGTTTCTGAGACTTTTATTGAGCCTTTCATTGAATATACCGCCGCGTTCAGTAGTTGCAAGATTATTATAAAATTTATTTACATCGTATTGAACAGAATTCTGCAAGAGTTCAATAAAATCGTCACATGCATGCAAACAAGTTGCACGATCTACGGCGTCAAGCACAACGAACATCAGTTGAAATATGAACGTTGAACAGTGAAGATCAGTGTGATCACAAAAGTTGACTAAAAATAAAAATATATAATAATAAAACGAAGCAGGAATCACTTTTGCTGACCCAAATCTTCAATAAAAAATTAATAAGTCTTTATAAAAAATATTTATTTATACGTCCTATATACATATAAAATCAATAAATTATAACAAAATTAAATTTTTTGCAAAATATAAACAATAAAAATAAATAAAAACAAAATGTTTTTAGCCATGACCTTAAAAAATCTTCCACCAGTATTTAGTTTAATTGTTATTCCAATGCTATTGACGCTTTGTCATATGCCAAGTGCGTTGGCGACAACGACAACAACAATAAAATTACCGGTAGTTTCCAATCACCGGCAGCAACAGCAGCAGCAGCAGCAGACACAGTGGCCGCAGCAGAGAAGCAATCGACCAACTACACGCAATTCGGTACAACAACATTGGAGAGCGGCAACAACAACAGTGTCTGGGGTAAAAAAGAGAAACACTTAATTCATGAGTTTATTATAATAATATTTATTTAAACGTGAATTAATAAAAAAATGAAAATCATAATATTTTAATTTGCGGTCAATACAATGAATGAATGAACGAATGTGTGAACAAACGCGACCCTATTACGAGTACAAGTTCAATGTGTTCTTAATCAAGTGAAAAACAAGCAAAAAAAGAATGAATTAAATTGAGTTTAAGCCAAAACATAAATACCCTTCATATGTCTATTCAAGTACATGATTTCGCCCTCTAATAGTGTTTACATTAAATCTTAGGTTCAAATCGAGGTTTACGTTGAATATGGTTTTTTTGTAAATTGTGGGTGTGTCTGTTATACGACCATGCCCATTTTTAATACATTGATGGACTGGTTAATTATAAATTTCAACTTTTCGGGTCAACTTTTGTGGCAAATAAGTAGATTTTTACGGATTGTGGGCGGGAATCGTGTCCGATTTTGCTCAATTTAGACAGAAATCTTTTATGTAAAAACTAGAAGTATTTATATAAAATTTCAGCTCAATATTTGAAAATTTATAACCGTGAAAGTGCTAACAACAGGTGGACAGACGGTCATTCATATTTAGATGTACTCAGTTTTTGATTCTGATTAAGAATATATGTACTTGTAGGGAGTTGCATATGGTAGAAAAAACTTAATATACCTCCCATCTTATGTGGAGGGTGTAAAAACAAAACCGTAATTACGGAATAATATTTCAAATCTTAAAGCATCACGAATACACGTTTTACTAGTTTAATGTACTGCAACATCAATTGTTTATTAAATAAATAAGAAATGTTAATAATTTGTAAAAGACAGAATCATCCTTATTATACCTCTTTAACCGCATTCATTTGTGTATTAATTGAATTTGAATTAATTGATTCATTGAATTAAAAGTGGTGCATAAAATGTTGAATTATTGGTTAATTCTTGAAATTACCATCAATTCTTGATTTGTTAAATAAATGAAACAATTGGTAATAAAATTATTAATGTGTGTGTTTAAATTTTGCAGAATTCTCCGATTACCACCACAATTAATTGTAATTATAAAGAATTATTAGCAAATATGCAAGATCATATAAAATTACTGATAAAATTGAATGAAGGCCAAAGTAATCGTTTGGAGAACTTGGAAAAGAAGTGAGTTTTCTTCTATTATTCTTTTGAATATAATTTATTAAAATTAGCGTAGAGAATATATATTGTATTAAAACTTAACTTTTGCTAAACTGAAATCTTTTTTTAAAGATTAAATGTCATTTTCTGTTGACTTTTAACAGACATTTTTGAACTTTTGGCAAAGTGAGAATAAATTTTAAAAGACAATAAGACAACAAATATAAAAATAAATAAAACAACAACAACAAAGTAAGACAAGTGCTTACATATAATGTCCAATACCCTTCATATCTGTAAAACTTACTGACATGGTATGGCAGGTACCTGATAACACTTTGAAATTATATAAATCATCTAAGAAGTTGGATTATGCTATAACTAAAGTTTTTGTAAATTTTGGGTTCGTAAGTTCCCCCACTTCGCTCCTCTTTTGGAAATCTTATACTTATAGCTCAATTTTTAAGGCCAATAGATATACATTTCTCGATTGTGGGCGTCTCTTATTTGTGTAACCGATTTGAATACCAACCTATATCAGAAACTATGACTATTGTACAAAATTTCAGCTCTATATCTCAAATTTTGCGATTGTAAACATTTCAATAAAAGACAGACGCACAGACGCAAATAGGTAAATCGATTCAGCTTTAGATTTAGATCAAGAATATATACTTTGTAGGATTTCTGATACCTTTTTCTGGGTGTTGAAGGGGGAATTGCAAACTTAATAGTCCCTGCACACCATTGTTGAAGATTACTTATGGTAAGGTAACACCTTTTTGTTGATGGACGTGAAGGTTAATACTTTAGTGAAATGTACAATATTTGCCACCGAAAGGTACACACAAGCACATATTATTTACTTATACTAACTATTATGTAATATACCTCATTCATTCATTTCAACTCCTTAGTTAAAGAAAGACATTTATTTATGAATAAAAATACAGTTTGTGACATCAAGAGATGCATCTTCAAAGCGATCATACCGGTTTTCTTCATTCTACTCTTCCCAGCATCACCTTACAAGTACAATATTAGTGATATTTAGAGTTTACAATTACATTTGTAACATAGACAAAAAAGAAATTAAATGAATTATATATTAAAACACTGAATTGTTAATTTTATGTCTGTCCGTCCGTTTCGGTGCCTATTTATTATTGAAACAATTGCGAAAATTTAAGAGAATGAGAAGAAAAAATGTTTTCCAATAAAGTTCTTTATTTATAATATATAAAATCAATAGATGGTCACAAGTCTTTGTGTCTTAATATATATCTGTACGTCTGTACGTCCGCTTCGGTATCTACTTAATATTGAAACACTAAATTTAGTTTTTTACCGCTTATTTCTACAAGTTTAACTTGTTATTGATTTGTTTTTGTTGCATCCTCAATAGGTTTACCTTCTGAGTTGTATTTCAACGCGTATCTGGTCCTTATGTCTATATTTCATAAACAAGCACGTAATTTTTATGACCCTGATGATTTTCATATATATTGTTTGGTTTTGTTTTGTTGTTTATTTTTATGTAAACAAACAAAAGTATTATGGATAAAAATTATAATTTTGTAAACATTTTGGTTTTATTATCACTGTAATTATACATGTGCTGCACTATTGAGTAAGAGTGTTGTTTGGCATGCAAATTAGTATTCGGTTGATTATATTGTAGTATGTGGGTTAAAAAAAAGTAAAAAAAACATATATATAAACATTAAACATTCCAATTGTGTTTGCATTTATTACTATCTGACTCATAAGTTATGTAGGCTTCGTAAAAAGAACATATTACAGCCTGACTATGTAATGCCCTATATTATTTTGCAGCGTACCGAGATCTTTTCTAAAAATCTTTTAAAAAAATGTATAAATCTTCCAGGAAACTTTGGCTCTTAGATATTTATTGATTAGGTTGACCGGGTGTGCGCCAAAAGGCGCTTCAATTAGGCCTATTATGTAGGCCCATTGTGTTATAAACTTTGGTCTTTAGTCTTCAATGTTTCGCATAAGAAAAAATTCCATTTTTAAGACATAATTGAACGGAGAGAATTTCTAAATATTAAATCTTATATTTCTTTCAGATTGGTACAATTCGAAGCTAGTAATTTGGGACGTATGGAATCTTTAAGTTTACAGCAGACCGATTTTCACAAGACTCTGAATAATTTGGATCATGTACAACGATTGACACGTCACAGTGTCGAAATGGTATTGAAACAAATGGATGAATATTTAAAGAAATCAAATTATACGGAGATTAGGACTCAAACGAATTACACAAATGTACAAAACAATGGTAAATATTAATAAGTAGGAAAATAAATTCAGCAAAGACCACGTCTTAAAACCCCTTTACATTATTTATATTTCTCTTCTTTTTAGTAAGAAAATATTATCGGATAACAACTATGATGAAGATTTTTGCTACTAATCTCTCATCCGATTTTCAAGTTCATTTAGACACCTAGACAGACTGACGGACACCGACACATATATATTATACAAGTATGGTAAACGCAATACCAAAGTTAATATATTTATGCTAAAGTACTAAATTTATTTTAATGGATGCGTTAACCTATCAACGTGAGTCAAGCTCAAACAATTGAAGTTTAGAATATTAGACAACAGCTGTGAATACAATTAGTAGAAATAAAAAAATAAAAACAAAACTAAACTAATAACAAATTTATTGAAATCATTACTTAATATATGTACATACATTATTATTATTTTTATTAAAAATTGTTGTCATTTTTGTATAATTTGATATAGATTTAGATACCGAACGTTACCCGCGACAAACAGCTGTACCATTGAATCAATGGAATGATTCTGTTAATCTATCAAATGATCAAAAGCTAGACGCTCTGGCAGTATTTTTAGTATCTACTAGGGAAGCATTAAATGGACTGCAAAATGTATTTCAAACGAATATTAGCAGATTGCTGCAGCAAACCGGGTGAGTGACTAAATGAATGATTGAATGATTGACATATCGCGTTAAATATTCACTGAATGATAAATAATTGATAGAAATGTATAATGTATTGAATAAAGCACCTCAATGAAACCTTAAATGACATACAATATTAATTATTGTTGACGTTTCTGTATGACAAAAGAGGAGGTTCACTTGTCAAACAGTAATTAGCGGCATTTTGAAATAAAAGTGTTTCAGACTCTAATCTTATATTCGCTCTCTGTTTTAGAAATCTTCAAAGACGTTTCAACAATCTAGCCAGAAGACAGTTTAATGGTGATGGTGGCAATTTTCCTCCTCATCATTATGGCGGTTTTAACTCAAATAATCCCCAGACACTAATTACGAATTGTGCAGAATCAGTGCCATCTACATTAGGCATTCTAAAAGTACAATTAACCATAAATTCTGAACCATTTTATGTTAGATGCGATGAACAGTTGTTGGGTGGTGGTTGGACTGTTATATTAAATCGGTTCAGCGGTGATATTAATTTCGAACGTAGCTGGCTGGATTATAAGCAAGGTTTTGGAAATTTGGCGGGAGAATTCTTCATTGGCTTGGATAAACTATACGCTTTAACGAATGCCAATGAGGTTCATGAATTGTTAATTGTTTTAGAAGATTTCCAATCGAATCGACGTTATGCTCGTTACAATTTATTCGCTATAGGTAGCGAACAGGAGTTATATGAACTGAAATTATTGGGATCGTATACGGGGGATGCTGGCGATTCATTTAGTTATCATGCAGGCAGTAAATTTTCAACATTTGATAATGATAATGATGGTTGCGTGGACTGTAATTGTGCTCAATCCCATAAGGGTGCTTGGTGGTATAATTGGTGTGAGCAAAGGTAAAATAAAGAAGAAACCTAAATATCGGAGAAGTAATAACATTTTTTATATATTTTAGTAATCTGATGGGTCCTTATTATGCCAGTGGTTACGATAAAATTGAACAATATCGCGGTATGTATTGGCAAAACTGGCTGGGTCCTAGCTATTCTTTGAAAGCTGCACGAATGATGATACGTCCTGTTAATTATGATCAAAATCATCGAAGACGTTGATTTATATCTTTTAAAATATATAAACAAATGTGTTCAGTTCAGTGAAGATATGAAAAGAATTGTGTTCCAGTTAAAATGTTAAACGAAAATAAATGTTACTCTTGTTGCCATATAAAAATTTATTAATTCTACCATTATTTCTTACAGATTGACTCATTGATTTATGATTTAAGACATAGATGATTAAACACATTAGGGAAGGGTATTTTGAATGAATCAGAAGGCGGACAGAAGGACAAATGAGCAGAGAGAATTCCAATCGAATTAAGATTGTGAAGTAGGTGAGGAATATAGCATCTTGATGTAGATAGTGTAACACCTCAAATCTGATTCGATGTAAATACATCCGTCTATGCTCACAGTATTACTGGTATTAATAATTTTCTAAAGAATTTCCCGGAACATTCTTGATCAAGATGGTATTTATACACATACCTAATTTAATTTTTAAAGTCTAATAGCAAATGGTATAATTTATTTAGTATATCTTAAAGTAGGAAGGCCTATTATAATGTTTATATGTGTATCCCAAAATTATCGTAAAATTAAGTATTTTTCAAAACTTTTCTACATATTATATTTCTCTAAATGTTTCCTCATAAACAGTTTACGTAACTTTCAAATTAGACACGCGAACTATTTTGCTTTAAATTATAACAATTATAATACTTCCAGTTGCAATATGTATATAAATAGTGACCATTACACTGAATACCTTTCAGTAAATACTAACAGTCACAACAAAACTTTAAAATCTTTAGAAGAAAAAGTTTGTTACTGAGAATGAATCTTTTAATGCTACGAAACACAATTATATCCACAATATATATCCATCTTTATATCGCTCAATTCCTGATTGATATCCAACCAACTTTAGCAGTGATTATAGATAATTTAATAGCGAAAAGCAACATTTATTACCAGGAACCGTAAGTTTTAGATAAAAAGGCAATCGCTTCAAAAATAAAGCCGCTTGCGAATTCTAACAGTTTACAAAAAGGTTTACCGCACGAACTGCTATTAGATGAAGTAACAAATTTGACTTCAAAGGAAGACTTTAAATTAATAATACATGGCTATTTGGGCAATCGCAATCACAGTTCCATAAGTCCTTTAAAGCAAGGTAAGTAACGATTAACTCTTATTTTGGATAATTAATAAACTTTTGTTGCTTGCTTAGCTTACATGTCCCAGGGTAGGAATAATATATTGTTGGCTGACTGGTATGAGGCAGCGCAAACGGATTATTTTAGTGCTAGAAATAGTGTCGCAAAGGTGTCCATAGTTTTCGCACAAATATTAGAAAAGTTTATAAAGTACGTAAGTCCACGTATGTTTAATTAAATTTTCGATTTCATGTACTTCGAAATATACTTTAGTCGTCATAACGTTGCGATGCATGAAATTCATGTGATAGGTCATAGTTTGGGAGCACATATAGCCGGCGGTATAGGCCGCTACTTTAATGGTACTTTGGGTAGAGTTACAGGTTTGGATCCCGCTCTCCCTCTATTTACGCCCAACGTTAACGATGGTTTACAAGCATCTGCTGGTCAATTTGTCGATGTTATTCATACCGATTATCCAATATTTGGTGATATAACACCACGTGGTACTGTGGATTTTTATCCAAATTATGGTCATACTGGACAAAAGGGTTGTGAGGAATTTGACCTGATATCGGCCAGTAAGTTGTTATTTAGAGCATGTAAGTACAAGTAAGTGAAAAAAATGAATACCTACATACAATACCTGGGCGTGGCAGGTACACGATTACGCCCTCTAATAGTATATGTAGTACGTATCAGATTGCAAGTCGAGTTTTACACTTTACAAGGTTTTTTCGTAAATTGTAGACGTGTCGGTAATACGACCATGCCCATTTTTCACAAATATTTTAATGGGCTAATTATAAACATATTATGTACCAAATTTCAACTTTATTGGTCAATTTTTGTGGCAGATAAATAGATTTTTTGTCGATAGTAGGCGTGGCTCTTGATCGATTTGGTGCATTTTAAATACCGATCTGTGAAATAAAAGTGTCTGTAAAAATTTCAGTTCAACATCTCTAAATGTAAGACGATGAGAAAGTCAACAACAGATAGAAAGACGAACGGACAGCCTCAGTTTTTAAAGCTGATCAAGGATATTTTTACTCTGTATAATCCCTAACGCTTAATTTAAGGTGTTGAGAATAGAATAACAAACTTAGTACACCGCCTATCTTATGCGGAGAGTATGAAAATGATGGAAAATCGAACACTTTCTCTATTGCCAAGAAACAAATTTTATATTTTATTCTCCAATTCTCAGATAGTTGCAGTCACAATCGTGCTGTATTATTATATGCGGAATCCATCAACATACCATTCAATTTTCCCAGTATTCCATGTTCACTGTTTGGTATAAAAAATCATAATGCCGGCATATGCTATCAAGAATTGTTGCAAAACAATCTAACACCACTATCATTGAGTCAAGCAATTGCTGAAAAGAATGATAGTATTATAGTGTATATGGGTGAAAATGTATCCAAGAGGTGAGAAAATTGCAAATCCTTTATATATAAAACTTCTTTTTCAAAAAAATAAATTTACTTGTTATAGAGCTTCCGGTATATATTATTTGGAGACCCATGCAGTGCCACCTTATGGTTACGGTTTATATACACAAATTGTATAAATAACGTGGTGTGTATCTTGGCTACGCTGTTTCTATGGTTTGTAACTTGACGGATAGGTTCCACCTAAAAACAAGCATACCGGGAAATTATTATTGTTTATATATTATTGAAGAACAAATTAAAGATAAAGAAATGTAAGAAAATGTATGATTAACAATATTTTTTCATTATATACTTTATTGGTTAAGTTTTAAAGTGTTTCTTAGTTAACAAACAACGCCATCTAGTTGTTTTTTAGAAACAAAAGCAATTTTTCTTCATCTGTCTGTTCCTAAAAGGCTTTTGGTCCTAATTTTGAATATATATAAACTCCTCTTCATCCATATTCCTTTTCAAATTAAGACAGAAGTGGTCAAGTGCCACGCCTTTAATTGAAAAAACTATTTAATATCTGTAAAAAATAAGGTACTTTCTAAAATTTTTCATAATTAGCTTATTCATTTATGTAAAAAAGGCGGACGCGCCCAGAATTTATAAAAAATCTTCTTTTGTACAGAATTCGGTCACTGAGGTGAGCTGTACTTTGATGGTGATTATCAGAGAACATTATTATATAAATGCCACGCCCACATTTTACACTTTTTATACCCTACACTACATGTGATAAAAGTAAATTTTGTGCAAATGTTTATAACCACTAAAAAGCTGAAGAGAGATCCTCCAGAATCACTCTCTATGTCAATTTGGTCATATCGTCCGTCTGTCTGTCCTTTAATATATTTTTTTTCATTTGAAAATAATTTTGTTTGCTGTTGCAAAAAAAACCTTATTTAAAAATAAAAATTCCTTAAAAATAAATAAAAAACGACAAAAATTTTTCAAAAATATTTATGAATGAAATCAATCCGTACATACTGACAATGAGTTAGGAATTGTTTAACAGCTACACACACTTAATGGCCAATTACCGCAATCATTCTTTGCTGAACATGCACACTGTTAATACCAACACACACACGTATATATACACGCACTTGCTTTTCATATTGTACAATATATGTATGTACGTATGTGTATGTATGTATCATGCTGTTAATGTTTAGGCATGCCTACCCAGTGGTCTCTGTTCATATCGTCTTAGCAGCTATGTTGAATGTTGCGCACATAGGCACATAGTTGACACCTAGCACCTTAACGACCTCATCTTGGGTGTCTAAATGTGTGGTTTTTACGATCAATTCTCGCACATATATATACGTGTATGAGTGTACGTCTAACTAGCATAACCAAACTATTTTCAGATGTGTTACGAGAGTTATAAATTTAAGGATTTTCAACATACATAGAAAAACACACACATTCAAACACATAAGTGTAGTTTATATGTATAAATGTATTTGTAGTTTATATGAGTATATATATGCAATGGCAATAGCAATGGCAGTGGCAGTGGCACTGAACAGAAGTGAGTGAAATTTATTAAGAAACTAATTTTATTACTTTACCATAAAATTTCTAACAAATGTGGTGAGGTGAAGGTGCCCATACGGGTTAATGCCTTGAAAATTGAAAATTACTTTTTTTTTATATTATTATTGTTGCCTTGTCTTATTATTATTGTTATTGTTATTATTATATCATAATCAGGCTCACTCTCTCTCTCTCTCTCTATCTCTCTCTCCTATACAAATATTATATTTTAGAAGCTTAATCGAGAGTACAGAGATTTTTTTTATTATAGAATGCACATCATTCCATTTGCATTACCTAGAGGGAGGCGTCAGCATCAAACTCTGAGTCGATCTAGACATGTACGTTCATGGTCCTACAGCCGTAAATTTTAAGGTATTGGGCTAAAATTTTTTCTAGATACTTCCAAGGTTGTTATTTGAGAAAAATAAGTCAAGAACCATGCCCACAATAGGTAAAAAACTATTAGACACGCCAGAAAAACCATACTCAACATCAAAATCGAATTGCAAGCTGATACGAAATAAATCCGTTATTAGAGGACATATACCTGCCACGCCCTAAGTATCTGTAGAGGGTATTTAAAATTTGGTCTAAGCCAAATTAATTTTTTTCGTCTTTGTTTTTTTTTTTTTAGCTTCAGAAAGCTTGTAATTGATGTACTGGACAATTTTTAAGGTGTTTAAATACTTACTACCACATCCAAGTACGTAAAGTTCTGCACGAGTTGTACTTTTTAACCATTAACGGATAAAAGCAACCAACAATATAAATATTACAAAGTAGTACTAATCTCGTACTTGTACACCGAGGGTGTGAGTTTTGAATAACAAACCAACAATAACAACAATAACCACTTTTAAAACAACAACATAAATAATGATTGCCCTGAAGCAAGTGACAGATGAGTCTCTCGCGATTGTGATTATATTTAAAAAAAATATTAAAAAGAAAAAAGAAAAAACAAAAACAAAACTCTTGTTATAGGCTACCAAACGGACGTACCGAACGACGCCTGTTTTCTTTGCCTCTGTTTTCCTTTTGGTTAGTGGCTAACATTACTGACAAGCTTTAGCCGCCAACTGTTTCTTTTTTGCTGCCTTACCGTAAGCAACAGTACTCTTTTGACAGTTCAGAGCGTTGAGATTGTTGCAGCATAAGTGGCACAGTTCGTGTGTACATTACCGTTCTATACTTGCATGTCGTATACAAAGTAATTTCAATTCTAGTTCAGAATTGTAATATGAAAGGCATACAATTTAAGGCGACATCTTGACCACAACAACAACAACAACAACCTATGCTACCTATGTCACAAATCATGGTGAAAAAACGCCCTAGGTAACAAACAACATTAATGCATTTTTAAGCCTCAATAAGTATTTTAATACTTAGAATTACATGAACAAACAGAAGCCTTTTTTTAACCTCCACATATGATGTGTATACTTAGTTGGTCATTTGGTTTGGCACACCTTGATATTCATCATTCATCTGAGTGAACCTTGTTATGTTTGTCTGGGTGTCCGCCTTTGAGGGAAAGCTCGAGAGAGAGAGATTTCCAGCTAAATTTTTGTGCAAACAACTTTTGTAGATTGATTCCTGTCTTTCAGTCCGTTTATCTTTTAGTCCGTAGTCTCCAATTCTGTCTGTTCTCCAGTCCGTCTATCCTTCGTTCCGTCTTTCCTTCAGTCCTCTGTCTTCGGTTCGTCTGCTCTTCGGTCCGTTTATCCTTCAATCTTTTATTCCGACTGCCCTTCATAACGTCTGCCTTTCACTCCGTCCGTTCTTCAGTATGTTTGTCGTTTCGTCCGTGTATATTTTCGTTCGCATTTCTTTCACTCCGTGTGTCTTTCAGTACGTCTGTCCATTGCAAATTTCTCTCATATATAAGCCAAGACATGCTCTTGCATAAAATTTATGCGAAAATTGTGCTGTATTCAGTGATAAAATTGTAAGATATCAGACAGACTGACTGACTAACGGTAGATGTTTCAATTAATTTGATTTTTGATTGCATTATAGTTAATTAAATGATCGATCTTTACCAACTACAACAATTTATAAGCAAGTATAAGTATAGGTGTAAGTATGTTATAGGAAAAAAAAAAATTTGTAAATGAATTATTGACTGCACCACTCTACCTACTTGATTATGTATGACTTCCAATTATGGTTTTCGGTTAACTTGTTTCTACTTTGCCCCAAAATCACATTAGATTGCATCTGTGATGTCGATGTCGGTGTCGGTGTCGGCATCAGTCGGTTCCTTTGGTTGATGATTTTCCAACAACCGCTTTTGGTTTTCTTAACCTTTTTTATTTCACAGTATTTTTGTTGATTTTTCAGATTAAAATTGAAATTGATTTTTGAGGTTTTGTTTTGAGTTTTTTGTGTTTTTTTTCCTTTCGTTTTTAGGGTAGCAATCGATCGATGACTGATTTCACGCATTCAAATGTCAACTTTGAAGCAAACGATAATTATTCAAATTAATGACTGCTCACTTTTCTTATTAATTTAAAAGTTTTAGGGGCATGATATGTTGCTCTCTCTCTCTCACTCTTCTCTTTTAATGATAATTTAAAATGATTATTACATGAAACTTAAGCCGCTGGTAAGTAGAGCAGAAAAGTTTTCACACACAAAAAGTAAATAAGGATGAATAGAGAGTGTGACATAAGGTTTGTTGTAGTTTCCCATCATCGTCAACAACAACACTTGCGATACACTAATGTCTGTTTATATACCATAATAGGAAATTCATTGAAAATTTAAATGGATAGTAGTGATAATGACATAATGCACTAAATAAACAAATTTACGTGGAAGTACTCTTCACCCCCTCACCCGCAACCCAATCATTTGTTTAGCAGCACACTTACTCTGATGGTTTATCATAAAATAAATACTGAGACCCACATACTTCCCCTAAGTTAACTTTTGTTTATATTTTGGCGAAAAACAAGACAAAATCGACCAAAGTTATGACTTTTTAAAAGCTTGTTAAACTGACGGCCATTATATTTATTTCATCATTAAGTAGATTGATTGTGGACAGATTACTTCATATATGTAAAAATCTTGTGGTGCATACGACTCATAAAAGAACACCACAGAACACTGTAATTAAACGTAACCAACGCATTATTGTTCCTATGATTTGCTGATGATTCATACAAATGTACATCATTAGTCGTAGACAGAGTAACGAAACTTTAGTTGCAAGTTTCATTATTTCTTTCAATTAAGTAAATCATAGTGGGCACACATCCATCTATTCAACCCACTATTCTTTAATGCGCTTACTTAAGCGTATTGGTACTGCGGCAGTTACAAGTGTCAAAATGATGTAAGGAGGGGTTCCGAGACCATATATGGAGTAAAATAATTAATGCCTTCTCGTTAAGTAACTAAAACGCACACAGACGCACACACACATCACGTATGCCTATGCATATAGTAACCGACTTTTTGAGTAACTTATTTATAATTTATTTGTCTTATTTTTTGTATATATTTGTTTTTTTTAAGTTTTTTTTTACATTTTTAATTTATATGTTTTAAATTTAAAGTTTTTTGTTAAATTTCTTTCTAAATCATTTATTTTCTAACTTACTGCAGGGAACACACACTAAAAATTGAAACAAAGAGAAAAATGCTTTTTTTTTTTACTAAATAAATAAATTTCAATGAGTTTGTAATAAATTTGAGAAAATTAATTATCCATTTTATTGTTTATATACGCAGTCACAACCTATGTATGTTTATGAGTGTGCGTGTGTGTGTGTTCGAGGTGGTGGTAGCATTTGTTTCTGTTTGTTGTGTCTAAGTGAACACAACAAACACAGTCTCCCAAATGTTGGCGTTTATGATTTATGGTATATGTGTAGTTTCTGTTTCTGTTTCTGATTTCTGTTTTATTTATGATCTTAATGATGGTTGGTTGACTAATGTTGTTGTTGTTTTTATTTTTATTTAAGTAATATCTTCATTCTTGTGTGGGCTGTCGAGGTTTAGGTTATATTCGCAGATATTAGAGTTTATTGCAAAGATTAATTAGATTTTTTTTATTGTTGTTTTTAATAATGGAGGAGTTTGGATTTTTTAAACTGTGCAAGTAATTAAGCGAAATATTTAAATTATTGGTGACTAATTGTTATTAATTAGCATACGATTTAATGTAGAAATAATTGGTTGAAGCCATCATCTGGGTAAATATAATAAATTTCATGTAAGAAATAAAACTTCACCATGAAAGCTTTTAAAATACTTTAATTCCAAAAGAAATTATTCGATTTGAAAATGATTTTAATCATTTGTATTGAGTAAAGAGGAATCGAATTCTATTTGGATAAATATAAATATATTATGAATATATGAGTTAAGAACCATGATTGACAAAAATCTATTTATCTACTACAGAAATGTAGCTATTAAATTGAAATTTTGTATACATATTTACAATTACTCCATACATCCAGGTGTCAAAAATGGACGGGTTTTGATATTGAACACGCCCACAATTAACAAAAAACTCCTACTCAAAGTAAAAACTTGGCTGACAAGCTGACATATATACTGTTAGAAGGCGTAATCATGAACCTGCCACGCCCACTCTTTGTGTAAACATATGGAGGGTATTTGAGTATTTGACCTAAGCCAAATGAAATTGTTTTTTCCTTGTATGGTATTCCCAAGGCGTTACAATAACAACAAGCAACGCGTATATAAATAATATTATTTGATATATAATAAATTAATGACATACAGATTGTTTGCATTTAAGTAAATAAACATAGAATGAAATTACTCAACATAAATCATTTAAAATATGGCATCTTATCTATAAACTTATATCAGACATCAAGGTTGTTTCTTTACACGGACACACGCACACACATTCACATAATTCCCCTCAAAACTAAGTGCATGTACTGTATTAGCTAAACAGTTAACAATTGTTGTAGCTAATATTTCATTTTGTATTTTTTCTACAATCGCCCGAACGAAGCAAATAATGTGAACAAGTATAAAAACAACACATATACACTTCAAAATGTTAAATAGGAAGATAATACAATACAATAACTAACCAAGTGAAATAAAAGCATACTTCACACCTGACTTTAACTATATATTACATGTATATAATATCTCGCCGCTGCAGTTTTAATAACAAATATAAAAAATTGTCTTCAATTAGTTGCAAATAACATGAATTAATTATAACTATTATAAAAAGTATGTGTCACTTGGAAAAATGTTTTGCATATAATTATGTACAATATATACAAGACATAAAACTGTACTGCTTAGTATTATACATATATTTGTACCCATAAAAAAGAAAAAAAAACTATGTAAGCGTCATGTAAAATGAGCTGTAGTGTAGTAATTAGTTGAAAAAAGTAGGTTAACAAGTAATTTTCTTAAAATGTTGTATATATATATATAAATAAATAAATACAGTTAAACCTATATTAACATATATATAAAATGTTTCAAATTTAATGGAGAAAGTGGGTAACTAATATATACACGTAAGTAAAACCAACTGCCCTAAACGGTAAAAAGTTTTTTGCAGTAAAATTTGGTAAAATTTTAATAAAATCCATTACTTAAAAGATACATTTACTTTCAAAATATTCTAAATGTTTCCTACTCTGTATTTCAAAATTGACACCATCCATTTAATTAATAAACGAGAAAAATTATTAAAAAGTCATTTTCTAAGAAAATGGATAGTGTCACGCCCACTAATTATAGATCCCCTAAAAGCTAAAGAAATTTCCAAACGTTTGCAAAAAATTTGACCAAAATCGGAGCAGTAGTTTTCTAGTTATAAGACAATCAAATTCACATTCATTATTGTGTGTGTGTGTATGTATGTGTGGTCGTAATTTGAAAAATCACAAAACAAACATGAAAATGTTAGCAAAATACCAGGCGCCCAGAATGCCGCAGTAAGCAAATTTTGATTCTAGATATTTTTTTAAAGCCTTATAACTTGGAAACGGCTGGACTGATTTTGTTCAAACTTTTTTTGAAATGTTGTAAATTAATTCAGCTTTCAAACAAAGTATATTATGTGGGCGTGGTACAACCCATTTAGTTAATAAACGAAAAATCTCTATAATCTTGCGTATTGTTAAATGTTTGAACGAAACCTTCATTATAAGTTAAATACATCAAAAGTTAGGGCCTTCAGTAGCTGAGTGGCTAAGTTGTTGTCTCAGTAAACTCTTCATATTGTAGACATGAGTTCAAATTCAGCTGAGAAGCAAAATTTTATAAGAGCCCCGAATAAGAAAAATTCCAACAAGAAAAATTCCAATAAGAAAAAATTCCAATAAGAAAAATTCCAATAAGAAAAAATTACAATAAGAAAAAATTCCAATAAGAAAAATTCCAATAAGAAAAATTCCAATAAGAAAAAATTCCAATAAGAAAAAATTCCAATAAGAAAAAATTCCAATAAGAAAAAATTCCAATAAGAAAAAATTCCAATAAGAAAAAATTCCAATAAGAAAAAATTCCAATAAGAAAAAATTCCAATAAGAAAAAATTCCAATAAGAAAAAATTCCAATAAGAAAAAATTCCAATAAGAAAAAATTCCAATAAGAAAAAATTCCAATAAGAAAAAATTCCAATAAGAAAAAATTCCAATAAGAAAAACAACAAACGCATCAAAACGCATCAAAACGCATCAAAACGCATCAAAACGCATCAAAACGCATCAAAACGCATCAAAACGCATCAAAACGCATCAAAACGCATCAAAACGCATCAAAACGCATCAAAACGCATCAAAACGCATCAAAACGCATCAAAACGCATCAAAACGCATCAAAACGCATCAAAACGCATCAAAACGCATCAAAACGCATCAAAACGCATCAAAACGCATCAAAACGCATCAAAACGCATCAAAACGCATCAAAACGCATCAAAACGCATCAAAACGCATCAAAACGCATCAAAACGCATCAAAACGCATCAAAACGCATCAAAACGCATCAAAACGCATCAAAACGCATCAAAACGCATCAAAACGCATCAAAACGCATCAAAACGCATCAAAACGCATCAAAACGCATCAAAACGCATCAAAACGCATCAAAACGCATCAAAACGCATCAAAACGCATCAAAACGCATACAGCAACAGCAACAGCAACAGCAACAGCAACAGCAACAGCAACAGCAACAGCAACAGCAACAGCAACAGCAACAGCAACAGCAACAGCAACAGCAACAGCAACAGCAACAGCAACAGCAACAGCAACAGCAACAGCAACAGCAACAGCAACAGCAACAGCAACAGCAACAGCAACAGCAACAGCAACAGCAACAGCAACAGCAACAGCAACAGCAACAGCAACAGCAACAGCAACAGCAACAGCAACAGCAACAGCAACAGCAACAGCAACAGCAACAGCAACAGCAACAGCAACAGCAACAGCAACAGCAACAGCAACAGCAACAGCAACAGCAACAGCAACAGCAACAGCAACAGCAACAGCAACAGCAACAGCAACAGCAACAGCAACAGCAACAGCAACAGCAACAGCAACAGCAACAGCAACAGCAACAGCAACAGCAACAGCAACAGCAACAGCAACAGCAACAGCAACAGCAACAGCAACAGCAACAGCAACAGCAACAGCAACAGCAACAGCAACAGCAACAGCAACAGCAACAGCAACAGCAACAGCAACAGCAACAGCAACAGCAACAGCAACAGCAACAGCAACAGCAACAGCAACAGCAACAGCAACAGCAACAGCAACAGCAACAGCAACAGCAACAGCAACAGCAACAACAACAGCAACAGCAACAGCAACAGCAACAGCAACAGCAACAGCAACAGCAACAACAACAACAACAACAACAACAACAACGTGTTCGTGCATGCTTGCAAATACCAGGCGCCCAGCATACCTCAGCAAGCACATTTTGTGTGTGTGTGTATGTACGTGTGGAAGTAATTTTAAAAATCACAAACCAAACATAAAAATGTTAGCAAAATACCAGGCGCCCAGCATACCCAGCAAGCAAATCTTGATTTTAGGAATTTTTTTAAAGTCGTATAACTTTTGAACGGCTGCACCGATTTTGTTCAAATTTTTTGTGAAATGTTGTAAATTATTTCATCTTTCAAACGAGGTATATTATGTGGGCGTGGCACCACCCATTTAGTTAATAAATGAGAAAAAATATTAAAAAGTCATTTTCTAAGAAAATGGACAGTGCCACACCCACTAATTATAGATACCCTAAAAGCTAGAGAAATTTCCAAACGTTTGCAAAAAATTTGACCAAAATCGGAGCAGTAGTTTTCTAGTTATAAGCCTAGCAAATTCACCTTCATTTTTGTGGTCGTCATTGTGAAACTTCTATTTATATACGAGGGGCATTTAAGCTAACTACTATGTGTGTGGTTTTCCTTTTTTTCTTTTAAGATGTCACACAGAGAATGATGAAAATCACCCTAGAGATTAAACACAAATTTGAAATGCAACCAATCACACATATACAAGTCATTCAGAATTAAAAAAGAAGAAAAACAAAAACAAAAGGACAAATTTTATATTACACAATAAATCGGATGATTATCTATATACAAGTCAGTTGAGAATCAAGTGTTGTATAAAAAGGGATTGCGCCTCTTTAATGTGTGTTATGCCCTTTCAAAAAACAATAACAAAAAATGAACAAGCAACAAATAAGAAAACTAAATTTGGCTTAGGCCAAATCTTATATATCCTCCACATCAACAACCGGTGGGCGTGGAAGGTACATGATTACGACCAGTCCAGTTTTACGGTTTAGCTGAGTATGGTTTTTTGTAAATTGTGGTCTTGAATATTGTAGGACCACGCCCATTTTTTGAACATCGATGGATGAGGTGTAATTATAAATATTTGTACCAAATTTCAACTTTTTAGGTAATTTTTTATGGCAGGTAAATAGATTTTTGTCTATTGTGGGCGTGGCTCTTGACCGATTTTGCTTAATTTAATTACCGATAGACGTGCAGGAACTAGAAGTGTCTGCATAAAATCTCTATAGCTTGAAATTTATGACTATGGGAATACCGTTTACACGGACATAAGGACACACGGACATATGGACGTACGGACATATTCGTATAGATCGACTTGTAGGGTATCTGGCGCTTTCTTCTGGGTATTGCAAATGCAATGACAAACTTAGTATACCTTAGAATCTTATATGAAGGGTTTAAAAATCATTTGATGTGATTGTGATAACAAAATGAAATCAATCAAACAATGCAAAGCCAATAAACAGAAAGTAAGAAAAAAGGGGGGAAAAAACTTTTATTAAATCTTCAATATTCAGCACCACATTCAGCTCCATATATAATTAAGTATAGAGCTTGATAAGGAGACAGGCTTACCTGCACTTATTCTAAGAACGAAACATAAACATAAGAGACAGACAGACAGACAGACATACTCATATAGATTGATTTTATAAACTTTATACATATATTCTCTACAATTTCTTATTCATTCTCTATATAATTATACAAATCTTTTATCCATATGTTTATAACCATTCAGGCTTGAGGTGTAACACACAGATGCGGTAAGTGTTCATGGACACACTTTGAACATAATAAACAGCCACTTGTATTGAGTGTATAACAGAAGCGTGTCGTTTAAAATGAAAAATAACAATAATAAAAACAACAACAACAATAACAACAATAATAATAACAATCACAAGAATAAGATCGATGTCTTGACAAAGT
The DNA here is from genome assembly GCA_963971445.1 of Ornithomya chloropus. Taxonomy (NCBI): domain Eukaryota; kingdom Metazoa; phylum Arthropoda; class Insecta; order Diptera; family Hippoboscidae; genus Ornithomya; species Ornithomya chloropus. The sequence continues at coordinate 4,973,955 of OZ020532.1, forward strand.
GACTCAAAGTGACAGCAAAAGGAAAACAAGTCTTCACAGCAAACAGAGAAAAATTATTGTCATACATGTGTTTTGTAATTAATCAATGCCTGCGCATACTGGCATCTGATAATTCGATTTAAAGTCACTATCTATCTATACATAAATATATTGTATATTATTCTTTTTCGTTCTGTCATAATTCTAGGGTAATTGTTTATATGGGTAAGTGTGCAGTAGAGAGAGCAATGTTTTTATCATGCAACCACTACTGCTGTTATGATTTCATTTTTCATTTAGCACAAGTGTCAAGGCTGAAAAAATCCATAGCCATAGTGGAAATTGCTGCCAATAAAAAACATATGAATCTTAATAAAAAATCAAAATAATTGTAAATCAAGGGCTAGGAGTTGTATCCTAGAACTGCCTTTGTTTCTTTCAGAAACACTTTTTATTATGATAGGTTGTTAAAAAAGCATGATCGAATCCATATTTTGTTAAGTGAAATGAATTATTTTATTCTCCACATAAAATGGGACGTTTGTTCTTCGTCATCAAGGACTCAACAAATTATTTATTAGTGATCAGCATTAACATTTTATTCTATTTTAGCTATATCTGTCTGTACGTCCATCTGTTGCTTTAATGCTGTCAGTTGAAGAGTTTAAGACATTAAGCTGAAAATTTGAGTTTTCTGTAAAGGCTCCTATTTAAATATGGTAAAATCCATAGAGAGCCACACCCACAATAAACTGTATTAGTATGGCTACCAAATTTCAATTCAATGCAAGTAATTTTTATGATTGGGAGAGTTTTTTTTTTCAAAAAGTGGGCGTGACTAAAAATCAATTATGAGGAAAGTATAAACATTTAGCTTAAGTGAATATTTTGCTCAAATTTATGTGTCAGCTAACGGTATTTAAAATTTTTCCACCAACACCCACACTCACACACCTTTTTTAATAATCTAAAAATTATTCAAAATCCTCATTTTATTGAACATATTTTCACAAGAATTAAATTAATAATAACACCAACAACAACAACACCCAACTTAACACAGGTCGAAGGTCTTTTCCTTCTCTCTGAAGGAAACGTGTTAATGCCTCGCACACAATTATTGGCATTTGAGTTATTTATAATTACTTACATAGAAGAGAAAAAATGTCCAAAGTTGTTAAGAATACCATTTTTAGAAAAGGTAAACATCAAAGTTTTCTACAAACAAATCTATTATACTTGCACAATATATAAAACATATCAGATAATATGACAAGCGACGTTTTAGCGTAATGAAAATATAATACCTGGCAAAACATGAGCAAAGTGAAAATTTTACATTAAATAATAATTGATATGGTATGAGTCAGGCGGTACATTACCTGTACATAGTTAATGCTTAAGCGGGAGGTATGAGAAAATCAATACTTGTATTATATGCTTTATATATATAGAGAGTATATATGCATGCATTTATACAAGAATTATACGTGAATGTATATAAACGTGAACTAAATGAGAATGTTATTGCGTGTTATATCTTTCCTTCTATGTAAAGCATTTACATGGTATATAAAAGCAAAAGATAGCATATATACTAAATTATATATGTGTTTACATATGTTATGTGCATAAATATAATACGAGCACATTATCTTAGTGAGTGGTGTGGTACGTACGTACGTAGCTAGCTTTAGCTTAATAGATTTCAAGTCTCTTTTCATCGAATGCGTGCATATGGTGTAAATGTTTGTTTGTTCTCTCTCTCTTCTTCTCTCTCTTTTTCTCTCACTCATTGACTTGACTTTTCGTTTCGTTTGGATTGTTTATTATCCAGCTAGTCTGTGATTGGTGGCTTGTTATGAATGGCTAAACCACACCCATAACATTCATTTAAAAAGAAATACGTATGTAAGTATTTTACATTAACGGACTATTGTTGACTTTTATTTTTGTTAGTTATTTAATAAATACCTAAATATAAACGTTGTGTTGTATAAGGACGTATTAAGCTTTAAATGGTTTTGTTAAAGTTGTTTGCCATCTGAGGAGCTATTTAAAAGAAGGTTAACTTTCTTTTACAAATAAAGCTTTTTGAAGCTTAATTTGTATTAAATTACAAGCGAATGTATTTTTTTGTTAAATAATTGAAATAAAAGAAAGAATTTTGCAAAATTTTATCAGAGAATTTTGTGTTATAACATTTTTTTTATTGATTTGCTTATTTTTTGTATTCATATGCAACTTTTTATACTTATTTGCACATTTTTCATAGTTTTATATATTTTTACATGAATGACCACATATTTCATTTTGCTTATTTTTGCATATGTTTTGCATATCTATGTGGAATCAATTTTTTGATTATTAAGAAAGTTAGCATCTACGCTTATTTTGTACGTTTTATTCATATTTAATATATTTTTAAGCATATTGCCTAATTGTTGCTCATTTATTTGCAACGTATTCTTACTTAAATTTTATTTTTTTATACCCTCCACATAAGATGGGGATGAAACTAAGTTTGTTCTTATATATAATTTCTTGTACTCTAAACATGTCAATCAATCTCTAGCGTAAATGCATATTTTTAATGCATATTTAATACCTTTTTTTTGCATATTTTCTGCCTAAATTTTGCTTATAATATACACAGTCTACACAATCGATTCTTAAGTTACTGTCAACTGAGCTCTCTTCTACATATACAACAATAATTACATGAGCTTAAAAAGGCCAATTATCGTTAATCATTATATACACATATAAATTTCCATTCATTCATTCATTCATTTATTCATTCATAGTATTTTTGTATGTAATTGGAAAAGGAAAATTACGCATAACCGTATGATCGGTGCGTTTAATTTGTAGAAACTCTTATACTGTTATACAGCGCTTCCAAAAGAAAATGTCTGAGTACAGTTAAACAGGTAATGATCAGTAAGTAAGTTGTTCTCCCATCTACTTTGCTCTCACTTCACATTATTCTTCATTTTAAACAAACTCTCAGAGTGTTTAAAATATAATTGTTAGGAGAGTACCTTCTTCGGTTTCCCTCTCTGTATATCTGTATATTTGAGTAATTTTTTAAAGCCACCTGTAGTACGAGAAGGGAAAATTTGAGTTAAGAGAAGTAAGGAAAAACAAAGATGAATATTACCAAAAGTTGAATAAATATTAACCAAAAAGTAGCGCATTAGAATGTAGGGAGCACAAAAAACTCCACATATAGACAAACATGTAAGTAGTTCTCAAACAGTAAGAGCCTAACCAGTCAGCCAAGATAACGCAGCCAGTAAAACTCTATGTGTGTACAAACACCCACACCCCGCCTGCCTGCCAGCCTGCTAGCCAGCCAACCAACTAGCCATGCTCTACAATCATTGTAACGAGACTGATCAAAATGAAAAAAAAGACAAAAAACAAAAACAAAATTACATACAAACATAAGTATGTAGAATGAAAACAAAAAAACAAAAACAAAAAATAACAAACATTGATGGTGATACGTCTAAGCTGAACCTTCGCTTATCCAGTCAGTCAGTCTGAACTCGGTTACCGACAATGCGGTGTTCGTGCGCGCTAAACAGCGGCCTAAACCATCTACCATCACCACCACCACCACTACCACTACCAACAATACAATCCAACCAAAAGTAAACCCCAAACATAACCAACTAGTATAATATTCAGCATCTTGCTGTACAATACGTAACGGAACATGTAAAGTAGCAACAGTAACAACAATGGCACAAACATGCGCTCAAATGCCGGATATGTGTTAAATTAATATAAAAAAAAAAATAAAAATTATTAATAAAAGAGAAAAGACAGCAGTGTTAAAATTTTCTTAAAAAATAGAAAAAGAATTGAAAAAATTTTATTTAAGAAAAAAAAAAAAAATAAAAAGAAAAAGAAAAAGAAGCGGTTGAGTAACAAGAAATCACCGAAAAGGATTTATTGTCGTTTTAAGTGATAAGGAATGCCGTCGCTAGGCCACTTTATTAAGCGTGTTATGCATTAAATTTTAAACTCAACCAACGTTAAAGTCAAGTTTAGAAATCGCGTCTTTTACACACACATACACACACACACACATGCTTATATAAAGTGCTTACAGAATATAATTCTTAAGAACCTTGTGCCTTGTTGCCTTGTTGCCTTGTTGCCTTGTTATATAATTTACTTCTATTGAAAAGGAAAAAGAAAAAAAAAAGAAAAGTGTCCAACAACAACAACAACAAAACCTGTTAACAAAAATGTGTGCCATTAATAAATTTTGCCGTTTCTTGTGTAAAATGTTCAAATTGTGGGTGAATACCTTTAAGCAGGCATTCGTGTAAATTGATATAAACAAGAAAAAATAAAAATGAAGAGATCTTTAATCACTTGAAAACGTGTCTATTTTCCATTAAGTACCATAAAAAAAAGTAAACAAGTGTTGAATAAAGAATAAATAAGTGTTGTGTTGAACCGTGCATTCCACTGTTTAAATGCATACGGATATATTAGTTGGTGAACAATTTGTAACCTCAACAAATTATTGGGTAATGCAGGTGAGTAATGAGTGGACAGCACAATGAGTGTATAAAAATATGCAATAAATGAATCAGTTTCTATGTCTTTAAATGTTAATCAAGCTGTCTGGGTTAGAAAGTGAAATTAAACAAAATTTTACAAATTACGAGTTTTTGGTATTCAAAGGTGGGGACCTTCTTTGAGGAAAGCTTTTATAAATGCTTCTTAATAGGGTTAGCTTTAGGCTATACATTCGCTTTAGTCTTAAACTTGATGAAAATTTCTTAAAAAGTGTAACTTATTAACATAATGACATGGACAGACGGACTCATACGGTTGAAACGGTCTCGAAATTGATTGTGATTGATCTTTAAGTCGAACTGGATATAAAATTTCGCAAATAATCTTTTAAAATTTTTACATTGAAGGTATTTAGTGACATTTTTAGTTTTTTCATTTTTATGCGTTACAAGAAATGCCCTTAAAAGCGCTACAAAACTAACTGTTTGTTTGGCTTGTATTGTCCGATATCACTTCCTTTCATTCTTTACACTTTTGAATCGATTTTTGATCACAATTTACGGGTACCAAAATGGGCCGTAGGGCCCAAGCGAATCTTTCTTTATTTACCTACCTATCTATAAGGAAAAGTTCACATTTTTATACCTCTCGATACCCTTCGAAAAGATGAGGAGTATACTATGTTTGTAATTCTATTTGTAACACCTAGATGAAGGTGTCACGTACACTACAACGCAATGTATACACATTTCTAATGAACATCAAAAATTTAGTCGATCTAGATATAAATGTCCGTATGTCCGATTCCAAAATTTACGACAACCAGCCATGCCCATCATTTGTATATAGATTTTGGCTTTAGTCAAATCTCATTTTTTTTTACTTTTTAAAGTAAACAATCGCCTGATGGACGTACAGACATATGTAGACTGGTTGAATATTTTAACCTCCACTGTCTCTATACTTTCTACACCCACTGTTGACTTATGATATTACAAAAAGTTATATTGAGAAAAGTACACACAAGTACATTTTCCTTTCCGCTTAATAATTAATTATTAATTTATTGACTTGTTTTTTTCCAGTTTTTGTTAACTTTTCTTAAGAAAGAAGCCGAAAATTAAAAAAAAAGGGGGGAGAAAGTCAATTGTATACACAAGAAAATATATAAACTTGTCATAAAAATATTTATGACCGTTTAGTAAATAAATTTGCAAATAGCCGAAGAGAAACATAACTACAATACAATATAAGTACGGCAGGCATACACAAGGGTCTATACGCGAGTGTATTATAGGTAAACAATTAATAAAAGTGTGATTCATAAACAAAACGTGAATGATAAGGAAAACATTTGATGTAACCGCTAATTTCAAAAGAAATTGTTAAATGTCTTCTTCTTACTTTTGGGTTTTTATTTCATTTTATTTTTGTTAAACGTAACGTTAAGGTGAAACGGAGACTTTGTGATAAGTAGCGAAAAAGTGTAATAAAACTAAATTTGATAGATTGGATCCTAAATACTTAAAAAAATATATGTTAACTTGTGGGCATGGCAGGCATATGATGAGGCCCTTTAATGGTGTATGCATTTCCGAGGGTTTTTTATTACTTAAAAGCGCTTCCGTGATGAACTGAATTGTCAATCATATATATTAGGGTATAGTAGCATATGATGGCACGGTTTTTGTTTCTAAAAATTATAATTTTTACTATTCCTACGGCTTTTAAAAATAAAAAAAAATTTACATTTTGTAACTGTGCCATTATACACTACTTTTCTCCTACTAAAATATTCTTCTTATAACTTGGAGTCTAAAGTTTATTAAAAGTTATTCTCGGCACTATAATTTTCGCCTGTTTATGTATTCTTTCATTCATCCCATGTATCGGAGGTTATTTATATAACTTTTGCAAGATTTTGTAAAACTATTAATCACAATTATTAATTTTACTTAATGAAAATTGAAAAGTTTATGCTTGTTTGCATAAACTTGTACTAAATTTAAAACCAAATTGATAATTTTTATAAAACCTCTCTCATGCTATATTTTTCTTAAAGCAAAAAACATTTCTACTTCTTAGTACCTCTCTCAAGTGTATTTTTGGTATAAATTGTTATGTAATTGAAACTATAATAAATGGTAAAATATAATATATAATTGGGCGTTACCGCCCATAAAATATCTGGGTGTTATTTACATGACTTACTGATACTTAGTTATCAATGGCTCTCCCATACATACATATGGCACCAATTTGAATTTGATGATGGCTCTAAACTATGTTTAATGCTATTATGATTGTATACATAGTTACATTAGACAATATTTGTATGTGTGTGTGTAAGAAAACAAGCTAAAGTAAATAGCCAAATATAATTATATGTAATTTTTCGAGTGTCGTGGGAGTTTTGTACGGTATTAATGTACTTATCTAAAGATTTGTTACTACGAACAGGTACATAAGTTTGCTTTTTATATTGTTAGTGTTGTTGTTTATTTATTTATTTATTTATTTTTTTTTTTTTTTTGGGAACACACAGTTACACAAGCTTGTTAACATTTATGAGTTTACGTTTGTTTTTTGTTGTTGTTTTTTTGTATTGACTTATCATTAGTTAACTTTTCTTGCTGGTGGGAAAAATCCATAAACGCATAAGTGTGGATAACAACAATAACAACAAATTTAAGTAAAGAGTAGATTATGAACTGTTTTTGGTTTTGTGCGTTTCTTTGATATATTATATTATGATTTTTTTTTATTTATTTTTCTCATTTTTTAAATTCTTTTGTTTTTGAAGTCATGCGACAATTTTATTGACAAAAAAAAGTTATGGATAAAACGCGTATATGTGAAAACAACATGTGTGTGTGAAATTTAATAACAAGTTGAAACTTAATTAGAGCATTTTTCTGGCCTTAACTTATTTGTAGGCTTTAATTCAAGTGAAGGGGGATGAAGTGGAAAGAGAGAGTATGAGTGAGATATTTTTGATTAATGATTATATATGTAAGGCTATCTATGTAAGACCAATTTGACTCATGCTTATTCTTCTTCTTCTTCTTTTTTGTTAATATGTTCTTTCATTATCTTTGTTACAAAAACGGATGTACGGACATGCGGACGTACGTACCTTATTAAATGCCTAAACGTTTTTTTTTACATATAAAAATTGACTAAAATTCTTAATAAACTAAATCAAAATTGTACTAAAGTTAATAAACAATAACCACGCCTACCACCACAGGAAAAAATAAACAACAAATAACCTGCCACTAATTCTATCACGTGAAACAAGTGTTCAAAAATTTGACATAAGTTTAATTTAATTTTTTTTTTATCCATTCACACAAAATAAATATCATTGAAGGTGAGGGAAGTGATATAAAATAAAATAAATATGATTATATGTGGACTAGGTAAAGAGGTCACTAGTGTCATTTTTATAAATGAATTTTTCTCTTTTTTTTTTCTGGTGCTGTTAAATTATACAGAAAGAGAAGTCTTTGTAGCATGCCGCCGGGGGCGATAAATGTGAAAAATCATTTCCTTGCACAAATTATTGGTTTAGTGTTACTCGTATTATGGCTCTTGTATATATTAAAACCCATACATGGGCCTAGGCAATACTCGTTTCTGCAAATAAAACAGACCATGCATCAGTGTGTATATGGTTTAATGTTTATTCGCAATTGCTATCTGTTCAGAGTTGTGTTCAACAAAAAAAATTATTTTTTTTTAGTTCTTGTTCGCTATAAGGCTCAACGTTTAGGCTTATGCTTTAATTCTAGTTAAGCTGGTTGTTTGTTGTTGGTATTGTTGTTGTTGTTGCTGTTGTTATATTTATCTAGTGTAAATTAATTGTTGTTGCTATTGTTGTTGTTGCATTCATATTTACTTGTAACATTTTTAAAAGAAATATTAACGATGTGTTGTTTATACCACAGAATCTATCCTCTCTCCCAGAATGTGTTAATTCTTAAAAAGGAAAAAAAACATATGAACATATTATAGTCAGTTATATCAGACCATTTAATAATGTATTCAAAACTTAATTTATTTGATCAATAGATAGATGTTTGCTTCAATGTGGGCGTAACTCATAACTAATTTTATTCAATTCATTGCGTTATAAAGAAACTGATAATATTTGTTTCAAATTTCAACCCAATAGAGTAATTTTGTACTACCAGAACATACGGACACCTCTTTACACAGCCAGATCGTTTCAGATTTTAATGCTGATTTATAATTTATATATTTTTTAGGTTCTATGAGATGTCATTCTATGCCTTGCATACATTATGAGAAACTTAATATATCCTTCTTCGTAGTGAAAAGAACAATTCGCACTTTTTTTGATGACATTAACACTTTATTATTAATATTATTTGCAAATGCTAAATATTTAACTTTCATTATAAGAAATATTCTCTCATCGGTTACAAAGTACGAAACATGGGTATGAGAATAGAAATATGAGGAGCAAAAGTTGAGATTATTGAGTATGAGGTGCAAGTTTAAAACTTATTTCATATTAAAACGTATTAAAAGATACATGTCTGGATGGACTCAGTTTTTGATGCTAATTAAGAATATATATACTTTGTAGGGTGTTGTAAGCGGAAGAACATACCCAGTTCATCTTATGTGTGAAGGGTATAAAAAACTCCAATAGCAATCTTTTTATTTTCAGTTCAGAAATACTGTAAAACTTATTAAATCTTATGTCTTCTGGCGCGTTGTCTCCCATCCATCTCTTACAAAGATCAAAGATTGCTATTAGAAAGTTGTCTGAAATAAGCAATCATAATATTGATATCTTGATATGGATATTTTTATATGTTAGTTTAAGTACATTTTACTTTCATATTAAAAACGAGGGTAGTTGCAAAAGTTTGCAGCTTAACAAAGAAGCAAGTATTTTGTGAATTTTAATTAAGTATAAACGTTATATTAAGAAGGAGGAAGAGCTTCACTTTTCATCATCATTGAATTAGAACCTCTGTAGATCTTTGGCCTGTTGCAAAAGAGACACGCTTTCCAGTCTTGAACACTCTTTCTCCAGTTTTGTACATCAATTTTTTGCAGGGCATCAAACACTTGGTCTCTCCACCGGTGTTTCAGTTACCTCTTGCACGACATTTTTCCAGTTATCTGTCGATTACCATCCTAGATGAACCACTTTCATCCATACAGCTTAACTTGTACTCAGCATTATTTCTATATCTTTAAACTAATTAAAGTTTAAGTTTACAGTAAGTCAAGTAAAGTTGAGTTTTCTATAATAATCATATTCATCTGTAGGAATAACTTAATGATAATTCTGTAAATAGAATAAATGCTAACTACCTAATCAGACCAGGCCATTGTATGACTAATATCATGTGTATAATGAGTCCTTGAAACTTTTCAAACTGCTCTCGTATATTGTTTATTCATAATTAGTTATAATCTTTAGTAAACGGGTGAGGCAATAAAACTCTTTATTTATTTATTTATTTTTTTAAATAAATTTCTTAATGAGTTTCTTATTTTATTGCATTTTTTATTTACTGATATTATCACATGCGTTATCGCATATAATTTATCTTAAATTGTTATCTGATTTTCCAGCTAACCAGCAATTGATATTGATTTGTTGATCTATGGCTGGTAGTTGTGAAATAGCATGTAAAACATAACGAGTAATTAATTAAAATTTAAATTAATTACAAATCGATCAAGACGTTGTAGGTAAATATTGATTTTCTTATTAAATTTAATTAGCATACACCACGTATTTACATACAGACATGAATGACTAAGTTTATGCATAAAATATAACAATTTCTGTTTACTTTGGTAAATGTTGTCACTGAAAATTTATTTAACTTTTTTGTTTTTGTTTTTGTCTTTGTGTTTATTTTTAAGCTCCAAAGGAACGTGCTTCTTATTATAGACAAAAATCAAAACAAAAAAACAACAACCGACAGCAATTTAAGGTGGGCGCTTACTCGACTATTTTTACTAAAAAAAAAAAAAAACGGAGGCCGAGTTAAAGTGGGTGTGTTTTAAAGTGCTAAACAGTAATTAACTTAGCAACAATTAAACTATAACTAATTGTCTTAGCATACGTTTATTATAAACTTTCATATGCAATATTGTCATTACCATTAATGACAACATGATTATATATGAGATGCATGTTTGCCATTACTTTAATATATGTCGCTTAAAAAATTCAATGTTCATTCGCCTTCGTGGTATGCATGGTACTTTTTCATATATATGTAAATTGACTGTTATACTCTACATATATTGTTTATATTAACTGTAGACCATATTTAATGAATCAATCATGCGAACGGTTGCCTTTGCCGCAAATGGCAAATGCTATTAAAATCAATTTTTCCAATAAGTAATTAAGAAATTAAAACAAGTGAAAATATAACAAACGGTACAGTTGGATCATTTAATACCCTATAGATGATAAAATACTTCAACAAAGTATTAGGAAAGTTGTGATAATCGACTGAGATGAACGTTTCTTTTTTTGGGCGCCTTTCTGTATATAAGATTATGCGTTAAAGTTCTCATTATTTCATAAATTTTGTATAAGAACAGTTACTTACAGTTATTTATCTAGATTTTAAAAATTTAGAACCGATCGCAACATTTTTAGAACCCTCTTTCCATATAATAAATTTTCACGTAGAGATTTATAAGGCAATGCCTCTGAGTATACTGATCCAACTCCACTTAAGTGATGTAAAGTATTTAATGGTTCGTTATAAAAAACTATAATAATTTCGCTGATTTTTCATTAGAACATTTTCCGAACTACGACCTTTTTACAAACTTTACGGTTCATTCATCTCGACTTTAACGGCAACATTTATTTAAGTATCTATAGTCAGTTCAATGTTTTAAATTGATTCAAATTTTATCTGGAAATGTTTTTTCTTTAATGTTTAGCTGAACTCAGGCGATGCCTTAGCCATTTGAGCTACTGAAGAGACTTTTTTACAACTTCTTAACTACGTTTACATGTTATGAAAAATTTTATATAGTGGAAGAGTTATTTCCATCTAAAAAGATTCAATATAAAAAAAAACTTTATTATAAGTTGTGGAATTGGGCAGAAGCTTTAACAATAGTTTACTCCGAGTTCACTTATCAGTAAATAATTTTTACACTCTCTCTACATGCTCCCTTATAATCAGTTAAGAATTTCAAAAATTTATAAAACTTATTTTATAAGAAGAAGAAGAAGAATCCAATCTATTCGATTAGATATTTTTTGTCCACATGCCATGGTTTTTCTATATGATAAATTTCCAAAAAAATATTAAACAAATCTCCATATCTACAGTGTATACTAGGCAGCATCATTTAGACGGACCGACAGACATTTATATATAATAATTCTTCTCCTAAAAAGATTGTGAATTGAAAACTTTATCTTTAATTGATTTCATCAGAAGCAAAACATTCTTATAAACCGAATATAACTGAAGCGATTAAAGGCATTATCAGGCGATTTTTATGCATATGTAATGACTAGACTGGTGATTTTTATGATTTATTTATTATTTAGTACAAAATATGTGCATATGTTTGTGTAATTAGTATTTCAGTAAATAAATAATTAAAAGTAAATTTAACAAATCAACTGGTATTCTATTATATATCATATTTTAATAAATTGAATTTAATTTGTAACAAAAGACCGGCACAGGGGAACAGGAAAGGGGGGGGGCACTTGCTAAGAACAGGCATTCGTGGTATTTGCATAATATACATATTTGCTTATTTATTATATTATAATCAACATATTTGTGTGAAATTCTTTTCCTATATACAATATAAAGCTTATTATATTTAGCTTTAATTGATTTATAATTTTTTATATAAAATAGATTAAACAGCGACTTACATGCTTTCTTTTAGAACAAGATAATAAATCTTCTGAAAGTGCGTTTTTCCTGTTTTTTAATATTAATTATTAATTATGGTGAAATAAGAATAAATGTAGAATTTATTATACAATATTATATGATGTATTATTTATTTCTTTAATTAGGTGTAAATTTTCAACTTATGTATGAGTAATACGAAGAAAACGTTTAAACAATTGCTTCCTTTTCGGTGTGTAATTGTGGGTGTATTATATAAATCATAAGTATCCCCTACATCTAGGTTTTGATTGTTGTGATTCTTTCATTCAAAAGTATTTATACATGTAAGGATCTCTGATGCATATTTTTTGCATGCTTACAAACGCATTACCAAACATACCATATCCTCCATCATTTGTGTAGGGTACGTAAAGTGATTTTGAGATGATGAAAATATGTCTTTGTTGATTTTTAAACTTCTAATTATACAGATTGTGTCTTATAAAGCAACGTATGGTACAAAGCGGTGAAATGGTTGATTGACTTTTTGGTTGAAATGTCTGTCAAAGCGTTTTTTTTTCCTTTTTTTCTTTGTGATATAATCAAATTTCGGTATCATTGAATAAAGATTTTTACCGTCTAGTTATGTTTCATTATATTTAACATACCATATAACGGAGTCAAGATTAAGAAATTATATGCTCCAATGAACAACAACAAACAAAATACGAAAAAAAATCAAAAAAAATAAAAATCTGTATTTTAATGGCCATCAAAATAATACGATCACGTGCTTTTATACGTAAGGCAATGACAAAACACAACAACAACAACAACTACTACTAAAACATTTTTACACATTTTGTCTCTACATACACACATATTGTGTTAGAAAAGATTGAATGTTGGTGGTATGATGTCCAGTCTTGTTGTCAATAATGTGACGTGATCTTTAGAAAACCGCAACGAAAGTGTGAGTGATGGGTTTTTTTATAATTCGTGGCAGTTTATATATCAAGTTGTTATTGCTATTGTTGTTGTTGTTGTTATTGTTACTACTTTTAACCTCTAATATTTGTTAGTTTATACGTGCCATTGTGGTCACTCGATGATTACAACCAAGACAAAGAATAAGAAGAAGAAGGAGGGGGAAAAAATCACGAATAACAAATATTGTGTTTTTTTTTTTCATCTTTATTTATTATAACGTTCCTAGAGGTGCTGTTTGTTGATGACAGCGTTGGCGGTTTTTCGTTTTCTGTTTTAATGCATTGTTGTTGTTGTTGTTGTTGGTCTGTATCTCTTTGTGTTTGTGCTAGCCCCAGCAGTAGTTATAATTCTATAATTTTTCCAAATCATATGGAAAAATTGGCATCTAATTGATTTTTACATCCTACAGAGCTTTAAAAGTTTCTTTTCGCGTTTTTCGTTTTTATTCACATAATTATTTTTGTTTGGTTTTTTCAAAATATATATATATATATATATTTTGGCATTTCCTTTGTTTATGTGCTCGGTTAAAGGTTAATAATCCATATGATATCAACAAAATTATTTTTATGATATTTTCATTTTTCGCTTAATTTAATAAATTATCTCTAGTCATACAGTACAATACCTACACACACACACACACACACACACACATTATTGCAAAGTTTAATGCTTTAAGGTGGAAAATTTGACACAAATTCAAATGCAACGTTTTTGGGCTTTTGTTGTTTATGTTTTTTGTTTTGTTTTTGTATTCGTTGGTTACCCAAATATTTCATTTTGAATAATTTTATATTTTTTGCTAAATTGTAATTTGGTTTATAATGAGAGTTCACGATCAATTAATTTATTATTATTATTATTGTTGTTGTTGTTGGTGTTGGTGTTGGTGTTATTGTATTATGGTATAGGAAATATCATGCATACCGCCAGGTGGAAGATAATAATAACAACACGTATGGGAAAAGATTAACTTTACGACTTTTGGTGCAATCTAAAGAAACAAGTAAAGCTTGATTCAATTAACCCCCTACACTACGTTATCGCCATCATCATCATCATCCTAACTAACCGTTACAACCTAATTAGGTCTTTGGTTTGTTGTAAGAGGGAACGCCACACTCTTCGCAAGTCTTCTTTAGTTGTGAGCATCATTATAGATCGTTTCGTTCTTCCTCTGGCTGAAGCGTTTTACATGACATAGCCTTCATCTAATTATGTAATAAATGTTTAAGAAATTTAACGAAATTTCTTGAAAAATTAGAAAACAGTTCAGTTACTCTTAAAAAACCCTTACGTCACTTCGATTTCATTCCGAATATATTTCCAAACTCGCGTAGACGCTAATATGACAACTTTTCTCCTAAATTGGGTCGTCTATTATCTATTTAGTAAAATTTTCAACGAAATTGGCACAGAATACAGATTTGGCAAGACATCCCAAACATAATCGCATAAAATCAAAACTTCTTCTCCTATATGATCCTCTTAAGAAAGATATCTTTCTATATTGAAAATTATGTAGACATCTTTACAATATAATTACAATATAATTATAGTGTACACGTCTACTAGTCATACAGTTAACACTTGAAAGACAATTTAATTACAAAAATAAAATTGTAATCGAAACAACATCCTGCCTAAGCTTCGCTGCCACACTTTAAATATAAAAATCTCTATTGTCTTAGTTAATAAATACATTATATGTATATATATATAAAAGGAAGCTTGTATGTTCATTGATGACATGTTGTGTGATGTTTAAACCTTCTACAGCTTGCCAGCTTACCTTTGAAATCTTATACATTTTTCATATACCGCTCTGTTGTGTTCAATGATGAGCCATGAAAAACTATTGAAAATTTAAATTTAATAAAAATACAATGTAGTGCCTAACATAAATTGTTAAATTGTTATTGCTGTTGTTGTTGTAATGAATGAATTGATGATTGGTTGAATGGATTGGATGGATAGATTTCATGTACAGGTTTAATTTTAGCACAAAAGGGTCAACATTTTGGGGTCAACAGCAATAACGGTGGCTGAATATTTTCGTTGTTGTTGTTGTTGTTTTTTTTTAATTTTCTTTTTTTTTCTTTTTTTATTAAACTGATTGAAACTTCATTTGAGATGAATGTTGTCTACTACCATACTGTACTATGTAGTAGACTCTGGTCTGGGTTAACATAGGTAATAAAAGAAACCACAGCAATAGATATATACATACTACATACACATGCACGCACACACTTATACACACATACACGCATACCAGGTAGTGACCGCATTTTATATATAGTTTTATGAAAAGCAAGTGCAACTTAATGGATTGAACATGTTTTGCTCAGTCTGTCTTTCTGTCTATCTATCGGTTATCGGTTATTCACGTTGTGAAAACTTTAACATTTTTATTTTTATTTTTTTAAATTTTTTTTGTTTAGGTTTAGTGTGTAACGTTTTTTTCTTCTTATTTATTAAAATTGTTTGTACACATACACACACACACACATACACATACATACATACATACAAATATGGTCAAAGATATGCATTTGTAATCGTTAAATATAAGGTATGTACGTACGTCCATATTATGCCTCATATGGTGAGGCACGTAAAGTCATTTAAAAAACACTTGGGAAATTTCTACATAGCATGTTGTTTCTATCTCTCTAACACCAACTATCCCTTACTCTCTCTCTTTCACTAACTCTACTAAATACTTTATAGGTCAGAGGTTACCATAAATGCGTATGATTTATAATGTTCACCATATGCACGGGACAAAATGGAGAAATTGCACTAAAATAAATTAAATTTCATATTCATGTTATTTAGGACACACTTGTGTATACAAATATAGTATGTATGTATATAAATTATACAAGTAAATGAGATAATTTATTATGCAACTATAAATTATAAGAAAAGCTGTTTCAATTAAATTAATTATGATATTGTAACCAGAGTAGTAAAGCAACCATAGGCCAGGTGAATCAAAACTGGTTACTAAGCTAATTTTCTTAAAAATGTATCACATAAATAGTTTTGCTTAAAAATTTATAATTATCTAAATATGATGCAGGGGATGAACAAAATAATATGAACGCCATGCAATATAGTACATCTTGTTGCGTTTTGGCAACACAGCTTCCGTGTAAATAATGCAACGCGTATGTATTGCACAGTTTATGTGCCAAATCTTGTAGATTTTATTTCAGTATAATATTCACTTTGTTCTGGGACTTTATTAAAACAAGTGATCGGTGAAATGTGTGATCTCTCAGACTTCGAAAGAGGGCAAATCGTTCGTTTTGGTTAGCGGGAGCGTCTATGTCGAAAACAACCAAATTGTTTAACGTTTCACAGCATATACAAAACACGGTAAGACATCATCGGCGAAGAGGAATAGTGAGCGAAATTTAGAGACCTCCGAACATTAACAAGAATTGTGGCTAGACCTCATACAACTAACGCAGCAACACTCACTTGAGCAATACTGTTGTCAACAAAAATAGTACGGTAACATTCTTGGAAGAGCTGCAATTGCGAAACCCTCTATGTCATATGTTCATATTATTTTGTCTATTCCCTGCAAATATTGTATATTTTTTGGAATTCTTTAAAGTCAAAAGAAAATTTCCATGAAATTCCCATAAGTTTAGTTTTGAATATTAATTATTAGGGTGAAAATTATGCACCCTCCTGCTGTATCCCTCCTAGAATGTTATTTGTTTTGTAAACATTTTATGTATTTTAAGTCTATGACGATGATGATGATGATGTGCAATCAAACGTGTTAAAAATATAGCACAATTTTCTCTCTCTCTCTCTCTCTCTTTCTCCCTCTCTCCATATTATATTACACTTTTTAAATAACGTTTTCTTTTTTTTTTTTTTTAATGTTTATGATCAACGGATGTGTGTTTATTCAATGTTTTTTTCTTCTTCTTTGTTTAATTTGCTTTTACATCGCTGCGCTTTTGTTACTCATGAGAAATGCATTAAAAAGCAAATGCTGTTGTTTTTTTTTATAATATGGGCCACGTATACTATCACTCATACTATATACATATATAGAATACGAAATACATGCATCCGTGTCATAAGTAAATTTCAAATCCATTGAACCTTGAAATGACTGTATGAACGAATCGATCGATCGATCGATCGTTGTATTGCGTTCTTATTTAATAGTTGATTTTGAACTGGCTAATAGTGACTACTTGTTGCATGTAATTTTTTTTTCCTTTCTTTGTGATTGTTATTGTTGCTTTTGTTCAATGTTCAGTGAAATTCAAATCAATTATTTTATAATTCGTTGTTAAAATATAAATTTTCCCCCTCGTGTTTATTTTGTTGTTGTTGTGTTTTGTTGTTTTTTTGTTTTTTGTTACTGGACGACAGGATTTGCGGGCTATTAATTTGTAATTTGTTGTTGTTGTTGTTGTTATTGTTAGCTTTAGGGGAATAATAGCAACAGAAGCAACCGGCAACAGTTGTCAGTTAAAATGTTAACTGAATGCCGCTAGTATGTTAAGGAATGATCAATGATCATTGGCAATCATTGGAATGGTTTGAATTTCACAAAAAAATCAAATATCCAGCAGTTTTTGTTTATTCAATAAAAATATAATCTGTCATCGTCATGTAGAAACTTATTAAGAAATATTATTAAAAAAAAAAGTTTGTTTTCAACTTTTCATAGTTTCTCTGGCAATAATCTTATCTAAGGATTTTCTCCGGTTTATTTTTGGTAAAAAAAACGTCCCAGGATTTCTAATATATTTAAAAAAAAAATTACGAACGGACGGACAAATATGATTAAATCGAATAGGAAATTTATTATGGACTGAAGGACATAACAAAAGTGTTTGAAGATATCATAAAAAAATTTAAATTTCTTAGCCCAGTTGTTGAGGCAAATAAATAGATATACGTCGATTGTGGGCGTGGCTCTTAAACGATTTTGCTTAAATAGTGCATTTTGTGCATAAAATCATCATTCATCTCAATATCAATGAAAATTTACTTCCGTGAGAATGCCAAAAACAAATAGACACATGTCGACTCAGTTTTTGATGCTGATCTAAAATATATATATTTTGTAGGGTGTGTCTCGTCCTCTTCTGGGTGTTGCAAATAGAATGACAAACTTATATAGTATAGTATAGTATAGTATAAGAATTTAAAAAAACGTTAACCCTCTATTACGGTAAAAATGCCTTTTATGTGTAAATTCGATTATTGAATAATTTATCGCAAATCAATCTAAATATTTATCATTGTTATTGTCTAGCAATATATTGAACAATAAATGCAATTGTGTGATTGATTGTTTTACCGTTGATATCTATTCATTCAACAAAAATATATTCACAGATGAATAAAATGAAAAAAAGTAATAAAAATAAATCCAATATTACCAAGAGGTTATGCCAAATGCTAAAGAAACAAGATATTGCCATAAAAGTATGCTAAAAAAAATATTAAAAAAAAAAAAAATATTCTGCATTTATGTAGAATGCTTAAAAAACAAATCAAGGTATCGTTGTCAAACTACAAACAAAGGAAATATCAAAAAATAATTTGAATATGTAGAAAAAAAAAGACGTTTAGGTACTTTGAGTTCATGACGTTCAGATGAAGTTCAGATATCAACTGCATACATAGAGCATAAAAAATATTTTTGTCACAATTTTTTCTTTTCTAAAAATCTTTGCTTAGTATTCTTAGGTAAGGAAACATTTAGCAATTATGTAGATTTATGTGTTCATCTGTACGTCCAGAACATTTTTTGATTTTATGTTCTAAACATGAACATTGTGAAAAAATCCTTTTGCTAAATTCTAACAAATCATAGCAACACACATACTAAAATGAAGGGAATATTGTTTTGATTATAACTTTACAACGACAACTTTGATTTTCATCAACTTTTTTGCAAACATTTGGAAATTTCTCGAATTTTTCGTAGATTCTTAAGCAATGGGCGTGGCATTGCTTATTTGCTTAGGAAATGACTTTTTCAAAAATACATGTTATTTATTAACTAAATGGGTAGTGCCACGCCCACATAATATACTTTGTTTGAAAGCTGAATTAATTTACAAGCTTTCACAATAAGTTTGAACAAAATCGGTGCAGCCGTTAAAAAGTTATACGACTTTAAAAAATTCCTAAAATCAAGATTTGCTTGCTGACGTATGCTGGGCGCCTGGTATTTTGCTAACATGTTTATGCTTGCATGATTTTCAAAATTATGACCACAAAAATGAAGGTGAACTTGCTTGGCTTATAACTAGAAAACTACTGCTCCGATTTTGGTCAAATGTTTCGCAAACGTTTGGAAATTTCTCTAGCTTTGCGGGGATTGATAAATTAATGGGCGTGGCACTGCCCATTTCCTTAGAAAATGCGTTCTAAATCATTTTTCTCGTTTTTTAACGAAATGGGTGGTGCCACGCCTACATAATATACTTTGTTTGAAAGCTGAATTAATTTGCAAGCTTTTACAACAAGTTTGAACAAAATCGGTGCAGCCGTTAAAAAGTTATACGACTTTAAAAAAAATTCCTAAAATCAAAATTTGCTTGCTGGGTATGCTGGGCGCCTGGTATTTTGCTAACATGTTCATACTTGCATAATTTTCAAAATTATGACCACAAAAATGAAGGTGAACTTGCTTGGCTTATAACTAGAAAACTACTGCTCCGATTTTGGTCGAATGTTTCGCAAACGTTTGGAAATTTCTCTAGCTTTACGGGGATCATAAATTAATGGGCGTGGCACTGCCCATTTCCTTAGAAAATGCGTTCTAAATCATTTTTCTCGTTTTTTAACGAAATGGGTGGTGCCACGCCTACATAATATACTTTGTTTGAAAGCTGAATTAATTTGCAAGCTTTTACAACAAGTTTGAACAAAATCGGTGCAGCCGTTAAAAAGTTATACGACTTTAAAAAAAATTCCTAAAATCAAAATTTGCTTGCTGGGTATGCTGGGCGCCTGGTATTTTGCTAACATGTTCATACTTGCATAATTTTCAAAATTATGACCACAAAAATGAAGGTGAACTTGCTTGGCTTATAACTAGAAAACTACTGCTCCGATTTTGGTCAAATGTTTCGCAAACGTTTGGAAATTTCTCTAGCTTTACGGGGATCATAAATTAATGGGCGTGGCACTGCCCATTTCCTTAGAAAATGCGTTCTAAATCATTTTTCTCGTTTTTTAACGAAATGGGTGGTGCCACGCCTACATAATATACTTTGTTTGAAAGCTGAATTAATTTGCAAGCTTTTACAACAAGTTTGAACAAAATCGGTGCAGCCGTTAAAAAGTTATACGACTTTAAAAAAATTCCTAAAATCAAAATTTGCTTGCTGGGTATGCTGGGCGCCTGGTATTTTGCTAACATGTTAAAACTTGCATGATTTTCAAAATTACGACCACAAAAATGAAGGTGAATTTGCTTGGCTTATAACTAGAAAACTACTGCTCCGATTTTGGTCAAATGTTTCGCAAACGTTTGGAAATTTCTCTAGCTTTGCGGGGATTGATAAATTAATGGGCGTGGCACTGCCCATTTCCTTAGAAAATGCGTTCTAAATCATTTTTCTCGTTTTTTAACGAAATGGGTGGTGCCACGCCTACATAATATACTTTGTTTGAAAGCTGAATTAATTTGCAAGCTTTTACAACAAGTTTGAACAAAATCGGTGCAGCCGTTAAAAAGTTATACGACTTTAAAAAAATTCCTAAAATCAAAATTTGCTTGCTGGGTATGCTGGGCGCCTGGTATTTTGCTAACATGTTAAAACTTGCATGATTTTCAAAATTACGACCACAAAAATGAAGGTGATTTTGCTTGGCTTATAACTAGAAAACTACTACTCCGATTTTAGTCAAATTTTTTGCAAACGTTTGGAAATTTCTCTAGCTTTACGGGGATCACAAATTAATAGGCGTGGCACTGTCTATTTTCTTAGAAAATGCCTTTTTAATCATTTTTCTTGCTTATTAACTAAATGGGTGGTACCACGCCCACATAATATACTTCGTTTGAAAGCTGAATTAATTTACAAGCTTTCACAAAAAGTTTGAACAAAATCGGTGCAGTCGTTTCTAAGTTATAGGACTAAAAAGTATGTTTAATCAAGATTGGCTTACTGCGCAATTCTGAGCGCCTAGTATTTTTCGTAAATTTTGATGTTTTTTGTGATTTTCAAAGTTTTCGCAAGATATGATACTAAATCGAATGATATATTTAAAGGTGGGTGTGGCACAAGTGCCACAAGTGAAGCAGGTTATTGAGTGTAAGGTCTAGTCAGACCCTCATGTGAATTTCAAAGAAAAATTCTACAAAAATACATTTTTAAAACCTTCCAAAACGATAAGCTCCAATTCCTCTCTTTGTTTTAGTTTTTTTCATTTATTTCTACCACTTTGTTGCAAAAATAAACTGTTTCTAAAAAAAAATTATAATGATGTTGAAATGAAATGCAATAAAAATTTGTTTAAATAAATTTCCTATAACGTACAATACACAAAAAAAAAAAAAATGAAATCAAATGAAATAAATCAAAAGGAAATTAACAAATTTCGTATTCATTAAACAAAACAAAAAAATATAAAATATTTACAAACAATCGATATGTAAACAAAAACAAAAACAAAAAAGAAAGAAAATGTCAGTTTTTCTGGTCATTCGTCATGCGCAAATGAGCAGTAGTCGCGTATACCCAACAATATATATAAAAAGAAGTGTAAAATAAAATGACGAATGAAATGTTGTTAGTGTATGTAAAATCAGCAAGTAACAAGTAAGTAGAATGAAACCAGTGGAGCTTAATAAAGCCCCACCATAACCGTACATACACACACATATTGAGAGAGATCACCATTACATTGGTTGACAAGTATTAGTCGCGTTTGTTTTGTATTTTTTAATTATAATATAAAAACGATTTATGTTTTAATAATGTCGGCATAGTTAATGCATTTATGATATTTGTCTTTTTATTGTAAAGTGTTTAATAAGTTTGACGAATGGTTTGTAACTTTTATTAATAATTATTTCGTACTATCTCTGTCCTTTGTGCGTCCAATTGCGCAATATTTTGATCACAGTTTTTGAGATATTTCAATGAAATTTGGTGTAAGGGCGTGTTTTAGTGGAAAATGGTTTAAATTAGATCTTTTTAGGGCCCCTCTCCATATAAAGCTTTTATTTGAAATAAGTCTTTAAATGATAAATTTTAGAAATTCTTAATTTTTTTTGACAAAACTTGTTGAAGAGTAGTTAATTAGATTAATAATTGTCTGTGTGCAACTTGGACTAGAACGGACCATTCTTAGAACTCCATAAGAATAATATATCATGGAATGCCTCAGAGTTTACTGGGTTAAGTGGTGTATTAATCGGACTTGACCGTTTGTAACATTTTCATTTGTTTTCTTACTGTTTAGGGTATTATAGAGCGATTATAGGGCTTAAATGAGTTTATTTGTTGTGTGTGTTGTCCTCTCATTATTATTCTATAACAATCATTCATGTTTGTCTTCTTATGCTTTTGCTTATATCTTAATCATATTTTATATAAAGTATTAGTTATATTTTTAACAATATACAACTTTTTAAACATACATATGATGGCCATTACATGTATATCTATATGTGTGGCGACCATGCGCATACATTACATGTGTATGTTTAAAGTGTCTTTCTCTCTCTCTCTCATCCCTCATACACGTAATTACGTTAAATCAACATCAAATCTCTATAAACACACATACACAATTCAATTTCAATTTTCAACTGAGAGATAAACTACCACATAATGCATAATGGCCAGATAGCTGCTATCGTTGTTGTTATTATTGTTGTTGTTGTTGTTGCTTGGTATTTAGTTGCTTGTATTTTAATCGTTATATGAAGTTTGTGGTGTAAATGAAATGAAATTTGATTTGCTAGCTGCTTGTCGTTATATGCATGTATGCACATACATACAAACACACACATATTCACACATGGTGTATACAGCTCTGTACAGCCCCATTTGTTATCATTATTGCGCTTATATGCTGTATATAGTTATCTCTATATTATTATACTCATGTTCATATAATTTTGATGAGAAAGCGTTTTTTTTTTCTTTACGGTTGTTTACTGCTATTCGCTATTCATTATATTGTATGAGTGCATAGTTGAGAGTTTTAAGCTTGGTGCTGTTCTAACATTTACACTCTTCTAAACATGTGAGTACAAGAATGCTTGTATTTTGTATTTTTGTGTTTTTACACCCTACACATAAGTTGGAGGGTATATTAAGTTTGTCATTCCGTTTGTTACAACTAAAAGAAAATGTCAGACACTATACAAAGTATATATATACATGATCAGCATAAAAAATTGAGTGGATCTAGATATATATATCCGTGTGTGCCTCCGTTTTAGTTATTTTTAGCGTCGTAAACTTTGAAATGTTTAGCTGAATATTTGTACCAACACTACATCTAGTTTCTACACCCACATCTTTATTTAAATTGGACAAAATTGCTTGAGAGCCACGCCCACAATCGACAAAAATCTGTTTATCTGCTACAGAAGCAAAGGTAAGCAAAGGTCATCTTATTGCATCAACGTACCAAAAATGGGCGTGATTGATCAATGAACACGCCCACAATTAAAACAGACAACTTTAGACAAATTTAGTTTTCTTACTTGTTACAAAAATACTTGTACATTGTTTTTTTTTATAAAATATTTATGTATGTGTGTTTAAATTTACAAGTGTGCGCATGTCTGTTCAAATAAGAGCATTAATTAAAAAATACATACATAACATTTTTTATATATGAGTGGAGTATGAGTGGAGACAATATCTTTTGTTTAATTAGACGCCATTTTTAATTGCCCATTAACATGTTTACCGTTCTTTACATACGTATGCTGCCTTCATTTTGTACGACATTCAAAAGAATTTTTTCTTAATTATACTCGCATGACAGCTTTTAATGCAAACGTTGAAACGTATCAAATGTAATGGCTTCAATTTTGAGTAACATTAGCTTGCAGCCAAAGTCGCTTATTATTTAGTAATCAGTATTGTAAGGTAATCGCGTTTAGCCATAGCTTAAGGGGGTATACATAAGGCTGGACCAAAAAACCGTTATGAATTTTTTTCCTCTATAGTATTATCTGACCACGCCCATTTTTCGCACTCACATGGTTGGGGAAGTTATTAATATGTGGACTAAATTTCAATTTTATAATTAAATTTTTGCTGCAAATAAATGGAATAAATTTGTCGATTGTGGGCGTGGCAGATTTTTCCCATTTAAAAGAGAACACACATACGAACACATGAACATACATGCCTAGATTGACTGATACTGATCAAGAACATATAAACTTTATGGTATCTCTGACGCTTCCTGCTGGCTGTTGCAAATAGTAAAATGGTCCGATGTCAACCCAACTGACTGGTTCGGTCACTTTTACTGTTTCGGGCAGTTAATTAATGTGGGTTCAAGTAAAATATTACAAGCCATAATTTCTATATTGTTTATTAATAATTAATTAATATTTAAATGTAAATTCAAGTTATAAATATAAACAATTGTGGAATGTTGTAAATAGCAAATCGACTGTTTTTCTATTATGATAAATGCAATTTTCAATTAAACTGACTTACATAATTCTATGGTATGCATTTATATGCACGTACATACATGTGTGTATCGTTGGATGCATAAATCTGATTTATTTTCCATTAAAAAAAAAAAAGAAAAAAATCGCATTCTTTGTTTGCGGTCATAACTTGATGCAAGATAGAATAGATTTTTTAATATAATTATTAAACTCTTTGAAATGCACACACATTCATACACATAATATGGTTTTTATTGATTACACATAAATTAGTATTTTTATATTAAACGTTACATTATTGTTTTTATATGTTTTTTGTTATTATTGTTATTGTATATGATTGACAAATTGAATATTTAATAATAGTGAGTAAGTTGAGTGCAACAATATTGTATTAATGCAAAGTATGCGCACAAACGTACACACATGCATGAATTTATAAAAAAGTTTAACTAACACGTACGTACGTTTCTATGCTTAGCATTAGAACAAATACACAATTAATGTGTCATTTGAAATTGAGGGCGTGAAAGAACGGACGCTAACATTACCAATAAACAAACGTAATAACAACAACAGCAATCAGCATCACACTAAACGAACTTGAACACATTGTTGAGGAAAATAAATAAGAAGGCTAATAAAAATTGAACTGATGTGTTTGTTTTTGGTTTTTGGTTTTTGGTTTTTGGATTTTTTTTTCATTTTATCACAGTTGACTAAACATTAATAGAACCAACAAATAAAATAAATTTTAACCACATATTTGTTTATTGGAAATACTTGGTAAAATATTTATATTTAAGGTACTAAGGTATACTAAGGTATACTACTTTATTCAAACCATTTGCAACGCACAAAAGGAGACGTCCGTATATATATTCTTGATCATAATCAAAAACTGTACGTCTATGCGTCCATACATCTGTGTGTTCTTAACCTTCTCAAGGTGGTTAATCTTCAGATACTGAGCTAAAATTTTAATACAAACACTTTTAGGACGCAGAAAATTATTAAAATCGTACAAAATTAATCAAAAGCGACGCCACAATCGTGAAACGATTTTCTAATAAATTTTCATCAAGTCTGTATTCCTTCTTGTTACTTGGATTCTTGTAATTTAGAGCACATTGTAAAAAATTAAGGTCACATGTATCATTTACCCTCGAGCATAAAATTGCAAAAACTTGCAAACATTCTAAGCTCAAGGTATAAGAACGTATGTATTACCTTTCTTAAGGTGATACCGTATGATACATAAAAATAATAATAACAAAAAAAAAAAAGGAGAAATTATTGTACAATGTAACAATAACAACAATAACTGTAAATTATTCCACAAAAGAAAAAAAACCATAAACTAGATGAACAGTGGAATTGTGCAATGTGTGCACGTGTGTATGTGCTGTGCGTACATATACATACGCTTCGCTGCCATGTAAAACGAGTGAGTCACCCAGTCACCAAAAGTCAACTCGTTTACATTGTTGCGTTGCATCTCAGAAAATGAACAACAACTGTAGAAGGCACAACAACAACAATAATAATAACAACAACAACAAATTTCTACATAAATATCGTTTTGTTTACAGTGGTTGCTGTTCCTTTACCTTTAGTTGCTAATAATTCTGGTGCGTGTTTTTTTTTCTAAAAATTTTTCGCTGCTGCTGTTGTTGTTGTTGTTGTTATTATGATATTGTGGCATTGTTTTATTTATATGTTTTTTTTTTTATATACATATAAAAATATTTAGTGGGCTGCATTTCTGTAGCTGAGTATCTGTATATGTCGCCTTTGCATGTTTAGACGTATACGGCAATAGGTTAAGAGTTAAGATCGCGCTGTAACATATGTATTCCCGAGTATACAATTTTTTATACACTTTATATAAAATAAGAAAGTATACACAGTTTGCTATTACATTTGTTACTTCCACTTTATCTGTAAAGGGTACATTTCTTCACAATCTCAAATTTTGAACTGATTTAATGTCCGTACGTCCGTCTATTGTTGGATTGTGTAAAAAGTGAGATTTTGAGCAAAAATCTTCATATAAATTATTTGTTGCTTAGAAAAGGTGCTTAAATTTGGAAAAATTATTTAAGTGCCACGCCCTTAATCATTCGCATACATATCTATCAAGCTAAAATATTAAGTTAAAGAGGTTGACATTTTATACCTTTCAATTTTATTTAATCCATTAATTATTCATTATTAATTAAAATGGGTGTGGTCACTTTTAAAACGCCCACAATTTTTAAAACTTTTAAAACTTTCTTAAGCAGAATTTAAAGAGTAAGTTATACTCTCTTAAAGGGCGTAATGGTGTACTTGCCACGCCCATGGATTTGCTTATAGGTTGTTTAAGATTTGGCTTAAACTTAAGTTATTGTTTTCCTTTATTTTTATAACATTACATGTGTACGCGTGTAGGTTCTTAATGTGTTTTGAAATCCTTTACACAACACACGTGCGCACGCATTTAGCTAAATCATAGCAATTTAGATTATTTGGTTTTCCATCTTGTGTGCTTCAGATTTTGTTGTTGTTTTGTTGTTATTTTCGTTAATATGTATGCGTGCCTGATTGAGGACTATGTATATGTTGGTGATGCTGGTGTTGATGTTGATGTTGCTGACTTGTGCTGCTTATTGCTTATTATATGTTATTGCGGAAGTTACTTTTTTAACGTTAAACATTTATTTCGTTTTCTTTATTTCACCACACAGATGTTCAATATATAATAATTGACGCTTATATGTAAATCGTTTATTGGAAATCAAAAATAAAATGATTCTATTTAGCTTAGAGGCAAACTGTTGATACCCACCACATAAGCGTTTACATTTATTGGCCGCAATTGACTTCAAACTGAGGCTAAATGAAACGATTGTGGTGGTTGTGTGTAGAGTTCGAAAAACAATTCTTCTTCTATGACTAGATTGACTATAAAATGACAAAAATGCTGCGTAGTATGCAAAGGTCTGGTTGAGAGACTCTTATCTTACGCCAACCTTTCAAATAATTGCTGGTACGCTGTAGCCTTTCTTTTAAGCTATAAATGCAAAACACAATTTTCTCTTTATATATATATATCTGCAGTCTGGTAATTAAGCAGCAACCAATTTACAATAACCATCTTATCTTGTATCGTGTTGTGAGATAAATAAAAAGACGCTTATAATGGGAATCCTTTCATTATTAAATCGAGATTGCATTGAATTAATTATATCGACGTTTACATATTAACACACATACACTTATACATACTCATTAATAAACATTTTTTTATACTCTTATCTCTTATATCTCTCAAGGTGATGGGATTATAATTGAAAACATAAAAAAATCAAACCATAAAAATATATATAGATATATGTGTGTGTATATAACTTTGACATTAATAATTTACATGCTACTCAATTTCTATAAATTTATAAGCAAATCTATATAATATAACAATATATGAAAGACATGCAATAAATAGCCAAACAGAAGACATGAAAAGACAAGACAGGATGAGACAGACGTACGGACACAAACTAAACTACATAACAAACCGATCCATGGACAATAATAATCAATGGATGCATACAATACATGTGTAGACAAAATCATCAGGATGCAAGTTTTTTTTTTTATATGCATATGTGTGCGTGTGTGTTGGTGTATGTATTTCTTATTGTAATAACAAATACCACTCAACACATGAATTGTTAGCACAGCATACCGTCTGTCTAGCATGTTTAGTTTATATATATTTCTGTCTTTTTCTTGATTTTTTTTCATACCCTACACATAAAATGGTGGATATACTAAATTTGTCATACCATTTGCAGCATCCAGTAGAAGGCGTCACAAATGTTACAAACTATACATATTTTTCATCAGCATCAAATACTACAGTACAGTCGGTCTAGGCATAAAAATTGAGCTATAAAGTTGAAATTTTATATACAAATTTATAATTATCTCATGGATCGATAAGTAAAAAATGGGCGCGGTCGTATAACAGACCCGCCAACAATGAACAAGAAAGCGTACAACTCGACTTTTAAGTTAATTTGTAGTACATACCGTATTAGAGGGCGTACTAGTGTACGAGTCACACCCAATTAGGGTATTTAAGTTTTGGCTTAAGCCAAATTTAGTTTTTTACTTATTTTATTTTCTTTTTTATTATATTTTGACTCCTTTATACTCAGTCTGAAGTTTTCTGCACAGCTTAATATCGACATAAAATTAAGTAGAAGAAATTATTATAGATGTCAGATAATGTAACAATTATGTTTTCAAACATGTTGTTGGTGATTTTTTTAGTATTGTTAATATTGTTGTTGTGGTTATTGTTGCTTTTATTTTACACCATTTTTATGTGGAACCAATTTTATGGCATATGAATGCATAATAATGGCCAATATTAGTAAAAGTTTAACTACAAGTCTTAAAATGATGTTTCAGCAAGCAAAACTAAAGGAATTTTATTACATCTGTATGTCATTGATTTTAACCAATTTTATGAATAATTAGCGTTTAAAGAATATTAATACTTTTGCTAAGTTTGAGGGAATTTTTTCAATTTTTTACGATCATTAGAATGATTTTCTCATAGAGTTTTAAAGACAGAGTGACAGACATGACAATTCTAGGCAGTATTTGGAAATGATTCATATTAGCTTTTTGATACATCCTTCTAGGTATTGTATATATTGGAACAAAGTAATATATTCCTGTTGGTATGGTGGGTGTAGTAGAAAAAACCTTAGTCATGTAATATTGTCCGTACGTCCATTAATGTCCGTATGTCTTTTGTAAGTAAAATAAGAGAAAAATTTATAAACATCTATACCTTGAACACTAACAGGAAGCATATATATATATATATATAGCATAATATGTAATATAATATGATTGAGATATATGTCCGTACGTCCATTTTATAAATTTTATCAAAATAACATTTCACTGCACACGATCTTAAAAAATGAATTTTGTTTTCATTGGTAACGAGTTCAATTAGCTGCAAGGTAAAATATTTTTTGTTTTATATGTTATCGCCAGCACAAAGGTATAGTTCAAAAGGTCACCATTTTACAATTGACACAAAATGTGTCCCCCACACGGTGACACTATCCTTAAACAAAACATATAAAAACAAAAACAAAATATGGCAACAACAACAACAACAAATAACAATGTTAATAAAACATATAACAAAGCAAGTAATATAAAATAAGCCGCCGCCATCAGCAACCACCAACAAGAGCAGGAACAGCAACAGAAACAGCAACAGAGGCACCAGCGGCAGCCGCAGCAGCATCAGTACTTTGCGCTGGTTATAAGTTGAATTGTTCAATTTTTAGTTATATTGTGTACTTTGTGAGTATGTATGTAAGTGTGCAGTGTGGTGTAGTGTTCCTATTGTAAATTGTTAAATTTTTACCTCGGGGCGGTCATGAGTGTATAGTCAGACAAATCAACTAAGCAAGCAACAAACATACATACATACATAGATTTTTTCTTTTTCTATCAGTTTTCATAACAAACACATACACGGCACATCCACTTATATGTTGTACAGCTAGCTGTTGCTAGTAATTGTCATATAAAGGAAATCGTGATCACATGTATTATTAACGACTATTTATGATTGGCTATTAAGACTTTATTACAACGCCAAAAAGCTTTGTGCGACTTTTTCCTGTCTTTAACAGCACAGTGGTTTTTGATTAATACGCGCCATAATTCATTGTTACGAGTTTTACTGTATATGCTGCATTCCATGCAACAAGGCAGCAAGGCAGCAATGCAGCAAATGCAACACAATATATATGATTTATATTAAATTAAATTATCATGCAAATATTTGCACCATTTTTCAACATGTATTGTATGCTATATAGTTTGCCAGGTGTATGTGTATGTAAAAACAATTAAATTAATATTTTTTTCTTTTTTTTATAATAAGAATTTTTATTTTCGCCATATTGGAAATGTTTTCAAATAGTTTTGAATAATGAGTGGCTTTGTGAGATGGAGGACACTGGTTGTAATGTAGAAAACACAGTGACTTTCAATAAAAAGTGTCAGGTTTCTATTTTTCACATATAGTTTAAGAGTTAAAGGTACCGGATAAAATTCAAAGTTAGTAAAATGTGGTTAGAAAAAATGTGAGACATGTATAGAGATTTAAAAATTATGCAATAATTTATTTGTTATTTAGAGGGGATGAACAAACTTATAATATGAACACCTCACCTAAAGGGTTTCGTAAATGCAACATGATATAGATAAAGTGACTCAGATATTAGTGCTGATACTTTGTAGATAATTTGAATATTTTGTCTTTTATGCTATGCTACAAAAAGAATGACATACTTAATATAATCCCATCACATACGATATTCTTTGTCTACCTTTGTAGTACTAATTTCCTTCATGTGTCACAAAAGCTTGTTTAGAATCTATGATAAATTTAATCATGCCATTTACTATATACCTTTACCTACATGTAGGTTAAAATTTTGAGGGTTAATTTTACAGCATTTTTTCAAATCAATTTTATATCCATACAGACAAAAACTTGGCTAAAAGCCAAAGCTTTTAAAGATTACTTTCAACAATGATATTAAGAATTAACCTAAATGTAAATGAAATTTTTGGCAAGTCAATTTTGCTTACATATTAAATAAATTATTTTGATTACAAATGTCAAGCTTTACTTCAATATTTTTATCCGTAAAGTGTCCGCTTAATAAATTGAAACCGTTATTAGTTGCAAAGAACAAAAACCACTTGACAAAATATTTCACTTTTACTTTGATCATTCCAAAGTCATAGTGATAAGTAAGCTATGCATAATTTTATATGCACAATGCAGCTATCGCATACCAATTAAAGTAATGCAGTAATCCATGTTAGCAATACATATAAAATGTATATCAAAACGTGACATTCTCATCACAATTTAATGTCAATGGCTTAAAATAAATTCCAATATAAAACTTGAATGCATTAATATTAAGCGACTACACTGCCGCCGATACTTTACTCTAATACCATATTAGAGGAGAAAAATGCGGTATATAAATAGCAGAGACACCTGTCTTTGCCGCCTAGATAGCAATTGTCAAAACCATTTTACATATCCACCGATAATGAAATTGATTACTTGACACTTATAAGGTCTACCAGTAATAACATTAATACGACCACTAAAAACATCTATGTGAGAAAAAAAAAACAGAACAAAACGAAACATAAATTTATTGAAAATGTATGAAGTAAAAAAGAGGAAAAAACCAAGCAAGCAAATTAAATTTGGCTTAGGCCAAATCTTAAATACCCTCCACATCTAAATCAGCTTGCAAATCAAGCTTGACGCTGTATAAGGTTTTTTGTAAATTGTTAGCGTATCTGCTTTCCCATCACATCTATCTTTGGCACTTTGATGGATATAATAATTATACATAGGTGTACCAAATTTCAAGTTTATAGGTAAATTTTTGTAACAGATGTAGAGATTTTTATCGATAGACGGACATACGGACATCTGCCTCGATGTAGTTTTTGATGCTGATCAAGAATACAAGTACCTTGTAGGGTATCTGATGCCTCCTTCTGGATGTTGCAAACAAAATGACACACTTAGTATACCTTCCACGTTATGTGGAGGGTATGAAAATACATTTTAATGCGAGTACATAAATATTGTAAATATATGGGAATTAAGTTTATGTTGATAACAAACATTAGTGTGATTACAAATTTTTTTTATAGCTTAAAAGCAAACTAGTTTTATAGGAAATGTGCCAAAAAAAAATTGGCTTTTAATGATTTTTTTTTTATTAAAAGCCATTTAAAAAAAGATTTATGAGAGCAGCTGCTTTTTTCTTCTAATGCATGCTTAAGCGTTCAAAAAAAACAGCTGGTAAACAAATCTGTATTTTTTTTATATTTTTACTTAATTATATATCACTGGCCATCAGTTTATATTAACATATATATCTATCACAATTATTTAATTACGTAAATGGCTTCAAAAGTTCCTTTCAAAGTTACGATCCATGAAATTCCGGTGTTATCATTACCAAACATATGGCTTTTTATGGTCATAAAGAAAAAAATGAAAAAATCATACAAATATTGCATGTCTCGCATGGTTGTTAACAAATGAGTGGAATTTTACAAAAACAAAACCAAGTCAGTTAAAACATAACACACGCTGACCACACGCGCCACACAATAACTATACAAACACACGCAATGATACAACAAAAAATAAAAGAAAATAAAATAAAAAAACGTCCAAAACTTCACTAGACATCCTTACTGCTGTGCCTTCTACACATGCCGTGTCTCTGCGGAACAAAGTATATCAAGTTCATGCAGATGCTTGTTACTGCCAATAACTCTCTCATAACTCTCAACGTTGAGGGTACTATAACGAACGTTCCCACATCACTTTTTTTTACCATATATTCAATATTTTATGTATTTTTAGAACAGTTTTTTTTTTCAACGATTCAATTATTTTTAGGTGACTAAAGACTAAGTGGTTTACATAACTACAGCATAGGGTGTTAAATAATTGAACTTGACTATCTTTTAACACTCTACACCTCAAATCTTAATTATATAAAGTTATTTATTTCATTTGCAACACCCAGAAGATCTTGATTAGCATTAAAAACTGAATTGATTTAAAAATGTCCGTCATTCCGGAGACTGTTCAGCTGCTTGAAATGTTTATGATAACAAAATTTATGTTAATTTAAGCTGAAATGTAGTTTATATATATTTAATGTTAAAAAATAAATTAGATAAAGTCGATCAACAGCCATGCCCACAATCGACAAAAAACGATCTATCACTCATAAAAACTAATGTTGTGTATGAAATTAAAACTTTTGTATACACTTTTATCATATTATTAATTAGTGTGAAAAATGGGTGTGGTCGAATAATGCTTCACGCCCATAATATACAAAAAAAAACTAAATTTTTTAAATTGCTTGAAATTTTTTACAAAAAAATCCTAATTAGTGTTTATATAGATGTGCTAAATAAAGGGGCGTGGTCGATTTTTTTAAGCCACACGCCCACATTGTACAAAAAACTGTATACCTGGGCCAACTGTTATATAATTCATGCACTACTACGAAGCGTAATCAATCACCTGCCACGTCCAGTTTATTTGTAAAGGGTAGTTAGGTTATGGCTCAAGCCGAATTAATTAATTTTAAAGTTTTTTTTTTTGAAAACGACTCATCATGAGAACATTATTATTATAACACATTAACCACCCTCATGCTTATGAATGTGTGTGTATGTGTGTTTATGCTCTTGGTTCTTTTTTACAATTATAGATAATTTTCATTGAAAATTTATTTCAGCCCTTAGTTAATGATGGTCAGATCATAAAAAACAGACTGACGTAATGATATGATAGTTGTGATATATTGTGTATGCGCGTGTGTGTGTGTGTGTGTGTGTATGATAATATTTATGTTATTTGAAGAGCATGTCTAGCCGCGCGTCTCTCAGTTAAATAATGTTTTCATTTTAACACCTTTAATGTGTAGCCTTATTTGTTGTTGTTGTTATTGTTGTTGTTGTTGTTTTTTTGTTTTGAATGACTCCTTGACGTTTATAGCCTTTTATATGCTGTTTAAATACTGTTAATGTGAGTTCGTGCCAGTTTGTTTAGTAGTTCGTGGTGCCTTCTCCTGCCTTTTCTCTTCATATAAAAATAATGTTTCTTGTACGACTTGGTATAAGCAGACTATATAGCAAAAAAGTAACTTAAATACAAATTATCACTCTTTAGCGATTAGTGCTTTGTTGGCCGCAGTTTGTAGGGTTTCGTTCAAGTCCTTTATACGCTAAAGGTTATAAATCGCAGATGGGCACGCGCCTTACCTGGCGACACCTTTATTATTTAAATGATGTTTTACTTTGTATCATCAACCGTTTAACCCTTAGGCTTTGTTTTCTTGTTTTTTTGTTTTTTTAAACGAAAAGGTTTTAATTAGAGTTAACAAAATGGAAAACAAAAACGAAATAGGGGAGAGTTTTTTTTTTTGTTAATTCTATTAAAATTAAATTGTTGTTGTCATATGTTTTATAGTTAAAACAAAAACATAAGGCTAATGAATTATTATTATAAGCCTAACAGATACGGATAAGTTTCGTTAAAACTCGAAAACAGTTGGATGGTTGGACGTTAATGTTACATTTGAAAGGAAAACCGATTAATTTAGTTATCATTGACACTTTATGATAATGAATTTTGTAAGAACACAGAAATTGTTGGTGACCTCAGTTCATTATTCAAAAATATTGGTTTATTTTTTACCCTCCACTTTAGTGATGAAAGTATACTAAGGGTATATAAGTTTGTCATATTATTAGCAACAATCAGAAGAAAGTGCCAGAGGCCCTTCAACGTATATATATTCTTGATCAGCATCAAAAACTGAGTCGATCTAGACAGGTATGTTCATGTGACCGTATGTCCGTTTGTTGATTGCATTCTACCGGTTGTACATTTTTAAATATTGAACTGAAGTATTGTACAGACACTTTTAGTTTCTGCACGCAGATTACTATTTAAATTAGGAAAAATCGATCAAGAGTCCCGCCCACAATCGATAAAAATATATTTCTATGCTACAAAAATTGAGTTAAAATGTTTCTTCATTATTGTTGTTGTTGTTGTTATTATAAGTTTTTTCTTATATAATATTCGTCTTACAAATATACATAATATATAAATTATACGTTGTTGTTTGCACTTATTTTGCAAAATCACGCAAATGACCTCATAAGCATGCGTAACACGTGAATACGGCTGAAGTGGACATTATAGGAATTTTAAATACTTCCATAAATGCCTGAATAAAATATAAGATTGGAATTCTCTCTCTCTCTCTCTCTCTCTTTCTCTCTGCATGGTAAGAAATCTTATGCTCTTCGTTGAAATTGAAAAGTTCTATTTTATCCAAACAAATTTCATTAAAAACTTTTATGTGCGGGATATATATATATAAAGCAATTTTCTCATAATCTCTACAATAAACCGTTCATTGGCTATATTTTGAAATAGCTGGGAGGTATAACTGATGATGAATTATAGCTTAAAAGACGGACATACAGACAGAATGCCTTGTATTTGATTAAGAAGTTTATCAAATCGAATCGAATTGGTTGTACTCTAGCAATATATTTATACGTATGTATAAATGTACGTTTATTGAAACTTAATTTTTATTTTTTTTTATTTGTACAGTTTTTTTATGACATTTATTTAATTATTGTGTTGTGTGAGTAGGATTCGTTTTGATAATCATTTCCTTACTCTCTGTTGGTGGTTTTCGGTTTTCTGTTTTCTGTTATTGTTCAATTCTCTCTGTTTTTACATATTTCTTAATAACTTCGGTTTGTTTTTTATTATTGCATGTCTTTAAACTAACGGTATTTTATTAAAGTGGCAAGTAGTTAGATTATTTAATACATGAAACAACAGCTGAATTTTAATGGACCCCTAACCGTCACCATAAAAGAATTGAGTTAGGATTCATTCGTATTTGGCCGTTGATTTGGTATTTGTTGTTATTGTTGTTGTTATTATTATTATTTTATTATTCAACATAGCATACATATAATTATTTTAATAATCATCATGAATATTTTATAAAGACAAGTGGAAATGTTATTTTAAAGTCCAGTTCGACCGAAGCGTTGTTCTACGCTAATTGGCTGTAAATCAATTATAAAATATTTCGTATAAAAATATAAATAAATAAAACAATAAAACCATATTCATGGATGTTAATAAAATGGAATAATTTTCCAATAAAAAAATCACTTCTTTAGCAATTGTTCAATAATGAGAGTAGTCAGTTCACTACTGTGCCACCATATAATATTCTAAAACAAATTTGTTGTAGTTTGTTATTGCATCAGTTTTCTTTTATTCTTATAAAACTCTCAATAATTATGAAAATGTTATTAAGCAAATTTTTGCGAATATTTCCATGGTTTTATCTATTAAAAAAAACACTTTTTAATCAAAACAGTTGCTTGAACAAAAATTCCATCTTCACAACTCTAGTGTATAGTGTGACATACATAATTAATGTAAGGAAGATTAACCAGATTAAAGAACCAAATGGGACCATTTTTAGAACCCCTTCTCATATAAGGTTTTAGTATAAAGAAAATCTTTATATGGCAAAAAATCGCAATTGTTTATATTTTTTAACAAAATTTGGTGAAGAAGGGTTAATTGGCATAATACGTAGCAGCACCAAATTTGCATTCGACCGAACCACTTTTTAGAACCCCTTCCCCTGTAACGCCAAGCGTTATTAATAATTTATGGAACTATATAGTGTACAGTAGGAAATGGTCGTTTAAAACCCACTTTAGTGTTTTTACTCAATTTTTATTTCTTATCATAATTGATTGTTATTCAAAACGCTTACCCTTGATGAGTGTTGGCATTTAATAAGGAAGCAATTCATTACAACAAAAATATTCAAAATTTTTATGGAATTTCTTGTATGTTATATATGTAAACAATAATATATATGTATAGTGTAATATTTGTTTGGTAAAACTTTTACACTAACACCAAACATTTGCATTCTTTTTCTTATATTAAAAAACTAACCAGACTGTCATCTTAATATGAAACAAATACAACACATTTTATTTTGATGCCATTTGATAGTTATTGATCATACAAATTCAATAATTTAAGTTGAATTTTGATTGACTCGCTCTAGAAGCTTCCATGAGGCTTCAAAGTTACCATAAAATATATGAAAAACAATCTTTGAAACCCTGCCTTCATTTTAAGTAAAAAAATATATAAATTATTTACATTAGTTCCAAAATTTGCACAGTACTACCTTTTACCTGATATGAAATTATAAAAAATAAAAGCAAATATTTGTGATTTGTTGTTTCTATTATAAAATTTTTTAATTACTACTCAAAATCTAAAGCTTTTCATTATATAATGGATCAAATAATATAAACATAATAATAGAGACATAAATAGTTTACGTAAGTGTAGCTAAATGTACACAATTCTTTTCTCTTGAAGCATATTACAACAACAAGACAAAAATAAACAATTTTATCAAAGATACTAAACAGAAGACAAGACATTATAAAACAAATCCATCAAAAAAGAAAAAAGAAAAAAAAACAAATATATTCAACTTTATTCTGTATTATGGTGCATTTTATAAGAAAACAATAAGCAATAACGAAAAAAAAAAGCAGGCAAATCAGCTTAAGGCCAGTGATAGAGAGATAGACAGAGGCTGACGGTGATGAGACGGACGTATAGACATTTAATCAGATACCTTAATGATCGTTATTGTTAAATCTAAATTTAAGTATTTGTTGTTGTTGTTGTTGTTGTTGTTGTTGTCGTCATTATTATTGTTGTTGTTTAGTAACTTGGTAGGAAGCAATAAAAATGATTTTTTAACAATGATTAAATATTCAATAATTTTTCTTTTAAATTATTATGATTTTTATACCCACCACCTAATATGAGCGGTAAACTAAGTTTGTCACCAACCAACTAACAGAAGTAAATACTAGAAGCCCTACAACGTATATATATTCTTGATCAGCATCAAAAACTGAGTCGATCTAGAAATTTATGTCCATGTGTCCGTGCGTCCGTCTGTTGATTGCATTCTCTCGGTCGCAAATTGTGAGATATTGAACTGAAATTTTTCACAGACACGTTTAGTTTTTGCCCACAGATCGCTATTTAAAATGGAAAATGGGTATTTTATGTAGTAGAGTGTAGGGTACAAAATAGTTGAAAGTAATATTCTTTCTTGGTTTTCCTTCGCTTTTGTTATTTTATATATTATTCACTAGTAACCATTGTTTATAACAATATCTATTTATTATCATATACTTGATGTTTTACTGCAGTTATTGTTATTGTTGTTGTTGTTGTTATTATTATTTATATATGAGCACGTGCCCAGTGGCATCTCAATCAAGGAAGTTAATAATAAACATAAATATGACGGTATGTATACAGAAGCATTGTTTTCATATTTATTATAGGTTTTCTTTACCTTTTCTTTTAAACTATCTCTGTCTCTATCTGTATCTCTTTCCTTGTCTCTTTTTCTATTGATTTTTTCTTAATAAAATTGTTTCTATTGTTAGTTTTTGATGTGCAGCACAATTCTTGTAAAATCTTCAATCAATAATGTTGTGAGTGTGTGTGTGTGTGGCTAGGCTATTCATGCCATCCATACACTTTTCTCCATTTTATCCATAACTAACAGAATTATGTACGAACTCTCTCTTCAACGGCTGCTGTATTTCATTCAAATTTACTACTTATGCAAATATTTGTGAGGCTGTGTATTTATGTGTATTGTGTGTGTGTGTGTTTTTTTAAATTTTATTTTATAAAAGCATTACTAATATTGTATTTTACGGTCATTTAATTTAAGTGATGCGTTTCGTTCACTAATAAATATTTTTCAACAACGACAACAGTTATAACAAACAAACCCAAAGCAAACATTTCCTAGAATGATAAACAAAACAAAACAAAAAACAAAGAAAACGAAAAAAAAAGAAAAACCGCCAACAACACTAATGCGAAAGTTTCACGCTTCTTTTTTTTTTACTTTAGCGCTTTTAGTGTTTAGCGTTCGCATTAAATGCTCGCCTACAAAAGAAAAAATGCTTGTATTTTAACACAAAGTGTACGGAGAGCAAGAGCAATGAAAAAAGGTCTATTAGGTCACTATTGTCACGTTTTCATGTTACGTATTACGTATTTTGAGTTTTTGTCGCAATTTATTCAGACACTCTTAGTTGGAATTAAAGGAATTTCTGGTTTAACTTTTTTGCATGACTGTCTGCCCGTCTGGCTGCTAGACACACATTTAGTCAACTAGCCAATCTATAATATTTTTATACCCTCCGCATAAAATAGGAAGTATATTAAGTTTGCCATTCCATTTGCAATACCTGGAAGTAGACATTTGTTAGAGACTTTACAAATTTTTGTATGCTTGGTAAGCATCATAAACTGAGTCGACCTAGACGTGTATGACGGGGTGTTCGTCTGTCTACCTGTTATTGGTTCTCTTCAAATAGTTTATATTTAGATATAGAGCTGAAATTTTGTACAAACACTTTAAGAGCCACGCCCATAATCAACAAAAATATAATTAGCTTCCACAAAAATTCAGCTATGACATTAAAATTTACTACACATATATATAGTTAATCTAGCCAATTATGTGCAAAAAGTGGGCATGGTTGGATAATAGACACTCCCATAATAGGCAAAAATCTTTTTCTATGAAAATACATTAAATGTGAAAATTGTTTATAAGTTTTACTATATTTAAGAGTCAATTTCACTTACATGTAGTCTAAAATGTTATAAAGTCATTTTTATTTTCACGTTGATCAATTTCACTGTATTTGGGAGTTAATTTGAATTAATTGTAGAACACAAAATATTATAATGTTCATTTCACATTAATTCCAGGTAATTGGATAACTTTTTAAAGTTAATTTTAATTACAAGTTGTGTTAAGTTTTACTGATTGTTAATTGTTTCATTATTAACAAGTTGCAATTAGTTGAAATAATTGAATTTTGATAAGTAACTAACACGTAATGAAAGACAAACAAATGAATTGAATGAAGCGAACTGGGAATAAACGATTTTTTCTTAAGTTTTTTGTAATAATTTCTTAGAAAATTTGTGACTTTTTAAGAAGTTTGGAATTTTGTCACTTATTCAAACAATTTGATCTTTCCTGATAGTTTTCTTTCTAATGGTTGAAGGATTAGTCTTAGCTCTAAGGCTAAGTTGACAGGCGCTTCAAAATTTCATTCAAATTTCATTTAATTTACTTTAGATTTAAATATTAACTGTTATGAATTATGATAGGTAGGGTAAAACGTATTAAGACCTGACTTTAGTTCATGTTATATTCTTACATGCTGTAGAAAACTGCAAAAATAATTGTGTGCGTGTGTATGAACATATTTACCTAGTTACGGTTACTAGAAATTGAATTTGTGACTTTATGTTTTTATGTGAGCAATATTTTTCAATTGTTATTGTTGTTATTGTTGTTATTGTTGTTGTTTCTTTCACATTTCGGGCGCATTTGTTAAGGGTCATTTTTTCTAAAGTTTACCATTTACGGGGCGATTTTTACAATGTGTCTGTGCCTGCCACTCGCTTGTTGACTGGCTGGTTATTCGGTTGCTTGGTTACTTGGTTGCTTCATTGCTTGCTTACTTGCTTGCTTGCTTATTAGCTAACTATACAGATGCTGGTGCTGTAGCTGGTGTTGGTATTGGTGTTTCAACCAGTGCCAGGTAATGATGTGAGACTGATGATAATGTCATTAAAGAAAAGGAAAAATAACAATGAGGTGAAAAATACAACAATAACAACAAAATCTATATACATACACAATTATATATAACTGGAGTCTAGAAACAAAAACGAAAAGCAAACAACACGAGTTACATAAATTGCTAATGGCACGATTTTTACGTTTTACATGCAATTTTACGGGACAATGACGATAATGATGACGAAGATGATGATGATGATGATGATGATAATGTTGCTGACTATCAGGATGTACCATAAAATAATAATAATAAAATGTTAGAAAAAGGGAAAATATATTACACCAGCTGGCCAACTGGTTGTTGTCCCACAAGGCTGCGTGCCAGACCGGAAATCAAGTGAGAGTAATTTTAGTTGGAACAAACTTTGCTTTTATTTTAGTTTAAAGTTGCTAAGTATGTTGAACATTTTTGTTTGCATAATTTCATCATCATCATCATCATCATTAAGCATTAACAGGTTTTTGAATTTCTTTTCCTTCTTAAAGTGAACTGTGTTGTAAAGTTAACCCATCTCTTGAGAAAAAGGCGTAACTTTTATTTTATTAAAATATTCACAACAGCTAAACTTTTTAAACAGCTTTCAATTTAGTTTCTACTAAATTGTGTCTGTCGGTCCCTCTCTAACTAGGTGTTAAAATTCATTTCATTTTACTTCTTAACTGAATTATTGTAATAAAAAATTACAAAATATATTTTACTGAATCATACAACTATTCAAATAGATTTTGGATAATAGATATATATCTTAGTATATGGAAATATGTTTAATACTTAAGGCGGACATACAGACATGTCTAAATGGATTCCGATTTTAATGCTGATCAATGCCTTCTTGTGGGTGTTGCAAATGGAATCTTCAACTTATGTGAAGATATATATGGAGGCTCGCTAATGTTTCTTTTTGGAATAAAGCACTAAATATAGTCTATACCCTACATATTTTATTTATATGTTGTAATTTTGAATGGAATTTACTGACATCTAAACGAAATTTATATGAATCATAAATAAACAAAATAACAATAATAATAACAACAACAACAACAATAAAAACCAGCAAGAACAATTTGCATTAAAAATCGTTGGCAATCATTTTATTGGCCTCCATCAACATAAATCTTCAGGCACAGCCAAA
Source organism: Ornithomya chloropus (assembly GCA_963971445.1). Taxonomy (NCBI): domain Eukaryota; kingdom Metazoa; phylum Arthropoda; class Insecta; order Diptera; family Hippoboscidae; genus Ornithomya; species Ornithomya chloropus. Next base: position 5,016,592 of record OZ020532.1, read on the forward strand.
CTGTGCTGAAAAACTCAACATGAATTAATGAAGAATGAATAATAACAACAACAATAACAAAAATTCATTGTATATTTTAAACCATATGGCTTACTTGATATCTCTATATGTGTGTAGATGTACGTACATATGTTTATACATTGGCGAAGACTTGCTTTATTGCATATACTCCCGAATGAGAGACGTGCGGCACGTCTAGAAAAATATAAAAATTTTATGGTTTTTATTTTTTGTGTAGAGTACTTATATTTATACACCAGACATACTGACTAGTAGTGTATGTTATGAGTGAAAATGCATTTTATTAATATTTATAATTTTTTTTATTTTTTAATTTTTAATTATTTATTTTTTACAATATGATAATACTTGCAAACTACTTAGATCTAAAAAATAGTTAATATAATGACAACAACACCAAAAAATTGGATAAAATAAATATATAAAAAACAAAAATAATAAGAAATTTTTAAAAACTACATAAAAAATATTAAATTAAATAGATTATTATTAAAAAGAAGTGTGAAAGAATTTTTGTTTTTTTATTTTTATTTCAGTCCCCCGAATTGGATTATCGGCATGAGCTGATGGGTCGTTTGCATAAAATTGAACCAGATGCTGAACTAGAAGTCTTAACTACCTCCACAAATAATCATCATCAGAATCATAATTTACATCATCATCACCATCACCATCATCATCATCAGCAGCAGCAACAGCAGTTGCAACAACATTTACAGCAGTTACACCAGCAACAACAACAACAACAACAACATTTGCCTCAACATCATTACATTAACGTGAATTCAATTCATTATCAATCAGATCCGCAACCAAATCCAAATTCAATAACATTTCAAACACAACTTAGCAGTAGCAGCATAACCAGCAATAGTAGCACTAATAGTAACAGCAATTCTAGCCATAACAATAACAATAACAATAATAATAACAGTAGCAATCATTGGCATCAACAACATAACGATAACATAGTCAGTAATCGTGAGCATACCAACACCAGAACAAGCGTGTACAGAAATGCAACAAGATCACCAAGTACAGCAACAGCAGCGGCAGCGGCAGCAGCTGCAGCCAATACAATTGTTAGCCTGGATAATCCTACCGATTCTTCAACACCCGCCTCACATAGAATCAACAGTTTTACTGTTGCGGCTGCTTACGAGGCTGCTCAAAACCCTTATGGAGTGGCCAGTTCCTATACAACGATGGCAGTCGCCTCTGTGGACACCCCAACATCGAATAGCGATAAAGAATATTTATTTGGTAAGCTGTTCTTATATTTATTTTTATCTTCGACACTTAAACAATGTCCATCTGTCCGTCTGTCGTCCATCGTTTATATAAATTTGAATAATTGTCTGTACGTCCTATCACTAATTGCTTAACTTGTGTGCTCTTACCTTATAATTTAAACATATTATAGAAACCAAAAATAAAGCATCGCTTTGTCATGCATATCATGATATGGATGATCCTTATCAGAGACCCGCCCTATGGGAGGATATTGCCAGCTCTATACAAAACATTGATCCTGAAAATGCTCTAATGTTAGGCTCAACCGCACAAACCCCGCAACAGAGTGATAATAGAAACAGTAACACCACCAACACCAACAGCACAGCTGCCATCGCCACCAACACCAATTTAAGTAACACCATGTTGCCGCAAGTTAAAATGGAAGTAATTGATGATAGTTTGCTGGAAACCCTTTCGACACCATTGCTCAGTCCTTTGGAAATTAAGAAAGAGAATATCAGTCATAATAATGTCCTCCAACAACAACAACAACAACAACATGCTACATTAATGCCTCAAGACTATTATCAAACGTCTCTATATCATCACCAGCATCATCAACAACAGCAGCATCACCAACAGCAACAACAACAGCATCATGTACATCAGCAGCATCAGCAGCAAGAACATTTGATGCAACATTTATATGAACAACAACAACAGCAAGCAGTAAGTTTAACGGGAAATGAACATTTGTTTCATTTTGGAGTGAATCAACACCAACACCAACATCTACATCAACATGTTAATTTAGTACCATTGCATAGTAACAGCAATAGTCCCAATCAACAAATTCGTTGCAGCAGTACGGCGAGCAGTCACAATAATGAAAATATAACAACAGAAACTGTACAGCAACAACAACAACAACAACAATCACAACATGTCTTAAGTTTGAATGGTGCAGCAAGTGAGGGTAGTGTGGAACCCATAAATAACAATTATCAGCAGCAGCAACAACAACAACAACAATATGGGCATAATTATTTAAATGAAAGTTTAACGATAAGAACAATAGCAACAACAACATCAGATACAATAACAACACAACAACATAATAGCAGCAGTGGCAGTGGCAGTGGTAATAGTGGTAATACAACAATAGCGCCGTTAATAGTGAGCGGTTGTGGCGCCACAAGTCATATGTCAACAACATCAGTGCCGGCCATTGTGAATATGAAAAATCTTTATATAAATAGCAATAATAATAATAACAACAACAATAATAATAACAACAACAATAACAACAACAACAAAAATACCAATAATAATAACTATAATTATCCATGGCACAGTAGTCAGGTAAGCTAAAGAAAGAGGACAATTTTTTTCTATTTTTTTTCTACATTTTCATACGTATTCATTCATACATATATGATTAAAAAATATTTATATACAAACTACATATATATTAAACACTTTATGTAATAACGGTTTAATAAACATGCAGTCATTAAAAAAATACATACATTAGTTAGGTGTGTGCGTGTGTGTGTGTTATTGTAATTTTTTTATATTTATTTTCAGCCTTATCACAATAAATATCAAATAACAGCACCACCGCCCCCAACACTGCAACAACAACAACAACAACTTTGTCCACCTGTTTTACCAACAACAGGCACCAACAATTCTGCCAGTGGCTCACGTCATGCCTTTGTCTCTCCTTTAACTCCGCCCAGCTCAGATCCCGGAAGTCCGAGCAACTCTATAGCAGCTGCAGCTGCTGCTGTAGCGGCTGCTAATCAACAGCAGCAACAACAACAACAACAACATACGAGGCGTACCACACCACCTCCACCATATCAACAACAACAACAACAGCAGCAGCAGCAGCAATTACACCAACTTCAACATCAACACCAATCGCCATCATCGCCCAACCTCCTCGTCCAACAACAGGGTCATCCACTTTCTAGTATTTGTCCCAATCTAATCACTTTGCATGCAGGCGTTAACGCAACGTCAATAGCGGCCTCAGGCTCAGGCTCTGTCACAGCCACCGGCCATCATACAGGTCCAGGTCATACATTAACAACACTCAGCTCTACTGCTAACAATACATTGGTTGTTACAAATAACAACAATGGTAACGCCTCTACCTCAATATTAACCACACCAAACGCTGCAGCGACTGCAGACACTATAGCATACAACAATACTAACAATAATAATAATATTAGCAGTAGCAGCAGCAGCAGCACCGTCATTCATGCTCGAATGAATTCATCAGCAACACCTGTTCACTTAGCGAATATTGTTATGCCGACGGTGCGTTCGGTGCGGTATAATCGTCGTAACAATCCGGAACTGGAAAAGCGACGCATCCATCACTGTGATTATGTGGGTAAGTACAAAAGGAGAGAGAGAGAGAGAGAGAGAGAAAGGGGGAGAGAGAGATATTGAGATACATAAAAACTATTCGTTTAAAGTTTAAAGTTCGTGGCTTAAGTCTTTTATAAACTATTATAAAATAACTTGCGGTAGTAATTAGACTTAAGACACAAACTGACTAAAAATATTCGCTCACTTCGTAACTCATTCATTCAAGGTTTGTTTTTTAAGTCTTTGTTAAGGCAGTTTCTGTCTTAAGTCTTTTAAGCATTTCTACTGTAATGATATGCAAAAAAATAAAAATAAAAAGAAAAACCATTAATTAATTTCTACATTCTACAATTTTTTTCAATTTCTTTATGGCGTGGGAATTTGTTTTCATTATTGCTATTTTTCAAGAAATTTTTTTTCTTAACATTTTCCTAAATAAGTCATTTAATGGATTCGATTTTTAATTTACTGCATTAATGGTCTGCCATGAAGTTGTTTGTTTCTTTGTAATATTTGATGTTAACATAAAAAATAAAATGTATAAAATCGCCATATATGACTTTTGCACTATCCTTCATGTAACAGAAAAGTATATTAAGTTTGTTAACATGTTAGCAACATTCATTAAAAAGATTTCAAGGTAAGAGTGAGATTTGCTTTTAAATATGAATCAAGGTAGTTATGTTCGTTCGTGTTGTTGTTGTTTTTCGGAATAAGCATCGTTGTAAAATAAATAAAATCCACGCCCACAGTCAACAAAAATCTTTGGCAAACTCATAAAAATGAAACCATGAACTTTAAATTTCTTGTACCATTTAGCAATAAACGAAAAATGGGTGTGGCCGTATAATAGATTTCTTTAATTGGGATACATTCTCACTGTGTTTATAGATAAGAAGGGTATTTAAGATTTGGTGCAAATTAAATGTTTTTTACATTTTTATTTTTTTTTTTTACCATTTTCTTTTATCAATCAATTAATGCATTTTTGTCATAATTATGTTATAAACGTTTTCAATAATTAATTTTCAAAGCACGCACAAACCCACACACAAACACACACGCACACAGCCATATAATAAAAGCTAAATATGGTTTAAATTACGGTTTGCCGCTATTAATGTGTTGGCGAATTATGGTTTAGAGAGAGTCTCGCATAGATGGCGTCCAATTTGTGGCCGTTGGCTAAGTTAAGTAATTACCACTTGAACGGGGTATTAATTGGTAAAATGGCAACAAATGTGTCACACACTACAAACAAGTTAATAATGCTTATAATCATAACTCGAGGCGATAAAAAATATAAATAAAAAAAATAAAAAAATGCGACAGATAAAAAGCAGTTTTTTTATTTTTTTATCGTTCTAATTCCAGGGTGTTGGTGGTTTGCATATTTTAATATTTTATATAGCTGGTGTAACTATACATCATATGTTGTAGAAAACGCCCACCTACAGAAACATTGTTATATTCGACATATAACGCTACAATACATGCTCTCTTTTTTGTACTCACATACCTAAAATGTTTATATATATATATACAATAAAACATAACAACAGCTGTGCGGTGCTCAAGTGTCAGTTTTTCACTTTCCCATCTTTAAGACAACAGACAACATTTACTATTGTTATTGTTGTTGTTGTTGTTATAGTTAATATATAATCCTGTCACATACTTGTTTTTATGTTGGTTGTTGCATAAGTTTTTTTCTATGTTGCTGTCTGTTATATCCATGCAACAGTCCAACCAATGTCTCGTCGGTGTTGTGTTTGACTCTTAACATGTCGTTCTTGTTTATGTTGCATGTCGCATCTAATCAGTGCAAAAAATCATCCAACTTCACATACTATATAAGTCTCGTGAACAAGTTGGGTTGTATGTTAACAAACGGAAAAAAAGTAAAAAATAAACAAAATAAAAATTTGTCACATATAAGCTTATGTTTACAAACCTACTTATACGATCATTTGAAACGAAAACAAACAATAACAACAACAACAACACAACACAAAAATACATATATCTAGAAGCAGCAGAGGCTACATTTTGGGTTACTAAGAAAAAACATGATCCTGTCAGGAAAACTATGTCAAGTTAATATAATCTTCAATCACTTTAGCCTGAGGTACAAGAAGACTTCTTTAGCTACGATTTTGAATCAAGTTTCGATAGAAAAACATGTAAAAAATCTGCTTTAAGCGAAAACTAAATACTCTCTTTATCTATAGACAAGATAGGGGCGTGGCAGATCATCGTAAGTGAGTTTTCTCTGCTTTATATAAAAAAACATTAAAAAAGAATAAAAACGTTGAAATTAGGACATGTAGTTAATGTAGTTTTTCTTTTACTCTTATTTCAATTCAGATTCCTATTTACTCGAACCGTTTAAGTGAAAATATCCACCTGTCCGCCTTTTACAACGTAACCTAAAATTGTTAATTTTTCTAAACAAAATTTTTACATATTTTGCAAAATATTTTTTCAATAGACATATTTTTCCAAGTTATTAAAACTGCTGTTGAATTTTTTGTAGTTGTTGTGGAACACAAACGATTTTTTTTGCACATTTTCTGAATTATGCATAAATCTCACTCTCTATCGATTTAGGTTAATTTCCCAACTAATACCATTGTTGGGTGTTTTTTGTTATAAAAATAACTAAATCCTAAAAACTAGCCTAAAACAATAACCAAAACAACTTATAGGGAAAACACTTACAAGACGAAAAGAAAAAAGAAAATAACTCAACAATCATAAAATAGCTGTCAAAACAAAAGCTTAACATAGACTGAAATGTGTTTTTAAATGTTCAAGTCTGTACAAGTCTTCTGCATGAATAAAGAAAATGTTTGCTTATGCGTATGTTGTGGCACACATTCACAAAGCACACGTAATAAAATGAAAAGAAAATAAAATGAAATAAAGATGCGGTAGTTAACCCATAGACACACTCACACACACAGAAACAATCGCAAATGGAGTCCATAAGTAAATAAGTTGCTGTTTAAAGTAAATGACTACCAAGTGAATGAATGAGTGAGTGAGTGTGGGGCACTGTATGGTTAACTAGTGTTGTGTTGTGATGTGATGTGAAGTGATGTGGTGGGCAGTCAACATCATCACCATCAGCAACACCAACATTAACAATCTCATCTTCTCAACATTACAGACCATAGTTATGCAGCAGATAAGTAATGAATGTCTGTCTGGCTGACATGTGTGACACGTTTAAATACCAATTTTGGTAAACGAGCAACAGAGACGGTAAAAAATTGTAAAATTGGAAAAAAAAAAAACAACAACAACATAAACACTTCATCAGATTGATAAATACCAGACAAACTAACAAATATTTTAAACAAACATATTGTATAAATAATGTTGAGAAAGAGATAAAGTTGAGTTAGAGAGTTGTTAGCTGGCGTTTATATATGTTTGTCTTTGTGCTAAATATAAATATAACAAGTAAGAAACATAAATGTAGCTTAGGCTAAATTTTGAATGCCCTCTAGATTTGGATAAAAATAGTGGGCGTGGTCCATACTCAAATAGTGCTTGCATTACGAATTAACTTCCAAGTCAAGTTTTGCGCTGAATACAGTTTTTAGGCCCATCAATAGATAAGACAATTATACATGAAATTCCAACTTTATAGCTTAATTATGACGCTTTTTTTTTCCTATCGATACAGGGCATAATGTAAAAGAGTATAAATTTACGATCAAGTTTGACCATTTAGGTAAAAAATGTCCATACGTCCGCTTTTACTTTCTTTCCTATATTATCACAACTGGAAAATTTCAAAATTATATCAAATAGAGAAGAAAAAAAGAAAGGAAAAGAAAAAAACGTGCGTATATATCATCGCAACACCTTAACACTAACTGCAATGTGCTAGAATAGGCAACAAAACAAGTGTAACGTAAATGGTTGAACTGCCATACAAACAACTAAGCCTGTCAAATGGACTTGTGATCTTCTTCAGCACCATACATGTATGATTTTAGTCTTTGATTGTACATCTTACTCGAGTTCACAAATGCGTCGCACGTACCATTTATAAAAAGATATTTTTGTAATATATTTAAACGCGAGGAGTGCATGTGTGTGTGAATATCACATTCGTACTAACTATCTAAGAATAAAGTATATTGTCAAGGTGCCAATTACGCCATGACAACGATAGTTGTCGCAGCACAACCTGTAGCTTTGTTATGCTTCAACGGTTGTTATAGCAACGTTTTGACGCGGGAGACGGTTACACTTAATGTCATCATTAACCATTGACAATACAGACAAATTCTTTTCTAACATGGCACTGTTGATATTATACTCAACATATAAGGCATTAAGTTTGTTATTCCATATGCAACACAAAGCATTATTTCCACAATCTAAGTCAGTATGTCCATTGTTCACATTGTTATTGGAATTTTTATTCCAACAATGAACCTAACGCCACTAATTTTAATGCATATAGATGTTCTGAGTATAGAGAAGATTTGAAGCGAATTGAATTATATTTTATACCCTCCACAGAAGATTCTAAGGTATACCAAGTTTTTCATTTCATTTGCAACATTTTCAAGAAGGCGTAAAAAAGTGTATAAGAATAATGTTGTCTTAATCAACATTGAAATCTAGTTCGTTCTAGACATGTATGTCCGCCTGTCCGCCTATTGTTGTTACTTTCATTGTCGTAAATTTAGAGTTATTAAGCTGAAATTTTATATAAACACTTCCAGTTATTATTCGCAGATCGATTTTTAAAAATAGGCAACAAAAGGCACGCCCACAATCAAGGAAAATGTATTTATTTATCACAAAAATGATAAAATTTATAATTACCTTATCCATCTATGTGCCGAAAATGGTCGGGGTGGGTTAACAGAGGCGCCTACAATTTACAAAAACCTTATTCAGTGTAAAACCCAACTTTCAAGCTGATACGTAATATATTCACTACTAGAGGGCGTAATTATATACCTGCCACGCCCATTGTTTGTTTATAGATGTGTTGAGTATATAAGATTTGAATTAAAGTTTAGATTTTTAACTTATTTTCTGTTAATAATCAACTGAGGTGAAAAATATATTTTTCATAATGTCCGTACGTCCTACTACACCCACGCCACTTGCCTTGCGGTTTACACACGAAAGGAGAATATGATATATGTACTTGGTTTTAATCTTGGTTTTTCCTTTCTTTCTTTCTTTTTTGAATATTATTTGTTAGACAGTCTGATTCCTTTCAAAGTTCCCTCAACGATATGCGACTGTACACCATTACCAACGCCATCATCAATATTATTGTCATTAACATCTCTTTGGTAATAACACCACCACTAGCACCACTCACCATGTGTCTGCCACAACCATTCACTTTGCCACTTTAACCGCAACGTTATTTTATGAGCGTCTAGCATCAGAGTACCAAACACCACCAGCACCATTACTACCATTATTCAATCGTTGTTGTCGTTCACAATTATTTTTCGATACCACCACCGCTGCTGCTCTATTCATCTCTTCTTTTACTTCTTCTTTTTCCTTCATTCTCCTCCTCCTCCTCCTCCTCCTCCTCCTCCATTACACTCTAAATCACTTCTAGTGTACAATTGACCCAATAACAACCTTAATTTGTGTTATTTTTCTACATTCATTTGAATTTGTGTTTTCTGCTACTTCTCTGTGTTATAGTTGTTATTGTTCCTGTTACTACTGCTTACATACCAAAAACTAAACTGTTGCTTCTAATATTAACCATATTATTCGTATCAAGATGCAAACTAAGTAACAAAATGTTAGACATGTAACACACTCACACACACACACACACACACACACGCGCGCACGCGCACTTTTATAACAACATACAAGCAATACGTATGAATGATACAACATGCCACCGACAGTTCCCCATTTTCCCCATTTGCAAACGTCCTCGTCTTCGTCCACGTTGTCGTTATTGTTGTTATTTACGTTCGCATTATGTTCATTGGCCATTCGCGTTTTTATACAAATAAATCTATAGTTGGGATCATATAAAACAGCACGACAACCAGCAACAGGTTGCTAACATTATGAAAGCACCAATAACAACAACAACCAGAACAAAAACAACAACAACAACTGCATCAAAAACATTCAACATTAAATTACATTTCGCTACAAATAAGGCCTCTTTTCAAATCATGATATGGCCGCTTAAACTAAAAGACCAGCTAGCAACAAAGCAACAACAACAACAACAACAACGATGACTTGCTACTACATGCCAACAAGACTACCAATGACTAGGAAAATAATGCTGATGATGATGATGATGATGACGCTGTCGGTGGAGACGCTTATAAGAAAATCTATCTTTTGCACCTTCTTTGTTGTTGTTGTTGTTGTTGTTGTTGTTATTATTGTTAATGCTATATAGAATGATTTCCCTGTGCTCTTAAGCTTATAAACAATTGTAATAGTATTACTTTTCTTTCTTTCTTTTTTTCTTTCATATTAGATTTCAAGTTACAGTTATCAGGCACCTTTCAAAAAATAAAAAAATTAAAAAAAAAAAACACAAAATAGCAGAAAAGCGGTATGAAAAATTATAGTTGGAATTGTACACCATTAACGGGCAAACAAGTCGGTTTTAAAGGAAGATTTTTTTTTATTTTTTTCTTTAATAATTTCCACTCAATTGAACCGACAGGCTATCAAGTGAACCACTGGCAGAAGCAACAACATTAGCATTAGTTACAGCTAGGTAACAACGCATATATAATAGGCTACGTTGTAAGCCTGCAGTTGCCATCTTATTAAGTTTTTTATCTCTACCTCCCTCTCTTTCTGCCACTCTTGCGATTCTTCGATGTAAAACGTGTTGTTGTGGTTAAATATTTAGGCCAATTTGTTTACATTTTAATATATACCTTTCGTACAATAAGACATGCATGCTCATGTTCATATTAAGTTTCAGCAACAGCAGCAGCATCAATTGATTACAAGTAGCCAGAATATTAATTTATTATCTCACCGAAACACACATTCTTGTTATTAAACTTTCTACCAACGATTTTAATTTAAACTTTAACTTAAATTTTCATGTTGTTGTTGTTTTTTTCTTCTTCTTCTTTTTCGTTTCTTTTCATCTGTTTCTTCTCGTTTCTATTGCTTGGATAATAAATTCCTCGTCCACCTTTACCACACATAACATGGCATACCAAGGCTGTACCAAAGTGTATACAAAGAGTTCACACCTGAAAGCACACCAAAGAATACATACAGGTAAGATGCAAATATAATTGAAATGCTTAACTTTTGTTTTGTAGCGTTATTATATAATAATTGAATATTTCATATTTTATATATATAAATAATATTTGATTTTGATAAAAAAATAAATGTTAAATTTATAATTTGGGAAAATGAAGAAAATAAAAATCAGGAAAAACATTATATGAAAACTTTCAAGTTTAAAGTGAAAAATTTCAATTTAAAAATGAAAATTTTCAAGTTTAATATAAAAAATCTAGGAAAAATATAAAATGAAGAAGAATTAAATTTAAAATATAGGAAAAATAATAAACTTCAAGTTTAAAAATAATGAAAAAATTCAAACTTAATGTGTTTAATAAAACGTAACATTTGCACCCTTTTTTACCACTATTTAAGTATACACAAATAAAACTTCATTTAAAAATTGTTCTTTGATGAATTTCGCCCAATTCTAATACCAATCAGTGTACTGGAACTCTAGCAAATTTTGATTCTAGATATTTTTTAAAGCCTTATAACATGAAAACGGCTGCACCGATCTTGTTCAAACTTTTTGTGAAAGCTTGTAAATTAATTCAGCTTTCAAACGAAGTATATTATGTGGGCGTGGTACCACCCATTTAGTTAATAAACAAGAAAAATGATTAAAAAGGCATTTTCTAAGAAAATAGACAGTGCCACGCCCATTAATTTATGATCCCCGTAAAGCTAGAGAAATTTCCAAACGTTTGCAAAAAATTTTACCAAAATCGGAGCAGTAGTTTTCTAGTTATAAGCCAAGCAAATTCACCTTCATTTTTGTGGTCGTAATTTTGAAAATCATGCAAGTTTGAACATGTTAGCAAAATACCAGGCGCCCAGCATACACAGCAAGCAAATTTTGATTTTAGGAATTTTTTCAAAGTCGTATAACTTTTTAACGGCTGCACCGATTTTGTTCAAACTTTTTGTGAAAGCTTGTAAATTAATTCAGCTTTCAAACAAAGTATATTATGTGGGCGTGGCACCACCCATTTAGTTATTAAACAAGAAAAATGATTAAAAAGGAATTTTCTAAGAAAATAGACAGTGCCACGCCCATTAATTTATGATCCCCGTAAAGCTAGAGAAATTTCCAAACGTTTGCAAAAAATTTTACCAAAATCGGAGCAGTAGTTTTCTAGTTATAAGCCAAGCAAATTCACCTTCATTTTTGTGGTCGTAATTTTGAAAATCATGCAAGTTTGAACATGTTAGCAAAATACCAGGCGCCCAGCATACACAGCAAGCAAATTTTGATTTTAGGAATTTTTTCAAAGTCGTATAACTTTTTAACGGCTGCACCGATTTTGTTCAAACTTTTTGTGAAAGCTTGTAAATTAATTCAGCTTTCAAACAAAGTATATTATGTGGGCGTGGCACCACCCATTTAGTTATTAAACAAGAAAAATGATTAAAAAGGCATTTTCTAAGAAAATAGACAGTGCCACGCCCATTAATTTATGATCCCCGTAAAGCTAGAGAAATTTCCAAACGTTTGCAAAAAATTTTACCAAAATCGGAGCAGTAGTTTTCTAGTTATAAGCCAAGCAAATTCACCTTCATTTTTGTGGTCGTAATTTTGAAAATCATGCAAGTTTGAACATGTTAGCAAAATACCAGGCGCCCAGCATACACAGCAAGCAAATTTTGATTTTAGGAATTTTTTCAAAGTCGTATAACTTTTTAACGGCTGCACCGATTTTGTTCAAACTTTTTGTGAAAGCTTGTAAATTAATTCAGCTTTCAAACAAAATATATTATGTGGGCGTGGCACTACTCATTTAGTTATTAAACAAGAAAAATGATTAAAAAGGCATTTTCTAAGAAAATAGACAGTGCCACGCCCATTAATTTATGATCCCCGTAAAGCTAGAGAAATTTCCAAACGTTTGCAAAAAATTTTACCAAAATCGGAGCAGTAGTTTTCTAGTTATAAGCCAAGCAAATTCACCTTCATTTTTGTGGTCATAATTTTGAAAATTATGCAAGTATGAACATGTTAGCAAAATACCAGGCGCCCAGCATACCCAGCAAGCAAATTTTGATTTTAGGAATTTTTTTAAAGTCGTATAACTTTTTAACGGCTGCACGGATTTTGTTCAAACTTGTTGTAAAAGCTTGCAAATTAATTCAGCTTTGAAACGAAGTATATTATGTAGGCGTGGCACCACCCATTTAGTTAATAAACAAGAAAAATTATTAAAAAGGCATTTTCTAAGAAAATAGACAGTGCCACGCCCATTAATTTATGATCCCCGTAAAGCTAGAGAAATTTCCAAACGTTTGCAAAAAATTTTACCAAAATCGGAGCAGTAGTTTTCTAGTTATAAGCCAAGCAAATTCACCTTCATTTTTGTGGTCGTAATTTTGAAAATCATGCAAGCATAAACATGTTAGCAAAATACCAGGCGCCCAGCATACGTCAGCAAGCAAATCTTGATTTTAGGAATTTTTTAAAGTCGTATAACTTTTTAACGGCTGCACAGATTTTGTTCAAACTTTTTGTGAAAGCTTGTAAATTAATTCAGCTTTCAAACAAAGTATATTATGTGGGCGTGGCACCACCCATTTAGTTATTAAACAAGAAAAATGATTAAAAAGGCATTTTCTAAGAAAATAGACAGTGCCACGCCCATTAATTTATGATCCCCGTAAAGCTAGAGAAATTTCCAAACGTTTGCAAAAAATTTTACCAAAATCGGAGCAGTAGTTTTCTAGTTATAAGCCAAGCAAATTCGCCTTCATTTTTGTGGTCGTAATTTTGAAAATCATGCAAGCATAAACATGTTAGCAAAATACCAGGCGCCCAGCATACGTCAGCAAGCAAATCTTGATTTTAGGAATTTTTTAAAGTCGTATAACTTTTTAACGGCTGCACCGATTTTGTTCAAACTTTTTGTAAAAGCTTGTAAATTAATTCAGCTTTCAAACAAAGTATATTATGTGGGCGTGGTATCTCCTATTCAGTTAATAAACGAGAAATATGATTGAAAAAGTCATTTTCTAAGAAAATGGACAGCGCCTCGCCCAATAATTTATCGATCCCCGTAAAGCTAGAGAAATTTCCAAACGCTACTATTTAGAATGGACACCTTAAATTTTACGACACTGGAACAGGCTGACGGACTCATAGCCAAAAAAAAAGATGGTAGACATAAAAACAATAACCACTCGCAAAGAAAATGGCCGCCTTTTGTATTTTCATTACATGTCATTAAATGAAAATTTGAAGAAAAAAAATAAAATGACATTTAAATCCATTTAAAGTTTTAATCGAAAACAAAACTGAATAATGTAAAAATTGTTTTGTTTTCGTTATAACAACAACAACAACAATAATAATCATAAGTAATCGTTTCATGTTTCTTGTTAAACATCTCAAAAATAGATTTCGAATTGTCATTATCACTGACAACATCAACAAACAACAGTAAACAACTATTTTTAAATATTTTATTATTTTATTCAATTTTTTCTTTTATTTGTTCGTATGTTTGTGTGTGTATGTGTGCTGACTTCTGTTTATAATCGCATAGAAAATATATTCAAATATTTTTTGGGTGTAAACATCAACAACATGAAATGAGGAGGAAAACAGAATTTTTTCCATAGAAAAATTATACGAGTGTGTATGAATGTGTGTGTGTGTGTAAAGTATTGGAAATGTCAGCATACCTTTTCGAGTCAAAAGGTTTGCGTATATAAAATTTAAATGGAATAATAATAAAAAAAATTATATTCACATACAAGTCAATAGACTGTAATTGATTGATTTTTGCGGTTGAATTTTTGAAAATGTTAAAATTTTAACCACAATTGCTATTATTTCTTAATATCCAAAACAAATGAACAAAAAAAACGTTAACAACGTATACTAAATAAAAGTAAAAAAGTAACGAAAGAAAATCGGGCTTAGACCAAATCTTAAATACCTTTCGCATCTACGTACAGGTGGGCGTGGTATGCCCTCTAATAGTGTATTTATTACGTATCAGCTTACAAGTCGAGTACGATTTTTTTTGTAAATTTTGAACATGTCTGCAATCCTGCCACGCCCATTTATGACACATCAATGGATGGGATAATTATAGATGTGCGTACTCAATTCGTAGCTCAATTTTTGGGGCAGCTAAGTAGATTTTTGTCGACTGTGGGCGCGTCTGCTATCTGTAACGATTGATGTTGCAGTTCTAAATATAATCAACTTTACAGCTCAATTTTTGTAGTGGATAAAAATAATTTTGTCGATTGTGGGCGTGGTTCATGACCGATTTTTCCCTATTTAAATAACGCAATGCATGCAGTAACTTGTCTGTCCAAAATTTCAGTTCAATATCTCAAAATGTACAACCCTGAGAATGTCTGGATGTTGTAAATGGTATGACAAACTTAGTATGCCATCTAATATGTAGGGTACAATGCAAAAAGCAACAACAACATTAACAAAATTATACTATATTTAACCACTTTGTTTGTGCAAACATTATAATATTGCTAATAATAAAAAACGTTAAGTAGACTGCACTGAATGATGAAATATTCTTTTATTATAACAACACCATTGGATGGATGCACAATACGGTGGTGCTACGACAGTTTTATAAAAATTTAAGGTTAAAAAGAACAAAAAACTAATGACAAGCTGTGAAGCAACAGCTTCATCTTAAAGAAACTCAACCCTCTTCCATTATTAATGACTTCCTCTCGTTTCAATTATAGAGAAATTATTATACAATTAGTATACGCCATGGTAATGTGTAAACGATGTAATTTAAAACAATTTTAACCAATTCACGATTTTTTTCAATTAATTATTAGGAAGGCCTTCATCCCCTTGTTCTTTCTGAAGATCATCATCTTTTTTTTTTTTATACTGGAACGTCTTTTGATTTGATTTTATTAAATTTTTTATGAAAGTTTATTAGAAACTGGAGCTGCTTTGTTTTATCATTTTGTTTGTTCTAATTAATCTTTCTGCGGTTTTATTGCACAAAACCGTAAGAAAGCTTCTCTAGTTGCATACTTACCAACCAACCATCAGCCCCATATATACACACACATGTATTTTATTTGATATAATTAAAGTGAAGTGTACGTATGGGCGCATGTGCCCAGTTTTATGACCACAATAGATCTTTTAATGATAATAACCCAACAAGCAGGCAGGCAAACAGGCAAGTTAACCAAAAGCAATAAAGCCAGTCAATCAGGCAGGCAGGCAGGCAGGCAGTGTTAGCCAACAGCCACAAGTTATGGTAACAGGTGGTCAATTGATGGCGTTCACATATAATATATATAAAATTTATAAGCGCGTGTTAGCCGTTAACAACATGCCACACTAAAAATCATCAACCGTATTAACCAGATGCAACAACAACAACAATAAATGATAACAAAAAGCTTTTGTTGGTTGGTGGTATGTATGTATTAAATATCTTCTTCTTCTTCTTATTTTTTGTTATTATTATACTTTATATACCAGATATTAATGCTGTTGTTGTTGTTAGTTAATTCATTTTATTCATGCCTTCGTACGTTTTATTCATTCATTCATCATTTAACCCAATTTAGAGGAGGTACCTTCCACAAGCACTCCACTTTGTTAGTGGTGTACTGTTGTCCGTTGTTGTTGTTTCTTGTTGTTTGTTGTTGTTGTTAAGGTAGCTATTTATACGATTGCCCTTGTTTCATTTGTTGATGTTGTTGATATTGCTGTTTTTTTGTTTGTTTGTTTGTTTTGTTTGGTTAGTAGCATACTGACCCACATAAGGTAGAAGCAGACGCATACAAACATCAGAGGGCATCAGATGCACACGGCGAGAAAATACCTTTGTAGATGATGATATCAAAAAAGTAAAGAAGCAAAACAGATGAGTGTTGTTGTTGTTGTTATTATTATTTGTCTTATTTTTGTTGTAAGATTAACTTGACCAAATACAGCTTTTCCTAAGAAGAAGGATCCAGCACACAGAAAATATTCCTTACGTGCCATATATTCTCTATTCTTTTTGTAGAAATATATATATATATATAATGTATAGAAAAAATCTGCTTATAAACGATTTTGCTTTAAAGCTTAACGCAATGCTGTGGTAACTATTTCTTGTGGCTTAAATCATATTCATATAAATTAAGAAGAATACTAAATTTATCATTCCATTTGTATAGTTAGGTACCAAAAAGTGGGCGTGGTTATATAGCATATATACAATTTTCCAAAAAAGTCATAGTAAGCGTAGAATTTAACTTGTCAATTAATACATGATACATATACCATTAGAGAGTGTAATCAAGTATATGACACGCTCTCTATTTGTATATAGACTTGGAAGGTATTTAAGGTTCAACTTAAAACGAATTTAGTTTCTTTTACTTGCTCTTTATTAATGCTGCTGCAGCAAGCAATTGCAATCCTTTTAAATAAAACAACAAGAACAACAAGAACAACGAGAACAACAACAATATAACAAAAGTAGAATAATAGCAATAAATAAAAATAGAAAAAAAATATGGTCATGAGCAGCAATAATATCTTGTGGTCACCAATTGAACATTGATGCTGAATACTTTTCAACATGCTATATATACGTTGCATCATACAATCAAAGCAACTAAAGAGTTTTTTTTCTTAAGACCAATAGCCGTTTTAGCACAGACTACTACTTCAATTTCAAGGAGCTTAGTCATGACATAAACACTGGATCGCATTGCTGTATAACTTACTTTTTTTCAATACAAGAAGATATGCTCGCGTTTTTTCTTATTTTTCTAAATAGAGCAACAATGTTGCTTTGTACACACATATAAACATACACACTTACACAAGTCAAGCAGGCTTAGGCAAATGTTATTGCGCACATGCGCTCAACCACAATAACAATCATGATTATTTACCACTTAACCAAAGTTCCATCATTGCCAACACCAACACACACACGCACAGATACACATTTTTGTATAGAGATAGATGCTTAATTCAGCATGGATGGATATCACTTTGACTAGCTTCTTAATAAAAATAAAAAAATGAACAAAAAATAATAGCAATTATAATAAAACAAAATTTATTCCTGTTATGTTTTACAAGTAGAACAGAATTTAGCGGGAAGATGGGGACGAGCTGATGTAGTAGACATTCATAATTATTCATAATATTATAATAAGAAAATAAGTGGGCGTGGCAGATATAACTAAGCCCTCTATTGCATTAACTTGAAAGTGAAGTTTCAAGCTGGTATCCATAAATACGGTAAATATAAATATGTGTACGAAATTCCAGCTTATTGGATCAATTTATGTTGCAAATATATATATATTTGTTGCTTTTAAGCGTGTCTGTTATCTGACCACACCCATTTTTGTGACAAATAAACATATTTGATTGTGGGCGTCTATATAAAATTCTAGCTCAATATCTCTAAATTTACGATACAAGTGCCAACAACGAACGGAACATATTTTAAGCCTTTACTCACAAAATTTGCTAAAAATACTCCAGTTCGTGCCATGGCAATATCTTTATTTCCCTAATTTGCTATTCTGATTGATAAAATTTTTCTTATAACGAAAAGTAATTATTTTTAATATATATTTTTTTTTCAATTTTAAGTTCGGTCTTTCTGAGAGAAATTTCTTTACATATTTTCGATTTATTTTTATTTTATTTTATTTTTTTTTCTTATCTCTATCACCACTTTCATTGCTTGTAAAGCAAACTAATAAAATTTCTTCAGTTTCTCTTTTTTTTGTTTCCTTCCAAAGATATTGTATTACCTGTTGAGGTGTAAATGTTTGTGGGTGTGTGAATTGTTTTCTCTTCATACCAGCAATCTTTACTACACCTGCATACTGTATATAAAATTATAATTAATTATTGGATAGTGTTTGATTTATGTAAAGCAATTTTACCGAAACATTACAACGTTAGTTTTTCTCCAATAACCAATAATTTAACAGATTGTTAGAATTAATAAATATTTTTCACGAAAAATGAATAATAATAAAAAAAGTAATGATAAAAGAGATGACAAAGGAGCTAGTTACTACGGCGTCACAGGTTGACAACCCCTGGTTTGTAAACTTATTTTTTAATACCCTAATTACATATTTTGCTTTATTTCTAAAGACTTAAGTTATAAACTTGACTTTATTTCGAGCAAAAATTTTTGTGTCAAAAGACTTAGGATAAGAACTTTACTTTAGTTATACAAGAATTTCTTTACTCATAGAGACTTAAGACTTAAGCACAGAACTTGATTAGTCTATTTATGAGAGATGATCTCACTAAACGATATTGATAGCAAAAGACTTAAAACACAAACTTGAATTTTGTTTTTATATAAGCTGTAAGTAAGAGTTTTTTCGAAAAAATCCAACTGAAATTTTATAAAATATTTGAAGTTCTGTACTTAGGTTCCTCTTTAAATTGAATAAAATTGTTTCAGAGCCACACTCACAATCCACAAAAATCTCTCACAGCCATAAAAATCCATCTATTAAGTTCAAATTTTGTACACATATGT
The DNA here is from genome assembly GCA_963971445.1 of Ornithomya chloropus. Classification (NCBI taxonomy): domain Eukaryota; kingdom Metazoa; phylum Arthropoda; class Insecta; order Diptera; family Hippoboscidae; genus Ornithomya; species Ornithomya chloropus. Next base: position 5,036,049 of record OZ020532.1, read on the forward strand.
ATATATACTCCATTGATGTACCAAAAATGGGCGTGGTCCGCTCACAATTTACAAAAAATGTTATTTGACGCAGAAGTCAGATACATGTCACGCCCACTATTTGTATTTAAAGGCGGAGGGTACTTAAGATTTAGCCCAGGCCTAAAAAGGACATACGATTACTTTAAATCGAATAGAATAACAACAATTAATATGCCCACATACGCTTAAGGATCTAAAAATAGAATAAACAATCGACTCTGAAAATTTGTTAACAAATCTGGTTTTATTCTTAATTAAAATATACAAATACATCAAAAACAATTTGTCACATGTCATTTTATGTTAATACATATGCCTATGTTGTTGTTGTTATTGTGTTGTTGTTATTGCTATTGTCTATGTTATGGTTAACAATCAACCAGCGACTAAAGGAAAGAAAATCATTTTTAATCACCAACAAAATGTTACGTTATTCGTTATTCGTTGATATTGAATACAATGCAATGCAATGCAACGCAATACAGTACAGTACACAATAAAAACGTTAGAAATGGATTTTGTAAATTCATGGTAAAATCACAACCAAATTATATACGAAATGAAAACATATAAACAACAACAATTTTCAAAAAACAAAACAAAAAAAAACAAAAAACAAAAACGATATAAATGACATCTAATTTATATGCAAGCATGAATGGCCCGTGTTCATATGAGTATAGTTGTGTATGTAAAAGGAACTTATAAACATAGATACATACATACATACACACACATATATATATATTTATATATCTATTCATCTGAATAGATTAAGAAAACGTTTAAAACAATTGACAAAAAAAAAAAATAAGGAAAAAAATGAAAATTTGGCTTAAGCCAAATCTTAAATACTCTCTACATCCAAATAGTGGGCGTGACAGGTATATAATCCAATAGTGCATGTATTACGTATCAGATTGTAAGTCGAGTCATTTCATTTGTAATCAATCAGTTCTTTTTATACCCTCCGCATAAGATGGGGATATACTAAGTTTGTCTTCCCCTTACACACAAGTTACATATACAACATATGATATATATTAACTAACTACCTTGTGTTGTAGGGCATGTAAGTGTACACCAAGTAACATTTTGGATACTTTTTATTTATAATAATAAAATACATGGTTTAATAAATAAGAAGAAGAGAGAAATAGATACAGACGCACAAACACACTTTCTACATATGTTTTTGGTATCGTTTACATGACTGTTTTGAGTTTTACATGAAAACGTTGCAGCATTTAACTTTGTAGCGAGAAATTGCTATAAATTAAGGTTTTACGAAAAAAAACACAAAACTTTTGTACGTGTTTTCTATACAATTTTTGTCATATCACAACATCTTTTTTTATATATGTGTGTGTGTATATATATTTAAATATTTTTGTAATAACGAAATGGCACGTTGCTGTTTCTGGTGTTGTTGATGTTGTTGTTGTTGTTACATAAAGACTTCTAACTATGTCGCACCTTCTCAATTACAGCTTTAACATTAACGTTGTCAGGTCCTCCAGCCAAACAAGACCAGATTATGGGTAATCAACGCCTATTTAACTCATGATTGTGAAACCGGTATTTTTCTTCATTTTTCACTTTTTTCCTATAAAGCATTCAAATATAGCACAACAACAACAACAACAATATTAACAATAACAGTAACCAATTGATAAAAAAATATATATATTTTTATATAATAATAATAACAATAACAACAACATTAAACATTAAGTGTCCATGTACGTACAATTGACAGTCCCAGTAGCATTATCGCAGAGACAGTGAGCGATAGAAAGAGAGACATGGTCATTTTCCAATTAACTTGCTGTTATAAAAGAATTGTCAATAGTTTTAACTACTCACTCACACTACAGCCCCTAACATGTATATTAAAAAATTTTTAAAAACTACAATTAACCAAACAAAACAAAAATCTTTTCCATATAATTTTCTTATATAAAATTCAAATTGGTTGAAGGAAAAAAACAAAGTAGAAAAAAAAACCCCAAACGAAACGAAAAAAAAATTGTGTCACCTTTAACTGTATAATCATAAACTGTACGCAGAGATGAATATCAACATTATTAAGTGCGAGTATGTGCTGCACACGACAAGCATAACAATTATTAACACTATTTTTTTTTCAATTTTAAACTTTTTTGTTTTCGTTCGTTTTTGTTTCAAGTGTTGCTTAATAGTGGTGCTGGTGGTGGTTGGTTGATTGGTTGGCTGTTTGGTTGTTTGGTTGATTGTGATGGTGTTACCAGGAATTTCTATTTATCTTTATTATAGTTGTTGCTGTATAAAGAGCAGTCACAGCATCGCAATTATTACGCTGAACTCTTAACTCAACATGTCTACAATTATTATAGCGTTTGTACAGATGTATGTATGTGCGTGTTGGTGTCTATTTGTATTTGATAATGAATATATGATAAATATATATCTATAAAGTTGTATAACGAGTCGATAAAAAAAAGTGTGGCCATATATGACGGGTAACGGAAATGGATATCATGCGCATTCATAATCCCAAACAAGTCATCGGTCGGTCGGTCGGTAATGGTGATCTTCATTAAGATTTTCTTTTTAATATTTCTCTTTTTTTTATTTGTGTTTTACGTGAACAAACTGACAACGAACAATTTCATCTTTCATCTTTCATAATACCTACACGTACAGGCGTACAATTATTACAGATGCTATCCAGTTTTGTGATCATTAAAAGTACGCCAACATTCAACATTCTTATCATTAGACAATCTCTAACTTAAAACGAATCAATATATATATATATTAGCTATCATTGGCCCAGCTAAAGATCATGAGATCAGTTTTTATTCTTGAGTATAATTGGAATAAAAACTAAGTGGTAGCGAGGGTATTATATGGTCCACCAAAAACAACCATTTATATAATTTTCACTTCTTATGCAAGAAATGAAGACAGCTTTTATATTACAGTATAACACAATATAACGCCATATAATACATAACAGATTATTGTATAGAACAGTTTAATACTATGTTATATACAAATTCTTTCATCGTATAAGAGATTATAATAGAATAGAATGTTATAAGTTAGAGGATAACAGTATGTTATATAACTGGTATATTGTGTAACAGATTATAACATAGAATTGTGTATAACACATTACTATACTCTATTACATCTATAGGTTAAATATTTGTATAACACTGTAGAACTGTAGCAAAGCATAGTATAACACCATATAACACAATAACACTATACTTTACCGTATAACAAAATACACCTTCGTATAACACCATTCAACAGTATAACACTTTATGACACTGCATAACAGAGTATAACTCTGTATAAAGAAGTATCACAGTAAAACAAACTCCACAAAAACAATATAACAGTTTAACACAGTAGGACACTAACGAAGTATAACTCCGTAAAATACCTTAAAACAGTACAACATATTATGACACTGTATAACAGTTAACATTAAATATTCCTAACATATAATTCCAGCCTACAAAACCTATTAATATAATATTGTATAATAGATTATAACAGTGTATAACAGTTTATGATATGTATGATATTATATAACAGAGAACAACGCTTCAGTATTATTTAACCGCCCCTAACCATTTATAACATTTTTTCAATTTAGTTTTTTTTTCTATATCTCTTAAAATATATCTTTCTTCCTGAATTTTCTAGAAAAACAATAAAAAAATTTCGTTTTCACTTATTTTTTCGTATATACATATATACATAAAATATATATTTTTTCAATTTTCTTACATTTGATCACAATTGTCATAATAGTTAACGATGCAAATCAAAACAAATCAAAGCAATCATCACAAACTGCCAAGAAAATGTCAAAAAACGCTCTCTCTCTGTATATTTTTATTGTATCGTATGTGTGTGTGTTTGTATATGTATGTTTGTGTGGAATATCTTTGGTTGGTTTATGGTTGGTTTTGTTTTTATTACTGTCTGTCGTCAGTCAATTGAATACAATAAGCAGCCAATCATCAATAATAACACAACAAACCTGCTGCTCACCAAATAACAGAAAAACAAAAAAAAATTTATATAAAAGAAAATTGTAATAACAACAACAATAGCAACTAAATGACTGACTGAATATATAGCTAAGTCTGCATTAGGGACAATAACCCAGCTAAACACAACAACCCACTATTTTACCTCAAATCAATGGCTGGTGAGTCTGAGTCTGTCAGTCCGTACGTTACAAAGGCATCCACACAATTCCACTAAATATTGTTTAACAGCCTCTAAGCAGTCATCATAGCAGCCTTAATGTGAACTCTCTATATATATAATTTATAGCAGAGAGAAAGAGATAGAGCGAGAGAGAGAGAAAGAGAGATGGAGAAAGACTTGGCAAGTTTGGTACCTTTATAAGCTGACACAAGAAAACATCAACATTCAGCCGTAAACACACACATACCTACGTGTCTACAAGGTAAATTTTATGCAACAACAACAAAATAGAAGAAAAAATAAAGAAGTGACGTTGCTGCAATCATTGTGGTGTATTGCAACTTGTGTAATGAAAATTGTTGCAGGAAAAATAGAAAAAATTGAAAAAAATAAAATAAAAAAACTCTTGTATCTCTAAACAATAATTGTTGCGCGCTCTACAACTCTAATGCACTTTGATTAGCTTTTAACAGAGCACAGAATGTATGCTTGCTGTACGAAGAAGGAATTTAATAACATAAAGCACTCACACTCACACACACATACATACATATATTTTGATTGAAGTTAATACACCGCCCCCACCCAATCATACGCTTGTCTGATTGTTACACCGTAGTGTCCGATCAACTACAGTTGAGGCAGCTACTTTATTTTACTTTTCCAACATTGTGTTGTATGTTTATATGACTTGAACTGTCTGTCTGTCCGTCTGTCTCACTAACTATCTATCGGTTGCTATATAAATACATATGTGTGGTTATACGTTGGTATATATAGACGTTTTTTTTAATGTTAAGTAAACAGGCGTTTCATTATTAGTGTAAGTAGAGTAGAGTGGAGTAGAAAAAAAGTAGATGAGGTTGCCACAAGTGGACCAGAAACAATCTTATAAACCTACATTTATATTTTATGAACTTATGCCACAACAATCACTTAATGCTCGTTAGTGTGGAAATTCTATTAAGAAACAAATCCATACATACACACAACAGCAGCTAACAGTGTAACATAGAAAACTTTATGAAATGAAATCGATGAATGTTGTCAGCTTTTCTAACCAATATTAATAAGTGTAAACTTTTCAATGTATATATATATATATATGTATAAATATTTAGTAGATCTAAACATGAACATAACCATCAGTAAAGGTACATAACAGTAACAAAATCTACTACATCAACAACAAGTAAAAAAAGTTATATTTTGGGTAAAATACGCTTCAAATCTTTATATGTATAGAAAAAGTGGGCGTGGCAAGTACTTGATCACTCTCGCTAATAGTTTTTGTACCATATGTCATCTTAGTATTTGGATTCCAAACAATATACAAATATTTATACATTGTGGGCGTAACTAATCCCGCCCATTTTTTTACATATCTATGGAAATTGTAAATATAAGAAAATTTCTACATCACAAAATAATTGTTGGGGTAGATAAATAGTATTTTATCGATTGTGGGCATGGCTCTTAAATGAATTCACCAATTTTTGAACGGCAACCTGCTTAAAAATCTTTGTGAAAAATAACTCAATTCTTAATTTCTTCAATTTTAATGAAAATTTTATCAAAATATTAAAAAAAAACTAGCACATAGACTGACGGACATAAAAAATCAATTCAGTAAAATCATTAAAAATTGTTAAGTTTGCAAGTGTGGTAAACCTCACTTATTTTTATCCCACCATCAGGATTATCTATAATGTGTTTTTTCTTTAATGATTATAACAGAAAATATTGTTAATACTAGAATACAGGCCACAAAGAAATTCATTACAGAAAAAAAAAAAATATATATTTTGTTACACTTCAGAATGTTGAAGATTTAAAAACTACTCTCTGCTACTTCATTGTCATCATTAAAAATCTTTCATTTATGGTTACAGTGCTGTCATCAACTAGAATGAACACCCACTCAAAGATGAAAATGGCGTGTGTGTGTGTGTGTGTGTGTGTGTTTGTGATATTAAAAGAAATTGCCACAATTTTTGGCTCGTTACTGTCTCTCGTTACCGATAATAATACTTAGTTAGTGTTTGTTATGTGAGTTTGTGAATGTGTAGGTATGTGGGCATGTAGTATTTAATGTAGGTGTTGACTACAAATAAATAAATTGGTTTGATGTTTATTATATATATATGTGTATGCGTGTGTGTCATGTAATCCTGCACCATTATTGCAATAATTGGTTTTCACTCACTAACACAAGTGATTTTCAATATGTCAGTGTCATAAATATGTTAGTGTAGGTGTGTGTGTGCATTTGTACTTTATGAAGACAATTAAAATGGAAACATTTTTCAAGGCAGCTGCTGATTTTTGATAAAAAATTAACAAATAAATCATTCTCTGATCCATTACTCGAACTTTTCATTTAACAAGTTTAGATTATTATACCCTACAACGCAAAGTGGTACAAGGAGTTTTAGTACGTAGGGATGATTGGAACTTTTAAACAATAAATTGATCTCTTATTATTTACTTACCTGGCCTGTAAACTGTACAATATATACGCGTCGTATTATTTACACGGAAGCAGTTGTATGGCATCATAAATTTTGTTCATCCCCTGTACTCTTAGACCTTTCTTCAATCTTTCTATACAAATTTTGTTAAAAATAATTAATGTTTATATTGCGTTCAAGTAAAATAACGTTTACTTGACCTATTTACCTAAAATTTTTTCCATATTTTTTTGTTTTTTTGTTTCAAAAATCTTTTAATGACACTCGTACATGATGATTGTTTGTAGTCTCTTTACAAATAAATATAAATTCCCCAAAAAAATTAAAAATAAATAAATATTTTATGAGACTGTTGACGTATTGTTTACAAAATGTGGGTTTTAAAGTGAAAAGAATTAAAAACGCCCTATAATCAGAAATAAGAAAATATTTAATAATTTTTATTTGATTTAACTTTAATTGGTTACAATATAAATTAAAAAATTAAGCTAAAACAATAATAAGTGCTAAAAATAAATTAAAAATAATGTACAAAATTATTTTCAAAAAAGGAGGCAACAACAAAAACAACAACAATATATTAGCCTTAATTTGCAAACTGTAGTAATTTATAGTCCTAGAAGAAATGTTCCTGTAATGTGTTCTCCATAAAATTTTATATTCCATACCATTGACTTATATGTTATTTATATAATATAACATACATAACTAAGTAGGGTGAATCTGATATTGATTGATGCCTGATTAAGGGAAAGTATTTGTTGTTTATTTATGTTAAATAATTCATTTAAGTATAAAACCGTTATTGTGCTGAACAATTGCTTTACCATACATTCTCACCAATATTCACCAGAAACAATACTGTCAACCCATATATATATACACGACATAATGCAAGATTATTCATACTTTTCTCCTACGGTAATATAAACACGTTCTCATACAGTTTAACATTGAAAATGAAAAAAACAAAAAAACACAAAACAAACAGTCTTTATGATAAATTATAAATAATCAAAATTCCAACACGTTGTCAACTGTTTCTATAGAGGAACAGAAAATGTATAATGCTGTTGTATCATATAGGAATAATAATAAGAAGAAGAAGAATTATATATATTTTTATTAAAATATTGTACGAAATATTGTAAAAACTGTTGTTAATACTTTGCTGACAGTTTTTTCCTAAATAATCTTCCAAAACCATTTCTTAGGAATTTCAAATACTTGCTTACAGAAAATTGTTCACTAAACTGAACAGAGCGGAAAAAAATAAAATAAAATACATTTGCATACAATTACGATTACATACCAAAGCACTTGCAAAGCAATGTTAACAAAAGTGCAGCAATTTGCGTAAATCGAAATTATGACATGCAAGCATGCATGCATGCCTTCGTCATCTTGCAATATTACATGGGCTGATAGAGAGTTTTATGCAAATGTGACAAAAATAATATACAAATAATGCTTAAAAAGCAATTTTCATAAGAAAACATTATCCTCCGCTCACTCACTTATTATTTCCATTTCTCTTCTGGTTGCTTTTCATTTTAGGTGAAAAACCGTACACCTGCCAGTGGCCGGAATGTGAATGGCGATTTGCTCGTTCCGATGAATTGACGCGACACTATCGCAAGCATACGGGCGCAAAACCATTCAAATGCATTGTGTGTGAGCGCAGTTTCGCTCGGAGCGATCACCTAGCTTTACACATGAAGCGACATTTACCGAAAAATAAGTAAAAACCTATTCAGCTAGAGTTGCTGTTGTTGTTGGTGTAATGATAATTGCAGAAATTCAAATTCAATTGATGTTCATAGATAGCAGAAATAATCCAAAGGACTTTTTTATTTTTATTTTTTATAAGTTATATGTACGATCAAGAAATAAAATAACAATAAATGTGAAAGAGATTTAAACAATTTCCTAAACTTTGACCTTATTATAAAATAAACTATTTTAATGTATAATATTATAATCAATGTACCCTACACTTGTGTTTTAAAAGTATATTAAGCTGATAACCTTCTATTTTTTAGTAGACGAAATAATTTGCTGTACGTCCGTACGTCCGTTACTGCTTGGTTAGACTCACATTTTCTGATACTTTTGTCAATAAATTATATAATACGACTAAATAGAGTGTAGGGTATTAAATGGTCGCACAAGATCGACCATAATACTGTATTTATCTAATAAAAACCCTTTCACTAAGTTCATGACATAAGTAGAAGTTATATTACTGCTGTAAATAATTAAATATAAATAATTTTATTTTTGGATTTGTTTTCCTTCTTAAAGTTAGGTTTTCACCATTTTTTATTTGCTTTTCCTTATAATTTTTTAATTCTATAATTGTAATCTATATACATATGTGTGTACCTAATGCTTATATATAATATTTTATACTCTCCACATAAGATGAAAGGTGTTCTATCCGTTTGCAATACAGGCGTTACACTCTCTACAACGTTTATATATTCTTGATCAGATTATAGATATACTTGCTGTATATCTGCCACAAAAATTGACTATTCAACTTCAAATTCATTATGTATATCTATAAATATCCCATCCATCGATGTGCTGTAAATGGGCATGGTTAAATAACAGACACAGACAACAACTTGCAAAAAACCACACTCAGCATAAAACGATACTCTCAGGCTGATATGTAATATATACCCTATTAGAGTGTGCCACGCCCACTATTATGTGGAGAATATTTAAGATTTGGCCTAAACCAAATTTAGTTTCTTACTTGTTTTTACTGTTGCTTCAAATATTTTCGTAATATTTTTATTTAATTAATATTCTTTTCTAAATAAGTTTACCAATATTTCAACTAAAATATATATTTTTTTAATCTTAAATTTAATTATTTAGATTTTAGCTTGTAAAAATTCTAGTTTGTGTAAAAAGTCTATAAAAAATTTAATAAATTAAAAACTACTTAAATAGTTGTCAACACTAGGAGTACAGTTCTCATAAATAATACCAACCGTCTTATCTATTAAACTATCTATTAAACAACTTACTGGATCTATACATTTAATATTACATTAAATGAAAAATATTAACAAAAACAAATTCAAAACAAATGAAATAGAAAATAAATCAAAACAACCACCAAAGTGCTGGCACAGTAAAAATTAAAATTAAGAAAATGAAATGAAATAAAAATTAATGAAAAATTTTGAAGTTTTATTTTCGTGAAATTTCTATTGAAGAAAAGTAAGTTTACAATCTTAAATTATATAATAAAACAAAATAGTTTTTTAGATTTATATCTCAGGGTTCCATGTTGAAGAAAAAGATCTATTATTAGAGATGGACCGACAGACCTTTAAAAATATTTTGTATTTATTAATACTGATAGAATTGTTTTCTTTTTTTTAATTTCAATTCAAGTTTTTATAAAGATTACATAATCTAAAATTCCCTTGGCAGCACTCAAGTAGAAGCCTTAGTGTGTATATAAAAAGTTTTCAAGTTTTTCAATAAGGACATAACAATTTATGATTTAAATAAAATAGAAAATAAATAAAATATTAATCTGAAATAATAATAACAAAATATTTAAAAAAATTCATTATTTCAAAACTTGTAAAAAAGATCTATTTTTTATATTAGAAATTACAAAAAAAAAAAATTAAAAAGAATCTTATTTCGCACCAAATATATAAATAATGACAAAGTATTTAATTTTTTTTTTTTTTGGGTATAATGATGAGAACTTTTTGTTGTTTTTGATTTGAATTTTTCATATCATAGCCTTTAATCTGGAAATATTACATGTATGGAATGTTCAGCTGTCATACCAGGTGGTCTGTCTTTATAACCGACATCATAAAATGGACGTTTCTAAAAACAAATCAAATAATAGCCGCTACGTGTCTCAAGCGTTCGTCTCATATAACATTTAACCTTGACTCATAATCACATAAACATTACTTAGCAAATTTAAGCATCGATGACAAATACAAATGTTTTTTGTTTGTTTTTGTTCTTATTTTTGTATTTTTTCGTTTTCATTTTTATTTGGTGCCTAACCACATAATTTATGGACCGAAAAGTTATCAAAACTTAAGTGAATTCCTATGAAATGTTGTACGTTTTGCAGATAATACCCCCACATAATAATGTGTGTGTGTGTGTGCGTGTGCGTGAGTGTATGTTAACAGAAACATATGTTTGTTGTTGAAAGTATTTTGTATTGTGGCTGTTGCTGTAGTTTGTTTTTAACACTCTATGCCATAAATATTTGAAAATTTATCATTGGACCCAATGACTAATTCCCCCCTTTTGCGATAATAAACCAATGGCCAATAATCGTTTTGTTTCGTTGCGTCTGGTCAAAATGATTTTTCTTTGGCACATAACACAGGCGCTGACCGATAAAAAAACAAACAAAATAAAAAAAAAGGAAAAAAACATACGTTGCCTCGACTGTACAATATATTGAATATCGTATATAGTATATATATGGGCATTAGTATATTAATGGAGTGCTTAACTCGTGTATAAATTAATAAAAATTTAAATGCAATTTATTATTTAACACATAAGCACACACACCGAAGAGGGGGAATGCCAGCAAATTGCTAAATGAACCAACAACCACTTAGGCACTCATTGCTACTACTGCTCACTGCTGCTACTCATACGTTACTAACAATATCGTGCATGAGCTATATTTTCGTTCATATTTTCTGCTTCTCCTCTTTCGTTCGTGTAGCTTTAATTTAATAGATAAATTGACATTTGTCTAATGTCCATGATTAGGTGAGATCAATGTACGTCATGTTAATTGTCGCCATAAATTCATTACAGTGCATTAGTCAAAAAGCAAAGGATTGTGTTTGTATAAACTAAGCAGTGGTGGTATGTGAAATGATAGAGGGTGGCTTGGGAGTACACGGTTGAGGGTGGAGGTGGAGGTGGAGGTGGTAGCAGCGGTATCGGTATCGGATGGCGTTGGTAAAGTATAACCATAAGCTTGCATGTTTATGTTCGTGCAACAAAACCGACATTGCTGCAATTTATGTTGACTACTTACACATATCCAACATTACATATTAATTTTTATTAAACTTGTACACATAAGATGAGAAGTATATTCAGTTTGCTATTGCCTTTGCAACACTTAAAGAAGTCATCAAAGATACTTTAAAATCAGAGTCGATCTAGACATATGTGACGGACATACGCATGTGTTACAATCGTGTGCGTGTCTACCACGCCCACTGCTTGTGTTGTGAAGGGTATTTAAGATTTTCCTCAAGCCAATTATCATTTGTCTTACTCCTTAAACATATGTGAACCAAGTTTTAACTTTGCAAGAGGTAGGAGTAGTCTGGAAAGCACTTAAAATTACAAATTTTCCAAGATAACTTCAAATGTAGGTCAAAGACAGTTGAAATGTAGCACTAAATATAATATTTAGATGCAATGACACTTTCAAAGGGTTTTCTTTTTTATATATTTTATATAAATGTTAGCTGTAAAGTGTCGCTGAATCTGTACCGTATAGGTACAGGCATAATGTCACCAAGTTGAAACATTTCCTTTACCACTGACAAGCACTGTTGTACCTGTTGTAAATATGACTGCAATCAAGTATTAAAATTGGACGTGATGGTGGAGTGCTGATGGAATTCATAACAACTGAATCGATTATATGGAAATAAAGAGAATATGGAGGAGAATCAAAATGTATTTATTAAGGATTTAGGTATTTTTGATACGAAGGAATGACATCTCTTTAAAAGACTTCTTAGACTAACCCTTAGTTTGAGAGAACTACAAACTCAACTAAATTTCCAATTATTTTATTTTTTGCTATTTTTCACATTTTCCTAATTTGAATAAAATTTATATCTTATTAAGCAAAAATGTCTGTCGGTCCATCTATCTTTGTAAGTGTCTACAACTACATACCGTTGACTGACACATTGAAACGTACAGAGAGCATTTAGTTAATACACAAACACGACACGACATTGTGTGTAGATGAATGTATTTGTATGTCCAACAATATATTTGTATTTGATTTGCATACAAACTTACATAACTTTAATGTCAATTTTTAAACAACTCTTAAGAAAAATGTTTCGGTGACATGTATGTATGTATGTCTAATAATATAACGCAATGCTGTACACGAATGTAAAATAATTATATGTGGCTAGGTGCGTATTTCTACACAATCACTCATGCGATATTTCCAGGTAGGTAGGTATTAACGCTTACACCGGTAGTCTATGATGAACACTTTTTATTTATTTATTTAGTTTACATCATTCCTTGCATATTAAATGCTACGAGGCTATAAATGGTATGCTTATATGTGTATGTGACTGCACACTATAATTTAAAGGCAATAATATATATGTAAATAATAGACAGTGGCAGCGATAATCAATTTAAATTATTGGTCCACAGACCATTTAAATACAAATGTTTCTTCTGTTTAAGTTTTTTACATATTGCACAGTTGTATAAAATATGTTCTTTTTTCATTTAATTATATGTTTATAAACATATTTTTTTAAATAAAAATATGTGATTATTTATTTGATAACCATTTTACCAGACTAACGCAGACTAACGCAGACTAACGCAATTGTAATCTCAGCAACTAACCATTCAATCGTTAGGTGAGGTTTGCTGCTAAACTAAAACGAATTAAAACACATACAAAACAAACAAACAAACAAACAAACAAATGAATGAATGAATGTACGATCAAAGCTTACAGTCTGGGAAGATTTTAATTTTATTATAACCACATATTGAAGCGAAAATATCATCGAGTTTGGCTTTAGCATCACACCGCCAGCACGTTTACGTTTAAAAGAAGTTTTATGGCCACACACCATGCCACACGTTTCACCTTTATACAAATAGTCATAAACAAACGAATTAAATAATTCAAAATAATATCAACAACAACACAACAAAACAATAAATTCTCACATTCGCTTTTAGATATTATTTCAAGACAACCTAAATGTATGCAAAACATATGTTTGAAGAATTTTTGGTTTTTGGTTTTTGGTTTTGGATTTTTATACCCACCACCCAATGTATATATTAGGGTGTTGTAACGCTTACAAGGATTCATACTGAATACTAAGTAATAAATGTTGCTTTTAATTGTTGTTTTCTTATTGCTTTAGTTATTTTTTGATTGTTGTTAATATTTATTGTTGCTCTGGCTATAGCCTTTGCTGCTGTTGCTGGTGATATTATTGTTACGTTTGCGTTACTAATGTTGTTTTTGGTTTTTTAACATTGTCGATATTGTTGTTATCACTGTTGTTGTTGTTGTTGTTATTATTGCTACCTGTAAGGGTACCATTACCATTGCTGTTGCTGTTACTCTTCAGGACATGTCCATGTAGTGTTTACAACACGTCACGCCATAGACACCTTACTATATAAACATAACAGAGTCTGTTTAGGCTGCCAATATATATTTTATTGACAACAACAACACCAACCACAACGACAGCAACAACAACCATCACCATCACCAGCCATACAGACAACAGAACCGAATCGAAACAAAAACAGTGGCTTTCAATTTACAACAGGCCGCTGCCAGTTGCCAATTGCCAGTTGCCAGTTGACTGTTGTTGTGTTTTTGTTTTTTTGTTGGTTTGTTGTTGTTTGTTGTCTATTACTGTGTCTCCCTCTTCTATCTACTTTTTTTCAATTGTACAAGAAACGTTTTAAACATTGATTGGATTTATTGTTTATATCTGTTTAGAGTGTCTATTACTATGGTGCACAGCATACACACTTATCGTACACACACACACACACATTCAATTGCCTTTCACTTGAGGTTTATTTTTTAATTTACTATTGAATGTGAATTGATTCGATTTGATTTGAATTGGTTTTTCTTGTGCGCCATTTATACGGTTAATATGTAGAGATGTACGCGCGCGCGCGTGTGTGTGTGTGTGTGTGTCATAGGATATAGATTTTACTACAGTTTTTAAGTAATGTGAGAGCTGGGAATAGGTACAGGAAGAGGGGGAAAAAATCACCCATCTAGACTATCTGGTCGAAATTTGGCAAAGTGTTCAAATTTGTAATCCTGACTAGCAAGTGAAAGATTATGATCACATTGATTTTACATTGTTGTGTAAGAACCCTAAATGTCTTAGTTTGAGGCATTTAGTCGAGTTCAATTCAAATCTCAATAATCTAACCCTAACAGTCGAGGACAGTTTTTTATCCGCATCATACGTAGACAAAGGAATCATTCCAGACATAATTATTATATAATAATAACAACAATAACAAAAGGATTCCTTCAAACTTATTTGATGTGATATCTCTTCTCACGACTATCGCTCACCTGTGCGGTCTAAAGGCAATAACAACAACAACAAATAACAACTTTCAACAACACCTACACACTTTTCCATACATATACATATATAACCAAGTTTAGCTTAAGACAAATCTTAAATACCCTCCACAACAATATAAAAACAGTGGGCGTGGCAGATATTGGATTACACTTTCTAATTGTGCATGCAATACGTTTCTCTTTGCAAGTCCAGTTATATAAATAAATAGATTTTCGACGATTGTGGGCGTGGCTCTTGACCAATTTTGCCCAATTTAAATGAAAAACTACCTGTAGGTACTAGAAGTAGTGTTTGTACAAAATTTTACCTCAATATTTTAAAATTTACGACCGTGAGAGTAACAAAAGCAGACGGACACACGGACACGGATCGTTTTAGTTTTTCATATTGATCGAAAATATATATACTTTGTAGAGTTTCTAACGCTTTTTCAAGGTGTTGCAAATGTAATGACCAACTAAATGTACTTTATGATAACAACAGCAACAACAACAAACATTAAAATTGAAAACAATGAAAAACAAATTAATTTCGTATTTTACGCTTCAACATTTTGAAAACGCCTTTTATTTATTTATTACTGCAAATAAACAAAGACAACGACAACAACAACAACAAATTGCAAAAATCAAGAATTATGAAAAAATGAAAAAAGGAAAAAAAAATATTTAAAGAAAATTTATTTCTCACCATTTAAGTGTTGAGAAGATAAATGCAACAGAAAACCAGCAACAAAAACAACAATAACAATTTCGCATATTAAATGAAGTTTAAGTACACACAACCCCAAATTATCACAATAGGGCATCAAGGTATAAAAACCACAGCAACAACAACAATGATAAAAATAATCAGTATATCAGCATCTCTGGCGCAAACCTTCACAATTATTATCAGAGGCCGAAAAAGAACAACATTCAGCCAGACACAGATATGAGAGTATATAAAAAAAAACAACAACAACAACGACAACATTTACTGAATTGGTCGGAGGAAAATTCATCACAAAGAATATCGATCGCTATCGATTGAATTGTATATTTATTTATATTAAAAAGAAAAAAATGATTTTTGTTTGTTTAAGCTGAGAACGTACACGATGACGATTTAAGAGTCAAGCAGATAATCCAACCAACCATCAAGCCCAATAAACCAACTAAACCAACTAAACAAACAAACGAACGATTATGCACATACATACATACATGCATGCATATTTTTTTTTATAGTTGTTGATAATATTATGGACGCAATACGCCTGATATGGATGGTGTAGATGATGATGATGATGATGATGATAATGATGATCAGACAACAGCTAAATGACGACAGACGTTTCCTTCTTCTTTAATCTCTCTCTATCTCTATCTCCCTCTCTCTTTCTCTCTCTCTCCCATACCATCTTCCTTTAAGAAATTAACTGGATAGCTAGCTGGATGGCTGGATGACTGGTTGGCATAAAGATAACTAATATGGATTACAATAATTTAACATCATCATAATAAAACAATCAACGCATAACCCCCCACTAAAGGAAATAAAACAAAAAGACAAAAACAACAACAACTAAGAAGATAAAGCAACTTAACCAACCGCGTGCTAAATGCAGATATCATGCTGCACAAAAACGCACAAACAAACAAATAAACATTTTTACATACATAACGTGGAAGAGAATATACGCGTGCTAGCTTTTGTAGACAGAGCATAAACCCTTTACTTCTTCCCATAAACCATCGCCATCACCCTTTACACCCGTTCGTGATAATGACGATGATGATGGGCGCCAAGTACTCTTTACAATCTCAAACAACCTTAAGAATATCAAACAACCAACACCAACATTTCTTTTTCTTTTCTTTTAAATATCCTCAAAAAATGATTACTGGAAAGTATACTACATTCGTTATTCTATTGGCAAATTATCAGAAGGAGTTTTTAAAGGATTTCATAAAATATATGAAAACTCGATTAGAAATGAAATTCAAATTGATTTAGTGATGTCCGTCCGTAAGTCCAACTATGTGTCTTATTGTAAGACTGGGAATATTTAAGATTTTGTATTAAAATTATAATTAAATTTACAATTACAATGGAATTTAAAGAGATTGATTTAAAGCCACGCCCATAATTGAAAACAATATATTAGCTTTTGATAAAGAATTATGAAATTAAAATTTGGCGTAAATAATTATATATATATATTGGCTTAACCATTACCAGAAACCAGACACGCCCACAATTTAAACTTTATTGTTTGTTTTCTGCCACCTTGTAGATGAAATTGAAATAAAATTTATTATCCATTAAAAAGAATAAAACTGTATACATGCCACGCCCACATAATTAGTGCAGGATGTTTCAACTTCGACTTAAGCCTAATATAATATTTATACTTGTGGTTTTATTTTTAATTTATATTATAAAAAACAAGTGAAAATGTTAAAGTGTGTTAAGTCGCGACGGTTTAATACCTTACATGACTTCATTTTAATTCAAACTTATACCCACCACACTATAACATATGATTGAAACTATCATATGTATAGTATGGTATATGTTTTTATAATAAGGAACTACTAAATGGACGGTTTCTAGTCACGTAAGCATGGCGAGAAGCTTTTAATTTAACAACAAATAGTAAAAGTGGACGTACGGACACATAATGAGGTAAATACATAAATTTATGTTCAAATTGCTTTAAGAAATAATAAATTTATGATTAAAAATATATATAAACGTACAAATGTTACACGAAAATTGTAAAAAATAAAAAAAAATTGTAATCGTTTGAGAAGATAATACGAAAGCGATTTAATTAATGAAATAAATATTTTTATTTAACTCCTTAGTCCTGTATCATAAGTGTAGGGTATTTTATATTGCATATATTTTTATATAATTTTTTTTATTCTTCAAGTTAAAAGCGTGCGCTTTTTGTTGTCCTTATACATTCATCCATCCATCCAACCATCCATTCATTCATTCATTCTTTCATGTTCATACTATGTATAGAGTGCGTGCGTTTGTTTTGTTGTAAACAAATTTTCATTTGTACCTATATTATGTGCTTACAAACATGTGTATCTATATACTTATGACTTTATTGTTGGTTAATGTTTTTCGGTATGAAGCAAAACATCCTTTTTATTAAAATGCCCTCCTCCCACATTATGCCAGCACAAGGTAAGCTTAGTTGGTCATAACGTGTGTTGTAGTAAGTTTCGTTTTAATCATTTTTACTATTTTATATTTGGTTATTTAAACAATTTCCTAATTTTTCTTTACTAATGTCTGTACGTCCATTTATTTTTTTCATTTTATTTAACTTGCTGCAACCTTTATAGTGATATTATGTGATGGATCAAATTTATATTTTCATTTACAGCATTCTTTTATTAGTTGTTACAATTAAAAATTAGAGTTGCCATACCACAATTATTTGACTATTATGTATAAAGCTTTTGCCACTGTTGTTTAAAAGATGCTTTATTGATATCATTAACTTTTAATTGTAATAAAGATTTTCATCTAATATTAATCCCTTTTTAATGCACCAAACTCTTTAAAAAACTATAAACAATTGAAAAATATTCGTACAGGTGCTGATGAGTGAGTGTGAACAATGTGTTGGTTTTTAACAGTTTTTTTCTTCTTTTTTGTTTTATGTTTTGTTATGCTATGCCTTTCACGTATGCCAAGTTAAATTGAGAGGTCACTTGTTGTTGCATTTAATGCATACAATTCAACAAATTTGCTACAGCATCACCGTCATCATCATCTTGCCCTGCGCTTATATATGCACTTAGCTGTAGAGTAACAATATTTGTTTTTCTTCTTTAGTCGTTTTTTTGTTTTGTTTGTTTGTTTCTTTTTTTTATGGAGTAGTAATTGTTATTGTTGTTGTATATGCATAAACATATATTCATATATTGTCTACATATAATATTTCTTTGCGAGCGCCAAAGTAATTGATGTGCTCGCCTGACCTGTAGGAGTTTTTAAATCACAGATTATCTGCACCAGACAATTGTTGGCTTTTATATTCTACAGATACGCCTCTAAATCTTGAAATTTCTATACATACTCACACACACATTTTAAACCTTTTTTTGTTTGTTTGTTTCTATATTATTAATATTTTTATGCATGCCTTGAAAAATGTTGCAGTGCTCATAATGTATGCAAGTTTTTATAAAAATTTTTGACATTTGTTCATATTTATACATATACGAACTATATTCTGTCATAGACTACTCTAAATTAATTTTGTATGTGAGTATTTAAATATATATGAAATTTAAGCAGTTAAGGAATCGTTTTATAATTTAATTTACAACCCAAAGCTGAAGCTGAGCTAGCTGTCATAGTTTTAACAGGAAAACTTTAGCTATTCGTAAACATAAGACAAAGGTTTACATGTCAAAATCGAAATCTGTTGGAAAAACCTAGAATAAGTCATAATTTAACTTCTGAAGTATTTATCTTTTGTGCCATTTTTTCTTTTTTTTCTTATATAATAATATTTTTTTAATACAAGCAGTTAACTGCCACGCCCACTCTTTATATAGATATAAAGAGAATTTAAGATTTTTCAAAATTTCGTTTTTTTTTTACTCAAATTTATTTTTGATTTTTTATCTCATATCTCTACATAGGAACACTATGTATATGTGTCGCAATATGTAAGCTTTCATGCTCACATACATAAATTATGCAATAAAATGAAAATAAAAGAAAAAAATCCAGAAAATGATCATAAATTAAAGGTGAACGTGAACTTTGCACAACACAAACCGAAATTGTTGGCAATGGAAAGGAAAAGAATTTGAATGAATTTACACACAACACGTATAATTTATAGACAGTTAAATGTTCGTATGAACAAATATGAACATTGGTGCATACACAAAAGCAACAAACAGCAGGTATACAAAGAAGAAGAAGAAAAACAACAAAAATAAAACTAGTATTAAAGAAAACTTTTAATATTTCTGGCACGTGCTATAATTTGCTTGTGTGTCTGTCTGTCTATCTATCTTGTTGTCTGTCCATAAAATACAAAACCAGCTTATTATACAAAACTCATACACAAACACACATACAACTGAAACTGAAACTAATTAGTTTTCAGAAAACGCATTTTACAACAACATTTTTACATTTTACTGCCGTAACAAACAGAAATTCCCTGCGTTTATAGAAAAAATAAAAAAAATAAAATTTACATGAAAATAATTTCAATATTTTTGTGTTTTTTTTTAAGAGTAAAGGACTGAGAAGGTGAGAAAGAAAGAAAGAAAAAAAGTGAATAGAAAAACAATAGAAAAATCGTTTATTTGCGATTCATTCCTCTCAGTTAATGCGCATGGGAAACGATCAAAACACTTGAACAATAAATATTTCAATTGTTTTCATTGCTAGACACGTATTTGACACGCTTTTTACAATTCTAAGAACATTATTCTTTATATATATATATATGTGTACGTATTCATTATTTTGTGTATTCGTTTACAATAATAATGAAGGAAACGTTTGTGATAAAAAACTTTAATGTGCTTCCATTTAATTAATCATTGAAACAAAACTGAATTTTTATACATAAAACGAATGACGATGTAGACTGATATAAAGGGTATAAAGATGTAGACAAATAGGATGTATAAACGGGAAGGTAAACAAACAGTTAAACAATGATCTTGTTAGACATTTACAAGGACGTACGGACAAATGTTTAGTAAGGTTAGTTAGGGTAAAAACAAACAGATAGTCAGATACACGGACATTTAAAAAGAAGGATAAACAAGTACATAGTTATTTAATTAAACCAAAAACATAAACAAATGGATAAAAAGAAAAACTTACGGACAGATAGACAACTATACGGGCATTTAAACAAATGGATAATTAGGTAGACAAATTCATTTAAATAAATAGATAAAAAAAGATTGTAACGGAGGACAGACAGACATTTATATGGACGGACGGACATATATTGTCCATAATTGGGTAGACAAACAGACATGGACAAATGAATAAACAGAAAAATTTCACATACAGATAGACAGATATAAGCTAGGATGGACGGACATATCCATAGTTAGTTATACTAACACATATAACAACCACCATTCGGTCTTCATAACTACTAATCACACGACTTCCAAAAAAAAAAACATAATTTCCCCTTGTAAACCAACAAGTTTGTTACTTAAGTCTTTCGTTCAATTACACTTTATACCAAGAAATCTTATCGCTTTCATCCCTACGAACATAAGAATACAAAAACAAAACAATGAAAAAACTAAACCTAAATTTATGTGAAAAAAAAAAGAAAATAAATAAAAAAGGATTATAAAATATTAACAACGGCATAGATATTAACAACAATAACTTCAGCAGTGACCGCAATTATTTTTTTTAGATTTATTTTTCTTCTGTTGCCTTTTTAACAGTTGAATATATTATTAACAACAAATAAACATATGTAAGAATATATAACCATAAAAGCAACAACAACAACAACAGTAAATAAACAAATTTCAATTGTGAACGACTGTTGTTTCTGATTGTATGCATGAATCATGCAAATATTATGACTATACAACAACAATGATAAAAATAGAGGGAGATGGAAAGAAAAACCCATAAACAGCAGTGACACATACCACATACCATACATGTGCTTGTTAGCATCTCAATCTTTGCCTTTCAAATGCTTAAACACAATCAATAGCGTTAAGCAGCAGGCGACATGAACCGAACAGAACTGTTTAGAAATTGAAGAGATTAAATAAAATATTCTAGCTGCTGGCTAAGTAACAGTAAAAACAGATTTTTGTTCTGTACATAGAAAAAATTTAATTTTTGTATAAGAAGATCTTCTCTCCCTCTCTTTTTTATTTTGTTCTTGCACTCTTTACTGCTTTATAATGCGATTGTGTGTGTTTTTATATTCCCATCTGTTTACCATTTTGAGTTTATATGTCAAATGCTAATCGTCCTAAACAAAAAAACCAAAAACAAGGCAAACTTGGCGTGTTGTTAACAATTAACGTTTAACGCTTTATATCATATTACATACATATCTTGTACATATATGTAAATATAAACAAACTAACTGAAAAAAAACTCTCATACAAACGAAATGATCATAAATGCATGTGTTAAGCAAGTACGGTTATGTTTATTTTAATTTGTTTTATTTTATTTTGGTGGTTATTTAAGAAAATTCAATTTTAAATTATTGTAGTTAAATTTTTTACTTGTTCTTCCAAAACGTATAAGTTTTCCCTTCAGCAGCCTGATTGTTTTGTTACTAATGATGCTTCTCCTTCCGCTGCTTTTATTATATTTACCACTTCATCATATTATTGTTATTGTTATTGCATTATATAAAAAGGTTGTTTTTGTTGTTGTTGTTATTTGTTATGTTTCAGTATTAAAAGTTTTTCTAATAAAACTCCCGCGCCAGAGATTTTTTCAGATGTTTTTTTTTTGTTTCTTTATATTTTTTTAAACCCGATCACCTTCCACCAACTAGCATACATACACAATTACATATATTAAATAAATAGATAAATATTCAACATATACTCCATGGGCTACCATAACATGGTGGCGCAAATTATATACAAATAAATATTATATATACATATATGCGCGCGTGTTTGTGTGTGTGTGTGTGTGTGTAGCATAACATTGGATTGCAAATAGAGTTCAAAGTTTATTTTGAAGAAAAAAAAACAAAATAAAATGGAAAATGGATAAAAAATGAGAAACCAACAATTACAAGTATTGTACAACAACAATAAACATTTATACATTTAAATATATATAGGTTTTTGTTGTTGTAGAACGCTGTTAGGCATCGACTTTTTTATATGAAAATAACTTATGTCAAAAATCATGAGGGACACCAGGCGGAATTTATTTAGCTTACAGCACACCAACCAGATGGTACGATTTTTGTTTTCAGTTTTATTTTATTTTTTTCTTTAATCAACTTTTTCACATGAAGTTTATAAACGTTATACTGTATGTTTAAGTAAATGTAGAAATTTGTTACGCTTTTTACATTATATTATGTTTGCGGTACATATTTGCTGCAAGCAGAAAATCGCCTTCGAAGTGAAAAATCAGATGAAAATATTAAATGTTATATACCCTACATATTTGTATACTTTGTTTAAAGGCAGAATAAGATTTTGTAAATGAATACAATAAAATAACTGCCACGCCTATGTCATATATATCATTTATGGGCGTGGCATTTAATTAATTAATAAAGAAATTAACATAAAAGTCTTATTCTTTCTGTAAAATAATGTTTGGCATAAGTGGGCGTGGCGCACCCACTTTCAGTATATACTATATAGTAAATTTTCTATAAACCAAATCTTAAATATATTTTTCAATTTTTATAGCCTATAAATAGATTTTCGAAAACTGTAGGCGTGGCTGTTAATTTAAATTATAAACTCGGTCATAAACAGAAATTCAGTATAAAAATTTCAGCTAAATATTTCAACTTTTGTGATCGGGAACATTTCATTTTCAAGTCTAATGTCAACGTACGGACAGACAGACATAAATTATATTAGATTTTGATACTATTCAAATATATGTATATTTTATAAGATTTAAAAAGCGTTTTTGCGCTAGTTACGAATGGTTTAACATATTTTTTTTCCTCCTAAGTGTAGAATATAGAAAATATTCTGT
The DNA here is from genome assembly GCA_963971445.1 of Ornithomya chloropus. Taxonomy (NCBI): domain Eukaryota; kingdom Metazoa; phylum Arthropoda; class Insecta; order Diptera; family Hippoboscidae; genus Ornithomya; species Ornithomya chloropus. Next base: position 5,059,876 of record OZ020532.1, read on the forward strand.
TTAATTGTAGTAGTGGTTACACATAGTTATAAATATACAATATATAAAATAAAGTTATTAAATGACATAAAAAGCACGCATTGGATTGTTGAGATTGCTGATTGACAATCTTGAAATGTCTCTGCTGCTGTAAATAATATGTGAAGTATAAACAGCTCAAGCTTACAATAACGTCACACACGTCTATGGCTGTTACTCGTGTTATTGCTGAACACAATAAATACACATGCGCATCAACAACATAACGCATACACAACAATGACAATAAAATAAAGGCTGTAATCGTAAACGTATGTTTGTGGTGTTCAAGCAACATAACGCCATAACCACCATATAAAATGTTAGCCAAAGTGTTATATTATCCACAATTTTACAATAAAGCACTACCACTGCATAGGTGGGTACAAATATATGTTTACGTTTCCAGCCACATGTACAACTATTACAACAATCAATGGTACTAACAATGGAGTAAAGCACAAATATTTGCTGGAATGCTAGTAAATGTTGTCATGTATGAAAAAAATATAAAAAATAAATGTGTGTGTGTGAGTGCAAGTGTATTTGTACATGCTATGAATGTGTATAAAATATACTTTAAACGCCCGTTAAAAGGTAGCTAACAGCTATGAGATAAACAAACAAATAGACAGACCGACAGACTGACAAACAGATAGAGTATAAAAGACACCTAACAAGATATATAAACAATTAGTACAAGATTCTACTTTTAACTATTTTGTTAATCACAAAGTCTAGCCGAGTGAGATGATTGTGCATTAATAACTAACAACGTGAGAAAATATAGAAGAGTGCTTGTAGCCGCTTGTCCTCATGTCTGTACGTCCATATGAATTTCTAAGTTTAAGTATAAAATAATCACTGCTGAATAGATTAAAAGATTGTTTTATATACATAATCTTTTAATCACTAATTGCCCCTGATTATTAAAAGAAGCCTTTGTACCCTATTTCTTATTGCTTGGCCAGATCATAGCAAATAAAATAAAACCTTCAAATATATGAAAAATTGCTTTTGAAATCTCTGTACAAACTTTTATTACATTCTTATGTTTAATATGAGGAAAAAAAGATTATAAACAAAAAACATCTTGAAAAACCACATTATTTTAATCATGTCCGTATGTCCGTACGTTGTTTTGTTGGCAAAAGTTGAAATCTTTTTAAATAAAGAAATATTTTAAATTTCATACACCTCTGCAAATTAAATAGAATCACTTAACAGTGACACCCATAATTGAAAAAGACTAAAAAACAAAACAAAATTAATTCAATTAAGTGAAATACTTATCTTTGCAACTAAAACAGTAAACGGTTTATTAAAGCAAAAATAGGCGTTTAATAGTTACACCCTCTCAAAAAAAAACCTTTAAGTTGAAAAAATGCATGTGCATGGTATTATAATGAGGCGGTATTCTGTGATACACCAGTTGCGCTGTTAAGCGTTTCTAGTAACATATATCAAGGATAGTGGGTGGTTAACCAAATAAAGCTTTCCGTTGTCTATTATACATATATCTTGTTGTTGTTGTTGTTGCTGTATTTTTTTATTTTGTTTTTATTTTAATGACCCAATAGTTTACGTTGGTATTGGTATATTAGTTAGATTGCATAAATACATACGGTTAGCACATAATATTTAAAGAATTTTATCGGGAAAAATCAGCGCTAAAAAATAACGTGTTTGTAGAGTTATGTTGATATTGTCAAAGATTATGTAACATAAGTAAAAAAAGGTATTTCAATATAAAAGGCTTCGAAATTAAGCTTTATATGAATTGCAAACCTTTTGTCTGTACGTCCGCTACGGTAGTTATTTGCTTTAAGGAATAAAAAGAACAATTGCTAAAGGATTTAAATCTTTCAATCGTGAACATTTTTTAAAAATCATAAAAAAAAATGTAAAAATTACAAAAAAAATGTGTTGAAAAAAATTTAAAATTTAGAAAAAAATTATTTTTAAGAAATTTTTTATGAAAATTTATAAAAAAAATATTAATGAAATTTGGTAAAAAGAAAATTAATAAAATATTGGAAAAAATTTAATAAAGTTTTAATGAAAATTTGTAAAGAAAAATTAGTTTACAAAAAAAAAATAATTTGAATAAAAATAAGATCAAATAAAACACCTAAGAAAAAAGAAGGATTAATCAACTGGTGTTAAGGCCACTAGTAACCAACAATTAATAATCTGGTGGGTGAACAAAATTTGACTTTAACTACAACTTCAACTGAAATACAAAATATAAATATATGTTATTGTTGTTATTGTTGTTATTGTTGTTATTATTGTTTGTAATATAAGTGTGCTTGTATCTATAAGTTGGTCATACATCTATAGAAACCATCGTGGGAAACTCACTGTTGGACAAATTTGCGTGTGGCTGTTGTGTATAATTTGTATTTGTAATCTTGTCTTACTTTGTATTTGTACAACCTCAGGTATACCTATCTCTTTCCTTATGAATACATCGTGTTGTGTTTTGTATAAAATATGACCAGAAAAATTATGCAAATTATTGAATTTGATTTATATGTATAAATATATCCATATAAGCATGAGATGTAAACACAACATAACACAACACACAACACAACTCAGCCCAGCTCAGCTGGCTGACCAAGAGATTTAAGAAGGCAACAAAACCAAACTAATAAATACTATAAATACGTGTGTGTGTGTGTGAGTGTATATATAAAACCTATTATAATAAATACAAACCACACAATATTGGGTATTGTGTGTTTTATAATATTTATTACCTGGGTATGTATATTATATCGCATTATAAATATATTAAATCATGTATGTTTGCTATGAATTCCAAGAAAATTTGAATGAATTTAGGAAAAAAAATTATATTATATTAAAAGAATCACAATGGAAATACAGTTACTAAGGGTCTTCATGAAATTGTGCTTGAATGGCATTTGCCAGTAAATGCTTAACAAACTTAGTTTACTTTTTAACTGATGCAGTGAGTTTAAAAAATGTTTACTCTTTTATGAAAATGGCACATTAGTGATCGAGTATAACCATTGCTAATTGCCATTTGCTACATTTTTACCAGAGCCAATAAAATATTAATAAAATGTGTATAAAAATTCAGAACCAGATAAACAAACGCCATCGTTCGCTTATGATTTCATGAACATTCAACAAAAACAATTGCTATGCGGGATACAATCAAAAGATTAATGTTTTTTAATCACTGTACAATAATTGTATTTTTATAATAAATGCGATTCATTTCAAAAACACACATACATACCTATTTATGTACGTATGTATGTATTTATAATAGAAAGATATAAAACTTCAACACATTTACAAGACACAATTAAACTGATTAAAGAATTTTGAAATTAATCTTGCAAATCAGCAACAAATTAATTAATTATCCAATAAAAGTATGTGTGAACTGAACTGAACTGAACTGAACTGAACTGAACTGAACTGCACTTTATGGACATAAGCATGAATTATGACACAAAGATATATAGAACATATGCTATGCCATGCCATGTCATGCCATGGCCTGATCATATAATGTTGCCAGCATTAGCTTTAGGTCAACTAGCTACCATGTGTTGTGTGGGGAAGGATGTGAATTGATTTTCAATATAAATATAAACACATACATGTATACATACATACATTGCTAAAAACTGTGTAGGCATAATAATGCTCATTTTTCATCTTTCCCTCTATTTCTGTCTCTTTCTCTCTCTCTCTCTCTCTCTCTGGTGATATTATTTGGTGACACGTTAAGGACAAGTTCGTTAACTCAATGAAAGATTTGTTAAAGGGGTCTATGAACAACAACAACAGCAACAGCAACAACGTATACACTTAATGACAGCAGAAACCTTGAAATGTTCTCGTATGTGAAGTATAGCATTTAAAGAGTATACATAACGGTATAAACCTATTAACCACAGAACACATAGTTGCTTAATGAGTCAGCAACCAGAATTTTTTTTCTTTTTAGCAAAACACAAAATCGCTAAAATGATATTAAACAACAACAACAACAACCAACACATATTCATTCATTACATTTATTAAGAGTTTCTACCTAAGCAACTTAGATAGAAACATTTCATTAGCATATATAACAACAACAACAACCAACCAACCAACCAACATTTACTAAAGATTCATTAAGAAAAAAGTTCATCTAGTTAAAAAAAATGTTTAAGCTTTATTTTCATGAAACTTTAGATGCTTTAGAGGCAGGTAATAACAAGTAAGGAAACAAAATTTGGCATAAGCCAAATCCTAAACACCCTCTACACCTATATCTAAGCAGGGGGCACAGCTAAATTTTTGTAGCAGCTATATAGATTTTTGTCAATTGTGGGCGTGGTTCGTGAACAATTTTGCCAAATTTACATAACGATTTGCATGCATAAACTAGACGTAGTGTCTGAATAAAATTTTAGCTCAATAACTCAACAGCTCAAAATTTGCGGTCTTCAAAATGTCACGGACAGAGATGTCTATATTTGAACTAAGTCAATATGCTAATCAAGAATATACGCCTCCTTCTATGTGTTGTAAATGGAATGATAAATATGGTATACCGACCCATCTTACGTGTAGGGTATACAAAAAAGGAAATTGAATAATTTACAATTGAGATTGAATTGAGAAAGATATCACAAGAAAAAAGTAAAACTAAAACTATAGTTAAAATGTTTTCATCATGACATGGTAGCAGAGTTTAAATGAAAACTGAAACCCAAACTCAAACTCAACCACAAACTAAACGCAAAGTATTAAAGATTAATTAAAACAAAATCTGATCAACATTAAAAAATGGGATTTTTTTTCTTTTCTATTTTAATTGACGTTCACAGTACATGAAAGGCAAACTTTATTCATAATAAACGCTATAAAATAAACGAACAAAGCGACAGCTATACTGTAACGTTTGAAAGTCATATTAATCTAATTTCTTATACATACACGTCATATAGGTACTGAGTGAAGAAATGGTAACAGGAAAACTAAATTTGGCTGCTGTGGGAGTGAGAGAGTACCAGCAACTGAATATGCATACGAACATATGTATATGTTTATTTCATGTGGAAGGTATTAAAGTATCAGTATCTGTACAAAATTTCACTTCAATATCTCAAAGTTAGGACTGTGTAAGTAACTATAACAGACGGACAGACGGACAGAGGGACATTTAACTTGTTCCAAAAAGATTGACAAACTTAATATACCTCAGAATCTTATGTATAGAGTATAGGGACACGATATAAATTGAAAATTCCAACATTAAATATATTTGAAAAATTAGTGCGAAAAAGTGGGCGTAAATTTCATTTCAAATATTTAACTTGTATTTTGTTGATCAGTGTAATTTCCAAGTTTATTACCATCGTATCTAAATTATTAATCGGAGCTGTTATTATTTGGCTTAACAAAGCAAATACAATTTTAACAAATGTTGAAATGATTTGAAATGTTTCTTAAGCCGGCAATTAACTAACTAAACACTTCTGTTAATAAGCCAGAAAGCCACGTCTTATATATGATCCGTTTAATACCAATACACTGTTTTATACTATAATAACAGCTTATTGTTGCCATGTAGCACAAAGTGATTATTCAATTCAATTGAGATTTATATGAAACGATAACGATGCAAGGTGGTTGTGGCGGCTGCAGTATGACACAAGCACTCACATTAAACAATGAAAACTATATCACAAAATCACGACCACCAACAGAAAAGGTATATAAAGTAAATGAAGAACAAAAAGAAGAATAAGAAGAAGAAGAAGAAACCCAAACTCTTCTTTGTATTCTGTCACATTGATTATCAAGATTAACATCAATATTTGTCACATTAAGATGAATGACTGTTGACTAGGGATGGATGAATGGCTGAATGAATGAATTATGCAGTCGTGAGAGTGAAATTGCAATATGTAGCAAAAACAACAAAATCATCTTTCCTTATGAACTGTGACACCCGCTGTGTAATAAAAATAAATGTTATAATTGCCTCATTAGTAAACTGGGGATCATCAATTACCTACTACTAAATATAAATACACATACATACGTATATAAAAATAAACTAACGAGTGTTGTTCGTTATACTTTATGGCAAATTGGAAGATTATTGGTAGTTGTTTGGTGTCTTCGTTGGTTGTTTGCCAAGTTTAGACATGGTCGTGCGTAATCTGAATTTAATCTTTGCCACTTACTCTGACTGTAATAATTCATTATCTTGGTTATTTTCTGTTTTTTATTCTTTTTATTTTTAAATTTATCCATTAAATATTAAATTAGACAATTTTTAACAAAATTATGTAATGAACACTCTTTTAGAGAGAATAATTAGGTACCTACCACGCCCATTTTTGAAGAAGTTGTATTGAATTTGGCCCAAGTCAAGAACTACTTGATTTTTGATTAAATGCTTTCACTATTCAACCACGATATCTTTTAGAAATCGTGTCCTATGAAGTATTTTTAAAAGGGTGTCTCTCTACGTTAGTTTGCGCTCTATTAACATTTATTTTAGTACTTTTTTGAATAAGGCGGAATTCGACACACTTGCCAGTCTTGCAAATCATACCAAAATATCCACTCCTTGATGGCATGATCAGCGGTTTCGTATATCATACCATTCAACCATTTAATCACGACTTTCCTTACAACGAATTGTTGCAAATAATTGACCCAACTCACTAATAATTGGCGTATAAAGCGGTTTACTTTTTTAAATATTTTTTTACATGTGAATAGATACAATATAAAACAATATGTTAACTTACAAATTGTAATTTGTAGAGATTTGCTTCATCCCCAAATGTTACCAATTAGCTGCAAATTTAGACGATTATGACAATATGTTAATTTGACATTTAGTTCTTCATTTTTGTCTATTAAAAAAAAGATAATTTTATAGCCTTAACTACAAGTAATTTATATAGAAAATGATGGTGATTTGTCTGCCAACAAAAGTTGGCTGTCACAGTAAGTAAAAGGATTGCCTGGCATTGCTGCGACAAGAGCAGAGAATCACTTATTTAAAGTATATGCATACTCTGTCATGTGTACATTATGATGTGTAGACTATGTATGTGTGTGTGAGTATGTATTTCACCAACATATAATTAGATAATTGAGCGGACAACCCACACTTAACTGTAACTGTCTTTTGCAATGAAAACTATCATGATGATGATGATGATGATCGCAAAAGCAACAAAAAAAACAAGTAAGAAAACTGAATTTGGTTTAAGCCAAATCTTAAAGAGTCTCTGTATTTACATACAAAAATTGGGCGTGGCAGGTACATAATTACGCTTTCTAATAATGTATGTATTACGTATTATCGTTCAAGTAAGTTTTTGATGCTTATTGAGAATGTATATAGATTTTCTGACGCTTTTTTCTGGGTGTTGCCAATGGAATGACAAACTTAGTATACCCCCTTTTTATGTAGAGTGTATAAAAATAAACACCACACAAACATTTTATACGTAAACGTTTAAAACTTAAAATGTGTTCGTTGTCGATGCATTTGTTTTAGTCGAAGCGTTCGTTGTTTGTGTTAATTTTCATTTTCAGTTGTAATTCATTTTCATTAAAAGAAAAAAAAAGGTGTAAACTTGTGTTAGATTCTATGTGTTTTATAATTTACAGCACCATCTCCAACTACAGCAACAGCAACAACCATTCTTGTCGAATATAAATTAAATAAAAATACTCACATACACACACACATGCCCAATTAATACATATTGTGCAATATTCTACAAAATTGTATTTGGCACATGTGTGTGCATGTGTGTGTGTGTATGTAAATCAATTTAATTTTATTGTTGTTGTTGAAAATCATTGTTTTGTGTACACTTGCACTCACGTCACTATGTCAGTATGTTGCTGTTGTTACTAATGCGATAATTTTTTTTTGTACTCTTTATATCAGGCAGGGAATAGATTAAGTTTGTTATATTGTTAGCAACACTCTTTAAAACATGTGCATACTATGTTTGTCCGTATGTCCGGGGTTGAAACTTCTATTAAGAGAGATTAAACAGTATTATTTAACTGGCACGCCCATAATTGACGAACTTCTCTCTCTCTCTCTCTCTCTCTCTCTCTCATCTACAAATTTAAGTTACTTCAAGGGCATAAATTAATTAATTAATGTGAAAAAATCTTCTCTTTCCTTGTTCTTCTATTATTCTTATTCTTCGTCTACTTCGTTGTCTTTTTCTTTTTCGTCTTCTCCATCTTCTTCTTCATATTCTTCTTCTTTTTCTTGTTCTTTTCTTCTTCTTCTTCTTCTTTTCTTATTATTGTTATTGTTAATTGTTGTTGTTGTTTTTATTGTTTTTGTTTCTCCGTCTTCTACTTCTTCTTTATTTTTTGTGTTTGTCATTTTGTTGTCCGTTTATGTTGTTGTTGTTGTTGTTGTTGTCTGTGGTAAATTTTAAAATATCTTTAATTTTACATACAAACACTCACCACACTATCTAAAGAGTTTGTATGTTTATTGTTATTTAACAATATATTGTATAAATCCATGCTTGCATGTATGCATGTACACACTGTACGTTAAAGTTTTAATCGTACATGGTATTAACATGCTGTTTGCCATCAAATTAATTGCACTGTAATGCTATTTTAAATTAACTGGTGTCGATGATGTTTTCCTTCTTCTTCTTCTTATTTTTCTTACTTAACACAAATCCACACAAACACACACATAAGCACAAATCTAACATAAGTATAATTGTATAAACATATAAGCATGTTTTGTTTATATACAATTTATTTTCTTTTCGTTTAAGCTGACTAAGCTGAGCTGTGTATGGTGTGTGTCTATGTGTTTAGTTCGTATTATAAGTCAACCTACGCTTTATGGTCTTTTAGATTATATGAAAAGCTTAATGTAACCAGTGACTAAACTATAAATGTACTGTTGCTGTTGTTGTTGGCGATGCGTGTATTAATCGTTATGTTCAACTGGCAGACAACATACCCAACACCCACAGTCTCACCCAACCAACAACGCATTAAGAAGAGTTCACTAAAGCGTTAAATAATGTTTCAAGGGTTAAAGAGGAAATCAAGCAAAGTTTCGAAAATAAGGAAACAAACAAAAATTTCAATAACACAAAGAACAAGCTACCGCAATCCGGACAACATTAGTAATCTATCTAATGTTAATGTCCAAGCATCTAATGTTTATATAGTTTTTATTGTTTTGTAATACAAGGTACATAAAAAAAATGTTGTCCCTTTATAAAAACACTTCAAAGGGAAAACTTTTAACCTTCTACTGAGAAACTATAATTAGTTCACTTTAACTGATTCGCTTACATTGAGATTCAATTTAGATATTTCTACAAAATAAAAAATCTATTTAAAGTATAAACAAACTCGCATAATAGATGGAATGGGGAGAGTAGCAGAGTTATCGAATGTTAATAAAAAACCAAAACTCGATAAAGTGTTGGCTGTGATGTTGCAATTGCGAATTAATGGCTTCAAAGGCGATTGGGTAAGATGCATAACTTTAGAATGGTATAAAAAGATAGGCAGAATATAAAGTTATACGCACATGTATTCACACTCAAACTCACTCTCACACTCACACTATTATTGACCAACTCAAAGTTTTATCATAAAATCATAATTTTTGAATTGGCTTGTCCTCAAATGTGCTGAGAATGCGAATGCAAATGTGAATGACAATGGAGGCACACTGTATGGAACATGTACCATATGTAGCTTTCAGCTACAATGCGATCGGGTTAAGATAGTGCTGGTGAATGGTTAATGTCGGCGTTATATCTTTATGCCATATACAAAATTGTACTTTTTCGGTTAAGAGATTTTCTTACCAAATGTTCATTGCATTGATAATCGTTCACACACACACGCACACACACTTGTTTACTTTTTATTTAGTTTCTATACTAAAAACAAGCCTAGAGATGCTCTATCTGAAGTGTTTGCCATAGATAGCGAAAAATATTTTTCTCTATGTAGCTATTTTGTACCCTACAAAATGAAAGATATACTAAACTTGTCAATCATCAATTCAAATAGCTACCTGCACACAAGGTACAAAACATATCTGCTTCAACTTAATATGGAAAATTTTATGACCGTGAGAATGTCAAATTTTAGATTAATTTCATTTAATGTCCATCCGTCCAGCTAGAGGAAGTTATTATAAATAAACTCATGCCAAACAATTTCACCTAAAATCTGTCAATATTTTCATTTCTCTACATTTAGTTGATAAAGTAACAGATAGTATAAAAAGAGGCGTGGTAGAGTATTTTCGATTTCTTTGAAACCGTCTTTTTGAAAACTTTTAAAACCTTGGCTGAAGTTTAGTTTAGTTTAGCGCGACAATTGTGCGATTGTTTAGCAGCATTGTACAATAACAACAAAAAATTTACATATTGCACTCGGTGTTGACTTTTTGTTACCTTACCTACCTACCTACCTACCACCAAATATAAACATCTTTGGTAAAAACAAAATCTAATCTTTTTGTATGAAGTGTTCAATGTATGTGTAAGTGTGAATATAGAGGGAGCCGCTACAATTTAATAGAAACTTGTGAAAGTTTCTTTTGTTTTTTGTTTTTTTTTTTTTTGGTCTGCCTAACACATAATCCAAGCAGTGATCTTTTGTTTTTTATCTTAAAGTGTTATGTCTGCAGAAAGCACAGCACAGAAGACAAACAAACACCTGAAGGTGACCGGCCACCAAATGGTTGCAAACCTATTGTCCATATATGCTTAAAAGAAGGTTAACATACATATACAAAATATGTGTGTTTGTGTGTGCATTTTTCCAAAAGCAGAACAATATGTTGTTAACAATGATTGTTAAAGTTGTTAAACGCAACATTTCAATTTTTGCACCTTCTGCTACTTCTGGTTGCTTTGCTTGCTTGCTTGCTTTCTTTTATATATGAAACAATTGTTTAAAAAAAAAAAACGTTCAATATAATAATAATAACAACAACAACAACATTAGCCACCACAACTATACTTTAACTTTAGTTACTTCTATAAATTGTTTTTTAAACCCAAATAATAATAAAAACAACAATGATCGTAAAGAAAACACTTGTAGAGCAGTATAAACCATTGTTTGGTGGCGGGTAGTGTGATTAAAAATATAATAAAATGTAAAAATAATTGAATTCAACACACTTGCTACTTATAGAGTGCATAAAAAACGAATAACTTTAATATTGAAAAAAATTTATTTTTTTATAAACAAGTGAACATTTTGGAAACAGGCTGGGGCGACTATTTGATACCCTATCCAACTAAGTTTTACAGAAATGAAAAATTTAATAAACGTATATATTTAGCAAGGACCAGATCTTGAAGAACATTTTACATATTTAAGCATAAGTTGTGGGCGTGGCATGTATACAATAACGCTTTTAATGACCAGTTTTCAACTTCATAGGTTATGTTTTTAGATTTTTATCTAATATGGGCGTGTCTATTATTCGACCACGCCCATTTTTCATATTTATGTCAATATATCTTAATACCTTATAAGTAATATAGAAAATTTTCTTTGAAACTCACTCATTGCTTAGTTTTTGTTACATTGTGGGCGTGACCAATTTTAATACCAACTTGCGTACGTAAACCACCAACAGTTCTGTCAAGCTTAAAATCGATAACTCAATAGCGCCCAGAAGAGTGATTACCACAGAACCCACGCAAACGAACAGACGGACATGTCTAAATCGAAACATATTCACTAATGATTCAGAATGGAAAACCTTATAAGATATTCAAATCCTGATTTTGGGCGTTGCAAAAGTTTCGACAAAATTATACATACCTTCATATACATATTTATAATGGTGGGTATAATATTATTAAATACATGAACAATTTTTTTACTTTTTATTCAAGAAAAATTTTTTTACCAATTTACCCAAAAAAAAACCAAAAAAACCAAAAATGCAATGACGTCTAATTAGTATTTTTAAGCTTCCAGTTGCACCACAAATATCCACCAACACCATTAACAACACCAACCAGACCCTGACACCATCATCACTAAACACTACGTACTAGTTATAAACCAAACCAAACGTAATCAAACCAAACCGAACCGAACCGAACCATACTCTCTACCAGTTATATGCCGATACAAAGTACATATTTTGTGATACTTATCCTACCGGTACTACTAACCCACCACCATACACTGCTACTTTTAACTGCTCGCACATATTACAACACTCTTCTGTTATTCTGCAACAATGATTATCCGTTCGCATTACATGCCATACTTCTATGAAAATTGGATACATTGGGAGACTACTTTACCTTACCTGTGTAGGTTAATAATGATATCTAGGTAGTCTCGGTTATATATAATATTCACACATACAGACAAACACACACACACACACACACACATGCTTAAACCATATTCGTTTTGCTTGATTGTTAAATAATGAAGCATAACACTGCAGTAAAATACGCGCGTAACACATAAAGAAACTTTTTTGAAAAAAAAAGAAAACATTAAATCGATAGAAACAAGAATGGTAAAAAAAAAGGAAAATTACAAACGAATACATAGTGTGTAAGTGTGTGTCTATCTCTGAGTCTGTATCTGTGTGTGCTATTAAAACTACTACACGCTCCTCACCTTTATAAGGTCAACATGTTTGAGTCTAAGTCTTCCAGCTACTTTACTTAGTAGAGCAAACAACAACAAAAACAACAACAATAGCAACGGGAAACACTCAATATTATATAATATATATGTGATGCAAAAAACACTCATACATGCCCACAGGAATCATCATCACTATCATCACTTACTGTTCAGTTACAAGCAGCAATAACAACAACAACGACAACAACATTGACTGGTTGTCTTCTTTCTGTTGTTGTTCTGTGCTTTTTTTTGCCTTCTCTTCACCACTAGCTTACTATCTATAACATGGTAGCTGGGACGACAGTAAGCAGTTGTTGTACGTTGAAGATTAGCTTTTTTTTTTTAATTTTTACACATAAAGCAGTTTTAACACACGAAACTATTTTATAAACTCAACCAACACCAACATGTTTGTAACATTTTACATTTTTCTCTTCCATTCAATAACGCCTCAATGTGTGTGATTTTTTTTTTTTTTTCATTTTCATTTTAAATCACAGACAAAATCTTTGTTTTATGTATTTCATCAGTACGCCCGCATTTTGCTTGTGTCATGTTACAGTTTATTGGAAAAAACAAAAATTATAACAATAATAATAATAATAATAATGATAAAATGTGTAATAGTAAGTAATGGCCAAGTTGGTATGTGTAGTGGTCTCAGGTGTATGTGTTCAAGTTTTTATTGAAAAATATGTCTGTACGTCCTTATTAAGAAAATATTTCAAATTGAACGATAATAACAATAATTCAAATGAATCTCAAATGTCTCTGCTTTTTGCACACTATTCCACATCTCTGCAATATTTATTGATATATTTATTCCACCATTATCAACACTAACACACTCAGCTCCCGACTGATTTATAGTTTACTTTTACTTTAATTCCATACTCAGCCATTCCCTACTTAGTGTGTCTTTTCAGTTACACTTTTCTTTATAATTAATCATCTTTATCTCACACTAATTACACACTCTTTCATTCCTTATATACACCAAAGGAACCTAATAATGTAAGGATAAACGGACGCATATTTTTAAATCAAGTGAGAAAATTCTTCTTCTTGTTACATATGTTGCTAATCATTGGAATATAGTGCATTTTTATAATGTAAAATATTCAAAATGGCGACTTACCAGTTTCTTTACAATCTATTTGTATGGATATCAAATGTCTTAAGCTAAATAACATCATAATAATAAATTCAATATGGCGGCGGGCTCAACATATTAAATTTACTATTTAGGCGATATGGATATCAAATGAAAGGACTTGACATGTAATATACAATATTTAAAACACAATTGTACTAAATTGAAAGTAGATATAACATTTCACGTATATCAATATATCTAAAATATATTTCCACTTGTTTTCTTTTCCAATTTAGGTAATATTTACCTTAATTGATCTTTTACACATACATATAATCATTTAGTTGTTCATATAAATATATATTAAATATATAATAGTGCCGTCATTTATAAAAAAAAAATGTCAAAGAAAATTGTCAATACATGCACACTCTCATCTCAACTCGTTGCATATGTTGCTATTTAGACAATTAGCAGTTGATACTGTTATCGTTATAGCTGTAATTTTCATAAACATGACGTGCTTGTCTTACATATTTAGTCATTTAAGAAAACACAATTAATAAAAAAGACAACAAGCAAAACAGTAACAAATTAAAGAAACTACATACATAAAATATGTTTAACATATTAGTCCACGTACCTGATGTGTGTGTATGACATAATTTTTTTTCAATAAAACACATATGCCACCGTCAACCCATAGGACATTCCATACCAGACGCTTTATATTTATGTCTCTGGGATATTGGAAATCTCTTGCTTACCTAAGTTAAATGCATACGATTCTCATTTAACAATTAAACAATTTTCTCAATTAATTAATTTATTATTATTCTTTTTTTCATCCACAAGTGCATTTATAGAGACCCCTATATATGTGGCAGTATGATTTAAAGAGATGTTATCGTCATGTTAGTATGAATTTTTAATTGTAACATTACAGTGCCGCTGTGCTGCTTCACTCTATTATTAGCGCAACTGTTTTAATCTGCTCTGCTCTTAATATGTATATAATCGTACCATACCATACCATATATGTACTTGTACAATATTGTATGTATGTTTTTGGCGCTGATCTTAAAACATGATACAACAATATGTTTAAATTGTAAAAGATTGCAATTATCCAGATTTTGTATGTTATCTTTAAAAGATTGCGTTGTTATTTTTGTTACTCTGATTTATTGTTGTTAGTGTCGTTGTTGTTGTTGTTGCTGTTTTTTGTTATTGCTGTTGTTTTGCCATAATTTGTAAGCAAATTAATACCAATAACAACAGCAACAACACTAACAACAGCAACATCATGGTAACTAAGTAATCAACCAAGTGAAGAAAAACACAAAAAAGAGCAAAAACTATTTATCTTGAATGTAATAGACAAATTTTTTTTTTGTTTGTACCAATACCACGAGAAAAATCTTTAACAAAAACGAAATGTTCAACAAACTACAAACAAATTAAAAAAGATTTTAGTATTAGCACAATGTAAACAATGTGTAATCATTTAATGTAATTGCTGGCAAATGTGTAAACACTTTGGAATGCAGGAAAAAAATTGGTTTAATAAATACTTTTAAATAATTATTTTAATTTTGTATTATTTTATAAAATCTAACTAAATTATTATAATTTTAATTTTATTTTATTTATTTATTTTTTTTTTATTTATTTATTTATTATATTTTTTTTTATTACAATATATTTTTTTTTTTATATTTCTACATCACTCAATTTTTTATTTTCCCAAAACTTGATCATAAAATTCAAATGTAATGTTACACAAGATATATATATCTGTAATACTTGACTTTTTTGCTCTTCCACTCTGATTTCGTTCGAGCTATTATTTAAATTTCATATAATTTAAAGACGGACGTAAGGACATTACATAATACCTTCAATTATAATTACTAAGTGGTTACTGATTAAATGGAAAAATTCCATTGAAGTCAAACGAGATTGTTTGACCACATTTAAAAACGCATCTAATACAAACAACAACAACAACACCAACAATCCAACAATTCTTTATGCTGTAGCAACAGCTGAGTATAGAGTACGGGGTATAATATATGCTTAGTGATGTGATTAGTTGGTGGTTGTGGTAGCTAGTATTGTTATTGGCGATTGTTGTTGTTAGTTACATGTTACATACTCTATACACAATGTATTAACAAGCTAACATACAATCATCAGCCATGCAACAAGACTCTTAAATAGAATCAACTTGATACTTAAATACCAAAATCGTGACCAATTTGGTTTATTTACACGTATTGTACATGAATCTTGAATGATGTATCTTATGTGTGTGTGTGTGTGTGTGTGTGTTTGTGTTTATATAATGTTGTTATTGTCCATTTTGTTGTTGTTGTTGTTGTTGTTAAAGTCTTAAGCGCGTAACTTTTTAGCAAATATTTTATGATTATATTGCAACGTTGTTATCTGCTGCTGCAACAGCAGCAGCAGCAGCATTTAATTGAAATGGACATTCAAGTGGTATAACGAAATAAAAACCAAATCAAGCGAAACAAACAATTTCAAAAAAAAATCAACCAAAAAAGCAAAAACTAAACAATTTTTAAATTGATCATAAAACATGTATGTGAACAGTTTAATTGTACTATCAGCCAGCCAACCAACCAACGAGCCAGCCAGCCAGCCAGCCAGAATATTTACCAATGAGCGTGATATTTATTGTTATGGGGTAGAAGCTATGTAGGAGCAATTCATAAATTAAAAAGCCGTTAGCAAATTAAACTAATAAATTAAACAGAACAACAACAACAACAACAACATTCGCATTATTAACTATTTTATACAAATCAAACAACGATCAGCATCATTCAAGTTCGGCTCCGTTCCGTTCTGTTCTGTTCTGTTATGGTTTTACTTTGTTGGAAGTATGGGGAGTGCTTGCTAATGATGATATTTGTGTTACCAGCAGTACACCCATAAATTAAATTATCATCATTATCTAATAAGTGTAATGATGCTACTTGCCGTTTAATTGGTACATAAAAATATACAAAATATGCAGCAGCCTGCCTGTGATGTTGCATATTTACGGCCTCATTAGCTTAATAAGCATAATACTGTGAGTTACAGTTAATTAGTTGCAATTATTGATGCACTTTTTATGAATGTTACCGTAAAAAAAAAATTTCATCAGTTATTCAAATTTAACAAATATTTGTCTGTCAGTCCATATACATACATATTCCAAGCTAGGAAGCTGTTTCTTAATCTAAAATGGATTGAATTGGATTAGTTTTAAAAAGCCCTTCACAATAAGTCGGCAAATGCCAAACTTTTATAATATTTACTATTTTCCAAGAAAATATATAGACCCACTATGGAGGGATTGCAACAGAGTTTTTAAAATTCTATTTAAGCCAAATTTGGTTTTTTTCTTGTTTTGTTTTATTTTTTTATGATATGTGTGACACTTTTGTATTTAATACAAAAAAAATTCTCAACATTTTTCCATAATTAAGAAGCATACATTAATGTCAACCATCAAAATACATGACATACGTATAATAAATGTGGTGTCTATACGTCTATCATCAAAATTTATTTTGTTGTCTATCTTTTTGTATCCTCCACATAAGATTGCGGCGATATTCTAAGTTTGTTATTCCGTTCTTTACACCCAGAAGGAAGCGTCAAACACCCTGCAAAGTATTCTTGACCAGCATCAAAATCTAAGTCGATCTAGACAAGTATGTCGGTGTGTATTCTCACGCATTGAACACTACATTTTTTTTATTATTATCCGCGGGCAAATTTCTATATAAAATGGATAAAATCAATTGAGAGTCACGCCCACAAAGAAGAAACATTTATGTAGTAATTATAAAAACTCAGCTATGCAGTTAAAATTTGTTACACCTACTTATAATTAGCAGTTCTGTTGATGTTACAAAAAGTGGGCGGGGTCGGGCAGACAGAAACGACCACAATTTACCAAAAATCTTTTTTGGGCAGAATTAATAAATTATCAAAAACTGTTAAAAATGAGTTACCTGCCACGCCCTAAATTTTGCAAATAGTTGTAAAGGGTATTGGAGGTTTGGCCTAAGCCAAATTTAGTTGTTGTTTTTTTGTTATTAATTCTTCTGCCAGATGACAAAATATTTTCCCAGAGTATTTATTCACCCAATTTTTTTTTTGCAGAAAACATTTTCTATATATGTGTATGTATATGTCATATACATATATGCTATAAAAAAAACCTTGGTTAACTGCAACACACTGATTGTTGATTTATTTCACTTTAATGGCAAAAATATTTAACGAAACAATAACAACAACAACAACAATAACGTACAGCAATCACATTTATTACAATTCAAATGTTTTTGTCTTTTATTTTGTATTTTTTGTAAAATCCAGCACATATACAACCCACACACTCTTCAGCATTTACTTACAAAACGAAAGAATTGTTTTGAATAATCTTTTACTGCATTTATATAAAATGCCTTACTGTATGTATATGTGTGCGTGAGTGTGTGTGTGTGTGCGTGTGCTTGTATGAATTATTACAAAATATTTTATTAATCATAAATTAAGCAACACATGAATGTTGTTAAGTAAACGACTACCAAAAAAAAAAAACGAACAGAAACCTTTGAAATATTTTCATTAACATCCATGAACGAAACAACAATAACAACAACAACAAAACCCAACCATTTACTCTTATGAAATTTTAAAAAGACTCCACCGTTCGCCAAGCATCGCTTTGTAATTTATAAATTTATGTAAACTCCTCCATTCGTTATATGGTATGATTCATATAAATTGCCTTAAACATATGTATGCATGCATGTATGTGTGTGTGTATGTGTGTGTTTTTGTAACACCCGGGTTTGTTACTATCAAGAGACAAACAGACAGAAAGCTTGTTAGCGGTATTAGACATTGTTTCAATTATGCGCCAATTATAAAACCTTATTAGGTATGAGCCCAAAACAGTGACACACTCGCACACTAGCACACACACACATACTTTGTTTTATGCGTGTTGAATTAAGCATTAGATACAACCATAATTTTCACACTTCCCAAACTAGCTGCAGCCAGCCAAAACTAAACAATCAACAACAGGCAACAATAACAACAACAATAACAAAAAGCCCTAAATTTAATAAACGGTTGTGGTGAATAAACGAGTAATGAGAAAACGATGTTATTGTATGCGTGGGTGCCTACCATAGAATTGCAATTTAACGTTAAATGCTAACTGGCACATACGTACACACAAACAAACCATCCATTTATTACATTTATAAAAACGGCCCCAAGTACTTATTCAAATCTAATGCAATATTTATATATATATAGCTAAAATAAAAACAAGTAAGAAAACTGCATTTATCTTAGACCAAATTTTAAATACCCTCCACATGTACTCACAAACGTGGTGGGCATGGCAGGTATATGATATATTTAGGGCATTGAGCACATTTTGCAAAAATAAATACATATGTTTACAAAATTTCGACTTTTCCTATATTATGGGCGTGGCTTGTGACTGACTTGCCTACAGAAACTACATATATTGTCTGTATAAAATTTCACCTGAATATTTTAAATTTTACGATGACGAGAGTAGCAACCACAGACGGACATACGGACTTGTATGTCTCAATGGACACAGTTTTTCATGCTGATCAAAAATATATATACTCTGTAGAGTCTCTAATGCCTTGTTACAAATAGACTGACAAACTTTGTATATCGCCTCAATATTATGTGGTGGGGGTATAATAAAAATAAACTCTTAACCACAATGACTTGAGAAATGAGAAAAATAAGCATACAATCTAAAACCCTGGTTCATATAAATCCAACATCAATCATGGCAGATTATCAAGTCATTTAATTACTCGTACGTACACTTATCTTGATGTGAGTTTATATTAAAACAGTTTCTCACTAATAATCTAACATTTATAATTTTAAATTTATAATTATTAAGCAAATTCCCACCATAACACCATCTGCACATATACACACAGACGTTTGAACTTACGCACAATATCTGCGGTTGTATTTAAGTTATTAAAAATCGATATGAGAGAATTAATTAATTAAGTAGCTTATAATAAATGAAAATAACAGAGTATCTGCTAAAGTAAACCCTATATAGTAGGTTGACTATTTTTGGAATATCGGCTACTTGTGAAATTTTCTATCAAAAGTAGATTTTTTCGCTTTACTTTTGTGAAAATATGAAAATTTTGCTTATTGTAGACGTGAACCATGACTTTTTTCATCAAAAAGGAAAAATATATGCTTAATAATTAAATTTTTGCCACAATGCTAAAGCCGATAAGGATGAATAAAGCTCGATTCGATCCATACAGATTTTGATGCTGATTCAGAAGCCTCTAACATTCTCTAATTCTTTCTTTTTTTTCGAAATTTCTTTTGAAATTCTCCACAATGTTTTTTTTTTTTTTTTTCGAAAAATATTATGTAGGTGCCAACTTACTTCCTAAATGGCAAAATTTCGATTATTTTATTGTTGCCTACAACAACTATTCCGCACCGCAACGAAAAAAAGATTTATTGGTTTTTAACGAAGAGTGTGAAGTGTATGACAAATATATATAAAATATAGTCAAACACAAAATAGCACATACATACCTACATTGAAAAGGAAAAAGAAGAAAAAAGAAAAAAAAGTTATATAAAGTTGGCTTGTTTGGGTCAACAGAGGTCCTAACGTGAATTGTCATTGTCGTGATTTACTCTTTTATAACAACATAATATTTTATGAATAATAAATATATAAAGAAAACACCACCAACAACAACAACAAGTAAAAAATTATATTCAGTTGAAGATAACTTTTTACATATATTGTACAAACACAGCAACAATAATTTCTATAAATTTATGGAAAGAAACTTTCCCAATGGCTTTAAATATGTCCAGCTGTCCGTCTCAATAAACTTTACACTTAAGCTTAAGTATAAATATCTTACTTACTGCTTACTTAATTGGCTTATAAGTGATGTTGCAGAAAACATATTAATCTATGTTTATATATTTATATTGTAATTTTATAATATTGTTAAAGTCACATTCTTGCAGTGCTGCCTTCGCTTTATCTTACAAAGATTAATTAAGAATTTAATTTTTTATACCCACCACAGATGATATGCTCGGTTGGTTAGTTTATTTGTCATAACAAAATATATATATATTCTATTCAACAAAATCTAAGAAGATCTAGACGTTTATGTCCGTATGTCCGGGTTTCTGTCTGTTATTGGGTCGTGACGATCATAAATTTGGAGATATTTAACTGAAATTTTATTCCTGGGTTTTTACATGCAGATCGCTATTTAAATTTGGCAAAATTGTTCAAGAGCCACGTCTACAATTCACATAAATCTACTAATCTTTTACAAAAATAGAGCTAGAGGGTATTTAAGATTTGGCCTCAGTCAAATTTGTTTTCTTCTGTTTCATTTCTTGCATTTATTAATTTATTCACAGAGTCAAGGCCTTAGTGGTTACATAAGTACTTATTTTTTATAATGGATTTAACTATTCATTCTCGTTTTGATTCTATCTCGCTTCAAATCAAAGACAATTTGTGCAGTAGCAATCATTATCATCCATTCAGCAGCTATTTATTTAGCTCTCTTGCCACTTTAATTTCAATTCCCCTTGAGCTTAACACTAACTAACTAACTAACTAAGATTAACACAAACAACAACATCAACATTCAGCAACAACAAAATGTATAAATGAAAATTGCAGTAACCTTAGTATGTTCTTTTCGTTGTCTTGTCTGATTCTTATGCTGCCGCACTAATGATTGTTAAGTCACAATGTTAGCGGCATGACGTTCATGACATCAAGTTAAACTATCGTTAACATTGTTGCTTACCATTAAAATTATATACATTTAACTGTAATAAGCAACAGCAGGAGCAGCAACCAAAAGATTTGAAAATTGTTTGATTTGATTTGATTTTAGTTGCAGTCGTGATATTTTCCTACTAAACCTTCGCTTTTCCACTTCTCAGTCTCAGTCTCATTCTCATTCAGTTTCTATGTTTTTCCATTTGTTATAATTAGATCGATCATTGCTGATTATAAACAATTTAATTTCAGTTTTAATCAATTTAATTAAAGCAGCAGCTCACTCATTAAAAATTGTTTCAAATTCATAACATATGCACAAACGTACAGACAAACTACTAAATGCTCGGTTTAGTTATCTTACATAATGTTTTCTAAGATCGCTTTTGCGGTTCGGTCTACTAAAGGAAGTCTTTAAATGAATTTTCAGAAATATAGAAAATATACACAAATATGGGTTTGTATGTATGTGTACATTTATAAATATATATTTGTTTGTGTGCTTATTTAATTTGTAGCTTAGCTTAAGGCTATCTGTGGTTAAGCATCTCTTTTAACCATTTTACTTCATCTTACTAAATATACAAAAAAAAGAAGTTAAAATAATGTGAAAATATTGGAATTAGTTAAGGCTTGCCATGTAATACCCTACACTATATAAACTATAAATATAAAATTGTTTCTAAGGCATGTAATACAAAACGTCCGTCACTCCTTCCTCTTAACTATACTAAATATTTATTTTTGTGGTGAAATGATTTGTTTATTAACAATATTCCATTCATTTTCTATAATCCTCCTTTACCTTATTATGTTTTTGTTAAATTTTTTCAAAATATTCCTCATTTGATTTGTTAACATAAACTATCTCCTAAAAGTAGTTCGTGGAAGGACTGCCGGACATACTTAAAAGGTTTTGTAATGCTTACAACTAACTTAATATACCTTAAAAATATAATCATAAACAATATAATTAAAACTTTTGTCTAAGACAAGCTTGTACAGTTAAACTTTTTAATAAAAAAAAAAAACCTTAAGTTGACAACCACCCGCTTTAAGCTGTATTTTCTATTTCACAATTTTTATACTAACCATATAAGATGATAAGCATATAAAGTTCTTCATTCCATTGGCAATGTTTATAAAAAAAGACCTTTAAAGGCTGAATGTTTGTGGCTCTGTCCGTCCGTCAATCTATCTGTTAAAAAAACACTCATGATCAAGCTGAAATTTTATACATTTTTAGTCTGTGTAAATAGTTTTTTATATAAATTAGTTAAAATGGTATACAGCCATGCCCATAATTAACAAAAATATCTCAAGATCCCAAAAATAAAGCTTCAAAATTGAAATTTTATAGGTAAACATACAATTGCATTTACAAGAGAATGTTAGAACAAAGACAAGACACGCCCACATTTTCGAAAAACAATATTTTTAAAACAGAATTTGTTATATGAGTCACAGTACTCATACTTGTCACCCCCTTATTTTACTTATACACATAAAAAGGTGTCCAAAATTAGACTTAAACCACAGATGATACTTAGGTACTTGTTGTCTTCTTTTGGAAAGTGGGCACAATGACATTGTCAAGTCTTTTTAAAAGAAAACAGTACGGGAGAGAAAAAGAGAAAAAGTTTAGTTCAAGAAACATATTTATGGCAATGTTATCAGATTATTAATCAACGCTGCTACATCTCACCAACAACCTTATCTAACTCAACAACATGTGAAAGAATTATCTGAACAATTTAAAACAAATCATCATTATGTTCTAAAGTAAAATGAAGTTCCTACTCCAGCCAAGTCTTGTTTGGCTTGGTTATAAATAATATCGCATATGAAGCAGCCCATTAAAAAATTAGTTTAGACTTTAGTTTCCCAGTTTATTTTCCATATTTATAATAAATGACATCTATATATGTGTATGTATGTATTGATATCGCCCGATAAGCTGCAGAATGTGAAATGTGGAAGATTAGCCATGTTCTTGGCACTTAGGAAACTAAACACACACACACTCACTCACTCGCACACATACCTCATAACCGAGATCTGTAGTTTTAGATTAGCCCAACTAAACTGTTGCGAATATCTATTATGTGGCCCGCAATGGCAATAGGTTGTCACACAAAGTCATATAATGTTTCCTTTAAATGGCTATTGTTTGTCAATTAAGTGCCGTTTTAATGTACTTTCAAATTATTATTAAACATTTCCAGCAATTGTTTTCGTTTTTGCTGGCCTTTTTTCTCTTCTCCAAAAAGGAGATTTTTTTATAACCAACATTTGTTGGGTAGTTAACGATAAACAGAAAGTTTTATTATAAGCACAAGTGCTTCTATCCATTTCCATATAGAAACGTTAAGGTTTTACTGTTTGAAGATGTTTTACCGCTGTACAAACTGATGCTGCTTGCATCTGGAGATATCTGGAAAAGAAACTCTTTTTTGTTTGTTGATTGCATTAATTAATGGGTTTTTTGCTGGATAAATATTTAAAACAATAAAAAGAAAATAAGGAAAAGAAAATTAAACAAATTTAATAAACTTATAGGCGTGGCAGATGCATGATTACGCCCTCTAATTATGTATTTTATATCAGCTTGCAAGCCGGTTGAAAAGTAACCATATTATCATACATTAGCTTGATTTTGCGAATTTTTCATAAATTTCATTCTTTTATAAGCATCATTAGTGCCTTCATACTGTGACTGCATACACGTGGGCTGCCAACATTTATTATTTTCCATATCACTGCTTGGCAATTGCAATTTAGCATTTTAAACGGTATGACAAGACAATCTCAATAGTTTTTCAAAGAAAACCTTAACGCATAAACAGAAATACACGCACACACGCACACGTACTTACTCTTTACTGTGTTGCTGTGATAGGAAACAGCAAATCACCGAAAAATAAAACTTTCCAGATATTGGATGTGACAGGAGGAGTTATGACCATTGATTTACGTTGTTTTGTTTTTGTTAAGGACCGTTATGAGAAATGATCCTAATAGCAAAATTGGTGGGCTGTTACACAGTAATGATCGTCATCACCATCATCATCCTTTTCAGTAGCTTTTACATTCTAGTAGTTTATCACAGCGTTTTATGAGAATTGTAATTTTTTACTAACTACAACGTCACTAATGCTACCTACGAACAATTTTTATAGTTGCATGTTTATGATTAAATGGACATTCCAGCTATTTAAAAAGATACACACACACACAAACACACACTCGACAACATTTTAGTTTAACAAATGTGCGAATATGTTGGAAGGTACTCCTACTTACCTTCCTACCCATTTGATAATCGTTACGTTTTGACTCTGTAGGTGGCTTAGCATATAATTCAAACAGTTAACCATCCAACCATCCAGGTTTTGCGGGCATATATATTATCTAACTGTTAACGGCAGCTGCTATATTGAAGTTGATGCTGATTGTTCTGTCGTTTAGTTATTAAATGTTTCTACCTTGCTTGCTAGCTTTCTGCCATACTTGCTTGCTTGTTTGGTTGCTTGCTGGAATGGCTGGCTTGTATACTTACAGCCTCTTGTCAATTGCAACATATGTTGCAATTAATATTGATTATGTTGACAATTAGGCTTTAGGCTAAAACTACTACCAAACACTATGCCCGACCATGACGTTGATGCTTTTGGTGTGACATACACACGCACGCATATATATGGCAACCATTGCACCAGACACTAAATATGGTAAAAACGTGTAAAACTTTTTTTTATATTATCCGCTAATTATTTAATTTGTTTCTTTGCATAATATTCCGTTTGTTGGTGGGTGTTATAGTTGTAAGCATTATAAAGTATAAGGTTGACTAAGTACTTAAGTTGTGGTCTTCTACGAAAATAAAATATGTTGCAAAGACAACTTATAGCAGACTTCGACGAGGTAGAACCCTACAGTACTTACCTCATTTATAAACCTATTTATTATCACTTTTTCATGATGGACGTATGGACAAATATATGAAAATCCTTAAATAACGCGACTTTTCATTTTCTTTGTAAAAACTGTGTAAAAACTTCCTTTGAGAAATTCTCAATTTTTGGCAAAAATAACAAATCTTTCACAGGAACAAAAATAAACTTTAAAAGTCGAAATTTTTTATAAAGCCTTTCATTAATGGGTTAAAAACAAAGTACTTTCACAGATGCAAGGACGAACCTAGCTAGATCGACTCAAATTTTAATATTAAGCAAAAGTACATAAATTTTGATGTCTGCGATTTCTCTCAGTGTTGTAAACAGAATGACAAACTTAGTAGACCCCTTCCAATCTTATGTGGCGGGCATAATAAAAATATATGTATTTGTACCACCTCCACTCTTAAGGTTGTAGGTACAACAACAAACAAATAATAACAAATAAAACCACAAAACAAAATTTTAATGCTGGTGTACACCGTGTCTCATAGTTAGTTGTCTCCGCCATAGCCAAATAAAAAAAAAGAATAAAAAAACCGAAATAAATAAATAATCGAATAAATTGTATAAATATTGTAATAAATTTCCTACGTAAACACCTGTGCTGTACAAAAATTAATATGATACAAACAACAGCAACAAATTTTCCTGCTCACACCATTCAACAAAAGCAACAAAAATAGAAAAAATTAGTAAAATAAAAATAAAAACAAGATATGACAACAGCAAGTGTTTTAGTGTTGTTGTTGTTGTTGTTATGATTATTTTATTAAATTTACTGTAGATTAGTTTGATTCTGTTGCTGGCTATATTGTGTAATTTAAGCCTACATTGAATTTAAGCGACTAGAAGCAACAGCCGCCAAAGCAACACTTGCTAGTTGCAATTTTATTGCTTAACATTTCCTTTGTCATTTATATATTATGTATATTTTTTTGGCAACAAATGAATTATTACTTGTGCTACAGGGTATATTACGTGTTTATGTATATTAAGCAACTTAGAATAATTTTATGTCGGTGGGTCTGTCTCAATACCACACTTTAAAAGACAAAGTTTATTAAGATATATTGATGATTATTGATGTAGGAATTTCTATACCCTGCTGTATCATTATATAGTAAAGAGTATATTAAATTTGTGCGGATGTTTGTAACTTCTAAAGAGAAACAAATCCGTCTGTCGGTCTGTCTACCCAAATAAATTTGTAAACAAGCTAAAGATCGTATTTATTGAGATATTTTAACAAAATTTTGATACTAAAACATGATTTAAAACAAAGATGAACTTGACTAAGAATGGAAATAATTGAATTATTTTTACAACTTCTTCCCATATAAAGTCTTATTATAAAGGACGTTTTTATAAAGCGGAAATTTGCAATTTTTAATATTTTTTGACAAAATTTGGTAAATAATACTGAATTGGCTTAATAATTGGTTGTGACAAATTTGAACTCAATGGGAGTCTTTTTTAATTATTAATTCTTAATGGAATCGATCTAAACATGTCCCTTCGCATGTCCGTCTATTAATAACACTCTCACTGTCACAAATTTTAGATATTAAGCCAATAATTTGTACAAACATTTTTAGTAACCATTTAACTAAAATTATTTGAAAGCCACGCCTACAATCATCCAAAATCTATCTATCAATCAAAAAAATGGTAATTAATATTGTACAGACGTTACTGTAGATTAATTCGATGATTTATATAAAGATTGGGAATAATATAGTTGGGAATAAAATGAAAAGTAGAAACAGTTGCACTGGTACCTTACACATTCAAACAAATTACTTGACATTTCCGTTTAAACACTCTTGAACAACAAATCGAAATATTTTCATGTAAATAAATAAATAAAAAATTTATTCAATGCTCTCACACACAAACAATTCATTATTTTATTAGAAGATAATAATAATAATAATAAATAGACATACAACAACAACAACAACAAGAACAACAAAACAACAGACAACATAAGAACACCAATAGGGTAGCAATAGAAGTGGCAGCTACAGTACAAGCGTTATAGTCATGTAACAACAATCACACCACCACCACCACCACCACCATCACCAACTGCAACAATAGAGAATGCATAAAGTAAAGTAAGGTAAAGAATAACAATAAAAAAAGAGGTCATTCATTGCATGCATGCATACAACATTTAAAAAAAACCAAAAAAAAACAAACAAAAAAACACACATTTCGCTCTAGACTAGAGTCCGAAAAAATATATAAAAAATAAAAGGTTTTGCGATGTGAACCATAATTTATCTTTAGATAATGACAATGGCGCCAAAGTTACACACACACACACACACACACACATACAGAATTACACATTAAATCTTGGTATTAACATGCACCCGCATATTTACCATAATTTTTTTTCGTACGCTCACTCATTGAACAGAACAAGACTTTACCGCACAGTTTATTGCAATATTTTTATACATATTTTTGTTGTTGTTGTTGTTATTGTTGTTGTAATTGTTCTATACAATACGTATTTGTTGTTATCTTCCGTGAATTTATTTGCGCAAGGTTTTTTTTATTTACTTTTGAGTATTATTTGTACAATTTTTTTAAATTCCTGCTGTTCTGTGTCTAAAGTGTTGATGGCATTAAATATTTGAAATGTTTATTTTTTTTTTCATTTTTCATTTTATTTATTATTTATTATACCCTCCACCTTAGTGATGAGGGTATTCTAAGTTTGTTCTTCAAAATTTAGAAGAAATAAGAATATATTTAAATATTTCCTTCAACTAAATTTTATTTTCACATTATTTCATAATTCTCAACATCTGACGGCCATAACAGACAATTAAACTTGATTAAATATTTAGTTTAAAATTTTCACTTTTTTTTTTAATTTACTTATATATGTAGCTGTAAGTTGTCCCATATTATCCCCATACACAACATATTTTTTTGTTTATATTTTTGTTTCATGATTAAACACTCCTGCTGGGAGCAAAAAGAAAAACAATTCAAACAACACGGCTGATGTTGTGGTGTATGACAGCAGCAGCAGCAGCAGTAACCGCAGTGGTAGTAATAATAACAACAACAGTCTCATTGAATTTATGTATTCTATAAAACATGGGGCTACACATTGTACCCACCACCACCAAGTCAGTTACTGTTAATTGTTCACCAATAAAACACACACAGTAGCCTATAAATGTGTCACATAATACACGAATCGGTAGATAGAATATTAAATCAATACTCTGACGTATAAAGTATGGACTCTTTCTTTATACGCTCCACATAATATGCTAAGATATACCAAGTTTGTTGTTCCATTTGCGACACCTTGAAAAAAGGCGTCAGACACGGCACAAAAAACATAAATTTTTGATAAGCATTAAAATATGAGCCGATCTTAATATAAAATATCATATATATTCGTTAAGCTATAAAGATGAAATGTTATACATATATCGACGAGCTAAAAATGGGCGTGGTCTACAATTTACAAAAATTAGCATTCAGCATGAAACCCAACTTGGAAGACGATACATTTTACCTACATTATTAGAAGACCTGCCACGCCCACCTTTTACACATAGGATGTGTAGGGTATTTCAAATTTGTTCTAAACTAAATTTAGTTCAACAGCAGCAACAAAAATGATAAAAATTTCATTAAGATTGATTGATTTTTATATTGTATGTCACTGCCAACCAGATTGAATCACAATAAAAGGAAAAATTTTACAATTTCATAACAAAGCGTTGAACGATATGATATCTCTCTACCTTTAAAGATGTTTTGATATATATGAAATTACCTTGAAGATGTTTTTTTTGAGTACATATTACAAACTTATTACCAGAGATCCAAAGACACCTCCAACTTGGTTGGTAAAAACCTTTCATTTATGGTGTAAAGAAAAAAAAAAGCAAAATTAATGCAATTTAATGAAAGCAAAAAGTATGGCAACACTTTCAAAGATGTCATGCTGTTTCAGACAAACACACAACACACACACACACACAACATGTGGTGTGATAGATAATGTATTCTCGTGGGTGGGTGTGCCATTAAACATTAAGCCATTTATTGATTAGTACTCTCAACAATAAATTGACAATAAATTTTTTCTCCCTCTCTCCCTCTCTCCCTCTCTCCCTCTCTCCTTCTCTGCTTCATTGCCTAGCTAACCTAACCGATTTGATAATAATTTACTAGATTTGTCACTTGATATTCAATTGTAACAGCAAATGTTAACTAACGGCACCATAATCACCGTATATAGTGAAACAAAGAGACCATATAATAACAATAAAAACAACTATAAAAAAAATTAATAAAAAAAAATGACGCTGTCTGTTTTGTTACCATTGCTGCAGTCACTACTGTATTACGATTTATCACTTTTGGTGTTTTACTTACTACAGTACAACAAAATCTCATCTCATAAAACATTTATATAAAAAAAAAAACGTTTTTTCTGATATATTGATATTTGTATGGTAAGTGTTTAGGTATGTATGGTGCTACTGTAATTTATTATACTCAAGTTATGTGATGAATGATGACTGATTTTGTGGTTGGGTGGTTGATTAGTTAGTAGTGTGAACATAACATTACCACCACAATCATCACCGGCACCTCCCTCAGCAGCTCACATCACATGTCATTGTGGAGGTTGGTATTATTATAAATTAAAAATATATATTTTATTGTTGGCATTGATTATTTTGTTCTATTTTATTTCATTTTATTTTTTCATTTTTTATTACATTCTTCATTTGATTAAGAAATGAATGAATCTGAAGAAAAGCAATCTCGTTGGCCATACTATAATCTAATAATTAATAGAAATCGTTCGTTATATTTTACATATATGAACATACATGTGTGTAAGTGCACGCGTGCGTGTTGTGCTAGAATAGATAAAATTAAAAAAAAAAAGAAAAAAAACTATTGATTTAGTGATAAATTACTGTAGTGATAGGCCTGTCAATACATGCTAACTTTAACGAACATGATTAACTGTGCATGCACATATACGCATATACGAGCGATAACGAATACACCAACACTAACAACACCACCATCACCACCGCCACCAATATCAACCACAGATTAAAAAGAGTTGTGTGTTTGCAATAATAATTTCTCAAACACTTATCTTTAACATAAAGCCTCCACTAAGCCACTAAGTACATGTATTGTCGTGTTGGTACGTTCATCGAGTACACCTAACAATATGTATGTAAAGGCTTTGCTTTATCTGTGAAAACCAAAAAAAACAAAAACAAAAACAAAATAAAGCAGCAACAACCATCACGTTATTAATAAATTTTAATTTAGCGTCTTATCACTTAATCTGAGCATTTATTAGAGCACCGTCAGTCAGTCCGTTGTTGTTTTTTTCTTTTTCTCCTTTTTTTTTCAGTAGACTCGCTAAACAACATGAATGTATATATTTGTTGGTATTATAATGTGCATAGCTCTATGTAATCAATGGTGGGGATATTGATGTTGCTTGTAATATATAAATGTGTGTTTGTGTGTGTATCAGATGTTGTCTTGATTGCGTCTGTTCGTTTCTATAGTATATAGGCCTAAAAGTTCCTACATTTTTCTAATATCTTGGATATCTAAATACACATATGTATGTACATGAGTAACTCCATTCCATAGATAAAACTTTGAACTGCAAACTGCACTGTTAGACACGAATAGGTAAAAAAAATTGACAATGGCGGGACACTCTAAAATTTAAGTACTCGTTAAAAGTAAAGAACAAATTACTTTTGAGTTAGATTAAATCCACATCTATTGTGGGCGTGGCAGGTACTTTATTAAGCTTTCTAACAAGTGTTTATGTTATGTATCAACTAAGAATTCGCAGTCAGCACTAAATATGATTTGTTGTAAATAGTGGGCGTTTCTTATAACCGACCCCGCCCATTTTTATTACATCTTTATATAGACTAATTATTGTTATTGTTGGCAAATTTCAAACTTCACAGATCCGCTTTTCGCTGCTAATGGATCTATTTTTTCAATTGTAGGCGTGGCTCTGGATAAATTTCACTCCACTTAAATAAATACCTATTTTCACACTCAACATTTCAAAATTTGAGACCGTGAGTGTTTAAGCAACTGAGGAATGAAGGAGGAATGGCATTTCTCAGAAATTCCCATTTTATACAAATACATTCGCATACATATATATTTTACACATTTGTAAATATGTGTATATAAGTAAGCGTGTGTGTATATGTAAAAGTTAATTTTAATAAAAATGTGACGCACTTGCTCCATATTTCATTAAAAACAAAAAAACCTGGAATTTTTATATTTATTTGTCTCCTTTAACTGGGCCGCAACGTGTGCGTGATGTCGATTATGATCAGTTCCAAAGTAAGATCTAGAGAAAGAGACACATTTTTACACACACACACACCATAGTAACCGTTGTACTATATTTACTCGTACTAAAAAAAGAGAAAAAACTTAAAAATGATTTATTTACTTGGCAATTAAGCACGTGTAAGAAACATAATTCTAAGACAACAACAACAAGTTAAGCAATGTGACAACACATAACATAACACAAACATAACAACCAACTAATCAACCAACTAAACATACACTAACAATACAACAAACAACAGTCAATTTTCGTTGTAGTTGAATGTTTTTGAGTGACTGACTGGCAGATAAAAATCAGAAAACATACACACATACATACGCAATACGCATTTTTGTGCGTTAATAATGTTGCTGTATCCATGTTTTACGTTTAAGTTAAAATACAGTATTTCGAAAACACCACAACAAACAAATAACAAAAACAAAAAAACAAAAAAACAAAATAATAATAATGACAATATCGCAAAATGATCATAGCGTTAATATAAACAGCTGTTGTTGTTATTTTTGTTGTTGTTATATGATGCCAAGTGTTGCGATTTCCTCTACCTGCGCATACACAACGAAACATAATGAAACCTTTTATCGGTCATAATTATGGGTTATTGTGATGTTAAGGCAATATTAAGATCCAGCTGGTTGTGCGTAGGCTGTATGCCTGCAGGGCCAAAAATTGTCTCTGTGCTCTCCTTTACATACCCATTTACACATACATGCAGAAAAAGGATGAATTTGCAAACAGTTTATGTCAAAGTTAGTAATATATTTATTTAAGTATCATTATTATAATGATTGTACAATTGAGGTTATGTAGGCAAATATAATAAATTGAGTTTTTATTACAATATTAGCAACAAATAATGTTTAGACAAAATCATACCGAAAATGCATCCGCCTCTTCATTTATCTAATCGTTGGTTACGCCAATAAGTTAAACAGATTCTGTCAATAAGCGGAAGGTTATGAGACTTACTTCATTTTCCAATCATTCAAAAACCACTACTGATATTAATTGCTTTAATGTTAGGAATTATAAGTATTTAAGAAGTTCCTGATTTAAAATTTTGAATAAAATACATGCTAAATAATGAAATAGCCAATTTTTTGGATTTATTTGGGAGATAATTTCTTGTTATTTAGTATTTGAACAAAATTTCTGGTATATGGACACCATGATTATTTTTCACAAAAGTTATTTATTTTTCAAGTCAACTCATTAGTTTATGAAGAAGCTATTTTGTGGTCTGCATAAATTTTTATTACATTTGCTTGCTTTTTTAAAACGTTGCCATTCAATGTATCCAATATCTTAAAATCAACAATCAGAGATATAAATAGAACAATGCATGGACAGACAGACATTCGCAAAACGTGACTATAAGTTATAATATATAGTTTCGTTTAATAAAAGATTGATGTCTTTTAAAACATGTGGCAGTAAGCAAAGCA
The DNA here is from genome assembly GCA_963971445.1 of Ornithomya chloropus. Classification (NCBI taxonomy): domain Eukaryota; kingdom Metazoa; phylum Arthropoda; class Insecta; order Diptera; family Hippoboscidae; genus Ornithomya; species Ornithomya chloropus. Next base: position 5,093,408 of record OZ020532.1, read on the forward strand.
AGCAAATATGTTTTACAAAAACAAAAGTAGGTTTGTGACCTTCCTAAGGGCGTTTTTCATTTTCATTTTCATTTTTAATAAAAAAATATATGTATGTGTATATGTAAGTGTATGATATTAATAAAACAATTCACCACTTTATTAAAGAACCATAAAGTAACATATAATTAAATGGAACAACACCAGCACAGTAAACACTAAAGTGATCACATATTGTTTTAGCTGACTAGCAACTAAAAAGTATTTATTGTATAAATGTCTATGGATTCTGAGTGCCAGGCTGTGTGTATCATTTGATATTATAGCTCCGCTTAATAATACATTAAAAAGAATAAATTCAATTTAAATTTGAAGAACTTGAGGGCATTTCTGACTTTTACATAAAACATTGAACACAATCATAACAATAGCAACACCTCCAATAATTTGCCGGTTTACACCTCATATTTTTCAATTGTCAATTAAATCTAACACAATAATAGCAAACAAAGGCAAGCAGGCGGCCAGGCAGCCAGGCAACCAAAGCCAGCCAACCAGCCAGCTTTATAGATAGATATCCAAAAAAAAAAAAAAGCCAGCCAGGCAATGCCAGGCTTAAACAAATCACCCTCTCTTAGAATTCTTTTTTTGGTTTTGTTTTTGTTTTTGTTGTATTTTTGTAAATCATAAATTTATTTGAAATAAGAAAACATTAGCTGAGCCATACAACTTGTATCGTAAAAATTTATTATAATTTTACATGCAATTCACAAATTATTATTATTGTTGTTGTTGGTGGTGGTGGTGGTGTTATTTTGTTTTTATAAACTTTTGGTCCAGACCATTATATCAAAAAAAAAAACAAAAAAAAAACATTGGATAGGTTACCGATTATTATTCAAAAGTGATTAGTCGATTGCTTAAAAAACAACAAAACAAAACAAAACAAAACAAAATAAAACAAAACGAAAAACCAACAACATATAATTTTCTATAATAATAAAAAATCATTGCAGAATGCATGCAGAGAACGTGTGCTGTGTATTATGTTTCTGTCTTTTTATATACATATAACATATATTCATACCCCTACATGTGTACCTTCCTTCAATATAAGTGCTTACATAAAAAGACTTAGGCAACAAACTTGTTATTAAATCTTAATAAAGCATGTCTCACCATAGACTTTTTACCCAAAAAAAACTTTAGTACAGTTCATTTATTATATAAATGATATATATATATATACGTGTACATATAAAATCCTTAGAGACATTCTCGCATAAGCTTATAAGTGTTACAAAACAGCAATTACATTAAATGCTGTGGCCAAAAATTTTGTTAAAGAATGAAAACAAAATGATTTTTGCAGTATTATTACGTTTTTAGTAGAGTACTATACGTGTATAAGACTAATTGACTTGTTATTGATCTCATTTGTTAGAATTTCAAACATTTTACACTCTACAGTCATATCAGCAATTGTCCGTATGTCCGTGTTATCTTTTATTTAACTAATAATATGTATTATATATACTATTAAAAGATGTGCCACGCGCACAATTCGTATATGGAATAAGAGGGTATTTAAGATTTGGCGTTAACCAAATCAAAACACTTTCTAACCATATTCAAGTTCAAAACCCAACCATAATTAAAGAATAATAATACAAGGCAAAGTGGGCGAAGCTTTTAAACCGTTTTATTGCATATGCTTATGTTTTGCGTTACGTTAACATAACCCCCTCATATTATTATCAAAAGTGTTTAGTTTTTTTATTTTTATTTATGTATTTTTTTTTTTTCTTATAAATTTTTAATGATATTTTTTTTTAATTGTCCGTTTCTCCTAACTGTTTTTCTTAATTGAAATTTAAAACCAAACCAGTCCAAAGCACTCTACATACTGCCACACGTTTTTAATGTTGTTGTTGTTGTTTTTTTTCAATCTTTTTTTTTTTTGATTTGGTTCTTTTCAACTAAAGCATATATTTATTTAGTTAACACACAACAACAACAAAAACTTCCATACATACAATATATGGTGCGCTGGTAACAAGATCGATAACTTGCTGTCAAATTAAGAGTAAACTAATTATGATAAATATAAAAGATGTTGATACCACATGTGGTACCCCAGGCGAAAAGTTAAGGCATAAACAACTGTACAACAACAACAACAACGTTTGCCATTACTATAGCGAACAACAACATCGCGAGTAATAAAAATAAATAAAAAACGAACTAAAACATGTGAGAGACGTTTTAAGTTAAAATTATTATTGCTGTTGTTGTTGTTGTTTTTATATTTTACAACGTTTCCTGAACTGAACACATGTAACCGGGCAATGTTACATTTATAACAAACACACGTCACATCATCATGCCATACATTGGCTTAAGAGCAACAGAGATAGCATGAGTTAGACTAGTTTTGTACATTAGTATTTATACATATATATATATATGTTATGTTAATAGATAATTGTATATTTGGATGATTTTTTTTTGGTACATATTTTAATAAATTAATAAAAAAAAACTAAATTTGGTTCAAGTCAAATTTTAAACACTCTACACATTTATATACAAATAGTGGGCATGGCAGGTATATACATAATTACTCTTTCTAAGCGTTAACATTAAAGTGGACTTTTACTCGGAAATAGGATTTTTTTGTAAATTGTATTATCCGACCATGCCCATTTTTGGCACATCTATGGAAAAGATAAATATAAATATGTATATCACATTTCAAATTCATAGGGCAAAATTTGTGATAGATATATAAATTTTTATATATTGTGGGCGTGTCTGTTATTTGACCATGCCCATTTTTGGTACATTTATGAATGAGGTAATTCCGAATATATATAAATTTCACCTTCATAGCTTAATTTTTATGGTTATTAAATAGATTTTTATTTATTGTGGGCGTGGCTCTTGACGAATTTTGCCCTTATAAATATCGAAGTATATCTTTACAAAATTTCATTTCAATATATCAAAATTTATGTTCGTGAGAGTGTCTAAAAGAGATGGACATACGGACATACGGACATATTTGTCTACATCAACCCATATTTTGATCAAGATCAAGAATATATATACTTTGTAGAGTTTCAAAAGTCTCCTTCAAAGTGTTGCAAATAGAATGATAATCGCAGTACACCTTAGTATCCTTCCACCTTATGTGGAGGGTACAAAAAAACTTGTTCTACTCTCCTTACACTGCTTACCAAACACTTGACTTGACTTGGTATGTATACATACGTATATTAAGTTATTAAAATTATATTAAGTAAATTATGTTGCGATGGTTTGCTGTGAATAATAAACTTCCACAAACATATATAATTATCTGTTAAATAAATTTTTAACAATAACTATAAAAATAAATGAAAAGTTAAGAATGACACATAATATCCAGCCTACATACAAAAGAAAAACAGTGTTCACACTTTGTATTGAATCAGCACCATCATCATCATCATCATCGGCAACAGCAACAGCAGCAGCCGTAGTTACACCGGAAACAATGACCTAAAAGCGCCACCCTAGACACCATACGAGCATAAACAATAAATGCAAAAGCAATAAAAATCAACAATTATAATTACTTATAGGTAAACTGAAACAAAACAACAACAACAACAACAAACACAACACCATCTAATGACATTAATTGCTTACACTACAGATAGATTTCACGAGAAGACATCTATTGAGCTTATGATGTCACTTGTAAGGAGAAGAGCTTCTTGTTATATACTAAACATGTGTCTTGCATTACACATAACATATGACACATAGGTGTCATGTAAATGAATGTGGGCGACGCTGAATTGTTTAAATTTAATTTTATTTAAGGTGATGCATTAACATTGGTAACCTCTGCATACAACAATGCCGTTATGTGAATAAATAATATTTTTATATAATTTTTCTTTTTTCAGTTCATTGATGACCTTGAATTTTCTTAGATACTTAGTTACAACAATTTTATAGAACTTAACATTTAATTCCCACAATGTCAGATATCATGTTCATTAATCCCTTAATCTGTCATAATCACAGATTAGTATAATGAAAGGTGGGTGTGACATTTGTTATTTAGTTATGACAACAATATACCCTACCTCTACTACAACTAATGTAGGGTATAAAGGCCTTGTAGAGCCATTTTCCGATTCCTGCTCACTTAATACAATAAAATAATATAAATAACAAATTTGATACATATAGCCAGCTAGTAATTTTGATGAAGAATATATATATAATGAATTTTTCATTAAAGACCTAACAATTTCATATTTTAATAAAATGCACTTTTTTAAGTATTTTCATAATCTATTAACATTAAAGGATCAAACGAAATTAATATTTTTATTATAATGTATTATATAAACAGGTAACGCTTGACAAATTAATTTTCACTGTGTTAAATTAAAAAAAAAATATTCCGAATATCATCCAAAAATCATCTTCAACTATAAGACTCATTTTTAAGTTAATACTTTTGTTAAACAGTAAAATATGATTCATTGGTTAGAAATAAAGCCACATTTGTTTCAAGAGACTCCATTATATTCATAAAAAGTGATCGTGTTGTATGGATTTCATATCAGAAGTGTGATGGGACCATATTTTTTTCAAAGAAGAATATGTCGCTGCTCACTATAACCACCATAAGACAATATAAACAATATGAATGTAATGAATAGTTAAAAGTAACATGTCTACTATGTACAGATATTACATTTAAGACCAATATTTTAATTGCTTTGTACTTTATTTAATTACAAAATTGTTATGTGGTTATTGAAAAATTCTTTACATACATATAGGATAAGATTGATCGTGGTGTTACAAATAAGATAATAAACTTACTATACCCATTGTAACACTTGGGGTACTGTACTATTCTTTACCAACCTTAGCTATTCATTGAATCAGCGTTTCTTTTGTATAAACAGCAACCTGTTTTATTCATATAGAATTGTCTGCGTATTTATTTAGGCATCAATCAATGTCACTGAGTTTATAAAATGCAAATTAAATTACACATACACTTACAGTACATTGTTATACTGTACACAATATTTTACATAAACTCATATTACATATAATCATCTTGCCTGATGCTAGTGGATGATATTACTACGTACAGCAGACTTGTTGCCTACAAACTCGTTTTTTCACTTTGTTCATATTTTTCCTAGTAAACTTGCTAAACAATTATTTTGTTTTTATTATTTTTATTATAAATGTATGTATAATAATGTTACATTGCAATAACAACAACAACAACAACAACAACATATATAAGAGTTGCTCCCTCTGTGTTCAGTTAAAAAAAATTCAATAAATCTTTTATAAAGTCGATAAATGTTCCCAAAGATTTTTCGAAAAAAAAAAAAAAAAATTAAAAACAATTTAAACACGCAACCTGTCAACAAAATTATACCATAGATCAACTTTAACACCAACATTATCTAATAATGCTCAGAGACAAAAACAAAACAAAAAAACAATTATTTTTAATATTAATACGAATCATTTACACCCATCATGTATATGGGTGAACAATTATTTAATTATTTTTAAGAAATATTTTGACAAAGCTTTTGTTCAATATCAACTTATGTCACGATTTAATATAGACGACATCACAACATTGAGTTAAAAATTATGGAAATCGAGTGAAGATTTTGGGTTAAGAAAGAATGGTCTTCGATAGGGCTCGAAAGGAAATTGCAGAGTTCGAATTGACGCCATAAAAGGTAACGCTTTGTTTTTAATGACACTAAAGAAGAATTGAGTGTGAGAGAAAAATTCTTCAGAAGATCTTCGGCTCTGTACGCGTTAGAGATGAGTTCTGAATCAGAATATATCCTGAGCTGTATGAGCCAACATTGACATAGTCCTGAAACGAATGTGCAGGCAAAGAATACTTTTTTAAGAAGAGAAGAACAAGCCGTAATTTAATCTAATTTAATTGGACCACTTCCTTAACAGTTCAGCAGAAACTGGAAACTTGACTTTTAACGCTTCTTTAAGCTCAGATTTCATGCAGTTCAACCAAAACTTTCTTTACTCTCTGCAAAGAGAAGAGCAGACTTCTAAAGAGACCCGTGAAAATCATTGAATTGTGCACTTGAACAAACGTTTTCTACAAGCAACTATACTGCTGCTTAAGGAGTGAGCACCCTTCTTTCTACTTGCCTCTCTACTCCTCTTAACGAAGACCTTTTTGCTTTAACCAATAAATTTCTAGTTAAAATGTACAATAAACTATAAATTGTAAACAAATTATTGTTAGTTGGGCAAAACTTACCAAAAAAGTAGAAAAAAATTGAATTATTTGTAAAGTTTAAAAGTGGCTTGTGGGCAGATAAGTTAAGGTAAATTGTTCGTGCAGCTTTTTAACTATTCGTTTGTTAGCCTAACTAAGTTCACTTTCATTTTCACGTCATGATATTTTATACGGTACTCGTGTGTTTATTCACTAAGGTCTGGTGTGGTTTGATTTTTGTTTAGTTTCAGTTGATTTTTCTAATTCCTTGTTTTGTTTTTTTTTTGTTTTTTCGTTCGTTTTTTTCCGCCAAATTTTTGAGGAGATAAAAGTGTCTGTGAACATAAATGCAGTTCATTTGGGTTAAATGGGTCACGATTTATTTGCTTAAGTAACAAACACATACGATGGACTGATTAAAATGGAGAAAAAAAATTAATTTCAATTATTATATAAAATATATAAATAAAAAAATATTCGAATAAATATTATATATAATAATATATAATAATATTTAAATATTTTTCAAATTTTGTATTAAAAATATTTATTTTTCTAAATTTATATATTATAAAATATATTAAGAAAAATATACATTAAATATTTTTTAATTATATATTTTAGATTAATTTAAAGAATATTTAAATTTTTATTTATTTTAATTCTAATGTTATAGAATTTCATTTTTATATAATTTTTTAAATACTTGAAAAACTTTTCAATTCTTTTCAAAATTTTTCAATATTTTTTTTTCTTTTTTGATATGTTTTATTTGTTTTAAATTCTTTAAAACACACGTAAGGTGGTTTTTTTATTTCTTATTTTTTTCTCATACCATTTTATTTTATTTTGTTACCAATTGACCTTTTCGTCACCCTCTACTTAGCTGAACATGATAATCGTTAAAAAAAATAAATAAAATAAAAAAATGAAAAAATACAATTGCAGCCAAACATTTGTAATGATTAATATTATTGTTATTGTTGTTGCTATTGTCATTGCTGCTATTTGATATCATACCGTTCTTACTGGTAATATCGTACGTACGTAAAGTGCTCGGCACCAATTAATTAGATTGATTTAAACACTTGTATAAATACGTATATGTGTGTGTGTGTGTGTGTGTGTGCACACGAACTTTTTGAAACACAATATCAAATTAATTGTACAACCTTCAAATATCGATTTTAATATATTGTTATATTATTTTCTATCAATAATTCCTTAGTTGTCCAACAGCGCTCAAGGAATTGAATTACTAATGAAATCAATTTGTTGCACCACAAAACTTTAAGACAAATGGTATATTAAGTTTTGTGAAGATGTTTGTAACTTTTAACCAATAACAAATGCCACACCCATCAAAATATAAAAGTATTTAATTATGTCCGTATGTCTGTCCTTGTAAAATTGTGCAGTACTGGTTGCATTTTTTAAGATATTTCGATTAATTCCTGTACACATATATATATTAGTCCCACGAGGAACTATATTGAAAAGGAACCGAATTAGACCATTTTTATAACCCCTTGGTGAAACTATGTAATGTAGGGTATTATATGGTCAAGCCTTAACTGAATAAAACATTTTCCCATTTTGTTATTTTTATGAAATTTTTACTACTGTCTGTGTATCGAATTCTTTTAAAAGATATATAAATGTGCTGGAAATATCATGGTGTCAGTGGTTTACATATTTGCCACTTGTCGCTTTAAAATAATTAATGTGTTAAGAAAAAAAAAACTTATATGGGAACAGGTTCTTAAAAATTATGCTTTGAAATATAAATTTAACATAAAAACTGCTCTTTAGCAAATTTCGCAGAAGAGAAATAATTTGAAAAAAATATTGAAAAATGCGACAAAAATTTTTCTTCAAAGAAAACCTTACATAAGGAAGGGACGGCTTCAAAAACAATCCGAACTCATAACAAGGAAGGTGTACGTTTGCAATACCCCGAATAAGACCTCCCTGGAATTCTATACTCATTCCACTACTTTCATCACCTCTTTACCTAGTTGCCTAAATGAGTCTTCTAACAACTCTGACGATCACTGCATCCATTCAATTCATCCATACTCCAGTTAGAAATGAATTGTAATATAAAACTTCACATATACTTGTATAATCAAGTTTATAGTGTGCATGTGTGTGGATAATGTGTGTGTGTGTGTGTGTTTGAAATATTAGCAGCACATTAAATATTTCATGCAAACACATTATAAAAAATTGCCAATAAACATGCAAACAACATATATTCAACATTACATTAATATATAGGCAAACACACACTCACACACATTTATTTAGATACATTCAAGAGGCATTATGTGTGTGTGTGTTATGTTGTCATAAGTTATAGGAACAACGTTTTAATTTAAAAATCAAAATAGATGCAAACGTTTGTATCTTGCAGTTTACTCACGCGTCTATAAGCACTTGCGTGCATGTGTGTATGTGTAAAAAAACAACCTCTTTATTCACGACTATTCATTCATCGTATTAATGCATTATTACAAGGTGTTATAACGAGACATTTATAGAATATTATAATTAAGAAAATATATATTTTCAGAAGACAGAAAAAAAGAGATAGAGAGAGAGAAATATTTATATATTAAAATGAATATCATCAAATCTGAATCTTATTAAGTACAAAAAAACCAGAAAGCTTACTATTTTGTAATATTAAATACCGCTTATCTAACGGACTTTTCATTTTAGACATTAAAATTTAAAAAAAAATGTCTCTAATAGTTGGAAAAAAAAACCAAATAAAAAAAATTAGAAAAAATAGTTTAGGTTTAAGTCAAATCTTAAATACCCTCTACATATACAAACAAATAAGAGGCGTGGCAGATATATGATTCTTCCCCCTAATAATGTATGTATTACGTATCGGCTTGCAAGTCGAGTTTTATGTGGAGTATGATATTTTGTAAATTGTGGGCGTGTCTGTTTTCCTATCACGCCCATTTTTGGCATATCGTTGGATGGGATAAGTGAACCAAATTTATACTTCATAGATAAATTTTTGTGGCAGATATGTAGATTTTTTGTTTATTGTGGGCGTGCCTGTTATCCGATTTCATCCGTTTTTGTCATATCGATGAGAAGACTACATATTTTGATAATAAGTGTATCGTAATTTTGACATTGTAGCCCAATTTTTATGGGTAAAAGATCGATTTTTGTTGATTGTGGGCGTGGCTCTAAGTTTTTCGAATCTAAATAATAATCTGTGTGCAGAAAGTAGAAGTGTCTGTTAGAAATTTCAGCTTAATATCTCAAGCGTTACAATCGTGAGAGTACTATCAACAGACGGATGTCTATATCTATGCAGATATTTTGATGTTGATCAAAGATATAAATACTTTGTTAGATTTCTGACGCTACCTTCTGGGTGTTGCCAACGAAATAACAAACTTGGTATACCATTGGTAACTTATGTAGAGGATATATATAATTATAAATTACAATTTGTTCATAATTACATATGTTAGTAGTATGATAAGAGACTGAGGAAAGTTAATATTGGTTAATATTAAATGTGTTTTAGAAGAACAGACAAATAGTAGTTGCCTACAAGAGAGCCACCCAAGTTGTTAGCTTATCAAATAAACACTAAGGTATGTATATATGCATGTTTGTGTGTATGTGTGGATATCTACACTAATCCAAATGCTTGTAAAATAAGCTTTATAATTATGTGGCCAATAAACTGAATACCACCACCCCAAAAAGTAGATGCTGTTGTTATTGTTATTGTTGTATTATTGTTGCTGTACTATATTATAGAGGTACATAACAAAACGTAACGAATCAAAGTTAAATGTAACGAAACGAAACGAAAGAAATCATTAAATGAAAATTACTATGTTTAAGGTAGAAAATGTTCAGAATGATTGAATAGCTCAAGGCCACAACTTTTATGTATGATAATACACACAAATACAGTAATCAATACTTATGTTATAATAATAATGAGATAGAAAAATCTATTCACAAATAAACGAAATGATCCATCTGATCCATTCAGGATCGGACATATCTACACAATACAATAAAAGAAAAGAAAAACTATAAATTATTTAGCTAGACATCAACTAAAAATGGCTAAACAAAAATGTCTGAGGTTGTTGTTGTTGTTGTTGCTAAGAAAAGAATAAACAAAATTAACTTTGGCTCCAAATATATCCTAAATACCCTCCACATTTACTTACTAATGATGGGCGTGGCAGGTATATGAGTACACCCTCTAACAGTGTTTATATTACATAGCTTGCAAGTTGAGTTTTATGCTAAATGGGTTTTTTTTTAATTTGTGGGCGTGTCCGTTATCAAAACGCGCCTATTTTTATTATATCAAAGGATTGGATAAATATAAATTTTAACTTAAAAATCAGATAAATAGATTTTTGTCAATTGTAGGCGTGGCTTTTAACCCATTTTGCCTAATTTATGTAGCGGTATACGTACAGAAACTAAATACAGTATCTGTACAAAGTTTTAGCTCCATATATTAAAATTTTGCGAACGTAAAGATAACAACAACCAGCGGACATACGGACATAAATGTCTAAATCGACTTAGTTTTTAATGCCTGATGCCTTCTTCCGATTGTAGCAAATAAAACAACAAACTTACTACACCACCAATGTTATGTGTAGGGTATAAAAATGCCATACGCAAAAACCACTGCCAACCGTATAAGAAAAATTACAATTATTAATGATGAACCCGCAACATAAAAATGTACAAAGCGACTTATGGAATATATACTTAGTATATGTGTCTGTATATATATGTGTGTGTGATAGAGTGTGTTTTAAAACAAAACTGTTGATATATGCGGTTAGACTGTAACTACATGAGCAAGTTATGGAGAAACCGCAGAAAACCATTTAGTTTGCGACACAGCATTACATTGAAAGTGAATCTAAAAAAAACATGCCACACTATTACTATTATTATTGTTGTTGTTTTGTTATTTAAAGAATAGTAAATAATAGTGTAAAGTATGGCAGATTACAGAAAAATGTCTTAAAAACAAATACAAAACACACGGGCTTAGGTCACAACTTGCATTCTTAACAACTAGGCATTCATTTCAGTTGAGGAATGTTTAGCACAACGAGATGTATTGTTGTGTGAGTATGGTTAAGATCACTTTTACTAAATTTGAAGTCTAAGTGGTTATATGTGTGACCAGGAGTAAGCTGTACGCATAAAAACGTGCACGGAAAGACGGACATATTTACTTCGATGTCAACGATTATAAGTAAATATTCTCAGTAGGGTATTTAAGTTGTTCTTTATTGTAATTTTAATGGTTTTGACAAAGTGAATATACGATCAGTCACAAGGTCATATTGAATAAACGATGAAACACGGGAAGGATTAAGTGTTGCTCAGCAACAATTTATCAAATGTAACAGCAAGAGCAGCAATAAAGGTAATAGTAGCGGTAACAAGAACATTACTATGATAACAATAACAAGGACAAAAACAACAACAACAACAATAGCCGGAGCAGCAGAAGCACAAAAAAGTGCAACAACACTAGAACAGAAAAGCAACAAAAACAAGAACAATACAAATAAATGTATGTACAATAAACACACCAACATCAAAATCAATACCGGCAGCAGGCATACTTGACCTTCAGTAAAATAGATTTTCTAAGATTCCTTTCTCAACATCAAACAACAAAAAACACAACAACAAAAACATACAACAAACGCTACAACTAAATAAACAAATTAATACCAACGACACATAAAGCACCCCACTTTATCTAATAAACTACACAAACAGATAAACATGCCCGACAACACTAAACACACCACAACGAACAAAACTTTTTGCAAGAAGAGCTGTCATTACAAACATCTTTGACATCGATACTCAAACTTAAAACGGTACACAGTACAAGCTGAGTTTATGTGTTATGTGTGTGTGTGTTCCAAAATACAAAATATATATACATGCGAATTTTATTTATTTGTTTTGTGTTTCACTACTTTTTTTACGCTTAAGCTTTATTACACACTTGGCAAATATTTTGTGAATGACATAAAAATAGAAAGAGAAAGCAGCTAAGCAGACATTTGTTTAAACACAAACAGGTAGGTAAGCTAAAGGTTTGGTTTTAGATGATTTTAGGATACCATCCACACTTAGATGGAAACGGTGTTAAGGACTTAACTGATGTTTATTCGTAATATCAACTTCAAGGAACAAATTTCACGAAAAATATGTTTTTTTTTGAGTTGTGAGCTTGAATTTGATGCAATTACGCCCACTTCTAACAGATATATACTTTTGAATTTTGGTCGTAAATTTTATATAATTACGTCTACTTTTAACATTTTGATTATAATTTAATTTTTATGGACATATAGACAGACATGGCTAAATTGACTCCTTCACATAAGTACAAACAATATAACAACTTTAGCATATTCTTGAAAGAGTAAAGCGAAGGATATAAAAACGAAACGTCACAACATTCACAACACAACTGGAAATATTCCAAGTAGGTTTTTATGTTTAATAAAAAAGTAAATTTGACTTGAACCAAATCTTAAATACCCTTCATGTCTACATACAATTGGTAGGCGTGGCAGATACAGGATTACACTCTCTAATAGTGGATGTATTGCAAGTTGGTTTTTATGCTGAATACGGTTTTTGGTAAATTGTGGGCGCTTTAACGACCACGCCCATTTTTGGCACATCGATTAATACGTTAATTATAAATATATATACAAAATTTCAACTTAATATCTAAATTTTTGTGACAGATAAATAGATTTTTGTCGATTGTGGGCATGGTTTTTGACCGATTTTGCCCTAATTGAATAGCAATCTATATGAAAAAACTAGCTATAGTGTCTGTACAAAATTTTAGCTTTATATCTCGAAATTTACTACCGTCAGAGTAACAAAAACAGACAGGTGGGCGGACAAACATGTCTAAATTGGCTCAGTTTTTCTTGCGGATCAAAAAAATATAAACTTAGTACAGTATCTGGCGCCCCTTTCAAAGTGTTGCAAATGAAATAACAAGCTTAGTATACCCTAATGTGTAGGGAATAAAACTGAACAGCACATATTTTAATTTAACTGAAAACACGAATTGATGTAATGTTGTCATGTTGTAGAAAATTTGCAATACTAAATATATTCAGCAAACACATCAACATCTTCACTATGCTGCTGTAATGCTGCAATGCTGTCTACTACTAACTACACTACTCTACTAGAGAGTTACAGTATATACAATATAAATGGAAAGAAAGGAAATCGACAACTTTGTGTCATAAATATTAAAGTTCAGTTACAATAAAGACAACAACAACAACAACAATAGTAATAACAATGCAAAAATGCATCAACGCTGGATGTTGAATGACAACAGACACATGTTGCATTGTAAGCATTGATTTGTAAATATCAACTAAACCTCAATTTTATTTACAATTGAGAAATCATCAATTTTGAAGTGGAAGTTGGTTAGCAGCCGTTACAGTAATTGAAAATTGGTTCATTTGTGATTGAAAATATTTTATCAGCGATTGAAGGGAAATTTTCGTCTCTCTACAAATATACTAAAGCCATAGATGTAGCAGATGTCGATTGTGGGCGTGTCTAGTGACAGATTTTGCTTATTTGAAGTAGCAGTAGGGTAGCAATAATGTCTATTTTTAATTTCGTGTATATTTCAACGCAGACGTACAGATATATGAATATAGTTAAATCGTTATTTTATGTTGATGAAAAATAAATCCTCCTTCTTATAGTTACCTACTCAACGACAAACTTTGTATATCCACATCTTATGTGTAGGGTATAAAAAACTAAAAAAAATTTTTAATTCTCCCAACTTGAAAAAAAAATTATACAAAATTAAACTTTTTTGACAAAATTTTTTCATCAAAAAAAATTATAACAAATCAACAAATCTATGACAACTGATCTTTGACCTTTGCTACTTATTGTTTTTACTGTTGTAGTTGAACCATTTTATTATTGTTTATTGGTTTGCTTTCAAGATACACTGTGAAAGGTAGCTTACCATATAAAGAAAACCAACAAGTAGCAGTTTTTCTATAATAATTCAGGCGACAGTATGTTTGACCTGAAGGGTTAACAAAAATAAAGGCGTGATTATATATATATAAGAATGTGGCAGTATTCTTAGTAGTAGGAAGTCGATTTTTTACTTCTGCCATACATTGTATTGTATTGGGTGGAGACATAATACAAAGTAGTACACTTAAGATATTTAAATCCCCATATACTTATATGTGTATGTATTTATATATAAAACGCCGCTATTTCACTATTATTATTCAATCATAACTATCATAATATTATCTTGCAATGAAATCTTTTTAATAATAAAGTATTTGATAGACAGCATCCTTTTTTCACCACATTCATATTTACCAGATTACGCCTTTCTGTCATTGCCCATTGCTTAGTTGCGAGGTACAGGTGAAAAGCACAACACACATATAAACAAGTAAAATTAAATTCAATTTGTATTTGATCAATTTTTAAATACCCTACTTAACTCTTTTCTCTAATAATAACATTAAACAAAGTTGAAATATATGCCACAAAGAAAACAGACTTAAGGCTCCTTGATCACGCCCACTTCATTTTTTCTTATATCCATGAATAATTTAATTATAATGTGAATTAAAAGAAAACTTTTTCATAAAAACATTTTTCCTTATAAATAGACTTTAGGCGTGGCTTTCAAACGATTTTGATTAATTTAAAATCACGATCGATTCAAATTTTCATACTGTAAGGTTTTCGCAAACAGAATGACAAACTCAGTACATTCTTTTCTAATGTGTAGGGTATTACAAGGTCGTTCATTGAATACTACAGTATATGGTTACACCTGTATAAATATAATAATGAATTATTTTAAAAAAGAACGACGTTATATTATATTTCGGACACCCTACACATTTATATGTAAACCGTAGACAAGACGTTACGCCCTCTTTTTACACAATGAAATATTACAAATTTTTTTTACCTCATTGGTGAAATTCTGCTCTAAATAAAGTTTTACATTAATTTGAATTCTTTATCTCACCCCGCCCACTTTTTTTTATATAAAATTTAATGCTGATCATGAATAGACATTTTTTTGTAGAATCCCTGACGAGTGTTTCTGATAGTTGTAAACGGAATGACAAACTTTTTTCATAGGTAGGGTTTAATGGCTCACATGTAAATTTTATATATAAATGAATTTTAAATTCTTATTAATTTAATGCCATCATAAACTTTCATTTTATGCATAATTTTGAAAAATTTGGACTTGGATCATTTTGTTAATGAACTAGTCATAAACAAGTAGCCGATAAAATAAGTATAATAAGCAGCAATGAGTGAAAAAATTAAGACAAGGTTTGTCAATCAGGTGGCCCATGTATGTATGTATGTATATATGTTGTTGTTGTATTGTAAGTTTCATGTGGCGTCTCTGTATGGAGAGGCCAGGCCCTTGGGGGCATATATTGTAAGGCAGTTATATAAGTTAAGTTTTCAACGGTTCATAAACTACATGGATTAACATACAGGTACACATGAAACCTGTACGTATGTGTGAGTGTGTGAGTGTGTAAGTGTGTGTGGGTAACACAGTAAATAACACAGCTGGGTAATTTTTGTTTTTTATTTTTGTTTTTTTTTACAAACATACCCACTTGTACTACATATATGGACACTTTAAGGCAGCAGTAGCGGTAGTACTCGTACTCGTACTCGTACAAGTATAGTGAGGTGCGTAAGTAGGTATAGTATAGGTGAGAGAGATGAAAGATAATACAAATTAATGCGATTTATGTTGAAACTTTTTGTAACGAAAGCCCTGCAGGCCACTACCAGCAACAGTAGAACTTGCTTATTCATATAGAAACACGCACACATTAGTTGAGATCATATAAGGAGTCAAACGTGTTGTTATTAAGGATTTTTTCAAATGTTGTTATTGTTGTTATTATTGCATTTGATGGATATATGTGTTGTTTGGACCAACGCAAATGATGATTTATTTAAAGGTGTTGAAACTGTTAGATAAACACCAACCAGCCAACACGGTTTTAGGGCACAAAACCCGCTACGAAATATACCCACACCGTAGACAACATATTGTCTAACAATCTGTTTACCTATCTGTCTACATCTTTACATGTTAGACTTTTTGGCAATTGTTGCTGATGATGGTGTTGTTGTTGTTGTTATTGTTGCTATTTGTATTATTATTATATTACCATATAATAAATTTTTTATTTTTTTTTTCTTAAGGAAAATTAAGTCATAACAACTTGTCACTGATTTGTAGCGAGTGCACAATATTGTGATTTTTGATCGGTTCATTTAAATATTGCAACAAAATCAAAAACAAAAACAAAAAATAAACACAATACAAACGCCCCAATTTAGAAAGTCAACCTGTTTGTATTTGACTGGAAGTCAATCTATGAACAAACACACACGTACATTGGATATATTTCTATATATAATTACAAACAAGAAGAAAAAAAATTATAACAATTTAAAGTTAGAAATATTTGTCACAAAAAAATAACAAAAAAATACAAAATATTGAAATAGGAGATGAAAAAAAAATATATGTAAATGGGTGGTTACTGGTTGACAATACTTGTATTTATCGGTGATATCTGCACTTAACAGCTTGTTAAATTGTTTGAATATGAGCCACAGTGACACATACATAACGTACAGCGATACCACCACCGCCACCACCACCACCACCGCCATCATCATCAACAAAAACAAAAACAACAACAATTACCAACAGACACCTCTAGTTATAAAGTCATAAAATACAAACACACACACTTACATACACACATATATAAAGTTACATGGACCGTGTGACAACAAATAATAACAATTTATTATTAACGAAAACGCATTTTTTATTATAAATGGTGCGCGCATGATTGAGTAGTTTACTGATTGGAATATGATTTGTATAAACATGTATCTCTCTCCCTCTTTCTTCGACTTTGTTACCCACGCTCTCTATACCCCTCTATATATAAATGCTTGACTAACATTATATATAGTACAATGAATATGTGGGAAAGAAGAGGGAGGGTGGTGAGGTGAGGTGAGGTCATACACTATACGCTACAGAAACAGTCAAGATAATAAATTTCAAAATAAAACTAATTAAAATAAATACGTTACGACAAATGATTATTAAATTATAAATTATGACAATTTGTTTACTGTTTATTTCTTTATACCCACCACCACCATTCTACCTATATATGGGGGTATATATGATTTGGTCGAAATGTTTGCAACGCTTAGAAAGAGATGTTGGAGACCTTACAAAGTGTATTAGCGTCTAAAAGTGAATCGATCTAGACATGTCTGTCTGTCCGTGCATGTGTGTTTTACGGTAATCACTCTACTGGTAGCAAAATTTGAGATATTCATTTCAAACTCGTCTGTAGATAGGAAGTGCAGAAGTGCAGGTAGTCGATCTAGACGTAAATGTCCGTAGTTGTACACAAGCCACGCCCACAATTTACATATAAATGTATAAAGTATTCAAGATTCTTCCTATATAGTCATACATATAACGTTTTTTTTTTGTATATTTCTTTTAATTTCATAAATTTTTTTTTGATATTTTGCTTGGAGTAGGAAAATATTTATATTCCTTAACACTCTTTGGCTAATGTCTTAATTTATATTAAAACGCTTCCATTCCAGGCACATAATTGCATGTAGTTTTTGTTGTTGTTGTTGTTGTTGTTATTGTTGTATTTCTATTTTCTACCCGTTAATTCAATACATGACAGAAATATTTGTCGTTTAATTGCAATATACGTGACATTCATGCTGTGCCCGTAATTTACAAGCAGCCAAACACATGTCGTTACCAGTTACGGTTCATGTCTATTTTTATATATTAATTTTTTTTCTTTTTTTAACTTCCACACAAGATGAGGGGGTGTTAAAAGTTTGTTCTTCTATGTGTTACACCCAGTTGAAAATATCACCAGATCAATGTGGTAAAAAAAAGGCGGGATCGATATAATTTAAACCCTTAATGCGGCATGCAACCTAAAATTTCATATTTACTACACTACATACATATTAGGTAGTAATCATATAACCTGCCACGCCCTTTATTATTGCACATATATTTATGTAGAGTATTTTCGAATTGTTGTCAGCCAAAGTTTATTTAATTTACTTGTCATGGTTGAACTCTTTCTGTTTTTACTTATTATGTAGGTTTGTATGTTTGTGTGTAGATGGATTCCAAATTGAACTGTAACTGTTTGACAGTTTTATTTAACACCTACATATTTCTTTATATATTTATGATTTTGAAAATAATTTAGAATTAAATTTATTTATTTTATTTTTTAATATTTTAAAAATCATTAAAAATTACAAACTTCACAAAAAAATATGATCAAGTTAATAAAATGGATTGATTTATAATAAACATAAATCCTTCACATAAAGAGTCTGACTATTTAGTTGATATATAAAAAACTTAAACTAAAAAAAGGTGTAAATAGATTTTTTTGCCACGCCTCCTTTTTTATAAATATTTAAACGATATTTAAGATTTGGCCTAGATCGAACTTAATTCTTTTTTTTTCTTCATTTTTTTTCATCCTATTAAAAATAATTCAATAATCATGGTCGCCATGGCTAATAAACAAATGAGGTGGAAAAAAGAATATTAAAAAATTTAAAATATATTATATTCATATAAATGTATATCTAGCAATGCCACCGAATCAATAAATATTAATAAAAATAATTTATGAATTATTATTAACACTTGTTGTCTAATGAACTGGTATCGACAACATTATATTGTTTCTCGATTTTATTTATATTTATTTGCATTTCCAGTAGAAACCAAATAACAACTTCTAACGGTATTTTCGTTATAATAAATTGTAGTTTGGTTATCATCGAATGAGATTTAAAATCTTGCTATAAGGGAAATCACCCGTAAGGCTTCCATGAAAGTGTTGTCACGATTTTTTTTTAAAAAAATATAAAAAAATTATTAAGAAAACTAAATTTGACTTGGACTAAATCTTAAACACCCTCCACATTTACAAAAGTGTGCGTGGCAGGTATAATATTACGCCCTCTAATAGTGTATGTTTATATACCAGCTTGCCAGTCGAGTTTTACGTGGAGTATGGTTTATTGTAAATTTTGAGCGCATCTGTTATTCGACCACACCCATTTTTAGCACATCGGTGGACGGTTGACTTGTTAACATTTGTATCAAATTTAAAGTTCAAAGGTCAATTTTTGTGGGAAATATATAGATTTATGTCGATTATGGGCGTATCTGTTATCCGACCATGCCCATTTTTTGCACATCGATGGATACGATAATTGTAATTATGTGTATCAAATTTCAACTTAATAGCTTAATTTTTGAAGCGGATAAATGGATTTTCGTTCATTGTGGGCGTGGCTTTTGATCGATTTTTCCCCTTTTAAATATTTATCTACGTATATAAACTGTCTATATAAAATTTTAGCCCAATATCTCGAAATTTACAAGCGAGATAATTCCAAAAACAGACGGACAAAAGGACATATATGTCTAGATTCTCTCCATTTTTTATGCTAAGCAAGAATATATATACTTTGTAGGGTCTCTTCTGGATGTTACAAACAGAATGACATATTTAAATCACCCCCCATGTGTAGGGTATAAAACCACACACTTCTATTAAAGCTTTATATACCCTCCAACATAATAACAACAACAGCAACACATAATCGGTAACTGTCGCGGTCTATACGGTATGATTATTAATATAATATTTTTCTTATTTTTATCATTTTTTTTTTCTTCTATGTTTTGTTAGAGAAAGTTATAAAATAAAGTTTATATGAAAAAAAACGAGAATATTGAAAAATTGTAATCAATTAAGATCTTAATCATAATCGCTTGGCAAGTTAATTAAAAACGCGTACAAATGGTTTTTATATCCGCGACACATAAATAATATAAATATATATATACGTAGATATTTCTATATAACCGCAGACGTAAATTTCATTGCATTTACGTAAATGTGGTGGCATTCATTCTTTTGCTTATTGAATCGTATTACAGGGATATACTAACTGTATCAAAATGTTTGTAACACGCAAAAAAAAAGGACCACGGACCGCTTATATAGTATACGGTGTATGTCAGTCCGTCTGTCTGTCTGTTTACATATTGTATATATAGTGTATTGTGAAAGGTATTTAAGATTCGGCCATAAACACAATTTTGTTTGTTTATTAGTCAACTATAAAATAGGTGTAATACATATATTGCTCAAAGATTGCTCACATTGCTCTTAATTTGTTTCAACTGAAACATGTAAGAAATTATCTAAAAAGACACATAAATTATGCCCTAAATGTTCACTATGTATGTATGTATGTATGTGTATGCGCAACATACATTTTTAGTTGGTTGGATATATTTGTTTGGGTGCCATTTTACAGTCGATGCTTAGTGACACTTTAATTATCTGTATTATCATTATGTTTATTATTATTATTCTTGAAAGAGAGAAAAAAGCACCGACATTGCATAATCATTGGCACCAACACCAACACCAACACCAACACCACCACCCAATACCTGGCACAGCAACAATAACAATAACAATAACAATAACAATAATTTTAACAAACACAATGATCATAGAAAATGATAAAGTCACAGTGTGACACCTGTTCTGTTCAAATTCTCGCAACAACAACAGACACATGAACACTTTGCCCAATTCTATACATATATTGTATTTTTTTTTATTGTTGTTTTTTATTTTTTTGAAAAATATCATGTGTATGCTGGTGGTAGTGGTGGGGGTAGAATATAAGTGATACCAGCTAAAGTTTTAGTTCTTTTTTTTCTATATTTTAGTTTATTTAAAATGAATGTTTGTATGTCTAAGGTCTCAATATTTTATGTTGATGGTGTGTAGTGCGCAGTGTCTTGTGGTTTAGTGTGGTGTGGTGTGGTGTGGTGTGGTCATTCTATTTGGTTAACAATTTAAGGTGATTTTCTCAGTATGTACTTAAAATGACTAACAACCAAATGTTTCAGCATAATGTTCGGTGTTGTTGTTGTAGTTGTTGTTGTTGTTGTTTCTGTATTGGTAAGTATCTTATTTAACCAATCTTTACGCTTTTAGTTCAGAGCGCCATTAAAGTAGTGCTCACATATAGTTAAAGTCATAGATCGAATGGGGGACATTGCATGCATGCCCGAGCATGTACATACACATTCATTTTTTTTTATGTTCATTTGAATTTATTGAATTTTAGGTTTTTTTTATTTATTTGTTTTTTTCATTTTTACCCAAACACCCATACATTCTATATCAGTTGATTAGATTTTCTCATACATTGAAAATTTAGCACAAAATGTATTATGAAATATTTTACCTTATCTTCTACAAAAATGTAGCTATGAAGTGGAAATTTAGAATACATTTTTATAATTACCCGCATTCATCAATGTGTCAAAAAAAATAGGCGTGGTCGTTATGAAACATGCGTACAATTTACCAAGAAACCTCATACAACATAAAACTCGACTTGAAAATTAATGCATAATATATACATTATTTAGAAGGCGTAATCATATACCTGCCACACCCACCACTTGTAAGTAGACGCGGAGGATATTTAAGATTTAGTCTAACCCAAATTTTCTTTTATTACAGCATTTTAAGAAACGCTGAATAGAGTCATTATCAGCTTAATAGCTGTAACAATGTTTCGCTCATATAGCCCAAAATTAATTCTAATTTGGAACTAATCGCCCAAGCAAACAGCATCATAAACGTTGCTGATTATCTCTCTTTCAACTCTACAGATTAGCGATTATTGCTTTAAGCCAACAGCCATAAAGGCAAACGGACAAACGGAGGTACAGACAAACGGACGTACGGACATAATTTATGCAATACTCACTAATAGAAACGATTTTATAAATCTAAAATAGATCTTAAATGTTACATACATCATAGAGATTTTTTTTTATTACTACAAAATTGCCACTACCACCTGTCCGCTAATGGTGCATACCGGGCATATAATAATAAGACATTAAATCATTTTTTGTTTTTGTTTCAAATTCATTGATTACAAATATTTCTAGTTTTTTTTTTCGTTAAGTGCGACAGTAACAAAAGCAACAACAACAACAACAAATTGTTATATATATATATATATAAATTTTTTTCATGTTATTTTAATTTAATAACTTGTAGGCTTAAGGCACTTTTTAATGAACTTACGCTTGTACTTACACATGTACGAATAAGTGAAACAACTAAAATGAAGTGCAAATACATACATGAAGCAATTTTGTCAAAATAAAAAAAAAAAAAAAAATTATAATAAACCAGAAAATTAAATTAACTAGATTAGGCGGTAGTAGAGTGTGTGGCAACATAACCCCCCTCTCTCTCTTTCTCTCCTAAAAAAAACCCACTACGCACTGTATTTAAACAAGTGGAATTTAATTGAAAGCCTTGTCACTGGGAAACTTCATCAATGTCTTTTACATTGTCAATCAATTAAAGTCACATGCACATAAACATACACATACATACTCTCTACTCCTGAAACAAATAAAATATTACACCTTCTGCCAGAAGGAAAATCAAATCTATGAAAAACAATAAAGAAGAAGAAAAAGAAGAAGAATAAGAAAGAAAATCTTTTAAAGCTCATTAATACACATTGCAACTGCCATAAATTGGATCAAACAACCTGTTTTATACATTTACACACACACACACCCTCACACACAATAATTTGATGAACTTCAACTCTTCTCCGGTTGAGTTGCAGTTAGTTGTTAGTTAGTTACAGCTCATAAGGATGATTATCAATATTATTTTTCTATACCCTACATATAAAATGGATGGTATAGTAAGTTTAACATTCCACTTGCAACATATAGAAAAAAGTTACGGTATAAATATATATATTCTAAAAATTAAATCGATTTAGACATATATGTCCGTACATCCGTCTGTTCTTGTCATTTTCGCTAAAAATGGGCATGGTCAGATAATGGACGTGCCCACAATTGACAACAATTTGCCACAAAAATGAAGCTGTGAAGTTGAAATTCATCCATTAATCAATATAATAAGAGAAGGAGAACGCCACGCCCACATTAAAAAACCTTTTTCTAATCCATCATACGACTGGTAAGATAATGCAATACAGTTTTAAATAGGGTAATATGATAATAAGGGAGTAAAGGGGGTAATAATCTGCCACGCCCTATTTTTTTTTAATAGATGTTATGGGTATATGAAATTTTACCTAAACTAAAGCTCTTATTTATCATTTTAGTTTGTAGGTACATTCTAGTATATTCTGTGTTGTGGAGGCATCGATAATTTAATGCTTGCAGACACGAAAGGCGTTCATATTTAGACAAGCTTTTCTATTTTCCAGCTTCTTTTGTATTGTGTTGTTGTTGTTATTGGTCTATAATCATTGCCAATGAAGAAGCATTTCTTTCTTTGATGCTGGATTAGGAAATCATAAGCATTTTACTACCAACTCACGTTATCCAAGTGAAATTGAAAACATTTGATTGAACAGCCAAACAACAATCATAACTACTGCCATCACCATCATCACCACCACCAGCATCATGGTAATATTGGCCATCATTAAATATATAATGGATGAACGGGTTGAATGTTTGTTCGATTGTTTTCTCATCTTGGTGTTTAGAAAACCGTTCACATAATAATTTCCTGACATGTTGGTATTTTTACAGTTTTTTCTTTTCCTTTCTTTTAGTTCCACCATTATTTTGTTTTTGTTGTATGTATTTAATACATGAACAACGCCTGCCTTTTTTGCTGTGAGTATAGGTCACTATGTTAGGTTTTTAGATTATATAGAGCAGTAAGTAAAATAGTATAAAAACAACAACAACATACAGAAAGTAAGAAGGAATTATAGAAACAACAGAAACAACATGATATTATAAAAAAATGAAACAAAATGCAACAACAAGAACTATAAGATGGTAGGACGCCACCACCATTAGCCACCAACAACAATAATACAATCAAAATATACCATGTACCACATACACACAAATTACACAGGATGAGATGTCTTAAATTATTAGGAATTTTCTTTTTTTTCTTTCTGTTTTCTATGAGGCTTAGTTAAATATCAGAAATTATTAGTTGGGTAAATATCGGAGCATACATATAATTACAGAAACAACTATTAAAGCTCAGCGAACAGCAGAAGGGGGAAAACAAAACTATAAAAAAGAGAGGAGGGAGAGAGAGAGAGAGAGTAGTAGAATGTTTCATACACTCAATTATTAGACTATTGCATACTGAATGGATAAACAAATGGACTAAAAATGATGAAATTACGAAATTTTATCAAAATTAATTACTTATGAATCGATTTATAAAAGTCTAATACAATGTTAGTAGAAAGCTTTAGTTTAGTAATGAAACCTTGTACTAATGATGTAAACCACTTACTTACCCTCATACAACAACAATGTTGTGTAAAAATATTTCACATTTACTAAAAACCTATTTATCTAGTAGATAATAGGCATATAAAGGAAAAATTTAGACTAGAAAAATTCCCATAGACCTGAACACATCCTACGTACCATAATATTTATTCATCTGTGCTTTGTGCAATAAAATCGTTTTAAGTAGTTTTCTCATAGTGTACTATAAACCGCAACCGTTTTGTTTGAATTTTATGGCGTGGATCATAAAATGGTTACAGAAACTAGCTCCATTAGCACTTAAATCCTATAGATACAATATATGTAAAAATATGTAGCAATATAGGTGTTTAGTCTAATTTAACACACACGCACACATGCATACACTTAGTCTTAGTATGAAAATTAACATCATAAATGTACTCATAAAAATAAAGTTTTTACGTTTATGCGTGTAAATCAGACAAAATGTCATATAATAGATAAAAAGGTAATAAATTGATACAAAAATTAGTCAAAAGAAACAAAAAAGCAATTTACTCCATACACATACACACAAATACAGAGAGAACTTGCTTTATTCTCAATAACCTCATAAACATATGAATTTGAAATGATTTGTGACTATATTTATATGCACCAACAACAACAACAACAACAACAACATGTATGCAAAATAACATAAGTATGTACAACAAGTTTTTTTAGTTTGATTTAATGAATTTTCGTGACATAATCCATTTGTGTCGAATTTCATCGAAATATCTCCAAAAATAAAACAAAAAAAAGTTCTATTGAAGCTGCAAGCGAATCAGGGATACCCACCATTTTATTAAATAAAATTTTTCCTACAGTATGAGAGTGTTTTTACATTTAGTTTTGTAATTATACCCTCCCCCAAAAATAAAGGGGCTTACTAAGTTTATCATTCCATTTGCAACATCTAGAGGGATATTTTTCATCAGCATCAAAAACTGAGTCGATCAAGACGTGTATATCGTTGCGTCCATGTGTCCGTCTATTGCTGGTTAAGTTTAAACTTATTACGCATATTTATAATTAACATATTTATCGATGTAGCAAAAATGGGCGGATAGTCGGATAACAGAAACGCCCACAATTTACACAAACACTATACTCCCCATAAAATTTGACTTTCAAGCTCATACGGAATACATTTCAATACAATTCATTAGAAGGCGTAATCATATACTAAACACGCCCACCATTGTAGATGTGGTGAGGTACTTAAGATTTAAGACTTAAACTAAATTTAGTTTTCTGACTTGTTTTTCTTATTCTTGAAAGCAACAATAATTTATTAACAAATCAATTTTCATTACTGAGACCTTGACAATATTTTTATTTTTTCCTTTCCTTTTAATAACATAATTAAATTACTTCTTATGATACAGAAATATGTAGAAAAATTAGCCGCCTAAAGCCAATGCACGAATTTATAATATTTTATAAGATTCAATAAAAAACAAAAAAACTCGTTTCAATAATTTTGCAAATACATATATGACTACATGTATATGTATGTAGGTGTGTGTGATTGTGTTAAAATATTTGCTTATAAAACATGTGAAAACGTCGTTCATACAATATTGTGACCAAATGATGGCCATGATGTGTTTTTAGGGTTAAAAGTTAAGCACTTAAGTTGTATACTGTGATCCGAAACGTAGAGTAAGTCATTTTTATTATAAACATATTATACATTTATGTGTGTAAAGGCATCATCAGTTGTTGTTGTTGTTGCTGTTGTTATTGTATGTTTGTTAGCATCATGGCAACATATAAAATATGTTTACGTTATTTTGCATCGCATTTGCATTGAATGAGTAAAGATTTAATTAAATTACAATCACACACACACACACACATGTATTCTTGCATCCAATAATCATAAATTTATTATCAACGAAAAGGCGAAAAGCCAAACTAATAATAATAACAATAAGATAAAAATCGCATTGTATTAGATTCAAAAAACACATACAAACAAATATTTGTGTACATCTACACAATCGAAGCCAAATATGCTAAGAATAGTAAACAGTAAACGGTGTGCAATCTTAGGTAGCAGCTAGAAAGGCTAACACTATGTGTTTGTCCGGCATTAAACATTCTCTCCTTCAAATAATTATACAGGGTGAAGAAAAAGTATAGAAACTGTTGAATAATGTCATCAAATAAAATATTTCGAAAAAACTTCATATACAAGAGATATTAGGGTTAAAAGAGAGAAGGCATTTATGTATGTGTAAAAATGGGCGGGGTACACGCCCACAATTAACAAAAAACATATCTTTGTGCAGAATATGATGTGTATGCATGTATTACTATTCAAGGACTATAATCAGCTACCAGCCACGCCTCCAATTTGTGTATACATAAATAAGGAAGTCATTTAAAATTTGATCTTAACCAAAATGTAGTGTTTTTCACTAATTTCTCATTTATATTAATTTAAAAAATTGTTGTTGTTTTTGTTGTTGTTGTTGTAATAATTTTCAAAATGAAGTTTTTTAGAAAAAGCCTCACAGTGTATATGCTTTTTCCACAAAACAATTTGTGTCAATTAGCGGTGTCCGTATGTCCATTTTTTTGTTGGGTGAGTGTCACGGTCACAGCATATGTTTTATATATAAGTTACAAATAAACAAAATCTAATATTATAGTTATAGTACCACAAAAAATGTAAATTATTTATAAAAATATTCCTTTCTTCTTAACGATGTACTGGAATTAAGCAAGAATGGATCCTCCTATATTTCATGGTTAAAAAAAACCAATTTTATACTGCTTTCGATCTTTGTGACGCATACTGTAATAATTGTTAGAGAAGGAATTGCAATTGTATACATGCCGCACACACACACACGCACACAAATAAATGTGGAAGGTACCTGTGACTTAGCTTGAGTTAAACGTAGCTTGTTTTTCTTGTTTTCTTCAAATTTTATAAAATATTTTTATTTTAATTAAAACTTACAAAAAAACGCATAATTGTAAACTACATATTATGAGTTGCTATTAGTTAAAACATAATTTTTCGCTTAATAACTTTATAACAACAACAATAACAACAAAAACATTTAATTATAACATATAATGTAACAAAAATTCAAATGGGTAAAAAAAAAAGTAAAAAATCTGTACAGCAGCAGTAGCTAAAATGTCTCGTGTTTATGACAACAAACGGTAACACTTTTAATATATGAAAATGTTTCTTTTTTTTCTTGTTTCTTTAATACACAAATATATCAATAAAGGTTTACTACACATTAACTTTTTTTTTCGTTGGAGGCTGCTTGTCTTTTGATTGAGCAGCAGAAAATTGTTTATAAGTACGTGCTTTAGTAAACTTTAACCAATATATGATTAACTGAAACGCACGACAACAACAACAATTTTAATTTTCATACAAATTGAACACACGCACATACATGTGAAGAAATAGATAAAATAATTTTATTATTTATTACAACGATTAAAATGTGTAATTTTTTTTCGCCTTGATTTTGTCGAACATAACAACTTAGAGTCAGCTGCTCTATGTATGTATGTATGTTGGCTCAATTTCCTTATAACCTGATTGGTTATTTAGATTTAAATAAAGAAAAACTAAATCGATGAAAGTCTTGATCGAATTTTAGTTGCTTTTTTATTTTAATTAATTTTATTTTATTTTATTTCATTTAATTTAATTTAATTTTATTTTATTTTATTTTATTTTATTTTTTTGATAAATTTTTTATTGATTTTTAATACTTTTCAGTTGAAGAGGATTGTTATGTTATATGTAGGGTATCATCATAACACTACAGTTACCCTTACTGTTACATAAATATTTTACATACTTATAATCTCTTTCACTCCATTTGTATCAGTCTACGCAATATTTTAAACGTTTATAAATGTAACAACAAACGGTTACATTACTTGTTATCCTTACCACACGCCACCAGTTATTATAATTTATGATCCTATAACAAAAACTAACTATGCATAGATTTTTTTATGACATTATTATAACAATTTACCACCAGGAGTTGGATTTTTTTTCTGTTTTTCTTTTTTGTACAGTTATTGGTTAAAAAAAAGGTGTGAGACTTACGCTAAAACAAAATTGAAAATACAGTAACAACAATAAAACAATTAAGTTAGCATAGTCCATGATATCACGTTCTACTAAAGTAAATCATATGTGAATGATAAATGTTTAGAGGCTGGCAGACAACATTTATAAAAATAAAAATATATAGTGTTGTTGTTGTTGTTGTTGTTGTTGTTAAATTGTTTAAATTTTACCATATATACACATGAACAATTTCATAATGACAAATAAATTATTTCGCTTTAGAGTTATGCATGGATGAGTATGAAAAAAGTCATGATTGTAAATAATGGTTCATTCAATCAGTCAATAAAATTTCAATTCTTCAATTCTGAATGAAATTCGAATTTGTTGAATAATTATGCTTTGATTCTACAACAAATGATTTCATTCTATTTTTGGTAAGGAGTTAGTACAATATGAATCAAAAGACTTAAGACAGAAACTTTTTATTTAATTATATACATAAAGATAAGAAGAAGACATTCGACGTTTCATATATTCTGTAAATGTAGTTTTAATTACTATATAGTACGAGAATAATAAGAGTTGATAAAAGCCAACCCCCATTATACCCTACACTTGGTTTTTACCTGCACGAATAATACAATATATACTAAAATAAAATTTTAAACACAACTAAAAATCTAAAATCTGTCTTGGACCAAATCTTAAATAGATTTCACATCTATATACAAAAAGTGGGCGTGGTATTTACTTGATTACCTTTCTTCCTTCCTTATAGTTTACTTTTTATATAACAACTAACAAATTAAATGATGTGGTTTTTTGTAAATTGTGGGGGTAACCCCGCCCATTTTAATTTTATATAACAAACTTGGAGCATTCCAACTATTTTTACAATTTTTGGTAAATTATGAACCTATTATTTATTAGACCACGCCCATTTTAAGTACATTGAAACATACATCTGATTATCCTCTCCATAGTTTATATATTACACATTAACTAACAAATCAAAGTCTAAGGTTTTTTTAAGTGTGGGCATGTCTGTTATTACATCCCGCTCATTTTATATTTAAAACAGCTCAATTTTTATATAGCTAATGGAGAGACTTTTGAAAAAGCTGCCAATATAACGACAAACTTAGTAAACCTTCACCAAAATGATGTAGAGTATTAAAATTTATATACGCTCCTACAAACAGTTGACAGAACTATGCTGGCATTCTAATGATTAATATTTCGAAAAAATATAATAAAATAAAATATAAAATTCTCACCCATATAAAGTAAACGCGTTGTGAAGTGTTAACTCTCCGAAGTAACAAAAGAGTCATATTTCATAAACTCAATCAACACAAAAATAAAAACAAAAACAAAAACGCTCTGTAAAATTTGTATTCATGGCGTTCACATATAAACTTAATTCGTAAACATGGTGTGAATTGTAATAAAAATTTATTGCCATGAACTCATAATTATAGGTTAGAATCGATCAAATTAAGAGATCCTATGAGAGCCTATAATTAAACGGTGTCTCATAAATTTCGGAGAGAACACCTATTCATTAAATTAATTTAACCCACACACGTACACACATGTGAAAAAGCATATCTCTCAATTTTCCACTTAAACTGAACATCAATTATGACAAAAATTAACAACGACACGTTTAACATGAAATAAAAAAAAGTAAAAAAAAAACTAAATTTGTCTATGGTCAAATCTTAAATACCCTCCACATCTACATATGAACATTGGGCGTGGCAAGTGTATGATTACGCCCTTTAATGTATGTATCACGTATCAAGTTAAGTTTTACTCTGAGTACGGTTTTTTTTTGAATTGTGGGCGCCTCTGTCATCTGACCATGTAGTATCGGAATAAAATTTCAGCTCTTTATATAAAAATTTACAACCGTTGAGAATGTCATTAATAGACGGACTTACGGACATTCATGTCTAGATACCTCCTTCTGGGTATTGGAAAAGAACTGACAAACTTATATACTATCTTTCATTTTCAATAAAATTTACAACAATCTTACTGAGGAGGTCTTTGACAGAAAACTCCACTCCAGTCATGTGTACAATGTAAGAAGTGAGAAGTAGTTGAGGTGATCAATTTCAAAAGATTTACCAGCACAACAATCTGTCGACATTTAAACATTACGAGCCATATATATACATAATGTTTGCATGTGTATTTGTTACTCATACTAGTATTCAAATAACGTGACAATGTTTTCAATGTGTTTTCAATCGATATTATTGACTCACTCTCTCATAAAAACATTAATAAAATTTTTGTCATTTATTTATCTTTGGTTATCATTTTTTTCTTGTTTAAACAAAGTGTGAAATTGTGTCATATGTAAGTGTATGTGTGTGTGTGTGTGTATAGACAAGTTTTCTTTGAAAATTACACAACTTTTCTGTACGTGTACTGGTTAGTGATGTTAGTTAGCTTCACACACATACACACACGCACACACTCTCTTCATTTGCTTATAACAACCGTAAAATATTTAACATCAATATTTAGCCGAAATCGATTTTATCGATTCTTTTTTTAACCACTTTTACGACTCTAATCCTACAAGCGTCACAAAGATTTTAATTCAATTAAAATTTATATTTACTTCTCAACACACATGTAACCCAGCATACAATACTGTACAGCCGCACAGTTACGTTATGTTATGCATTGTTATGTTACGTTAAGTTAAGTGATACTTTTTTTCATGGCTACGGTATTTGGTCATTTGTTAAATGTGTTTATGTGTTTATGTGTTTATGTGCCAAATAAAATTGTTTAATTATTGGTGTAATATGAGTTTTGTGTGCTTTTCAGCGACCATGTGAATGATTGTAACCGAGACATTCTACAATAAAATATTTAAATATTGTTTTTGCTTTTCAATTATCATCGTAACTGCTTCAAGTCAACTAACAATTCAACAATTCAACGCATTGGCAATTTGCCATAAAAGTTATTTGTGTGTTCCATAGCTTTGAGGGAATTTTTTGTTTCTTTTTTTGTTGTTGTTGTGTTTTTGTTCAAGTGATTGTCTTCATATGTTTAATTTTATTAAACAATATGTTTTTTTTCGTGTTTTTTTATGTTGAAACTTGTTTTTCTTGTGAATCTATTACAATGTCGGAAAACGTTTGAAATGAATGCAAATTTTATGGATTTTTCTTAAATATGAGCACCCCTCCAGCCATGGTATGAATTAATGGGAATTGACTTCAAAAATTGTTGCTGTTTAGCTATAATTGTTATTGTTACTCTTGTTGTTGTTGTTTTTTGTTGTTTTTGTTATTATCTTTAACCCCATTACGTAAAATTGAAGGATAGTTCACGTATGTTCATGTATGTTCTTGGTTAGCTTCAGAATCTATATCTATGTAGTGTTGTCCGTCCATTTTTTTTTGTATATCAATTTTGTAGACATTCTTAACTTTTATATTCAGCTTCAATTTCAACATCAAATTGAATTCAAATCAAAAATTTTGTTTTTTTAAAAAGAAAACAGTATGAGCTGCTAAAGAAATGTTTAGTATCAGCCTCAGTATCAGAAATCGAACTGGCCAAGTCCGTTGAG
The DNA here is from genome assembly GCA_963971445.1 of Ornithomya chloropus. Taxonomy (NCBI): domain Eukaryota; kingdom Metazoa; phylum Arthropoda; class Insecta; order Diptera; family Hippoboscidae; genus Ornithomya; species Ornithomya chloropus. The sequence goes on from OZ020532.1 coordinate 5,125,968, forward strand.
TTTATTAAAGTCGGAGAAAACTCTTATCACTAGTTGTTGCTTTTGTTTTTATTGTTGTTACTACATTTCTGTTTTTTTATTGTTATTGTTGTAACTGCTTTGCTATCACTGTTTCTATTATTGCTACTTGTTGTTAATGTTGTTGTTGTAATATAATGGTATTGTATTTCTTCTTGTTGGTGTTGTTGTTGTTTTTAACCGTATCACTTTTTTTACAATTGTTGTTGTTGTTGTAACTGTGATTTTGTTGTTGTGTTTGTTGTTGTTATTGTTGTTGTTGTAACTGTAATTCTTTTTCTTGTTGTTTTATTGTTCTTCTATTACTTTCATATAAAAACTTAGATTTCAATCGAATCACACATATTCCTTAAAAAAAATGAGTAAATGCCCATAATCATCATTTGTTAACAATAAATGTTCTTTATAAAGCTTTTCAAGTTAAATTAAGACCACATGGGAATAATTTTCACAAAAATCTTATACTTACGACCGTTATGGTTATAAAAAGTCACACTTTTGTGAACGACAATAATATTCACAAATCTCTGTTTTTTTTTTAGTTTTAATCTAAACTTTATGATGTGTATGTTAGATGTCAAAATGCACAGTACTCCACCAACCACCACCACCACCACCACCACCATCAATAAATGATATACATAGACAAGGCGTACGTTCAAAATCGCTGCATGATATCGAAACGCACAAACGCAATGAAATTCCTTAAGCACCCCGTCATAACATAAAGTGCGAAAAAATATTTGTAAACTCATAGAATTCATTCAATTTTTGTTTTTCTTATTTCATTTTTAAATTACCAATTGAATGGGAAAAGAGAACCAGCAATATAAGGAAAAGAGAGACAGACAGACAGACAGGTACAACACCATAGTTGAAGAGTTGCACCAAAGCAAAGACTACAGCAATGGTTTAGCGAAACGAGGCCCAAAATGTTATTTATGACATGACAGTAGCAATTGCAGCAGCAGCAGCAGCAACGGCAGTAACAATAACAATCAGCCAATAAGGCGTGACTTTAACTAATTGATATGAATCAAAGAATATTAGATGAATGAATGCATAAATTTGAAAACCTACAAAAATGAAAGAATAGCAAAAAACTAAAAACTAAAAAAAATACCAGTCAAGTCAGTTTAACTATTTTTGGTCAAACTTTAGCTTTAGCTTAGAAGCAGTGACCCAACTCTGGTTATCTTCTTGAAATCGTGCTACCAAGCTAAGCATTGTTATGTCGCACATGTAACGCCACAATAATCTAGAACTATACACTCGCACTCACTCACACACACATTGTTTTAGTGCAATTGTCAGTACTTGTTATGAAAGAAACAAAAAAGAAAACAAAAGTGATACAAGAATGCCGCTAGCAAATGAACGCGAACTGAATGAAGCAAACAATTGCCGCCAACGATAATTTATGCCTCAAATAATCAGAGTAAAACATATATCATATGCACATACACACAAACACATGCATTTATTAAATATATAGCTATTCAGCTAAACATGTATATCCCCTGCATTTACTGGCAAAGGTAAAAATAGCTGGAAAATGTTTAAATACACACAAACATACAAGAGAACAGATGCATTGAAAAAAAAACAAAAAAGAGTTGTTGTCAAATATTCAAGTTGACAACAACATTACAAAAAATGTCAATAAACGTGAGAATATTTCAATAGTTTAACATAAAAATCATGACATAACATTTTTAACTGTTGTTACTGATTTGTTTTTATTGTTGTTGTTGTTGTTGTTGTTATTATTATTATTATTTTTATTGTTTTCTTCACTATTGTTGTTGTTTATTTTTAAATATCTTATTCTTGTTCTAATTTTTCTTTGGTTTCTTCTGTTGCATTTGTTGTTGTTCTTTTTTTATTGTTATTGTCATTGTCATTGTATATTATAGCTTTTTACTATCTTGTTTTTGTTCTAATTTCGAGTGGTTATGTTGTTGTTGTTGTTGTTGTTGTAGTTAATTTTTTCATATCTTGTTCTTGTTTAAATTTTTATTTCTTTTGTTGCATTTGTTGGTGGTGATATTGTTGTTGTTGTTATTAGTCTGATTTATCCACGTCCGTCTGTCCATGTAAATTTATAATCAAGTTACAGATCGTATTTATTGAGATGTTTTAATGAAATACGGTCAAGGAGACATTTTGAGCCAAATAGGTGGAAAGACATGCCCACTGGTTAACAAAAATGGAAAAAAAGATCAATTTCTTTTCTTGTTTTGTTTTCTTTTTTTTTGCTAATGTTGTTGGTTTCGAATTATTTCAAGCAACATCTGGCAACAACAGCAACAATAATTAAATAAAAATTTCAATAAAAATCTGCATAGAATCCACCCACCATCACCACCACCACATACTGGCTGCGGTCTAACTCGCGTATGCGTTCTTCACTAAACTGTATGTGGTATGAATATATTTCATTTTTGTTTTTGTTTTTGTTGATATTGTTGCAAAATTTGTTATTATTCAATATATATAGTTGTTGTTGTTATTATTATTATTTATATTATTTCTTCATTGTTATGTTTAGATATTCGTATCAATAAAATTACAAACAAATCAAATGCGTGGTTGGATAAAATGTGTTTTGTTCTACGTAGCAACACCATGGGTATGCAATTGTAATAATTGCTCAGGTAGATACATGTTTAGATACGTATATATATATATTAACAACCAACGCAAAATAATGCTTACACATGAGTAATCATCATTATCATCATCATCCGTCTAATGCACACCATTACAGACGTGTAATATAACAACTGTACAGAATTGTAGCATTAAGCAACCCGTTGGTTTTTTCCATTTTATAATTTTAATGCATATTAACAAACTATACTACATATGTGTATGTATAGTATGTATATATTTTTCGCTTTGTTGTTTACTTGCTTTTGATTTCATGGTAAATAGTTTTTATCGGTTTGTGTGCAAGTGTGAACGTATCATATTTCCTTTGTAAAGCTGAAAGACCTTCGTTTTAATTTTTTTGTGGCGTTTTGAAAAATCTTGACTCTGACTCATAAGAAAAACAAAACTCAAATTTATGTATGCGTGCTTATGCGATTATATAAACATTCCGATTATTGCTGATGGCCTATCACTAAATCTTTTGCCAATATACGTACATGTAAATGTGTGGGTTTCTAATAATTTATAAAAGAAACATCTAATCACACAGTGTGTACTCTTTGAATTACAATTATAATGAAAACTTCTCATAACATTTAAAACAACAGGCAAGATTGCAAAGACAGAGTGACGGACAAAAATGTCAAAAAATGTAAATATTTCAAAAAAATTTTAAAAAGACAAACATTATAACAATATATGTTAGATTGAAATAAATTTTTTATAACTATTTACACCTTTATGTCTGTCTGTGCTTAGTTCCTTGTTAGTGTTTTTAAAAATTCAATGGCCGACCCTCGTATTTCCTACTCCTTACTCTCAAAGAGTTATAGATTAACTAGCTATAAATGATTGCAACAACACTAAGTGTTGTATGGCAAACCTTTTCACTTGTTTCTTGTATTTTGATCTTGAAATATTACAACAATCAACTTTAGGCCAATGTTATAAGATACCAATCAACACCCAATTATTTTTTGTTCTTTTCAAGCATTAAATATATTGAAAAAATGCAGCTGTAGGTGTTGACTTTGTGATGTATGATTATTTTTGTAAGAAAATTATCTATTTTTCAAAAGGGCGCTATTAAGGGCGTATTCTTTGCCCGATTTTGCTGAATTGCTAATAAGGAACCGTGGAGAACCTCAAAAATTGTGTATACTTAATGTCAGTGCAATATCTCAATTTTTACCACTGTAAGAGTCCCAACAAAAAAGGTAAAAAGTATTCACATGGACACACGGACTTACAGACAGATTGGCTAAATCAACTTTTCTATTAATGCTGATCAAGAACTTTTGAGCGTGTGGCTATAAAAATACATGTCTTAGAAAAATGTCTCTTAAGAAATTGTCTCTTTCATATTTTCAACTCGACAATAATTTCTATTTTTAACTTGAAATACTTAGCATATGTCCGATAAAATTTTTATATAAAGCTGTAGTATTTCTTACTGCTCGATAAAATCAATAATTTTATTACCTATTAAAAAAAGTGTATGCATGTGTGCATACACATACAAAGCCGATATTGTAGGAGTTATTACACAAATTATTTATGAGCATGGCTTGAATAGCAATTGACCAATAATAATAACAACAACAATAACTGCATCAACACATTACCAGCACCAACAAGTTTAAGAAATTGTTGTTGACTCTGGTAGAATGAAAAATTAAAAAACAAAAAACACAACTCAACAGTGAATAAAATCAAAGTTCAAAGTCAATAATTCATAAAAAAAAACAGCAACAGCAACAATAGCAACAATAACAACAAATAAATATGTTGCACGTTAGATAAACCATTTGGCCGAGAAGCCGTATACACCACAACTAACACCAGCAACAACACTACCACCTACCGCCTCCTAGCTACCGCTGCCATTCTATCCATTCTGTCCGTCTGCCCGTCTATGTCTCTAAACAAAATACTGAAAACATTTTGAGGGCAATTGCGTAGCGATTGCAGCATATATTGTAGAAATTTTAACGCCCGACTTCTAATTTGTTTCTCTACAAATCGTGCATTGGTCGGTGCTGTTGTTTCTGGCGGATTAATTAATTTTTGTTGTAACAAAATTTAAAACATATAAATAATGGTTTTTTGTTGTCCAACAACATACACACATATGTATGTATATAACATGTACATGCAGGTTTTCCACATTCAACATTATCACATAATCTTTGATCTTTGTTGTTATTGCTGTTTACAGTTTTGACAATTCTAAAATTAATCTGATTAAATTTTTAGTTTTTTCGTAGGTTTCAGTTGATTTTATAGAAAATAAGTAAATTTTAATTAAAAAACAAGTGAAAATGTTTTATGATGATGGCAAAATCGTTTAAATAACACCCTACCACTGGGTACAAATGAGGCTACGGCACAATATGCAACACAACTGTTTACAATCTTCTCTAAAAACTTGCTATTTAATAGAAATAGAGAAAATTAAGTCCACAAAAATCTATTTCTTGTATTTATTAACATATGTATCCGTCCGTCTGTCCTTCTATTTATTGCTTGTATATATTTTTTTGCCAGCTTATTGAACTTAATATATTGAACGATAATTGTTCTTTATTTTTTTGCTATTGTTGTGTTGTTAATTGAAATTGTGGGTTAAGATTTATGTAAAATTAATTGCCAATACAATTAAATTATTAGTTTTTGTGTTTTGTATTGTTGTTGTTGTAATTTAAATATTGATTTGCATATTTAACCTCACATCGTATTATGACATTTTTAATATAAATTTCAAAAACGACATGCCCCACACAACAGTTCGAGTACGAATAACTTTCGGCTAAAATTAAAGTTTAAATAAAATAAAATATAAAAATATAGTTTAGTAAAAAAAAAGGTCACGACTCTTAATAAATCACTCAAAAAACAACATTAAAATATGTTGGCAATTAAATTAGGTTTACTTAAGAGGCATTTTGTGTTGTAGTTGTTGTTATTGTTTTATTTTAAAATGATTTTTCAATTATTTACTCGTTCAAAGCAAATTTGTTTACTTTTAATCGATGAATTAGTTAGTCTGAAGAAGTTAGCTATTCTCAGCAATCGACCCTCGTTTCTTGTTATTGTACAATTATTTATAAGGGTTAAATAGAAGGCTAGACACTCTTTCTTACTTCTTAAAAAGCACCGCAAAGACTAGACACCAAGGAGGTGTCTTTTTAGACGCTTCCAAGACTGGATACCTACTGTAGATGGAAAGGTATTCTTTCTTTCTTTCTTTCTTTCTTTCTTTCCAAAAATCATCTCGAGGCTTATAAGAAGCCTAATTTATCTTATCCTTCTTTCTGAAAGAGACCTCGAAGTCTAGAAGCTTAGTCACGCAGAAGGTTTCTTTTCTTTCTTTCTGAGAGACATCTCGAAGGTTAGAAAAAGCTAAGACACTTAGAAGGTGCCTTTTCAAAAAGACGCCTTTAATACTAGATACCTACCAGACGGATTATTGTATGTTCTTTCTTTCTGAGAGACATCTCGAAGACGAAGAAGAAGCCTAGTAAGGTATATTTTACTTCCTTCTGAAGACTGCATGAAGACTTGACACCCAAAAGGTTTCTAATCTTTCTTTCTACACATGATTACATTCATAATTCCTAACAACGATACCTAACAACTTGGAATTACAATGTCTGTCCTTCCATGTACAATACTTTCCTACAACTTATTGAATAGACAGCTCAAAGTGTCCTGTTATGTTGTATAGCTGATAAAATATTCGATTTCTACCAACAATAAATGATTTTATTGATTTTTTTTATTGAATTTTTCTTTCCATGAACGAGACTGTAAGTGGTTTGAGGCGATAATGAATTTATCTTGTTAAAATTGTAGCTGAAAAATGTAATCATAATAAAAATTATGATCCAATTGATTATTGATTTTTTTATATATATATGTGTTGTATATCCCTGCATATATTATACAATATGAATATTTATAGCATTGACTTATACTTCAGACATGTTCACCTTAATTGTTTTATATTTGGTTTTCTTTTCCACTGATTGAATTATATAAATCTTGCCCCACTCGCATTACAAACGGATATTCCAAGTTTTTTTATTACAAATAGTTAACTTTATATTTTATATATGTATATATAGGATTTCATGATAGTTGGTGGAGTTATTCTATAACTGTGCTACTGAATTTTTTCGATGACATACGCTTGTATTCACATTAAAAAGCATTCATATCTTAACCAGAATTTATAGTTTATCATGTATGGGGTTGACAGGGTGTCAGTAAATGACATGTAAATAATATTAAAAACAACAACGGCAACAACGAAATTTTTGTTTAGAATACTAAAAATATTATTGAATTATAGATTATAACCATTTTTTTCGTGTTCTTGTGGTTAAACAATTTATTTCCACATTATTGATAATTATCCGGTTCAAGAATAAGCATAGCCTGACAATTGTATGACTAATCATATGTAGCAACAATAAATAAATTAAGTAAACATTATAAACAAACTTTTTACATCTATATACATATAGTGGGCGCGCCATGTGAGCCGTTTTATACCCTCCACATAGGATGAGAGGTATACTAAGTTTTTCATTTCAGCACTCAGAAGGAAGTGTCACTGACAGTACAAAGTATATATATTCTTGATCAGAGTTGATCTAGACAGGTCTGTCCGTGTTCCCGTTTGTTGTTAGCACTCTCACGGTTGTAAATTTTGAGATATTGAACTACTTCTAGTTTCTGTACGTATATCACTATTTAAATTAGGTAAAATTGGCCAAGAGCCACGCCTACAATCGACAAATATCTATTTAATTTTGAGCGTGATCTTATAACAAACATATCCTTAATTTGTACTCACTTCTTAAGATTGGATTTTCAAACTGATACGTAATACGTACACCTTTAAAGGACGTAATCATCACGCACGCCTTTCGTTTATATGTAATTGTTGAGGGCACTTAAGACTTGACTTAAATACCTAAGTGGACGCACCAAATTTCAGCTTAAGTGGCTCAAAGATAAACTTCTGCGAAAAGTGAGCGTAGTTCTCACCTCATTCCATATTAATTTTATTACACGGACAGAAGGACATGTCTGAATAAATGCAAAATTTTTATATAAATTGTAAATTTATTGCAAGACTTCTGGTGCCCACTTTTGAGTGTGGCAAACTTAGTGCAGATATCTTATCTTATAAGGGCGGAAAAAAAAATTTTTATGAATAAAAAAGAAAGAAAAAAATTCTTTCATAACTAATAAACAAACTCACTACTTTTATTACTATTACTAGGTCAATGAATTGTTGTTGTTGTTTCTTTCATTATTTTGTTAAAGACATAAATTGTCGGTGATGTGTCATGTGTATATTTTTCTGTGTTATGTGACATTGCGCGATAAAAAAAAGAACCCACAAATCTACAGCTTCATAATAAACCAAATTGTTAGAATCTTGCGCTTAGATAAACTTTCTTTTTTGTTTTTTGTTATTGTTGTTGTTCTTCTTCATCTTCAAAAGAAATATTTTTCATCATAATTATCTTACAGAAATATTTACCAAACAAACAAACAACCAAAGAGGAGAAAAATACAACGCATACAACTAGATGACGAACAAGTGAAAAAGTTTATATCGGTCAAGTGGAACTATTTAATACTCTATATGGTATAATTATGAGTAGAAATTGTCAAAAACTTACAAAAAAGTTAAAGTTTTTGTAAATTTTTCAAACAGCGTTTTTTAGATTGAATAAAAGGAAATGTGGACCGACAGACTAGCAGAAAGTCTTAGATAAACTGTATTAGAAAATAACTTTAAGTAATGTATAAAAAAATTCCATCACACACATTATATGCTAATAAGAGGCTGATCAATTATAAAAAAAGGCCGCCTTTTATTCTTGTTCAGTTAATTCTATCTATTCTGCTATCTATCACACATAGCTTTGTATAGCGCATAGAATTAAGAAAAAAAATATATTTCATTTATTTTTTTCACGTAGCATAACAGCACGTACAACGTATCTTTCACTTGTTATTTTTAATGTTACAATCATCGTAACCATCACAGAATAACAGAACAATTAAAGGTGGCCACTAAAATGTATGTTACGTGCAAATGGCCCCCAAAACACAAGTACGTTATGTTATGTTATGTGGAAACAGAACTATATTACAATTTTTCTTATAGTTTAAGAGGAATCTTGTAAGATTTGCTTTGAAGACTTAGCTGTTGTAGTTGTACAAAATATCTCAAAATTTATGAACGTACGAATAACAACAACAGAAGGACATACGGACAGACATCTCTAGATCGACTCAGTTTATGATTATTTTCAAGAATATATATACTTTCTACAGTCTCTGATGCCTCCTTCTAGGTGTTGCACATAAAATAGGAAACTTCGTATAGCTTAGCAGCTTATGTGGAGGGTATAATGACTCACTCTTAACCATTATATGGAAATTTAAAACCAAATGTTAAACATTTTGCCCTTTAAACAGACAACAGACTCAACAGTGTTAGAGTGTGGGAGAGAGAGAGAGACAGAGGGGTCAAGTTTAATAAAGAAATTTATTACGATTACATATTTTAAATATTGGCAGATTTTTTTCTGATCTTACAACGATAAGCATCTGTTGTGTTGTATACTGTTTGATTTGTTGTTGTTGCTTTATTTGAATAACAAAATAGGTCAAGGCATTATTAGCAAAGTTATTCTAGTTGGGCTGTTGTATACAGAATTTCAAAATTGAAGTTCTGTTCTACACCATTCTGGTCGGTTTCTGGTTTTGTTGGCGACTGTGCCGCCAACCAATTGACACGACAAATGTTAACCAATTAAAAACAAAACAAAACAAAGCAAAGCAAAGCGCAAAATAAAAATGGTTTATATATATATATAAATCGCATAATTTATTTATTGTTGTTATTGTCTACTAAATCTTTACGTTTATGGCCAAAGACAAATGTCACCCAAAAAAAAAGGCAAAAAACAGCCGCTAAGAAGACAGACAGACAGACATTGAGAAAAAAGGCCTTTAAGGTAAAATATCAAACATTGTTTCAAGTTTGATGTGAAGTATATAAGTGTGTGTGTGTGTGTGTTTATAAATAGACATAAATGAAATTGAAATCGTATTGAAATTGAAATTCTTTGATGACGTAAATCATTTTGTTACTAATTCCTTTTTTTTTTTGAGGGGGCTGAATGGGTTTGTGTGTTGGCTTCTCTCTGATTGCAATTTGTGTTAACAGCCTTTTTTTTTGTTTGTTTTTGTGTGTACAGTGGTAGAGTGTCATATGTCATGGTGACAATGTAGAAAACAAAACGCTTTAACGGTTATTTGTATAACTGATGTTGATGTTGTTGTTATTGTTGTTGTTTTTGTTATGTTACTATGTTTGAAATGTTCAACACACATACACACACAATGCTGACATATGACACTACATACATACATACATATATAAAAACCTTCACCAAAATCAAACCAATGTTTGACATTATTCTCAGTTTCAGGATTTATTTTATTTGTCACGTTATTGTTGTGATTGTTGTGATCATTGCGAATGATATACAAAATGCAATTATCTTTTAAACAGCATCAGCATGTTAAAAAACACTACAAACAAACATATATGGATTAAGTGTTAAAAATTGCATTCTACGATAATTTGTTTTTAGGTGCGTCTGTCCATCCGTCTTTGTTGATAATCTATTGACATAAGAAACTGAACTTTACTTATAATAAGTATCCTTTATCTTATTATGCAACTTACTAGTAAAAGTCAGTGCAGGCGTATAAAATTCGTTCATATTAAAACGAGAACTTATTTAGTAACGAAATCTTTAAGAAGAGAAAATTTGTGAAAATAAATCGGTTTAGTTAGAATAAAAGAAATCAAAGAAAAGAAAATGAGAATGCTTGACCGATAGGTCAAGCCCGACCATTTAATACCCTACACCACTCAACTCCACAAATTATTCTACACGTAGTTAAGTTTGTATCAGTAAACTGGACTCTTTTCTTAAAATATCATTACATGGAAAGGGGTCTTAAAAATGGTTCGATCGGGTCCGAATTTGACACAGGCAAAACTATATTTTGGCTTAGATCAAAAATCGCGATGCCCTGCACATCCAAGAGTGATCTATGGGCGTGATTGTATACAAATTTTGCGCCCCCTTTCCTTAATCCTCCATTAAGTTCACATAATGCTTCTAAGGGGAAAAAACTTTGGTCCTAAATAATAAACTAGACTATACGTTTACTATATATGGTCTTCATATTGGGTGTAGATTAATATTTGATTTCTATTGAAAACGTTTAAAACATATTTTCCCATTTATTCCATTTTTATTACACTATACAAAAAAAACAGGAATAATAATAATAATAATTTCTTAATATGTATATAGTGTATGGATTTTCCAAATCAACATGATTTCCTCACACAATGGCTGAGAGATTACCTCAGCGCTCTGTGTGGAATATTTAAGTTATTCTTTTAGCCCAAACAATACCAGACAGACCACCGCTGGTGCTTAATGGTGTTTTGATTTTTCGGTTTTGTTTTTTGTTTTTTTAAGTTAAACCGTTTCATATATATTTTTTTTTTTCATTCTCTTTATTGTATTTTTGCAACATTTTTTTTATGTGTTTTTAGTTTTTTCTTGGCCGCTACAGCACCTGCAGCTGCTTTTCTTCGATTTAGATAATAGTTGTAGTTTGTGCAAATATCTTCAAGGAAATAAACTTTAATGCTTTTGTGGTGTTTTTTGGTTTTTTTTTATATAGAAATAATATGTTTAGTTAGATGTGTTAGCGGAAAAGTTTAATACAAAATGGAATGTTTTGAGAATACAATGAAAAGCAAAACAAAAGTTATGCATGACGCCACTGGTAACACCCACTCAATGGCTTTGATAGACATTCTAATAGAAATATAAGTAAATCGAAAAAAAAATATGTAATATTTGGCTTCCGTCAAATATTGTTTTTTATTATATTTCATTATATTGTTTACATAACCTTTCATCTGGCTTTAAGCATCAGTCCATCAGTCCGTTCTGTGGTTGTGGTTTGTTTATACATTCTTGTGTATAATTTATGGATATAAAGATATGTTTTAGTGTAATGGCGTTTAGATTTGAAGATACCATGCCTCGAATAGGGTTAGTTTTTGTTTATATTATGTATATTTAATTATTATTTTTTATGTATATATTTTTATAGATTTTTTTCTTATATAAAAATTTTTTTGTAATATTTTTTTTTTTTATTTATTTCCGTTAGCATAATCAGTTTCTATTGTCAACTGTATCCACGAACTTGTACAGTATCTCTTGTTATTTACTTTTATACATTTTTTTACAGTTAATTTTTTTTTTTTTTTTGCTATTCTTTGTCTCACCATGTACGAGCAATATGATTAATTGCCGCACATTTAAAATTAATTAATTTAATGTTTATTTTATTTATGTCGTTTTAAAAAAAATGTTTATTAATGATTTTTATGATCTGATCAAGACTAGCGTATAAAAATTGTTAAGCAACAACAAACAATTATAAAACAAGTAAAAAAAAACAACATTTTGGCTTAAGACAAATCCTTAATACCCTTCAAATCAACATACAAAAGGTGGGCGTGGCAAGTACATGATTAAGCCCTCTAATAATGTAATTATTACGTATTCCGTCCAGTTGAATGTTTCAAAAAGCTTTTTTGTGGGTGACCATGCCCATTCTTGTCATATGGTAGGATGGCTGCAATAATTTTAAATATGTTTTTAAATAGTTTAATTTTTGTGGAAGATGAATAGATTTTTGTTGGTTATGGGCGTGGCAAGTATTCTATATTGCTCAATTTATTAATTATATACATGTTTACCAAATTTGAACTTAATAGCTCAATTTTTATAGCCGATACATCGATTTTTGTCAATTATGGGCGTGGCTTTTGACAAATTTTTCCCAATTTAAATAACAGAAACTAAAAGTGTGTGTACAAAATTTCCGTTCAAATTTTACAACCGCAAGAATGACTAAAACATATGTCTGTCTAGACGGACAAGTCTAGATCGACTCAGGTTTTGATGCCAATCAAGAATATATATGCTTTGCACAGTTTCTGACGTTTTTTTCTGGATCTTGCAAATGAAATAACAAACTTAGTATACTTTCCATCTTATGTGTAGGGTATAATCATACCGTGCACAATAACAATGCAAACAAAAATTGTAAAAATTGTAAAAGAAAAATATGAACAAAATATTTAACATGTAATGATTAAGAAGCACACGTGCATTTATTGTAAAATTGGTTTTTTTTATAAACAACAACAGAAAAGTTTGTATAAAACAGCTTGATTTTACGAACTTTGGCCAGATTACCATCAATAATGTCAGACAATCGTTTGAAATCTATTTTTACAGCTATACACCTATCAGTTGAGTTGAGTGAAAGAAGTAGAGTACGCCTTGACTTGATATGACTTGCCTCGATACTTTATATGGCACGCACACAATACCTGCCACAATGCCATATATGAACAAAACTTTTACAAAAACTGTTTTCAAAATATCAAATAAATAATAAATCAATTTATGTAAAAAAAAAAAACTAAATTTAAAAAAAATCTAATTAAAACCCAAATGACTTAAAATTGCCTCTAATTTGCATAATTTTTACATTTATATACCCAAAGTAATTAAATGTGATGTTTAAGACATAATGGCCCAAACATTAGCACATGGATATATAGCCAGACAGTATAACCTGATATCAATGATCAATTACTTTAAACAAATATTGACGTTTGGACATCATGCCATGTAATATGATATATTTACATATTACCTATACATATGTATACACATATCATTATCATATGCAATGTTTTACATTTTTTTTTATTTGAATTTTGATATTTCATTAATTGAACCCATTAAGAAAGACTATGTGTTAAACTTTTCAACCCAAGTCAATAAACTGGGTAAATATATGGAAGAGGTATTCTAAGTAAGGATATATCGTAGGGCTGTATGTGACAAAGTCGACAGGTCTTAATGGTTACGGCCGGTCTAAACCAAATATAACTTTATACGTGTTTATTATTATTATTATACCCTACACAAAAAATGGGTGATATACTAAGTTTGTCATTCTATTTGCAACACCCAGAAGTAGGCGTCAAAAACTGTACAAAGTATATATTTCTTGATCAACGTTAAAAACTAAGTTGATCTAGCCATGTACATCCATGTCATTGTCTGCAGTTGGCACCACCGCAACTTTTGAGATAATAAGCTGAAATTTTGCAACACTTTTACTTTCTGCTTACTTTCGATATTTAAATTGGGTTAAATCGGTCCATAGCCACGCCCATAATCGATAAAAAGTCACAGAAATTTAGCTGTGAAGTTGAAATTTGGTATACATGTATAAAATTTTTATATCCATCGATAACGCAAAAATGGGCATGGTCGAATAACAAAACCGCCTACTCACTTATAAAGTACAATAAAAAATTTACTAAAAATTGCTGCATCGCTATATAAATTGGTCAAAATAGATTACTTGCCACGCCCATAAGTGACAAAAATCTATATATCAGCCATCAAAATTGATTTATATGTCTATAATTACCCCATCCATTGATATGCCAAAAAAAGAGCGTGGTTGAATAACGGTTAGACCTAAAATTTTCTTAGCACAAAATTTGACCTGCAGGTTACAGATAATATATACACTCTCAGAGATCTGCCACGCCCATTATTCATATAGAATCATCTCCATCATTACTACTAGCCGATTACAATCTACCATACTAATAAAATCAATTTGTTTAAAATTATTTATGAATATTTTTGTTTTTTATAAACGAAATTACGATGATGATGATAATGATGGTAAAAAATGCTTTAAACTTTTATTATTTATGACCATTTTCACTTATTTACCAAACTGTCAAATGAATCGTGTGTTTGCTTAATCCTTGCCGAAGGCGTTCAGTCCATGATGTATACGTAGTGTGTAGAAAATTACCCACAAATTAACATTAATTGAAGGCACTCGACCAATTTTAATTATATGCAGGAGACTGGTACACACTCACACATCCGTAGACTATATAACAAGTTTACACACGTTACATTTACCCACACATTTCATTTTATTACACATATAAATTAATGCACCACCATACACCAGAGAAATGTGAATTGTGCGACAGACATATTTAAATGGTTCGGGTGGTGGTGGTGGTAAACATTTATATGTATGTTGGCTGGTTGACCATAAACTGAAATTCATACATCTTTGTTGACAATAATTTGTTTGCTATTAAACGTGTTTTATGCTCATGTTGCGTATGGTGTATATACGGCATGTGTTTGTAATATTGTGTAAAAAGAATGATGAACGGTAGTCACTTGGAGTCTGAGTCTTTCTCTCTCTTTTCCTGCATGGTTTGTTGTTGCTTTATTATTATAAATCCGGATGACTGCCGATTACCTGCAATGGTAGTAAGAGGAGTAGTAGTAGTAGTGGTCCATAGTAGTAGCTGGTAGACCGCTGTGGCGCTGTGCAAAATTGTGATAATTTAATTTGCATTTTGCATATTATTTATAGTTGATAGTTCCTTAAGTATCGCTTATGCGGCGATCACTTATCGGTGGCTATTGCCTTTATGTGGCTATATTTTTATTTATAAAGTTAAGTAACTCGAGCAGGCAAACAATGTAAACTTTTATGTCCACTTATAGTTTTAATAATCACATAAAAAGTCAGAATATATTGACTCTGCCGATATTTTTGTAATTGAGAGGATTTTCCAGATGAGGGAAGGTATACATGTGGGATACACATATGTTTATAATTTATTACTTTTCAAATAAAATAGATTTGTAATATTATTCTTTATAATTCATTAAAACAAAATCAATCATAATTAAATTTATAATTTTACACGAGAGATAAATTCTATATAGACCATAATTTAACCAACAATACCTTAGAAATATATACAGGATATAGACAAAATTATATGAACATCATACAATTTGGTACATTTTGTTGTATGTTGGCAACACTGCTTCCGTGTAAATAATGCACAGTTTACGGGCCAAGTTTTGTAGATTATATTTCTGTATATTATACGCTTTGTTCGATGTACGACGATTGCTCTACAAAACTCCACAAGCTAACATTCAAGGGCATTCAGAAAGAAGGAAACCCTTTATGTCAGCTGTTTATATTATTTTGTTCATCCTCTGAATTTTTATATATATATACTTTTTTTTCATTTATACCTATCTCGCTTATAATCTGGTTATCGTGCTGCAACACTGGCATCTTGTTGATTATCGACAAGTGGCTCCTTTTTGTGTGACCATAAATAAACACCTGTAATCATAGTACACTTACAAGGCATACGTACAGTATTTGCTTCTTTCTCTTTTCTCTCTTATCCATATTCTCGATAGCGATAGCATTGCATACCATGGCGTGTTAAAAGATTTAATTGCTGCTTGTTTGCTGTCGAGTTTTACATTATTCGTATTTGTGTAGAATTTTTTCAATGGCCACCAACACCAGGAGGTGGGTAGCAATGGCATTAATTATATTCCACAGGAATTACAAAAAAAAAAATCAAAAATTTCAAATGAAGAAAAATCTACGCAAAGTGATCATTTTTTTTGCAGCAAATGTCGCAACTTCCTATCAAAACATTTCTCTGTTCAGAAAAAAGATTGGCGACCTCTGCTCTTCTACCATTTTCTTATTGACATAAGAATCTGTACTATGTGTTGCTGTGTTTTATACAAGTTGGCCAAGTTGCAAAAAACTCACAACTGTTTATGTTTTGTATGAAACTTCCTTATTACAACAATAATAATAATAATCATAATAATAATAATAATAATGCCACCCATTGCGTTAATATTGTATCCTATGTCTGCTCTTGTTCTACATCATTAATATTATCCGTTCATTCATTCTTGCGTGTACAGGGAGTTGTATGCATTTTTATTTATTGACCACTTTGTTTATATGCTACACTTTCCACCAAGTATTTTTGTTATTGTTGTTGTTGTTGTTGTTGTTACTCTTTCATTTTTTATATAGAAAGGTTTATAAAAGTTAAACTGGTATGTGATGCCAAGGTTTACGCAGCACTATCAGTTAGTTTGCTGTTTATCAAGTTTGTTACTTAAATCATTTGATTATGTTGCTCCCTTTCGCCCTATATATAATTAATTACCATCTACATATAAGTAAAGTGATATAATAATAAATTTCCATTTATAATGAAAAAATTCACAAGTAATTATCACCTTAAACTGTTATATTTATTTAAGAGAAACTGTTATAATCTGTTATACGTGATCTTTTGCATATGTTATAACGTTAAACTGTGTATACAATAAACTGTTATACTTATTTAAATAAAACTGTTATAAACTGTTATACTAATCTTCTGCTTATGTTATATTAAGCTAAACACTTTCTCTAATTTTTTCTCTTCTTTTTTTCTCTACTTGAAGTTTGTTACTTAAATCTTTTAAACCTATTGCTCTGACATACATAAAATGAATGCTTGTTATAATAAAATTTAAAATATGATTCAAAAAAATTATTATTATTATTATTAAAATGGAAAATCCTTAAAAAATTACTTAAACTATATGATTAACGTGAATCCAAGCTGTTATACCAATTATAACCATACAGTGTATACGTATGGTAACCATAAATGAAGGCGTTTTTGTTACAATAAAAAATATAAAAAAAAAACACAAAAAAATTGTCTTGACTTTTTGATAAACTGTGTTCATGTTGACTCCTACAGGTCAAGTGAATGCATCAATTATTCACAAATAAACACACACACACATACATACATATGCATGTTTATTATATCAGTATACAGCATAAAATTTTACACCACCAACAACAACTTAATATAAATTTCATTGATATGAAAACAGAAAATTGACCTTTTTAACGTCAAAAAGAAGAAGAGGAAGATGAAGAAGAAGAAGAAGAATATATGCATGCATATAAACAAAACTCATGCCAGACATATAGTGGAGGTAATCATAAGTATATGTATGCATGTATGTATCTTGCAGCCCACATGCTGAAATGTTTATTTCATTAGTTTGCCAATGATGATTATATTGTGCTAAAGCTATTTTAAAGATTACCATGTTTATTAATATTATGCGAGTATATATATATTTGTGTGTGTAAGAAAATTGTGAACGTTTATCTGGTAAAGGAATAAGCGCAAGTGTACGTACAATATATAACATTATGCATATGGGCATATCCATAAAAAAGACGTCTACTCACAATGACTTAAAATCGCTTATAGGTTAAAAGTGTAAAAAGTATAAATAAATATAAATAAGTTGGATTGGCGCCAAGTAATGTATTTTTTAAATTGTGGGCGTGCCTTTTTTATGATGCCGCCCATTTTATCAACATTAACGGATAAGCTTGAAATATTATATAATTTATAATATTTCAATTTTGATCAATTTTTGTGACTGCTAGATTAATTTTTACCAATTGTGGGCGTGGCTTTTAATTGATTTCATTAAAAATTTTGCAAAGAGAACCTTTTTGCAATTGCTGAAAGTGTTTCTTCGATATTGAAATATTGAAAACCGCCCTTTTTATGGGCAGAGTATAATAATGGCGAAACTTTCTACCAATACTTCTAATATAGAATCGCCCTTATGTTTGAATTTTTCATTCTAGCAAAATTATGCCTTTTTTCCCCTCTCTCTCTCTCTCTCTTTCTCTCTCTCTATCTTCGTTCGTTTAATACAATTTTTGCATGTAATGCATAATATAAATAATAAAGCAATAACAACCCGAAAAGACTTGTGTTTAAATTTAATGACTTTATTTGCTTTCTTAAGCCCTGGTACCCGGTATAAAAACAAACACTACTTGTGCAAGTGTTTAAATGAATGACTATGTACCTTAAAAACATTGATCCAAAGAAACAAAATAATAACAACAACAACAAATATATTAAGAACATAACTAATGGTTTGGCAAAAATAGGCGGCAGTTCTCATATATCGGATATTGTACGTTGGGTTGTAGATGGGAGAGGAGAAAATGGGGGTAGAAAAAAAGTTAATTTTAACACACTACCCACACACTGCATACATGCCATACATGCTGGACAAATATTGATGTCTTCTGCAAGCTGAATATGTTAACGACGGCGACGACGACGATCTATACAAATAGTTTAGTTTAAAGCGTAACCTCCAAAAAAAATAAAAACAAATTATATAATAAAGACATCAACACCACTCTCAGCTAAACCTCTTGTTTTGTCTTGTCTTCTCTTAGATTTTTCGTCTTCTTCATGCTTTTCAGTTTTGTGGCATTAAATTGATAAAGCGCACTACAAAAATGTTAAATTAAACACCTCCAGCTATACAATACCAAACTTGTTGTTGTTGTTGTTGCACATTTCATATGTTGTCAAAAGAGGAAAGTGAAAAAAAGTAGACAAACAAAATATTTGAAAATAATAATAAAAATCATTTTTTGCCTATTCTGTAAAATGTAATTGAAATTGTACATAAATGATAGAAAAACACACGCAAGCACTCATACTTGCTAGAAGACTCTTTTATTATATCCTCCACATGAGGTGAAAAGTATACTTCATATGTTATTCACATTTGTAGGATCTACAAGAAGGCGTCAGAGACTGTACACATAGTATAAATATTCTTGATCAGCATCAAAACCAAAGTTGATCTAGACAAATATGTCCGTATGTCCGAATATCAGTGCGTTGTTATTACTCCCACTGTCATAAATTTTGAAATTTTATGCTAATATTTTATTTCTACACATATATCTCTATTTAAATTGAGTAGAATATATCAAGAGCCACGCCCACAATCGACAAAAATCTATTTATCTCTCATAAAATGATTGAATATGATATACATGTGTATAATTACCCCATCGATTGATAAACCCAAAATGGGCGTGGTCCCACTCGCACTCGTTTATACAATAAAATACGAAATTCGGTACGCACAACATATTTGGTCAATGTTGCTATTTAAATTGGGGAAAATAGGTTAGTTGCCACGCCTACAATAGACAAAAATCTTTATATCTTCTACAAAAATTGAACTGTGGGGATGAAATTTTAAACAAATATTTATAAATATCCCTTTTATAGATGTAACAAAAATGGGCGTTTAATAAAAACGCCCATATTTTAGAAAATTTTATAGTACTTGGAAATATTTCATATCTCAGTTGAATTATAAGATTTAATAACCTAAAGAATGGACACACAGTTATATATAATTACTTAATAATTATATTATTATATAATGGTTTTTTATGTATTTAAAATTATTAAATAGTAATAATAATGTTATTATTTAAGGTTATTATTCAACAATGTTTTTTTTTTTTGTTTTGGTCTTCAATCTTATTCAAAAAGTATTCAACACCTCCGAAGTAATTTATTGTGTTGTACTACAATTTATAATAAATGACATTCAAATAAAAAAAAATTTTAAAAAAATAGAAAAATAAGCAAAAAAAATATGCAGATAATGTGCCTTAAATTTGTTTTTAGTTGCTTTAGTGTTGCTGTTATTATTATTATTGTTGTTGTTGTTGTTTATGGTTCTTTTTTTTTTATTTTGTGCACCTTTAATTAAAACATTTCTTATTGGAATTATGTTAAATGCTGAACGTGTCACAATGTGTTTAAATTTTGAAATGTCATGCTGTGAAATAATTTTCCTTTTAGTTACGTTGTTGTTGTTGTTATTGTTGTTGTTGTTGTTGCTATTACTAATATATATTTATAAGCTATTATACTTTTGTTCGGTACCATTACACCATGACGCTAAGTGTGCATATCGGTATATGTGTATTGGTTTGTAGTTATTTAAGTTGGGGCTGCTAACCAAAAATTATAACTCATAAATCTATCATTAAATGCCACAAATGCTGAAAAGGCATACGACGTGTTGAGTTTTTTGTTTTCATATTTATTTCGAATCTTACAATAAATCCGAAATAATTTGCAACACAATTAAAAGATTTATGAAAATGAATTAAAATGTAAAGCAAATCATTTGTATACAGTATAAAAAAAGTCACACTTTGTTTATATGGGTGGAAGCTATTGAAAATTTGGCTAAATTTTGCCTTTTTCACTTGTTTATTCTGTATTGGAGGTAAAATGGAATGGCCTCGTTGTATGTACTGGACTCCCTCCCATTTACCATTTTGTGATCTAAACATAAGCATTAATTATCTTTAAAAACTTAGAGCTTCTCCAATTTTTTCACATTAGTAAGTTGTTGTTGTTGTTGTTGTTGTTGTTGTTGTTGTTGTTGTTGCTTTTCTTGTTTTTGTGGATTTTTGTTATTTTTGCAATTTTTTGTTTGTTGTTGTGGTTGTTACTATTATTCCCCTTTAGTTAAGCTGAACATTTACATCTGTCGCCCGATTTAGTTTGGTGCTCCAACTTTTTTGATTTGTTTCTATACCATGAAGAGGAAGAGAGAGACATATAGAGAAGTTTAACAACATAAAAGTGCCGCGCACACACTCCATCTACAATATGAAAAAAAAGAATTCATAAAAAACAACAACAATAACAACAATTTGATAAACAGTCACCACGCTTGTCATCGATCTTTAACGTTAAACGTATAATATTATAGAAAAAACAAAAAAAAAACCAAAAACAAACACAAAAAACACACACGCGATAGATATGTAAGTAAAACCGAACATAACAACAACATTTTTGGGCGATTTGTGCCATTTGTTCCACATTTGTATACATTTAGTATTTAGTGTGTTTGTATGTATCATGTCATGCTCATGCTCATGCTCAGGTTTAGGCTTTAACTCAACAATTTAACAGTTACTTACACATTTAATACAAATTTCTTGAAATTCCTTAAATCTCACATACAACCACACACACACACGTGCTTTTTGCTATTTATGGGTTTTTATTTTATACTTAACTTATAATTGTTATTAAAATAAAATGTGAGCAATGATTTTGTGGGTGGCACAGTGAGAAGAGTATTAACTTAACAGCTGTGTGAATTAAGATGGATTGTAGAAGTAGTGGTTTTGAATTGATCATTATAAGAAAAGCTGGGTCTTGCTCCAGGCCTTTTAAGAGTTACAAACATCTGCACAAACTTAAGATACTTTACCGCACGAGTAGTACAGGGTATACAGGGTATATACACGGATGGTGATGATCATGATTCTTCAAACAATTCAATTCAATTCAACCACACCATCAACTACTTACCAACTTACCAACCTACCAACTATAAAATAAGATAAGATAATTAGGTTTGATTCTGTTATCAGAGCACGCCCATTTTTACCATATCGATGAATGGTACAAAATTTCTACCTCACAATTAAATATTTGTCGATTGTGGGTGTACATTTACTTTTGTACAGTCATCAAGGCCTCCTTCTGGGTTTTCCAAATAGAATGACAAACTTAGTATATATTTTAGCATCTTATGTGGAGGAAGTATTAAAACAACAATAATAACAACAACAACAATAACAATTTAAACAAAGTCATGATGCGTAAGGCATATATGGTCAAGGGAATGTTACATGTACACAAATGTACGTATGTCAAGCCAAGCTGTTATGTTATGCTGTGCTATGCTATGTTGTGTTATTTTATGTTATATATGTATGTATATGTATCTGTTTGTTATATGCCATGTAACGCGAATACTTTTACATACACACACACACATATATATAAATATAAACAAATAGAAAAGAGCACAAAGACGTACGATTACTTGTTAGTCGTACGTTTAAAGTGTCGGTATTTGTCAAAATGTCAATTGCCACAACATTTTTACTTGATCAGAAACAACAACAACAACAACAATGTCAGTAAGAAAAACAAGATAACAAAAACAATAACAAAAACAACAACAACAGTAACAGTAACAATTTTACCATAATCGTACCAAAAAAAAAGTGTTGTTGAAGGCAGTAGCCAAAATGCTGCCGAAAAAAACAAAAACAAAACCAAAATACAACAAAAAAAACAGAAACAGAAACTGTTTAAAGTTTGTCACTCTACAAGCGATCAAACAATGATTGTAATAATACAAAAAAAAATAATAATAATACTAACAACAACAACAACAACGATAATTATTGTCGTTGTAATAATAAAAAACAGCAGCTAACAAGCATATTACGGAATTGAGTTGTATGAGTGAATAGGTAAACGAATCTTTTCAAGTGCAAGGCAATTTTTTTGTCTCTTGACAAGCATTCTCAAATCTTTAGAATTGTGACCTCTTTTCATTTTATGTCTCTCTACAGTTGTAATACTATCTTCTTTCTTTTGTGTCACAGTACACATATGGGGCATTCCATATATGATACTAAGCAGTATATTAAGTTTGTTATACTGTTTTGAAACAATTACATTTATATAACAAAGAATGTATATATATAATGAAATCAACATGAAATCGTGCACTATCTAACCCTTGGAAGGTTCATCTGTTGTTGGAAAGCTTATGATTGTAAATTTTTAATTATTTGAAGAAAATTTTTCGTTTCTGAAACCGAGTTTTTATAAAAATTAAGAGAAATTGGTTGAGAGCCACGCCCACATTAGATAAAAATCTTTCTTTCACTTGGAGAAACTATGAAATTGAAATTTTGAAAACATATGTACAATTATTGCTTGTATTGATGTATTAAAAAGTGGGCGGGACATGCCCACAATTTATGTAAAAACCTTATTTACTCATTTCCAAGTTAATACATTACAAATAAACTATCACAAAGCCCAATTAAGTACCTGTCACGCCCTCTCCTTTGTATATAAAGGTGTAGGGTATTAAAAATTTGCCTTAAACCAAAATGTAATTAACTCTGTTGGAAATTTCACAATAATTTTTCAATTTTCTCTTCTCAGCTGCCGCTGCCCGTCCTCTCCAGATTTGTTCATTTATTTAACCAAAACAGTATAGATTGACGCATCGATAATATACAAGTACAATGTCTTGATATTTATTTGCAGTTTTAGTTATGAATATTTTTATATCTATGTATGTAACTCTATATATTATACATTCATACCTATTAACGATGGTAGCTCAGTTTCTTGCGTTTGTTCGCTTTTCGCGTAATCACCAAGTGTCAATAGTCAATCGGTTAAGATTTCTCATGTGTCAAATTAAAAAATAATATTTCAACATGTTGCTAGTTTTCACAGTTTTAACGATTTTTTGTGACATTTCACCGGTTTGTTTGGACTTTTTTTTTTGGTCTTATTTGTTTGTATATATACTGACATACCATTCATATATATTTTGCAACTGTTACTAAATTACACAAAATTTGTATTAAGAAAATTACTTCAGAGAGATTATTTTGTAAATTGTGGGCGTGTCTACTGTTAGTTAACGCCCATTTTTCAAAAATCTATAAAGATAAAGTACACATAAGTGTGTGTACCAAATTTAAAACTTTGTAGCTTAATTTTAATCCAATGTGGGCGTGGCGGTGAACTCATTTTACTCATTTTACATGATAAGCATTCTAAGAGAATTTAATCAATACAAAGTTTTAAGTTAGTTTATATATGAAGGCAGGTTGTAATGCTAAGTATATCATTACCCATACACACACGTACAAAATTCATTAAACATACTTGTTGTTTAGTTGAAAAATAGATTGAGTAGTAAATTAAAAGGTCATTTGAAAATGTTTTGCTTTTTTCAATTTGTATGTAAATGCACGTCATATGAATAAAAACTAAATTTGTTTTTAATGGAAACACATTTAGTTCACTCACTCATTCACTCATTCATTCACTTATTTATTCATTCATTTATTCATTCCTTTACTTGTTTGTTGGTTCATTTCTCAATTGTATGCATTTGTCTTCGTATGTGTCAATTGTTTGACATGCAACGTGCGCTTTCAACTGTCAACAAAACAAAACTAGAAAAAAAAGAAGAAGAAGAAAAAAGAAACCAATGCAACCAAAATAAACGGGAGATTAGAGTGAAGACAGCCAGACGTTTAATGATGTATTTTAAATTAGTATGTGTTGTGTTCACTGCATCACCATCATCACTACCACCATCACCACCATTACCAAAGTGTGGTTTTGTTTAAAGAATAGTGTAGAGGTTGATGCCTGTGGCAGTGCTGTATAACCTTTTAACAAATAATTGCCACTTGAACTCTGGTTCTCTCTCTCTATCTCTCTCTCTTTCTTTTACATAGTCTTTCTCTATTACACTGAGAAAACAAGTGAAGTTTTTTTTTTATTTGGTTGAGGTAACTATGCGCAGTTGTTACAACAACTTGAGATGGTAGTCACAACCATTTATTTAGTTGAAGTTACGGTTTGAATTTTTTTATACAAAATACTATACTTTCTCTCTCACTCAATCTTTGACTAGACAAGAATCTCTCTTAACGGTTTAATTTGGTGATAATAACCAATGTTGGTTGGATTTTTTTTTAATGCTTAGTTTTATTCTTTCGGTCAATTATTTGTAACCGTATTTGTATGTTTTTTTTTTCTATAATCGTACCCGTGCAACTGTCCAACATTGACTTGACTATAAATATAATTTGCCGACATTAGGTTAAATTTGTCACGATCCGAAAATAAAACAAAAGAAAGAAAAAATAAACAAAAATCCGAGGCAACGGCAGCAATTGAAAATATTTTACAAATCTAACTAACCAGCATCGACTAAGCCAGTCAAGCCAGCCAACTAGTGAATAACAAACTAATACATATACAAGTCCAAGTCCGTCATTCATTCAATTCCATGTATTTCCTTCTATACACTAGGTGTTCCTTCAAGTCACTTAACTTAGCAATCCCCTGTAAAAATAATTTCAGTTAAACTAACGACGAGTATGCATAAGCATGTATCTGCCATTGGATTGTTTTTTATTTTTTGTTTTTATATAGACTGATTGGTGAATATAACCTGTTGCCGTCTCCTAAAAGCGTGTAATTGGTTTCGAAAAAAAAAATTTAAAGAAAAATTAAAATAAAAACAGAAGACAACCGAAAAACTAACAAACAAATGAAAATACTCGTAAACACCCAATAATGGCTATAAATGCCTGTAAACCGTTTGAATATTTTCCTTCCATTTGTTTTTGTTTTTTTGTTTTTTTGTTGTTGTTTTGTTAAATAAGTCATTACATATGCAATTACAATGCTCGATTTCGTTTGAATTTTTTTCCATTTTTTTCTGTTTTTTCTCTTTTTTTGTTTTTTTGTTTTTGTTTTTTTCTATTTGAAAGTCTTGTATTCAATAATAGTCACACAGCACATATAACGAAATAACGAAAAATTATGTATGGGTCAGGTGTTAAGATTGATATCTTATTTTTATAATAATAATAATAATAAAAATAATAATAACAACAACAAAAATAATAATCAACAAAAGCTATAATAATAATATTGATATTAGTCAGAAATGAATGAATGAGCGAATCACAAAAAAAAATATGTAAAAATTTGTTGTGGCTTTTGCTGTGTGGGTGTAGATTTTTTATAATTGGCAAAAAAAGAGCTAAGAAAGGAACCAACTTTTATTAGGTAACGAATTTAGATCCTACACTTAAATCTAATCTAAGTCTAGTCTAAGTCTAGTCTGAGTCTAGTCTAAGTCTAGTCTAAGTCTAGTCTAAGTCTAGTCTAAGTCTAGTCTAAGTCTAGTCTAAGTCTAGTCTAAGTCTAGTCTAAGTCTAGTCTAAGTCTAGTCTAAGTCTAGTCTAAGTCTAGTCTAAGTCTAGTCTAAGTCTAGTCTAAGTCTAGTCTAAGTCTAGTCTGAGTCTAGTCTGAGTCTAGTCTAAGTCTAATCTAATTCTTATCTACTCCATATCTCCATTTGGTTCTATATACCTTTGTTTGTCTAATTGTCTGCCTGTCTCACTAACTATACACACCAAGCGAGTGCTATCAAATTTGAATGCAAATTAATGCGACATTTAAGACCAAAAAAAATACTACATTTACCATAAAAATGAAACTTTAGATGAAGATATGATTGCTTTAAAATACAGGGACGGATTTCATATATTTGCTTAGTTAGTAGAATTCTTTCAATCATAAGTAATGTATTGTACTTAAAAAGTAATCATCAAGGTTGTGAATATTATAAAAATAGCTGTTTATACGTTTTTTACAATAATCAATAGGAAAATAATTGGGAAAAACAAAATGCTTCTTACTATCAAATTTAAGGGCACCAAATTAACACAAAACAACTATAAAAACTTGTACAAATCCGTCCCTGCTAACTTGTTTATATGCTACACTAAACACGGGCAATCGGGAGAGCAAAGCTGCAAATGATTTGTCACACGACTGCCAATAAGAGCTTCTTGATTTGACACAAACGACTTTTTGTTGGTACCTTTTTTTTTCTTTTTTACTATGATTTTTAAATTTTTTTACAACTTGTTAAGTCAGAAGGAAAATGTATGTAAAGAAGTTTTGTAAAAAGTTATGAAAGCAATTAGAATAACAAGAAATAATTCATATATGTATTGGGGCCTGCAAATGGAGTGCAAGAGATAGAGAAAATTATATAAAAAGATCAACTTTCATAATATTTGTACAGCCTCTTAAATAGTTAATCTTTTTTTTTATAAATAAAATCACTTTAAGTGATTTTTACCAACTATTTACTTTGAGTGTTTCCACACACATATTTATAAGTAGACGTATAGACACGTATTGTAACAACAATCTAATAATCCATGGTACGTGTTTTTTCGTTATACATGACATAACATTACTCTTGTTGTTACATACACACACACACATACATACATATAGATAAACATGTGTATGTGTTGAAATAAGCAAACGAATCGATGAATAGTTCAAGCAAAAGGTCCTGCCGTGAATTGTCATTGTCGTGAGTTGCTTAAGCGCACCGCATAACATACACATATAACATCAAACAACAAAAGAAAACACAAAAAAATTAAAACGAAATTGAACAATCACAAAAAAGTGCAATATATAGTGAAGGGCACTCAAAGGGGGCTTACAAATAGTCAAATTACAACACACAGTCGCTATGAATAAAAAAGAATTAAAAAATACTTTTTCCAACTTTAATTTTGATATTCACTCATACTCGTGCCTAAGAGCAGTTTATAGCTTTATCAACAGATGAAATTAATGCCATATCCTAATGTTTACCCAGTTTTTTAACCCTCCACAACAACAGCAACAAAACCAACCAAAAAAATTATTATTTGTTTGCCACGCCCACATTTATCAAAATATATCATTCGAACAAATATTTGAACAGTTAAAATCAAATGTAACACACAATGCTAGAGTTGTTAAAAGAAGTTGTTTTATTATATATTTGCCACGCCCACAATTTAAGTAAAAATATGAAAGATGTCTTATATTTAGTCCAAGTTGGATATTATTTTATATATAAATTTTAAGGCGAACATTTGCTGCTGTTATCTTCAAAATGAAATAAGTTTGTTGCTTAAGTCTTTAGTTTATGATACAAACTCTATAGAGTTTTACTTGTACGTAGAAACTATACATAATAATGTGTGTTAACTTTTATTATAGTCCATTAAATTGTCTTTCTCTTCTTCTTTCTTCTTGTATTTCTTATTCATCTTCTTCTTCTTCTTCTTGTTAAGTTGCCCTCTTTATAGCTTAATTTAGTAGCCGTCAAACTTTGTACATATCATTCATTTACACATGTATTGCTTTAGTTTAGAATTCTACAACGTCCGAAAACATGTAAAATAACTTAATGTAACACCGACCACAATATAAAGCCAACAAACACTCTTGTTTTTGTTAATCATTAACATTGTTAATAGAGAACACTGCTTATAAGCATGTACTGGTTGAAATGGAATATGTATTGTTTGTTAAAACGAAAGTGTTAATTTGTGTTAACACTCTAATAAAAGTATTGTAGTGTTCGACCCATAACTACTTTGTTGTTATACACAACTATAGTAAATATGTAAACGGTAACATTTGTATGCATTTGTATGAGCACGGCAATTAAAAAAAGCTTTTGGTTTGAAAATAGATGAAAAAATAAATAATACCCTACACTACTAATTAGTTTAGTTTAAAGCAATGACGTATAAGTCAATACATGGCCTACAATTATAAAGAAAAGGGTTCTAAAAATGATCCGATTGGGTCCACAGTTGGCACAGCCAATTATTACGCCAATTAACTCATTTTCGACAAATTTTATCAAAAAATTTTTTCAAAATTGTTCATTGTACATTCTTCATCAGTAATAAAGTCTAAGATATTCGTCCCTATGTCTGTTTGTCTGTTAATGAAATGTAAATTAGGAGATTTTTGAACTGAAATTTTGTACAAATATTTCCATTATATGCTGGTTTTCATGCATAATCTCATGTGTACATATTACATACATTGTTACCGGGTGTAATGAGCTATTTGCCACGCCCACTATATATATATATATATGGAGGTATAAAGTACCTTATTTGTATAACTTACAGTGTGCACTCGCTGTTTTCAATGTTTTTACAAGTATTTAATGCGGACGCACAGACTTTCATTTATATGACTAGACTAAATTAATTTTAATATTTTATTAGATACAAACACACATATATCTTATGCGTATAAAACTTTATTTCTGCATATTTTTTAAGGACTCATCATCATACGTAATCTTCACGGAAAGCGCAGAGTACGAGTGAGAGTGTCTATAAATTTAGTCTTTCAATAATTTACGATCATTTAAATACCTTTTAGGAATGCCTGGTATTATTAAACACAATCGGCTTTAATGATTTAGAGCTTATTTGTTATTTGTGTTGCCATAAAATTCGCTCAGAATCACTGGCCCACCATGTTTTT
The DNA here is from genome assembly GCA_963971445.1 of Ornithomya chloropus. Classification (NCBI taxonomy): domain Eukaryota; kingdom Metazoa; phylum Arthropoda; class Insecta; order Diptera; family Hippoboscidae; genus Ornithomya; species Ornithomya chloropus. The sequence goes on from OZ020532.1 coordinate 5,155,627, forward strand.
TCCTTTTTTTTTTTTTGCCGTGTTACGATTCTTTCGTGTGAGGCTTACGACACAGCTAATTAATAACTGTGTGCGTATGTGTGTGCGTGTGCATGCATTATTGAGTATAAGAAAGTGTTTTATTTAATTTACACCTGAAATGGGATTTTTATTTGGCTTGAAATTGAAACCGTGCTTTTGGGTTCCATTGGTGTTGTGTTGGGTGATATTTGACATTGACTTTGGTATGTTTTTTTTCTTTTATTGTATTTTTTTGTAGGATTTTCAACCTTTTTTTTTATTGCCTGCCATCACAATGAATGTTTGCATATTTGTTTATGATTTTGTAAATACATATTTATGCTTCCAAGTGATTTTAAAAGTTTTATAAGACTCATCGTAAATTAATCAAGATTTTTATAACCTTTTTATAATCATTTTTTGTCGAAGGGTAAACTAAGTTGGTTGTAATGTTTGCAATCTATCGATCTTTAGTTTCTTTAACTATCAACTATCTTGTGTTTGCAGTTTTTCAATCTAGTCTACTACCTATCAATCTATCGATCCATCAGTTTTTGAACTATCAAATTATAGAAGTCTTAATTCATCAGTTGGGCAGCCTTAATCCATCTCAGTCGAGCAGTCTCTCAATCTATCAGTCTTTCAGTCTACAAGACTATCAAAAAATTTGGGTTCTTCAGTTTCTTAAACTATTAATCTATGAGAGTCTCAATCGAAAAGTTTATCAATATCTAGACCTCTCAGTCTAGCAGTCTCTTAATCTATCAGTCTTTTAGTCTTCAAAACCATCAATATATTGGACCTTCAACCCATCAACCTTTCAGTCTAACTTCTGTCTCTTAGTTTTCCAATTTATCTGTTTAACAGCCTATTTATCAGTCCATCCAATGGACTAAAATTCATCTTATTTTTAATATAAAAACTCAGCCATTACTCCCACAACAATCACTATTCACATATTTTAACGTGTCTTCAGTGTTCATTTTAACCGACCAGAATAGCGCGTGGCATTATTTTTTACAACAATTTATTAACCTTTTTATACATTCATATATACGTAAGTGTATGTGAATGTAGATATTGTGTTTTGTGATTGGAGAGCTCTTGCATGTATTTCAAGCATTTGTCTTCAATTTTGGTTTTTTATATTCAACATTGTTGTTGTTGTTGTTGTTGTTATTTTAATACCTGCATATTTATATATATATGCGATTGGTTTTCATTTTCATTTGAAAAATGAAAGTTCAGCCAAACGGCAATAGCTGATCATTAAACGTCAGATGACGTGAGATCAATTTTCAACTTTACATAAATTGTTAACTAAGCTTTTTAATATATTTATATAAATAAAGTTAAAAAATAAAAAATAAAAACAACAACTTTAAATTAATGAACACAAATTTATAACAATTTAGAAAAATCACGTTTTGATTTCAGCAAATGTCTGCCAAGATACCCTAGTTCTCCCGCTTCTACAGAAAATAATGCACTCAGAAAAAAAACAAAAGAAAAACATTTCAAAAATGTACATACATACAAACGTATGTATATATCGAATATTCTTACTAAATAAGTAACTAGGTAAGCAAGCCAACCAGCCAGCTCAGCCAGCCAGGCAGCAAGCAAGCAAACAAGCAAGTAAGAGTGAATTTAAAACACAACTTTAATCCATACTCCACACTCCATCATACAGCAGATTTACATAGTTCAATAGCTAGGCAACAAGAACAACAGTAAAATTTTGAAACTGAATCTCTGCTGAGATGTATACACACACAAACAAACAAAAACATACTTACAGTATTTTGGTAGGTATTGTGTCAGGGCCATTGCTTGTATGTGTGTATGTAGGAGAATATGAAACTGAAATAATATATACATGTACATATGTGTATGCACGTTCATTCAAAATTTATATACATATACAGAATTCGATTTCTCCGCGGAAAGCAACACAAAAAAGAAAAAAATGAAAAAATCACCAAAAGGGTTCAATGCAATGTCAGCTACTACTATGATTAAATCGCTATTAAATTTTCTATGTATGTGTGTGTGTATGAATAAGATATTTCAATTTACGAGGGAGGGCTGAAAAGTTTCCATTTTAAGATCATTTCTTAAATAAAGTCGAGTCTTACAAAAAATGAAGTGGAAAAAAGTCATTGAGAAATTTGGAATAGTCACAACCCTCTCTACATTTCACCAGAGTAATTTTCAAACTAAACTTTGGGAACTACCCTCGTTATGTATTATAGGGGAGCACAATAACTATTTGGACTGTGAAGTTGGTTAGTGTTATCTAACTCGCTTTTCATTTCTAAATCGTACTCCAGCCCAATCCAAGACCAGTAATTAGATAAAACAGAAGAACCTTTCTTCTGTAACTCTTTTTGTTTCGTGTTTCAGTTGTATAATAAATTCTTAATTATCAATACGTTTCCAAAGTTCAAAAAAGAGTCACAGTCAGCACAATTTATCAATAAACTCTGTAGTAACAATTTCAATTAGAATGCAAATGGATGCAGCATTAGTTTGGGAATCTCTGTTAGAAATTTCTTTAAAATAATGCTTCATGCTTTAGTTGTATTGTTTTTCGAACTTTATTTTGTTTTATGTTCAGTAGGTAGCTCTGCCTTTTCTTTCCCCAGTTCCTTTTTTTCATAAAAAAGTTCTACTTCAACCTATTTTACGTAAACGAAATAAAAAAATGTTCCTTAAATGGCATTTAATTCCGTTACTTGTAATCCGTCTCGTTTACACTCAAGCGTCTTGCGATTTTAAATTTTGTAATTTTGAAGGAGTGTGCTCCAACAATAACTGCAATTGTATAGGTGATCAATATTTCACGGGTACCAGATGTCAGGAAATAGTAAATCATTGCTCAACGAATCCTTGTAAAAACAATGGAAAATGTATCAATTTTGTGGGTCAACATGTTTGCGATAATTGCCCTACGGCATATGGGGGCCAAAACTGCCATATAGAGTTATCGAATGTATTTACGAAAATGTTATTGCACTTTAATCATTACGCTTACTATGGATATCCGCATGAATTCCTAATAATGGTGGAAAAATTGGGGAAATTCGAATTCTCTTTAGAATTAACAGCCGATAATTATGCTATAGCATCGATGGAGGTCAATCCCTCCATCAATGATAAGAAATTAAAGAAACAATGGCATAAAACCAATAATTTGGCCAAGGTTTTTAGCCAACTAAAGCTGAAACATTCAACACGTTTACCCTACACCACAGGTTATTATCATATAGCAAAACAAACCTTCTGGACGAAAGGAATGTTAACATTAACTTTACGGGTCTATGATACAGAAACGGCGGTCAAAGAGTTATTCCTTCAGGAGTATAAATTGTTGGTAATACAACTGCCATCATTGAAGGATACGAAATGTACACCAAAATTGGAATTCTTACATGGTTCGGATCCCTTTAAACCTTTAAAAGTGGATATAGCACGTTACAACAATTTTGAACCGGTAGTAAAGCAGCGTTGTCATCCCAATTCTTTTATATCATATGAATGGAAAATTTACAACAGTATCGGTACGGTGGAGTTGTTTAATTTTGGTCGAACTAATAAACCTCTATTAAAAGTACCGCCGTATCGTTTATGGTTCGACTATCATGGCGAAGTTATGTCTTCGTATAGGATTGAAGTGGCAATACGAGAAACTTTACCCTCACTTCAGCAACATCTGAGTAAAGAACGGGTAAATTTCTTAAAAAATATTTTTTATCTTTTCTTAATTCACCTACAAAGCTTGTTCTTTAGTGCTTTATATTTGTATTACCCAAGCCGGTAAACGCTATTATAAAGGGAGGGGAAGAACGTGAAGTAGGTGTGGGACAAAGTTTCGTTTTGGATGGTTCCGAAAGTCGGGATTTTGCCCTATCCCCTAAGGTTAAACAAAATATGTATTTTAAATGGTCTTGCGCTTCAACTGATGATCCAGATAATCGAATTTGCAAAAACTTTAAAAACAAAGGTAAATACTAAATACTAAAAACCCTCTCCCCAAAGAGTCGAGTAGGCAGGACTAGAAAACTGCAGCACTAAAGTAAAAAACTAGTGTTTTAAGTTAAATTCTATTTAAAACGGTACATTCAACACGAAACTATTAAAGTGGACCAGGCCAGAGGTACGCCACCTCCCTTACCCCTTCACAAAGTTACCCTTTCTCAGTTTTTTGATTCTTATTTTTTATTAAAATCTTCCTTTTTAAAAAGTCCGCTCCAGTTTTCCTTTAGCCTAAGTTCTTAACCTCGTTAAATGGACAATTCTAGTAACTTTTTCTTCATCTTTTTTCAGACTCCAAAGTAAAATTGAAAATATCTGGCGGTAACCAATTGACACTTGGCAAAACTTACACTTTTCATTTAAAAATTAATTCAAAAATTAATGTTTTTAGTACTAGCGAAGCTACGCAAGTAGTAACCATTGTGGAGCGAACTACTCTCTTCCTCGACATTATATGTATTCGCAATTGTTTAAGTCATCGATTTGTGGCTGCTAAGTTTATACATTTAAAAGTTGTGGCAGATAACATAGACTTGTCTTCAAAGTCTCTTGCCACAATTAAATGGACTCTAAACGGTAATGAGGAAATTGGAAAAGAACAACGTTTGATTTATACGCCTACACAAGCAACCACTCCCCTTATCATACGGGTTCATGTTGAACATAAAGGGAAAGAGGGTAAAGCTAGTATAAAATTATTAAAGAATGAGCCGCCTAGTGGGGGTAGTTGTTCTATAACTCCTACACAAGGTGTTGCCTTTGACACAGAATTCAATATAACCTGCAAAGATTATCAGGACTCAAACACACCCATAACTTATCAATTTATAGCCGATGATTATCCGGTAGATCGTACCAATGATCAAGTAACCCAAGTACGTTTACCCCCCACTCAAGCGGTAAACGTTATTGTATGCGATCAATTTTACGCTTGTGCGGAGAAGAAATTAAGCGTAACCGTACAAAAGTTACCCGATGCTGAAACTTATTTACAAAATCATAAAAATCTATTACGACAACTAGTAAAGGATGGTAATATCCCGGCAGCTTTGGTGCTATGTAATACTTTGGCGAAAAGTACTATAAATTTAAAGAATGCCAACTTAATGGTGAAAGAATTGCGCGGCTTCGTATTAAATACTCTTTTAAATGTGGAACAATTGATAACAATTGCTAAAGATTTATGTAAAAATTTAACACCCCTGGATAATGAGAAAGCCTTGATGTTTGAAAAATATTTTTACATCTTGAGAAAATCATTCTTGGCCATTATTCGAGATGGAGAAATTGAAGAATTAATGACAGAACCCTACCACAAAGCTAGTAAAGAATTGGGTGTAGTACTAAATGAATTTGCAACAACTTGGGAAGAAATACCTATTGTACAGATTATAGGAACCGAAATGGTGACACGTGATGATCCATTGGCTGAAAAATACGAAGAATTTCCCGATTTCGATGTTACAGCATTAACCCGTATCAATAATTGGCTGGCATTGGCACAAGAATTAAATGAATGCTTAAATCTATTAGGAGTTGCTTCAGTTAATATGCATTATCCAAGCGAAAAGGCGTTACAGTTTGAAGAAGCTTCTACTAAATTTAATGTTTACGCTATAGACTTGAAAGAGAACAAAAAAGACTTGACAATTAATGAAACTTCATTTACTATTACCCTACCTAAACCGTATTTAAATGAAGTGGGAAAGAAATTAAAAAGCAGTACAGTTATTATACATAGAATTGTTATGGAAAATCGTAATCCTTTCTGGTGGTATCCCGATAATTATGGCATTAATACGGATGTTATATATTTTTCAACATATTCCAGCAATAGTTTCCCTGGAAAACAAAGTTTAAGAACTAAAACTCCTTTTGATTTAGTAATTAACTTAAAGAACAAGACAACTACCGGGGAAGAAGCAAAAGTTGTCAACAGTTATCTTATAAATCATTTACATATGCCGATTTTCAATGTGGCAGCACCCGGACAGTCTATTGTAATAGTAAAATTTCTACAAGTTTCAATTGATATGAAAATTCTGTTAAAATGTGGAAAATGTCCCAGAAGTTATGAAGTGGAAAAATCTGGTCATTTAGTTAAGGCAGATCAGATGGAACAGAAATTTCATGCTATGAATACTCAGGGGAAAGAAAAGTTAATGCATATGGCAATATTATCCAAAGACAGAACGGGAACCGACTTGTCTAAGAAGAAAACTAACTTTTCTTTTGTTTTTGAGATACAACAATGCTTGACGTGGGATTTTTCATTACCCGATCCGCAATGGTCTGGGGAAGGGTGTCAAGCGATGCCGAGTACCAAAGATGATGGTTTGAAATGTCAGTGTTATCACTTGTCCACCTACAGTGGTAAAGCGTATACCGCTGTGGCTACAGAAAATTTGCGAGATTCTATGCTTTTGGAATCCTTACAATTCAATTGGTTTCTGTTTTTTTTTTATATTATGATTATCCTTTTATGTGCCTTTATTCTATTCTATGTCAACTATTGTCGCGGTTCTAATGAACCTGAAGTTTTAATAACCGATAATGAAAGGATTCAGTATGACGCGGAAGTATTTCTTTATACCGGTGGTTACAGGAATGCCACCACTTCTGCCAACATCATTATCAGATTCATTACCTCCAAAGGACCTAACACGGTGGTTGTGTACCAAACAGATCCCGAAAAACCTCAATTGAAACAAAATAGTGTCTGTAAATTTTATATGCCCAGTGATTATGTTAAGGCACCAATTAAACTGAACATAAGCAATGATCAAAGTGGCCGTTACCCCAGCTGGTATTGTAAGAAGATTGTAATAAAAGATACAAGTACCGAACAAGTTCACATTTTTCATGTGGAACAATGGATTTCCAAGCAAACGGTTGAAATAAATCCAGCAGAGAATAAAGCTTTAAATTGGCGACAAAGATATCGTTACAATTTGTCGTTATTATATAAAAATTGGTATCAATTTCAACCATTTCTAGGACCCAAACAATATGAGGACTTACCGTTAGAAATGCGCTCTTGCATATGGATCTCTCAACTATTCATTACGATTTGTATAATAGCATGCTATTATGCTCCAACATCGATGACAACATATGAAGAAGAACGACAACTTTATCAAACTCTAAGATTTAATATTAGGGAAATTATATGGTTGAGTTTTTGTTGCTATTTGGCTAGTTTTCTTGTACACTTATTGTTTATCTGTGTAATATATTTTTCTGATAAAAAAAATAATAAAAAATAAGTGAAAATTAAAAAAAAACCTACCTACTCCAAAGCACAGCTTCTTAAATTATGCTATTTCGCTTAAATTACTAAGAAGAAAAGGTAGAGATTCAATAAACGATATACCTGAAGCGATCTAACCTTGCCATTGGTAAATTAAAAATAGTTATAATTGGTAGAAAAAAGTTCGGTTTTATTTTTTCAACCTTGCCATGTATATAATATATTGATATCGATATTTGTTTACTTATATTTTTTGGCAATGTTTGCATTGATGGAGAATAAATTAAAATTCTCATCAATTTAAGCTTCATTCATATCAAGCTCGTTCTAAAAAACATGCTATCTATTCTATGAATATATTGCCTTGGCATTGACTTAAAAAAGAAATTAAAAATTGAAAACGGCGTTTATATAAACCATATGTATAAAATAAATCTCAAAAAAATATTTCACTTAAATCGTATTAATCGTAATCTTCGACATTTTCGTTTTATTTTTATTTCAATTTTTATTCCAATGGACAAACACCTTGCCATATTTCACCATTCACCAAATTCGGTGTAATGCGTACCGGCTTTTTATTCACCTGTATATTACGTATACAACCCTTAAAGGTTTTCTTCGTCTTTAAGCCGGGCGCTTTGTTAAAGGCCTGATGTCCGCCCAAAAACATTGGACGATTGGTTTTGGTGGTGGTAGAACCTTCAGTGCCTACACCCGGCTTGGCACTAATATAATCCACCGATATGGTTATAACGAATTTGGATTTTACCGCATGTACATTACGCCACTTGCCGTCACAATAACTGCCATCATCTGGCAACGTATAATTCGTGGTTACAATATTCTTTGAATCCGATTTCACCGTAAACCACAAACGATTATCAATTAATTCCAATATCATATAAGTATTTTTACCATGGACCGAAAATAGTAAACCATCTGGATCACGAGGTCGAAAATCGAAACTTAAACTGAAATCTGTACCAACCGTAAAACGATCAAATAATTTTACATAACCGGTTGGTTTATTGAAGAAGTAACCCGGTTCAATTTGTTCGGAACATGGAACCACATGATAAGTTACTAGTTCTTTTTCCAAGCTAGCACCATTGATTTTGATATTCCTTAAGCAACCATTATAATATGAAGTATTACCGATACGTTCAATATTTTGCCGTACACTGTCCTCCACATATTTGCGAATGCCACCGAAAAATATGGGAAATTCTATAACAAGAGGTCGAGGAGTCTTCTCTTCCAATTCCACCAATGGTTCTTGCTCAACATCATCAATAATTAGACTAACCTTACGGTTGCCTCTAACAAATTGCACTGTATGCCATTCACCATCATTCAATTCATCTGCACTGCTGATATTGGCCACTAATACCCCTAAATGCATTTGATGATAGATTCTTCCCTCATTTAAGAAAACAGCTATATAGTCAGTGTGATATTTATCGGAGGCATAGAATAATAAACCTTCCGGATAATCAGTGCGAAAACTAAAGGTAACAGAATGATGTCGCCGCAATTTGGCTGATAATGAATTTACTTCCAGGCGTTGTTCACGTACAGAGAAGAAACGATAACCGGATGTTGTAAAGTCCACATCATAATTTGGATAAATAGGTAATTGGCAGCGTGGATCTTCTGGTTTTCTGCGTTCCGGCAATTGCATTGGGGGTTTATGTGAAACTTCTTTATCATCAGTTTCGAAAATAATGCCTTCAATTAACTCTGGCTTCTCGGATGTATAATAGGTTACATCAGTCGCAGTTTGTGTAGTCCTAGGAACATAATATGGTGCTTCAGTTTTGGTGGTAGCACTAATGGTAGTACGGCTGGTAGTACTGCTGGTAGTAGTCTTTGGTGTTGGCCTAAATATGATCGATGGACGTTCCTGTTCTTTAGTATCCACACTTTCAATTAATTCATTTTCCCCTCCATGATAATAAATAGGAACTGCACTGACATCATAAGCTATTCGAGGTTCAAGATTAATAATAATTTCGCCCAAAAAAAAAAAAATAAAAAATCATTAAAAATTTATTATTTACCTAAAATATCACTGGGACAATTATTGATGTTGCCATTCTTCTTTTCAACATTGTCGGCAAAATTAATAATCTCTCCATTAACAGTCACATCACTAATACAGCCCAAATAATAGGCTGAATTGGATAAGGCACCTCTTGGAAGTATGAAATTTTCTGGCAGCCCACCGAAGAATATATCCCCCATATGTATGTATAAAGGTTCCGGTGGATAGGATAAACTATATTGGAAAAACTTATATTTTATATAAAAATTCACTTTGTTGTAAAAACTTTACCGTTTATCTTCATCATCATCTATTGTCATACGCAATTGATTTTCATCATGCACAATATTAACCACATGATCCTCGCCATCATTTAATTTATGCATATCTGACATTAGTTCACTTCCCATTGAACGCAAAACTAAGTAACCATCTTCCATAGTTAGGCCAACTGTAGCACTTTGATCGTGATTGGTGCCATAAAATACGATACCATCCTTTTGTCGAGTTTTTAGTTTCAGATTGACATCTAATTTATTATCGGAATTTAGGTTGGCGATACGCAAGAAGCCGTATTCATGTGGTGGATAGCCAAGAACGGTTGAAAACTTTTTGGGACATCCCGGCTTTGCACCCACAGCATTTATATGTTGACTCAAGTCCACCTTATTACCAGCAATGGTTACATCATCAATACAGCCATTAAAGTCATGTTCCACAATTAACGAATGATTCCGCCTTCCCGGATAACCACCAAAGAACATCCGTTTAAATGCTGGCATTGTTTCGTCTGCCTGTTGAGGAGCTTCTTCTTGGAATATCAGCATATCATCAACTTTTAGCAATCCTCGACGACCATCTCTTTCAGCTACAACTCGATGCCACTCATTGTCATTATATTTATCACTACTTCCGGACGATACCAAATAGTCTCCCAATTGATAGCGGAAAAATACCGTACCATCTACCAATTCCACTGACATAAAATGATTATTGCGACCATAGAAGAACATTAAACCATTTTCGGCATCTTTGTCCGCTTTAAAGCTAAATTGTATACTTGATCTGGTTTTGAAATTATATGGTGTAGCCTTTAGAACCACATGTCCATTACCACTGAAACGATAGCCTGTCGGCGGTATAGTTTCAGTGATGAGTTTATCTCGTTGAACAGATCCTTGAGTATTATCTTCGCCATAAACAAAGTTCCACAAACCAACATCTTCATCGCCTATTCGTAAATCTTCTATCTCACCTATGAACGAACTGGAATGTATATCTTCCGGCGGAGTAAAATCGGATGGTCCGGGATAGCCGCCAACAAACAAACGACTATTACGATCTACATTGAACACATTATTAGCTCCTGGTAGTATTTCTTCTTTAACATGTTCTTTAAAGCGGCCATCATCTAATTCTTCGCGTACTGTTAACTTAACATTAGGACCCGTCCGTTCTACTATAGCCTGGTACCAATTACCATCTGCTACAAATTTTTCATTGGTAATACGTTCGGGTCCCTTGCCCAAGTCCATCGTTAATATAGGATAACCGTTCACAATTTCTAAAGCCATGAAGTCCTCATTTTTACTTGTGGCTGGGACAGTGGTAGCCGTTTTATTATCATTACCCAAATATAAGAGGAAGCCATTGGGATTTTCAGTTTTAAAATAGGTGGACACTTTTGATTTCGTAGCCAACAAGGGCACAGTCTCCGGTGGCTTCAGTTCCAATATAGTGCTGGGTACAAATTTAACACCCACTTTAATGCTATTCGCAAGTTGACGAGCAGTCTCGATTTGTTGCTTTAAACTGGCGATGCCAGCACCAAGCTCTTGACCAACCTTTTCAACTTTTGCTTGCTGTTCATCAAGATCATCAGCCAAAGTATTTAATTCGGGAATGTAGCTTTCTACACTATTTAAATGATTTTGCACTTGCGTTATGTCCTTATTCGTTAAATCGATGTCCTTCGATATATTACGGGCTTGATCTAATTCTTTAGTTGTTTGCTTAACAACTGGCTCTAGAATATCTAAGACATCCTTCATTATACTCAAGGCATCGCTGGCATTTTCGTTAGAGCTTTTCCACAAGTCCCGCTGAGAGTCTGCGGGTAAGGCTTCCATTGCTATGTTAACATCTTTTAGATGTTTTTCGGTGTCTTCATTCAGTTTTGATATTTCTTCGACTTTGGCTGCCGAAGCATTAAGGCGGGGCTCCAAATTGCTTTGAACTTTGATGAGAGAATCTCGAGCCTTCTGCAAAAGTTCAGCCGAATCATGGTCTGCCACTCCAGCACGGTCTTCAACGCCGTTCGTTTTCTCTGTAGCATTTCCGGCAGCATATTTGGCTTCTTTGGTAAATTGTTGAGCTGAAGATACAGCGTCTACGATATCCTGATAAGCTGTGGCAGCTCTTAAAGCTGGCTCAGCACTAGATGTCATATGGGCATATTGTTCGCTCAAATCTTGTGCCCGTACTTCCAGTTCGGCCGCCTTCACCTCCGCTTGCAAAACCTCTTTCGATGCCTCAATTGATTTCTTTTCCATATCGGGCAGATCCACATCTATTTGTTTATTAAGTTCTTGCATACCATTTAATGCTTCAACTAAATCAGTAACCTTAGCATCAATCTCAGTTAGAGTTATATCACCGTTTGTATGTAAATGATTCGCATCAGCAATATTTTTTTCAGCTTCATTTTGTTGATCCATTACCGTATCAAATTTAGAATTCTCAAATGCCATCTTATTTAAAGTGTTTAGCCTTTCTACCTCGGCGGATCGGTTGGCAGCTACAAAACTCCAATTATACAAATCTTCTAGTTTATCACTGAACTCCCCGATTTCATCTTTTAACATATTCAAAGATCTATTCTGGGCTTTTGTCGGCTGTATCAATTTAGAAATTTCATACAATAAATCAGTAGCTTTCTTCAAAACCAATTCATTTCTTTCCAAATCATTTGAGGTGGCATTAATGTGATTCAAATATTCTTGAGCTTCAGCCAGAGCTGCATCTATTTTGGTGCTGGCAGCGGTATCTAAATTTCTTGACAACAATTCTACCGAATTTATAGCTCCACGTGCTTCATTAACACTTTTTGCTGCTTCTTCACGCAAACGGCTGCCATTGACCAATAAAGCACCGGCCATTATTCGACTATCTTCAGCATTATCTATGGTCAAATTTACTTGTTTTAAGTACATTTTAGATTCAGTTTCTAAATCGGATACAGTTGATAGCGATGGATCCAAATTAACGCTTTTTGGATCAAGATTTTGAATTTCAGGGACAAGTTTTTCGGCTAATTCATCGAAATAAGTTAACTTTTGATTGGTGAAGAAGGCCAAAGCGACAGATTGGAATTCATCTACAACCGGATCGATTTTGTAGAGCAAATCATCGGTAATATCCAACAGTGCATGGTGACAAGAATCACATTCAAAGCAGCCTTCATCTTTGCGCAATACCCATCTATGGGGACAAGCATCACAACGATCGCCAATTACTCCAGGCAAACATTCGCATTGTCCCGATAGGGGATTACAACCGAAACCTCTCGAAAAACCTTGATTACAATTACATGGAGTGCATCCATCTTTAGTATATTTCCAATGGTCTACGGCACAGCGGTCACATTGGCGTCCCGTCACTCCCGGCTTACAAGCGCATTTACCCGTATGATCATCGCATTGAGTCGAATTCGAAGCCATAGCACACTCACATGTTCTACAACCCGCACCCGAATCATAACCATAGTGATCAGGCTTACAACGATCACATCGTGACCCTATAACATTATCGTGGCATTTACAATCACCCACAAATGGATCACACTGCAGAGTGCCCAAATCTTCACAATCACAGCTTTGGCAATTTTTCAAATCGACAGCGTCACCATAAAAACCGGGAGCACATAAATTACAAGCCACACCAAATGTATTATTCAGACAACGCAAACATTCGCCAGTCAAAGTGTCACAGGAACCCGGCTCTTCTGGATTTATATTGCCAGAACATTCGCACGGCTTACAATAATCACCAGGCGTCTGTGGATGTCCATAATAACCATTTGAACAGAATTCACAACGTGGTCCCGTATGGCCAGGCATACAATCACAATGAATTTCATCGCCTGCATCTGAAATCTCGCAACCAATGGCAAAATTGTTACCAGGTATGGGCAAGGGACAAGCACAAATCATACAGTCATGCGGTGATCCATAAGTGGCGTTTCCATAATAACCTTCAATGCACATATCACAATGATCACCGGTTGTGTAATGTTTACAATCCTCACATATGCCGGTAATGCAGTCGCAAGTATCAGCATGACCATTACACTCACAAGGTATGCAATACCCACCATACGGACCGTTAGGATCACGATAATAACCAGGAGCACAATCTTCACAAGACAAACCACTATAACCGGGTGGACAGTGACATTTCTCTACCGCCAAAAACTCGTAACCTTGCTGATTATGATCATCATTGTTATCGGCCGCTAACGTCAGATATACATTGGAGAGCTGTGCTATCAATGTTTGTTGCCAATAATTAGCCCGTATATAAATCATAATTAAATTACGCAAAGCCATCATAAAGTCGGCACGACTAACGGGCTTGCCATCCTGCGTTAAAAAGTTATTCTCCACCATATGAACACGATTCTTAAAAATCTGATTGCTAGAAGGCTGTTCATAACTTTGATGGACCAGAATATGATCTTTGCTAACGAGTATAACATCGGGAGCTATCAAAGGCTTGCCCGAAAATCCAGTCGAATAGTATAAAGAATAGACCAGTTCGCCACCGTAAGCCGATATGTGACTATTTTGACCTGCTAAATAGTCTAAAACACCAAAAAATACTACCGACTCATCGTGAAAATCATTAATGCCAGCAAATGTAAAGTCCGCTTGTATTGTAGTGTCATTGATAAACAACTCCTCCGGGGGTATATCCCAAACATCGAAATTCACAAAATTTTCATTGAAGTTTGCCGTATTCAAGGATACATTTGTCAGCAAACTGACATTAAAGATGCGTAGATAAGCACTCTCACAACGAGAAGTCTTACCGAAACAGAAACACGTTGTGCAACCATCCGGGTTAACGTATTGCAAATTATACGTTCCTTCCATACACTGATCGCAGTCGCGGCCAACGACATTCTTCTTGCAGAAACAAGCGCCATCTACTTTGTCACAAATTTCCAACTCTGTACCAGCCACATTGCAAGCACACTTATCGCAGCGGGGAAAATCAAAGTAGCCACTAATGCATGTATCACAAGCCCGACCTTCAATATTCTGCCGGCATTCACACGAACCATTCAACATGTCGCATTGGGTATTACCATGTGCCACCCCCAATAGATTACAGTTGCAATCTTCACATCCAATGATCTGATGATAGCCATAAGTGTTCGGTACGCACTTGTCACAATTCGCACCCATAACATTGGGCGGACAAACGCATTCACCGGTATGAGGTTCACAAGTAGCGGTAGAAGGACAACTGCAAGGCTTACAATTGGGAAAACCATAATACCCAGTACGACAGGCACTACACTGTCTGTTGATAATGTTGGGTTTACATTGGCATTGACCCCCAAAGGGATGACACTCAAAACTGGTAGAACCGGCATAATCGCAATTGCAAGGTAATGCCCCGCCATTATAATCAGCTGTCAAAGAGAAAACGGCCTTCTTGCAGAAATCGGAAGCATTGTGCGTAATAAAGAAATGCTCTTGACCACATTCCTGTATAAATTCTTTGGTCTGATCGAATGTCTCCTCCACCAGCAAATCATCATTAAACTGATCGACTGGCACAACAATCAAGTAGTCCAACCACAAACCTTGGGGCCGGTTATTAGTGATTGTAAACTTGAAATCGTCTTCAATATTAAACCACCATTCATCTCCACTGGGACGTATAACGCCACGACAACCAGCACTTGATGGACAATGATTGACATCAAATTTCCCATCATACTGATTCCTACCCGCCGTCAGTGTATACAACACATGATAATTAGGATGATGGGGTTGATAGTATTTAACTAAAATCACATAATTTCTCGGTTCTGATACTTTCGACTCGATAACAATAGTATTCTCTTCTCCTTCACGATTATCCAAATAAATAAGTTTTACACGTTCATCCAATACGGCATAGGGCGGTTTATTGAGCGTTATACGATCGTCATGATCCGTTTCAAATTCGATTTTCTTTGAATCGGGTACAGAACGAAATTTCGGGGTGACACATTGTTCATTGTGTATAACACAAACGGGACTTGGTATAACGTAATTAACGGACCATTCTTCAGCTGGTATGGCTGTCACCGCAATAATGGCCACTTTTTCAGCATCATCAAAGTCAGCATAAACTACCACCGGCTTAGAATCTTCCTTGTTAATGGTAAAGATCTTTTCACGTATTTGTTCATCAATGATGGGTGTACGACAAGCCATTGAATAGAGACACGGATAAACGGTGGTAGAGCCATAATTATCTTTATCATCACCCAATCGTAAACGTATAAAACCCGGCTCAGTATATGACCGTTCACTAACATAATCGATTACAAAGACATAGCGACCACTGTGCGGTACATCGACAATATAATTCAATTCTTGTTGGGATGCCGTTATCATGGGTATATCACCAATATGATTAATTATTGTCAAGTGATCTGGGTCACTGTAAAATTCATTGGGATTTGTGGGCTTGCCATTGTCATTGATTACGAATGGAACGACAGCAGGTTGGAAGCTGAACACAAAAGAAATATCATAAAAAAGAATAAAGGAAATAGAGTTTTGGAAGTGTAAAGAACCGCCTCCTACCCATCTAGTGAAGCATATTTATAGTGACGACACATTTCCATATTATCCAATTCACAGGGGGTGGCTACTTTGCGCGTAAGAATCGATGCTTCATAATAGGCAGCCGGCAACAAAACGAAATAGTCTAACATAACATTTTTATTGCTCTTGGTGATGAGTGTATATTTGCCCGGATCCAACACCACAGCCGAAGGCTTTTTCCCTTTATCACCCGAAACTGTTACGAATTGTGGTATAGCAGTAGGACGTAACAGAACCTTAACACTGTGAATTAATTTTATATTTATTTAAATAATTATTGAGGTTGTCTACCAAACAGTCTTACTTTTGATCTACTTCCAGAGGATTCTCCGATTGTATTAAAATATTGGCCGTTACATTAACGGGATTTTGATTAACATAACGTATAACGATACGATATACCGACGATTTGAATACCGCCAATTCATTACGTACCTCATTTTGTATATCATTGAACACCGCATAACCTTTGCTACTGAAACCGGGAAATACTTTCTCATCAAACTGATAACGTACCTGTGCTCCAGATGGCTGATAGCCATTCTCGTATTCATATTGAAACTGATAAAGTGTGGGGAAGTAATGTGTAGTCAGTGGTTGGGTACAAGCTCGTCCAGTTATACGAGGATGACATTTACATTGACCATTTGTTTTATCGCAATCTATACGCCACGAACCACCCACATCACAATTGCAATCTTTACAACCAAATAAGGTGGAGCCGTCCAAATCGTATGTGCCATCTTTGCAATCTTGACAAGTGCGTCCCTGCGTGTGAGGCTTGCAAGTACATTGGCCCGTTTTTGAATCACAAGTATCCAAATAACCGATGGTACCATCTGTCCAACAGTCACACATTTCACAACCATCCGGATTACTGATATTTAGATTCCAATACAATGGCTGACATTCATTACAGATACGCCCACTAACGCGTTCTTTACACTGACACAATTCACCCACTGGTACTGAACCACAGCCAGCAAATTTATCAATAACACCGGCCGGATCACAATTACAATCCTCACAATTGGGAAAATTATAAAAGCCCTCCTTACACGAATCACACAATTTCCCATCAAAGTTCGGCAAACACAAACACTGACCATCAGCATTACACGTAACACCTTCCGAACCGTGAACATCGCAATTGCAAGCTGAAAAAAAAGAAAACTTATAAAGTACAGGCCAAAGGAGAAATGAGGGGAAAACTTACCCAAACAATCTGGATAACTGAAATATCCCGCTGAACAGAGAGTACACTGTTTGCCAGCAAAATTATTCAAACAATTACATTTGCCGGTATTGTCACATGTTATAGCGGAACTTCCCGTAGCCGAACAATTGCACGGTTTACACGATGGATAATTATAATACCCTGGCAAACACTGATCACAACGTGAACCACCAAAACCTTCACGACATATACACTGGCCGCTACGCTTATCACAAATCTCCTCTTCTGTGCCCTCCACATCACAATCGCAATCTACCCAGGATCCGGATAAATCATTATTTTAGTATAAAGAGAGAACGATAATGAACTGGAGAAAATAATAAACTTACATTGACATTTGGGATAATTATAATAACCGTGTTTGCAACGTTCACACTGATCACCACCAAAACTGCTCAAACATTTACACTGACCGGTAACCAAATCACAATCATTACTAATCGAACCAATTTGATTACACTCACAGGCTGTAAAAAAAAGCATGTAAATGTCCTATATTTGGTAAGTATTTTTATCTTATGATCTTTCTTTAGAGCGGAAGCTCACAAACATGTTAGAGCTCTAGCAGCGGCGGAATATTAATTTTTTACATTTTCTAATTCAATTATTACTTCAGCCATATAGTCCAACGGAAATACATTTTTTATAAAATTCAAACTCTTTTTAAACTTTAATTCTATCTAAAGTGTGTCTGTACATCCGTCTATTCATATTCACAAGTTTCCAATTTACAAATCAGAAGCTGGAGTGGCATATTAAAGTAGTAAACTTTTCTAACCATAACTTTTTTATTAGATTTCTTAACGATACCTTGCCTTCTTTACTCACCTTTACACTCGGGAAATGAATAATAGCCTTCGGCACATTGTTTGCAATAATGGCCCGAAAAATTGATCTTACAGGGACATTCACCATTCACAGCCTCACAATGATAACCATCTGTACCGTTTAAATTACATTCACATTCGCGACAATTTGGATAACCGTAATAACCATAAGCGCACGTATCACAACTCGGCGGTTTAAAGGCTTTGCGACACTCACAAATGCCCGTCTCCTCCATACAATTACCCGTTGAATAGAAATAATCACATTGACAAGCTGGAATCGCATAAGAAACATTAATAGTTTCGCTCAAAAGGAAGCTTGTCTAATTCTTAAGAAAACTTACGTTGACAAACATCTGTTTCATTCCAATGCTTACCAGCTGGACGATAATATTTGGACTTGCATTTATTACAATTAATACCTTCAGTATTGTGCTGGCAGTTTAAACATCGCCCACCACCATCATAGCGTCCATGAATGTCCAACGACAAACGTTTACGATCAGTCTCCTCATCATAAACACACTCATTGGTGTGGCCATGACAGTTGCATGCTAGAAATATTTAGTTTCTAAAATAAATCCACATATTCTTGGTCATTGTTCATCTTACGTTCACATTCAAAAGCTCGGGCATTGGTATTTTGACGCCACTTCTTTTGCTCAAAACCGGGACAACACTCATTACATTGTATACCACACGTATGATGCTGACAACGACACGCCAATATTCTAACCGGACTTTTCGGATCTTTTACATCACACGTATCAGCGTGACCATTACACATACACCTACCGCCTATAGAAATATCTTTTATCGAATAGAAATAACGTCTAGTGACGGTTGGATCTTGGCGGGCCACCGACATCAAATGTCCCAACAGATTTTTTGTACGCAACAAACGAATACGTACATTGGTGGCACGAGTCCATTCTTGTAAGACGGATGAATTGAAATAATTTGTAGAGGATGGGCGATCATTTAACAGCATCACTGGTATTTCACCATTTTCTAAGGGGACAATTTTCGAATATTCGGTCGTACATATAACATCATCATCGTTCGTTATTGGTTTGTAGGTGTCTTTGCCAAAATACGTTTCACAGTCGGCGGGCGTATCGGAAAAATGTTGCCACGGAGTCCATGTTTTGCCATAATCACTTGATTTTTCCAATGTCCACAAACCAGGACGTGGTGAATTGCCCATACGTATAAAAAGATAGGCAACATGAAATTCCTAATACATACCAGAGAGAGACAGAGAGATTAGAGATCAATTATTGTAAGTGTTTTATAACATACTTTAAGGCTTATATTGAAAATGTTTTTGGTTTTAGAGGACTGTGTATAAATGACCTTGCTACAGGATGCAAGGTAAAGTATAAGCAATATTTTTATATACATAGCAGTATATTATATAATATGAAGATGATAATTAATATTTTAAAATTTACAAGAATTATATCATCATCATACTGTCATTATTGGATCAAGATAATTATATATATTTATAATTACTCCAACTATTGATGTGTCAAAAATGGGCATGGTCGGATAGCAAAAACATTTACAATTCACAAAAAACCATGCTCAGCATAAAACTCGACTTGTAATCTGATACATAATATATACACTATTAGATGGATAATCATGCACCTGCCACGCCCAATGTTATATGTAGGTGTGAAGGTTATTCAAGTTTGGACCTAAGCCAAATTTAGTTGCTTTTTTTTACTTGTTATGTTTAAAGACTTTTGACAGTAACTTTATATATTTGAGGGCAGTGTTTTCTTTTGGCAGAGAAACTATTTCCAACACAATATGTTTTAAAACAAATGAGCAAAACATTCTTTTTTATTGCTTTAATAATTATGATATATATGTATGTATACATATAAGGCCTATTGGTTTATTAAACATCAAGCATTCAAGCATATGCGAACACTATATGCGTAGGGTATAAAAATAGAATTTGTTTTTAAGTTGTTAAGTTATACACTACACTACCAATGGGCATAATAAAATTATTGCCACGCCCTTTTTTTATATAGATGTTGAGAGTATTTAAGATATGCTTTAAGCCAAATGTAGTTTTTTTTTTTAATTTTTTTCAATTTTCAAAGAATTCTGGTTCTCTTCTCATTTTTAATTGAAGCAAAACTAAGTTAATAATGCATTATGAAAACATACAAGTATGTATGTATATATAAATGTACTGAATAAGAGTAGTTTATCTTACTTTTGTATTCACTGCTTAGTTACTTATCTAAAATACACAATAGCTACTGTTTTACTTGAATGCACTTTTACTACAGACATTCATTATGGACACTACGCTATAACCACAAACATATATACACTCTTAATATAAATTTTGTTGTTAGAAAACGATTCTTGTTATGGATCCATCATCTTCAAAACCTCTTGAAAGGATACAACACTTGGATTATAATTGACTTTTGATAGTTTGAGATGCTTTGAATATACAGCATATAATAGTCACATTAAGCCAACATTATTAGCATTATTATTACACATTTTCTTGTTCTTCTTCTTGTTCTTGGTTTTTTTAGTTTTTTTTTGTTGTATATGCACAAAACAAATATTTGGTTCAAGAAATTAAAACTGTATTGTAAGCATTTATCATTGAATATGATCTCATCATATGAACTTTAGTAAAGGAAATGTTGCTAATATAAACACACACAATGTATTAGCAACAAACAAACACACATACGTGCCACATTATAATATGTACATACATACATACTTTTCTAAATGAATGAAAATACAAACCATATAGTATTTTAAAACCATTTTATCACCCTACACTTTCAGGAAAAGGCCTCAAATTATGATACAAAATTTAAGCTCAATATCTTAAAATTTACTAAAATGAAAGTGCCAGGCACACGGACATACGGACATACATGATGATCGACTCAGTTTTTGATGCTGATCAAAGTGTATACTTTGTAAATTGTAAAGTGTTGAAATAACAAACAGATATGCGGATAACCGGACATCAATATCTACATAAATCGATGTAGATTTTGATGTTAAGGAAGAATAAATATACTACATATACTGGGCATTGCAAACTTATATACATCCCATAATAAGGAAGTTATAACAAAAATTTATATACATATATATGTTGCTATCCAATGCTATGGTTTACTAAATGCACCTCATAAATGTTGTGAAAACTCAAAACTTTGACTAGCACACACCATTAAATGTAAGTGTAAAGCAAACGTGGAATGACGGACACATAATTCTTCTTTTTAATTGTCAGCATTTATATACATATATACACTTTTGCTTGTAGCATAACTTTTTTCTACATATCTACAATATATACACACAAGTTGTATGCTGATAAGCGTCTTAGCATGTATAAACTAAACTATGTCCATAAATATTTACAATGTATGCTTGAAGACTCATTTCCTTTTCTCAATATTTTAAAAAATAAAAAAAACTCAACATAAACAAGTGATTTGATAACGTTATGAAAGAAAATTTTATATAAAATATTTTTTTAATGTACTCCAAAGCCGTCTATAATGCTCCTTAATTCATTATTATTATATGTGTGATAAAATTTTTAAAAAACAATTCTTATTATTATTATAATTTTTTTCAGTGTAGTGCCTGTGTTTTTATTTTTAAAACATCTTTAGGGTTTTTTAAGTGTTCATTGGTTTATAAGATTCTTTCGTTTGTGCTTTTTCTTTTTCTTTTTCTTTTCCTTTTTTAATCGCTGCAATTTTCTTAAAATTCCTTTGAAATATATTTTCGACATACACACACATACCTGACCGAAATCAATGGTTAAGTTGACTTCATTGAATTTCATGCCACGCGATAAAGGAGGACTTTGCCACCATGATTCGGTCCCATCGATAGCATGTTCGGGTGCATGATTCTTTTCAGGAATACTGGGATCACAATAATCACAGACCTAAAAACAACAACAACAACAATAATAATAATCATGAAAATATTATATTACTCTATGTATACATATATATAGAAACCCACACATATTATTTTTCAAATTAAAAACCCAGACACACCAACACATGAATAACTCACACACACAAACAAATGAGCTCATGCTAGATAAATATTACAGTGGCTGTATATAAAGAATAATTTTAAGTAAAAGTCAAACACAACGAAAGTGCTTTTGTGTGATTTTTACTTAAAGTTATTATTTATATTAATAATTTTGTCTGTACGTCCATTACATGAAAAGTGATTGAAGAAGCTCAAAAATGACCTTTAACAGACTAAAATTCACCACACATCACTCTGCATTCAAAAAGCTACCATTGACCAGCTTTTATTTTAACAAAATTACGACACGCCCACTATAGTAAATTATTAAATTCCGCCCACATACATAAGGGCGTGGTTAACTACCTGATCCATCTTCAATGATTGCATTAGGATCCCACCCCCAACCAATAAACCATAAACCAAATAGAATTTTTTTTTTTCTGTTACTTGTTACAAAAGTCTTGTGAATGTAAATATACCGTTACTATGCTTAACAAGATGCCCGTAATGTTGTATGTTTATGTTAAACATTATTAAATAAGTTATTAGTGTGTACAAGATGAGAGTTTTTATGATAATCAAATGGCGTGACTGCATAGCTATGCAATGAACTGTGTGAAGTCACACACAAAACCCTTGAATTCTTGTACGCATAGAAACTCGTTTCCCCACACACGTTACACACTCACATATTACTCAATATGTGACTATATACATATAACACATGATCACACACACACATATACATGTATATGTGCACATAAAATAGTACACATACCTGGCCTTGTATGACCGAATAATCGATGTGATCATTTTCCGTATTAGCGCCCACTAATTTACAATACAATTCGGGCCCATCAGTATCCATGCCGCATGTAGCGGTAGCATAAATTTTACGGCCTGTAGCCAAATTAAAATATGGTGGCGTTAATTCGGCATTAACTTGTGGCATAAATAGCCCAACTAACAAAGCCACGCCCGTACTGATAACCACAATCAGTGATGATGGTGTTACATGTTGCAAACCCATCATAATGAGTGTTTGTTATACTCTCTAAACAAGAGTTATTCTAATCACTCTCACTCTCTCTCTCTATCGTTTTTCTCTCTTTTTTTCAACACTCTCACTTATATATTAATATCCTCCTTTATCCTTAATAATTATTCTCACTTTCACTTTTTTCACAATTTTTTTTTTAATTTTTTCCGTTTTATATATTTTATCCGACCATCCCAACCGTACTGGATGGCTCTTCGCGAGCAACTGATTTTAACCACATCATAATACTATTCTTAATGCCTTGTATGTTTGTTTTTTCCTCACTTGTTACTGTTGGGTCAATTCTTATCTTAAAACTTCATCATCATCATCATCATCAACTCATGGAGCGCTAATGTGTGCGTACATGTCTCAGTTGGCATTCTGTTAAAGACGTCTACGTCACTCTTATTATTAAATACACTCACATAACATGTGTGTAAACAAGAAATGTAAACGATCTCTCAGGTCAAAACAAAAGTGAGAAGAAAAATAAACAAATGGATGGAAGCCGGCCGGCCGGTGGCTACTGTTTGTTTTGCTATAAGCTTTGTTTATTATTTATTACAAAATTTTTTGTATTTATTAACCCTGAACCCTGCATAGACATTATGGTACACTACAGGCTTTATAATGCACCAGTATATATATATACAAACAACATAATTAAAATAAAAGTTCTTCTGATTAGTCCCAGCATAGATAGAATCGTCTAACAGGCACGCCCACAATTTATTTAAAAACCTTTCTTTGGGTAAAATCTGATGTGGAAGTTGATAGGAGTACACTCACTAATAAAGAGCGTAATTAGATATTTGCCACGCCTACATTTTGTCTTAAGTTGAACTTTAGTTTTTTACTTATTGTCCTTAATATGTAACTGTTAAGGAAAATACATAACATTAGAGCATATAAGGTTAATAGCCACGCCCACAATTAATAAAAATCTCTCTCTCTCTCTCTTTTTAGCATTGAAGTTGAAATTTGTTATATGGAAGTTGATGCGTAGTTGATACTAATAAAACACTTAATCAGATACCTGCCACGCCCACATTTTCACCTAAATAAATTTAGTTTATTTATTGTTGTTGTTGATATTTAACTAATAAAGACATTATCGGTTTATGGTCACGCTCACAATCAATAAAAATCTCTTCCTCAACCACAAACATTTTTCATTTAAATTGAAATTTGTTTTACTTAGATTTATACAATAACTAAGTGGGCGTAACAAAAATGGATAGGAACGCATTATATACACGCTCTACAATGTACCAAAAAACCTTATTTGGGATATAATCCAACTAATAAATTGGTATGTACATCATACACAAATACCTTTGCCACTCTCCGAGTTTATCTACAGGTGTAGAGGATAGTTAGGAAAGCCTAAGCCAAATTTGGCTTTACATTATACCCTACACCACAAGGCAATAAATTGATTATATGATGTTTGCGCGAATGTTTGTACTTTTCAAATAGCAAACCTTTAATAATACTATTGAGAAACAAAATCTTACCATGTCCGTCTGTACATCCATATATTTTCATGTCGCATTTTATCCAAGGACAATAAATATTGAAAACAATCCTGATTAATTCATATCTTAAAACACCTCACCATATAACGTTTTTAGAAACCCTTCCCCTATAACGCTTTTTCACGAATGACAGGCTTTCACTTAAACAAGGTATAAATATAGGGTATTAATAGGTCGGTTAGAAGTGATTATAATAATATAAATCAAAACCAAATCAAATATGCAATATTAATGACTTAATCAATAAATCAATCAATCAAAAATGTGTTTATTGCCATATCGGCGCCTTCACCATATACTAAACTATGATATGTTTTTACAATGTAACAATTTTGTTGTTTTGGTCCGTTTATTTATTATAAATGTGTTGAAAAGCTGGTATCCGCATTTAAATTGTTTTTTTATTTATTTATTTAGGTAATCTTGGGTATAGAAGCGAGCAATGAAATTTCACACGTTTTTGATCAACTTAAAATTCGTTACAATTGTGTACAATTTACAAATAATTCATGTCAATGAAAAGGGTGTAATTATATATATATATATACTTCAATGTACTAAAATTCATTCATTGAGACTTTTTCATCATACACCAAGACTGAGTTGAAAGGTGTGTCAACGACCCACTTGCAAATACTTTTATATAACAAACATTACAAGTGACATTATGTAAACACTATTATATGCAAAACTCATTAAACAAACCCTTTTTTAATTGTAACGATCGAAAAAGAATCAAAATCTGAATCAATTTATCATGTCTGTCTGTCTGTCTTTAAGATATTTTTGCTGAAATTTGTTATAAAGATTAATATTATTATAAATGGTATAAAATAATATCATTTTTCACATAAATATACAAATAGTGGGCATGGCAGCTACTTAATAACCTACGGTTCGTGTAAATCGATTCCGTTTTTGATGCTAATCAAGAATATATATACTTTGTATAGTTTCTAAAGCCTCCTTCCGAATGTTGCAAATGGAATAACAAACTTAGTATACCTTAGCATCCTACAGAGTGTACATAAAAAGTATAATTTTAGCAAGAAACCCTTTTTTGGCGTATTATGACAACAACAACCAAAGTTGAGGAATGCAACAAAAACAACAAAACGCAAAATTAAAGAACGCAACAAGTTGCCGTTCGAAACGAACATTGTTTTCCAACTTTATATAGTTTTGTTTAAAAGCCTTGCTTTTACAACAACCCAAACAATCACGTTTAAAAAAACCGCCTGTAAAAGTGGGCCAATACATAACAGTGTGTTTGTACGTATGTGCGTGTGTATATGTGCATGTGTGTGGCTATATATATATATAAAAAGAAGTCTTACAGTGTTTGGCCCCACAGTACAAATAGATTTAACTTAAGCCGTTTGAGTTTTCAACTTCATTTCCGTTCTAAGCGTGGTAGAGTTAACAACAATAACAACAACATCAGTATCAATAACCAAAAATAAATGGTATTATTAAGAGTGTTAAAATATTTAGTGGGTTCGTTTCTTTTTCATTTTATGATTTTTGATATCAAAAAAGAATAATTTTTGTTTTCCATTTAAAAGGTTGTTTTCGTCGCATTTGTCACGAAGTCACTGAACATATGTTGGCTATAAAAGTGTTACGTTATCGTTTATTGGCAAATGATTAAATCCAACAACAGTAATATAAGCACAAACACACATACATGTAAAAAAACAAGTTAAAAATTTTTATAAAATTGCGTGCAGGAATAATTATAATAAACAATAAAATGTAAATAGAAAAGATTTATATTTTCCTTTAAATTACAATGCATTGCATGCAGCATGCTATGGTACTGTACTGGTAAGCTGCTTTAGTCTTCTACACCATTTATATGGTACATGGATACTAGGAATGCTAATAAATACAAAAGGAGCGCGAAATAGAATTACAAACGTTTTTTGAATCAATTTTATAATGTCCGTCCATTCTTCATGAAATCCTGTACTCTTAATTCGGATTAAATTTATAGTACTGTACACATCTCTAGCGGCATGGTAGGTACTGTTTTACACTCTCTAATAGGCTAGAGGCATAACACTTGGATCTAATGTGAAGGATTGAGGGTTCGATACCTACAACAGTGGAACCAGTGTGGGATGATAAGGTGTTTTTAAAATGTTTTTTATTAAGGACGATAATTTCTATACAGGGGTAAGTTAATTGGCTGAATTAATTGGCTTAATAATTACTGTGTGAAATTTGGACCTGATCGGGCTATATATAGAACCTCTCCTCATGTAAAGTTATACAATATCTTAAAAATAAATCTTTTTGAGGAAAATAAATAATGTTTGACAAAATTTCTGGAACAATAGTTAATTGATTTAACAACTAACTGAGTGAAATAGGGACCCAATGGGACTAAGTTTAGAACTCCTTTCCTTATATAGACTTTTTTTATGAAGGGACTATTTAAAGAAAACAATTAGTATTCACGGATACAATGCAACTAATTATAAAATACATTTAACTTAACACTTAGTGTAGAGTATTAAATGATCGATAGAATAACTTGTTTTTTACATAATTGAACCACCATAAAATTGCCAAAAATCAAACTGAAAATCAAACTATGTTTAGATGTTTGTAACATTTACGCAATTTACTTAAACTCCCCAACAACAAAATCATACCAAACTGATACTCGTTCAGTGGCAAATGTTTTTACAATATTTTTATATATAAATAAATGCAAAAAGTAGTTCTATGTCGTAAAAACCAAACTCTATGTAAATATGTATGTATTGTACATACATTATGAATCCATTGGTGCGTTAAAGTTTTAGTTCCGAGGTGACCATATATGATTTGGTGCAGTGGTAGCAGTTTGACCAAGACCAGGCATGTATGCTAAAGGCAGTCTCACGGTCGTAGTTTTTGAGATATTGGGCTCAACTTTTGTACACAAGCACTTTTAGTTTTTGCAGGCAGATTGTTTCTTTTTAAATGAGCAAAATCGATTTTGAGCCACGCCCACAATCAACTAAAATCTATATATCCGCCACAAAAATAGGGCTACAAAGTTGAAATTTGGTAAAAGTATTTATAGTTATCCCATCCATCGATGTGCCAAAAATGGGTGTGGTCAGTTAGCAAATACGCCCAAAATTTATAAAAAACCATACTCAACGTACAACTCGACTTGCAAACTGATACGTAATACATACACTATTAAAGGGCGCCATCATATACTTGCCACGCCCACCGTTTGTATGCATATGCGAAGGGTATTTAAGATTTGACCTAAGCCAAATGTAGTTTTCTGACTTAATCATACTGCGATTTATTTAGAGCTTCAGAAATATTCGTCTTTACCATATAAACTGCGACGACTTGCCCATACCTGGAGTTACATACATGCAATTATATTCTCGTCTAGTTTTATTTTTATCTCTTTCTTATAAACAAGACGATTTTTTCGGGCATTTTTCAAGCCAAGGACACACAAGCAGTTTGTAGTTGTTGAATAATGGTTTAAATTAACACTAAAAAAAATGTATATCCAATTATTTTTATAAGAAAAAACATGATTTGTACATAATAACACGGAAAAGCAAAGAGTTCAAAACTACAATAAAATTTTATGCGATAGAAAATCACCAATTTAAGCCACATTTTGTGGTTTTCTTTTTTCTAAACTTTTCAAAATTCAATATTTACTAATAGAATGTTATGAAAGCAATAGTAGATAATAGTAGTAATAAAAAAGTTTCAGAAAAATACACCTTGCATGCAAACAGAATTTGATGTTATTAAAAATACATAAAACACCGAATGGGTTAAAGCTGTATCTTATCAAGTAAGAAAAGTCGGTTCTAAACAACATTTTAATACCCTATGCCACATTCATCCACTAATTGTGCTTTGGTTGGATGAATTGAATCACTAAACCTGAGTTCTTAGTTAAATGTAACATGTGGACTATACTTGGAATAAATTTCAGCCCAATAGCTCAATTGTTCTGGGTTTTATTTAACTACAAAATTGTTATGTTCTTATTGAAGAACCCTTTATAAATTCCAACGATAGATTTAAATCAATATTTGGATCGGATAGACCCCTTTTCTTAAACCGGAGTAAAGAAAGCTCGAACTTATTTTCAATTTAAACTGAAAATGGTGTAAATCTTATTTTTTTGTACAATATTTTTCGGTGCTTTCGTGAGAGATTCTCTCTTTCATATTATATACTCTACAGCGGGTATTTCCCCCTATACGTTCACAGAGGGAATGCATTAATTGATGTTTAATTGGTAGAGAATAAAAATCCATCCAAATATCTGTTTTTTTAATAACTGATGACAAATCCAAGTGAATTATGTGAAGTTCAGTTCAAAAGTACGACTGAGCTTATCGAGTGAAGTGGGCATTTAAATTATTAAAAACAATTTACGGCAATACAGTCAATATTAGGAAATTGAGTCATGAAACTATTAGCAATCATTATTTTTGGTAAGATAAGGGTTTTCATTCATAAAGAATTCAAGTCAATTTCATATTTTTTTTTTCAGTTATTTTAACAATTTGTGGAACATTGTATTGTCAGGGGCCGGGAAGCCAATGCCCCTCATATTGTCCATTAAATTATGCACCCGTGTGTGGTTTCAACGGTAGGTGTTATAAAGTATTTAGCAATGATTGCGCTTTAAAAGCAGCCAACTGTGGTCTACCTGACAGTAAGTGTCCATTTTTTTTACCCTGTCATAGATTTACTCTAACATTTTCAATTTAAAAATTATAATAAATACTCTCTTTCTCATTTGTAGAGTTCCAGGAAGTCAATCTTAGCGGTTGCTCTGGATCTGGTGCACGTTTATGTTCAAAGTAAAAAATAATTATAAATCTTTTAAAATCTATTATGTAGTGTAAATACATTTCAACAAAAGAAAACAAAAACAAACAAAGAAAACTAGAAAAGTTGCAAAAAAGATTCCCTACACCTAGTTGAGAGGGGACTAATCCCTTCAGGCTTCAAATTATCAGGTATACAATTTTTCCCCAATTTCAATAAAATACGATTTTTTTCAAAATACTTGCAAAGATTTTTCGATTACGATTGATGAAAAAACTTAATCAAAGTGGGCACCCTTCTAATCTATTTCATTCTTCGGTGCTTAAAAAAAAACTGTTATCCAATTCAAATTCCAACAGCCATCTATTCCGTTGCAATAAATGGACAAGAGATTAAAACGATTCAGAAAGGATCTCATGATTATTAGCTTAGTAACACAGTTTCTGTTCTTCTACTCCTTTTTCTATTCTTCTTCTTCTTCCTCCTCATCTTCTTCCACTACTCCTTTCCCTTCCCCTTCTTTTTGAAATTTTTTTTATCTACACAAAATCATTTGAATTTCTATAAAAAATCAATAATTTATTAATTGAAACTTTTTAAGCTTTTACAGCATTTTGCAATAACTCTAAAATTTTACTAACAATACTATTCAAAGCTTTATTGTTTGTGGCCGTGTAACGTTTTAATTTCTTTGAATTTGGATTTGTTGTTACTGTGGTTGTCTCAGCTTCTGTTGTTGTTTGTAATAATTTCAATAACGGCATATTACGTTTAAGAAATAACGGCCATCGATAATCGTTTTGTAATGTCATTCGTTCCGTTGTTGGTACGTCATTCTGCTCTTCATTATAATCAGGATTTGTTAAGATATTTATAATTTTTTCACGTAATTTATATGAAGGACTATACGGTTTACCAGAACAATTTAATAGGCAAACTATAAATTAAATAATAAGAAAGTAAATATATTTTTTTTAAATCATTTCCTTAAATAAAAAGTTTCTGCTTAACTTACCTGTTATTAGGATATTAATAATAAGCCAACTTTGGATAGTTTTCATTTTTGTAGGATTTTTAATACTTTTAATTATTAAATAAATTAAATTTATTTCAATAAATGCCGTTCAACTTATACCAGTACCGAGCTATTGTAACTTGTTTATATAGTGAAAATTCTTAAACTTAATACGTGATTAATACAACACTTAACTTCATGTTTGTACACTTGTTCATACCATTTCCGTAAGTTTTTTTTTTCAAAAATCTAAATAATATCTCAAGAAGAATCACGTCAAGATATTTAATATCTTGTAATCTGCAAGGTTGGTATTAATGAAGAAGTCATGCGAGATGGAAGAAATTTTTAATGAAATATTCACCGTTATACAATATGAATTTAGAGAAGTGATTACAAGACCACAAAGCACGTGCTTGAGCGTCATAATCTGAATCGATCTAACCGTGTGTTTGTGCGTTTGTGTGTATAGCTGTGGTTGGCGCAGTCACATTTGTTACATTTTGAGCCTTACTCATATTCTTAGTTTTTCATACATAATTTGATCGTTGAGATAATATATAAAAGCGTACTGAATTGTTAAAAGAAAGTTTTATAGTATATTAGCCACGCCCACAAGGGGGCATCCCAATCTTAAGCCAAAGTTATGCTTATTAAACATAAACTTTTTTGATATTTTGAAGCTCAATCAATCTCAACTATGTATGCACATACCATACAGCGGAAGTGTCTGGTGTTTATATAAAATTTTAATCTTAATTTTTCTAGTTATGCTAACCAAAGTGAAGTTTGTGCTTTTTTAACTCAATTAGCCATTAGCTAGTAATCATATATAAATCCTAAATAATATCCTGTAAGGATTTCTTTAGATGTACTACTTAAAAAAAATTACATTAAGGAATGTATACTGTAAAAAAAATGTCTCTAAACACTTGTACATACTTGTTCCCCCATCCAATGAACTGCCGCTAGGAGATATGAACCAAGTTTACATATTAATCCAAGTGCTCAATAAATTCTATTGAAAAACTCTATCGCCGTTTCTTTTTATCTTGTTTACGTTGTTTGTGAGATTTTCTTGCATTATTTTGTACATCAGTGGTGGGATTTTTTATTATATTCTAAAATTAAAAGTAATTGTATTTATAATCAATCATTAGGCTTTGATTTCCTTTCCTTACATACCTCAGATCTTTGCATAGTTTGTTGTTCCTCAACTCCGCTCATTGGCAATAGAATTGCAGCTGATATGCAAGCCAATTGAAAGAATGCTCCAAAATAAAGGCCATAACGTAAAATTACACTAAAGAATCCATTATCTTCGTATTTATCCAATATATTTGTATGCTCTGAGGACATTGTTAATAATTTTCCATAAATTTTATGGAGATGTCTGCAGAAAAAGTCCTTTTGAAAACATTTGATGTTTTTCTTATATCTTTTCGGTGGCTGATATATTTCATATAGTTTAATTATGCAATAAAAGGTTATGCACTTGAATGGAGTATTACGGTAATATGTACGAAATGAAAATGAAACAGAATTCTTGCATTTACGCGTATCGAGATATACACGAATATTTTCAAAACCTCTTTAGGCGTCCTTTATGAAATGGACTCATTTTTTCAGATGATATCTGAGGATGCAATGGTCATGTAAAAGTTTGAAATCGCTTCTACAATTGCCAAAAACTCCTGAGACTGATTGGGAGCTATTAGAAATATTTTAAACCTTTCACTGGTCTGACGTACACCTTAGAAAAAGTTTTAGGTAATACACCAAATTCTCTTTTTACACGATAGATGCGTTCCCAAAAAATTCGTGCCAAAAAAGTTCCTTTAAAAACGATATTGGCCAAATGGAAGAATAGTAGATTGGTTCCAGAAAATTGAAAATCGTGTTAAAACAAAACAATTCGTGTAAAAAGAGATTTTTTTCATTTTAACTCGTGTTAAATCAATTTCGTGTGAAAAAATTCGTGTAAAAAGAGAATTAGGTGTACTGCATATTTCATAGTACAGATGAAACAAAATTAATATCCAGGCAGGGGTCCACCATCGCCGATATTTTCTATATATTCTAAAATAAAAAAAAAACAGTTATTTTTTACTTTAATAATTTTTACTTAATTTTGTATGAACACAATTTTACGTTAAAAGAAACGACAGACAACATATGCGGCACGTGCTACCAATTTCAGCCCAAAATTTTGAGTAAGGATTGACGAACAAATTATGAATTCTTTGCTTCCATAAGCTCATCGTAATGAAGGCCCGTGTAAAAGATAATCCACGTCACCAGAAAACAGGCAAATGAAGTCATAAAACCTTCCTTTATCAATTCCCAGGCACCACCATACGCTTCCTCATCAATATTTTGAAAATTCAAAGCGTACATATAAACAACCACACAACTGATGCTAGTAAACAATACAATGCCCAAAAATCCTTTAAGTGGTACAATGCCCCAAATAATGCCCATAATAATACCAAAAATTTGCCGGGACCAATAAATAACATCCAGAAATTCATCCTTGTCTGGCCATTTAGAATTGGCTGCGAACGCTTTACTCAACACTTCTTTAAACGGTGCCATTTTTTGATTGCCATTTTTATGAGTTATTGTATTTGTTCTCGTAGACATTTATTATTTTTCACAAATAATTTTCTACTTAAAATCTATATTGTTTTTGTAATTAATTAAACACACCACGTAAATAGAATCAGCAAATGCTAAAGTCTAATTATTCAAAGTTAGCATAGTATTACATGTGAAATGATATATTTAATGAAAATAGTCTGATTATGCAACTGTATAAACTGTTCTCTCTTTTAGATTGAAAACAGTTAAAAAAAAATGCAGTCATACTATTTACTCTCTATA
The DNA here is from genome assembly GCA_963971445.1 of Ornithomya chloropus. Lineage (NCBI taxonomy): Eukaryota > Metazoa > Arthropoda > Insecta > Diptera > Hippoboscidae > Ornithomya > Ornithomya chloropus. The sequence continues at coordinate 5,189,277 of OZ020532.1, forward strand.
GTCTGTCTACGAAACATTAAAAAAGTGGAAATCTGTAATAAAAATTATGAAATTAACATTTTTTTTCCTTTAATTTTCATGAATGTCAATGAATATCATTTCTTCGAATGTGCTTTTCATATAAAAACATATATTTGAATTGAGTTTAGGATGCTTGCGTCTAAGTATTTACGCTAATATTTTATAATTCGACTTTAAAAATCACATATCCTTTTGCCAAAGCAAATTATTTATTTTTAACATTGTAAAGAAAAAACCATTTTAGTGTTAATATCTAAAAAAAAAAATTATGTAAAAAAAAACATGGCAACTTATCGGGCCGGCAGTATTTTAACGCATAACTTATTGCAAATATATTCAAATAAATATATTACAAACTCATCATGTCATATAATAAAGCGGTTTTTCAACCAACAGCCAAGGAAGAATGATGTCAGCACATTCAAATTAGCTTTATTGGGCACAGCAGTGGGTGCTGCAGGAGGCTCAGCCTATTCTTTGTACAACAATTGGAAAGATAAAGCTTCGCACAAAGAAAATGAACATATACCACCGGCTAAAATATCACAATTTCCACCCGGAGTTAAAATTACCAAACGTTATAATAATCCCAAAGATAAAAATGATTTGGATATTGTATTATTTCAATTTCAAACGTGTCCGTTTTGTTGTAAGGTAAGAGCCTTTTTGGATTTTAAAGGCATCTCGTATTCGGTGGTGGAGGTAGATGCTGTCTTGCGACAGGATATTAAATGGTCTAAACAAAAAAAAGTACCAATGGTTTTAATACGACGCAGTGATGATTCTTACGTACAAATGAACGATTCAAGTGCTATTATATCGTTGTTGGCTACATATTTAAATGACCGCAGTACCGATATTGGGGAATTGGCTGAATTCTATCCAACAATATCATATTTCGATGATAATCAGAAGAAGAAACACGATATAATGAATAAATATTTTCTAATGTATCAAAATCACACACCCAAAGGTTATAGCAAAGAAATGGAAGAGTAAGCCAAGCACAAAAGTGGAAAATTCACACGCAATAAGAATTTCATGTCATTTCGTTTCGTATATTTGTAGATCAGAGCGTAAATGGCGTACGTGGTCCGATGATTATTTGGTGCACTTAATATCACCGAATTGTTATCGAACATTAAAGGAAGCTTTTGAAACATTTGAATGGTTTTCAATTGCCGGTGAATGGGATGTACATTTTCCCAAATGGGAGCGAGATCTGATGGTGTATGTAGGCGCTACAGCCATGTGGGCTATAGCAAAAATCTTAAAAAGGCGACATCATCTAACAGATGATGTACGTTCCGATATGTATTGGGCATTAAATAAATGGACTGAAGAACTGGATAACCGGAAAACAAAGTTTTTAGGTGGTAAACAACCAAATTTAGGTGATTTGGCTGTATTCGGTGTTCTTAGCAGCATGGAAGGTTGTCAAGCGTTTAACGATTGTATACAAAATACTCGAATTGGTAAAAAATTATTCATAAATTATATAAAAATCCATGATTTTTAAGCAAAATTTCCATTTCCAGGTGATTGGTTTTACAATGTAAAAGCTTTGGTTCAGAAAAATCGTGGTAATTTAATTAGAGAACGCATGGAAGGTGAAATACCAGCTGCTTTGGAAAATATGGCTAATTAAATATATTGTTGTTGTTGCACAAAACTAGAGATTCTGTACTAAATAAAATAATGCAATTTACGGACACGCTTAAATCGATTAAATAAATAAAATTTTAGCAATCTATTCACATTATTAATACCTTTTTTTTTTAATTTAAGTTAAGTTATAATATAGAGTGACTGTATGATTGACGCAATCACAGATTCACCTCTGTCAACACCGAACCCTATAGGTAGCAGTGCCAACACTTTGAATTAAAAGCGTAATGTTCAAAACTTCCCCCAACAATCTCAAGGTCAATTTAACGAATTGACAACATCCTCGTAAAGTTTCCTTCACTATAGATTTTTATGAAACATTCAATCGAGTAAGAGGTTAGGTTTTTCTATTAAGTTTTGCACATATCTGACTTCGTCATCAAAGGCAGGGCTGGCATTAATGCTCAATTTATAAGTTAACGGTACAATTTTGAATGACAGAAAAACAAAAACCTTAATATTTCAAAGTTACAAATATAGAAAAAACAAAAAACTGAAAAATTTTCTTGAACAAAATATAAAAAATTTGCTTAAATTCTTTGTTTTAATATCTATTTCTTTTTTACAATTTCCTTAACGTAATAAAAAAGATGAGTCAAAATCCTTCAGTTAAAAAACTTATGCAAATTACAGAAGAAGCTCTACCACCAATACATAGTAACCGTGTGACATTCTTATATATATATATATATATAAAAGTGCATCATTATCCTTTCCAGTGCCCTTACTAATTAATAATGAATGTTATGTGGTAACACAGCAGGATGTACGTAGAATAGAGGATACTCGTTTATTAACATACAGCAAACTATTGCCAAATGGTGAAGTGAAACCTTTGCTGTGGGACAATAATTTAAACGAGAATATTTTTGGTGCCCTTAAGTTACGTTCACTAATGGAGCCGTCTAATTTGATCCATTTACAAAATGTTTTTACTAATACATCCAACCCTACATCACACCAGGGAATGCAATGTTCACAACCACTACCAATGGAAGTGGATTTTGGTAGAAATATTGGTGTTCAAACAAGACCACCAATTGCTACAGTGGAACAGCAATTAAACTGGGAGAGACATATAAATACCTCAGTACCGGTAAATCGTATATTAAAAAATTATTTCGTTTTCCTTTGCATAGAAAACAAAATGCCGTTAATATGAGATTAAATATGCTTCTTCGCGTATTATTGAAATTTGTTTTTATAAAAGAGAGAAAGAAATATCTCAACTTTTCTTGCTACTCTATTCTATATAATTTCTATATAAATATTTTCCTAATTCTCAATTTCAGTTTCCATTAACTTGTTCCAATGGCACTTCCACTACGGATCTCAAATCTGAACCACAGGTTAATCGTACATGCAACAGGTGTAAAATTTGCTTAAAACATATCAAACAACATGTAAAACACAATATATCAACAAATACGCAAGAACAGCCACAAAATGTATTAACACAAACCGAGAGAGTAAGTGCTCAGGAGCAATTAAAAGAAAAAAAGTTATGTAAATGTAATTCTGTTTGTTAATTATGTATTTAAATTGTTTATATTATTGTTTGAAATAAAATATTGTTCTTTATAACAATGAGAAAAGCCATATATATTATGAACTGTTGAAGTAACGGTTTAACTAAATAAAATAATGACATTTACAGAGATGCTTAAAAAATAACATTTCTGCAATTTATTCCTATAATTAATTTCATTATAAAAGTATTTTTTTTAAATGTTAGCTACAGCTATGAAGAACGTAACTGTTGTTCTTTAATCAACGGAAAAGGAAAAAGTCGCATGAAAAAGTTTCTCTTTTTCAAGATGACTTGAGGGTCTTTTTTTCTCTCAAGATGGCGCCATTATTTTACAAACACAATTGTTGCCAACGCGCTGAAAATCTTTTTATAAAACCTGGCAACTTTGTTATTATCGGTTATTTGTCATTTATTATTGCTAAAAGTGTAAATGTGTGTTTGGGAAGATTTTTTGTCGTAACACATACGTAAGAATTATATTGTGCTTCTCCAAAAAAAAAGTCGCTGTACACCTTCTCTGGTCCAATACTATGGCGGCTACGTTAGGAAGAATTTGTGGTTCAAGACTATTAAAAACCGTTCCATCACTTAACCTGCAGCAGGTACTATTCATTAATGTGAATAAAAGTGAACAAATAGCATCCAATTATTAAAAAGTGATGTGCTTTATATGTAACAATATACAAGTGGCTTTGGCTTTAAGAAAAAATAAAGGTTTTTACAAGGAAAAATTTAATGAAAGTGTTTAAATAATAATGTAGTGAATTAATCTAATGAATAGCTTGGCTTTGTGTTATATATTTATGTGATTGAACGTTTTGGGAGTGGAGGGAATTTTTCTTTCTTCAACCACACATTATGTAATCTATAATTGAGGTTGTTTTTTCTTTTCATACCTCCCTTACACCAACCATATATATAAATGTTTCTACTAATAAGTTGAGTGGGAACAGCATTAATGATTATCCTTATTTTCAGGTTAATAATTTATCAACTACTAAAGTTTGGACTAATCGTCAGAAGAAGGTGAGTGTGTAAGCACATACATGCATATTACATCAAGTGAATTGACAAGACTTTGCTAAATCAATAAACCTAACCTCATTTTTTGCATATCATTTATCATAATGCAATAAATTGTTGTTGATTTTAATCGAATTTAAATATTTTTATAGCTATGGGCCTCATTGGGTGTATTGAGTGGGGGTTTTGGTGCTCTGATATATGCTTTGGAGCAATCGGTAGAGGCGTCTGGCACTGAGGTGCATCCACCTCACTATCCTTGGAGTCACAATGGTATAATATCAGCATTAGATCATGCCAGGTAGGCAAACTTATGCATTACCCTCCATAATACCGTCCCATATAAAATGTAAACTACTTGCAGTGTACGTCGTGGTTATGAAGTATACAAGCAGGTCTGTTCCGCCTGCCATTCTATGCAATATATAGCGTATCGCAATTTAATTGGTGTTACACACACTGAAGCCGAGGCTAAAGCGGAAGCTGCAGAGATTATGGTAAATGGAAAAATCTGGTCCATAGCTTTTTTGTAATCCCTACTTGTTATCAAAAAGTGTCGCAACAGTAAACATAAATAAAATGAAATATTATTTGTTTTAAGGTACGTGATGGTCCCGATGAGAGCGGTAACTATTTTGAACGGCCTGGCAAATTATCGGATTATTTCCCGTCTCCGTATGCTAACGAAGAGGCTGCACGTGCTGCCAACAATGGTGCTTATCCACCCGACTTGAGTTACATTGTGTCGGCTCGTAAAGGTGGCGAAAATTATATTTTTTCACTGCTTACCGGTTACTTTGATCCACCGGCTGGCGTCAATTTACGAGAAGGACAATATTATAATCCGTATTTCCCGGGTGGTGCCATTTCCATGGCACAAGTTCTTTACAACGAGGTACACGCACTCATATTTACCCAAAAAGTTTACTTACATCATAAAACTTCCTCTTTGTTATATTTAGGTTATAGAGTATGAAGATGGTACGCCACCAACCCAAAGTCAATTGGCCAAGGATGTGGCCACTTTCCTGAAATGGACTTCAGAGCCCGAACACGATGTACGCAAGCAATTGATTATTAAAACTTTTGGCATATTGACCTTCCTATTGGCCATTAGCTATTATATTAAACGACATAGATGGTCGGTGTTAAAATCACGAAAAATCTTCTTCGTGCCCAAGAAAGATTAAGTAAAAAAAGTGAAATTTATATCTAACGCAAATGCCACAACTTATAGCAAAATTACGTAAGCAACCATTAAAAGAACGGTCAGACGTAAAGTTTAAAAAAAAAACGGAAGCCACTGATAACGGCAATGAGGGGTTGTTTCCTTATTTATCATTACCCGTCTCCTCTATCAATAACCCATTAGAACAATATTGTTAAAAAAAAAATTAAAAAAAACCATAATTGATCTACAACAAAGCTTAAAAATAAATATTAATTTTTAAATGTAATTTAAAATCAACAAAACACTACAACACAAAGAGTAAATAAAGGAAAAATTAAAAAAAAAAAATTGTTTCATATTTTTTTCTGATATTCAATTGTGCTCGTCAAACAGTGTAAAATATAACAGGTGTTAGGGTTAATGGAAAATAATTGGAATATTTTTTATTAGAAATGTTTATTGTTACAATAATTGATTTACCGTTAAATAATTAATGCTTTTACCCAAACAAAATTTGTGAGAGAGAGTAGGGTAGATATAAGTAAATCACAATAGAGTGACATCATAAGAGAAAATAAATTAAAATATAACACGCGCTATTGGTTGCTCGCATAATTGAAAATACTTTTTATACTTAAATACATATATATATATATGTATATATATGGCTATAATATCATCTTTAAAAAATATTTAGAGAATTTTCAGTTTTTAAGTCATATGCCAGTTTTGATTAAGAAAAGTTATATAAGCACTGTAGTTTTAACTGTACTGTTGCTAATGTTAAAGAGAGACACAATCAGACACGAAATTTTTACAGCGGTTAACTATTCAACTTGGAAACAGAATTTCGTTTTTTTTTTTTGGAGGGCAATGAAATGTACATTTTAAAGAAATTAAACTTTTTATCCTATAATTAAAAGTTTTATTCAATGAGCGCTATGTTGTGTGCTTTTCGTTTATAGTTTTAAATAAGGATCGGGATAGCACGAGGGCAGTTTAATTTTTTTTTATTTACTTTTCATGGTATTTAATTTCTTATATAGTTTGTTGTTGTTGTTTTTAATTCGCATTACTGTTTAATTCAATAATAATAATTACACGATGCTGTTTAAGCTAGTGTTACTAAAAAAAAAAAAAATAGAAAAGAATATTTAATGTTACTATCATTGTATTCAATAATTCGAAAACTTTACTGGTGTTGTTAGTGAGTGCTAATTGCAACAGCTTACCATTAGAGTACCATACGTCAATTTATACAATATTTCCTTTTAAATCTTTTCAAAGTAATTCTTTTAATAAGTGTCGTTGAATCTCTCCTTTAGAGCAAGCGTTGGCACTCTTGGCTTATATTTTTTTTTTGCAATAATAAAGGAAAAACTCTATAATCCAATTAATAATCAGTCGCTCAATGCGCGTATAGCTATAAAGTTTATGTTTATCTTAAGATTTAATGTAGGCAACCAGCAGCAGCAGTAGCAGCGGCAGCAACAATAGCAAACAGATTTAATTTAATTTTTCTTTAACCCTCTTCATATTTAAACTCAAGTCTAATGATTACGTTTGCGCTTCACCACCACATTGTACTTGCAAAATAACAGTTACAATATTTTAAGAGAGTTTGTGTACAAATAATAACATAATTTATGTAATGTATGTAATGAGTGTAGTGTATAGCAACAACAAAAATCATTTCATATGGAATAAATTATACACCGCAAGCGATTGGTGTTCATATCAAAAAACGGAGGTGAAACAACAAGCTTCTAAAAAAAAATATTTCTATGACTTGAAGCGGTGTTTCCCTATTCCATTTTTCTTTGTTTTGCTTTTCTTATTTTCTTTTTCTTTCAAATAAACGAAGTTGTTGGAATTGTTCTGGTTCTTGTAGTTGTTGTTGTTGTTAAAATTGCGGTTGTTGCTGTTGTTGTTGTTGTCGTCGTCATTATCATTCTGGTTGTTGCAGTTAATGTAAATGCTCTGCTCAACTAAAAACAGCTGCCTTCTGGTGGTTGCGCCAATTTAAGATTTTCTTTGCAAGTCATAATCCGACGTATTTCTTGTAATAATGACTTAATAGTATATTCACGATTCCATCGTGCTAGCATGGGTACTAATCTAGGATCAACCTGATATTTTGTATGTGACATAAAAGAAACAAAATAATCATAAATCATGATTTCTACACCAATACTAAGTGTTTGCCATAACACTTACCACACCATTCTGATTAATGCAGTTTATATTAACTTTTGTTAAGAATTTTATCGTTGGCGGTTCATCAGGGTAACGTTCGCCGCATTCAATTTTAAGTGAGTACATTCTATTCTCAAATGGAGTCTAAAATGACACAAGCATGAAAAAAAAATTATTATGACTACAATCTATAAATTAAACACAACAATGGTCAGAGGAAACAATTTCGATTTCGATTTTGAAATGAAGGGTTGATAAATATGATGCACTTACTCTGGGAGGACCAATAATCATGCCAATCCAGTATGTGAGAGTCATATCATCATCATTTTCAAGGCCCCAAGATATGGTACCATCACCCACACCTTTCTGACCTTGATCCAATTCTTCCAGTAAGCGAAAGTTTCTGGGCACCACTAAAGGAAAAAAAATTTAGCACTTTTAAGGACGTAATTATATTATGGGATTGAATCACTTATAATTATCCACCCACAACTAAACAATACAGTAAGACGGGGATGTCGCCCTACCCTCTCTAAGGACTAGTATAATAATTTGCTAATCTAATTAAAGTCACAGTAATTGGTTAGAATGGTATAAACGCCTTTTGTTGTAATAACATTCGACTTTCACACATAATAATGACGTATTTTCTATACTAGCGGCTTAAGCGCATATGCTAAATATTAAAATATTGACTGGAATGACTAACAGATTGAAAGAGAAGGGTTTGAGTTATCCATATTATTATTTCACCGTTGTAATGTTATTCTATATACATATACATGTGTATGTATATAAACATTTTGAAAAATGTTAGAACTGATTTTTTAACCATTGTCTTTTATTAATATATCTCAAGTTTTCCTTAATATCGAAAACCGCACTATGACGATTGGCACTTTCACAAGGTGAAAAAAATACACCATCTCATATAAATTTGTTTCCAGCCAGTTTGTACAGTACATGCATAGAGGTTGGCAGGTTTATTAAATAATCTTTTTTGTCACAAGTTAGTTATATTATAGAAATCTTTAAAAAAAATTAAATATTTTTTCTATAAAAATTTCTTACCAACACCGGTGGACTGATTCGCCATTTTTACTCTACACAGCAATCTACACACTCAAAAAAAGAAACTTCAAATCAACCTCCGCTCTCGTTCCCAACGTTTCACTTTATCCACAAACAACACACAATATTACACTCTTCTTGTACGTATATTGCTTATTCAGTTTAACCCCTTGTTATCACTTTAAGGGCGTATTTATTTCTTTATTTTAATTTTTTGGTTTGTTCCTTTTCTAACTTCTTGTTCTTATTTCAAGCAATCAATGTTTTAAATTTATTTCATATTAATTATACTGTATAAACACTCTGAACTCAATTTATTTAATTTTATATCTTAAAAGATATTTCACTAAATGCTAATGGAAATTAGCGAATTCTTAACAATTCGAGTATTTGCGAAATGAAATACCTCAGGCGAACTGTCATTGTGTATGCTACGCAAGTAAAACTGGCAAACTAAGATAGTAACGTAGCGGAATGGTACGGGATAACATATTGTTACACAAGAATAAGCACGCAAAAACCGGTACAAACGGTACTGCAACAACAGTAAAACGAGAATAAAAAATTAACGGTTATTTTGAAAATAAAAAAATTTATAATTAGCAACTGTTACCACTGTTACTACAAGTATTTCTAGGCAACTACTCTTTTAACTGTTTTAATAACACACCCTAGCATACAAAAAAACTTCATTTATGTGAAGAGTTTTCCATCAAAACTTTTGATAATTAAAAAATATATTTTCGAGAACTTTGGTGTACATTTTTTATAAAAATATATTTGAGCTAAATTTTTAAAAAGGAAGATTCCTTTAATCTCATATTAATAATAATAAATAATAATAATGACATTTCAATCTTTGCTGGTGTTAGAAAAGCCTTTACAGCATTTGGCTTTATCGGATTGGAATAATCGCGTCAATACATTACGAAATGTGGCAGACGCTAGACGAAGTGATGCTTTCAAGATACGTCACTCGGCACGTACCTTAAGAAATGAAACCCGTATAGAAGGTGACTGGACTAACTATGAAACTAACGAAGCTTTGGCGGATCGGTACGTTATTAATTAAACTTCGGCGTTCTTAACTTTATCTTTAACGTCTTGGTTTGCTCTGTTAGTATATCTGAATTGAATCGTTGGCGTGATGCTATCTCCAAAACTTATGAACGCATTGTACGTGAAATGAAACTGTTAAGCGAAGAGAAAGCGTCCACTGAACGTGAATTGGAGGCAATGCAAACACCTTTGTCGGTTATAGGTGAGTGCTTGACAATGAGAGATTGTCGCTTGGGTGCTGAGATGACCTATGATGATGCGGACACTGAAATTAAAAATGAATTGTCTGTGTTGGAGAACAATCAGCACCTCTTGGCCGAACAATGTCAAAAAGCCTGGGAGAAATTGTGCCGTTTGGAAGAAGTGAAATTCAGATTGGGCTTGGAAATCGGCAATAAAATCGAAGCCGAAGATTTGGATACGTCACAATTGGCTTTGGATAAATTTGCAGCCAATATAACTTATAAACCAGATCCCACTAGGACTCCGAAAAAGTAATGTTTTTTATATAAAATAAATCAATAAATTTAGTCAACCGGTATTTGTTTTTTTTTTTTTGTAGTTGCTGTTCCTATCAAGCTTGGCTGGAACACAACAAAAATATGAAGCAATTGGCTGAAAATGAGTTGGCTGACACTTATGCTATACGGGAAGCTTTGTTTGTGTGCCGCGAAAAGGCGCGTAACATGTTAATCTCTCAACAGGAACGAGCCGAGCACACTATCAGGAAACGGATTTTCGAAACTCAACGGGCACGCAATGAATTGGAATGGCAACAAATGAAGGTTAGTAAATTAAACGAAAAACAAAAATATTCCTTATTAAATAAAAAAAACCCATCGCTCTCAGATGAAAGAGGAAATGGAAAAAGCTGTTTGCGAAATTAAAACATTGGAACAGGCGTTGCGTGACAAGACCGATGGCTTGAAGTTGGCCGAAACACGTTTAGAAAATCGTGCTCAACGTTCCGGCATGGAATTATGCATGGATGAGGCACACGATCAACTGTGCTTGGAGGTGCAAAAGTTACGCGACATTAGACGTCGCCTTATAGATAAGATTGAGGAAGCCAAAACCAATTATAATCTATTGGAGGGTCATGCACAAAAAATTGATGTTGATTTGGAGAATAAGCAGCACTCTCTGATGACGGACATTAGAGCCTTGGATTTACGTCAACGCCTCAAGGGCGGTGAATTTGGTCAAAAGGGTTCAACTTCAGCCCAAACTGATCGCAATATCGTTCTAACCAAAATGGAACAAGAAATACCCAAAAATTGAAATTTTTTTCGTATTCATTATATTTCAAATCAACATTTTATTCTATTTTTCTAATAAACTATTTGGACTGTCCACTGTTTGCATGTATATGTAGAGAGTTTTTAAATCCTTTACAGGTTCTTAGAATGTTTTCAACTTTAACGAATCTTTTCACAACAATTTTTACAAAAAATGGACAGCTGGTCGTCCGTTTTTATTATCTTTTCTTAATATCAAAATTGAAATTGAATTGTTTTTCTTGAGGAGAAAACTTGACTGAATATTGCACAAAACTTTTTCCAACCTCAATGATGTGAGGCTGACTTATAAGATGTACTCCTTGCCGTACAAACATATTCCACTGTATTAAATGTCCTGGTTCAATAGCTACTAAAGGGCCAGAGCTGATCACGGAATTGGAATGTCCGGTGTTATCTAAAAGCCAATCTACCCACAAACAAATCCCATTACAGCTACCCGATCTAAAAGCAAAAGATTTTCTGTTTCAACTCGGGGCGATGAAACAAAAAATTTGTTGAACTCACTGCGTTATGTCTACTTCAGCTTTGTCGAATTTCTCCAGATTAAAATTATCGAATGTTATGTTTAACAAACAATAGGGTTTTGCCAAAGCTCGACAAGGATATTCCCACAAAGGTTGAGCTTCCACTTTACACCACGTTAAATATTTCGCATTCTAGGAAAAAAAATTTCTATTATTTTACTATCGTACCATAAACTGTAGTACCTACCGTTACCATTTCATCAAATAATGTTACATCAAAACCTTCACACTCCTTGACAGGCATTCTGATTTTATGAAGATCGAAAAATTCCACAGGAATGGCATAAATGTTGGCAGCATACGGCACTATTTGAACGTTGGCACTCAAACTATTATAAATCTTGTTTAGCTGGGTACCGAAATGGCAAAGATTGTCCCACGGCAGTATGGAAGTGAGATAATACGGTTCTGCAAAGATATGCGTTAGAGCACCTAAACTCTCTGAAGTCAATTCCTCTAAATTCTCTATGAATTGAATGTTTTCAAGTTTGTTAACTTCCACCATTGATTGCATAAATTGTTGTGAATATTTATGCGGTTCGTGACAGAATATTTTTGAGGCCCCGTACCGACTACCAGCCAAACCCAATAGGCAACCGTCTCCCAATAATAAAACTTTTGCATTTTTATCAATGTTTGCCTCCAAATACCTTAAATACCGTTTACTGCGCGTTGCCTCATTTAATTGACCAATTCTTGATCTGGAATAAGTTCTATGGAAATTACATGTGCATGAATGACGTTCAACGGTTCGATGCAAGTTGTTTGCGTTGTAAGGAAATGCATCAAACCACCAGGAATATTCATCATGATTGCTATGCAAAATGAATTTCTCTTCGTGGTGTAATTTTAAGGGTTTGGGTATATAATAAACAGCTTGTATCCAATGATCACGCCATGGTGGGCGATTTTTAGAACTATTGGGTGAAATGTTTAAAGTTTTATTTTCCGGCCGGGCCCAAAATGGAGCACAACTAAGTACAATCTGTGCTTGTGGATCCATTATAATGTCCCACCAAAAGAAAATGGCATTAGCTGTACCGTTAGTTTGACTTAACAATGTTAAATTTAACGAACGCTCTGTTTCTCTGGCTGGTTTGCGGGTAAAATCAAATTCAAATATTTTTATAGGTTCAGTTATGCTAATGAAGGCATGAGCAGGCAATTGTGAAAGTTGCATATCGTGTAAAACCGCTTCACCCTTACAATCGGTCAAATTTTTGGGTGGTTTCAACATTATTTCGCCATCTAAATTTGCCAACACTTTTAAGGTATTCCATTGTGGCAATAAAAGTTGCACCACCTGAGCATAACAACGTGCCTTGGCTGGTATACAAATAACATCTTCAGTCAATAAATTATCATGAGCATGATTGTATATACCAATGGCACCCTCCCCTATAAGTTCTGTATCTAAAACTTCAGCCACCAGTAAATTGGCTTTTCTTTTCATATCTATCCCAACTTTCATATCAGTGGAACGTTTTTTAATCAATTTTACTTTATCATCACAATTGTTAGCTTTTAGAATCCGTTCAGCACAATCCGCCATAGGCATAAATGCTTCACATGCTGTAACTGAATCGGCACCGGCTTGTACCGACATCATCGCCAGTATACCGGTACCAGTTCCTATATCAAGAACATGCACTTCTTTACCCTTATTGTGCATATATTTGATGGTATCCCTAAGAGCTGCGAAATATTTCTGATTACGTTCTTTGTCGTGCAGCATATCGCCAAAGCCGGCATTGGATATTTCTTGTTGGTAATCGTAAGCATCTTCATTTTTATGCAGCCATTCATTTTTACCACTAATTGGGTTGAATTTTTGTATGAATACATCCATGCCGCTGTTTCGTTTAAAACTTATTAAATTATTTAAAAAAAGTTTTGTAAACAATTTATGTTGCATTAATTTTTTCAGAGGCAAGTGTAAACGCGCTATATGTTATATTTAGTCTATTGGAATTTACTTAAATCATTTATTTAAATCTTTAAGGCGATGTGCGGTTTTTGGTTTAAGCTAAAAGCTGCATTTTCTCAAGTATTTTCAGGCAAATGTTTGTTTTTATAATGCTTCTTATTCCCTTTTATATATTTCAATGAAATTTCTTCATTTTTGGATTATTTTATAGCATTAAAAAATTCAATTTTACTAAATAAATCTTCACGTGTTAAGGATGTGATTTACGTTGATAACTGTCGATTACTTATCGAGTTTATGTCAAACAAAAGTTTTATATTAGACTTCACATGAAAACTTGTGCATTGAAGTTGACAACACATAAAAAGTATGCTTAATATAACGAACAGCTGTTAAATTCAGTGCTTGCTTTATCTCTTGTTAAACTTTCCCTAATTCTAGCTCACTCCGTTGCGCGTTGCCTCTCTCTCTATCTTTATAAATATTATAAAGATAGAGAGAGAGGTAAGGCAAAGATAATCACATATGGAAGCGCGGCACTGTGAACTAAAATCAAAGAATTCCATCATAACGCAGACAACGCACAGCTATGCATTTTCACATTTTCTGTCACGCTTATTATGTGTTTTTAGCCTAATTGTTGTTTTTTATGGTAAATTATTTTATTATTATAGAAAAAAACAAAAACATATACATTTATTAATAAGTAAAATGTGAACAATGGGTCCAAATAGTATAGCTGATGAGGTTTACATAATAGAAGAAGTAAAAAAATTGCGCAATACAGATCCTTCTTCAGCTAAATCATGGATTATAACTGGCAAAACCATCTTTCCGAACAATTTCAATATACAGGCACGTTTGACGTCAATGTCCACAATGGATGATAATTATAAGAAATGTAATAAAATATATATCTAAAATTCCAGTTCGAAGCATACAAATTGGAAAAAGATGCTAATAATTATGAAGAGGCTGCAAAATGTTTTAGTTATATTATTTTGACATTTCAAAATCAGAATGTGGAATTATGGGAAGAAGTTAATGAGCTGACCAATGCTCTAAGAGCACCAGAAAATGAAATTACACCCATGCAGGAGTTTTATGTGAAAATGTTTCAGCATGTGTCCTATGAGGTGCAACATAAAATTCTGATGCTAACTGTAAACAAAACGGAAAACAGTTTAAATCAGTGTAAATTACTAATGTTGGTATTGAAAAGATTCCCTCAAGCTTTAACCACGCATGCGGTAAGCAAACATTTTTATTATACCCTCCACATAAGAAAAAGGTGGCGCCAGAGACCCTAGAAAGTTTATATATTCTTGATCAGCATCAAAAACTGAGTCGATCTAGACATGTATGGCCGTGTGGTCGAATAACAGACGCGCCCACAATGTACAAAAAACTATATTCCACGTAAAACTCCACTTTCAAGCGGACCCGTAATACATACACTATTAGATCACAAACATGTCACGCCCACTCTTTCAAATGTAGAGGGTATTTAAGCTTTGGTCTAAGCCAAATTTAGTTTTCTTGTTTAATTAATCGTTTGTTTATTTCTTTTTTTTTTGGGTGCAGCCTCGTTTATTGGAAATTATTGCTGATGGTATGAAACAAAATCCTCAAAAATATCAAGAATTGCTGGTGGAAGAGGCCTTACCATTGTTTTACCACAAAAGTCCGGATTTACCCAACGGCTTGGTGTGTCACATATTCACCATATCATTGGAATATTATATACGACAAATTATAGACGAAATCAAATGCGACACTAATGAAATCTGGAAGAAAATATTTCAAGTACTGGTTCTGTGCGGCAAAATACAACGTTGGGAACAATTTTTACCCTTCAATAAAACCTGGGGACAAAATGTCTACTGGGACAAACTTATTGAAATTGTATCGGCCAGTTCAGCGGGCAGTACCCAGGTTCTATTTTATGCCACCACTCTCTTCATCTATTCATTGCACTGTTACATTAAAAACTGTAATACGCGACCGGATGATGCACAAGTGAATCATGTTCTGGTGGAGGGTTTCACCGATTGGCAATTGGAGCGTACTGAAGCTCAAAGCAACGAACCACCACAAATTTCCTTAACCACAACCACCAGCAAAGACTTATCCAAGGCATTTGTACATGCCGCTCAATGTTGGCAACTACTAAACACGGAACAATTTCAAAGAGATTTTAGCAAATTATTGCTCACATTACCACTATCACCCTGGATATCTAGATTTCTGTTCGATTTGGCCATTTATTTTGGCCATAAAGAGGAGGCTAAAACGTTAATGACGGAAATGACGGTACAAAGTTCTTTGGTTCATAATATTTTACAGCTAAGCTTAAATTTATTGCAGAGTACTTTAACGGTAGGTAAAAAAATCTTACTTTTATCGATTATTGTTAATAAAATGCAACCCTCGCGAACAATTACATCTAATTCTCTTTTTACACGAATTGTTTTGGGAACGTATCTATCGTGTAAAAAGAGAATTTGGTGTAATTGTAATCTTAAGAGTTTTATGCAAGAAAGTGTTTGTTCGGTTTAAAATTTTTTGTACTTAAATTTTTTTACAAAAATGTTTTTTTAGTTCGAAGGTTTTGATTGCATTGTGAAGATTTTAACAGATTTGCCCAACACTCCAGGACAAATTCTTGAGTACTTAACTCTTAAAGTACCCCGGCACATGATATTTATACCTTTAACCCAAAAAGCTTTAGTGCAATATTGCACCAAGGCTATAGTAAATTGTTTGAGGGTAAGTGACGTAAGAAACTGTTTCTATTTTAAAAAAATTACTAACATTGTTTTTATTTAGAACAAATTCTATGATCCCAATTGTCCGGATAATATTTTGGGTGATCTTTTAATTCTACTTCAGTTGGATTATCCTCGTGAAAGTGAACTAGCTGATCAGATATTTTCGCTAATAGCAGCGCGGCGTTCTTTCACATTTCGAAATTTCACCGCTTACATAATAACGGTCGATTTCATTGAAGAATTCATGTTTATATGGAATGCATACAGTGATAGTATAAATTTTGATTTTGCTCCATCTCCCAATTCTACTGGGGCGTTGAGTGGGGGACGACGCACCCGTGGTACCGATAAATTTGTTCGAGAAGATTTTCGTTCGATTATGAAACAGCAGATATCCCGATCAAATGAAAATCTGACCACTTTGATTGCGAATTTTATTACCCAAGAACAAATTAGATTGGCACACAATATATTCGGCATCGAGCCAACGCAATTTTCGTAATAAAATGTTTCATGTGCTTTACTTTAAAATCACGTAAGTTTTACAAAATTTTAAAAACTCATTTATACATCCCAATCGTGATTATGTTTCATATATGACATGAACACATTATAGAATGCTGTACAAATGTTAACAAAGGTGACGCGATATTTTATATCCAGATAACGGAAATTGAAATATTGTGCTGCTGGCCATACCAACCACTCCACACAGTATATAAATAAGAATTTTTTCCTTAATTCGTCGTTAGTTTCTTTAAGGGATTTCCTTTCCAGCAGACAAGCACTGTAGAAGAATATTAGTATGCAGACCGGTGACATGAAAAATCCATCAACTAAAATTTTTTGCAATGTATTCTTAACACTGGGTATTGGCCAGACTTTTTCCATCCAATTATACACATAATGATGAAGGGGGCCCATTAAAGCGCCAGCTACAAACATACGTCCTATACGTTCAACATCGTAGCGCACCCCTTTAACATCCCATTTACCTTTACGTATTTCTATTTCTTGAGCCATAACATCACCGGTAACCATAAGTACACCCGAACCCACTACATTGGTTAGGAGTAAATACTTTCCAAACATATTATTCCAAAGCAAGCGTAAGCCATGTTTAGTTGATGTAATAGTTCTGGGGACATTAGTGCGCTTGAGACGAGTCGTAATCTGTGGTGGATTGGTTGGTAATAAGTAAAATTTATTATTACCTAATGACAATAATTTGGTTGTTTGTAAGAAATTAACGGCTCGTCGTAATTTATGTGAAAACATTTTTACAGGCTTGTCTGTAATTTGTTGGGATTGAAACGGAAACGAATTTTATTTAATCGAAAGAAGAAGCATTTCTTTTAGAAGATATTGATATATTAATCATATTAGAACATTTTTTCTTTTAAAATGAAATTAAATACTAAGTTACATTATTTAAGTAAGTTTTTTCAAACGGTACATCTTATATTAATTTTATGCAGTTGTGTGGTTTATAGTAAACTTGTTAAGTTCTTGTTACAACGTTCCTCTGTTTTGCAAAAGATTTGCCCGTGTTGCCATTTTCACTGTTAATATAAAAACATATTATTCGATAAATATTTCTATTTGTCATTTGGCGAAAATCAAAGTACATTTTAAAAGTGGAAAATATGATTACGCTGAAACTTAATATTGTAAAATTCATTTTTACTGAACAAATTACTCAAAAGCTGAGTTTGCGTTGCCTTGCTAACTCAAGTAAGGAACGGGAAGAACGAATATATGGACGACAAGTTGTGAGCTTAGATAAGTTCCGACAAAAACAAATACAATTTAACATTAAACGTGAACATGTTGAAGGAAGACCTCTGTATTTAGATGCTCAAGCTACCACGCCATTGGATCCTCGTGTTCTGGATGCCATGATGCCTTATCTAACTAACTTTTATGGTAATCCTCATTCTCGTACTCATGCCTATGGTTGGGAATCCGAACAAGCTGTAGAAAAAGCGCGCGAACAAGTGGCACAATTAATTGGGGCTGAGCCTAAAGAGATTATTTTTACTTCTGGAGCCACTGAATCGAACAACATGGCTGTAAAAGGTGTAGCCAGGTTTTATGGTACTAACAAAAAACATGTTATAACAACTCAAACAGAGCACAAATGCGTCTTAGATTCCTGTCGAACTCTAGAAAATGAGGGATATCAAGTAACGTATTTGCCTGTTAAAGCAAACGGTATTATTGAAATGCGGGACCTTGAAAAGGCTATAACTAAAAATACAAGTCTAGTATCCATAATGGCAGTGAATAATGAAATTGGTGTTAAGCAACCCATATCTGATATTGGGGCCATGTGCCGTTCAAAAAATGTTTTTTTTCATACAGATGCGGCCCAGGCTGTGGGTAAAATTCCCATGGATGTTAATAGCATGAATGTGGATTTAATGTCCATTTCGGGTCATAAGATATATGGTCCTAAAGGTATTGGTGCATTATATGTACGCCGGCGTCCTCGTGTACGACTCGAACCCATTCAGAGTGGTGGTGGTCAAGAGCGTGGTTTACGCAGTGGTACTGTACCCGCCCCTTTAGCAGTCGGTTTAGGTGCAGCTGCTGCCTTGGCTCAACATGAAATGGAATCCGATAAAAAATGGATCGACTTTCTTGCCGAACGCTTGCTAAGACGCATTACTCAAGCTTTACCACAGGTCATCCGCAATGGCGACCCAAAGGAAACTTATAATGGGTGTGTCAATTTGTCATTTGCTTGCGTTGAGGGGGAATCTCTATTAATGGCTCTAAAAGATGTAGCGCTGTCGTCTGGGTCAGCTTGCACATCAGCTTCATTGGAACCTTCCTATGTCTTAAGAGCTATCGGTACAGATGAAGATTTAGCGCACAGCTCTATACGCTTTGGAATCGGCCGTTTTACTACAATTGAAGAAATTGATTATACCGCCGAAAAATGTATTAAACATGTCGAACGTTTAAGAGAAATGTCTCCTCTATGGGAAATGGTTCAAGAAGGCATTGATTTAAAATCTATACAATGGAGTCAACATTGAAATTATTAACATCTTAGTTATCGATTGGTTACAAAAATTAACTACTTTTTCATAACACAAGAACAAAATTATTCGGCATCGAGTGTGTGCAATTTTCACCAAGTTTTACTTTAATATCACGTCAGATTAATTATATATATTTATCTATAATCTAATTAGATTTAGTCAATAAAGTTACAAACTCATTTAGATATCCCAATCGTGGTTATGTTTCATATATGACATGAACACATTATAAAATGCTGTACAAATGTTGACAAAGGTGACGCGATATTTCAGGTCCAGATAACGGAAATTGACATACTGTGCAGCCGGCCATAGTAGCCAATCCACACAATATATAAATAAGAATTTTGCTCTCAGTTCGTCGTTAGTTTCTTTAAGGGATTTCCTTTCCAGCAGACAAGCACTGTAGAAGAATATTAGTATGCAGGCTGGTGACATGAATAGTTCATCAATTAAAATTTTTTGCAATGCATTTTTAGCAGTGGGTATTGGCCAGACTTTGTCCATCCAATTATACACATAATGATGAAGGGGGCCCATTAAAGCGCCAGCTACAAACATACGTCCTATACGTTCAACATCGTAGCGCACCCCTTTAACATCTCTTTTATCTTTACGTATTTCTATTTCTTGAGCCATAACATCACCGGTAACCATAAGTACACCCGAACCCACTACATTGGTTAGGAGTAAATACTTTCCAAACAAATTATTCCATAACAAACGTAAGCCGTGTCCCGTAGAGGGTGTACTGCTAACGGCACTACTGTGTTTGGGACGAATTGCAATCCTTAGTTGATTGGTTGGTAATAAGTAAAATTTATTGTTACTTAACGAAAATACTTTAGACGTTTGCAGGGTGTTAATGATTCGTAACTTGGATGCAAACATTGTCATATATAATGAAATCACGGGCTCGTTTTTTGTTTGATGTAACAATAAGAAATTGTCTAATGATAATGGGTAATCATATTTATTTATGTTTTTTTTTTTACTTTCAATCAGTATTTAAGTGTTTTTTAAATCGGAATTCTTCATATTCGTGTAAAGTGGTATCCTTCAGTCCAAACCAGCTAATTTGTTGAAATACTCAACAAAAAGACTTATATTTATTTAAACTACATAGTTTTCAAATTAATTAAATAACTTTGGGAATAATTCTAATATGCACCGAAATAATATTTTTACATAAAGAAGGGTAGAACATCTTTACGAATTATTTTGTGATATTACTCTCTCACTTGGTTTTTATTTAGTATTGCAGAAGTTAAGCAGAGCTTGTTAAACTGTAAATTTCTGCATTATTAGATTTGTTTGATTTATTTTATTACTGAAAATATCCATGAACACTAATATAAAAAAGTCTTATTTTCTTTAAAACTAAATTAATAGTTATACAAAATACAATTTACAATTTATTAATAACATTGCGGCAGAGGTAATGATTTACTACTGCATTTTAAGCTTAAGAAGCACTGGTATAAAAATATACTGTAAGAGACAACAATATTAATGGATAATGTATAGTTTGTTACTCTAACTTAGTTTTCGATTAGTTTTATAAGAATTAGAGCAGTCTAAACTTTATATTCTTAGAAAGTTATAAAAAGTTTTTTATTATTAATGAAAACATTCACGAATATTTATAAAAAGTAGTGTTTTCTAAAAAAATCAATAAACAGTATTATGAAATATATTTGTAAGCAAAATTTATGTGATAAAGCTGCCGCAATTGCATTGTAAAAATGTTTAAGAAGCACTAGTACAGGTGTATATATATCCGCCATTATTTTATTTTCGGTATAATTAGGGTATACATACAGCTCTGTTAATACTGTGTTTTTTCTAAAGTTTGGTTATAAAGTGAGTACATTATAAAAATCATATTTTATTAATATTAAAAGTTATTATATTATTTAAAGTATAATTAAAAATGTTCTTAAAACATATATTTATTAAATGAATATAAATATCATAGATTTCATAAGTAAATGCTTCACATTTTTAATGCAATGTGATAGGCAAAAAGAATTACGCATCTAATTGTGAAATCGAATTTTCATTGCATGTTAAAATGAAAGATGGCGAAAATATTCTAAGATGTATATTATTTATTATAAATTTCAGCTTCAAATTTACCACAATCGTCACTCTATACATATATATATATATATATTGATATTGATTGAAAAGTCTGCGTGTTTGGCGTAAGTGAAGTGTAGTGTAGTGTGGTGGAGGGTGGTTCAGGAGAATGAGAAAATTTTTCGTTTGTCTTTATAGAGTTATTTAGAGATGGCAAACAATTACGGAGGTTTTAGTTATGGTAGTAGCCAGTATAATACCGCAGCTGCATCAGGTTACAACGCCGCTTCAGTCTCGTATCCGGCAGTTACAAATGCAACTTATGCCAATGCTACGGCTTACCAGGCGGCGGCCGTTGCTGCTGGAAACGGTAGTTATGCAGCTGGAAGTGCAGGCCCTAGTGCTTACGGAAGCTATGGTAATGATTATTGCCGGGCTGCATTACCATCATATGACGCTTCCAAGACGTACTATCAGCAGGCTTCATCCAACTACAACACCGGTCCAACAGTGACGGTCAGCAAAACTCATTATTCAGCGCCGCCTGTAAAAAATATAAATCCAATCGGCACTAAGCCATTAGGCATGAAGGACAAGACGGCTGCCGGAATTGCTATTAAGCAAGTGGGTAATCAAGCTGCTGGGGTTGCTGCTGCAACAACAACACCAGCTGTGCCGTCCTTTTCTAGCTATGATGCAGCACTATACAGTGCAGCCTCAATGTATGCAGTGCAAAAACAGCAAACGCCTGTGGGCGGTATTACACCTAAAGTAAACCCAAGCAATATTTCGACAAATTGGCCACCTTATCGAAAAAGTGCTGGTGGTCCCATTGGCAATGTAAGTCGGCCACGGGCCAAGCCCACACCCCGACCCCAGCAATTGCATTATTGTGAAGTATGCAAAATATCGTGTGCTGGTCCGCAAACCTATCGTGAACACTTGGAAGGACAAAAGCACAAGAAGAGAGAGGCGTCCCTAAAAATGCAGGCTAGTGCCCAAACAACTTCACAGAATCGAGGCAACAATTACCATTGTGAGCTGTGTGATGTAACTTGTACCGGAACGGATGCTTATGCAGCTCATGTGCGTGGTGCCAAACACCAGAAAGTCATTAAATTACATCAGAAATTGGGCAAGCCCATACCACCGGATGAGCCGAAGAAATTGGCAAAAATTAATTTTGTGCCAGCTGCCGGTACTGATATCAATGCTGCAGCGGCAGCGGGTAATGCAAAAACTGAAACTACAGCTAATGAAAATATCAACGAAAGTGAAGGTACGAATATTCTTTTCGCTTCAAGAATTTTTTTCCTTATAAATATTTTTGTACTTATTTTCATATATTTACAAAAGTTACCCAAGAGGAGGTAATTACAGAAAACCTCGAGAACATAAAACCGGTCGGTGGTGAATATATTGAAGAAGTTAAGGATGATGAGGGCAAAATACTCAGTTTCAATTGCAAGTTGTGCGATTGCAAGTTTAATGATCCGAATGCTAAGGAAATGCACATGAAGGGACGTCGTCATCGTCTTCAATATAAGCGAAAGGTGCAGCCAGATTTGGTGGTTGACTTTAAGCCCACACCCCGACAACGACGTTTGGCTGAGGCACGCGCTCAACGTGCCCTAATGCAGGCTCATCGCAATGCCAACTCAAATTTCGGTGATAATCATGATGTTGGTGGCAATTATTGGGATGAACAACGACGCCGCGCACAATACGATGACGAATATGATTATAACAATTGGCTCGCGCGTAGTTTCGGTAAGTTTCGAAAAAAGGTCCTACCCTTTTATTATGCTGATTGATTCAGAATCAAAATCTGAAATGATTTAACCATGTCCGCTTGTCCGGGTTAAATTGTGCTTAAGCTACAGGTCCACACTTTTTCAGATATTTGAAAAAGTGTGATGAAATTTGGTGCCAGGACATATATTGCCCCAAAGGATCCTATTGAATATGAATCGGAATCGAAAAAAATTCTTTATAAAACAAAAAATCGCAATTCTTAATATTTCTTAACGAAATTTAGTAAAGAATAGTTAATTAGCTAAATAATTGACTAAACCAATTTTGGACATTGTATGATAATGTAGGGTATTAAATGATCGAGCTTGACCAACTAACAACAACACTTGCTATAAACTGAATTCTTTTTCTATTTTAGGAAATCAACGTTTTGGTGGTCGTATGGGTGGCGGACCTCCACCGCCCTTCTTCGGCATGATTCCCGGGGGTGGAAATATGCGAAGACCCGAAAGTAGTGATGATCGTCACGCAATTGCCCGTCACGCTGAAATTTATCCAAAAGAAGAAGAATTACAGATCATCCAACGAATCGTTTCACATACAGAACGCGCTTTAAAATATGTTTCCGACACTTTGGCTGATGATAAGGGTACTGCCGGCCTTAAAGGGAATAAAAATGAGAATAACTCCACCAAAGATGGTCGCGACAATCAAATGTTGAGTTTTCAAAAAGATGCCGATTCTGGCAATATGCGCATTTTAAAGGGTGTAATGCGTGTCGGATTCTTAGCCAAAGGTTTACTTTTGCAAGGAGACACGGCTGTTGAACTAGTTGTATTGTGTGCAGAAAAGCCCACGGTGGATTTACTGAAGCGAGTGGCCAATGAATTGCCCGAAAAGCTTAAAGAAGTTGCAGGTAAGTGTTGGATTATATTTCTTTACTCTTTTTCTCTGCCTCTGAAATCCCATCCAACGACAACAAAACTACATTCATTTGTCTTTTGAATTATATATATATATATATATATATATAGAAAGTATATATTTGAAGAAAACATAAAACTTAATTCTTTTCTCACCAAAAACAGCAAAAAGGCTACATTTGTAATGATGTAAAATATATAACAGTGAGACCATAACAAAATGAGCCTTTTTTGTGAGCAAACTTTTTCCAAAGAAATAGCTTGACATTGAACCAACGATAATTATCGTGATCGTTGCAAAAAAAAACAAAAATGAAAAAATAATAACAAACACATGCGAATATTTCGACATAAATTTTTTTTATATCTATTGATTTTTTTCTCTTTCTCTATTGTTGTGTAATACGCATAAAATTTGAAGCTGTAAGAGAGCTGTAAATGAAAAGAAAGTGTTAGAATCAGTTGTTTATTTGAAAAATATAACGGAACGGAAAATTTTTATGGCGATTTGTATGGAAAAAGTACGGAAAAGATAAGGTGGCATATAACAAATGCAAAGCACACAGAAAGAATATTAAAAAAAAAAAAAACAATAAAAAATCTATTTGGTGTTTTCAGCTCTTTTTCACAGAATGAGTACAGAGTACGTTTCTTGGTTTACGGCTAACTAGAGCTTACATTTGTACGCTTACACAAGTGCCACAACCTACTCGTGCACAACCACCTACTACTACTCGTTCTCTTATCACCACAACCTATGCTCTTCTCCGTTATGTTTGTACTTCGTCTTTACTTCACTACTTCAAATAATTCGTGCACAGGTTGTACAGAAACAGAAACAGAAAAATGCTGGATTTTGGACGCGTATGGTGGAAATGGTAAAATGAACAATACGTTACGCCCATTTGAGTGACCTTCACAGAAGCGATATATGGACCCGAAACAAATAATTAATAATAATCAAATAAAGTAGTAGAGTCATGGGACGGTGTTTATACAAAGTTTTCTTGTTGTTGTGTTGTAGCCGTAGCGTTTTCCTAATAAGACCAAAACACAAAGCCACATATGGATGAACTCATCAACATAACGGATTTTTATATAGAAAAATATTTAAAAAAATTTTTTTGTATTGTTGCCTCTCTCGTTACATTCGCTATTGGGAAACTTTGTGTAAATAACATCCTTTTTTATATATAGATTATATACATATGTATGTATGTATATAATTGATTTTTATAAACTATAACAAAAACAACAACAACAACAATAGCAACAACATCAAAATGGGTTAGTACGTAAACTTACAACAACGTTTTGATCACACAAATCTTACAATTTTTTCAATTCAAATTCATAAAAAAAGGAAAGTGTCGCGGCTCTCTATTATGATTGACAACATAACTGCAAATAATGTATGTTACGAGTACCCTTATTACCATTCGCTTAACGGCAGAAAAAAAATACAAGATAGTTGTGATGTAAATCATAATGGATTTCTGAAAATTCAAATCCAATTCATTCCTTTAGTTGCGCTGTATGATGAATGTACAAAATATGTGAATTTTTTTTAGAGACCATTCTCAATATTTAAAATTTGTGTGAATCACAACAGTGTGTTTATTGAACATTTCTTATGATTAAGTTTGAAAAGAGAAAATTTATGACCGAAATTACGAACTCACGCATAAACTCATTCTAACTCCCACCTACATTCAATTGTGATTGCCGATTCTACTTTACTTGTAATATATTCTAAATGTGTTGTGTGTGCATAACCACCATACAATTTCGGTCAAAAGTTTTACTTGAAACAGATAAGGTGTACGTTTGTAAATAGAGCTGCAAAAATTTCACACCACTCCTGATCCAAATAGTTGAGGGAAACGTTACAGAGAGACACTATGTATTATAAGCATGTGGAAATATACCGAAAAATATGAAAATGTTGAAATTTGTCGACAAATATTTACACAAGCATATAATAGGCAGTACAGTCCGATACCGATACCGATTTATCAACAGGCGGAAATGTTATTTTCGTCAAGGCAGTTTTTGCAACTCTGTTTACGAAAATTAATAATAATACGTACATAAATAGTTTGTTAATAGTGGTAATAACAATAATAATAACAAAAACTTTTTGTACAAAAAGTGACATTTTCCGTCCCAAGCCAGTTGCATATGGCAGACGTTCCCTCTATGCGTTACCCTTTATGAATTCATGGTCGATATAAAATATATGTATATGTAGTTTTGAAAAGTTTTAGTTTTCACTAAAATTGCAAAATGACCAATGGCGGGTAAATTCCTTCATTTATCGTGATCATAATCGTTTTGCAACCAAAACAAGAACAAAAGCAACCAATTCTTAATAATATCAAAAGTGTTTAATTAACTCTTTATATACATACTTAATAATTACATTTAAACAAGGTCCGTGTGTGTTTTTAAGACCTCGGCGGTCCTATGTCCGTACGTCCAGCATAATATAAATTAAACATATGCCCAGGTTGATGAATTTTGCCTACATATAAAACCGGTTTATCCGTATAGTCTACCATAAATCGATATATTAATTTATAATATATCGAGGGTGCTGATACAGATTTTATATTGACATCTCATTGTAAAGTTTATTAGATGTAGAATTTAAGTACGTATTGATTTTGGTATTCTCCACAAGTTGGTCACTTCGTTTTCAACTACCAGAAAAAGCCTTCAGAGACCTCTCAAAGGATATGGATATACATTTTTGGGCAAAGTGACGTGACAGATGAAATCTTAAAGGAGACGTGGTACAATTTACAAGAAACCTTGTATAGTGAAAAATGAAGAGAAATGTCATTAAAAAAGGGCACTGTTGTATACATATCACGCCCCAATAATTACACATAAATATGGAGAGAATCATAGAAGCGAAATTTAACTTTTTTCAATTTTAATTGAGGTTTTTTCAATCTCAATGAAGATTTTTCACTTTTAAATGTATGTGTCTCAATTTAAAACGAACGTTTTCAATATTATTTGGGATTTTTCAATTTCAGTTAAAGTTTTGTAATTGTTAATTATGATTTATCATTTTCAAATTTTTTTTTTCAATTTCAAGTGAGATTTTTCAATCTCAAGAAAAATTTTCTTTTTTTTTTCACTTTTTAGTAAGATTTTCAACTTCAATTGAGATTTTTTCATTTCAAAATATATTTCTTTCAATTTTAATTAGAGTTTTTTAATTTTAAATTGAGCTTTTTTCATTTTCAATTATGATTTTTCATATTCAAATGTTCTCTTTCAATTTCAATCCAGATTATTTATGAATTTTTTTAATTTTTGCTGTGCGCAAATAATTTTAATAAATATTTAAGTGCTGTTTAAACTATAGTTAAGTATGTTTGATCACGCAAGAAAAATGTGTATTTAGAATTGGTTGTAGGAGATAAAAGGGGAGGAAATTTACGTATATATATATTATTGTTTTATTCGGTATTACCATCCACTATATATGCACAAATGTTGTCACTTTTTGGCCACTAAATTTATGTATGTATGTATATGTGTATGCATCTTGTGTGTTGTTCTTATATATCGTTTCTTTTATGGAGTTTCCGTTGGTTGTATGATATTTTTTATAGGTGACAATCCGGTAGACTATAAAATTGAATTAAAGGTGGACGAGTCAGCTGTCGTGGTTTCAGATGATACAGTATGTGTTAAAATCCTATTGACGTCACCATTACTACGGGAATCGATTGAAATGGGCAAAACAACAAATGAGAGTAATAGTGCTGCAAATAAACAAAAGGAAGAAAAGGATGCTCTTTTACCCCGAGAACCATGCCTTCGGGTATATAACATTTTTAACAATTTTTTTTTTTGTTTTTGTTTTGTTTGTTCATTATTTACGTTTATCTCCTATTGTTGGACAGGCTCTGGCAGAGTTGCGTCACGCTAAATGGTTCCAGGCCCGAGCTACTGGTCTGCAATCATGCGTTATGGTTATACGTATATTGCGGGACTTGTGTCATCGCATTCAGTCGTGGCAAGCGTTACCACAATGGTCCATGGAGTTGTTGGTTGAAAAAGTCATTTCATCAGCCGGTTTTCCCATATCTCCTGGCGATTGTCTACGTCGTATTATGGAGGCTTTAGCTTCAGGATTTTTAATTAACGGTCCCGGCATTCTAGATCCATGCGAAAAGGAGCCCACAGATGCTTTACACAGTCTCACCAAACAGCAACGTGAAGATTTAACGGTATCGGCACAATTGTTCTTACGCTACATTGCTTTTCGCCAGGTACACAAAGTACTTGGTATGGAACAGTTGCCGCCACTAAAATTTCCTATGCGTCCGTGGCGTTTAAATCGCAAAAGGCGCCGTTCTTCAGGCAAAGGCGTTCAACCAGGCGATACTGAGATAGTCGAGACCGAAGAATGTGTTTCTGATGAAAAAATTGCTAAAAAAGAAGGCGAGGAAGGAGCTTAAGAAGCACTCTATGAATATTTCTTAATTCGAAAAACAAAACAAAAGAAAAAAATAGTGCATAGCAGTAGATATTCATTTAAAAAGGAAAACATTAATGAAGAATTATTCGCATAGACACATAAAAGGTTTAAATTATCTATACCCACACTATACCCATACTAACTCATACATAGATATTCAAACTAACTATTGATTGATATGCTGTGCGTTACATGGGCTACAGCTGATACATAAAAAGATTAAGAATTGTACTTGAAATAGTTAAACTTCGAAAGGAGTTTATACAACATATACATCAGTATGTAATTATGTGGCTACTAATTAATATATATGTGGATTTCCAAACTTACTCAAATTGCTTCTGTTTTCATTTAAACAATAAGAGGACGATAGCGACACTGTGTGAGTAATTATTAATGAAGATGTCATCCTTACTAATTGAACACTTTATATATAGCTGTATACGGCTTAGATTAAAAAGAGATCAAATCTTTTCTTTATCTGCATTTCTAGCTGGCTGAAAAAGCCGTCCCATAAAAAGCTTCAAGTATTTGGCTTAAGACAGACGTGTTTAAAGCGCAAAAAAACACGAATTATTGGAAAAGCTGTTCATTTTCAAATTTCGACAAATAAAAAGACGCTTGTATGTATATTTTATACGTTTGCGCTTTAGTATATCCAGATTTTTATTAATTGAAACTATAAAAACTACTTTTACATAACATTTATTTTTGTTGTTTTGTTAACTCGCCTTAATCTGCTGCTTTTCGGCAATTTGTTCTTTAATTTTTCTTTATTTTTTATTTCGTAATCAAACTTTTGATTTGTCTCTTATTTAAATGTATTTGTTGTGTTGTTTGTATTTCAAAAATATGTTGACACCATTGTACATAAAAAAGATTGAAAAGCTTTTATTGTGCATAAGTATGTGTGTGCGTTGTTTTGTTCTTGCTACGGCTTAAAGCTATTGCTGAATATTGAAAGTTGTGGAAATTCATTCCAATCAGAGGCGTTCGTTGGTGGTGAAAATTACATCAATTTCTGTTTGGCACACTCGGGACAAATAATATCGGGACCATCGGTGATGAAGCCACGTCCAACTAAGCTAGTCTTGCAACTGGCACATACGAAACAATCATGATGCCAGTGACGATCTTCGAATGAAATGAAACGAGTTCCCCCAATTCCTAATAATTGAGAAACAAAAAAATTCATGTAAATTTCTTTTTCTTGGTTATGGTGTTCTTTGTTGTAGTACCGGTAATAGGCTTAACGCACGAGGTGCAACGTTTGGCAAAAAGTTCGCCAAAACATTCAGCACAGTAGGGTTTTTCGTCGCGACTGGTAAAACGCTGTCCAGCTAATGTTATGTTGCAATGAGTGCAAGTGAAGCATTCACGATGCCATGGCTCATTTTTATAGGTTACACCACCAGAAGTTATAACCTTAAAAATAAGAAGAAAAAGAGAAACAATTACAAACAGTTTTAGTCGGTCTAATCCAATCATTAAATACTGTACACTGTAAGAAAACTAAAATTGGCTTAGACCAAATCTTAAAAACCCTGCCCATCTATGTAAGAACAGTGGGCATGGCAGGTACACCGTTTAATAGTGTATGTCTTAAGTATCTGCTTGTAAGACGAGTTTTATTCTGAATACCTTTTTTTTTAATTGTGGGCGTGTCTGTTATCAGACCACGCCTCTTTTTGCTACATGAATATATAGACTAATCCTCGACTTTAATTTTATAATGAATTTTTGTAGCAAAATAATTGTGGGCGTGGCTCTTAACCGATCTCGCCCAACTTAAGCAGGATAGTCTTATAAAGCCTGTACTATTTCAGATTATATATGTATATATATGTGCGGATGTATTTCATATGTTAATAAATTTTTAAGTCTCATACCTTTTCTGGTATGTTACAAACGGTACAACAGTTTTAGGATATCTCCTCTATTTTAAGTGGAGACCATAAAAACGTGATAATATGTGCAAACATATTATTTTAACAATCTCGGGGTACATTTGCATTGTGCATGCTCAATCATATCTATGCATGCACATGTATTTAAATTGATTTTTAGAAGCAATCGCATATTTCTTCAGTTTCCTTCTTCTTCTTCTTTTTCTTCTTTTTTACTTTTTTACTTACCTTATTGCATTTGATGCATCTTGTAGCAAATTTTTCTTCATAACAACCAGCACAATAAATTTCCTGTTCCCTGGGTATAAACGATTTTGTGCCAATAGCCGTTTGGCACACACAACAACAGAAACAATTCTCATGCCATTGCCTAGTCTTATACTCCATCTTCTTCGTACCTGAAATATTTATTATACAGATTTATAAAAAGATTTAAAAATTTTATAGTTAGATAAGAAAGAGAGGGAGAGAGTAAAGTAAATTCCATTGCATTGTAATAATAATTTTGGCAATACCAAATGTTTCAATATTTCAATAATAATATTGATTAATTGGAATGCATAATATTTATATGTAAGCATCAGAGCTAGTCGTAACGATTGTTTTAATACCCTAAAATGATGATTTCTAGGTGAAGAACTTTAAAAAAGGTTGAAGGAAATTTTCAAAAATTCATTTTTTCCAATTTTTAATTTACTATTCACCGAAAAGAATAAGTTAATATTTTTTCTTACACGAACTTGATTTAACACGAGTTAAAACAAAACAAACAAAACTTCTCTTTTTACACGAATTGTTTTGTTTTAACACGATTTTCAATTTTTTTTTAGGTCGAACCAATCTACTATTCTTCCATTTAGCCAATATCTTCTTTTACACGAATTTTTTGGAAACGTATCTATTGTGTAAAAAGAGAATTAGGTGTATATTCATCAGCATGAAATTCTTAAATATTTTAACTACATCCGTCTGTCTGTTACCTACAGAAGGCTTCTCCTTAGTGCCGATCTTAAAAAAAAAACAAATTAAACTGTCAAAGAAACACCCGTCGTGGCTAGAAATATTATAATCTTTATAAGATGGAAAGGTCGCTCAGTTCTTTCACCTGCTTTCGTTGCTCTGGGATTGCCCAAGCGACAGAATTCACCCAGGCTACAGTAGAAGTTATCATTCTCCTGACGAGCCGAAGCATTTGGTAGAAACATGCTCAACACAGCTATGTCTTCTTTATTTTCTTTCGCTTTCTTAATGCGATCGGCACCAATAGTTTTACTTTGTAAATTTAAGCGCCATTTTAAGCGCGATGACACTGAATCAATGTCAGTCATTTTTAAGACGAACTGTGTTCTACCCCGAAAATAATAATGATAGTATTTAGCTCAACTTTTATAATCGGAACACACTCGCGTTAATTAAATGAGCAACATTGAGTGTTGATTTTACTTTATTTGTTTATTTTCTATTGCAATAAAAGCAAGTTTTCAAGTTTAACTTAACAACTTCAAATTGAATAATGTTATGATTTATCTATAAATTGTATAAATTATTAACGTATTTTATTAAGTAGAGTGCGTGCGTTAAGACGACATGTAACATTCAAGTACCGTATGGATACTAAATCGAATTGAATGTCAGACATTATGAACTAATTGTAAATTATTGTGTTATTGTTTATATTGAAAGTTAAGTACATAATATAATGAATACTTCTCCCACGTGTTGTAATAATAATTATATGTTGTAAATATTTCATTGTTTTGTGAGATCGGTTTCATTGTAACCTTTACATGACATGGGGATTAAACTAAGTTTGTCATTCGGTTTGTAAAATCAAGGAAAAACAGTTAATAACTTTACAAGGAATATATATTAATCAGCAAAAAGAAAGGGAATCGGTTTTGAAAAGTCCGTCAGTATGTCTAATATTTACACACAAATTAAATCGATCAAGTGCCACGCCCAAAATAACTATTGCTCGCCTCACGACCATGAATTTTGTGATATTGAGTTCAAATTTGAGGCAATCTTTGAAATTTCTCCAATCAAATTTTTAAATTGCATTAAATCGATCAAGTGCCCCGCCTTAAAATCGAAAAAAATCTAACTATCACTCACAAATATTGATTTATAAAGTGGACATTTGGTCTACATATTTTTAGTTAGAATATTTATCGAGGTGATAAAAAGGGGCGTGGTCATATAATAGACAATGGCCGGACTCATCATAAATACATATTTAAAGCAAATTTCAACTATAAAAGTTAAATTTTTGGGGGCTAATAAATAAATTTTGTCAATTATGAGCGTGACTCAACTTCCGACCAACTTAAATTAGCGATACTTGTTCAAAATTTCAATTTAATATGTCAGTTAAAGTGAGAGACAGCGTTCCAACACTAGTTACATGGACGGAAGGACAGCCATAAATAATTAAAACTCAGTTTTTATTGCTGATTGACAATATATATTTTGTAGGGTCTCTGTCACTTCCGTCTGGGTATTAAAAGGAAAAGAATAATAAGCGTAGTTTATAGTA
The DNA here is from genome assembly GCA_963971445.1 of Ornithomya chloropus. Lineage (NCBI taxonomy): Eukaryota > Metazoa > Arthropoda > Insecta > Diptera > Hippoboscidae > Ornithomya > Ornithomya chloropus. The sequence goes on from OZ020532.1 coordinate 5,222,297, forward strand.
TAGTATAATGTAGTAATATATATATAATATATGTAGTATATAGTTTATAGTTTATATCTTAGGGCCAAGTTGAAATTTAAGGGAAAGGTAAAAAATAGTCCGGGTTAATGCATTCTTTATAGCAATTGGATTAATTTATATCTTTTTTTTTTTGTATAATTTCATATACCAGAATGTCTGGCTAGACTTCAAACATAGGCGCACATTTCATATATGCAGAACAACAGATGTACAGACATGTTTAGATCGTTTTAGGAAAGTGAGCGTTTCCTGACTTTTCCGCATTCTCTTATGACAACTTTTTACATGCCTACATATGGTATTTATACTGTATAGATATATTATATAACACATATTTATTGATTAATAATTAGGTACAGGTTGTTTGTACTATTATGGAAGTCAAGGTTAAAGTGTAGGCTTTTTTATCACCAATAAATTGTGTAAAGTGATTAACAGGTTATACAAGTAAAAAAAAAAAGAAGTATATTACACAATGCAAACGCTTAAGACGAAGCATCAGTACCCTGCTAAAATTTGGCTATATTTAGCTATGAATGGTTTGAATTAAGGAGATGGGATACTTTTAAAATAGAATAAAGGAAAATGCTTGTTCCAAGATATGGGATTACGGACAAATTACAAAAGATTATTTTAATAGGAAGTAAAGTCAATAATAATTGAAATATTTGGGAAATTTTGCAAAAAAGAATTGCACTCTGGAGATATCTTCCATAAATCCATAAACAGCGCCGATCCTACCCACTAAATATAGAATTGATTAAGAAACATTTTAAAGACACAGCATTTCCCCAGATGCTTTAAAGAATGGAGCAGCTCCTAATATATGTAGTACACTCTTCGTATACAGCGTTATCTTTCTAAACAACAAGTCTTTATACAATAGAATATAAAAAAATGCGTAAATCTGAATATTTTTACACTCTTCGTATATAAAGGGAGGTATACCAAGTTTGTCATTCCATTTGCAACAACCAGAAGGTTGTGTGAGAGACTGTGTAACTTCCTATCTTCAATAGATTGAATAACGAACGGACGTACGGACAAGAATTGCTGATTTACAATGTACTCCTTATTATATATAATATATCTTATAGGGTCTCTGACATTTCCTTCGTTACTATACGTATATATATTAACTTATTAAATAGTGAATTTTATTAATTCATTTTAACTCATTTTAACTTTTTTTTTTGTAAAAGATTTCTGTTAATGCTCTCAGCGTTTTATATTATTACAATGGGGAACCGTAAAAAAAAAAGGAAAGTTTTTTTAAATTATAACAGAGATATAAATCTATCTGTCTATCTATAAATCTGTTGGCCAAATATATATAATTTACTTACCGGCACGGAACACTTCACCACATCCATCACAGCGTGAAGCAAATTGTGCATCATAGCAGTTGCCACAATAAATTTTATCGGCCTTGGCACCGAATTGCTTATCCACCAAAGATAGATGACATTTACAACATAAAAAGCAAGCCTCATGCCAGTGCTTATCTTTATACGATAAATCCTTCACGTAATTAATAAAAATGATACAACAACAATTAAACAACAACAATATGTTAACAATGAAATTGCTAAATCTTGTCTATTGGTCTTAAATTGGTCACAAAATATTCAGTTTCACGTAAGAGAATTTAATACGACTTGAACTAGAGAAATTCCTTCAATAATATTTTAACTACGTATGTAGGAAAAAAGTTTTAATCTAAGGAAACTGTTTTTATATCTTCTTTGTGATGTGACGGATATACTACGTTTTTATTTTATTGCTCTTGTAATATCTAGAAAGAGGTGTCGAAAGCCTATAAGGTCAGAATACAAATTTGCATCGATGTAGCTTTGTCCGTCATTTTTCTTGTTTCGTAATGAAGGGGGCCCTGCAACTCACCTTAGAATCAATGCCAATAATCTTGTTGCATTCTTCGCAAGTGTTGGCGAATACATTTTCATAACATTTAATGCAATATGGATGATCGTCACGTATTACATAACGTTGACCGGTCAAACTTTCATCACATTGCCAACAACAAAAATGACCCGAATGCCAATCTTTATCCATTGCCTTCGTATATTCCCCACTGAAAATTAACTGAAATAATAAGGATTACATTAAACAAAAATTTTATAATAATATAGTTATTTATTTATAGATGCGAAATGATTTATTTTGCTACATATTTACCCAGACGTAAGTCTAAAAGATCATTCAATGTATTCATTACTTTAAGAGAGTCTTAAGTCTAGCAATGTCTGTCTAGGGGTCTGTTTATTGCCACAATTATAATGAAAATTTAAAAAATTGAGTTGGAAAGTCAGAGGTATTGCCGTATAAGTTACTTTGTGAAATATCAATATGGGAAAAGATGTTCTTAAAATAGACCGATCGAGTCCAAATTCAGCACAATGAATTATTTTTGCAAGGTGGGTGTGGCAATTACCGTTTAGGAATTAGAAACATCCTTACAAACTAATAAAGACTTATGGACCGACAAACGTAAGTGCTTAAAAACCTTTATTCAGAAATTACAATTTGCATAAACTCAGTACTATAAGTGATGTGTAGGGTATAACAACAACAAAAAATGTTCTAATATACAATATATGAACATAGCCAAAAGCATATTATCAAAACAATTTAAAGAAAAAATGAAATATTCGTCATATCTAAATATATAAAAAGAAATTAAGAATATCCACAAATCTCTACAAACAACCAACAAACGCTGTGTCTATAATTATTCTCGCTATGTAGAGTAAAAAAAGATCCAAATGTGAGTATGATTGTATTTGTTGATCATACACATTGTATATCACTGTATCTATATACGTGTGTGTATCTGTGTGTCTGGTTTTAATATGTTATATAAGTAACTTTTATTTTGTAAAATTTTTCAAATATTTTTGATTTGATTTTGTACCTTTTGTTCGTCAATTGAGAAGGGGTTACGTGTCATGGGTTTGTGAAATTCATTGTACGTATGTATTGTACGAGTATATTCTGAATTTACTGTTGGATTTAGTTATTGTTGAGTATTTACTGGCGAGAGAGACATGCGAGAAGAGTTACTGTTGTCAGTATTATAACGGTTGTATAGTTTGAAAGAGAGAGAGAGAGATTCAGGGTAGAGCTATATTTTTTTTGTCATAACGGTTGTACTATCACAGCGTACAACTGAGAGTGTTTTCTTTGATGAAGAGAATCGAGAGTCATGATATTTATAGAAATGTAAATGAATTTACAAAATAAATAACAACAAATTGTTACAGTTAGCACGTAAAGTGACATTTACTATAAACCGTAATTGGATGATATTATAAAACGTTCACCAATACATTCTTTACATGTCACAGTTTTCTACATGGAACGTAAATGAACGAAAAGTTCAATTTTCGTTTCCAATGAACTTCACATTGGCGACACGTACCCCTTATCGTTAATAGCATTGTCCACTTCGGTTATTTGAACTTCAGATTCACGCCGTTTCGTAGTTTTCTTAATTTTTTTTGTCTTCTTCACTTCTGAAACCGTTTGCATTACGTCAACATCCGCCATTTTTTTACTTTTGCAATTTTTCTATAATAATTTCGATTTGGGCTTAGATCCTATGATCAATGAGGACTATTATGACTTGATATTTCCAATTTTGCCCTTTTTCTTTTTTTATTTCTTTTGCTTTTAATTTAGCGTTAATCTCAGTGGCAAACACATTACCGCGCGAACGTATCAACCGACACTGTCCGTTAATTAGAAAAATATTCGAATAAGACTTTCAGTAAAAAAAGTACCGATTCGTTTAATGAACTGGCGTTAGCCGAGTTTTGTTTTTCATATATTTCAAATATTTGTCTTATGAAGAGATAGAGTGAGAGAGAGAGAGAAGGAATATTTCAAACATTAATTCAACTCATCTTTTTGAAACAAAATTTTTATATACACATAAATACTTATGCATATGGTTTCATATGAGTACATGTGTATGTTTTAGATTTTCTTTGCCAAAAACTTTTCATATGAAAAATATTCAGTGAGTAATATTTTTAAATTGAGACCCCACTAAAAAGAAACAACTTGTATGACGTCTCCGTGTATGTCAACACGCTACACCTATAAACCCATATCATTATATGTTTCATTACACATTACTTTTGTAATCAATCAGTTGGGAATAATTTATCACCAAAAGAAAGGAGTTTCTTATAATCTACAAAGTAGAAGTGGAGTCTCGAATAAGCTTTTGCTTCACTTAAAAGACACGTCATTTGGTAGGAGCTATTTACTCTTATCCTTCGGGAAGTATACGAATACAATTCCGAAAGAGTGGTTTACCTTATCTAAGCGATGCTCAACCAATCGCGACTTGTTTTTATATTGTGTCCGTTTTTCTTTTAAATTAGTTCAAACGCTTTAATTTTGGTTAATAAAAATCTTCGGTGGTGGTTTCCTTTCATTTGAGGACACATAACACCAAGCTTGTGTCGCCATTAATGTTGATGCTTAACCTGGTTTACCTTATGATTGCGCTTTGGGTTATAGTAGTAACCATTAATTCGGTAATTTTGGTATTCTTTGCCTCTCCCATTCCTTTTCTTTTCTTTTGTTTCCTTTTCTTTTCCTTTCCCCTTCCTCCCTTTCCCATTCCTTTTCCATTCTTATGAAATCTTTTTTCTTGCTTTTCCTCTCCTTTCCTCTCTATCCTTTCCCTTTTCCCTTTCCTTTTCATTTTCTTATTCCTTTTTCCTTTTCCTTCTCCTCCTCCTTTCCATTCCCTTTCTCTTTACCTTTCCCTATTCCTTTCATTTTTCATTTTTCTTTTTCTACTCCTTTGCCGTTCCAACTTTTCACACAGGTAAAAAGGTATTTCCAATTCGTGTGTTATTATATTAAAATGTTTTTTGGTTTTTTTCAAATCAATAGTGAGAAGGAGGGAGATCATGGGAAGAATATTTTTTCAAGGTGTTGTACAAATTTTACATTTTCTTAAAAAACCAACAACATTTCCAATACGCATGCTTATAACTGCGGACAAGTAATCAGAAGAAATTGAATTAAAGGTTAGAGATAAATCAGAATGACTCTACACACACTGCTACAGATCAATAAGTTGTTGCAATGAAAGCAAAGCTTTTATATTAGCAACTATTGTTATTGTTAGATTGGATTTCAGATTAAGGACATCACACAATTGCTAACAACATGTTATACCAAGAAGAGTTCTTTAGGATATGAATATAAAAGAGATGGAAGGTAATTGAAATTCGGCACAAATCGTTTTGTTTAATTCTAAGAATTGCACACGGCACAATGCTCGATTAAGTTACGGAGAGAAATGTATGTTTCAAATCACTCAGAACCAAAGCGTATAGTACGTCGCCCATACACATTGTATTTGTATTTATAAATGAACACTATACATAGATATGTATGCCTGTGTAGCTACATGTGTGGGCACTTGTTTGCGTAATGAGTTCAGTGGTTGAAGACGAAAAGTTTATTTCCTTGAATAAGGTACATATCAATATATATATTTATATATATATATGTATATATAGATGTTTGTATAAATATTGTATTTGTTGGGTTATATAAATTTATCCAAAATATGCACTAAAAATAACGCTTGTAGTTGAAGCCAAAAATATTGCCTATGTATTAGTGTATATGCATGTGTTATACCTACGTGTGTATGTATACATTGTACATACTAAGTAAATGGGTTCAAATCTTTCAACACTTAAAACCTATAAATAGTACAATACAAAAAAAAAGGTGCCCGTTTGCACTTAACAAAGTATGATTCTGTCCATGTACATGCACTCCTCTCATCCAACCTTGAGAATATATGTATGTTTAATAATTTTGTTAATAGGATTTTCTGAAAAATTAATAGTTACAACAACAAAAAGATTAACATCGAATTTTTTGGCATCATTTTACACACATGTCTGTCAGTCCGTCTAATATAGTAAATATTCTCACTTTGACACTAACTGTATTATGATTTTTAATGCCGAAATATTCATATATATAACAATTGATAATGAAGATGTGTAAAATTGATCAAAAACAATATTGTTACACCCTACACATAAGATATTAAGGTTTACGAAACTTGTCATTCCATTTGCAATATCCAGAAAATGGCGTCAGAAATTCTGCACAAGTTATATAAATTCTGGATCACCATTAAAAAATTGGTTTATATGGACATATATGTTCACGAATCTCTTTGTTTTTTGTTCGTAAATTTGGAGTTATTGAGTTGAAATTTTGTAAAGATAGTTTCGGTAGAGAGCTTTTTATATTGGGTGAAATCGATCAAAAGCCACGCCCATATTCGACAATTATTTATTTATTTTTCACAAACATTTAACTCATCCTCATCATTACAACTGCCTGATTTCAACCTATGTAAGATTTTGGCCTGTTGCAAAAGAGAACGCCGCGCGCCTCTGTCTTGGATGCGTTTCCTCCAAAAATTTACCATAGAGTTGAAATTTAGTTTACATATTAATAATTATGCCATTCATGAATGTTTCAAAAATGGGCGCGTTCGTATAAGAGATGCGCCTATAATCGATAAAAATCGATTTATCTGCCATAAAAATTCGGCAAAAAATTCGGAATATTGCAAATGGATTGATAAACTTAATATACCTTAGAATCTTGTAGGGAGATTACATTAAGAATGAACTTTTTAAAAGTGCACCATATGCAACTTATTATATTTATAATGCTTGAACATTTAACGAACACATTGCTGCACATTGGTTAGGATATTAACCTAAATTATCGAAAATAAACTTATGACGAATTCTTTAATAATAATCTATAAACATTAAAATATATAACATATGTATGAATTGAAAATTGGACCCACCTTACCAATGCTTACTCTACTAAATATAATATATATATATATGCATTATTTAAGCAATCTTTGTCATTAATAATAATCGTGTACATATAACACATGTAGACGACATTGAAAGCTTTTCAAATGCTATTGTACACAACCTTGCTGATGTATTAATAATAAATGAATTTGGCACAAAAATTTCGAAATTTTGAAAGAAAAACTAAAAAAAAAATATAAATACAGATCCAAATGTAAATTTGAATACATTGAAAAGAAAAAACTGCACGACCAAGAGTGACATTTACATCATATTACTAAATATACGTGAGAAAATTGGAACAAACAATTATATTGATATTTACAGATGTAAATGTAATGAATTTTCAATAAATAGTTTTCACAACTTGTGATCGGAAGATCATTTTATCCGCTACAGTGCATATGTTAGGATGTCTGCAAAGAGACAATCGAGCGAAAATTAGACATAAGTACAGAATCAAAATATTTTCACAAATAATAACTGTAGGTGATAGGAAAAATGTGGAAATTCCTTTTCAAAGAATAAAAGTATAGAAAATATATTTTATATAAACAAAGTTTATTGCACAAAATTAATATTACCCCAACACTAATTGTTTTAGGCAGAACCACAACAATTTCTGTTAAAATAACGAAAATTAATTGCCATGGGGTATACTAAGTGTGGCATTCCCCGAAGTAGACAACAGAGACCCTACAAAGTGTATACATTCTATGTTAAAATTAAAATTTGAATCATTCTAATCATAACCGTCCGTATGTCCAACTATTATGTACTCATACACTTCCAAAAAGCAAGTGATTATCCCTTCTAATCGATTAAGCCTGACCACAGCACTTAGTTTTACAAATTATGCTACAATTGGTTGTGATTGTATTAGTAATCTCCGAGGCATTGACAAGTAAGTCACTTTATGAAATATTATTATATGGAAACAGGTTTTAAAAAAGGTCCGATCGGATCCAAATTTTGTCCATTTAATTATTAAACTAATTAACTATTCTTCATCAAATTTTGTAAAGAAAATATTAAGAATTACGATTTTTTGCCATATAAAGCCTTATTTAAAACAAGGGCATTATGTGGGAAGGGTTTTTAAAATTATCCTATTAGATCCAAATTTAGCACAACCAAATATTATGCCTACTATTCTAACTATTTTACATCAAATTTTGTCAAAAAATATTAAGAATTGCAAAATATAAGTTCATTTACACAAGTTTGTCCGTCTGTCCGCGTATTTATTATGGAACATCTCGCGAACATAGCTTAAATATTTCGATTGACAAAATAACATGAATTAAATATTGTGTTTATTTAAGATATATGATCCAAAACTTATTCCAATTAATTACATCAGATTTAAACCAAAGTGTAAAAAATCCATTATTTGACTAGTATACTATACTAAACCCATTCCAACTACGTCTATTTTTATAATTATGTATATAGGTATATAAAATGAATCTTTTTTTTAAATTATATTCGTTATATATATTTATTTATGTTATAATGCACATAAGTAGAATTTGTACAATAGTAAATAATATGTATTGCGCGGTGGAAAAATTGTCAAGATGTTGTGCGATATATTGGGATGGGACGGACGTACGGTTTAGGTTTCAGCAGGTATATTTTTGACCTCATGAACAGGGCTATAAATATATAAAAAAGTGAGAAACAAATAATTACCGTTATTTAAATATCTAACTGTCAGAAAAATGTAAAAAAAATGGAAATAGAGTCAAAGTAAAATTTATCATAAATTCACAGCAACACGAAAGATTTCACAAGTACACAATTAACGTACAAAATCCAGAAAACATATAGACGACTATACGTTACTTGATTGTTTAGATTAGATCAGATTAATGGATAAAAACTGGCATCCTTAAACATATCGAAGGAGTCCGTATTATTTTTCGTTGTCGCGGTTGTCTGTACTGCCTCTTGAGATGTTTCCTTTTCCTCTTGTTTTTTAGGACTTTGTGAAATTATAGGTGAATCGGGGTCGATACATGGTTCTTCATCCTTAATTTTCGAAGTCACATTTACATCTGTAATAGATTCTTCTGTTTTTTGCTGGTCTTTGCCCAAAATAATCATGTTTTGGTTTTCATTTATATTTTTCAAATTAAAAGAAAGATCTAAATCATCTTCGGTCAACTCGATAAATGGAGAGCTTTGTATAGATTGATTGTCTCTAGGAAGTATGTTGTTCTCCTTTTCATTTTCTAAATTCTTTGCAAGCGAAATATTTAGGGTTTCATCTTCGGTCAATTTGATAAATGGAGAGCTTGGTATAGATTGATTGTCTCTAGGAAGTACGTTTTCCTTTTCATATTCTAAATTTTCTTCAAGCGAAACGCTAAGTTTCGTTTCTTCTGCTAGAGGAAGGTCCCTTTCTTGACTGTCATTATTTGATTCTTTTTCTGTATTTTGTTTATTGTCGGAGTTTTCCATCTCTTGCTCTTCACTTAATTTAAAATTTTTACGCCACTGATATTCTTTTTTCGGTTTATAATTTTCATCAATTACAATATCATGACCGTATATATATTTTTCTTTATCCTCGCTTTCTTTCTGTCTGTCATCTGGCACGATATTGTGTTCTTCAATATTCTTTGACTTTATTTCCGTGTCAGGTATTTTGTAATCTTGCAATTCTAAAAGTTTATTAACAGATTCTTCGTGTAGTCTTTGTAAATCATTATTATCTTTGTTATAACTTTCTTCACTATAATCCAATTCGGATTCATACGGTTCATGTACAAAAATAAAATCATCGTCGTTGTAATCTTCCATTTCATTCTCCAAGTGTACGGGTAACTGGCTGACATATCCATATTCTCTTGGTTCTAAATATACATTATCTGAATCCAGATCAAGATTATCTTGTAATTGTATTATAATTTCGGGTTTTCGTAAAAAGAGAACTGAATCGGATGCTCGGCGACTGTTTTTAATATGATCCATATATAAATTATGATTATTATCAAAAATTTCCGGTGTTCTGGCCATTTCATCGAGAATTTTATCTCTAAATTTTTTATTTCTAGCTTCCATTTCAATTGCTTCTAACGCTCTTAATTGATCTTTATTCAAAGGAGATCGACTTCTACTGCCCGATCTACGAAATTGAGCATTTTGCCAGCGCATCTCCTCATAGTTAGGTTCTTTTGTTACACAAGATTCATCAGGAACTTTGGGTATTGCTCCGGTGTTATTGAAATCATTCTTGGTCTGAATAAGAGATGACATCTCATTGCCGTCATTAATCGTTTGTGGTAATAGAATATTTTCAGCCATTCTTTCCGGTTCTGTTTTCTTATTATTCTCAATTTGAGCGGAGTTTGGCAATTTGTGATATCTTATATTAACAAAATCGTAAAAGTCACTCAAACCCTCCAAAATTTGATCACGTTCATCTTTCCTTGGACCAGAATCTAAATCGTGTTGCATCAGTTTAGTGAATGTAGTGGGAACAGATGCTAACTCAGACTTTTCTTCAGGGTTTATGATCGAATTGAAGCGTTTAGGAGGTAAGGTTGGAGTAGAATGACTATTGTTTTCTTTTGTTAACTAGGAGTTTGGTAAAATTAGATGAGATTACATTATAAAAAAATACCTTGAGGAATATATCTTACATAAAAAATTATTGCTACAACCAGAAATATTGTTATCACAACTAAAAAATTCGGTTGTTACAACCGTCTTAAAATATTTTTCTTTCTGGGTGTATAATTTTAACGTTATACCTACCTTTGGTTGAGTCTCAGTAGTAGTAGTTGTTGTAGTCTTTATCGCATCCTCTTTTGCACCAATTTCATCATAATCTTTCTATATTTTATGTGAAAGTATATTTTTTATATTCTTTTTGTCTACTTTATTTATAGAATTAAAAGAAAAAAACACTTACTACTGTTTTCCTGATGTTTAGCTTTTCTGCATTTTCATCTACTGGTTTATTAACCGGGGCAGACGTATGAACAGGAGACTCTTGCAATTCCAAATCATCTTTCTGTATTTCCAGTGCCTCTTCTAAGGGAACTATTTGCTTCTTCTTTAGAGCAGAACTTTTTTTATGATGTTTGTGGTGAGTTTTCACATTTATGGGTGGTTCGCTTGTATATACTATAGGTTTGAAATTATCATCGATTCTTTTCATTTCTTCTTCTTCTAAAGAGGTGAAAGATTCCAACTCTTCTTCACGTGATGTACGGGATTCCAGTGAAGAATTGGAACTGCCACTGGAACGTTGTTTTTTAAAGGCTCTTCTATTTCTAGAACGTTCTCTCTTCTTATAACTGATACCATCAAGAGATCTTAGATAATCCGGGGTATACAATTGAGCTGGGATATCATCATCTGCTTCCAAAGCTTGACTATCTACTGCAGGCGTGAGTGGTCTTACTACAAGTTTAAGGTTTGTTCCTAGTGATGAGTCTTTACTACTCGAATAAACTTGATCGGATGGCGTATCATCTATTCCTGGCGGTTGATCTTTTAAAGTTTTTACATTTTGCCATAATGTTTCAGGCTGTTGTAGAGGAGAACTTGTATGCTCTTTATAAATTGGTTCACTTTTATCTGTAGCCATAACAAGTTGTTCCAATTTTTCATCATTCAAAGCTTGTTCATGTTGAGTTTCAATATTTTGTATCATTGATTTTAATAATTCAATTTCATTTCCTTCTTCTTGTTCATTAATAATTTTATTGATTTCATCATCTATTTGCTGCTCATTTTTGTTATCAAAATATTGTGTAGATAATGTTTCATAGAGATCACTTTCAGAGGGTTCTAATTCGAGGTTTTCATTGTCCGCCGATTCTTTCTCCAATTGTTCGTAACGTTCACTTTTCTCCTCTTTTGTTTTAACCATTTCGGTTAAATTATCAATTGAAGTTTGATCGGGATTTGAACGAAAGCTAGATAGTGTTTCATAAAGATTACTTTCCAAATCGAGAATTTCGTTCTGTTTGCCTGTGTCTATCTTTGGTGGTTCCAATTCAACGCGGTCATTTTCTTCTTTATTGAATTCTCTGGGCCATTCTATTTCATCCATATGAAGGTTAGTTTGGTTATCTTGCTGCTCTTCTGATCCTTCATTTACTTTTGTTTCCCATTGTTCTTCTTTAAATTTCGAATATTCATCATTCTCGTCATGTTTTTGTTGATCGTGCGGACTATTTACTTGCTCTTGTCTTTCCTTCTGAGATTCTCTTTCATCTACTTCTATCTTTTCATCTATTTCTTCTTCTACTTCATATTTTATTTCACGTTTGAGCCGATCAAATGCAGCTTCCAATGGTTGCTGAACTTTTAGTCCTTCAACTTTTATAGTTTCGTCACGATCTTGTTGAATGTATTCCGAATCAATTTTTTCTAATTCTTCCTGTATTGTCTTCTTAACTTTCATTTCTTCTTTGTCTTCTTCTTCTTCTGTTGTCTCTTTCTTTTCTTCTTTTTGCTGCTTGTATGAAGCTTCTGCCGCTTCTAAGTCTTTTTCTATTTGTTTCTTCAATTCCATTTGTTTCTCTAATTCTTTCTCCAACTCTTTGTAACGTTCACTTTTCTCTCCTTTTGCATTAAGCTTTTCGGTTAAATTATCAATTAAAGTTTGATCGGGATCTAAACGAAAACCGTCTTTATAGAGGACACCATCACGCATCGCATTATAACCGGTGTTCATTTCTCGATTGGTAGCATCAGTCAGCTGTTTATGAATATTCTCTTGTAAGTCTGCCAAATTGTCAATGTTGTTGTCGATGGTAGCGTCATCATCGTGATTGAACGACCAGTGATAAAGATGACGCACCACATAAAGGAATTCAATGGCACCTATATAGCCGATTACCAATGAAAACATTAAATCACCAAAACTTTCAAATAGTTCACCCATTATGTGTGAGTGTGTGGTAGCCTATATGCGTTGATCTTTTCTTAAGAAAAAATTCGTTGATGGCACAATTAATTAAAAAAGTTACGTAAACGGTTTGTGGTGTTTTGAAAATTTTTTTCTTTTTTTTTTTACAAATTTCTGCCCAGAAAGCTTTTGTGGTTTTTGAATTATCTACTCCAGGGGGTAGTTTAGTGAATATTTTTTAAATTATATTTTTATTAGAATTAAATTTTAAACTTTATATAATTATTCAGCTTGTTTTAGTCAAGGTTCAAGTTATTTATTATTCATAATTATGTTCATCATGCTCTGATTTCAATTCAATTCATTTGGAATCACTAACTATTTATTTTACAATATTTGTAAAAGTCAATTTTCAAATATTGATCAATTACTTGTCGTTTGCTTAATCGTTTCAATGTTTCGCGTTAATCGATCACTTTACAACTGATGATCAATTCGACACAATTTTTTGGCAAATAAAAAAATCATTCTTCGCCAAAGTAATTTTTTTTCTTTCTTTCTTTTTTTTTCATCAAAAACAAAACAACATAAACTTCCTATAACGAAAAATAAAAATACGTAAATTCATTGTGACCGGTACTTCGGATAAAGGCTAGTCACAACGCGTCCAAGGGAATTCTTTAAAATTTAAATAAAAATGAAAACAACGACGACGCACAACACAACAATTCGATACATAATAAAATGTTTACGTTCAATATCCGACCAACGCTAATGCAAATGAAATATTTTGTCACAAAGTGTATAAAGACAAATATATTGAGATGCGTTAGATGCATAGAAAAATGTTAATCAAAGTTGATTTCGTTCAAATTAAATTATATCCATCGTTCTCTTTATGCGATCGAGAATTAACGAAATTCTCTTTTAATATGTAAAATTCTCTTTAATACAATGTCCGCATATAATAAAGAGTCCTAAATAAGGGAAATCGTAGGTTTGATTCACCATTTCGCGACTGGGGTCACAGTAAAAATGGGTAATTTAAATTAAGCTATCAAAGTTAAGTCCTTAAAGATATTTTCTTTTAAAATCCGACCTTCCAAACAATGTGGGCATTTTTCCGATCTTATTAAAGTTATCAAACCCCACATATTATTTAAAAACTAGTTATTTTGTGGGCCATAAAAAACTTCTTTTATCACCCTCCACATTACTATGGAGCTTATAGAATATATAATGAGTTTTTCAATAAGAACATAACAATTTTGTATTTAAGTAGAGCACCGAATAATTAAGATATCACCGAATAATTAAGATTTTCACAAAGTTTTAACAAAATTAATTTATCTCAAAAAGAAATGTTTGTATTTTTTTAAATTTTCTTACCTCATCACAGCCGGCACAACGTGGCTTTAATAGTTCGCCATAGTGTCGTTCACAATAAATTTTATCCTCATGAACACAATACGTTAAATCTACTAGTAAATTATTGCAAGTGGTGCAAACGAAACATCTTGGATGCCACATAACATTCTCCATAAATTTAGGTGCAGCTACCACCATTTCTCCAATATTAATCTCACCCTCACAATGTGCGCAATTCTCTTCATATGGAGCATCTTTAACATAACCTATAAACACAAAAAATATATAAATAAAAAAATAAAAAAACTATACAATGATTTAAAGGAAGGCGTCTCAAGTTTAATAAGAAGACAGAAAGACGGACCGACAGACATGGCTACATTTATTTCTTAATAATTAGGAAATAGCCAAATAAACATTTTTAAATAGTTTAAAAAAGAAATTGTCAGATATTAAGACTAAGATACTTACCAATATCTAAAGCAATTTCATTGCGACCCATTACAAAATCTTCAAATGACGATTCATGTTGACTTTCCAGATGTTTGCAATATTGCCGGGAAAGATCTTGTTTGGGTAATTGATGTGATATTTGTTGTTCTCGATAGCGAGCACCTTCTGTTCCAATTTTTGGCACTTTATTTGATGGCAATTGTTCAAAGTAACGATTAATGCGCGAAGAGGAACACATACCAAGCGGTACCCATGTATAACCTAAATCTCTTGCTTCAACACCGGAATCCGTGGTTGATATGACTTTAAAGCCTAATCTTTCATGCACGGATGTTGTCTGCTGTTGATAGATTGCATGAGTTTCACGGGGACACTTACACGATTGACAAGTTTTCCTAAGTAGATATTAAATTTATTTTTTATTATTATTTTTTTGCTAAATTTTAAATTTTTTTAAATCAGTTAACTTTATTTTTTAAGATATACATTTGTTTCACAAGGCCGATTTAACTAATTTTCGAATTAATTTGCAGTTCATTCGTTATTTTTTTTAATTTAATTTCAATTTACTATTAATTATATTTAATTTAAAGATTTATTTGCGACAAAGAGTGTAATTCTTTCAACTCAACAAGTCTCGGCATTTTAATTAATTATATATCTTACCTCCACTCGTGCGGCAAAAATCCTGGACAATTCGTCTTACATTGTTCACAACGAACACCATTTTCCACTTCGCGAATAATTACACCCTGCGGATTTGAGTTAAAAATACTATTCATATCATTTTGAAAAAGTTTAAAAGTTGTTCAAACTAAAATAAAACTTAGTCATAACCTTGGTAGGATCTCTGCATCGAAATTTTTTAACCATAAAAATTGATCAAATTTTATAAATTTTTCAACTCTATCTAACACCACCGGCGTTCAAACCCCCATAATTTAACCTTTCGTTAATATTCCATAAGTAAAAATTTCAGGAGAAAAAAACTCACCTTTTCCGAAAAATCATCCCGTGTTCGGCGTGACATTGTATGATTTGTGTTATTCCTAATGGGTGGTATCATAACTTTAGTTGAAACATTAGCTTACATTCATTATTATTTTCTTGTTTTCTTTTTACAATATTTTCACTAACTAAAATAATGCACTTTTTTTCTATTTCATTAATAATCACTTATGTTTGTAAGTCTCTTTATAATGGTGATATATTTGTGTAAGTGTGCATTTTATGTGGAAATGATTACGATTATCTTTCATTTACGACGGCTTATCATTGAGAAGCAAATATATAAAAATTTAAAAAAATTAAATTTAGAATAAGATTCAGCCAAACCTTTGTCACATGTTCTTATAAAGACTACATCACAAAGTGATACAAAGGTAGTGTGTAATTATGCGTATGTTTGTAACTCCTAAACAGTAAATGTCAGATACAATGAATACATGTGAAGTTTTTTATGAACACAGTATGAGTAATACCAAAGGAATGCTTTTTATTAAGTGTTTACTACACTGTAGGCGCGTATGCTTAACCAATTTTGCTTAATTGCCAATGTTAACGCCTCCTACGTGCTTTTAAAATATTTATTTAAAGCCAACAACTCTCTTAGTGTCCAAACATAGGTACGTATAAAAATAATAAACAGACGGACAGACCGACAAAATTTGATGCTGAATAGAAGATTATGTACTTTATTAGTATTTACACCTATCTCATTAAGTGAGTCGACTTTAAGTGATGGTTGTAGAGTTTTTTTTATATTTTTGTTGTTATTTTTTACAATATTTTTTACTTTTTTAATTTTTTTTATTTATTTTGGTTTTTTTAAATTTTGAATTTTTTAATTTGTCAAATTTGTTAAATGTTTTAATTTTTTCTAAATTTTTCTTTATTTATTTATTTTTTTTTTTCGTTTTTCAGACGGACAGACATAATTTGATCCTAATTAAAAGCGTAAGATGCTGATTGGAAATGTAAGTAATTTATTTAGAACTTACTCCTATTTCATTAATCGACCAATTCATTTAAGCGATAGTTATAAAGAGCTTTTTTATTTATTTTTATTTGTTACTTTTTTAAATCATTTATTTATTTATTTTTATTTTTGTTTCAATTAATTTTTATTTATTAAATTTTAATAATTATTTTTTGTTTGTTGTTGTTGTTGCTGCTGCTACAATTTTTTTTTTAAATATTATTAAAGATTTTATTTTTTTATTTTATTAATTATAATATTTTATTTTTATATTAAACTTAGCTCATAAGCATATTATATGAAATCGTCATTAGTTTGTAATTAATATTACAACTAATAAAATAGATAAATAAAAAATAAAATTAAAACCTAGGCGCGTGGACAAACTATTATTCATAATTGTCTCATGTTATAAGAATCACACACAATATAAGGCACCATTAGGGCTGTACTATATATACATACAGAATATAAAGCTAATTAAGATTGCAGATATACATACATGACGCTTTTAAAGTGCACGCAAGTAAAATTTCATTCATGAAGTTTATTCTGTAGAGGTGGAGAGGTATGCAATTTTTTTCATTGCACGCCCACCTCTTCTACTAATTACTTAATATATGCGCATATACCGGTAAAATGAATTTCAATTTGTATAATCATATTACAACACCAACAACACGTCATAGTAAAACTATATAATAAAGTATGAACTGTTTATTTAATGATGGAATACCGCCTGCGTGCATTTCTTTTATACTCTGCACCACTTAAGGCAAAAGGTATATTAAGTTTGTAGGAATGTTTATCACACTCACCTTCAATTATTTGGATTGATTCAGTATTAAAATTTTGAATCGATTTAGTCCTGTCCGTCTGTATGTCCATGTAAATTTGGAGCATTTTTAGAACCTTTTCCTATATAACGATTTATTATACTATATATGGAAAAAATCGCAATTAAAAATACTGTTAAATAAAATTGAATGCAAAATAGTTCATTAGCTTGGCTAGTTCATAAAATTGGCCAAATTTGAACCCGATTAGGCCATTTTTAGAACCCCTTTCCACATAACGTTATATCACAAAGTGACTTATGCGGCAAAACCAGCTAAACTAATTGTAGCATAATTTAAGGTGCTACGTGTTGTACGGTATTATTTGATCCGGCTAAACCAACTATAACATTTTCACTTGTTTTCTAATTAGTTTAATTTAACATTAAGGAAACACGATATATGAACACCGTTACGTTAAGGCTAAGAATAACCTTGCTCGTTTATCATATACCAAAACGTACATATAAGAATTATATTAATAACAACAACAGCAATAACAACAACAACAACAATAATAATAATAATAATAACAACAATGTAAGTTGATTTAAAAATGATTTAAGCTGGTTGAGGTCAAATAATTATTTAATTATTTGCAGGGTATTTACCCTGCATTTCTATAAAGGCGGGGTGGGACATATGTGATTATATCTTCTAGTATGTATGTATGACGTATCAAACTTAAAAGTCGACTTTAAGATTTATTGCTAAATTGTAGGCGTTTCTATTAATCAACCCCGCCCATTTTTGGTACATTTATATATTATATATATGTATCTTTTATGCTATACTTTTTGGGGCAGTAACATTGTTTTGTGAATTGTAGGCGTGGCTCCTTTCTTACTTACTGAAGTAAGTCTTACCTTCAATATACGACAATACGAACGCACATCTAAATCGGTTCCAATTTTTTAAACTAATCAAGAATACTTTAGAGGAACTCTGACAAACTTTACGCCTCCTCGTTGTGTACAAACAGATTGATAAACTTAGTATACCCTTAACTTTATAGTTATAAAAACACACTCATACTTAGCACATACATCATTTACGTGCTGTTTTTTACGTTTTTTAAAGTATTTTCTTTAAAAACCACTCAAATTCATATCAGATGACTAATACCGTTTCAAATGATAATTACTTGTAGAGATAATGGTTTACATATACAAGCGTATGCCTTAGCATACACGCATAGACATGTTAATTAAATATTAAAAAAAAAAGCAAAAAAGCAAAAAAAGCAATAAAAACTACAAGTACACATGTGCAAAAATTTTGAACTTCAAACAGGTTCTACTAAACACATATACACACTTATACAATGTTACGCCAACACAACCCAAAATTACCACTTTCACTAAATTTAAATTTTAAAGCACAAGACCTTTCAATACATTCACAATAATATTATTAATGTATGCATGTAGGTATGTATTATATGTACAAAAATGGTGTCTAGACCGGAATTGAAGTATATTTTATTATATTTTTCAGGTTCTTTTATAATTTTTAATTCAATTTAATTTAATTTGATAAATTAAATTAATTTTCCAATCACTCGAATCAATATTATCACTTTATTATCAATTTGTTGACGAAAAACACTAATAAACAAATAAATGGGAAAAAATTGAAATAAAAATTGCGCTACGTGCCATTTTATTGACTTGCTTTCGTGTGACTGACTGAAGAGACAAAGTATTGTATTTTTTTTTAAATTTTTTTTTTGTTTGGTTTGAAATCGTTCATACTGCTATCGTAAGCAGTAAGGCAACAATAAAACAACAACAATAATCTAACATATCAACAACAACAACAATAACAACAATAACGAACCATGCAATGCAATATCATCATCATCTAGAATAAACTCCACATGTGTGTTTGAGTATATGAATATATGTATGTATCTACTACCTCTTTCCAGAGAACCGGTGTATCGTCATTCTTGTTTTTACTTGCATACATACAATATATATATATATATATATGTTTATATAAATGTATCCACCATCTTAAGGGTGATGTTACACTATTTTCGGTTTTTTAAAATGTTTGCAACTCCTTAGCACTCTATATATATGTGTACGTATTAATGATATGTGACTGATCTGAATATTGTATGTAAGAAGTGCTCTTTATTAAACCGGCAGTACTTATATTATTATTAATGTAAAAACCACGCCCCCTTTTAATAAGTAATTTAAAGTATTTGTTAGTAATAATTTTTAATTTTTTGACTGAAAAAACAAAAATAAGCTATTTTTCACAATATTTAGTCTAAGCGTTGTGTTGTTGTTGTAGTATCTCGTTTATAATCATTCGCGGAGTGTACAAAGTTAACATGCTGTAGATTTAATTCTCTTTCGAAAAGTTTTCTTATTTAAATATTTTTAAAAAAATTTTCATATTTAAAAATGTTTCATTCTACATAAAACCAAGTCTCAGTGTTAAGGTTATTAACTAAATAAATTCCACTCAACTCGAATAGAATTTCTCCAAACTTAAAGCTTTTGAAAGGTTCATTGTAATATTCTTTAGACTACAAACCAAAGCAGAGATGACGTAAGGGTATGAACACTATGGTCTCTGTCAATAATGTAGTATTTTAC
Organism: Ornithomya chloropus; assembly: GCA_963971445.1. Lineage (NCBI taxonomy): Eukaryota > Metazoa > Arthropoda > Insecta > Diptera > Hippoboscidae > Ornithomya > Ornithomya chloropus. Next base: position 5,242,348 of record OZ020532.1, read on the forward strand.
CTAAACATATATATGCAATGCATGAGAGATGTACAACAAAATATGTTCCCATCCAAAGAGATGCATTAATTATGTTAATAATGAGTACGAATTAAAAAAAAATTGATAATTGCAATGATTTAGATTCATTAACATAATAATTGTGTAAATATTCTCTCATGCAATATATTAATTTGTATGTGAATTTAGGCATACAGTAAGTGAGATATTTTAAACAGTGAGCTGGTAGTAGCTCTCATAGTGCGCATTCTCAGTTGTGAAGCAGAGAATGTGTATGAGAGAGAGTGAGAGGGAGAGAGGAACACAATGCAAGCCGGCATTTTATGCCCTTCTTACCTTTCCGTCCTATATTTATGCATATCATATATAAAAAGATATCAAAGGCAACAACAATTATATATGTATATACGTACAATATATGAATTTACTCCCTAACCAGCATCGATAACGACGTAATCTATTTATTTAGTATTGTGACAATCACAATTGTTACAAAAACAAGGAGGACTTCCTTTTTAAAAAATATTTTACACCTGCTTCATATATATATATTATTGTATATTGAAAAGGGGCTTTTCAGTAAGAACATAACAATTTTATGTTGAAATAAAACGCAGAATAATTGAGATATTAAGCTGAAATTTATTCCATGCATACTATACATGTCACATTTAACATGATACCATTATATATTACATTATACTCCATGTATCATAATATGACAATCGTTTTCTTCGATGCCAAAATATAATCCAATCACATCTCCGGCATACAATTCACACCACCTTTTTGTGGTTATAATGGAACGTCTTGAAGCACATGTAGATTTATTGCTGTCTAATAAAACGTATATTTAGTTTATTGACATAACTATGAAGCCAAAAATGATTATTACGATCAAAAATTGAAGTAAGCGCTCTTAAAGGTGCGACCACCAAACTCCCAACGACCAAGAGCCACGCCCACAATCGCTAATAATCTATTCATTTGCCACAAAAATAAAGTTAATATTTATAATTAACCCATATATGATCCAAATATGAGCATGGTCGGATAACAGACACACCCACAATCGACATCTATTCATTTGCCAAAAAAAAGTAATAATAATAATAAGCTATACGGATGAAATTTGATATAAATATATACACAATTTACAAAAAACTGTACTCAGGTTTAATCCCGACTTGTAAGCTGACAACAACTACTAGGTAGCGAAATTATGAACCTGCCACGTCCATGTTTCTATGTATGTTTATAGATGTGGAGGTTATTTAAGATTTGGCCTAAAACAAATTTAGGGGTTTCGTTTTAACCTTGTCTTGTCGTTGTCGAGTTGAAAATGAATGTGCTCACCGTGGCAATAAAACAAAATCGTACATACATGTATAATTAAATACGATTAATAATGTTATATCCAGTTACACATTCCAACAAAACAAACAAACAAACACATTTCATTTACAATATATTACAGATTACGGTCTCTTTGGAGGTTTTCTAAATAAGGGTAAAACATAAAAAAAAGCGAATAAAAAACAAATCACTGTCACTTTGAAATGTTAATCTCAAAATCCCAATAATCCCTTTAATCTTGAAGCTTGCAAAAAACCTATAAAAGCGCAAAAATAATGTCTGATAATATCTGTTCTAAACAGTAAGGACTGTTGTAAGCATACAATTATATACCAACACACATATATATACACATATACGTATGTATATGTGTGTATATAAAGGTCGAAGGGATGGAGAACTTTAGTTATAATCCGATTAAATCATTAGAAAATATATCAACTGTTATACAGCCTTTGCCTAGGTAAGCAAAGTTATAGAAGCAGTGCATATAATTTGAAAATTAAGTAAATAATTAAATAAATAATTAATTAATTATGTATATGCATGTGTGTGTGTAATTGCATAGAATTGCTGTGGAAGAGAATCGTTTATTAGGTTGGAATGTACCGGTAGAGGAAATACACCATATACCCGAACATTGGTTACAGTTTGAGGAGCCGCCAGCTTCTATGCATTATCTACTAGCTACCCTGTACATATTTTTTACTTTAATGTCTTTATTAGGCAATGGTTTGGTAATTTGGATATTTACAGCGTAAGTAATTGTTTTTTTTTTTTTGTTCAAATTCTTATAAATTTTTTTATTTTTATTATTAATCAAAATAGCGCTAAATCTTTGCGTACCCCATCAAATATATTGGTGATTAATTTGGCAATTTGTGACTTTCTAATGATGTCCAAAACGCCAGTCTTCATATATAACAGTTTTAACAGAGGTTTTGCGCTCGGCAATTTGGGCTGTCAAATATATGGAATAATCGGTTCTTATACGGGTATTGGGGCAGCAGCTACCAATGCTTTTATTGCTTACGATCGTTATAATGTCATTACGCGGCCATTGGAGGGTAAAATGACCCATGGCAAGGCTATAGTGATGATCATATTCATTTATTTATATGCCACACCATTCGTGGTGGCTTGCTTAACAGAAAGTTGGGGACGATTTGTGCCAGGTAAATTTTTTTATAAATATATAAATTTTATGCTCTCCGAAATCCAGTGCTTAATACCAAAGAGCACTAAATCGATCTAACTTTGTCGGTCCGTCCGTTGTATGTGTTCTGTAATAATTACTCCTCTGCTCGCTCAAAATTGAAAAAAATGCTTTTTTACATTTAGTGATCAAACGCATACGCTTGCATTTAATTAGATTTTTTATAATTTACTTATACTGCTTAATATAATTATTACACAATTGAAATTGTAACATTAATGCCCAAATTACCGTTGTCGGCAAACAATTGTGCAATCGATGTATCAAACACCAAACAATCTGAATTATGTATAGCAGAGGCGACACCCTCATGTATGGAGCGCGGCATCGCCTCCCATGTGAGACGCCGCCGATTACCATTCAACTCCAAGCGATAGACAAAATTTTCAGCTTCTTTGCGGGAACCGATCAACTGAACAATGGCAAAGAACTGTTGATGGCCATCAAATTTCTCCTGCTTCTCCAATACCAACATGAAATGGTGACCGAAGCAGGACTGCATCATAACCCAGTCAACAGCTCCCGGTAAATTGATGTCGGTGGCCAAAAATACAATATCCTCACCCTGTAGTGTGGTAATACTTTTGTGGGACATCATTAAATGTTGCATCACTAAGTCGAGTGGACCCTGCCATTTACAGGATGCCCCCGGACATGGACACAGATACGGTCGACATTCGCACGTTTCCTCGTGTTCAGTTTTTTCGGTGTATAGTAGAGATGCTGTACAACCGTAGCTGGAATGTTTACAGGGAAATTTCACATTCGAAGCTACTTTCTCCATGGCCAAATTGCGTATGTTGGCCAATGGTCCACGACATGTGGGACAGCAGGTAAGTTTCGAACGGCACGATACACACACCAAATGGCCGCTGGAACATTGTAAAATCGGTGGCAGTACATAATCGAAGCACACCGGACACTCGAACAGTGATGTTAAATCGGCAGACATGCCACCATCACCACCGCTAGCCGACGATAAAGAAGAACTGGACGAAGATGATGTGTTGGCAGATGTATTACCAGCACCCGTATTACCGGTGGCAGTTGCTGTTGGACCTTCGCGACGTTTAGGATTTATTTTATTTGACATTGGTCACCCGTGTATATCGATAAATATTGATGATGAGATGTTTTTTTTTCTATTGTTCTTTTCTATATATTATATTATTATTATTATTTTTATATTTTTCTTTTATATTTAGCGATTAGAAAAGTTTAATTTTGTCAATAATCTTGTAGTGGCTGTGTTACGTTATTCTAACTTTTACAAGTGCACAGCATTCAAATTCAGCTGCAATCCATTGCATTTATATCCGTTCTGTATAACATGGTTTCTTCAATTAATCTGAAATTAGAAAAAAAAGACAAATGAAACAGTGCTCTGTAAACTTTCAATATTATTTAGCTAAATTTACGCCGGTCGCTTATTTTGTACATTTTAGAGGGCTTCCACAGCGTATTTTAAATTTTAACTGAGTGACTTAATACGGTACTAGCTATATATAGAATATTTCCAAAGTGTCGGAGGTAAAAAAGGACATAATCAGTGCAGGTAGAATGTAGGTAAAATGTAGTAAAATTTATTCAGAGTAATTCTGAAATAATCGGCTTGGCCATTTTACAGTGGCGTAGGGTATAAGGAAGCCTTATACAAATACTCCCTTCTCCTTGTGATTGAATACATAAAAATGTACATACGCTGCTATTCAGTATGTTTCGTATGGTATAACACTTTGTGATTAATGTTTTGATAATAATTTTCAACATGGCAGACAATTATCACTAAACCGTTTAAAAAACACCGACGGACGGAAATCTTATAACACTAAAAATAATTATTACATCATATATATATATATTTTTAATTTCATTTTTCTACTTTTTAATCCATTTAATGTAAAATTTTCCTAAAAATGTTATGTTCTACATCTCAACGGATTATGTCCAACATAACATTTAACAGTTTCACTTGTGTGAAACGCAGTCTATCTCAACATTAACAAAACATTAGCAAAAAAAAAAAATAATCATCTCTATGTGCTTGGTTTCGGTAAATACACAAACCCACTTTTTTCTGGTTATTAAACCATATATATATGCCTTATGTATATATATGTTTTCGTACGCCTTTGAAGTAGCCGTTATATATATTTATACAAATATAATTTGTTTATATTGCACTTATTATTATTTTTTTCTTCATAGATACACGAAATAGTTGTGCGCTAGCTTTATATTTTGCATAAATGTTTGTATAATATATATCCAAAGTTTCACTTGTTATCTTGTCTATATATACTCACCTTCGATATATATATATTTTTTTGCTTTTCATAAGCAATTACACATCGAATGCATATTTTATTTAGCACTTTGATATTTTTATGGCATTATATCAACAAGAGTCCAATTACACAATTTGCATGAAGCAAAGAAGTAACTTTATTCTAAAGTTTTTGATATATATGATAAACGACAATATCTCAACGTTTATTTAGTTCTATAGTTTAACGAAGTGACTGCTCTCGGTTTAACAAAAATTAATTTAATATAGTGGTGGAAAGTTATTATAACAACAATCGATACCTTTTACATGTTGTCATTTGTTATATATAATTTTTCAAGCCATTATATAATAATATTTTATTAATATTAATATTTCAAGTTTTTTGATGTATTTCGTTGTTACCGCAACTCTAAAATACAAGTGAAAATTGAAAAAAAGTTTAATTTCTCTCCCATTTACAGTTTGTTCAGTTTCTTGTATATACAATGAAAGTGATGGCGCATGAATTTAACAAACCAGCAAACGCAATATTTTAACAGCAAACAGAATGAAACTGAACTGAAATGGAATGAACTTTTTATAATTTTTTAATTAGCATAACTTTGAGATATTTTAATTTTTTAAATTTATTTTTATATATTTTATATTTTGAATTGTTTTATTTTATTTTCAGAGGGCTATTTAACATCCTGTACGTTTGATTATCTAACGGATAATTTTGACACCCGCCTATTCGTTGGCACCATATTTTTCTTCAGTTTTGTCTGTCCTACTGCTATGATTATATACTATTATAGCCAAATAGTGGGTCACGTTTTTAGTCATGAGAAAGCTTTACGGGATCAGGCAAAGAAAATGAATGTTGAATCATTGCGTTCCAATGTAGACACCAGTAAGGACACAGCCGAAATTCGTATAGCAAAAGCAGCCATCACAATATGCTTTCTATATTTCGTTTCGTGGACTCCGTATGGTGTTATGTCTTTGATTGGTGCTTTCGGGGATAAGAGATTATTAACACCTGGCGCTACCATGATACCAGCTTGTACATGTAAAATGGTCGCTTGTATTGATCCATTTGTGTATGCTATTAGTCATCCAAAATATCGTTTAGAGCTGCAAAAACGTTGTCCCTGGTTGGCAATTAACGAAAAATCCATTGAAACTTCTACAACCGCATCTACAACAACGCAAGATCAAATTCAACCACAAGCAAACACTTAGACGTTTAACAATTATTGAAAAAAACTTCATCATGGCAAAACGAACAAAGGATATTGAATATTGTACAGTAATAATTTGATCATAAGGACTTTTCGTACCTGATGACCAATTATCAACTCCGCTAACAAAGATTGTTTATTACTTATAAACGCATTTTTATAATGTTATTTTGTTGTAGTACTTTTAAGTTTAACAACTATCAATAAATAGAAATTATTGCAATCAAATTAAAGTCTCTTACACTTACTTAACACTATAAGGATAAGTAGTTAATTAATTATTAAAGCAAATGAGATGAAAAATAAAATGATATGGCCTTTTCCACTACTCCCTAATGTGGCCTTTAATGGCATAGGTATATGAGATGAAACTAGAAGTTACACCCTTTTATATGACACCATTTTGAGATAAATCGGTGCAGCCGTTCTCGAGTTATAGCGATTTTAAAAAATCGTCATAAAATTTTCTTTCTTACAATGCTGGGCGCCTGGTATTTTGGTTGATTTTTCTGCTTTTCGCTTTCTCTTTTTTGCAACAATTAGCCAATTTAAATTTAGCTAAAGCACAGGTAATAATCTCTACTATTTGACTAATTCAATTTATATAAAGAGAGCATTCAGTTAGTAGAGGGCGTTGCATGGAAATTATTCAGTATGTTTTTGTGAAAACTTTGAACGCTTATATCTCGGAAACGGTAGCTCCTATCGATCTGAAAATTTTTGCGCCCCTTTTTCTAAATCCAATAAAGAATCTATTAAACAAGGTGTCGAGGTTCTAAGATGACCCGTTTTTGGAGAAAAGAACACTTTGTGAAATGGGTTATTATAATTAAGTGGGCAGTGCCACGCCCCTAAAATATATGTCATTATAAAGCTGAAGAATTTTCCAGGTACGGGAAGTTAGTTTGAACTAAATCTGTACAGCGGTTCAAAAGTTATAAGCTATTAAACATGAACATTATGCAAAATTTGAATAAAAAATATTTCATTAGTTTTATTAAAATCTTCAAATAATAACAACAACAAAAATAAGGTAATATTGGTTTGTTTATAACTTTCCCACCACAACTCCGATTTTGATCAAATTTTTTGCAAGAACTTGGAAATATCTGTAGCTTTTCGAGAATCTTTAATTAATGGGCGTGGCACTGCCCATTTTCTTAGGAAATGACTTTTTCAAAATACATGTTTATTAATAAAATGGGTGGTGCCACGCCCACATAATATACTTCGTTTCGAAGCTGAATTAATTTGCAAGCTTTTACAACATGTTTGAACAAAATCGGTGCAGCCGTTTCCAAGTTATAGGAGTTTAAAAAATATGTTAAATCTAGATTTGCTTGCTGAGCAAGTCTGAGCGCCTGGTATTTTGCTCACATTTTTATATTGGCATGAATTTCATTTCATTCACAATAGCGACCACAAAAATGAAGGTGAACTTGCTTGGCCTATAACTAGAAAATTACTGCTCCGATTTTGGTCAAATTTTTTGCAAACGTTTGGAAATTTCTCCAGCTTTGCGGGGATATTTAGTTTAGGGGCGTGGCACCGCCCGTTTTCTTAAAAAATTACTTTTTAATCAATTTTCTCGTTTTTTAACTAAATGGGTGGTGCCACGCCCACATAATGTACTTCGTTTGAAAGCTGAATTAATTTGCAAGCTTCTACAACATGTTTGCACAAAATCGGTGCAGCCGTTTCCAAGTTATAGGAGTTTAAAAAGTATGTTTAATCAAGATTGGCTAAGTGAGCAATTCTGAGCTCAGTAAGATTGAACCGTTGTAACTGGGCGGAAAATGAACGTAGAAACAAAATTGTAACATCGTTTGAAAGAATACAATCTTAAAATTCATATGAATATAAAATTTTTCGTGTAAGACTCATATTTGAATCGAAATGAGCTACTTTTTTCTAACACTGTTTCAAAAACCGTCTTTTTATTGGAGGTTAAAGTCATCACAGATGCCGTTGCCAGGCTCAAACTTTTAAACCTTTTACGGAATTCAATAAAAAGGATCCAAAAAAAATTTTAGAGCGTAAATTAGAAAAAAAATATCGAGTCTCAATCTGCACCGTGCCGATCTTAGTCTTTTTAGATAGAATTTAATTTAAAACACTCACTTTTTTTACTAAATAAGTGTATTTTATATAAGATTCTTTTAATCCAAAATAGAAAACTCATAATTAATACATATTTTGATGAAACCGTCTCCAAATAAATTTCATTTTCCCACCAGTGTTTTATGCAACTTGATAACAGCCAGATAGTCGTTATATGAGAGTTGTCCCCTTTTCGATTTATTACGAACACATTGTAATTTTTCAATAAAATCCGGCTGCCCAGATACTTTGTGAATGCATCTATCTAAATATTGTATACATTCACGAGACCAGAACGGCGATGAAATGCTCAATTCAGTTACTTTTGCTACATTTTGATTTTCGCGATTTTCATGTGAGTACGTATTGCTGACATTCAGTGTTATGTCTGTACTGTTATATGAAGGAATTATCCTTTGGTTGGTTGCATCCTCCGGCATAAATGTTAAATTGGCAACATTTTGTGGATTTAATTGATTTTGTCCTGTGCTGAATGGTTGGGAATAATTGCCTGCATTTTCTCCACTTTCTTGTCTATTATTGGTCGCTTCGGTAGGGAACTTTATAGGTTTTCGGCCCAAGAGTATTGGATCGACATTTGCTCTGGGGAAGCCTTGCTGTGAAATCAATCTATTGTATGTTTGCACCAATTTTTGATAGTTTCTGTGGCGATAGGGCGTGAAAATCATTTTCCAATGATCTATAATTGTTGTGCGCAATTGCACAGGGGCCACCTCCTTACCGAAATGATCGTACATAAGATACCTTAGGCTTATCAATAATTTATCCAGATGCATTTTGCCATCCGATAGGCCCGCTTGTCCCACCAGTATCATATTGAGTAAACGTCTAACTTTGTCCGCCATCTTGGAGCCGGACTTTGAATGTTGTTTTTCCAAATATTTCAAACGACGAAACAAATCGTTAACGTTGCCCAAATTGGTTAATAATAGTTCAAGATTTTCACGCAGAAACCGAATAAGTGCATCAGTTCGTTTGGGTATATTTTGTAGAACATTCCAATTAAGAGAATTCTCTTGCTCGTCAAGTTCACCATATTTTTTCAATAAAAGTTTATGAAATTCATCCTGAGCCGCCTGTAAACCGTGTATAATTAACACATAGCCCACCGAAGAGAAATCGATTCGGGCTTGTACCTTACAATTGCTAGCAAGATTACTTAAAAATCTCCGACCTTCGGGCGATAGTAAATATTTGCTGTGAAAGTTTCTTAAATAAATTTTTGCCTCACAAGGCAATTGGTCGTCACATGGTGGATTTTTATTATTATCCGAATTGTTTTTGCCCCCTTCATTATGTGTTGTTTGTTTACGTTTGTTATTATTATCCTGGTTATTGTTTTTCTTTGTGGCATTCACCAACGGTATAAAATCAGGCATTTGTTCCGTTTCATTTGTTTCAGTATTGTTTGTTGCGTTCTCCCCTAACGTATTATTTGATGTTGAACTAACATCAAAATGTTCAGAGAAGCTGTAATTTGAATCGGAATCGATTATTTGTAGTGTTGGAGAAATTCTAAATGGACTGGATATATTTTGATTTTTCCTTGGCGTATTTCCCATGTCCACGTGCAATTGAATATTTTCAATTATTGAACTTTCAGGCTCAATATCAACAATTTCCATAACTTCATTATCATTTACTTCATCTAGCTGGTTTGACTGAAGGGTAGTGTCGGTTGCTTCATTATTGTTATTAGCTTCCTCTACAGTACTACCACTTTCGCTAACTTCTTGCACCTAGATAAAAAAAGAAGAAAATAAGTAAACGAATAATAAATGAAAATGTCTAATACCCCACCACTTAGTTTCACAAATTATGCTACAATTAATTTAATTATTATCAGTAAAGACAGAGGTGTTGCCATATAAGACGTTTTGTGACCTATCATTATATGGAAAGGGGGTCTTAGAATGCTCCGGTAAGGTTCAAATTTGGCTTAGCCAATTATTAAACTAATTAACAATTGTTCACCAAATTTTGTCATAAAAGAATTAAAAATTGCGAATATTCGCCATATAAAGATTTATTTCATATTAGAACGTTATATGGGAAGGGGGTCTAAAAATGATGCAATCCTCTCCAAATTGTTTACAATTAATTATTGTACCAATGAACTAATCTTTACCAAATTTTGCTGCGATTTTTCCCATATACACAACTCTTTGGACTAATACATGATTTTCTGAAACAAATTTCATCAAAATATCTCAAAAAATGCCATCTACAGGTTAAGCACAACTTTATCATATCACAGACAGACGTATATGATTATAATAATACAGATTTTGTTACTAAATCGATTGATTATAATTGAAGGTGGTTGTGGTATTTATTTACTGGATCGTTACCTGATTTGGTGCATTCTGGTTTGGATCATTAGTAATTGTTGCAGTTTCAAGGGTGGGGCGATCTAATAAGGAGCCCATACCGACAGCCGTTAAGAAACGACCGTAAACTTTATCCTTTTCGGTATTTACAGCTAAATCAAAGTTAAAACTCTCCGACGGTTTATACATCAAATTCAAACCGATACCAGTCTGTGGTACTTCAAATGATGTTTTAATTGCCAAGTCGGCATATGATTTTGTATGCGATTTTATGCTACTGATTATAACGGGATATTCCATTAAACGAACAGCATTCCGACAATTTTCACCCAAGTGACCGCGTGCCCCACAAATGTAACAATATTTTTTCGTATTATACTCAATGCTATGCTTGGGAAAGACATTCGGTTCAACCTATAGAAATATTCGGTTAGCTTAGTTAAACAAAATTGCAATCATTTGCAAAACTTACCGTAGAATGATATCTACGCCATTTGTCGGGACATAAATCAATGGAATGACCGCGCACTTTACATATAGGACATATTAGGCGATTTTGAAAGGTGCAAGCATTGCAACTTTTCATAAATACTTGAGTCTTGTTGCCGCACTATTGATTAAAAATACATTTTATGTATAAAGTTTAAAAAAGTAAAAATTTTTAATTACCCTTAAACAAATAGTATTGGGACAGCGGGGTTCACGATGTCCCCTCTCCCCGCACATATAGCACACTAACGGTTTTCGTGGCCGCTTACACTTGGAACGCACATGACCGAATTCACAGCAGTTTATGCATTTCAAATTCCGTCGTAGCGGTTTGTTGAAACGATCTTCACTATAAATCTTCCACAGACTCTTGTCAGCTAAACAAATCAATTACAAAAAAACAAACCAAAGGGTTTCAATTTTATGTGAAAATCTTCTCAAGCGTTTACATACGATCCATTCCATGTAGAACACGGCTCAATTGAAATGATTCACCCTTCCATGAACTGTTGTAGAATTTATGCATTTCATCGTTCCAACCAACACCAGCGCCAACTGATGGAACACAATCTCGTTCCAGGAAGGTGACATTATATATGGGAGAACCGTCAGCGGTATATTTTTGCACTGACTGAGAATCAGTATTTTCATCCTCGTGAACCTCATCAGGATCATCATCAATTGTTATCGTTGACTCTTCTTGTCCAGAAGCTGTTTCATCAGGTGCCTGAATTGTAGAGGAATTGTCTTCACTTCGATTACCGTTATTTTTGTCGTTAAGTTGATCAATAGTTTGAAAAACTTCATTTAAATTCTCACAAACACTTTCCGGGATGGCAGCATCATCACCTATTGCAGTTGTTGTTGTTCTCCTTCGTTTACTTAATACCCGTTCGGCAATTTCACGTGGCGTGGGTACACATTCGGTGTCACTATCATCCTCAGTATCGTTACCTTGTATTAAGTGATTCAGGGTTGTAATAAATTCTTTATCTGACATATAACCCGAAGATTCACCAACACCAGCACTTGTATTGGACAATTTACGGCGACAACGACGCCGGCCACCTTCCTCGGGAGTGAAAGTGATTTTTTTACGTACACTACACTGTTCTACAGCTGGTCCACGTGCTATATACGATATGGATGTACGTCGCACTCCCGATCTAATTTCATCATCATCTTCTTCGTTGTCATCATCACTCTCCAGAATCATATTATTTGCTTTTCGTTCATTATGATGTTGCGTTGACATTTTACGTTTTCTGTTGGGCAATGAGTTGGCCGTTGCATTTTCCATCATTTCCGAATCACTATCAATCACATTGATAAGTGAAGGCTTTTTTATGGTATTCAGCTCTAGAGCATCCTCATTACCATCCATATCGTCCATTTTTACAAATTCTTTAGGAAATGTACTTTTATCAGTTTTTGCTGCAGTCTTCGAAATTGAAGGATTATTCGTTTCAGTTAAGTTGTCTACTTGAGCGATAAGTACTAAAAGATCAGCATCATCTGCCACATTGCTGCTGCTGTTGGCAAGTAAACGACTGTGATCACGTTGTTCTATAAAGTCATCTGTGGAGAGTATAGAGCAACAGGGTGATGAGTTATGTGTTTGCCTTTCAGCTGGATTTGTTACTTGTGCTGATTTTATTGGACTTGTGTCTTGAGATTTATTGCCTTTATTTAATGTCTCATCATCGCTCTCATCAACGTTGACAACTTGTGGTGGTGGCAGTGGTATTATAATGACATCACTACTATCCGATTCAGCATCCGAATCGATTTCAATTTGGACTATATCTTCATTTTCATTTTCAGACTTTTTAGCAGCATTAGTTTTATTTGATTTCTGCCTTCTGTTCTGCAAAGTCTTATATTTTTGAATCTTCAGTAAACGGTCTCCAAAGGGTGCATTTATGGTATCAACTTTAGTTCCTTTCTTACTTCTGGCAGCAGCGGCTGCGGCAGCAGGGTTTAACCTAAATGCTGGCCTTGCTAATGGATTTAAGCACAAACTGTTTGCTCGCTTTCTTTTTTTCGGTTTGGTTGGTGTGCTATGTGGAAGTTTATCATTTATGTTTTGAACTTTTCCCTTTTTATTTGTTGGAGGTTGTCGTTGCTGCTGCCCCCCTAATGTAAATGGATTCCTTACAATATGACGTGTACTACGTTGTGAGTTTTGTTCCGACATTATTGAATTTATTGAAATTGTTGATGCTGGTTTTTGATTTTCCCAATAGCGTGGCAAATCCTCGGTAACAGTGGTAAAGCAATCGCCCTTATTGTTGTCACTGTTACTACCTTCATTAAGTCCCTCATGATGTACTTGGGCGTACAAACGTGCTTCCAAGTCATTTATATCTTCAATATTTTCTATATCAATCTGTGTGTAAGGGATAATAACTTTAGCATTATAAATGCTATTAAATCATTAAAATTTATATTATAATACCTCATCCATATTCTAGAATTTGTTTTTTCCGAAAAAATCATATTCTCCATAAGACTAACCACCACAAAAATACATTACTTTCTTTAACAAAGCACAAACAAAGAAAGCTTACAAACAAGCCAACAAAGGAATGAAATGAATTGAAATTGAAACATGTATAAAGACTTTTTCATACTTGTGGCAACTCGAGGAAAATTTTGTATAACATCTGCAGTTTATGAATACAACACATAAAGATAATCACAAATGGGCGTGGTAGACCAATTCAGACGTTGATATTGATTAAGCCTACATTTTGGCATCTTCACGTTTATTATAATTACAAATTTTTTCTTCTATAAAATTTATTACATTCCGCTTTGCTAACTTCAAAATGATAAAGGTTTGTTAATCAATTTTAAGCATGAAAGTTTTATACACATAACGTATGGTCTGTTATCTATTACTATACTATACGTATAACACTTTAATTATTTAATAATTAGTTTTTTGCTGAGCATTCCCGGTGCTAAATAATAATTATTAGTAAAGAGTTTTTAAAACAAGATCAATTATGGAATTGGAAATTCAACGATATGTGTCACCAATTAATCCAGCCATATTTCCTCATATGGCTACGGTATTGGTTATTATTGGTACCTTTTTTACTGCATGGTTTTTCATATACATGGTGACCCGACCGAAAATGTCAAAGGAAAACACTCTGTGCAAAGAGATACTCATTGCTTTATGCGCCTCAATATTTTTGGGCTTTGGCATAACATTCCTTATGCTAGCTGTTGGGATATACATTTAAAATTAAATTAGATTAAGATGATTCCTCCATGTTCACTACAATATATATTTGTATAAAAAACCATAAATTACAATAAATTGTGTTTTGTTTAATAATTTCGGAAAAATTATTCTGTGTAATATCAATGTTTGGTTAACTTCCATTATCAATTGTAATATGTGCTTATTTTGAAACGTGGTCAGTGTGTGTCAGGCGAATTTAATAATTTCGTTAAATGTGTGTTCCCTAAGTAATTTAGTTCTTCCTTCGAAAAAATTAACTTCCAGAACACATAAATTGAGATTACGTTGCAACTTTAAACATTAAATTTAACAAAGGTATCGTTTTTTATTTATACACATTTATTTATGTATGAAGTTATGGTCTTGATTATTAATTTCCATTCAAACCAAGCTTACAATATGCTGAACCTTATAATTTGAAAGCATTTTTCCAAAATCATAATTGTGCTTAAATATACACACAAACAAACTTAAAATATTGCAAGATCAGTTAAAATTTAGTGATAAATATGTTAAATGAAGAAAACAAAAAGAAAAACTACCAAACATTTTATTACATTCAGCCAGCAAGCCCTGCTTTTTGCCGACATTTTTGCATAATGGCGCGTAACATGAACTGCTTACGTGATAACTGGCGGACATGTTTTAAAAACGTTTCCAAGTCAATGACACCGCTTCGCAAAGCTTCCCCTAAATAATAAATGGCATCCTCAGTGGCAGCCTCTTCGGCATAAGCGTTCAGTAATCTTATTTAAAATAACAAAAAAAAAAAAAACAATTGAAATTTTAGATTTTGTACAAAACTTAATCTCATTTACTGTTTATATAACGGTGCGGTGGTAGTGACTGCCTCATCAGGATCAATACCCTCTGCATTTTCCAATGCTTCTAAGCTTTCTTCTAATTCTTGTTCTTTATCACGTAAAATGTTAATATTTTTTAGCAACTCTGCCTGTAATTGTGAGAGAAAAACATAATTAGATGAAGTGACAAATGAATCACGAATATATACTTCTTCTCGTTGCAAATGTCCCAAAATTGAATCAATTCTTGAGCTGCCCTCTATCAATTCCTGTTTAGTGCGATTTAAAGTATCAATTTCTGCTTGACATTGATTAACCTTCTCCTGTAATCGCCGACGCAATTTATCCTCTACCGCACTAATAAGCGATGCTTTAATGTGTTCCTCAGTTATGGTACCCGTTGAACTGGGATTAGATGAATTCTGAAGGATTAAAGTTATTAAAAATATTTTACAAATTTGATGAGAAAAGTACAAACATAGCCTGAATTGTAACCAGGATCGGCAGGAAAATTCATAAAGGGGGGATAATTGCCAGCACCAGAAGCCGGTATGTTGCCACCACCTGCCACAGCCCCAGCACCAGGTGCAACATATGGTGGAAAGCTGCCAAAACTGTTACCACCCGTAGTAGGTGGATAGGGGGGGAAAGCAGCGCCACCACTGCTAGGATAAGGTAAATAAGAATTTCCCGCTGAATTTGTTTGTGGTCCAACACCACCAGCTGGTGGTTTTGCATAAGCTAAAAGAAAACCGTTAGTATTTTTCTAATTTGAAAATAGATCAAATACTTACAAGCTGTGGGATATGGAGCCACTTGATCTTTAGGTTTTGCATATACCGGCGGGTGTTCTCCAAAAGTAACAATCATGACTTGTATTAACGACAACAAATCGCTAGAATTCTATGTACAATAAAACCGCTCCATGTTTACATAAGATTTGCTATAAGTTACAAAAACAACATACCGGCAGCCAGTCGTGCAAATATGGCAAATAGACGCGACCATTATGATCCACATACATAGAAACTTTAATTTGCATATCAATGGTAGGATTAACGTAACAAATGGGTGCATTCATTGGATGAGTATCCATCAGCCATATGCAAATAGGAATGTAATACGTATTAACTAAAATGAAAACAAAACAAATATTTAGTTAGTTAGTTAGTTACCCCGACAACCACGCACTTACATTTATAAACTACTGGTATTGTGCCCGAAAAGTTAAACAAATCCTTGAAGGTGCCATCATTAAAAACTGAAATCAAATTATTTTTTATTTATTCTTTGTGTTTGAAACCTCAAACGTAAATATACCAAATTTTCGAAGATTATAGGTCAAACTGCGATAATTGGCCACCACATCTAACACTTCTTTCTTAGTGGCGGTTGCGTGTTTATACTAAAAAAATAAATAAAACAATTAATAAATTTCCATAAAAATAAAAAAAAAACAAAAAGGAATCTCAACAAGGGTTCGTGTTTGTTAAACCATACATATACATATTTATATATATAAATATATATATAATTCACAAAGGTTTATAGTGCAGAAATATTTAAAACACTATTTCGTTTTATTTTGGGATAAATGTTTTACCTTGGATAGTAACTTGGCAATTTGGGCTTCTTCTGCAGCAGGCACCATTTTTAACTGAACAAATTTATTTCCTTTTTTTGTTGTTTATAATAAATTAAACGAATTACTCACTCACAGAAAAAAATGTACTCATTATTATATACGCATAAATTGTTAGCTGGGTAGTAAAGTTATCAAACCGGTTCGGAATTATTTAACAACTTGTAGAAATGCGAAACGAAACGGAATTAAAGCACAATTTTTATTTTATTTGACACGAGCAATATAACTTTTTTAAAACTAGTTTGAGAATCATATAAACATAACATATATGTACCAAGTTTTAATTTAGTAGTTGTTTTCATTAGTATCAGGTTATTGCACTTTGATAAATTTTTTTTTTATAATAAATTTTTTAATCTGTTTGTGACACCCAAAATCAGCACATACACATAGTACACGTATATTTAATGAAAAACTATATCTATTAGGATATCCACCTATTGTTAGAACTCTTATGTTCATAAATTTAGAGATAATATGTATAAATTTGGTAAAGTCCTTTGTTCAATAAAACTGATTGAGTAAAATGCCACGCCTACAATCTAGAAAAGCTATACACAGCTCTAAAAGTAAGGGTATTGACATGTGCTATTCTTAATTATTTGGTGGCTAAGATCATAAAACAGACACGCCCACAATTTACTTCGGCCTTTGTGTAACACATAATTTAATAATCCTTAAGAAATCTTATGGTATACTTACCAGATCCAGATACAGTATAAAAATTAAGGGTATTCAAGATTTGTCTAAAGCCAAACTTTACAGGTATGAATACTTTAATAAATCAAATATTGCAAATGTATATTTTTTTAAGAAACACGATTTATTTAACTCTTTAATCCAATTAACTTGTCTATTGTATTCAGTAAAAAACGTTTTTATGCAAAACCGCAAATTGTGAGAGAATATAAATAGTATAACGGTAAACGGTGAGTATAGCTAAACAACAAAAGGAGGCGCTGTTATTTAATAACCAAAACGAAAATGATTCAGTTATTCGGAGACTTCAAAATTAAATTAAATTTTTAAATTATTAATAGAAATTTTATTATAAAAATATAATATAGTGAAAAAGAGTACACGTTACGAAATTGAAATGAAACTCTTTCGTGGGCTACAATAATAATAAGTAAAACATAAATAACTGGAAAATAGCAAAAAAAAATATGACACCTGAGAAGCAAAAGCAATAATAATTATTCACGTTAAAAAATGTTATAAAAATCATATACGTGACTATTAATAATTTAAGTTTTTATTATACAGCTGCAAGCCACTTGAAAAGTTTTCAATTTCAAATTCTATTCTCTCTATTATTGAAACACATTTAAGTTATATTTGCCAACTCCGCCGATATACTTTTATACGAAGCACGGAAAATATTGAAAAGACATTTCCAAAAGTAAACTGTTTTAAAGTGCAATGATTAGCTTACTAACACTAATAATTGTGGCTTAAATATATAAATATAAATGGATTTCTCATAGTACTGTGGATTTAACTGATGCAAATAATTGGAATACATATATATTTATATGCATATGTATTTTAAACTGCTAATAATAAGAAAACCACATACGATCCACACAAATATAAAATTTTGCACCCGCAATAAATACGCGCTCACATATATATATATATATATATATATATATATATTGTATCGGTGTGCATAAACGTCCGTTATCTTCTCAGTATCTTAGAATAATTATACAAAATATGAAAGAAGCGGCCAGACCTAATTTTAGTGTGATACAAGTACTCCAAAAGCTAACACATAAACAATACTTGGTTATAAAGAATAAAAAGAGAAAAAGTGTTTTAAAAACATCCATCAAGGCTACTTATTATCTAAATTAAATTATTTAGAAAAAAATCTTATAATCATATTGTTTCGCTCTTTGTCTTCTTATTAAATGCAAGAATCCGTTATCCTATTCAGTACATTTACCTTAACAACGAGCAATGACTTTCAAACTTTCTAAAGTGAAATGTTCTTTTACCGTAACAATTGTTATTATACTTCTGACAGTTTCATCCAAGTAAGTAAATATTTATAAAATAATTAGGAACTGTGTTTAACACAAGGAATGAATAATTATGCATTGATTAAGAAAAATTTCAACAATACAATAATAATAAAGCAAACAAAGTCAAGTAATCATAAGCCGTTACTAAACAAATATTTATTTTGATTTATTTATTAAATTAATTATGCAGAGGACTTAAAGAGATTATAAAAAGAGAAGAAAAATTTGTTTACTTACAAAAAAAAAAAAGAAAAAAAAAACAGCAACAACAACAATAGTGGGACACCCAGTTTGTATATTTATAGCATACAAACCCAAATAAACTTTATTACTATTTAAAGGTTTTTGTATAAAACCTTGTTAAAACGTTTTTTTCTTTTTTGTTTTTAATAATTTTCAACAACATTTAAACAACGCTGTTTTTCATTATTTCAATTTTGCATGAAATTAATTTTCTATATTTGTTAGAGTAGATATTGCACACACACATACATATGCAGTAGCAGTAGTAGATCTACGTAATAGTATTTTTTGTATTTTTAGCAGGAAATTTCTTTTTAAAGTGGAATCTATACGTACGTACTTGATTTCATATGTGTGTATGTATAAATTTTAACGGTTTTTTTATTATTTGCTTTTGTTGTTATTGTTACATTTATTTACAATTTAAATATTTAATCAAAAAAATTGTAGTAGATATACTAACCAACTAGACGACATTTATATGTCAATACCAAAGCATTTTAAACACACGCACACGTATGTAACATATATATATATATGTATATGTGATTACATGTTAGAGTGGATCAAGGTTGACTGATTGGATCAGGAACAATCACTCTTCTCCAATTGAAGAAGAAGTATACAAATGCTCCCATTTGTACACCGGTCATATATCAATTTGGTGCTTTTCACCTTACTTGAAACGCGTAACCGTACACATCTTTATTTGCAAATAATAAAATGCCAATGTTGTACATACGTCAGAGTCGAGTATCTTGTAATCTATATTATCATTTTATTTTTTTTTAAATTTTTGTTACAGATTACAACAAACAGCAGCAGTAGCGGTAGGAGAAACGGATGATGAGCACTGTCCTGAATTAAACAACTCCATGCAATTGAAGCAAACACAACTTATAAAAAGATTAACACATACATGCCGTTATGATCGTTTAGAACGGCCTGCTGGTATGTTTTCAGGATTATGTCCTATATCTCAAACTACTGATGTACAAGATACTAAGCTTGTGCGAGTGTAGTTTAAAAATTCAAAATTAAAACTTGTCTGGTTTTCCATGTAAACTTGCGCTTAAGCTACAGGTCGCCTTTTTTGAGATATTTTAATGAAAGTTCAAAAAATTGTATTTGCCCAAAAGGAGGAAACATATTGAAATTAGAACGAATCGGATCATGTTTAGAACCCACTTCCCATATAACGGTCTTATATTAAATAAGTTTTTCTATGGCAAAAAATCGCAATTCTTAATATTTTTTGACAAAACTTGGTGAAGAATGGTTAATTGGCATAATATTTGACCGGTTAGGCCATTTTTAGAGCTCTTTTTCATATATTCATAGGTCACGAAAAGACTTTTATGACAAAAGTTCAAAATTTGTGAACCTAAGTGGTGGTGTAGGGTATTAAAGTGTCGAGCTGAGTCGACCATAACATTTAAACTCGTTTAAATTTATATTTAAAACACTTACCCGTGTGATTCATTATTATGTGTTTTCTGCAGAAATTGATGCTTCGGGTAAACGATTGCCCACGCGAGTGCAAGCACGTGTTTATATATATTATATGCAGAATTTAAATGCAGATTTGTTGCAATTTAAGGTGCACGTATTGTTGCAATTGAGTTTTCTCGATGGCCGGCTCGCCTATCATAAATATGCGCCCAATCGCAAAGAAAATATTCTGGGACAAAAACATCTTAGCGAAAAACTGTGGTTGCCACATATATTTTTTGCAAATGAACGAGAATCCAGTATTTTGGGTACCGACGAAAAAGATGTTCTCACCTCTATATCACCCGAAGGCCAAGTCACATTTTCAACACGCCTTAGCGCTACGCTGTATTGTTGGATGAACTTTAAAAAGTTTCCCTTTGATGAACAGTATTGCTCTACAGTGTTGGAGAGTTGTATGTATATGTTAATAATAAAGTACCGTTTGAGTTGAATTCATAATCTTGTTATTACAGGGATGTATAATACCACCGATTTGACTTTGGAATGGGAAAAGTATTCGCCAATATCATTTGATCCAGATTTACATTTAACAGAATACAATATGCAACGGTATTGGTATAATGCAACTGTAATAAATGCGGATGGCATCAATTTAAGACATGGAGCATTTAGTAATTATGACTCTGCTTCGTCTTATAAGCTCTATTTTCTATTTGTTTATTTATTTATTTGCAGCTGGTAATTACAGCTCATTAAGCTTTACAGTGAAACTAAATCGTGAAATTGGTTTTTATCTTATGGATTATTTTCTACCCTCCATGATGATAGTGGCAATATCATGGGTATCATTTTGGTTACAAGCTGACGCCTCTCCACCACGCATTATGTTGGGTGGGTCCATACGTTTATCTACTTAATTGAATTCATTTTCCAACTTAATTTGATGTTTTTTTTTTTATAGGAACCAGCACCATGTTATCATTTATCACCTTGTCATCGTCCCAGAGCAAAACTCTACCCAAAGTCAGTTACGTTAAAGTGTCAGAAGTGTGGTTTTTCGGTTGCACTTTTTTTATATTCGGTAGTTTGGTAGAGTTTGCTTTTGTTAATACAATATGGCGCCGTAAGGAGAATGTGGAATTGAAAAAAGTGAACAGTAAATATATAATAAAGTCAACGTTAACACCAAAACCTGCACGCCGTCAAATGGGTTTGAATAGTGAAGCGAGAACACGTTCCTGTTCCAGTTTAGATAAAATTGCCTCCAGTATTGAGACTGTTAGTAATGGTTGCCCCAAAAGTCCTTCATTCAACAATTATTTAACAGTTCATGTTTGTATATTTTTCTTCCACCATATACTTAATGATTAAATTTTTAATTTGCGTATTTTTTTTATTTCCAAATGTAGAATGTACCCGTCATTACCATGCAGAGTGCAGAAAATGAACATCAGAACATCACAAATCATAATATCAATGTGGAGAATGAAGAAGATAAAAATATGATATCTGGTGAAAATATAAATACCACTTTCACCACCATGACACCTCAAGAAATTGCCATGTGGATTGATCGGCGATCTCGTTTCCTATTTCCGGTAACATTTTTAGCTTTTAATGCCCTTTTCTGGACGTTTGTATATTGCTTTTGAAATATACTGTTTTCTAATTTTTACAAATATTTTTTATTTAAGCACTCACACGCACACTTTTTCATATGTATTAGTTTTTAATTATTGCATAGATTAATAAAACTAAAACAAAAACTCATTTTACGCTTATTTCACTGCATCTTTTTAAAAATTTTGTGGCAAATTATATTAAATGCTCGCGTTTGTGTAATATCGACACATTATTTGTAAACGGAAGTAGTAATAGACGTTTATCTGTCTCATTCTACAAAGTTCCGGTATTACATTTCATTAAGTGCTGCCAGATCTTACTACATGATGAGCATTTTTAGACAAGTCTTCCACCGTTAATTTTACTATGTAGTATATTTCTTTCATTTTGTATTATTTTGTTATCATTTTCTCACTGTTGATAATTATTGGCCTGTATAATTATACGAATCATCTGTTTTACGAAAAATTTTGGCAAAGCGTAAGGGCAGGCAGAATTTTGCTTATTGCACAATACGTGAGATTGATTGTTTACCTAAAATAATATTAACCGAAAAAATAATTGTAAAAAAATCTTTTCTTTGTCGTCATCAAGGTAATTGACGTGTCCGCAAAACATAAATATGAACAATAAATTTGGCAACGTACCAAATAGCATAAACGCATTGTATTTAAAATACACACATTTTGGTACGAAATGTACGCTTATGAAAATGAATTAATTACATAATTGTGTATTTAGCCAAATAATACAGTCATGTTCATATTTACGATTTGTGTTTTTATACAAATTTTGTTATCATTATTATCCTGAAATGAAATCTACAACTTACCTATTTAATTGTAGTCACCCAGTAGACAGGAAGCATGAGAATTAGCTCAATTTTGAATGGCCAACATTTTGGTAATTTGGCTAAAGTGCATGGAATAGTTACCTATAAACTGTCACCGTTTGAACAGCGTGCTTTTGCCGGAGCCATTAGTCATGGTTTACCCAATATCCTACGTCGCATTCGTTCGAACATATTCTTTGTAGCACCACGTAAGTAATTTATATAAATTTATTGTGAAATTTTATTAACAAAAACTTAATTTAAATCATATTTGCAGCCTTCATTACTGGATATAT
Organism: Ornithomya chloropus; assembly: GCA_963971445.1. NCBI lineage: Eukaryota > Metazoa > Arthropoda > Insecta > Diptera > Hippoboscidae > Ornithomya > Ornithomya chloropus. Next base: position 5,265,556 of record OZ020532.1, read on the forward strand.
AGTTTATAATATGGTAGAAGCGCGACATGATCAATATTTACGTAAAAATCCTGCAGATTTTGCTGACGATGAATAAATAGATAAAATTGAAAGTTCGAAAACAGTTCAAGTACTGGATAAATAAATATTGAAACATTAAAAAACGATTTTTTATTCATATGGAAATGTAGAAATCTATATTTCTTCTTATGAAGGAATTTTATTCCCTATTATAATAAGCTTTAACTTCTCTAACTAAATCCACTTGATATAATTAAAAATATATTTTTCGTAACAAATGCGTTAAAAAACTTACAGTACAAAATGTAGGGTATTGATAAATGTTCGACCTAATTGATTATGCCATTCTCGGGTTGTCAGCTGATTTTATCTTTGAGGACAAATTTACACAAGCAGCTGTATTGTAATTCTTTATAGAACATTAATATATATTTAATCCAATTTTTTACTTTATTATAGTTATACTTATGAATTGTATAAATTATGGACAATTGTTGTAATGGCGATATGAGAGGTGAAACCTTTTACAATATGCTTGACGCTGTTGCAGAATCAAAGATTATTTGCATTGCACTTTTTACAGCCGCTATCAGCATATTTTTTATTATAATTTTATTTAATAAGAACAACTTTCGCACTTTTTGTAGATAACGTTAATTGTATGTGTATATAAATATATAAAAAACTATTTTATTTACTTGCATTATCTGTTGTTTGCAGAATTTACATTTTTTATTTATAATTTAAAGAATAATGACTTTTGGGTGATGCCATATTGTAAGTGTTTTGTAATTCATTTGGGATTTTTGTAGCCATTTATTATTTCGTTATGCCACAGAATTGTTTTACAAAAAACCGATCGTAAGAACTTTGATTGAAGTAATTAAAGTATAACTTGCAACATAAATGCATTTCGCAATAAATTTGATTAAAATAATTGCACCATATTGAGACTTTCTTATTTTTAAGCGCACTATTCTGCTTTCTTACTTTCTATATAAATTTGGTTGCATTTTTGCAACCAATCAACCTTAGGATTAGAACTAAGTAACTTGGTTGCACTTTCTATTCTTTCATTTAACAAAAGAAATCAACGCCAACTTCATGTTATTTCCTGAAAAAATGTACGAAATAAATTTGCTTAAATCTTAACATTATAAACATTTAACAAAAGTGAAAATTATAATACAACAATAAGATAATATGTAATAAAAGTGCACAAATATTATAAATACACATTCTTTCAAGTATTTAAGAATAAGCAGCTTGTTTTCTAGTTAAACAGCCCAGAACGACAAAGCCGGAAGTTTCTCTTTTATAATGTGTGGTATATAAACCGGAACATTAGAATATTTCAAGTTTGAAAAGTTGGTGTATGATGGAAGTTCATTTTTTGTTTGAAGATAGATTGTCAATCAGAAGAAAACAGCAAGTGCAAGCTTATATGCCATTTTTACTCATGAGTAAAAATATAATGTAAAATATCTAATTTTTGGCCTAGGCTCCTCTTCGACCCTGTAAGACTCAAACATCACAACCTCCCGCATTGGAAGCGTACATATTATGCCTTCGTTTAATGTAAAGGCCACTACTCGTTATTTATATAATGTATATAAAAACATAAAGACTATGGATGGGCGTACCTTTTAACTAGAAAGGAAAACTACAAAGGAACTATTATTTAATTAAAGAATATTGTTTCTACTTCACAAATGCACTTCCCATCAACAACACCGTACATTGACTGAGAATGATACGAATTGTTTCAAAATGTTTATGGGTATGTAGCTTCATTTTTTTCAATATATTCTTTGTAATGATATAACTAAAAAAAGAATTAATTTAATTCACTTGCTCTCATGTATTATACATACCTAGATAATTGTGCAAGCATATACGTATGTACATATTAATGTTTCCTGTCTGCATGTAGCCTTTGGTTTATTATTCTATTAGAAGACTTTCCGTCTAACTGCTTGAAAATGCAAATCTCAGAATTAAACATTGGTTGATTTTTAAAAAGGTTTATCCATATATACATGTTAAAATGAATACCATTAACTGCATGTGTATATGGAAAATCACATCATGAGTAGAGATTTATTCAGCATTGACCTAATTAATCATCATTTTAATTATGTTTTGTCTTTGAAGTATTTAAATAATTTCTTAAGTAATTAAAATATTATTGAACAGTTTTTCAAAGGATTGACAACCTGATGCTATACAATATATTCTTATATTAAGTTAATATTTCTTATTATTCATGCAGAAGAATTTCACGGGAAAGATTTAAGTTACGAGAGGTTGTTTCGGTATTAAAACAATCTCTTCCATATAAAAATCTATATACATGAGTTTTTGTGTATTTTAGGATAAAAAAAAAAATCAAAAAGTAAACTGATTCTGCGCTTGCATATTAAACAGCTTAAAAAAATGAAAAAAAAAGGAAAAAAAAGCAACAACAACAACTAAGTAACTGCATAAACGTGAACATAAATATAAATGAGTCCCTTTCACGCATATCAGCCTTTCTCTACAAATGTACCCGAGCGTACACAGAAACGTATAATATTCACATGTTTTGTTTTTTACATACCATCTTTAAACGTTTACCCAAAACGATGGCGGTCCATTGTGATAAAAACAAAGAAAACAAAATACAAAAAAGGTTAAAAACATACGTTTTCCCACTTTAATGTTATTGACCTTTAAATGTTTGTTAACTTACTCACGCATCCCCCGTCCCCTACACCATGCACACACAGTATATGTGTGTACGGTGTGTAGTCAGTACACAAACCTTATAATAATATATATAAAAAAAATGCCTTAAGCACTCTCGATAAGATTTCACCAAAAAATTTATAAAATGCACCACCAGACAACAATAACTACAACGACAACCCGTATACTTACTTAGGTACATACTTACACTCAACCATCATTGTCCAAGCAGTACCACATTTTCCTTTTCATTTATTTTATTTTTGATTTTTATTTCATATGAATGTTAATGTTCGGTTATAAGCATGATATGTGTATTAAATTAAAGGCTCACGTTTTTTTTCTTTATTGGAATTCGAAGGCGTCTTTCAAAAACGTTGTATACATATGCTGTCGGTGCATATAAGAAAACATGGGTAATAAAAAATGAAAAAAATAAAAAACAAAAAATGTTAAAAATTTGAAAGGCAGGTAGTATGGTTTACACTGCCCCAAGAGAGGCATAATTGATGGAGTGTAACGTTACTTGATATCTTATTAGTCATTCGTTTTTATTACAGTTAGTGTTTTTTTTTTGTTATTTTTGAAATCTTATAATCGATTTTTTTAAATCACATTTTCCTATATTCTATCATGCTATATTCTATCATAGGTTTTGGAAATCGTACAAAAAATTTGTAATATTTTCGATATGAAGGTCTCTTCAATATGGTGTGGCTGAGCTATTTTTCTACAATCTATCAATATGGGTGTCAAATGAAAGGGTTGGACGAATAGAATACGATGTGCTAATTGTGGCCATTCTAAATTAAATAGTAAAGGCTCTACGAAGTGTCGAATTGCAAATACTTTTACAATACATTTTATATGGCTGTTTAATTAAAGGGAGTAATGAGTACACAGTAAAAAATGTAATCGCTTTCTATTTTTTATAACCTCTAAGCTAAGTTATGTCCAGACATAAAATTTTGTGATAATTTTTAAAAAAATCGATTATTTTTATAAAAATTGAGCTGTATTTTATCAGGTGAGGACTTAGCTAAACTGGGTACTCTTGTAGAGTTAAAAAAACTCTACAAAATATCAGACACACATTTTCTACTATAGTTTTTGTTATATGTGTATTTTAAAATTGGACAATATCGGTCATGAGCCACGCCCATAATCAACAAAATTCTTTATATTGTATCTATCATGAAAATTGAGTTATGAGGTTTAAATTTGGCATATGTATAATTTATCCCAGTCATTGATGTGCCAAGAATGGGCATGGTTGCGCCCATAATTTATAAAAAACCATATTCAGCGTAAAACTCAACTTGGAAGCTGAGACGTAACACATACACTATTGGAAGGAGTAATTAGACACCTGCCACGCCCACTGGTTAAATATAGTAGAGAAGGGTGTTTAAGATTGGTTCTAAGTCAAATTTAGTTTTTTTACTTATGTTGTTGTTGTTTTCCATTAACACAGGTTTCTTTGTTTTGTTCGCAGTCATTGAAAAATCAATAAAAATTATAATTTTTGTTCAAAACTCAATTCTCAGAGAACATTGTATAAAATATAGAAATGAACACGTTCTACGAATGCAATTGCGATACAATATGTATGTGGAGTGTGTATTTAGGAAACAAAAGAAAGTTGTTCAAGTAAATTATGGGCGATAAACTCATATATATATATATATTGGTGTATATAAATATGTGAGTAACATGGTTTGCTGTAGAAAGCAGATATCTATAAATATTTGATATATTTTAAACACTCACTAAGTTAAGGTTTATGAGGGTGTCTTATAGGTGTGTTAAAGTTATACTAAATGATCGACAAAATCTAATCCTTCATATAATAATCCGACAAGAAAAACTTTTTTTACATGTGTGAACATTTGCTGATGTGAGAATATACTTATACTTATACTTTGTCCGTCTGTCCTACAATTAAATAAAGTGCAAGTAGCTAATTCCATCCTCTACAAGTATGTAAGCAAATTTATAAATCAATCAGAGTCATGAGGTGATTTTTTCCTTACATATATATATATGAAAAAGACACTCTTTACCATAAATGAAGCAAAGTATAAAAATGATTGAATGTAAAAAAAAATAGACCTTTAGTTATATGTTCCTTAACTATGTCAAGGAGACAAATTTTCATATATTAGCATATATCCACATGTCTTATCAGTATCAAAATTTGCAAACAAAACATGCACACAGGGGGTGAATACATTTTCTTCAACACTTGTTGGAAATATCTATATTAAAGTAACTGTTTTTGTTTCTTTTTTTTTACTATTAATAGGCAAAGCACGAAGTTTTTGCATTTATCTTTTTTAAATTCGTGACATTAACTAAATTAATTTTTTGTGTTAAATTGTTAAAAATAAAAACACTTCCATTTTCAAAGAATGTTAGCTTCTCCCCAAGTCTTATATAATTTATATAACTATAGCTTCTAGGTTTTACTCGTTAAACCCTTTCGTTTGACATCCATATCAAGGAGATTTTAAAAATAATAGTAATTCGAAAGTGGCGGCGTCCTTTACATGTCATTTAGATTCACAATTTTTAGCTTATTGCATTCTACTTGTTAAGCCCTTTCGTTTGACACCCATATCAAATATATTAAGAATATATATAAAATCCTGATAGAGTCCACCATTGGCAATATAGAATACAGAGAGTATAAAATTTTAACATGGATCGGTTATTCATATAATAATTATGTAAATTTGAAGCAGTCTAATCAATAACATTATATATGAAAGTAAATAAATAGCATAGAGGCAGAGAGAGAGTGTGTTAATCCCTCATTCATGTTGTTTAACAGAATTTCTTATCAGTATAACTTTGTTAATGGTTGTGTGCAATATACAGCACACAGTATGTAGACCTAATGTATTAAACATTAGTAAATATTTGTATCTAAAATAGATAAATATAAAGTATATATAAGGCAGTCGTTTTTTATGTTTGTTAAACAAAGAGGGTGCGATACATTTTTTTTTTCAAATTGAGATCAAATTTATTAATTAAATAGATAAGTAAGATACTAAAAAAAATTTTAGGTAAAAAAACATTTATATTTACGTGCATAACGCATGATTAAAAGCAAATTGTATAAATTCAAACAAAGAATTTTGAATTTTTTTTTCAATAGGGACATAACACTTTTGTATTTAGATACAAACGTACCCTTTAACATTTCTCATAATCTGTTGACGTCAAAACGTCAGTCAAGGTTAATAGTTTTATTATGGTGAAGTTTACAATAGTGGAACTTTTGATAATTATTAAAAATTACTATCCCGCATAAGATCTAGCTTGCACCCTCTTAAAATCGACATTCATATCAATCCATTCACTGTTCCCCCTATAAATGGAAATTAAAACACTCCATTGCTTCATACACAAGTTCAACTCTTGTAGATATTAGGACCCTTAATGAAGTCTCTCTGAGCTAAGATGACAAACTTAATTATTAGGTGGAGAGTATAAAAATAATGTTATACACTGAGTTTGCCGCCTATTCATTTGCTGGTATACATACATACTTTGTATATACATGTATGTACATATGTATATGTATAAATAATATTCTTGATATTGTAAAAGTGTGGGCATACCTCATGGTTATGCTCATTTTCAAGCCTATAAATATGCCCTAAAAGTTGTTGTTGTTGTTATTGTTGTTGTTATTGTTGATGTCCACATAAAAGACGATAAATATTGTATATCGAATGCAATGCCTTTAGTGTTGATGGTTGCTGGTAGACTGGCACACAGTCAAACAGTATAGAGAGATGGACGTACGGACGTTTGGACGTACGCACAGAGGGTGAGGTAAATGATTGTTTTTGCAATGATATGCACCATATGCACAAAGGCTTACAAAGTTGTGCGTGCCAATTTTTAATAATACATATATATGTGTATGTGTGAGTGTGCGTAAACAGAAAATAATAATGATAATCTTCTACACACACATACAAAACAACATTTACTTGGTTACGCATGCAGATCAGAGCCAGAGTTTATCAGCGTGTAAAAAATTGTATGTATGTATGTATTTAAAGTGCAAGTAACATATTTAAATGCAACACTCTCATACCACAACAAAACGCTTGTTGGAAGATGTATTTTTTTCTTTTTAAGTGAAACATTTATTTATGCATAAATAAATATATGTATATAGTATATAACACATAGCACATTAACATTTATTAAACATTTTTTTTCTTGTATGCATCTGTGTGTGTGTTCACAGACAAATTGTAGATTTGTATTTTTTTTTTATTTTTTATTTTTATTTTTTATTTTTGTTTTTAGGAGCGCATTAATAGTACAATTGAGTGTATTAAGGTTTTAGTTGCGATTTGGTTGCAAACGGGTTCAGTTGTCGTTGTCGCATACGTCATCCGGTGGCCGGTGTTATGAACCTGTATCACGAAAATTCTATACATACATTTTGGTGAATTTGAACACACACACAAAAAAAAATTGAAAAAAAAATATAAGAAAAAAACTTAAAAATGAAATGAAATGAAAATGAGAGTGTTTTCCTCATATAGCGCACTTTCAAACGTGAATTGTATTTATAGATACACATACAATTTACAATAAAATATATCTTGTACATGACCAACGACAACATTTATATTGCCCGTGGTTACATATACATATATATATATATATACATGTATATAAACAAGCGTATCAATCTATTCTACAATATATGGTACTTATATATATATATATATACATATATATTTAATGTTAAAAATTGTTGTTTTGTATATATGCGTGAGATTGTCTGTTTAACGTAAGGCAGACAAATCAAATGGAAAATATAATCATAGCGTATCTACATAATATTAAAGATGGAGTTTTCTTTTTTTTTTTGACAAACATGCACCCTCTTGCGGTATAGAATATGATGTGTTAAGTTTAAGTAAATGTTTGTAACTACTAAACTAAATCTTCAATTATACCGATCGCTTCATTTCATCATGTCACTCTGTCCGTTTGTCTGTCCATGTAAATTTGTACATAAGATTTTGGCTACAGTTTTTAATACATTTCCATAAAATCTGGTGCAAACATATATTTTGACTCTACCTAAGGTCAGTAAATCTAAAAAAATTGATTTATGAAATTTAAATTTGGTATAAATTTTTATAATTATCCCAAAAATGGGCGTGACTGTTATCCGAACAATATGTAGAAAAATTCAAACTCAGTATAAAAGGGCGTAATCGTGTACCTGCCATGCCCACATTTTGTATATAGATGTGGAGGATATTTAAGATTTAGTCTCAGCCAAATTTTACTTTTTTCCTTTTTTTAATTTTTTTTTACATTTTTTTTTTAATTTTGATTTATTTACACAATTATTATGTACTGTATATATAAACGTGAAGCATCTTAATGTGACATGCATATGTGTGGAGGGACTATTGTAAAGGATTGGAGTTGTTTTTTTGCATTGTGTGGCGTAAAATGTTAAGGATAGTATCACACATACCATCATATATATATTTATACACTAATACATATATACATATAATGTGGTGTGTGTGTGTGTGTTTGTGCAGGCCTGTTTATGGTACATGGGTGGTTGTTGTACAAATTTCTTACGCATGATCTAATTGCATCTTCATGTTGTTGTGTTTGTTTATGTTTATATATTGTGTTTGTATTGCCGGTTGGTTGGTATCATTTATTTTTTCTTTCTGTCTTTCGTTCTTTATTATATTTAAACTTGTGTGCAGCGTATACAATGTATACCATAAGCGTGCATGAGTGTGTGTGTGTTTGTGTGCTGTGGTCATGTAAAGATGCTCTCATAAGCATCAACACAGATTAAATGTGTACCTTGTTCGGTTTTTTTTTCTCCTTAAGAATATGAACAAACAATAAGGTGCAGACGACTCCTGCATTAAGTAAAAATCTGTGTGTGTTTGTGTGACTAGTGTGACATACATAAATATTGTTCAATGAGAGTGTTTGTGTTGTTGTTTATACACGAGTACTCCTACCTCCCCATACATGTTAATCTGTATTATGTATGAATGCCGCTTGTAGAAATATATTCAACGTGCGGTGGTTTTTATTTTTTTTATTTGTTACGTGTGATGCTCTACAGTCTGTCTCGTCTCTGGCATGAGTCTGTTAACTGAACTAGCTATTGGCTGACTGGTCATGTCATTTGTTTGCTTGCGCGCTGTGTTCTCTCACGCTCTCAATATGTATACGAAAATACAGCGCGCAGTACAAGCAAATTCGTTTTTTTTTTGTTTTTTGTTTTTTAATTTGTTTCTTTCAATTTTGATTTTTTTTTTTTTATATATATATGTGTACATATATATGAACAGTGTATAAAATATATATGCGGTAGACTCCAGTGGGTATAAATTCAAACTCGATTCAGATGTTATCGTGAGTGCTGTAACGGAATATCTTTGGTACGGTGTGTATACGGCGGACTTTGATTGTGATCGGTGCGTCTCTAAATTTCTTATCGTGGATTTATAATTTGTTTTTTCGCGTTGTATATAATTTTTATTTATTTTTTAATTAATATTTTTTTTTTTTTGATTAACACGTACCGCGTTGCGTTTTTGAAATTAATACAAATTTGTTTCATATTTATGTTAAGCTGACGCGAGTGCGTTTGTTGTTTTTGTATTATATATAAATAACGTAAAAATCTTAAGTAATAAACAAGAAAATTTGTACGTTCGATGTGAAATCGGAAAAAAAGCGGCAACAAATTATTAACAAAATTTTGTGTGTGTGTGTGTTTTTTTTTTTTCAAAATCATTGAAGTACGCTTTCGCTAGTTTTTTATACCCACAGATGATTAGATGAAGGGTATACTAAGTGCGTTATTCCATTTGTAACATTCAAAAGGAGATGTTAGAGACTGCGTAATATATATGTGTATTCTTAATCGGCTTTAAAAACTTAATCGATTTAATTATATTTGTGCGTTCGTCTATTATTGGCACTTCTACGTTCGTAATTTTTTTTAATATTCAGCAAAAACAGACCCTTCCTGTGTTTTTTGTTTGTTTGTTTGTAAATCCGCCAAGAGCCACGCCCACTCTTAACAAAAATCTATTTATCTGACACAAAAATTGAGCGATTGAACCCAAATTTTTACTATTTTCATTTAACCCTTCTATCGACGTGTCAAAATTAGGCGTTATTGTATAAAATACACGCCCACAATCGACAAACATCCATTCATCTGCCTGTCACAAAAATTTAGATAAAAAACTTAAATTGGGTAAACATATTTATAACTATCATAATCATCGATATGCCAAAAGTGGGCATGGTTGGATAGTTGTGAACACATTCACAATTTATTAAAAACCTTATAAAGTGTAAAACTCGACTTCAGCGCTGCCACTCTATTAGAGGGTGTAATCATGTAACCTGCCACGTCCACTGTTATTATGTATATATGGAGAATATATAAGATTTGATAAAATTTTCGTTTTTTTTTTTAATGCATTATGTAAAAATGTCCTTCCATTATAACTGTTCGCATAAATTTCGCGTACCGACGGAAGTAAATATTTATTTTAAAACGTTATGTGAAATTTTGGTATAGTAACTCGGTTCAAATTAGAGAGTGCCACCTAGAAATTCGCACAAATAGATGGACAGACAGACAAAAATACTAAATCTATTGGATTAGTGATGCTGAGCAAGAATATATAAATTTTTGGAGTTTGGCACGCCTCCTTCTTTGGTATTATAAACGTTTGCACAAAACCAATATACCCCCATGATAATTATGATGATGAGTACAAACAAAAAAATGCATATAAATTGATTCAGGAATTTTTTTGAAAAATTTTGCAAAAAACATTTTTTTTTGTGTTTGTCAAAAACTTGAACCAATCAGTTGCTGTTAAGGGTTTAACAAGAGAAAGTTCCGCATAGTTAGTCAGATGTTTTTAAGGAAATAAACAAGATTTAAAAAATTTATATGGAATAAATAAAAAATAAGCGAAATCTCTTTAACACACAAATTAGAGCAGATTATATATTTCATACGAGTATATTGATATATTTACTTACCCACACATTTACCGTTGATAAGACTGGCAACTTTCTTCGATTCATTTCCATAAACGCATACTTTATGTAGCGTTGATTTGTGAATATTTTGTGTGTATATATATATATATATATATGTGTGTGTGTGTGTTTGTAAATATGTTTAAAAAGGCATTAACCTCTTATGGCCATTATGTATGAAATTGTTGGCAATTCATAGGTTATCATGGTAGTGGTCGGCCCTGAACAATTTAACGGTTTTTTTTTTGGTGTTAGTGTTCGACAAGCATATATAAAAACACGCCCAAAAACTGGTTTGTTTTTTACATACATGTTTGCTTTAATGAGCTGTCAAAATGATATTTTTTTTTTGGTAACGGAATACACATATGCACACACGCTCACTCAGACATTAGACTCATCATCGCAATTTTTTTTTTTTTTTTATTTTATTTACACTTGTTTTTATTTTTATTGGAATTTTTTTTAATCATACGCCTACATCCACTAAAAAAAAACTAATAAAATAATATATTGGATAAGATTTATTGTAATAGGTTTGTTTAACAGGCATGTCTAGATGATAGTCTCTGATGTATACGGTTTTCGATTGACTAAGATCGGCACATCCAAGAATGAGATAATCATATATACGTGTTCCACATTTCAACTTTATGGATGAATTTTTGTGGCAAATAAACAGATTTTTAACGATTATGGGCGTGGTTTTTGACCGATTTTTTCCAATATAAATAGCAATCTATGACAGATACAAAAAGTGTTGGCTTTCAGTTTAATATTCCAAAATTTACAGCCGTAGGAGTGGCAAAAATAGACGGACATACGGACATTCTTGTCTAGAACGACTCAGTTTTTGATGCTGATCAAGAATATGTATACTTTGTAAGGCCTCTGACGCGTTCTTTTCGATGTTGCAAATGGAAAAATAAAACAAAAACAACAAAATATGTGGAGATGGTATAAAAACCGACATATTGACACCTATACTCTTTGCAGAGCTGTTTAGTGTAGTGGTGGTGGGTGGGTATTCAAGAATTGGGTTAAACCAAATTTAGCTTTATGACTCATTTCATTTCACATTCATCCCAATATACATAAATATGAGTATTTATTTACTTAAAATGACGTCATACAGTGCAAAATAGGTTTTTTTTTGGTTTTTTTGTTTTGTTTTTTAAATCGCCAGCAATATTATTCTGAAATGAAATATTTTAGAGATATATAACATATGTTCATAATTCAGTCCCTAGGTTATCTGTAACATTCAATTGTTAAAAATGGAATCATGTTCATGCTCAAAAAGAAAAGAAAAAACACTTGAAAATCAATAATTGCAGTCTTTTATACCAAAAATTTTTAATAGAATTTAAGTGATTTCAAATATTTTAAAATTTCATTATCAAAGACAACAACAACTTTCAGTCAAGGTCGCCGATATTCTTCATCGTATAAAGGGTTATATGGAAAGTTTAGATACGGTGACAACAAAATGTTAAAACAACCTTCAGACAATAATTTTTGTGAGCGCAACATACATACAACACATATTTATAAATGTATATACATATATATATGTACATGTGTATGTTTTTAATTAAATAAAGAAACAAAAATTTTGCTACTTGAGCGTGTTATAAATAAAAATAATGTGTCGAGTACGTGAGTTTACCTACCAGATGAACAGCACTTATCGTACAAGTTGGAACATTTTGTAAAGTTTGTTTTTATACCATAATATGGATATGGGGGGTATACTTCACTTGGGTAAAATGTTTTCAGTTAACAAAAAGAAGGCGTCAGACATCTAACAAAGTATATATATTCTTGATTAGCATCAAAAACTGAGTCGATCTAGCCATGTGTTTCCATCTATTCATATATGTGTACCATTTGTATTTTTTGAGATATTTCAATGGAATTTGAAGGTAGAAGGCCATGAATTGACCCAAAGAAAAATCCTATGGAAAATGGACCGAATTGGATCATTTTTAGAATCCCTTTCCATATAAGGACCTTATTTTTATATGGCAAAAAATTACAAATTCTAAATATTTTTGAACAAACTTTGGTGACGAGTGATCAAATGGTTTAATAATTAGCTGCAACAAATTTGGACTCGATCGAACCATTTTTGGAACCCCTTGCCATATAATAATAGGTAACGAAGCGACTTTTAACGCAATGTCTCTGAGTTTACTGATACAATTAAACTAATTGTAGCATAATTTGTGAATTAAGTGGTGGTGTAGCGTATTAAATGGTTAAATTTGACCGAGAAATAATATTTTCACTTGTTTTGCATCATTTTCTGAATTGATTTAAGCATGTCCATCTGTCCATCTTTCTCTTAGACATATTTAAATTATAGATTATTTTTAATTTCGAAACATTTCAATGAAATTTTGTTCAACAAAGTATTTTAAACCAAACTCAAGTTATAGAGAAAATGGATTAACTAATGTTTTAATTTTACCCTCCGCCAATTTTTGGTAGATTCCTTATCGGCTAAAGAACGACAAGTTTTTTACTATGCAGATCGATTTCCGAATCAGGATTATTTTCTGAATTTATATAAAAATAAATTGTACTCAATGTACTCTCATATCATACTCGCATATATCCAGTAAGTCTTTAATAATTTGTTGGTAAACCAATGTTAACCAAAGATAACAATAGTCTTTTATTTTATATTATATATTTATATATATGTATGTATAGATATTATATGCAAACGTGTTGAATTATTCAATGGTTGAATGACTGGTCGTTTAGTTGGTCAGAGATGGCTTGATGCCATCTATCTATCTATTTATGCAGCCAAACACATTTCACTTTCATTATGATGCAGTTTTCGAATTGTTAATGTACAGGGTGTGTATGCATACAACATTTCTGTATTGATGTTTATTTTTATTATTTTATCTTTTTTGTATTTTGTAAAATTAACATGTAGTTAATTTTCAATTGTTAGTTGTTTGTTATCATTGTTGTTGTTGGTTGTTGTAATTGCATTTGTGGTTGCTGGTAATAATGTGATGACAATAATCTACAATTTCTTTTATATTGTAGTCAACAACACTACAAACAAACGGCCTACATATGGCGAATGTCAATTAAGTTTTTTTGTTTAGTTTTTTCATTTCTCATTTGTAGGTGTACTCATATTTCGTACTTATAAAAACTGAATTTGCTTCTCTTTCAGTTTCCATAACATTAAGACCACACTTTTGTCCTTTGATTAAGTTTAACCAATTCCATTGGAAATGGTCGATATTTATCTAAGAACATAAACATAATTAACATGTTGAAGCTCACAAAAAAAAAAAAAACTCTGAATTTTTTTCTTAATTTATTGATTAATTTTAAAAATTAAATTAAATTTAATCAAATATTATGTTTTTTATTTTTTTTTTATTTAATGTATAATTTTTATAATTTACAAAAATACACACGGAATGACAAACTTAGTACACCCCCATTTTATGTGGTGGGTATAACAACAATGAACACAAAAATTTATAAAAAAAATTTCAAAAAATTATTAATTAATACATAAAGGTGTGTTTTTTTGCACTTTTCTTTTCTTTTTTTATTATTATTGTTGTTGTTGTGAATTCTTATTCATTCGGTCAACACTTTGTTACACAATTAATAACAATCAAATGATAATTCTGCAACAAATAGACTTGATTACAAATAATTTATTCCTACTAAACTAGTTTTTCACCAGTTTGCACACATAATTGAATTTTTCTTTGTTACTTTATATATGACATACAAAGCAATTTAATTTATGTACATACATATGTACAAAGCATGTCTATTACACACTTGCTTGATTTCTCTCCTCTCGTGTGTGACAACGACAATGATGATCAATGGCGTAATAGTTGCCAAGTCCGTCCGTATAAAGTAAGCATTGCAATATACTTTATCTTTTACTTGTAGATATATATATATTTCTATATAGAAGTGTGTATGTGTATGTGTTTGTTACTAAAGTTGCTTGAGTACGCATCATACACGCATAATAATGCAGCAGCAGTCGGAGCTTGTACAGTCTTACAAGTTTCCCGGTTTATTTGTTGTTGTTGTTGTTGTTGTTGCTGTGGTTTATATATATATTTATTTATATATATATATATTCATTTTCATTTGGCACAGTTCCCATAGTCATAAGATAATAAATAAGTGGCTGGAGACAGAGTACAAGTAACATAACTAAACGAACGTCGCTGTATGGGGGCATTAGAGTACAAAAAGTAAAAGTTGAGCCCACATTCATATACTTTTACATAAATACATACATACACACACACACATACATACATTTGCATTCGCTTTTATGTTACCATCGTGTCGTCGATTTTATGATTTTGTATTTTGTTTGAATTTTGTATGCAAAGAAAAGCGTTGGGCATGCAGTGAATTGCACTAAATTGATATACAACAATAAAAATTAACTACACACACACACCGAGTGTATGTAAATACTTTTATCATGTATTGTATGTATACACACACACACACACACACACACACACACACACACACACACACACACACACACACACTTGCATACATACTTATGTAAATGAAATTAAACCAAAAAAAAACAAGTGAAAAAACTAAATTTGTTTTAGGCCAAATCTTAAACACTTTCTACATGTACTGACATAAGGTGGGCGTAGCCGCCCTCTACGAGTATATTATAGTATTATTACGTATCAGCTTGCAACCTAAGTTTTACACTGAATAAGGTTTTTGGTAAATTTAGTCCGACTTAATTTTTATTGCTTATCAAGAATATATAACCTTTGTATAGCCTCTGTTGCTTCCTTCTGTGTATTGCAAATGGAATGACAAACTTAGTATACTCACCATTTTATAAATTTATCTTGCCTTTACCAAAAATTACATGTGTTACACATACAAATCGATAACATACACATTCAACCCCTTTAACAGCGTGTTGAGTTGAAGCGTAATGTATTTAATGTTGCCCTAGTCTCTTATAACAAAAACAAAAGTACATCTTCCATATATATACACACACACACACACACACACAACACTTTTGTTTATATATTATATACTCGTAATACACCTCTTTGAATATATATTGAACATACACATCATACACGTGAGCTTTACATCACATGCATGATGGCATGATGACTTATATGTGTATTTATGAGAGGGGTAAACACAGAAATATTCTCTAAAACAATTATTTACCCTAGTATCGTAATGTAATGTAAACTATTTGCTCAGGCTAGAGTGTAAATGAGTATATAGGCATATAGTCGGTAATACTCAACAACAACAAATCATGTTTAGTGCTCTACTGTTCTTCAGCCATTACTTGTTTATTGTAATGTATGAGCTCTGGATACTCTAAACTAAACTTTCCTTCAACAATATTTTGACAAAGTGGTGATGGTTTTTTTGTTTTGTTCTTTTTTCATTTTTTTACACCCTACGTCGGCAGCATGGGCAGTGGAGTCCTGCTGAAATGATTTAATCTTAAACGTCCGTCTATCTATATTTCTTGTAATCAAGTTAAAGGTAAAAATATTCTTTGTACGGATGTTTGTAACAACTAAATGACTAAAGGTGGGTCTTTTTTGTACCGATCAAGTCAGAATGAAAATCTGAATCGATTTAACCATGTTCGTCTGTCATTTGTACGCAAAGATTTGATTAAAATTTTCAAAATAGTTCAATGAAAGTTGACAAGATTCAAAAAAATGAAAATTAAAAATGGTTCAAATTGGATAACTTTTAAGAACCCTCCCCATATAACGTTTTTACTTGGAATAGATCCTTCTATGACGTAAAATTCGTATTTGTATAATTATTAACAAATTTCGATGCTTTTGCTTGCAAGTAGAGTACTTACTAAGATCAGTGCCTATCTGGCATATGAATAATCATTGCCTACATAATAATAAATAAAGCTACTATATAAATATATTTAAATTTGTATGTAAAAGAATATAAAAAAAAGGGCTTGGTTGGTGGTGAGTAATAAATTGTTCTCTTGCACTAATTGAAAACCGGTAAGAGTGCGCCAAAACAACGACAACCAACACACATCAGCTCTCAGCTATAACACTAGATACTCATAGAGTTAGTACGTTGTATATATACAAACATATACACACATATATATAGATATTTATATGGTGCACATTATTTTTATTGTTTATTAAAACTGACCTAACTCAATACAATTGCATGTAAATGTTGTTGTCGCCTCTTTCACTTCAATTCATTTCATTTCGTTTCTGTTTCTGTTTCTGTTTTGGTTTTGTTTTTGTTTTTGTTTTGTTTTTGTATGAGTTAAATGTATACGTTAATTGATAAATAAATTCATAGATATATGTTTGTGTGTATGTATGTATGGTATATATAAGAAATGCTTGTAAAGGCAACTGATTGAGTATTCGTACTTCACCCTTCTTTGGTAAAAAAAAAAAAGTACTGAAACGCTTCATAAGGAGAAATATGGGAAAGTTTTTTCTTTTTTCTTTATAAACCGACCCTTTTTATTAACATTTATTAACACTTGAT
The DNA here is from genome assembly GCA_963971445.1 of Ornithomya chloropus. NCBI lineage: Eukaryota > Metazoa > Arthropoda > Insecta > Diptera > Hippoboscidae > Ornithomya > Ornithomya chloropus. The sequence goes on from OZ020532.1 coordinate 5,282,956, forward strand.
ACCTAAATGATAAAAAAAAGTTCATAAAAAATACTTTGTCTTTTAATACCTTAAAAAAAATAGAAAAAAGTTTAAAAAAAGAAACTCTTATACAATACAATAGTGATAGCTTTCACTTATAATAAATAAAAGTGAAGACAAAAACAAAAAAACAAAAAATTGCCAAAAATACTGCTGATTAGATTACATGGAGGAAAAAAATATTTTTAGCCAGTAAATAAAAAATCCACACAAAACACACATTAACTAAACAAAACATGTTGTTGTTGTTGTTGTTGTTGTTTTTGTAGTTATTTATTTGGTTATTTATGTTCAACTGAAACGTTGTAATTATCAAAACTTATCGGGTTGTTGGAAAAAGTTAATGTACGCTGTGCGCTGTATTGAGGGGATATATTTGGTATTTGCCAAAAAAAAAGTTTTCTACAATTTTTTGAAAGCTTATGGTAAATTTAAGTATGGTAGTATATATTGGCTCACATTAGCTGAAGTGACAACACTTTGTAAATCGTATATCACCATAAGCAACATTTCGTAGAGATACAGCTGGATTGTATGGCTGTAGATGGCAAAGGCAAAACATGTGAAAAGAGTATAGTTAGTCAAGTGACTTAAATATATTTTTTTTTTTGTTAAATCTAAATAATACTTAGGTTATCACAATCTAGTTCTCAAACCCTTAGTTTTTTACCCAATATAAAAATCACAATTCACCATTTTGCCTTGAAAGCATGAGACCAAATACATATAATCTATAAATATCTGGCCTTACAACTTGTTGTTAAGGATTCAAAAGGAACTGTTGTCTTAAACAACTCTGTACGTATACACACATCTGTTTATTTTGTGTCTTGCTTGCTGTTGTATGCCTCCTGCTGATAATTCACTTTCTGTAAACTTGTTTCCATCCACATATTTGATTTTTTTCTAACTTACATCACCATCACCATCACCATTATCATCATCCGCCACAGTAGGCATTATTTATTCTCAATATTAATACATGCATCGAGAGCGGTTTCAATATATGCGTGAATAAAATAATTTACTACACTAAGCTAATAAGCCACTAAGCACACGTGTATGTAGATGTGTATATACATATATGTGTATAAAAAAATATATATATGTATATAAATAGAATAAAGTCATTTACTTTTTCTTCTTCTTCTTCTTCTTGTTCTTTTAAAAATTTATGCAATATAGTTACTATTCAACAAACTACGTCACAGCTGCAGCTATATGGTATGCGAGTTACAATGTGTGTTATATATATGTGTGTAGATGTGTACATGTGTGCTAGACATACTACACAAATCGTTGCTTTAAATATTTCACTAGTTTCAACCTGCTGCTGAAGCCTCTCACTTTTCTGTTTCGTCTGTTTATGTGTATATAGTTGTAAACAAGTTGTTCTCACCAATCCAGTTCCAGTTCTCTTCTAACGAGATGGTTCTCATTACAGTACGGCACCGCACCAGAGAAGTAAATAAAACTATTCTCTGTATAGTGCGTTTTTCATTATTTTTAGCACGTTTTGAACTGTGTGTCTATTGCAGCATGCTCCATTAAAAAAACAAAACAAAAAAAGCACAAAATTCAGGTTTTTCATACACCTTACACAAACACATATATACGTTTGTATGCATGTATGTATGCATGTGTAACAAGTCTCCATTTCAAGAAAATAAACATGTAAACAAGTAATGAAAGCAAATTTGCCGCTTAGACCAAATCTTAAATACCCTCCATATCTACGTACAAATGGTGGGTGTGGCAGGAACTTAATTACGTTCTCAAGTTGAGTTTCAAGCTGAATACAGTTCTTTTTTTCTTCATTGTTTGTCATCTTTGTCGATTGTGGGCGTGTCCGTTATCCATCCGTGTCATTGGATACCACCCCTTTTCAATATTTTAAAGCTTTTGTCAATACCTCGTTACAATCACAAAGACAAACTAAGTATATCCCTCATATTGTAAGGTGTACGGTATAAAAATGAAAACAAGTGCATCACAATTTATTGCTGTAAAATATCTGGCAATAACTCGTTTATTATTGGATTGTTGTTTGGTTGATTGGCTGGCTGGTTAGCTGATTGGTAGCTAGACGAGAGTTAATGCCTTTATGCAGACAATACATACGTAGCTAAGTAGATATACTTACTTATGCATAAACACATATGATACGTGTATGTGTGCATGTATGGCCATTTGGCTAATAGCCTGCTATAGTCTATTATTTAACTTACACACACACACACACACACACACACACACACACCTTCATATGTTGCGCAATTATTGTTAGTTACTGCTGTTGTAATCGTTTTCATAAAATTTTTTTCGTTTTGTTTTGTTTTTGTTGCATTGTTGTTATGCACTGAATGCATCATATGTGCAAATGATGTTTAATAACATTATTGTTGTTATTGTTGTTTTGTATGAAAGCAAAACCAAACTTGTCTAACAGATCACTGTCTCGTACCGGTGCCATTGAATAGACAAGAATGAGAATGAGAGAAAAGTGTATTTGGCAACATGTTGCTGGGTTAAACAAAATGCATTTCACTTTTTTTTTTTTATCCCACAACATTAATTCAGCAGTATATTCACTTTGTTTGATTGTTTGTAACATTAAACTAGTTGTGGGCTTAACACTCGTCCGCCTAAAATAAAACGCTTTGTAGATTGGAGGCGTGTCTGTTATTGAACCCCGCCCACTCTTAACACATAGGTGCAAGGCCTAATATATATTTATAGTACAAAAAAGTATTCATTTTTAATTAAATGATTTTTTATCGATTTTGGTTGCGGCCCTTAAACAATGAACCCCTATTGAAATAGTTACCTGCGGGCAGAAATAAAAAAAACTGTGTTTGTGCAACATTTAGTAGAGTGTAAATACAAATATTTGATTAAGATTTTTAAAAAGAAGGCACGTATTGCGTCCTACATTGAATATAGAACACAGAGAATATTTTATATCCATGGAGTATATTTTGCGCATGCCTTCTTATTATGAAACAAAACATACCCATCTAAACCAAATCAAGAGTTTTCTTACTCTAAAAGAATTGAAACCAGTAGACAAAGACATTCAGTTATGATACAGTGAAGCTATGTAATGAATCGGCAAGCGGTTTATATGGATTGGTGATGCCTCGAAAGTGTTCCAATTTTCTATTTGATCCAAGAAAATATTGTTTAAATAAATAAAGAAAGATTTAATTTAAAAAAAACAACAACAATTATTTGCAACAACAACAACTATTCACTACTTTAAATGTAAATCTATGAATTAAAGACTTGGTGTTGTTGGGATAATTTGCAAGAAGAAAAAAAATTCTCACATGTGTTTCAATTAATTTTCAAAATTAAAAAAATATTATTTAAATTTTCTTGTTAACTAAAGAAAAACATTAGAAAATCATTTCTACAGCCATTGTATCAATCAGTCAATCAGTCAGTCAGTCCATCATCAATCGAAATATTTGCTCCGAATGTTAAATACAGTAATCAATCATCATTTACTGTATGATTCCTATTATTTTTATTTACATTACGTAAATAATTGTAGCAAAGTGTCAATATATATATATGGTCATGTATCTATTGACCATTTTTATGTTATTACTATATAAGTGCAGTTTTTATAGTTGGTATGCACTTGCCATATAATTTTAGTTAATTGAAAGAAGTAATAAATTTTTGGCTTTGGCCAAATCTTAAGTGCCCTTCACAAACAGAGGGCGTGGCAGGTATATGATTCCACTCTCTAAAAGTGTTTGCTTTAGGTATGAAATTGCAAGTCGAGTTTTACGCTGAGTACAATTTGTCGTAAATGATATTCAACCACGCCCATTTTTTGGCATATCGATGGCTAGGGTAATTATAAATATATAATTAAAATTTCAACTTTGTAACTAAATTTTTGTGGCAGTTAAATAGATTTTTGTCGATTGGGGGCGTGGCTGTTCACCGATTTTTTCCAATTTAAATAGAGATCTGCGTTCAATTATCGTTTTCAGCTTAATATACCAAAAATTTACTACCGTTAGTATGCCGATAACAGACAGACATACGGACAGACATGCCTAGATCAATAATATAATTCTTTTGTCTAGTCTCTGATGCCTTCTTTTGCTTGTTGTATATAGAATGGCAAACTTAGTATACCATGGAGGGATATAAAAAGCATTAAGTACGTACATACACTTGCAAGGGAACACCTGTAAGCATTTAAAACAGGAAGTTCATTTGCCATTAAATCTTATATGGTGTTAGTGGTTATATTGGCGGCAGACTGGGTGACAATTAAAACATAAGAAAACACATAAAAGAGTTAAAGTAATATTGTATAAAAGAAGAACAACTACTGGGATAGATATATTAAGTTAAAATTTAATTTTAAAAATTGCACTTTTCTTGCATTGTGGGCGTGTCCAATTTCAATACCAACCTGTCTATAACTCTATCAATATTTCTTCCATATTTGAAATCGATATTTTAACGTCCACAGAACACAGGCAGACGGACATACAAATATAACTAGGTCGATTCAGTATTCAATGCTGATTCAGAATATATATACTTTATAAGATCTCTAAAGTCCTTTTGAGCTTTTGAAATGTTTTACCAAAGTGATGTATACCCCCTTATATATATATTTTTTTAATATTAATCTTGAAAATATAAATTTTTCATTTCCATCCTCGCAGACTGTCAACAATATACCTCGGATTTAAGTACCAGTACAATAAATAAATCAAGCTCAGGAGAAGAGATCTTCGCACAATTGATCACATACCTATTATTACTACTACTACTCCTCTATGATTCAGCATGGAAGCAAAGAACGCTTAACTCACCTGTAAAGTTGTGCCATATTCCAATTACCCCCATATATAAACAATACAACAAGAGCTACTATACCAACCACTACATCACAATTTATGTAAATATAGTAAATTTTGGAATAAAATATGTATCGCAGTGATAATGGCAATATCGATATGACATCACTGGCGTCATATGAACGCAACAATCTAAAGTCTAGCTCGGAACCAAATGATAAATGTCATGAAGTTGAGAAAGGCTCGGGTGATAAAGATAATGCCCGAGTCCTTGCGGGCAATGAAGAGGGCAACTTAACGCGTGATCTTAAAACGATTGGTTTGCATAAAAGCATTAATGGTCGTGATGGCAATCAGGTGTGGACGCCACTGTTGGCCAATGGGAATTGCAAAGAGAATAATAATAGTAAAAGTAATGGCAATGAACACAGTAATGGTCCGGTGGACAGCAATGTCACTGTTTATGATCAGAATGCCAGCAACAACAACGAATGGGTGGTAGCGACTGTTGTGGAGGAAAAAGTCAAAAATGAAAAAATCCAAAAGCACAGCAACAACAATGGCTCGCTGTTGAGTGGTAAGAATGGCATCGGACTGCCGGACAAATATGATGAACAAGATCCTCTAACTGGTCTCTGCAAACAGCATCACACTAAACTTAATACCGACAACGAAGCCGATGATTCGGAAGTGAATGCCACGAAAAGTAGCGATTGTGGACTGTTTGGTTTTACACCGAAATGGGCGAGACCTTTGGCATCCACGAATGTCTTTATGATTGTCTTTCTTCTGGCCTACGTGCTGCAGGGCATGTTCCAAACGTACTTTGTCTCCGTTATCACAACCATTGAGAAATTGTTTCAAATAAAATCGAAAACTACCGGAATTTTGCTGAGTGCTGCTGAAATGGGTCAAATTTGTACGGCTCTGTTGCTGACATATTTCGCCGGACAAGGTCATCGTCCGCGATGGATTGCGTGCGGCATGGTCATTTGGTCATTTGCTGTGTTCGCATGCGCTCTGCCACATTTCTTATTTGGTGAACAACTAATACATTCCACCGCCGTACTGACATTCTCGTCCTTTCAAGATAAAGAGAACGGAATGTTTCATAATGCCAGTACAGATGAACTGCTCATGCATTCCTTCGAATCAAATCTGTGCATTATGGAGGACCATGCCGATAAAAGAGATAATGTTAATTATGGTAAATTTATATTCTTACATAACATAACATAACATATCATAGCATTACATAAGTTTCGGTGCTTAAACCGAATAATAATTTGTCACATTTTCTAATTTGATCATCACTTCAGCCATAGAGTCCAACAGAAATAATATAATAATTTCTCAAAAAATAATGTTAACCTTGACTGACGTTCATATTAAAATATAAAATTGTTATGTCCTTATTGAAAAAGCCTTAATCCAATTTTAAAGCCCTTGCAATCGTAAGAACATTTTTTTTTTAAGGTTCTATTAAATCTCTTACATTTATGTTATCCATGGAATTTTTACAAAAGTGGGCGTGGTTGAAAGACAAACACCCAAAAATTCACAACAATATTATTTGACGAAGAATTTGAATTGTAAATAAATAAATTACGCCACGCCCACTTTTTATTTGTAGATGTAAAGGATATAAAAATTTAAAATATTCCTTTTTTTATTAAATATTTTTTTCTTGGTACAGATTGTGATGAAACTCGCAAAATGGAACAGGAGAACCATTCCGAAATTACCATGATAGTGTTGTGCATTTTCTTTGGCAGTATATTTAGTTCGGGCATCGGTCAGACAGCTGTCGGCACCTTGGGTATACCATACATTGACGACAATGTGTCCAGTAAACAGACACCCATGTATATGGCGATAACTCTGGGCGTCCGTATATTAGGGCCGGCTTGCGGTTTTATTGTTGGTTCATTTTGTACCCGGTATTATGTCGACTTGTCTGATCCCGGTTTCGATGCCAGTGATACACGTTGGCTAGGTGCTTGGTGGTTGGGTCCCGTAATTATTGGCAGCATTATGTTATTATCATCGATTGCCATGTTCTCGTTCCCCAAGGAATTAAGAAAGCGCACCAAAACATGTGATGAAACGAATGAAACAATACCAAGTAATAAGAAGCAGAGTTCAGCAAATGCATGTGAAACAACGGTAGCTGTAGAAAAGCCCAAGTTACGAGGTAAAGAATCGAATTTCGTATATTTTTTTTTATTTTTTATTTTGATTATATTTTAGATTTCCCCCGCAGTGTTAGACGACAGTTAGGCAATGACATTCTTATGTTTCGAACTGCTTCAGTTGTTTTCCATTTACTGCCCATATCGGGTTTATATATATTTCTACCCAAATATCTGGAGACACAATTTCGTTTGGCGCCCTACGATGCCAACATGTTTGCCGCTTCATGTGGCATTTTGGTGATGGGCATTGGCATTATTACATCTGGGTGGGCCATGATGAAATTGAAACCATCAGCGAAAGCTGTAGCTGCTTGGATTGCTGCGACCGCTCTTATGTATTCAGCTGGTATGGTTGTGCTTATGTTTGTCGGCTGTAATATGAATGATTTTGCCGGTTATCAGCCAGCTACTGCAACTGGGTAATTATTCCTTTATATATAATGGGTTTTGATAAAAGGAAGTATGTTATAGCTGGCTTAGTATGATAGAGTCCTTCCCACCTTTTGCGAAGGACTAAAAATTGCATACGCACTTTTTCATTAGAGACATACCACGTTATGTCCTTATTGAACATATAGAATATATGTAAATAAATATTATATGTTCAAGGTTATCAGTTATACAGCCGGCTTGTGAGGCGGCCAAAGATTGTGCATGTGATCAAAATCAATTTTCACCCATATGTGGTGTTGATGGTAAAATTTATATATCATCGTGTCATGCCGGTTGCGAAACCGTTAATAAACATCAAACGGACAAACACATTATTTATTCCAAATGTGCCTGCATTAAGAATGGTAATCAAAGCTGGTGGAATGGAAACGCATCAGGTTTGTTGTTTGTCTTAAATGCGAGGCCAAGCAAAAGCTTTTAAATCGAATAATTTTCTTTTTGTTTTTAATTTATTTTATTTTACAGCCTTTAGTGATGTGAATGGAATGCCCGCTTATGAAGCGGTGAGCGGCTTTTGCGACAGCAGTTGCCAAAGTTTTGTTGTTTTTATATTTATATTTGTGGTGTGTGTGTTTATGCACTCCTCAGCGGAAGTGGGCAGCACGGTGCTAATGATGAGATGTACAGATCCGAAAGGTAATATACAATATATAAAATTTCATGAATTTAATTCATTTAATTAATTCCCTTAATTGAATTCAGATAAAGCTATGGCCATGGGTATAATGCAGTCGGCAATCGGTTTATTCGGTAACATACCATGCCCTATTATTTATGGTGCTGTCGTCGATTCAGCCTGTTTGTTATGGAAATCCGTATGTGGTACAAATGGTGCCTGCTCTCTGTACGATGCCAATACCTTTCGACATTTCTACCTCGGTATGTATCCAGGCGTTTGTGTGCCATCATATACGATATAAAAGGAATTAAGTAAAAAAAAAAACAAAATTTGCCTTAGGCTATAAATCTTAAATATCTACCAACAACAAAAATGGGTGTGGTCACATAACAGCCACCGCCCACAATTTACAAAAAATCTTATTCAGCGTAAAACTTGCTTTGGCTAGAGAGGCGCAATCATGTGTCTGTCACGCCTACATTTAATATATACATGTGAAGGGTATTTAAGATTTGGCCTAAGCCAATATTTTGTTTTTTGGTATTTAATTTATAACTCCTCCCATGTACCAGAGAAATTGTAAAAGTTTTTCTTTCTTTTTAGGTATGACATCAGCTATTATGTTTTTGGGATTCATAATGGATTTGGTCGTTTGGAGTAAAGCTGGTCGCATTAATATTTCCCCGGAAGACGACGATGTTGATAAAAATAATGCAGATGAAAATAAAACCTGCACACCCGATACTAATGTATAATAAAATATACCTTTAACACAAGCATACACATATATACTCGTACATACAAACACATGCTGTATGTATGTGAATAAGTTTTATGGAAAACTCTCTTGTGCCGTAACTCTATAATATTCATCACAGGAGCACAATTGTAAATTTTATTGTAAGTGATAACTGTTTTTTTTACTTAGGTTAGTTTATTTACACACGTGGTGTGTATATGTATGGAAAACAAACCATATTTGATTTTGTGCAATCTTATTTAACACTTAAGAAGTCTCAATATTTAGATATTTTTTAAGTCAATTGAATTTATTAAAAAAAAAAATGTTCTCTATTCCACATGTTCCATGATTGTCGCACATTTGTAGGTATGCTTTATAAATATTTGATATTTATATCACTTTTACGGTATATTGCACTGCTTCTATAATCGGACTACCACTGATGAAGGCGATAATTCATTAGTCATTAAACAAAATTTATGTGATAAGTGAAATATTCATTTATACTCTAGTTGTATATTGAGGTTTGTTTGTATATACATTGATTTAGTGAACGGCAAAAAAAATTAAATAAACAATAAATACATTCTCTAAACAGAATTAAGCATTTGAGGTGAATTGTTGAATATTACACAAAACCACCATCACCACCACCAGTAAAAATTTGTAAACAAACAAAATGTATTTTGATTTTTTATTGATTTTTCCACTCTTTTTCAAGTCCTTCGGTAAGGACCTTTAGTATTTAAGTTACATTTTATTTAATAATAAAACAAACAAAAACTGTTAGTCGTTTGCAAACGACCATTTAATACCCTATACCACCAATTATGCTTTAATTAGTTTAGTTGCATCAAAAAATTCACGAGGAGTTGTGCCACATTTTGTCATTTTGTGACATATGGAAAAAAAATTATAAAAATAGATCGATCGGATTCAAATTTGTTATAGCCAATTATTAAGTTAATTAACTATTTTTCACCAAATTTTTATAAAATGTATTAATAAATAACAATTTTCTCCTTCATATTAAAATGTTATATGGGAAAAGGTTCTAAAATTGGACCAATCGGGTTTATACCAATTAATTGTTTTTCATCAAATTTTGTTAAAAAATATTAAGAAGCACAATTTTTTGCCATTTAAAGACTTTCTTTTTATTAGAAGCTTATATGAAAAGGGGTTCTAATAATGTTCTGATTGGATCCCTAATAAATAAAGTTTCTCTTTGGGCCAATGTCTGTTCTTGTATCAAATTTCATCAAAATATCTTTAAAAATGTGATCTGTAGCTTGACTACATAGTTACCTGGACAGACGTACACAGTTAAACTGATGACACATATTCATACTGAATCAATGAATATAATTGAAAGTGGGTGTGATATTACAAACATTAGCACGCCCTAGTCCACAAGTGGTGCAGGGTACAAAGACTATATTTAGGAATCTATTTCTATTAACTATATACGTATAATGTATGATTTATTTAAGAAAAATAATAAAGAGACAATTTTATGGAAAAAAAACATAATTTATTAAAAGCTTTTACTTAACTGTGTGGTGTGGTTTGTTTTTCAGAATAGACTGTATGTGGCAATGGCCAAAAAATTATACGGACGAGTTTGTCATACCAATTGCAACACCCAAAAGTAGGCGTCACAGACTGTACAAAGTACATATATTCTTGTTGAGCATCAAAAACAGAGTCAAAAATTTCTTTATCTGCCACAAAAATTGACGGATGAAGTTGAAATTTAGTATATATATATACATATGGTCGGATAACAAATACACTTACACTTAAATCTAATATGGCGGTCTTCACCAAACGGTACTTCATATCAAAGTGAGTTCACTGTAAAAAAAAAATGATTGTTTGAAAAAAATATTCTTTTCTTTTTCTACAATTACTTACTTAATTATTATTCATGATAATGAATGGAAAATGTATTATTGTGTAATTATTGATGGATATTGAGTTAAGGTTTTGGTTCAGTCCAACAACAATTAATGTTAACAATATTAACAACGTTTTGTGAATAGAAATGAAAGGAAACAAACAAACAAATATTGGGTTAATGAAAAATGAAATGAATATTAAGGCAGATTGAGACTGTTGGGCTATTGTAATAAGTGTAAAAATGGTTCTTGGAAAAATATATCTGTTTAACGCTTAAATCAACTCTCTGGTGCCCACAATTTAAATGTACGATCAAAAGATGTCGTAACTATGTAATAAGAGTTGGATGCTACATCGGTTGCAGCGATTTTACCATCATGACCTTGTAAGGTTTTCAATGGTTGCCATGTTTTGTTTGACCAGATTTTCGTTGTACAATCGTATGAACAGGTCACAAGGAAACTACCGTTATCACGTTGATATTTAACATCCGATACCAGATTGACGTGGGCGGGAATGGTATACACAGGCTGGCGACGTCTCAAATCCCATATTTTACACGTATTATCCTGAGAGCCAGTGGCTATATGAAAACCGTTCGGGGAAAAATCAACACCAAATATAGAACCCAAGTGACCCTCGAGAAACATTATGCAGCGTCCTGTAATTTAACAACATTTACTTAAGGACGATGGAAATATTTTTATTGTATACCAACCAGTACGTAAATCCCATACACGGCCAAAAGCATCTAAACCTCCAGTAACAATAACGCTGCCATCCGTTTGAAAGCATAAACAATGCACCGCCTTGGCATGACCTTCCTGATGCAAAACTTCAGTTTTTTGCTCTAAATCCCATAAACGCCACGATGCATCGTAGCAGGCTGTCGCCAGAAAGCGACCAGATGGATGAAACACTAATTTGGAGACACGATGAGGCATATGGCCGGTTATGTCAGCAATTGATTCCTCAGAGTCATAAGACCACAACTTGACAGCACCATCATGGCCACCAGAAGCCATTGCCACAACATTATTATCATCCCGCGTTACACCGGGGCGAAATGTCACACCTCCCACATAACTAGCATGGCCCCGCAATGTTTGTTGTAATTTACAGTCGGGTATACTCCACAACTTACACAATCCCGACCAGGATGATGTTAATAGTAAATTGGATGTATCGTTAAAAGCACAACCGCCCAATGGACGAGTGTCACCCACTTGACTGCAGTGTGGCGATAGCGATTGCAAACGTTTCTGCAGCTCCACCATACGTCCAGCTCTGGTGGCACTGGGCACTTCCAAACTATCACGTGCTTTTTCAAGGCGATCTCTTGAACGTGGCAGAGAATAGTCAGCTATCCACAGTCTTGCCACTCTCAGTGTTTCCGGCCCCTCATGATACCAGGTAGTTTCTTGTTCCTTTTGCAATTGTTTTCGCTCTTCCTCCTCCGTTTGTTTATGTTTGATGGCATTTTCACCCAGATTCGCAAGCAATTCTTTAAGGCGACGACGCCGTTCTGCAGGACCCTCACCAAAATAACAAATCGGTTCATTTAATTGTCGCAGATTTCGTTTAATTTCCGCATCATCCGTTGACACGTTTATTTGTCGTGCCCTCTTTTTACGTTCAAATTCCTCCAACAGAGCTACCTTATCTTTGGCCACCTCCGTTTCTATATCGAAAAAATCTTCGTCAATTTTATTAACCAACACACCGGCAGTTGGTGGTGTAGGCACCGATTTTCTTTGCTCATCATAATCCTCATCAGAATCTATATCTTCCAATTGTACAGATGATGCAGTTGTAGTAGCCGTAGTAGTAGCTGCTGTAGAAGCAGCCGGCAATTTTTTACGTTCGCCCTCCTCCAAGGAACCATAATGAATTGTCCGCTGCCGTTTTACATATTGAATATCTTCATCATCGGACATATTATGTAAACGGAAATATTAAATATATTATATCTTTTAGAACATAAAAAGTGATCCGAAATTCAAAACGAAATCATTGAAATGGGTGCAACAAAAAACAACGTTAAAAACAGCAATCCAACGCGTGTTAAAATAGCACAAAAAACAGTCCACCGCCAAATTCTTTCATAGTGTTACTGTTTTTACAACTAGTTTAATTGTACTAATCGTTCAAGTGAATAACAGGTTTTCTTACAAGAGGGAGCCATCTTGTGAACTAACTGTTTCTACTCTTTTATATGAACTAATTAGAGAGATGGGTAAAAGATCAAAAGTTAAAATAACAATTTAATATATTTTAGATAAAAAATTCAATTACTACCAAAAAAATATATATAAAATAATAATTTATTTATAAATATATTGCAAAAACACAGTTTTCAAAAGGAAATAGAAATAAGTAAAAAAAAAAGTAAAGTGAAAACGAGAACTTTTCAGTCGATTATACAGCAACTGAAAAAGTGTATAATAATAGTTATTATTATTGTGTCGTGTAAGCAAGTAATTTAGAAGCCATGGAAGAGGATTGGTTGGGCAAAGCGGTGTCAATAGAGTGCAATGATAGAATGGGAGTTTTTCAAGGTATAATCTCTCAGTGCTCTCCATATGAAATTACTATTATACGGGCATTTCGAAATGGTGTACCAACAAGAAATCAAAGCTCAGAAGTGACGTTGCGCTGCTCGGACATTCATAAATTAAGTTTGATACCAACGAACAGTGGTCATACTAGTACAGGAACACCCATCTTAGTTAAGAAACCAACACCAGTGAAACAATCGAAAATTGCATTAAAAGCGGATGCAACATATGCTAATAGTTCTAAGCCACAACAACAAAAACAAAAATTCAATTTTGCATTAAAGTCTGATGAGGCTTTTTTTAGTGATCCTAAACCACAAGAACAACAAAAATCCAATTTAACATTAAAACCTGATGCGACATTTGTTAGTGATTCTAAACAACAACAACAAAATAATTTTACATTAAAGCCTGATGCGACATTTATTAGTAGTTCTAAGCCACAACAACAAAAACCAAAATCCAATTTTGCATTAAAGCCTGACGAGACTTTTTTTAGTGATCCTATACAACAAGAACAACAAAAATCTAATTTTACATTAAAGCCTGATGCGACATTTGTTAGTGATTCTAAACAACAACAACAAAATAATTTTACATTAAAACCTGATGGGATTTTTGTTGGTAATCCTCAACAACAACAACAACAAAGACAACAATTAAATTTTGGTTTAAAACCGGATGAGACTTTTATTAGTTGTACAAAGCAACAACAACAATTTGACGTGAATTCTTGTCAAACACTCAATGTGACAAATAATATATTAAATTATTCTAGCAACAATCATTTGGAAAAGTAAGTGAAACGCTGAAGGTATATATGGTTAAATATTTAATTATAATACGTTGACATTATATTCACTTTCTTAGTTTATTCAATTTTGCCAAAACGAGCAGTCCTTTACCAATGCCATTAGTGAATAGCGATAAGGAGTCAACAGCAACAAATTGTGTGGCAAAGTTTTTTGGGAATTTAATTCCTCCCAAAGTTGAAGTGAAATTTGGGCCGGGTATAACGAATGCATATACAAACAACAGCAACACTGCTAATAATGCTGAAAAAAACTTTTATGGTGGTAATGGAAGCAGCAAATCTACTGATTTTGTGGACAACTGTGGTAGCACCACACAGAACTGTTATATGAAAATATATCGCAATAGTAATAATTACGGTATAAATAGTAATAACGGTAATAATAATGGTTTAACAAATGGTACTGGTGCCCGCATGAAGCAGCGCAACAAGCCGTTGCGTCGCGAATATAGTACCAAACATCAGCAAGCATTTGATACGTGCGTGGATGATCCCTTGCTAAATGAGGATTTCGATTTTGAAGGTAATTTAGCCTTGTTTGATAAACAGGCTATATGGAATTCATTGGATGCGGGCAAAAAGCCCGACTTGGTACAGCAGGCCGTTTCGATGCAGCGGCAACAACGTCAACAGCAAAAGTACAGGCACGATGAAAATATAATTGTTGCGGAACCAACAAAAATGCGTCAAATTGAGTCCTTGTTTGAAGGGTCAGAAGACTTTATTACCGACGAAGGCCTCATTATACCAACTATACCGTTATTTGTGCGGGAAAAAATTGAAATGTGTGCTGAAAAGTGTGGTTTCGCTTTACAAAGACAAATCGATCTCTTGGCGCGTGGCACCACTGATTTGGCGCTACTACTATTGGGAGGTGCGCGCCGTTTAACGCCGAAAAATCGCCACCAATGGCCAACAGTTGTCATCATTTGTGAGACGTCTGATAATTTTCGGTAAAAATAAACCTTTAAACCGTTATTTTTATATGATACCCACCACCTCAAGATCCAACGAAATCCATCTAGCCATTTGTCTGTTGGTCAAAAAAAAAGGAGTAAATTTCATGCGCTCTCCTTAAAAACATACTAAGATGATCCTCTCATCAAACTTTCCATTTTTATTATTATAATAATTTTTATATTAATGCTCCAAGGTGGTGGGTGGGTATCGCAAGATTTTCTAACTATTTCTTATTATTATTATTATGTACTGTATATATATAGAACAAGTAATATAGGTGCGGCTGTTGGTCGACAATTAGCATCTCTGGGTCTTACAGTTTTACTGTATTTGGAAGAGGATCCAACAATCGAACAGAAAAGTATTGAAGTGTCTCTCTTTAAATCCACCGGTAACATAATTATGTACACTGTGGGTGGCAAGTATCAAATATAAATTAATTAATTTTTTTTTAACGTATCATAATATCCTTCACATTAAACTAAGTTTGTAACTAACTAAAGGAGACCTTAGAAATCCTATAAAATATAAGTTTGAGCAGCATTAAGTTTGTCATTCCATTTGCAACAACCCGAAGAAGGTGTTAGAAACTGTACAAAGTATATATATAAACTGAAACAATCTAGACATGAATGTCTGTATGTCCGTTCCACCGTCGCCTGTCTATTGGCATTCTCACGGTTATAAATTTTGAGATATTAAAATGAAACACAAACACTGCTAGCTAATTAAATTGAGCAAAAACCGAAAAGAGCCACGCCCACAATCAATAAAAATCTAGTTATCTACCAAAAAAAAAGTGAGCTATGAAGTTGATATTTGGTGGTATACATATTTATAATTATCCCTTCCGACAATGTAACAAAAAATGGGCGTGGTCGGAAAACAAACACGATGACAATTTACAATAAACTGTTCTCCGCGTAAAAGGGAACTTGCAAACTGTTAATACATACACTATTAGAGGGCGTAACCATATGCCTGCCACGCCCCCTAATTGTATGTAAAAGTGAAGGGTGTTTAAGATTTGATCTAAGACAAATTTGTTGTTTTTACATTTTTTTTACTTTTTTCATACATAGCACTCCCAACACCTGATCTTGTGATACTATCGGCCAATACCAGCAACATATCGAGTCATATAAAAAAATGGTTAAATGAAAATCGGTTTGTAGACTTTTGGCTTCTATTGGAACTTAAATATATTTTTTATAATAAAAACTTGTTTTATAGAGCATCCGTTTTAGCGGTTGATCCTCCAGCCAGTGGTATGAATGATGTATGCATTAAATATGCCATACTACCCATTCTACCATTGAATGGCATTTCCTCGGAGCATTACGGTAAACTGTATTTATGTAATCTAAGCATACCAGAGAAATTTTACCAGGATGCTGGCGTTAAGTACAAAAGTCCATTTGGACATAAATTTGTGATACCCATACACTCAGTGCATTGAATTGGGGGCGAACAATAAACTGTTTTGGTAAGCTCCTAATAACATAAAAAAAAATAAATACAATTCAGCAGCAAGCAATCTCTCCGACACCATCTGTCCACCATCAATCATGTACAACGACAATATTTTTTACAAAGTAATCAATTGGAATGAGAAGGTTCGGATATCTCCAACAACAAGTGCCGCTACAATACTTATATTGTTGTTGTTGCAATTATTGTTTTAATATTATTGTAAACTGAGACAAGAAACAAAAAACAAAAAGAAGAAAATATCACGAAATAAATGAAAAATGCCTTCTGATGCTGAATTTTGCTAAGTAATTTTATTTTTCAAATTTAATATTCAATTAACATTATATGATAACGTTATGATTAAAAATCTATTTTATAATATTTATATATATATCAAACACATAATAATAGAGTAAATTATAATGCTTGTGTGAAGTGTGAACTATTGGATCTATTAAAATTTATATTTTATCCATGACACACACATGTCGCTGCACAATAATGGATACGATACGTATTCTAAGAAATGAAGCAATGATGGTGCTGTGGGTTTTTTTTCACTTTTCACTTCAATAAACAACAAACTTCTTGTATGTATTTTAATATTTAAATATATCTCAACAAAATTGCTTCAAAAATTCTTTTAAAATATTATTCTACCTTACACCATATATGGTGAGAAGGTGTACTTAATTGGTGTGCATTTTTGTAATCCCGAAATGGCAAAATGAACACCCACTTTTAACCATACCCATCTGTTGATGGTAAAATTCTGAATCTATTTAACAATGTCCATCGGTCCGTCAATTGTTAGTCAACGTTTTAGCCACAGTTTTTAAGATATTTTGTTGAAATTTGCACTTTTGAAAATGTTTTAAATATCACCATTTTTTGGACCCCTTTCCATATAAAGATCTTATTTTAAATAACTCTTTATATGGCAACAAATCGTAGTTGTTGATATTTTTTGGCAAATAATTGGTTAAGCTAAATTTGAACCATTTTTGATCCCTCTTTCATATAACGCCCTAATTTGAAATAAAATTTTAAAAGAATTCTATATTAATAAATTTTAAATATTTTCAAATAAAATTATTTCAATATTTTTAAATATTTAAAATTTAGCAATTTCTATTTAAAAAAAATTGTTTTTCATTTATAAAACATTATAACAAAATTCAGTGAAAAACGTTACAAAATATTTTTCAAATTTAATTAATTAATCCGTATTTATGGCGTCCTCAAATTTAGGACGAGCATGAAACAATGCGGCTTGTTTATCTTTAATACTTTTTTTAGAGTGTTTAACCAAATTTTTTTCAATTTTTTATTTAGTACTAATTACTTATCTTCCGCACGTATCCAATTATTGTGCATTGACAGGTGTGTGTAAGCATTATTGTACTTACAAAATTTTGCTAAACAATTAAATATTTTTTCAGCTTAAGGAGAATTAGGATGTGTGTGTATAGATACATAACGGTTACTTTGCGGAATTGTGATTATAATAATTTTGATTTGATCGCTTTTACAACAAACAGTCAAAACATTAATGTACTGGAGTTAAGCAAACAACTAATATTTATATAATAGAATGCTACGTAAAGGTGTCGATTTAACGAAAATACGTACCCATTGAAGAAGAGAGGAAGCTTGTTGCAACGGCGTTCATTGCTATATATTTAGGCAGAGACACACACATACACCCAGCTAGGAAATAAAGGGCAAACGGCAATATCACACATATCAAATGGCAATACATACCGAAACCAAAAGATGGGTGGGATGGTGTGACGGTGTGTATATTGAATGCGATCGTTCACGACCAATACAACCATTGATTGAATTGTCCCAAAAAATCAAAGTCTCTTAAATGGTTTTTATATAAATATATATACGTACCCAACTAACAAACGAAGGAACCAACCAACCCAACGACTGTGATTGTGTGTGAGTTAAGTAATATAGTTTGAGCCAACCCAGTTATATGTATGAAAGAAAAAATATATTTTTTTTTTTTGTATATCTTACGAAGGAATATTGGTCATACCGTTTGTCGGGCTGTAACGATAAAATTAATTGCTTTTGTTTTTAACAACTAAGAGAGAGAGAGAGAGAGAGAGAAATAGACATTTTACTACATAATGATTTGCATATAATGATTGCTTACGACATTTATTTAATGGATATGTGTACTCTGGCTATGGCTTGGGCTGGCCAACAACAGTAACAGTAACAGTTGCAGTCGAAACATTTGTTGCCTGAAATTGTTAATCTATTGTATGGTACATAAGGCTGATCTCTACATACCGATCTTATTGCACACACACACATACACACTCAGAGACAGAGAGACAGAGAGAGGGAGTGGCAACATCATACATTTCGGGCTTTGACACTTTTACTCAACCAATCTCAACCAAACTCATCTGATATTCTTCTGTTTGCTTCTATAAGCTAGAAAAAGGTTGGTTGTGTTGTTTACTTTATTTGAGAAATTCGGAAAAAGAACGTTATGATGATTAATTACATTTTGAAATATATCGAAGGAAAAAAAAAACAAAAAACAAAAACAAAAAGCAAAAAAAAAAAAATTAAAAGAATAGATAATTAGGAAATATCGAATAGTTTAAAATCGATCATGTAAAGTCGAACAAGTTTTACGTACGTGCTAGCTACGGTTGGGTAGTAGTCAAGGCTTAAAAAATAAATATGTGCTGCAAGACCTCTGCCAAAAACATGTTCATGTTCCTCCTCCTCCCCGCCCCAGCTTTATTATTATTTAGCGGCGGTAGCGATCGCGCGAGTGAGACCTTCTTCGGGAGTTGTGGTTACGTGAACGTGAACGGGATCGCGTTCGTCGTCTTTCGGGTGATTTATGGCTGCGCTCTTTACGCTCTGAACGAGAACCGCCGCTACTGCTGCTATTGGCAACAGTTGTAGTTGCAGCAGGCGTTTCCGGTCGACGCCTCTCCCGAGAACGGGATCGGTGTACACGTGAACGGCGATCCAATTCCCTACCACCTACGAAATAACGTGAGCGCGCGTGATCGTCGTCACGCTCATGAATCTTACCCGTGCGTTTCAATTCAGCTTTCCGCGGACCAGCTGTTTTCTCCAGTTCGGTCAACTTTTCACGAATCGTCAAGAAACCTAAATGCAGTTTACCACCAAAATGATCTGCCAGCCGTATGTCGTTGTCGTGTATGCCCAAATAAGCGGAACATACCTCGCAAACGCGCAACTTTTGCTGCTGATAGGTAGAGGCAGGCATTGATGTTCGATATTCTTGTTCGGCTTTAATTTTTTTTGTACGCAACTCATCAATTTCTTTCATTAACGACATACTCTCCTCCACCTCACCCGCTTCACCTAACGCTTCCGCTTTGGCCAATTTCTTGCCGATTTCTTCCGCCAAAGCATGCACAGCATTCGCCTTTTCAGCTACTTCGGCTGTTAGTTCTTCTTGTGTCTCCTTAAGCCTTAGTTTAGCCGCCTCGGTGCGCCTGTCGCAATCGGCTATAAATGCTTGCAGGTGTTCCATGGCCTCAATGTCATAATAGTAGTCTCGACTCTTGGATGCATTTTGATAATCGGCGCGAAATGCTAAATCATGCACTTTGGGGCAATCACCCAAATCCATACGTGTCGATGCCAAAATATCGTGTGGACAACAGTTCAATAAAAAGCTTTTACATACCCGAGCATCTGAGAATTTCAGACCACGGCCATCATCGCCATTCCTGGTGGTGCCCATCAATTGATCAAGCATAGCTCTCATTTGATCCGTGGCCGACATTGCTTAACACTTTTTTTTTCACCAAAAATTAATAGAAAAGAAAAACTATTGATTAGCTGTCTATCCACAAATCACATAAAAATGACAAATTACGTAGAAAAAATGTCGATAACTTATTTTTCTAGTTATTCTACAAATGCCAAAAAGTCTGCTAATTATCGATAACTGCAAAAAAAGATTTTGTTTAAAAAAATTGTTTAATTTCAATTGTTTTTCTACGCTTCAATAAGGAAGTTATATAAAATTTGTAAATAATTTATAATATTTGCAAATAATGAAATTAATGAAGATTTAAAATGAAATTTTACCAAAAAAATTATTCACAAGACACCCTGTTGTACATTTAAAACGATATTTCTTTTATCGTTATTCACTAGTCGTTTTGTGATTAAATTGGTGAAGTGTAAGAACGTTTTGTTAAAATAAAAAAATTGTAAATATTAAGTGAAAATAATTTGTAGAATTTAAAGTGTGCCAATAAGTGATGTTGAACAATTGAAAACTATTGGAAAAATTACAGTATTGTGAAATTTGTTAATAGCTTTAAATATCCACAAAAATACGCGAACAAATTTTTGTTAACTGACATCAGTAAAGTAATCCTGTTTTAATTATTACCGAGTATCATATATTTTCAAGAACCAGGCGGAAAAAAAGGCTTCAAAAATTGCCTCCTATTAATATTTAGTGTACATAGTAAACGGTAAACCTAACGCCATTTGTGTTCATTGTTACACGTCTCTCTTTATCTCTACACCAGTGGTTGGCAATCTTTTTTTTTTCAAAGTCGACTTCTGGTTGGGTCTAAAAAATGTATTTCAGAGTTAAACCAGAATACGCGGTCATCGCTAAATTAATTCTAATATTAGTGTATCTGTAAAAAAATCTGTACATTGTATTGTTAAATTCACTGACGCTGTCTTCTATCAGTTGTGTAATGTAAAAATTGTAAAAGTGCAATTTTTTTTTTTAAAAAGTTAAAATTTAATTTAAAACTAATATTCTAATAAAAAAAATATTGTTTTAATGTGGAGTTGATGCTGCTAAATAAAATAACATAGAGCCACAGATTGCCGACCGCTGCTTTATATAAAATAATTCTAAAATGTTTTTTAGAACATATTTTTCGAGTCAACATATAATATATGATTAATGTCTATAAACACAGACAGTGTATGCATTCTCATACGAGTAATAATTACAGTTTCGTATTAATTTAATCTGGAATTAACAGCAGACCTCCTAGCCATATATAATGGCTGTACATTTGCCGACAGCTAGTGGAAATACACCCCGGCCGCCACCTCGCCGTCGTTCAAGTCAACAATATTTTATCTATTCACGGGATCAAGTACAACCAAATATACACACACCCAGACGCTCTCTCGCAACAATGGTAAGTCTGGACAAAATGCCATGAGAATTTCAGAATTTCTTTATCCACCATTTTATTTATAGTAGTAATAGAAAAAATGTTGAGCGTATATATATATATGTACATTCATACAGATAAGTATGTGTGTAGTGTAGTGTATTTGTTTTGTAATATAAAAAGGGGGCTTTTGGCCTTTATCAGATGTTATACGTTTTTGCTATCGATATTAGTGTATAACTATCATACGATATTACAACATTGTAAAATATTATATTTGTTGATATTTTTCCACCTCTGGTTCTTCGTTTACCTGCTTTTTTTTGTTTTAATAAGATTCTAATATGCTGTTTATTAGTATTGGACTGGAAAATGGATTTATTGTGCAATGAGCAACATTAATTATTATTCGATATAAAAAAAAGAAGGAAAATTTAATGGCATGTTAACAAGATATCGGTTTAATTAGGGGCTGCTTTAAGTGTACAACATGAACAACCTTCACCTTAAGCCACTTTTATAAATATGTATATAATGTGTCGTTTATTGTTTTTTTGTGCTTTAGTCATACAGTTATAAAGAAGTTACGTGAAAAGTGTCATTAATCGAATTATGAAAGTATATATTAAAATAAATTCTTGGTTCTCTGTGCCGAATGGAAATACAATATTTGAAAAGCAGAGCGTGAACATTTTCCCCTTTTTTTTTCTTTTTAATTGGAAAGTTACCATTTGAATATTATTATAATCACTCAGTACAAGTACGTTCATCATTTCTAATATAAACGGGGTGGAACTGTTGTTTGTGTTTATAAGTGGGGTACTATACAATTTTTTGTGTGATTTTGCGTGATTTCTATAGATTACCTTTTTTATGTTGTGGTGGTTATGTGGTAGTAAATATTGTTCAAATAATGTGAATAAATTTTGGATATAAATTCAGCAGCAATACCTGAGTCCTGTGCTGTTGAAAGCCCTTAAGCTATACGAAATGGCTGAAGCTTTAGATGAAGGACCAATTCATGGTTGTAATGATGTAAGTAGGTTACGTGCTTACTTCAAAGTACATATATATGATGTTTGTGCCCTTTTATGAATTTCATTGTCACATACCAATACATATATATATCTGTATATGATATATGTGCGTTTTTCTTCCTCAGGTACGCATTGTCAACCCCCTTCTCACTTTTCTAGGCAAATATATTTTGGGTGTTTTAATGGTGGCTACCTCATAAAATGGTTTTCCTTTCAATGTCTTTTGTTTTGGTTTTTTCATTACCTATTTAAAAAACAAGTGTTCTATTTATAATAATAATGTGCGTTTGTTGCTTTTCCAGAGTACAAGTAGAAAGAATGTCTTTGTCAGGTTTTTTTCTTGTTTTTTTTCCGCTAATTGTATTTAAATATAACGCGTTTAATGGTTGCGTCATATTTTCTTTAACAATATTCTCTTGATGGCTGATTCTATTGTATGGAATGTGTATATAATTGTTTGTTTTTCTTTTTCCTATATTACAGGGTGATGTTGTTGATACGCATCAGTTACGTATATTGGTTTTAAGTGGCAAATCTCTTGCTAAGAAGGACATTTTTGGTGCAAGGTATGAGATTTTAAATGTATGTTTATAAGACAAACTATCTGGTCATTCCTGTCCTTCTTTACGGCCTCTATGGATAAATATGCACGTAAAGTGTGTTAATGGAAGTGTTTAAAACACGATAAAGTGGTTGGATCAGAACGCTTTTGCCATGAATCAAAAGCTGAATAAACTTTACATGGAATGACAAACGTAGTATATTCCTTCTTTTCTAAAAAAAAGATTTAAAAAAAATTAGAAAAATTGCTTCTCTAGCAGCGTTTTTAATAATCCTCTTTCTATTATTATTATGATAGCGATCCATATGTAAGAATAGATTTAAACACAATCAACGGTGATATAAATATCGACTCTGTTTTGACAAGAACAAAGAAAAAGGTAAGATGTGTAAAAATTTCTTGTACAATAAATATAAAAATATAATTTTTTTTTATCATTGTAGACCTTAAATCCAACATGGCGTGAGGAATTTCATTTTAGAGTGAGTACTACAAAGTAATGCAATTCTATTTTGTAGTCATCTTTATTATGTAAGACGTTGTCATTGTTAATTTCTATTCGTCTATAAAAACTTCACTTATGAATGATGTATAATCTGTTATTACATAATACTAAACAACGATGACTTACATAATAAAATTGATTATTTTCAAGTGTTTTTCCAACTTTATAATATTTTCCTTTATTGCCTGTTAGGTTAAACCATCCGAACATAAGCTGGTCTTTCAAGTGTTTGATGAAAATCGTTTAACACGAGATGATTTCTTGGGAATGGTGGAATTGACGCTAGCGAATGTGCCCACTGAACAGGAGGGTCGCACTATTTTACCGCAAAGTTATCCACTAAGGCCTAGAAGGTCAGTAGGGTATGTTTAATTCAACTATTATTTCATAAATTTTTATTTCTTTATTAATTTTTCAATTTGTTTATTATTTCCATTCGAAAAAAATATGATCAACAATAATTGCAACATATAAGTGATTCATACAATTGACAGTGAAAGCGAACAACTTGGGAAAGAGACAGAGAGAGAGAGAGAGAGAGAGAGAGAGAGAGGGAGACTTAAGAAAAACATTATGTACTGTACAGTTTCAGATCGGGAGTATAAGGAATACCCTACTAAATATAAATACTTTTGTTTACCGTACAATTCAAAGCCAATTTAATCATGTCCGTCTGTCTCTTCCAGTTTTAAATTTTTAGTTAAAAAATAAACACGCTTGATAAGGAGGGACAACAGACACCCCTTATTTACAAAAAAAAAAAAAAAGAATAACAAAAAAACTTTACCCAGAATCCGTTAAATTTGTAAAACTAAAGGTAATTTTCACCCTCTTAGAGGGGCGTAAAAAGGTACTGGGCACGCCGACGATTTGTTTGTAGGATATTTAAGCCTTGATCTAAGACAGGTGTCATTTTTTTACTTTTTTTACTTTTTTTATTTAATTTTTAGTCATAGAAACGAGCGAGTTAACAGTTGCTGTTAAAAATCAACATTCCACCATTTTATGTTATAATAAATGTGCAAGCTTTAGCATAAACCTAAATTATTTTTCTTTAACTGTACTGTAAATAATATAATTAAAATATGATTGATTGATTTATTATTTATACGATTAATGTTTGCTATTACTTTGAGTTGTATTATTTAATAATCTATTATTTAATTGGCTTCCTTCTCCCACGAGCACGCAGACTCGCGTGTTGTTATTACTATGTTACCAATGATAACAAATAAAGTGTTTTTACGTGTATTACATCTCTATATATATATATATATATATAATATATATAAATATCTGTGTATTAGTGTCTTATAATTGATTCATTCATTTTTCTTTCATTGTAAAGCAGCGCCAAGTCTCGCATAAAAGGTACGTTGGAAATTTATCATGCATTTATGGAAGAGTCAGGCGATGCTGGCGACACGAACTCCAATACGGGTGAATGGGAACATTTGGAAAATGCTTCCATGACTGGAGCAGCACAGGCAGCTGTAAGATAAACTGAATTGGATGGCAAAATATAAGTTAAAATTTAATCAAATGATTTACATTTCATATTTAGAATCCATTCGCTGCTAATGATGTCCAAGAACCATTGCCGCCGGGTTGGGAGGAACGTCAAGATGCCAACGGTCGTACCTATTATGTAAATCATACAGCTCGCACTACGCAATGGGAAAGACCCACCACGTAAGTTGAAAAAGAAGAAGAATATTTAGTTCTTTTTTTTATGTACCCTACACATACGCTTAAATTTGTCATATCATTTGCAACACTCGTAACGAGCTTCACAGACTGTACAGAGTTTCTTGATGATTTTTCTTTTTTATCGTAAATTTTGATATATTGTGAGCTGACATTTTCTACAGGGACTATACTTAGATTCGGGTGATGGTATTTAATATATGACTTAAATCAAATTTTGTGTTTTTTCTTGTGTTTCTGATCATTTCCAAATCCAATTGCAAGAGAAAAAGAAATTCTGCTAAATTATTAAAACTTATGTGAAAAATCAAACAGAAATCAATTTTAAATCAATGTATAAAATAGATTCGAAATCAAAAAATAAAACTATTTTCACTTTTGTTCTATTTCTAAATTGCAGCCATAACGCTAACACTAACTTTGATGCGGCTGCTTCGGATTTTGATCGGCGGTTTCATATAAGTGTAGATACTGATACGGATCCCAATCGAACAACGGTAAGTGGATTATAATAAAATGTACTTTTACAATAACTGCCATTGCATTGACATTCTTCGTGAGTACGATTGAGTTAGTTTCGAGAGCCACCTTTCACATATTCATCTTCTATTGAATTTCAAATTCCTCAATTCAAATTTCAAAATTTGTTTTCGATCAGTTTGATCAAACATTGACCTCTTATGCTGAACTCAACAACAAGCGGACATCAAACACCTTATCGCTCATGATACCGTCTATTAATATTAGTGAGTGTACAACGACAAATTCAAAAGTACTGGCAAATGGTCATAATTCGTTAAACAACGGTAGACAGTTTTCATATAGTGATGAGAGTGGTGATGAATTGGATGAATATCGAATGAATCGTTGTTTATGTGGTTCGCTTTATCATAATATTAGCGATGATGATTATTATGATGATGGCAGCAGCAGTATTGATCGCAGTAATAGCGATATTGATCAACAACATGGACAAGATGAATATGACATTTTCAAAACTAATTTATACCTGACTCGTCTATTTGTAAATATAAATCGATTTGATTTTTTTCAATTGGAAACTCACTATTTGTTAAGTTTGGTTAAAGATGATTAGCGGGCTTGAAAATTATTCTAGATAATGTATAGAAATTGGTAGTATTGTATAAATATTTATAAATAAAATTGTATTTGAATTCATTGTAATATTATTACGCCAGCGCTTGTGATATTTTTGCTAAAATTCATTTCTTAGTATTCTCCATATAAATAGGTCTCTCATACAGTATTGGCTGATATTTTATTTTATATATTAAATGATTTTTAATAAGTTTTTAAAGCTTATTTTTTTTTGAATTCTTTCTATGCTCATCCCCTCATTAGAATGAGTACGCTGATCAAACCGATAGTGCAAATCGTTCACAAACATCAGCCACTTCAACTAGACATAACTCTGTGGATGACAATTCACCAGTACCGGAACAGGTGATACATTACTCTTAGGTTCTCTTGTCTGAACACAATTCTTTCAATTTTTTTACAAATCTTATTATAAAAAATGCTAGACCAAATGAATATTGGTCGTACCAAACTATAATCGCTCAAAATCTGAATTGATTTAATCATATTCGTCTATCCGTCCATACAAAATTTTTTACAGGGATGTTTTTTGCACTGCGAATAACGGTATAAGTGACAGTAACGGTTTATATTTAACAGCGTTCTTCTGTACAATAATGTTAAAGTACAGACGGCCGGATTTGGTTAAATCGATACAGATTTTGATTAAAAAAAAATTAATATTAATTTTGAATCTTTTTCTTTGTTTTTAACATAATTTAATTTTCATTTCATAGGCGGTAATAGATGCAAGTACAGAAGAGGAGGCATTGCCACCACGTTGGTCCATGCAAGTAGCGCCTAACGGTCGTACATTTTTCATAGATCATGCTGCCAGACGTACCACTTGGATTGATCCGCGCAGTGGCCGAGCGAGTCCAATGCCAAATCAAACTCGCCGTGTAGAAGATGATTTGGGTCCACTACCAGAGGGTTGGGAAGAAAGAGTGCATACAGATGGTCGCGTTTTTTATATAGATCATAGTATGTATACAAAAATGTAATTATGCATGAAACAAAAATGATATAAATTGTGCCGTTAAATTTCCAGATACACGTACAACACAATGGGAGGATCCTAGACTTTCAAATCCTAATATAGCCGGACAGGCGGTACCTTATTCCAGAGATTATAAACAAAAATATGAATATTTTAAAAGTCATCTCAGAAAACCGGTACATTCCATAAATATATATATTTATAACGTTATATCTAAAAAGTCTTGTACTTGACATTAAATAATTTCAGACTAATGTGCCGAATAAATTTGAAATTCGTGTACGTCGTGCCTCCATTTTGGAAGACTCGTATAGAATCATCAATCAAGTAACGAAAACAGATTTGCTAAAAACCAAATTATGGATTGAGTTTGAAGGGGAGACGGGTCTAGGTTTGTAGTCTATTGTTTATTAAATTTTATTATTTTCTTATTATTAAAATTGTTATTGTTCTTTTTATTGAATTTATAGATTATGGTGGCTTGGCAAGGGAATGGTTTTACTTATTGTCCAAAGAAATGTTTAATCCTTATTATGGTTTATTTGAATATTCGGCCATGGACAACTACACGTTACAAATCAACAATGGCAGCGGCTTATGCAATGAAGATCATTTGCTTTATTTCAAGTACAAAGAAATTAATTTTTAAACCTTGCACCACAGACTACTAATGTAGCACAAGTGGTGGAGGGTATCAATGACAACCAGTAGTGTATATATTTATTATATTTATAGATTTATTGGACGCATTGCTGCTATGGCTGTTTATCATGGCAAACTATTGGATGCTTTCTTTATTCGTCCATTCTATAAAATGATGCTACAAAAACCAATTGATCTAAGGGATATGGAATCGGTGGATACAGAATATTACAATTCTTTAATGTGGATAAAAGAGAACGATCCCCGTCAGTTGGAGTTGACGTTCTGCGTTGATGAAGATATTTTCGGTCAGAAGAGTCAACATGAATTAAAGGGGGACGGTGCCAATATTGAGGTGACCAATGATAATAAGGATGAATATATTAAGTAAGTGGTCCAACCTTAAATAATTTCTGAACTAATTTTAAAAAATGTGGGCGTGGCAGGCACTTCCTAGGCTAGGCCAAATCTTAACATTTATATACAAACATTGGGCGCAGCAGTTACATAAATGACGTCCTGTAATAGTAAATGTATTACGTATCAGCTTCCAAGACCACTTTTACGCTGAGTAAGGGTTTTAGTACATTGTGGGTGCATCTGACCATGCCCATTTTTGGTACCTTTCCATTTTAATGTTTTATTTTTGTGGCAGATATATAGATTTTGGTTAATATTGAGAGTGTCTTTTTATCGATGTTGTCCTATTTAAGTAGCGATCTGTGGACAGATACAAAAAATGTCTGTATAAAATTTTTGCTCAATATCTCAAAATTTTCGACCGTAAAAAACCTAACAACAGATAGACACATGGACGGTATGGACAAACACAACCAGATCAACTTAATTTTTGATGCTAATCATCAACCAGCCTCCTTCTCGATGTTGTAAATGGAAGAATAAACATAGTATACTTAGCATATGTACTTATTGTTGACTAATACAACATTTTTATTTATTCCCAATAGACTTGTTATTGAATGGCGTTTTGTGGCCCGTGTTAAGGAACAAATGAGTGCATTCCTGGAGGGTTTCGGTTCCATTATACCATTAAATCTAATCAAAATATTCGATGAACATGAATTGGAATTGTTAATGTGTGGCATACAGAATATTGATGTGAAGGATTGGCGTGAGAATACACTGTACAAGGGTGATTATCATCAAAATCATATAATCATCCAATGGTTTTGGCGGGCAGTATTATCCTTTTCCAATGAAATGCGTTCACGTCTGTTACAATTCGTGACGGGTACATCTCGGGTGCCAATGAATGGCTTTAAAGAGCTGTACGGTTCGAATGGTCCACAAATGTTTACAATCGAGAAATGGGGTACTCCTAATAATTACCCTCGAGCGCATACATGGTTTGTATAAAAATTTTGATTTTGATTGGATTTTTCTAACTTACAAACTGTGGTTGTTGTTGTTGTTGTTGTTGCAGTTTTAATCGTTTAGATTTGCCGCCTTACGAAGGCTACCTACAACTCAAGGACAAACTAATTAAAGCTATCGAAGGTAGTCAGGGTTTCGCTGGAGTGGATTAAATATATTCAATGTAAAAATAAATAATAATAATAAAGAAAACAACACCCACACACACCCACTATTAGTCATTAAGTGCGTAATGATGAGCTATGCAAAATAAAAATCAACAAAATGGCAGCAATTACAGCCTTACAGCCCTTTAATGCTGCAGCGCAACCGCACTATTTGGCCTCCACTTGGGAGCGAGCTTCCCACTTGTACTTATCTGTATGTATACATTTTCTTTTCCCGCTCTTTCGTTCCTCCTTCTTGTATTATAGCCTTTTAATTGTTAACTAAACCTATTTATACATAATACTGCACCGACAAATGAAAATTGAATACAAAACAAAATGTGTACGATGTTACTATGGTAGCTAGGCTAGCTATAGAAAGAAAAATTCCCTTAATCTAACTTAAACATTTCAAACGGTTATTACTTATAAGCAATAACAAAACCAAGACAAGTAAAAAAAATAAGAAAAAATTGTTAAATTTTATTGCGGAATAAAAACACACACATAAAAAACACGGTGTGTATTGTAATTACGAAAAGACATTGTTTTTATACCCTGCACCGTATACTAATCAATTTTGAATCATAATTTCAATTGTTTTAACCATGTCCGTCTCTCCGTCTGTCTCTCTGCATAAATTTGTGCTTAAGCTACAGATCACATTTTTTAAGATATTTTGATGAAATTTGGTACAATAATAAATTTTAGGCCAAGGACGAAGTTTATTGAATATAAAGCGAATTTAATCACATATACAACCAGTTCACCATATAACGAACTTTTATAAAGAAAGTCTATATGGAAAATTTTCCTAATTTTTAATATTTTTTAACAAAATTTGGTGAAAAATAATTAATTAGTTTAATAATTGACTAAGCAAAGTTTAAAGCTGGTCTGACCATTTTTAGAATCCCTTTCCATATAATGATAGGTCACGAAACAACTTAAAAGGCAATGCCTGGCGTTTACTGAAACAACTCAACTAAGTGATGGCGTAGGGTATTAAATGGTCGGTTAAAACCGACTATAACATTTTCACTTTTTTTTTTTAACTAAATCTAAAATTTATAAATTTAGTAAACATTTGGAATGTAATGAAACCTACAAAAACTATATTTAAAAATAAAGCTAAAACGAAATTGAAACTGCTTAAAGACTAGTGTTAACAGCAGTAGTGTATTATTACCAGAAGTTCCTCTATGGACTTTTTTATACCCCCATACATTTTAGGCATTGGAAACGGAAAGAATAGAATGCTGCAGAGAACGAAATACTATAATAATTGAACTATACAGTATGTGAATGAAAATGTCCAAGTTAAGATCTTTCAACATTCTTGATCAACATCAAAAATCTAAAGATGTAAGTAGTTCTATTTGAATTATTTGAAAATGTTAATCTTCATTGACATTATGACGTAGTCAGATCATGAAAAATGTTCAAGGGTGGCGTTTATATTAAAACAAGAAATTGTTATGTCTCTAATG
Organism: Ornithomya chloropus; assembly: GCA_963971445.1. Lineage (NCBI taxonomy): Eukaryota > Metazoa > Arthropoda > Insecta > Diptera > Hippoboscidae > Ornithomya > Ornithomya chloropus. Next base: position 5,314,278 of record OZ020532.1, read on the forward strand.
AAAAAAGCTGTTCCATATATATGGATATGTGTGTAAATGTGTTACAAAGATAGCATACACACGCTATGTAGTATACATACTTCCTGATAATGTGAACAATGAACAGCAATTATATTCAACCGCACATGCATGTACACCCAATTCTAATGCCATTCCCTTTGCGGCTAACAGCGATCCTAAATATGTAAAATATATGCTCTCCTATATATATATACCACGGGTAAGAAAACTAAATTTGGCTTGAGTCAAATCTTAAATACCCTACACAACTACATACAAACATAGAGGTGTGGCATGATACATGATTACGCCCTCTCATAATGTATTACTTAAAATCTTAAAAGTCGAGTTTTATGCTGAGTATGGTTTTATAAATTGGGCGTGTCTGTGTTCAGACCTCACCCATTTTTGACACATCGATGGATAGGATAATTATAAATATTTATACCACATTTCCATTTTATAGATCAATATCTCAAAATTTACGATCGTGAGAGTACCAAAAAGAGAGCAAGACTTCGGGACATACGGACATTCATGTCTAGATTGACTCAGTTCTTAATGCTGATCAAGAATATATATGCTCTGACGCCTTCCCCTGGGTGTGACAAGCGGCATGACAAACTTAGTATACCTAACTGTTATATGTGGAGGGTATAAGAAACATAATTATGAAGCAAGCTTGAGACCAGAGGCTTGTACATTTCCAATGTAAAAAACGGAAATTGTTATAAATATACACACACTGGGTATTTTATGATTATTGTTATTGTTGTAATCCATTCTTCTTATATTAAACTATCTCGATTGCTTACCTTACCACCTATTTTACCACAAAAAAAAATGAAAAATTATGACAAAGTACTTGGAACTACTTTGCATATAAAGTTGTGAATGTGTGTGTGTTTGTGCGTGAATGTATTTGCATGAATAAACAAATAGGTGAGAAAAAAAAGCAAAAGTGCTAATTTTTTGCAGATTTCCCAACTAATGAATGAATGAAATGAACGATTCGAATTATATTTATTTTATATCAGTTTTTTAGGCTATTACCCTGATGATGCAACGCAACATGCAACAACAACACAAATAACCCAGTAAAGTACACACAACTGTTCAATATTCAATTAAAAGAAATGGAATGGAAAAGCCGCATGCCTTAGTTGCCTTAATATCATGCACACATACAAACAAACACACACACACTTACACACTATACAAAACAGCAACAAAACTTTAAACAATGGTCTGCATATATAGTCCATATACACAGGGCTGGCGCTGGCTGGGTAAGGCATCTACAACACCAACAATTTAAAATGCAATATGGATGCATAAAGTAACGGATGGCTATAGTTTATAAAAGCAACAGTTATGATATGATTTTAATTTAGTCGATTCATTCATGTGCGCATTGTAAAATTAAAAAAATTAAAATCATCAACAAAAAAAAAATGTGTAAAATATTGTACATAACGAAGATAATTAAAATTTTTTGAATTTTTAAATTAATATTAATACAAGTACAAGAAATAACAAAATCATTTAATATTAAAAAAAAAAAACGTTATAAAAAAAACCCAAATAATCTCATTTTATATGAACCAAAAAATTAATTTAAAAAATCCAAAGAGTTAAAAAAAAACCAACAGCTTCAAAATGTTGTTTATGAGACAGTACTTGTTAACCGTTATATATTGGATTTATTTATTCTCCCGCTTGGATTATACAATCGCCATACAATGGAATAAAGTCAAATCCATGTATTTGGTATCGGAATATGATGATGCAGAAGATGACGGCAATAATGGTGAAATAATGCCGGGTATGAGTTTAGCGGAAATTGCCGACAGTTTGATGCGTCCACAAAAGAAACAAGCAATGAATCGGATTTTTGGCGGTAACGAAGCACCACTCAACTCGTTCGCCTATCAAGTCGGCTTTTTATTACAACGTCCACGCGGTTTATACTGGTGTGGCGGTTCACTAATATCACATGAATACATTTTAACAGCCGCCCATTGTGTAGATATGTGAGTTAAGTTATACCAAAAATCATTTACACGACAGTGACTCAATGTGTTTGTCATTCCATTTACAATACTTAAAAGGAGTTCGAAGTTCTTGATCAGCATGAAAAAAACTGAATCACGAATGTTTTTATGTCCGCATGTCTGTCTCTTGTTGGCACCGTCATGATAGTAAATTTTGAGATATTGAACTAAAACAGACACTTCTTATGCCTGCAAAAATGTATTTATCTGCCACTATTAAGGTCTCTATTAAGGGCATTTAAGATTTGGCCTAAGCCAACTTGTTTTAAATAATCATCTCCGGGTTATAGGGTATTAAGAGGCGCCCTTAACTTATTATGTAAATTTATGAATTGATTTGTATTTTGTTTCTTTTCTATTTTTTCTCATTTTTTTAATCATAATAAAGGGCGACGAGAGCTTTAGTTTTTTTAGGTGCTCACGATATCAAAAATGCCAATGAACCGGGCCAAATACGAATAATGGTACATTCTCAAAATTTTATTGTATACCCAACATGGAATCCTCGAAAATTAAAAGACGATATTGCCCTTGTACGTCTACCTACACCAATTAGTTACAATGGTATAAACGAACATAAATAATAATTTTTTTTTTGCCCTTGAACTCACTTTAATTATTACTTCTTTTCGCCAAAGAACGCATACAACCCATTACTTTGCCGAAACGCAATTATGAATATCGAAATTTTGAAGATAAATTGGCAATCGCTTCTGGTTGGGGGCGTTATGCTGCCGGCGTTCATGCCATTAGTAATGTGTTGCGTTTTGTGCGGCTGCGTGTAGTTGATGGGAAAACGTGTAAAGCGAGTTTCCCATTTTCTTATCGCAACACAAATGTCTGCACGAGTGGCTTAAGTCAGAAGAGCACCTGTAATGGAGACTCGGGCGGTCCGTTGGTATTGCAAAGGAAGAGATCGAAAAGACGAGTACTGATGGGTATCACATCATTTGGTAGCATTTTGGGTTGTGATCGCGGTTATCCGGCGGCCTTCACCAAGGTGGCCTCTTATCTGGATTGGATTAGTGATGAGGCGGGTGTGGATGCGGACGAAACTGATTGGAATACCATCAGCTTTAGAGATATGTTGGAAGATTATTACATCAAGCAAAAAACCAACAAAAAGCGTAACAAGCACCGAGGTGGCGGCATCAGTGGCAGCAGTGTTGATAGTGAAAGTGCGGATGCCATACTAAGTAATTTGCGAGAATACCCGGATGCTGAACTGTTCGATATAACCATAGATGGCAGTTTGGGTTCAAACAAAGTACTCGATCATCACAGAAATGGTTATAGTATCATTGTATTTCAATCGTAAAGTAAAATAAAAATTCTTTAAATAAAAAATACTCGCAATATATAAAAAAAAAATAAATTCACTACATTATAATAAAAACAAATTCATATAGTCCATTATTAATAAATGTTGTGTATGTAGCAGTCGTCTCCTTTCATCAAAACAGCTTTTCCACTTGAGACAAAACTCTTCATTTTCATTAGTGTTCATTTGCAAATTAATTCAGCTCTCAAATGAAGTATATTATGTGGGCGTGGCACCACCCATTTAGTTAATAAACGAGAAAAATGATTAAAAAGTCATTTTTTAAGAGAATGGGCAGTGCCACGCCTATTAATTTTTCGATCCCCGTAAAGCTACAGAAATTTCCCAATGTTTGCAAAAAATTTGACCAAAATCGGAGCAGTAGTTTTCCAGTTATAAGCCAAACAAGTTTACATTCATTCTTGTGTGTGTGTGTATGTATGTGTGGTCGTAATTTTAAAAATCACAAAACAAACATGAAAATGTTAGCAAAATACCAGGCGCCCAGCATACCCAGCAAGCAAATTTTGATTTTAGGAATTTTTTTAAAGTCGTATAACTTTTTAACGGCTGCACCGATTTTATTCAAACTTGTTGTAAAAGCTTGCAAATTAATTCAGCTTTCAAACGAAGTATATTATGTGGGCGTGGTACCATCCATTTAGTTAATAAACGTGAAAAATGATTAAAAAGTCATTTTCTAAGAAAATGGGCGGTGCTACGCCCATTAACTAAGGATCTCCGAAAAGATGGAGAAATTTCCCAATGTTTGCAAAAAATTTGACCAAAATCGGAGCAGTAGTTTTCCAGTTATAAGCCAAACAAGTTTACATTAATTCTTGTGTGTGTGTGTATGTATGTGTGGTCGTAATTTTAAAAATCACAAAACAAACATGAAAATGTTAGCAAAATACCAGGCGCCCAGCATACCCAGCAAGCAAATTTTGATTTTAGGAATTTTTTTAAAGTCGTATAACTTTTTAACGGCTGCACCGATTTTATTCAAACTTGTTGTAAAAGCTTGCAAATTAATTCAGCTTTCAAACGAAGTATATTATGTGGGCGTGGCACCACCCATTTAGTTAAAAAACGAGAAAAATGATTTAAAAATCATTTTTTAAGAGAATGGGCAGTGCCACGCCCATTAACTAAGGATCTCCGAAAAGATGGAGAAATTTCCGAAGGTTTGCAAAAAATTTGACCAAAATCGGAGCAGTAGTTTTCCAGTTATAAGCCAAACAAGTTTACATTCATTCTTGTGTGTGTGTGTATGTATGTGTGGTCGTAATTTTAAAAATCATGCAAGTATGAACATGTTAGCAAATTACCAGGCGCCCAGCATGCCCAGCAAGCAAATTTTGATTTTAGGAATTTTTTTAAAGTCGTATAACTTTTTAACGGCTGCACCGATTTTATTCAAACTTGTTGTAAAAGCTTGCAAATTAATTCAGCTTTCAAACGAAGTATATTATGTGGGCGTGGCACCACCCATTTAGTTAAAAAACGAGAAAAATGATTTAAAAATCATTTTTTAAGAGAATGGGCAGTGCCACGCCCATTAACTAAGGATCTCCGAAAAGATGGAGAAATTTCCGAAGGTTTGCAAAAAATTTGACCAAAATCGGAGCAGTAGTTTTCCAGTTATAAGCCAAACAAGTTTACATTCATTCTTGTGTGTGTGTGTATGTATGTGTGGTCGTAGTTTTAAAAATCACAAACCAAACATGAAAATGTGAGAAAAATACCAGGCGCTCAGAACTGCGCAGTAAGCAAATGGCGATTTAACATATTTTTTAAAGCCTTATAACTTGGAAACGGCTGGACGGATTTTGTTCAAATTTTTTACGGAAATTTGTAAATTAATTCAGCTTTCAAACGAAGCATGTTCTGAGGGCGTGGCACCACCCATTTCGTTGAAAAACAACAATTTTGAAAAAGTCCTTTTCCAAGAAAATGGGCGGTGCTACGCCCTTTAACTTAGGATCTCCGAAAAGATAGAGAAATTTCCAAATGTTTGCAAAAATTTTGACCAAAATCGGAGCAGTAGTTTTCCAGTTATAAGCCAAAGAAATTTACATTAATTTTTGTGGGCGTAGTTTTGAAAATCATGCAAACATAAAAATATGAGCAAAATACCAGGCGCCCAGAATAGCTCAGTAAGCAAATCTAGATTTAACATATTTTTTAAACTCTTATAACTTGGAAACGGCTGAACCGATTTTATTCAAACTTGTTGTAAAAGCTTGCAAATTAATTCAGCTTTCAAACGAAGTATATTATGTGGGCGTGGCGCCACCCATTTAGTTAATAAACAAGAAAAATTGTTATAGTATCATTGTATTTTAATCGTAAAGTAAAATAAAAATTCTTTAAATAAAAAATACTCGCAATATATAAAAAAAAAATGAATTCACTACATTATAATATGTATACGTAAATAAATGGCAGCTTATGTTTCATCATTTCCATACAATACAAAAGAAATGCTGGAAAGGATGTTGTCTTTAAACTTCAACCTATTTATTAAATATCGAACAAAGCCTGTGCTGCTGAAGAGAATAGCTGCACGTCATTATTGTTGGTAGATATTGCTATTGCGTTAGCCTGTTGTAATTGCTTCTCCTCTGCTTTGTCTTCCTCATCTGATATGCTATTAAATTTCTCTAGAAATTCCTCAAGAGAAATCCTTTTTAAAGCCAAGCGTCGACCAAACGATTTCTTAATTTTAGCTCTTCGTTTGTTGACAACACTTTTCTGCGGTTTTATTGCATTTGAAAACATAATGCAACGTTTCAGTTTGCGGCCACTTATAAAACACAAATCCTTTGAGAAATCATCATGTTCTAACGGCTGACTAATTGATGAAGGCTCTTCAACAATCGTTTCCAAACATGACGATTTAAAATTTGTCAAATTTGCTTTTGTATAAATTTTTATAATATCTTGCGTTTTCAAGTTGGTAAAGTCTTTAAGTTTTTGCTGATTACGTTTGTTTGGTTTCATAATGGAACGTTGTTTAATACTCAAACTGTTATTACATTTGGAGGCTCGTGGTAGTAATTGTCTCCTTTCGTGCAATGTATGCCGTTCCATGTCAACTTTATGGTTTATTGCATCTGCATTAGCAGCGTTGCTTTTGTCATTTAGCCACCAGTTCGGTAAGTCATTTGGGGTTGCGGCATTTTCAGACTTTATTTGCGATTCTCTAATTTATTTACAAATTATTATTAGGTAAAGTTTACCTATTAGACTTTTCGTTATACTTACGTATTTTCTTCCATTGAATTTTGAAAAATATTGATATTTGTTATACCGCAAATAATTGTGTCCATTATAAAAGTCAATTAAAATAAATATACACAAAAAAAATGACTAAAACAGATAAAAAGCGTGCATGCATCAAGTATACGTCAAAACTCTATTGCAGTACAGCGCTTAAGCAATTATTAATTATTTAGTTAATTATTTCTATACTTTTCATATATGTAAAAAATACAAGCAGGACTTTTAAGCACACATATAAACTAAACGTAATTGTACTTTTCTACCGCGTATGTAATTCCATTATTTTTCGCTCATCTGGTTTTCTTTGTTTAAATAAGAGTTTCTTCTTCTTCGAAAAGTGTGCAATTTAAAGTCATTAAAATGCTGCTTCTTATTGTATTGTAACACATCTTAAAAATGGATGCATACTTTGCATGGCGCTTCATAATTATATATTCAATCGATTCGGGTAAATGGACATTTTTTGCTTTAATTATATATATGTTTATAACTACATACAATTATTTATACAGAATATTTACAGTATTTGCGTTTTATAGGCAAAATTTTTTGGTCTTTGCTAAATATATTATTTTTCTAATCACCTTCTAAATTGCTATTTCTCAAGTAAGTGAAAATTGACTTAAGCGAATCGTATGTATCAAAGTCATCCAATCGACGCGGTGTATATACGTTTGATGGTCTGGGCATAGCTAGCGGTACTGGTAGCGATTCTGGCATAACAGAATGATGTGTAATTAAAGCTTTCATTGTTTTAAATTCTTTGTGGAAGCCCTGTAAACGAAAAGGAAATGTTATTTCACGCAAACACACCCACACACACACACCCACACTCTAACCTTAATTTTATAACCTTGAATTGTTTGTAATATGATATAGTTGGCCGTTTTTGGTCCCGGAGGTGAGGGTATACGAACAGTTAGAGCATAACAACCTGGCCGGGATGTACTGCGTCTAACAAAAAATGCACCAGGAACTTTTGAGCTTAAAATTTCTTCGGCTATATCTCGGGAAAGGCCTGCCTGAAACCAAGGAGCTTTTCTTAATTCAGTATCTTCCGCATGAACATCATCCGCATCTTCTTTAACTGAACCAATACTTGATTGTATGAGGTGCAGTTGATTTGTTTGATGATTTGTATGCAAACGATTGGCAAATATTTTCGGACTGGAATTCGCTAAAGCGAAAACAATTTGCAAGTGAAGCGAATTTTTATTAAATCAGATCCTATTTTGTATTATTTACCACTACTGGTCTCTCTAATGTATTTCTTTTTCAAAGAGAAATCATTTCTGTTGTTGGTGGTGATGTTGAGTAAGTCAGTGCTAGGTATTGTTGTCCACGATTGGCGACAAGAGTCTCCAAATTTGTTTGCAATTTGTTCATCAGGTTCTGAGCTAATTTCATTCACATACCCATTCGAATGCAGATGAGATTTTCTATATAAAGGTCGTACTAAATTGCTTTTATGAACATCTAATGAAGTCCCATCCACATTCATCAGAGGTTTACATTCTTCATGGGTTTTCAAAAAACCCATCGTTAATCGTTTAACCTGAAAAGTTCATTTGAAAAGGAAAAGAAAAAACAATTTATTGAATAGATATTTATATAATAATTTAATAATTAAACCAACCAAAGGAGGTTTATCGACCAATCGCTTGCATTTGTTCCATTCACTTGGAGAATTGTCTTCATCTGAACTAGGACTTCGCGTGGCTTCTCCATTACAACTATAATATATGAAATTAAAAAATAACTGTCTTCTATTTTGTAACATATGGCAGCCATGTACTCGAATAAATTTAAAGCCAATGGAAAATAACATCAAAAACTCAACACTTCTACTCACATGTAATCAATAGAATCGATAGTCATCATGAGTTTACATCCAAATGTGTGTGATCCCTATTATCTGAAATATACTGAAAGTGAAATATATAAAAGTGAATTTAAAAGCGAGTCAAATATACATAAATATATATATGTAAAGAAAAACATTTCCCTTCTTTATATATACCGTTAAGCACACGAAGAGGTGAAAAATAGTAAGCTTTGTAAGGGTAAAAAGGTTTTCATATTACTTAAGCATAACGGAAATGCATTAAAACACTAGTAAAAAAGAAGAAGTGAGATGGATGCTCTTTAAGCACTTGCACTTAATACATCCTAAATAACGGCAACATTATAAGATTCTTAAATGCAAGATGGGTTTGATATAAAAGACTGAACCTTTTAAAGATTTTCAAACAATTCCATATATTGACTAAAGGAATAACAAGTTTATCAATATTTAAATATTAAAAAAATATTTTTTACGAGTATTTTTTCACATTTTTTCATTATTATTTTATTTATATACCTTTGTTAATTCGTTCATAAATACCTCTAATACAGGGTGGCGCAGAATGAGCTATATGGTTTAAATGGTTTATAACTTTTTTATTTATGCGATTATGGTAACTTTTTTTTTTTTAAATACAGCATATTATTGGGGAATTTTTTGCAATTAGCTTTGAAAAGAGATATCCTGTAAGTGATGTCCATGTTCTGCTTCGCACATACGTGCTCTTTTCAGCATATTTTCCATAACTTTTCGCAAAATTTCGGGTGTAATGGCCATGATAAAATGACGACGATATGCATGCTGTGTCAACACAATAGTGTGTGTTATTGTATTAGCTTACCATCTCTATAAACATCTTGTATTGCAAGTTCATTTCTTTGGGGCCTAATTTTCACCACTTCAGTGCACATTTTATACAATGCATTCACAAATACAGCCATCTCTGTTAAAAGATTTTAATATAAAAGGTATTAAAACACTTATTAACACATCCACACCTCTTTATCCTTACCTGCTTACTTCTTTTTATATGCTTTAATTCCATTTGTTTTATATATATGTTCTTTTCAGACAATACGAAAAGAAATCTTCAAATTAATTACTCTGTACACTCTTTTATACACTCTTTTTGTTTTAAATTTTTGTTTTTCTTTTTCACTTTTGTTTCTTTCACTTGACGCGACTTTTGTATGCAAATCCTTGTGCAAAATTGTGCCCAAAGTTGTTTTTTGAAGACCAAGCTCCTGAGCACGACGTCGGATTGAGGTTGATGGATTGTTTTGAACACTTTCTTGAGCAGCAGTAATGTTTTCAGCCGATCTTGCAGTACGTTGTGGTCCATGCTTGGGCCTATCTTCTATAGACCCTCTTTCTTCGAAATCATTCACTACACGATACATAGTGCGTTTTGTTGGCACGTTGTTTCTCCCAAAAATTTCACGTAACTTTCTCATTGTCACAGTAATTGATGATTGATTTTGATAAAATGTTTTAACAATTAAAACACGTTGGTTTATCGAATATTTTTCCATAATAAATTTGCCACATGTCTACTTCACGACTGCCAAATATGAACTGTCAAGACTAATGTTTACCCAAGTGGCGGCAAAACAAAGTAGTATACCTTCCCGGTGGATGGTATTTAATTTAATGTAACAGTTTTGTGATTTTGAAAACTGAAGAAGAAGAATACCGCACAAACATACAGTTAAATTGAAAAAGGCACAAAGCACAGTTAAGTGAAAACTTTAAAGATTATTATAAAATATATTTGCAAACATTGTTTACTTATGCGAAAATTCCATCAATATTATTAGATTAAGAAAAAGTGCTTACTTAAATAATAGCCGGCTAAAAAGTTAATAAAACAGTAAACTAACGAATTGCCAAACTTTAAAATGTTAGGATTTAGGAAAAATGAAAGAGACACCGTGTGAATAATATCAGCTGTTTTACTATATATGTAAACTTATTTAAATAATCTCCTCTTAATGATATATAAGCTTCTCTACCTTGCAGGCATGCCTGCTGGTTACACAATTATACATACAAACTTACCTATACTTATATATGATATGTAACAGCAATGTTGAAACACATTCTGTGTGTGCTGTGTGGAATTACAATTGAAGGATAAACATGAATGTGACCATTCCACCATGTACCTGTATGTATTAATTAAGCTTATTCACTTTAAATGGGAATTATTTTCTATATATATATTTAGATTGCTGCTATTTCTATATGTGTTGTTTATTATTGAGTAATTTGCATGTAATACGCCCCGATATTGAGTGGCAAAAGAAAACAACAGTAGTGAGTGGTGGTGATGGGAGGTTAACGCAAAAAAGTATCATTATACTTGGGAAAGTGGAAGGTGTTCCTGTTAAATCACAATATTCGGTTTGTAATTGAAACATTGACCAACTCAACTACGCACACACACACATTCGCACGCACTCTTATATATGTGAAAGATGTTTACACATCACAAATGGTTATTCGATATTAATATTGAAAATTGCGTACATATAAGTATTATGATTATAGAACCATACTGAATGATAGTATTAAGCCGCACAATGACATCACTCAAGTTTAAAAGCTCGTGACGAACTGAATTTGGTTCTTAGTATGAGATATACGAATACTTTCATTTACTATTAATAGAGTAGAGTACAATAGATATCAGAAGAGACGTAGAGTCGTAGAGAACATAAATGATACCTTGCGCACCTTGCAATAGTTGAATGTGAGAAGATGCCTGTGTGTGTAAGCAACTGGTGGTTGATAACTTAACCCCTTTAAGAACAAAATTTAAGTTTCCAGCAGAAGGGTGTATAAAATGTTCATATAAACAACAGGAAAAGTATGTCATATATATATAAAAATGCTCTTTGGATTTCCCCAAGTTTAAAAAAGTCAGACCGTGGCGTCAAATACTTTAAAATTAGTTATATTCTTGATCAGTCATACCCATAATTTATAGTTAAAATCTTTACCTCGAATATAACTTGTAATTGATGTTGGATTCAACTACTTGTGAGGAGGAGTAGGTATGACACCCACACACACTCGAATATTCATGTTTTGCTTTATTACATTCTAGGTGTCATAAAAGTCTTCATCAACTCACTCAACACACATTCACTACAAGCTCTATAAAATGTGTGTATTCAAGTTTAGGTGAAATTATAAAGATGAAGATATATTTGTTTACATTGAATTCATAGGTGATAAAACGACCAGGAGACACATCAAGTTATTAAGTCTTCACAATTAGTTTAAAATGAACGATAAGACATACAAAATAAACATCATTTATATGACAATGCCTACACACATACACACACATACATATACTAAATGTATTCACATTCAAGTCTAGTCAAAGCCTTAGGCGGTATTCCTTTGAATGCATATAATACTAAAAAGGTGCCAAAGTCAATATTTGTTTTTGTATTTCACTTTTACCGTTTTTAATTAACTGTACAGTAGAACAGGACAGTTTACTATGGGGATGACATTTTTCTTAAAGGATTTAAGAGAATAGATAAAAAAACCATTATTTAAAAATTTGTAGCATTTTTTTTCAAAGAATAAAAGTTAATATCTTAGCTGTCTATAAAAGTCTCTTACAGAGGTGTGGAAAGTCCAAGGATTAAGAATTTTTTGTCCGCACATCCGTCAAAAGGAAAATCTATTTAGTAAACAACAAGAAACGTCCTGAAAGTTTTGTACAACAACGTTTTAGCAAAAAAATTAATATTTTCATAAATATTTCCACTAAATAGTTTTCCTAAATATAATTACTGCATAGAGCAGCAAGTTTTAATTATTATTAAGGAAAATTTTATATAAAAATTCTTATTTTATAATATATTTCATTACTTGTTAGCGCCGGCATTTTGCCAATTATATGACAATAGTGTTTTATATACAATTTCCGCACACTTTAAACGTAACATTTGTTCAATTACACATCACTTTATGAAAAAATATATCAAGAATAATGAAAATTACGAAAATTATATTTAATTTTAACTTATATGTGAGAAATTTTTCTTTTAAACTGCAAACCAAATTTTGCTCTTCTTCTTTTTAAATCAAATCAATGCTTAATTACTTAAAACCAAGAGAGAAGTGAGAAATATTTATAACTGGTAACCAATTAGAAACCAATTTAAATGATATGGCATCTACAGCAGGTGCAATTTTATAAAATAGAGAATATGTAAACTAAATATGCATTTTAATGTTTTAATGTGTGAAAGTTTTAAAGGATTTTTAATTTGTCTTATAAAAAAACATCCAGTGCCTTATATTCAGTTATGTTTCGTCTAAAAGGTTAAGTTTTATGAATAATACAGCACAAGAAAAATGTGATGAAATTTGTGCAAAATATTTGTGTGTATGAAATGTTATACGAAAAATGAAAACTAGTTTAAGATATAATATTACAACAAAACCTGTTGCTTCACTTGTTACACGGTGAACACAAAGGAAGGAAGTATCATGTACTTCATTTCTTAATAATTAAAAACTAAAACTAAAGGGATTTATTTATATTTAGTTTTTTCATAATTTTTTGAGTGTTTTTTTACTTTCCGGTTATGTATGTAAATGTTTCAATTTGTGTGTTTTTTATGTTAATGTTCTTGAAGGCAACTTGATTTTTTCTTCTTGGGGGAGTAAATATGCTAAATAGCCTTGGGTTGAATTTTAACAATTAAATAAATATTTTTCCATTTTCATTTAAAGACCATTAGCATTAATTTAATTATCTAAAGTTAACATGCAAGACTTACGGTTACATATGGCTCAACAGTCCATAACACAAATTACCACAGCGAATCCAAATCGTCCACTGCAAATGCTGCCACCAATAAATCTAAGGTGAGATCAATTCAATTATTCGAATTTATTTTTCTACAACACAAAAAATGTAAACCTTTCAGTAAATGTTCTGATATGGAGGGACTGCAGTTGCCGCATTCTTCAAGTTCAGAAGACAACAACTCACCCACCGAGATGAATAGCTGTCGTCGTTTAATAGATAAACCGCCATTAGTTAGTATTTATATTAATTATATAAAATGTTTTATATTTTGTATGAGAGAGTAATTGATTTGTGTGTAAGCAGGTGAAGCGTTTAACTATGGGAATAGGACTACGTTCTTCAACAGAAGAGTCTCGCCCTTTGGTCCACAAGACATCTTCGTCTCTACAGCCAAATGCCAATCATCATAATATGAATGATGGCTATGTTAACGAAGCTATCTGTGACCCAGATAAATTATTATCTACCCGCAATCAATATTTGAACAATTGTGAACCATCAATAACGGTACAACATTCTGAAACTGTTTTCCAACAACAAGTACATGAACGCAATGATTATAATTTCAACAAAAAATACTTACGACCCAGCTACACTAGTGAGTATAAATGAGCACATATTTTATGAAGGCATACCCAAACTGACAAAGAGCATTTATCCATTTAAAAAAGACCATTTAGATAACAAAATGTGTGTAGCTGTACCATCCTTGACACGAGATTCCTTAAGTATTGCCGAACAGAATGAGTTGAAGGGGGTGCCATGGTTTCAAGCTGGTATTCCCAGAGAAATATCACTAGAAGTATTGTCTCGACAATCGCCCGGAGCATTTCTTGTACGTCAAAGCACCACAAAACCAGGATGTTTTGCTCTGTCTTTGCGTGTTCCCCCGCCAGCCCCCAAGGTAGCTCACTATCTAATACTAAGAACACGTAACGGTTATAAAATAAAGGTAATTGATGTGAATAGCTAAAAAAAAACTTGGAATACAAATGTTTAAGAAATTCAATATATTTGGGTAGGGTTTTAAAAAAGAATTCCCATCACTGATAGCACTTATCACCCACCATTCAGTTATGCCTGAACTATTACCGGTACCGTTGGCCTTACCACGACCCATTACAAATAGATCCAGCACTGTTCGTAATAATACTCATCGAAATGATATCGAAACATACGGTTCTCTAAATGATTTTCGAAATATGATGACCGATCTAAATATATGACACGGAGAAAGAAAGCAATGGCCAATCCCATATGTATTTTACGAATATAATTAATCAAGTAAACATTAAAAACTAAATTAATATTTACATGTAAACAAACATTTAATGTTGACATGAAAAAAAGGAAAAAAAAGAAAAACTTTTACAAAAATATTGAAAATTTTAAATTATGAAACTTTTCTTTGGAATAATGTAAACATTATGCTTAATACAGTTATATATCCGTTGCCTTACGTTAATTGTTATTTATAGAGATGGTAAGAGAGAGCTCAGCTTTCATCAATAATCTTAAGATAAAACAATAATTATAACAATACAATGATAATTATTATTACTATAGTTAAATAAAAATTTATGAAAAAATCATTTCGCCAGTGATAGTAATTCGTTGCAGCATTTCTTTTTATTATTATTAATTACACGTAAATGCAGGGCTTTTGGCGGCAGTGGCAGGTACAATAGACTGATTGTTCAAATCATTGTTGTTGGTTCCTTTCCACGAAAGCAATTTATCTAATAGATTATCCATATAAGGATTGCCACCTAGACGGGCCACCTAAGCAAAAAAAAAAATATATAAAAAAATTGACGCGCAAGCTGATACTTAATACATATTATTAAGGGCATAATTATGTATCCGCCACGCCCACTGTTTGCAAAGAGTATTTATGTTTAGGTTTTAGGCAAAAATAGTTTTCTTTCTTGTTTTCATATAAAGGAGGTGCAGTGTAGACTTTTTGTTTTACAATTATTTGTTAAGTAGTAAACTTTTAAAGTCCATACCTCAATTCTAGCTTCCTTATCCAGCGACTCCAAGACATCTCTGGTATATTGAAAACTGCCTAATCTTTCCAATAAATTTATGCAATACTTTTTCACTTCAATGTCACGTGTACGTTGTCGCAAAATATCTGGAAAAAAATAGTAAGCATAAACTATATATTTATGTCCAAGGCTTTGCTAATAATTTCACTTACGTAAAACTTGCTTATCTTGCTTTTGGGTAAGAACGGCATGTATAACGGGAAAACCAAATTTACCTTCCGTTAGATCTTCGGCAAAGCTCTTGTTTTCACTGTACTAATGAAATATCATAAATGTATGCCTTATCACTATTTACAAACGAAACGAAACAAAATATTATTGATTACCTCCTTGAGACTTAAATTACAGTAATCATCACGTATTTGAAAGTAGAGACCTAAAATGGCTGTTAATTTCGAGTAGTCTTCTTTATTATCACTGAACAGTTGCATCAAACGAATGGCAAGCATAAAAAGACCGCCTGTTTTACGTACCGTCATCAATTTATAATCATCTTCCGATGGACAAGTGAAACTATCACGCCAATATATTTCCATACCTTGACCTCTGTGCAATTCTAATAACTGTTCGGTATAGACTTTTGTTGCCTATAAAAGAAGACTTTTCACAAACACACACACTTGATAAATGAATTATATTTGAATACCTCTGGATGTTCCAATTGTTGAACTTTTTCTAAAGCTAAAAATAATACATAATTGGCTGCATTTATTGTACTAGCTACTCCGTAAATGGAGTGAGCAACGGGTACACCTCTGCGAAGTATGGAATTGTCTTCAATATCATCAATGCTACAAATTAATATTCATGCAGTTGCTATATGCATTAGTATTAGTAAACATTGACGCACTACTCATTTACCATATATTATAGATACATATATATTATATAAAAAAACGAATATAACTTACAGTAAACTGGAATTATGTAGCATTTGTACAATTTCACCGATTTGATGTAATTTTTCATTTGGTATATGCAACCAGTGATTAAAAGCCAAGGCCAATTGTGAACGGAATTGCTTACCGGGTATTTGTTGTATATATACAAATGGTTGCAATAGAATCTAAAAATGATTGAGTCATACATGTTGAACTATACATATAATTATAAATAAATAATTATTTTGAGGCATCTGTTTTAAAGTATTTGGACTTGAGACCTTAGTGTACGCTACATATATATAAATATAAACACAAACCTGATCCTGTTCCTCTTGAGTAGATTTATCTTTGGTTTTCTCTAAAATTTTGTTTAGTTCTTCCATTATGTGTTGTATTTAACTTTTGGTGTTTTAAAAATTTTAATTTATTTACCCAGATATATATATATATGCAAGTTATATACAAAGGTTTATGAACCTTGATTGTTTAATTAATTAATAACATATAAAAATTCTACTTTACAAAACTTTTGTGCGAGGCCTGTATTAAAAAAAAACAAAAAGCAAATTGAAACGAGTGAAAATAAAACGGATTTGTATTTAATGTTTACTGGAGACTAAAGTTTTCTTTCGCAAGATGGCGCACCAGCGAACAATGAAAACATTTTTTCTTTTTCTTTTTTTTCGTTAAGACGAACGAATTTAGTGCGAGATCAGGTGTTGACATTAATTTGACGAAAGAAAACAATACATGTGTACTTGTTTTTATGAAAAAATTAGCTCATAAAAATGTCTGAAATTAGAGCACGTCATTCTTTACGAAAGAAACAACCAAATCCTAACCAATTTGTACATTATGGCGAGGCTTCTACCGATGAATCGATTACCGATGAAGAACTATATGAAAATGAACAAGATAAATCAACAGAAAATGATGTTGGTAAAGGTACAAGTTTCACTACCAAGTCGCCGAGAGAAAAAGCAGGAGATTTTTCTGATTACTCTGATTTAAATTCAAACAAATATACGGAATCTTCGCTTAGAAAAAATCATTCATTGCAAGCTCAGAAATGCACTAAAATTCAAGAAGAGTTTTCTTGTCTACAAAAATTTATAATAGGTATGATTTTCGTTGCGGCAATTTCGTTCTCTGTTTTCGTATCTTCAGGCAAAACTGATGATGAAAAGAAATTATCTAATATTGAACATCAAAATGATATAATTAAAAAGAAATTATGTTCATATCAAGAGCTGAAAGAGAAATATCCGCAAGAAAATGCAATAATATGGCACAGTCTTCAAGTGGGCATTGAATGGATTTTGAACGCATATGATAGAAAATCGGGTGTTTATTTGTTTATTCATTGAAGATATCGTAAAGCATGCTTCAAAATGTTATAATGAAAAAATGAAACCCATCTATATGAATATATCCGATTTCAATTCACCAAAAGCAATGGAAGAGTTTGGTCTCATTATAGAAGATTTCAAAAACCATATTCGTGAAAGTAAAGTTATAGTGGTGGTTAATGTTAATGAGGTATGTATAGTCATTATTTCCTCCGTATTATACACATACGTATAAATGAAGCATTTTTTGTAATTTAGATACCGCCTGAAACCGCTCGAGCTTTACATACCTTGTGCGATACGGAAAGTCCCATCGATAAGGAAGTGGTAGTTTTTCTTACTTTACAAATACCTCAAGTACCAATTCATAACGGTATAAAAATGTTTGATTAATAATATGTAAAAATTACTTAATTCTTCAAATTTCAGGCACTGTCCTGGAGAGTAATGTTGAGAAAATATTAAATGATTTATGGAGTAGTGGAATGAAATCTAATGAACTTGATGCCCTAATTACACGTGTCACTAACAATCTGGTATTCTTAAAAGGCAACACAAAAATTAAGACATTTTAATATATAATTTAAGATAAAAAGTAAATTTCGTAAAGGTTTATATAAATATTATTGTCTATGATTTTAAATAACTGTTTATATATATATAATTATATGAAATAAATTTTTTTTCTTGTGTACATTTTCGTAGTGTTTATGTTTAGCGAAGATTAATACCTACGCATTTTTATTTTTGTTGGAAACTTTGCAAAAATAATGATACGGCAACACTTGCATTTCGTATTGTTTTATTTCTCTTTGTTATTCATTTTACAAACTCGCGTTTATAACAAATCTCAACTGTATATCTAACTAACGTTATATGCATAGCAAAATAATTAACGATAAAATGCCAGCTAGGAAAAGAACTGCAACACCAAACAGTCCCAATTCCGATGATAACGACAAAGATAAAGATAATGAGGCATATAAATTGAAAAGGAAAAGAAATAATGATGTTAGTTGCAATTTTTTTTATAAATGCATATATGCACACAAAGTATGAAAAGTTGTGAATTTTTTTTACACAGGCGGTGAAACGAACAAGGGAAAAATCAAAACAGACAGCCCGAGAACGTCAAAAGAATGTCGAAAAATTGCGTATTGAAAATAATCAATTAGAGGCAAAAATTGAAGAAGTGAAAAAGAATGTTGATAAATTAAAGGGTTTTCTGCTGCATAAGGTGGATGCTAAAAAGCATGATCAACTAATTGAGGAAATTCTAGCCGAATCGAGCGAAGCCGAATGGGATAATTAGTTATTGTAATGAATTATTATTTCAAAATGTCTCTTACCGTCGTATACATCAATTTTTTCAGGTAGCAGCCAGAATGCCTCATCCATAATAAGAAGGATATCTTCAGGGTGAATGTGTTTAACTAAAATTATGCTTATCTAGAAAAATAGTATTTTTAAGATATATTATCGTGTACGTACACTGTATGAAATGAAGTTATTAGTAATAAAGTTGTGTCGAGAAGATAGCCGGATTTATTTTTTGATTTAAAACAGCAACACACACATTGCGTCATTCACTGTTTTTTTTTAGTTTAGTGACATCATTCCTTTAGAGGCGACATTTGAAAGAAAGAAAAACAATTTCAACGTTAGCTGTTATCACGACATTTATATATGATCGAGAATTCACACAATTCCTGTCATCTTGGGCTCCGAAATTCCCCAAAATCATTAACAATTTATATAATTGTGATATTCTTTGGTTAATATCAAAGCTGAACGTTGTACGTTGCACCACCTAATCATTTAACAACAAGTTTCCACTTTGCACCCTTCTTTGGTGACAAACAAATTTTTTCTTCTTCTTGTATTATCTTGCTTTACGTTTTACAAGTTTATTCTAAACATAGTATTTGAGTACACAATTGAATGCTGGTAACAAAGCGGAAATATAAACAGTTTAAACGGCTCGAGAGGGCGCAAGCAATCTAACAAGTTTGTTTTCCTTCACGTTCGTTACTCTTCTATTCTATTGCTTGTTCTTCTCAATGCATTTATTTTATTGTTCGTTATGTGCAATCATCGCCGACCCACAGTTTGTATTTAAATGTTTATGCGAACACTTGAACAAATGTTGAATTATTTTCAACGATCGCTCTCTTATCTCAAGTAAGTGTTATTAGTTGAAAAGCAAATTTGTTCTAATTAAAAAAAAATATATATTCATGGTCATTGCAGCATTATGGTTAGCGATAATTCGGAAGGAAATAATTTGTATACAGGGTGCCACCTATTAATTGGTATATCTGTTGTTGCTCTGCTGAATTGTTTATGGAACAAAATTAAAAAGTCCAAACATGTGCATCATGATGACGGTTAATAGATTTTTAACTAAAATTTTCATATAACATAATTACTAGGAATACACATTTTTAGATGAACCATGTTCCGAAACACTACAAAACGATAAATACAGTCCGGCTTTACCTGAAGTGGAGCATATACCATATGTTGGTGCCAGCATCACCTTGCCGGGTGGATCTGAGCAGTTTTACAAAATGGCAAACGATAGGCGCAGTATTCGTTGCTTCAAAAAAACGCCCAAACCGCCTATTGGCGTTGTAGAGAACTGTATCCGGGCCGCTGGTACTGCTCCAAGCGGAGCACATACAGAACCTTGGACATTTTGTGTTATTCAAGATCAAAGCATAAAATGTCAAATACGTGAAATTGTCGAAACGGAAGAATTCATAAATTATACACAGAGGATGAACAAACAGTGGGTTGCTGATTTGCGTCCATTAAAAACAAATCACATTAAAACATATTTAACAGATGCTCCATATCTTATACTTGTTTTTAAACAAGTATATAGCTTGGCGGAAAGCGGAACACGAAAGCAGCACTATTACAATGAAATGTCAGTGTCGATTTCATTGGGTATTCTGTTGTGTGTTTTGCAGGCTGCCGGAATTAATTCTCTAATTACAACACCACTTAATTGTGGGCCATCATTGCGGAAACTTTTACAAAGACCTCTGAATGAAAAACTTCTAGCATTAATACCAATTGGATATGCGGCCAGTGACTGCAAGGTGCCCAATCTTAAACGAAAGAACTTGAATGAAATTATGTTCAAATATTAAAAACGTTACAATATTTTGTGTTATAAAAATTCTTAGAAATATATGTGTTTTCATTCTAAGCAGTTGCGCCATCTTGAGATAACAGAATATTTTAACAGTAATACATTTTGCATACACCCTGTTATTCAATAAGTTGTTGCGTTATCACTTTGTAGCCATTTTAGTCTACTTTTACTGAAATTTACGCAGTGCTTTGCTACCGTCTTCTGTTAAATAAAGTATATATAATTAGTTTGAATAAAATTAATAACATTTGTTGTTCGTGATTCATTCTAAAGTGCAAAGTGTTTTACGGTTTTTTGGCAAGATTAAAGATAAATGAGTGTGTGACAAAAGCAAAAGTGAATATATGCAAATGTGTGATATTGTGTAAGATTTGTGTGCGTGTCCACGGGTGTTTTTTATTAAAATTTTGCACAAGGAGCTATATGTAATAATAATTAAAGTGAGTCAACTGGACAATAGTTGCAATTTATTGTAATTAATAAAGTGACAGCATTATAAAATGTGAAAATGTTAAAAAAAAAGAATAATTTATTGCAAACAGCTGATATAAATAAGGTCAAAATAAACACTTTGACTACACATTCGTTATGGATTGTTATCCCATTGGCTTGCGTCGTTTTCATGCAACTTAACGGCGTTGCATTATTTAATTTTACAAAATGCATCAAAGTGAGAGCTGTGTAAGACAATGTAATGTACATTGTATAGTTGTCTCTCTTACACTTGTATCGGTATATGTTTATATTTACACAACTTTCTTTATTTTAGTTGAAAAGGCAGAAGTTTAACATTCATATATTTGTCATAAAAAACTTAAATATTATAATCCGCAGGAAATATTATAAATTATTAAATGTTTATATAAATAAAGCTGTAATAAGTAATAATCGGTTATTGAAAACGTAAGGAATAATTGTATGGATACATACAGAGAAGTGAAGAAGCTACAAAAATTAAGAAAGTGATTGAAAGGCTTTTATGTACTCCAAGTGCTTTAAATTTTTCCACATCAGAAATACTCGCTCAAATGTGTTAAATTGTAAAAGTATTCATTTTCTTTTTTATAATTTATTACGTGTTTTCTTTTCAATTTGTTGTTTTTTGTTTGTTTTTAGAACTATTTATGTGGCCAATGAAAAAAATTTTCTCACACAAATCGCGTTTATGTATATCAGCAGTTTATTACAATATATCCATTTTTAGATGATCTTCAAAATTTGGATATGAAAACTTGAAATTGAGAATTCCTGCTATTGCTTTAACAAATATATTTATATACATATGTATAAATATATTTATATGTATAATGTAAATTGAGAAATTAACAAATTGTACCACAAAAAACAAAAAAAACCAATACATGTCAGCAGCATCATTATAAATATGAGTCGATATCAGAAAAGAAACAATAAAGGCGTATGTCCCGTATCAACCAAAATTGTTACATTAAGTAATGCGAAGAAAATGACCACAAGACGCCAGGCGGAACATGAAAGTGGATATTATGAGGACATTAAGGAGGAGTCATACTATTACGATAGTAGCTGCAAGAAGCGGAGAGTGTTATCCAATGAAAAGAGTCTCCAAAGTAAAATGAAATATCATCAACAAAAAATGTTACCAACTTCGAGTAGACTGTTGGTAAATGCAGAGTCATCGGGTTCAGCACCACCATCAGCACGATGTTATACCAAATTGAATAATAATAATAATAACAATAACAACAACTACACATCCAATAAACAATATACACAAAAAGAATTTACAAGGCAAATGAATGCTCTACACAATAATAATAATAGTAATAATAACGGCAGCAGCATCAATGATAATAATGATGACAACAGTTACGATTTTCATAATAATTATGGGACCAATAGTAAAAGAAAGCTTTTAACTAAAGACACTGTCAAGGTTACCGTTACCGACACTCGACACTCTGGCGAAGTGGTGGAAATTAAGGATAGCAGTAGCGATAGCGAAGAAGATATTGTAGGCAATTCAAAGACTAAAACTGAACGTAAAGCAAACGGTATAACTACACAACCTGTTAACAAAAACAACAATAATAACAACAACAACAACAATACACCTACTTATGTGATTAGTGATAGCAGTCGGGATACGAATCGATCAACGGAGGAGGGTCAATATGATTTGCGTGGTAAAAATAGAATAAACTCCATATCCAATGTACCATCAGGGAGTAAAATAAAGGGTGAGAAGACATCTAAACAGTACAGCAGCAGTCTCAGTGATGATGTGAAAATCACCAATAATGTTAACTCGGATGTGGAACGTTTGCAACGTGAAATCGAAGACATCACTCAAGTACATACGAAAAGTAAGTGCATACGTATATAAAGAAAAAAAATCACACACATGTACAAAAATAGCTAAGCATGTATAGAGAGGTGTTTATTAATGAGTTTGCTTGGATTTGACCTATTTCCAAATTTAGAGCACATAAAAATGGCCTTTTAATGCACACATGCATAAATATTTTTATATATATAATTATATATATTTATTACATATACATACATACATGTATTCATCATAAAACTTTCTATTTAGGCACATTCGCGGAAGATGAAAAAGTCAATTTGTCACATTTTAAACTTATTCGAGTATTGGGCACGGGAGGTAAGTAATACAAAACACAATAAATTCAAAAAAACAAATTTACTTCTACTACAGCATTATATTGTATATGTATGTATGTGTACAGTATTTACTTATATTTTCATTTCTATCTCATAGCGTACGGAAAAGTATTTTTGGTACGAAAAATTGGTGGCAACGATGATGGACATTTGTATGCAATGAAAGTGTTGAAAAAAGATACTGTTGTACAAAAAAAGAAGACCGCTGAGCACACAACCACAGAACGTCAAGTAAGCCTAAACACCTTATAACCTAAGGGTTAGTTTTTTAGTGACAGTAAGAACAAAAATTAAATAAATTTGTCTTTGTATAAATCTTAAATACCCTCCACATATGTATTTAGAAATTGAGGGCGTGGCATGGTACACGATTACGCTCTCTAACTGTGTATACACATATAACTATATATAATCATTTTAAAAGTTGGGAGTTCTACGCTTTTTGTTAATTGTGGGCGTATCTGTTATCCGATTACGCCCATTGTTTGACACTTTGATGGATAGGATTTATAATTTAGAATGAGATATAAATGTGTATCATATTTTATCCTCATAGTTCAATTTTTGTAGCAGCTATATAGATTATTGTGGATTGCGGGCGTCTCTGTTATCCGATCAAGCATATTTTTGGCTTATCGCTAAACAGGGTAATTATATATATGTATACTAAATTGCAATTCATAGCTCAATTTTTGTGGGAGATAAATAGATTTTTGTAGTATGTGAGTCGAATTTGCTATACAACCCCGCCCATTTTTGGCACATGTCATGTACATTTTCATGTATTATTGTTAGGTAGCAACAGGTGGTAAACCTACCTTTTATTTGATACCTTTTTATAATAATAATAAGGGAGTTCCCTTGGACATACCAGGGATGATGCTATATGTAGATATTAGACAATGTACTTGATTAACTTAAAACAAGCAAATATATGAGTTGTGGGAGCTTTCCTCTCTAGGTCTTTTACCTCTTGATGTGTTATTAATGTTTAAATTTCTTAAATTATTACCAGTCAACAGTATTGAATGTTATTTTGATTGGGTAAGATTTAGATTTAAGCCATTTGCAAAAACGGGTTTTTCAATACAAGCACAACAATTTCGTATTTTAATAGGAATGCCATTCTTGAAAGTTTTTCATGATCTAATAGTGTCAAAATGTCACTCAAGGTTAACATTTTTATTATGAGGAAATTTACAATCGATCCATGTTTGGAAATTATTAAAAACCAATTTTTAGTTCTATTTTCGGAAGGAATAACTGTGGGGGTGCCTGCTATAGTGAATAAAATCGAGTCAAAAATTATTGAAAACCCCCCTATAACATTTTATACCAATTATAACTAAACATCGTTGTTATAGCACATTAAGGCCCTTAAGAATTTTTATAAACTAAATCAATATTTCGACATAAATATTTGACAGTTATCCAGATAATAAGCTATTGTTTGTTTACATCTGTATATAAAACGTTATGTTTGCTTTTGGTAGCTTGAAAATGATTTTAAGAAATTCTTATTCTTTTTTATAATCTGTACCGTTACACCTACCCCACAGATAATTAAGCATAAAAAAAAACAATAATTCATTCAAATTTGATTGATAATGTGTATTGTTGTAGTGCATACGTATACACACATATTTAAAAATAACTGTAAATAATATAATTTCTCTCTTTGTAAATATAACAACATACAAGTGAACATATGTAGAACGATCTGTGTAAACCAATATCACCAAAATTCATTAAGTACAATATGTGTGTATGTATGTATATCTATAAAATACATAACATAAGAAAGTGTACAAATGCGAAGCTCTCATATATTGTTAAAAAAGAAAAGAAAAAAAGAAAAAAAAGCCCTGACCGGTTTTATTTTTAAAACACTTTTTTTTATACCGTACCGTACCCGTTAAGTATGCTCTCTCACTCGATTTGCGTTCGTGGTGTATGAACAAATTCTGACTGCTTTCTCATGCGCTTTCCTTTGCTATTAATGATCTTGCATTTTGATGATTATCACATCACATCAATGGAATTTTTATACATTCTTTTTAAAAACTCACGTATAAAAAAGTATATTTATAAATACGAGGTTATGATATGAAAAAATAATACACGTAAAATTAATTGTTTCCTATTTCGTTCACCATGACTCTTATTTACTAAAACCACTCAATTAATTGTAGATAAAACTGTTATTTGGGTCAAGGGTACAATGCTTTTATTAACAAAAACTCTTTCCATGAAAGCAAGGGAAAAAACTAAATTTGGCCCTTCAAATGGTAGAGCGTAGCCTTCTAATAGTGTTTGTATCATCTTAAAAATCGCATTTTATGATGCGCACGGTGTTTTGTAAATTGTAGGGATATCTGTTATCCGACCACAACCACTTCTATCGATAGATAGCCTAACTATAATTATATATAGCAAATTTCAATTTTTTAACTCAATTTTTATAACAGATAAATCGATTTTTGTGAATTGTGGGCGTATCTGCTATATATATATGTGGCCCGCGCCCACTTTTTACTCATCGATAAATAGGCTAATTATAAATTTGTATACTAAATTTCAACTTTATAGGTAAATTTTTGTGGCAAATAAATACATTTTTGTCTATTGTGGGCGTGGCTCTTGATTAATTTTTCCCCAATTTAAATAGCGATCTGCATTCAAAAACAAGTAAAAGTATTTTTACATAATTTCATTATCTCAAAACTTCCAATCGGACATACGGACATTTATGTCTAGATCGTTTCAGTTTTTAATGCTGATTAAAAATATGTATACTATGTTTCTGATGCCTGCTTCTAGATGTTGCAAATGGAATGACAAACTTAGTAACTTATGAGGAGGGTATAATGATTATTTAGTTCAAGAATTAAGTTTGGAACCGAAGGGTTCTCTTATCCAGTTATCCACTGAGATGTAAAGCTTCACTTGTTTTTCATATAAATTAATAAGTTTTACAATTTATTACATTTTTCAGGTTTTGGAGGCAATACAACAAAGTCCATTCCTGGTTGGCCTGCATTATGCATTTCAAACGGACTCAAAATTATATTTAATATTAGGTAAGTGAGATATATTTGTTTTTATATACAGACAGACACACATTCTATGTATATATAATTATTGTCTATAGATTATGTAAGCGGTGGAGAACTTTTTACCCATTTATATAAAGCGGAACATTTCTCCGAGGCAACAGTGCGAATTTATATTGCTGAGGTGGTGTTGGCTTTGGAACATTTGCACAAGTTGGGCATAATTTATCGAGACATAAAACTGGAAAATATTCTACTGGATGGCAACGGGCATATAGTGTTGGCCGATTTTGGTCTTTCCAAAATATTTTCAGCCGATATGGAGCAGCGAGCACATAGTTTTTGTGGTACTTTGGAATATATGGCACCGGAAATTATCAGGGCTGGACCAAACGGTCACGATTTAGCGGTTGATTGGTGGTCTGTTGGTGTCCTAACTTATGAACTGCTTACCGGCGCCTCCCCCTTTACTGTGGTCGAACATCAAAACTCTCAAAGTGACATATCGCGCCGTATCCAAAAAGTGGATCCCATACTGCCGCCCACATTGGGTGAAACCGTCAAAGATTTTATACTAAAGATGTTGAACAAGGATCCAAAGAAACGTTTGGGCGGTAATAGTAAAAGTGCTGCTGAAATTAAAAGTCATCCGTTCTTTCGCGGCATTAATTGGAACGAATTGAAAAGTAAACGACGAAAAGCCCCCTTCAAGCCTAACTTGAATAGCGAAGATGATACACAAAATTTTAGTGAAGAATTCACCAAACAGCCGGTCATTGATTCACCGGCTCCAGTTCCTGCCAACACGCATCGTTTATTCCGCGGTTATTCATATGTGGCACCGCAACATCGCAAAACACTACCACCGTCTACAGCACGAACCACTACCACAAATTTCCATATTGAGTACTGCCATGAGCCATTGTTGGTAAGTGTTAATCATGCATTCTACGTATTGTACTTTACACCCCTTTCTGGTTAAAGACCGACAGTCTCACCTTTTCTTAAACGATATATAATAATTTTCTCAATCGATTGAAATTAATTATCAGCTCACAAGCCGAGTTTTATGCGGCCCTGCCCATTTTTGGCACCTTCATGAATGGAGTGATTATAAATATAAGTACCAAATGTCTTCCATGTCCACTTTTTGTGGCCCATCAAATTTCAACTTCACAGTTCAATTTTTTTAAGAGATAAATACGTTTTTGTTGATTGTGGGCGTGGCTATGAACCTATTTTGACAAATTTCAATACCAACTTGAGTAGGAAAACTATCAAACCTTCTGCCAAGTTTGGAAGTGATATCACAATTTTCAAGATCAGGAGAATGATTAATAAAGAACACAAATACCGGACTGACGGACAGAAAGATGTGATTAAATATTGGATTCTTTATGGGGTTCTATCTTTTTTTAGAAGTTGTAAACATTTTGACAAAGTGATATATACCTTCACATATATACACAACAGGAGGTATAATCAAACTGGACTTTAAGGGTGTAAAATGTCAATTTTTTAAAAATTATAATATTTGCATAAATTAAACCAATTAAAATTTTATTACTTTTCAAAAAATAAAATAAAAAAAGAAACCACCTTTACCACCGAATGGCTTTAATCTGGGTGGAGTAATCAGTCATGGGGCCTTTGGTAAATGCCACCTTGCCGACTACAATGGTCATAAATATGCTGTCAAGGTTATACCATCAAACAAATATCGACCAACCGAAGTGGATGCATTACAATCATGCGCTCAAGATGGTCATAATGCTATTGCTCAATATATAGCTACATATCGCAAGGGTACAGACATTTGGATTGTACAAGAATTCATTGCGGGGCATGAATTGGCCGAACAGCTAACTGTTCAAGGGAATGTCGGCTTAAATGAAAAGCTATGCGGTGAGATATTTAAACAATTAATTGATGCTATCCAGCATATACATACCAAACGTTATATACATGGAGATGTAAAGCCGGAAAATATAATGTTTGCTGGTGAGGAAATGACAAAAATAAAACTAATCGATTTTGGAGCAGCCTGGTAAATAATTCGATTAATAATTATAAAAATTGTTATGAAATAAAAATTTTCTTCCACATTTGATTTGTAGTTATCATAGTAAAGTGGATAGTTGGTTGGATGCACCACGTTATACAATCGATTATTCACCCCCGGAGGCTTTTCAAAATAGTGATGGAGTGACTTATTCGGTCGCTTTTGATATTTGGTGTTTAGGTGCTACCTTGTATACAATCTTTATGGGTCATCCGCCATTTCGAAAAGGTTGCGATGATTTTCCACTTAACATTGAAGAGCTTAAGCGTCGTATAGTGAACGATGACATATGTAGAGGGGCCCGTTGGCATTGCGCTAGTCTGGAATTGAGGGATCTTATTACTAAATGCCTTCAGAAGGATGCCAAAAAACGTTTAACACTTGAGCAAATACAACAGCATTCGTGGCTCCAACAGCGGCAACAAATTGCAAATAGTTTAAATAATGCCGCTGTTGCTGTTACATTTCAAGAAGACAAGACAGCAGAAATTAAAGAAATGGCTAATGAGGATGATGTTGATGATGATATTGATGTATTTCATGGTTTCCCCTTATTGTCCGAAATTGATTATGAAGATAATAATAATGATGGTGGTCATAAAGGTTATGATGCTTTTGAAAGGGAAACAGGAGGGTCTACCACAGGGCAAGAAGACAAAAGAGAAGAAGCAGAATTAACTGAAGAATTTGAAATAATAGACCAAAGTCACACAATAACAACAACAACATCAACAACTGCAAATAGTTTAATATTGATGGACAACAGCCTGAATGAATATGTTACGAATGCAGTGAATTTGCTTGAGAAACGCATACAATCGGAAGGTTATACAACCAGTGGCCTGGGTGGTAGTAAATCATTAGATGAACTTAGTATAGCAACAGCTGAATTTGAGGAGATTGAACCGAAGGATAATAAAGAAAATATTGATGAAGAGAAATCAACACAACAACTACAACAACAACAACCACCACCAACACCACCAGCTTCGTTTGTTGATAAACCCTCCACTGTTTGTCCATTTTCGGATGATGATGGGGAAGATTTTGAAGGATGGGATGAACAGGAACAACAGCTTGGCCATGATATTACAACCAAAGATAATAAACGCATACTTGGAACCGGGACTATTTGCAATAATTTCCAAACACAATTACAACAAATGCAAACTACACACACACGAACACGAAAAGAAACAAACAACAACCCGCCCCAACCTAAGGAAGATAAGGAAATTGTACAACAACAACAACATCAACAACAAATTCCTGACATTCAAATACTAGCACATATCAATAAGAGAACAAAACGAGAGAAAAGAAACAGTTTTCAGGAGAAGGAATCATCATCATCATCATCATATGCACCCACCACCGAGAGAGAGGAGAACATGTTAATGGAACCTCCAAATACAGCAGCATTCCCAATGGATTTAATTGATTATGTTGGCTTCAAACAGGGCGAACTGAATCGATTGGCGGCCCGTGCTAGAGCTCATTGGTTTAAATTTTGTATAGCATTGCATCGATCGCAGACAACGTTAAGGCATTTAAAAATTGTCCGGCGGGTATATAGTAAATCGAATAAAAATCATCAACAGCGGAAATTATTGGATCGCGCCAAAACGAACAATTCGAAAAGGTCCGTTATCGATGGTCGCGTGCGGTCGACTCGTTCAAAACGCGGCAGTCCCAGTAATCGGCGTCTTTATATTGAATGATGGAGCAATAAAACAACAACAACAACAACAACACTACCTTACAGCACAAAAACGTTACAATGTGTTATACAGACAATGGCAACAATAAATATGTACGTGCAGACAACAACAACATCATGTACCTTGAAGCGATTAGCAATAGATAATGAGTTAATCTCATTACAACGGTAGCAGTTTCTTATAATAATATTTTCATTATTATTGATGTTAAAAATTGACAGCATTGCACGCCCAAATTTCTTATCTCATTATTTACAACTTTTTTGAAAGAAAAATTTATGTGAAAAGAAAAATCCTCCGTTTGGATTACTATATATTTTTTCTCTCTTTTTTTTTCTTTGTTATTATTAACCATTATTATATAAATAATAGGGTAAGGACGGATGGACATTTATTGAAATAAGAAAATTTAATGTTACCAATAAAACATGGAATATGAAGTATAATCAACGTTCTGCAGAATATTATGTAAAACAAAACAAAAAACAAAATAAACAAATACAAAAATAAAAGAATTAAGAAAAAAATACTGATCAGAGATGCCTTTGCAACAAGATGCCTTAACTATAAGACAAGTTCGTATATAACATAATAAGCAAGACATCAAGTCAAGTTTCTCTCACACTCTTTCATTCTTTTTCTCTTTATCACTCTATCTCTGTGTTATAGAGAATCTTGCTCACACTTGTAATATTGGAGAAAAGATGGAAAAGAAAAGTGTGTGTATGCTTGTATGTGTGTATAAATTTCAGAAAATTTCAATATGATTTTTATAAACATACATACTATATATGTGTATATATATATATATTTTATAGCGGTGGCAGTTGTATAGAACAAATAGCAAATCAACCAAACCCATTAGAATTATAAAAACAACAACATTTATATATATATATATATATAATTAGTGAGTTTTTTCGGTGTATCAAAAATCACACAAACAACAATATATGTTTTATTATTTAAGTAAAATAAAAAGGAAAAGAAAAAAAACGGACAATTACCGTAAAACAAGTATAATTTTAAGGACAATTGTGTATGAAGAAAAGGAAAATCAATGAAATAAAAACCTTTTTCACATTAATATTAATAAGGAGCTGAAAATGGAATCTGGAATCTAGCTGTAAAAATTCACATGTAGTAAAAAAGCAAGCAATTTAGCCCAATTTAAAATTTAGACTATGATACGTATCACACAGTGTTACATACTTATAATGTATAATCATGTATTGTAAGTATATATATATATATATATATGTATATATAACAATATATAAAAAAAATTTAGAAAAAAGGTTTTTTTTTGTTCAAGTATGTATTAAATGATTATTGAAAATATTGACTAAAATATAAAAAAAAAACAACTGTTGAAAATGGGACTGATAAATAATGATTCTTTTTATACCCTACACATAAGGTGGGTGGTGTACTGAGTTTGTCATTCCGTGTGCAACACTCAGAAGGAAACGCCAGAGATCAATTTAGGTCGATTGTGGGCGTGGCTTTGAACCAATTCAATCAGCAAATTGTGTGCAGAAAGTGCTAGAAATGTCGGCACAAAATTTCACTTCAATATCTTAAAATTTACCATCGTAAGAGTGCCAACAACTACTACGCTTGCTTAGCGATCTCACCCAATTGTTATGGTGCTGTCGGCATATCGCACAACATATTAACGAAACAGATGTTCGCATCTGAAACCTTTTACCACCAGAGACTTCAAATCGAATGGTCCCCACAAATACTAGTCCTCTTATTCCCCTCCTTCTAATCCTTACTAACCGTCACCGCGGATGGTTATTTATAAAAAGTATAAAAAAAATACATAGATGGACTCAGTTGTTGATGATGCCTCTTCACGGGTGTTGTAAATGGAATGACACACTCAGTTTGCGAGGGGCGTTATTTAAACAGAAACTTTCTAAGAAATATTTCTGACAATTTTTATGAGGGTGGTGGTTATAAGAAAATAATAATTATAAGAAATCCACATGTATGTATAAGTATATATGGGCGTGTGTAACAAATTCAACAAAAATTTTTGTTTTGTTTTAAGTGGCTAAATGATCTTTGTCTGTATGTACATTAATGAAAGAACTTAAATTGTAAGTCTTCCTCCAATTTATGGAAGGACAAAATCTAACTCAATAAGGAGCTAAATGTGAATTGGGATATATTATTATTATTATTTTTTAATCAAACGTAATCGTTATAAATAATCTAGATTTGATTAAAATCTGGTCATAATTCACCTATGTCCAACCTTTATGTAATAGTAATAATAATTAATATTAATAAGAAAAAAAAAAAAACATATTATTTATAGGCTATAAAATTGAAACCAAAACTGAATCCATGTACACTCCCCTTTTGTTTTATTTTAATTATAAACTTATGTAAAAGAAAAACATAAAAAAAACAATAAAAAAAAAAGAACCAATAAAATTTTTTAAATTATATATGTTTGTAAAATGCTCATTATTTTCAGACTTTTAGATATTTCATCTTTTTATACTCTCCACCTCAGTGATGAGGGTATACTAAGTTTGTTCTTCCGTTTGCAACACCCAAAAGGAGGCGTCAGAGACCCCCACAAAGTATATATATTCTTAATCAGAGTCAAAAACTGAGTCGATTTAGACATGTATGTCCATGTGTCCGTCTGTTAGCACACTCACGGGCGCAAATTTTGAGATATTGAGCTGAAATTTTGTACAGGCTCTTTTAGTTTTTGCACGCAGATCGCTATTTAAAATGGGCAAAATCGGCCCAGAGCCACGCCCACAATCAACAAAAATCTATTTATCTGCCACAAAATATGAGCTACAAACTTGAAATTTGGTATGTACGTCTATAAATATTAGATTCATTGATATGCCAAAAACGGGCGTATTCGGATAACAGACACGCCCACACTCAATAAAAATGTTTACATCTGCCACAAAAGTTGACCTAAGAACTTGGAATTTGGTACGCATATACATAGTTATGTCATTAACTGATGTGCCAAAAACGGGCGTGGTCGAATTAGAGACACGCCCACAATCGACATAAATCCATTTATCTGCCACAAAAGTTGACCTATGAACTTGAAATTTGGTATGCGTATACATAGTTATCCCATCTACTGACGTGCCAAAAATGGGCGTCGGACACGCCCACAATTTACAAAAACCCTTATTCAACGTAAAAGTAGACTTGCATGCTAATACGTAAGACATACACTAGTAGAGGGCGCAATTTATATATATATATATATTTGCCACGCCCTTACGTGTAAAGATGGAGGGTATTTAAGATTTGGCCTAGGCCAAATTTAGTTTTCTTACTTGTTTTAATTTCTATTTATTTGATTTTTGTGTCGATTTGTTTTTCTTTCGAAACGATTTCTTCCCTTTGCTGTATTGTTGTTGTTGTTTCACATTGGAACGTCGCTTCTCTTCCCATTTTAATTGTTTATCCGATGATTTATCTTTATTAAATACAGCATTTGTTGTCCCTTGACCCTTTCCTATACTGTTGTCTTGTAACAATTCCGCAAAATCATCGGCAGCTGCAAACAGAGATCTCATATCTGTAACAGGGACAAGAAGAAGTAGACATTTTTTGTAAGTATAATATAATCAAGAGTAAAAAAATGTAAAAAGTCTGGTTTACTTTTGAAAATTATATAATTATTATAAACCTACCAGTGCTATGTTTTAATTTCTTTGCAAAATTCTTCTCATCCACTTTAACTGCCGTTAACGGTGTATCTTTTGTACGCATTCGTTTAGCCTTTGTTGGTGAGAGATCATCGTCACTTTCCGAAGCATAATCATCGCTTGCATCCGAAGACATTAAATCTTCATCGTTATCATCATCATCATCATCTTCAAGGTCTTCACTTTCACTCATTAAATCATCCTCTTCATTATCATCGCTTTCATTTTCTTCCCAATCAGCATCAATATCCTCAACATCAGATTTGGTTTTTTTATTCGTTTTCTTTTTTTCATTAATCATACTACCAAGCTCTTCATTAAGCACTTTCATAAAATCTAATTCATCATGCTCCTCTCCTGAGGAACGTTTTGATTTTTTATTAAAGAAACCATCCAAGTAATTCTCAAACTCATCATCGCTAACATCATGCGTTTGCACAATATCATCAATTTCTTCGTCTTTGTTGTTGTTATCAATTGCAGCAATGCTTGACATTTTTTGCCGTTTCAATTCAAGATAATTAAATATAAACATTTCATCTTCCGTACAATTGGTTTTAGTAAGCATTTTTACGGGCAGGCCACGTGCTCCAATTGATTTGTAATTTTTATGATAATATGTGGAATTTTCCGTTTTAACATTTTCCATCTTTTTGGGATTTTTAAATGAAAATCTCTCTAGGAAATGTGGTAAACCGAAATCTCGTAAGGGATCACCAAAATAATCAATTTTTTTATCTGTAAAAATGAACAAATTTTTTTATTATTATCTACAAAATATCGATTACTGTTGTAAGCTTACTATTTAGGATATTCTCGGCAAACACTTGTATAGTTGGATGGAAATGTTTTTGAAACAGTAATAATTCATTATTTGTGGTGAATTCAATACCACAAAATGCGGGTACACGGTGATAGGGATTATATTTGAAAATAACGGTTTCTTTCGTTTTTCTCTCGTCTGCTTCGAAGTTGCTTGGTTCCTTGGAAGTTGCTGCTAATTTACCGTTATGACTCTTTTTACACCAACTCAATTCTTTCCGATTATATAATAGTTTGCGTACAACTATTAAACATCCAGCTGCCATGTTGGCGGGCATATAAAGACCTAATTGCAAAAGTCTCTTGATAAAGGCTTGAGCACGCCTCACATTGGCATCTATGTGTATGGCTCGATGAATGATGTGCAAAAAATGAGATGCGGTTTTTGTACCAATCGTGATGACATTCATGTCCAATAGTTTGCCATAGAGTGCATTATAAAAACGATCATTCTTCTGGGATTTTGCTATCACTAATTGCAACAGTAAACCCAATGTTTGTACCGAAATTCGTATGTCAGCCAAATGCACTAAACGATAAATGGTATCTTGCATATCTGAACTCAGCAACTCGGTGTCAGTGTCATTGTTGGAATTCACCTGAGAAATGGCTTTTTGTAAACATCGTAATATTGCTTGCATGGTACGATTATTAACTGCACCATTTTGTATCAATACTTTGAACAAAGCAAAGCATACGTTAATCAGTTTTTTACACACGTCTGTGCGGCCCAATGATGCAATGCTGGCCAGATAACAAAGCCCGAAATGTTGAGCTCTCTCTGATATATTGTTGCGAAAGAGTAATTTTTCAGTTTCATTTACTATAATCGGACACATGTTGGGATGTTTATTTGCTATAGCTATAAGATGATGCAGTGCTTTGGAAGCTATTTTCGATGATGGATCACCCAACTTATTGATCAGCATTGTAAGTAACATTTGTTCCTTTTCGGGAGCATATATTAATAATTGTGATGCCGTCACTATAGCAGTTGCTTTATTATTTTCTTGGCCATTTTGTAATGCTTGCTGAATATTTTTCAAAAATTCTTCAAGTAAAAATGATTTATTATTGAATGTATCGAATAAAAAGGATTCATTTTCCTTACCAAAGTACCGTTCCTTTAATTCAGCCTCAAAGTACCAATAAGCATAAATCTCATGTTTTTGTTCTTTTGTAACGTTTTCATTAGCGGACAACACTTTCCAATCAGCTCCACGCATTTGCAGAGAGTAAAGTTTACGATGTGGCGGTAATAGTATATTCTGCCACAAATCTAAAACAATTCCTATTACCTCGGAGCTGGCTTTGTTTGAAAATTTACAGAAACCAACAAGTACGTCTAAGGACTCTAGATTTACTAATGGATTGCTAGTAACCAACAGAGCGCCAGCATTAGCACGATCTCTAGCGGTACCTTTACGCAGAGCCGTTTGTAACCATGTTGCATCTTTACGATTTTCTGTAATGAAATATATTTTTGTAATAACAAAAATAAAGTCACTATAAAGCAAGTCTTTACATACTTTTTAGAAAAGTTGCTTTCTCATGTTCGTATGCCGTGCGACATATATTATTTAACTCATTTAATTTGTTATCCTTCATATCAAGCATTTCTGTACTAATAGGATAGTTTGCATGCTGAAAGAATTACAAAAGGATTATAACGAAATAATAACAGCCACTAAACTCCATCCACTTTTTTACCACTTCAAACCATCTCTTCTGTACTTCAGATTCATTTTGTGATTCGAGATCTTGTTCAGTTTCTTTGCCATTATACATCTTATCTGGGCTGCTTTTTTCATTATTGATATTTTTTCTTTTAATATTTCGTTTCTTTTTCTCCATTACACTTTTTATAACAATTTATAATTTATTCTAATAATTGTTTATAATTAAATAGTTTTGAAGACAATTTTACAATTGTATTAAAGTCAAAAAAGATTGTACTCTACACGTGCTGTTTCTTCACAAAATTTCAATAAATTACATAAACATATGTTTTAATATTAACATATGCTTAGGTAAACCAGAGCTGCAATAGATGAAAAGCATACCTGTTTTTGCTTTATACAACACATTTAAGATGAAACACATTAAAAGCATGTCTGTTTTTTCCTTAATAAAAAAAAAAAATGAAAATAATTTTTTAATAAAAAAAATTTGTCATATATCACATTTACAAATGTGTTTACTTTACATCATGCATCATAATGCAACAAAATGTGTTACATTAAATTAAATTACATATACATAATCAGGTAAATATGCATAATCAGGTGCTGTTTAATTTCTTTTTCTTTATTTAATAATCAGTTAATCTCAAACGCATTTCAGACGTACCACGGGAGAACTATTAGTAGAATCTTTCATTATTTCAGCTTTTAAACGAACAAACCCTTCAACTTCTGATGCAGCAGTTGTGCTTTTCTTAAGCGAGACCTGCATGATTTTAGTGCCAGCACGTAATTGAAATATTTCCGAATCAATGTCATTCTCATTGAGTTTTACATTTACCAAAGCAGTTTTGGGTAGAATATCTCCGGGCGACAATAGACGTTGAGCAAACAATTCATCTTTGGTATCGCCATGCCAAATTAATAATTCCTCCTCTACACAATCGCATTCTTCCGAATTGTCGAGTAATTGTGTTTCGGGTTGTTCTAGGAACAAAGCCTGACGAGCGCAACCAACAGCTACCACCTCATCTGCGGCAATAGTGTTGTGCATTACAGCATCTGGAAAACGGGCTGACAGAGCCATTTGTAGTCTTGGTATTTGTGTTGTGGCACCCAACAGCACCACCGCATCAATTTTCGTTACTTTCGAATGACTTGTTAAAGCTGCTGTTAGATAATCTCCCAAGATTTGCATAAAGTTATTGATAACTGGCTGTATTAGACTTTCGAAACGAGCTCGTGACATTTGTACATTAAAATCTATTCCATCCATTAACGAGTCTATATAAATTTGCGTGGAGGGTAGAGAAGTTAGAATATGTTTACAAGTAATTGCAGCGGTACGTATTTTAGCCATCGAACGTCTACTCTCGTGCGGATCTAATTTGTATTTTTGATGAAATTCTTTGCATATAAATTGAATCAATTCTTCGGTGATTTGTTGACCCCCAATGAGATATGGACGGGAGGTATCTAATTTGCTGTAAAGTCCATGTTTCACTTCGTATAATGTAAAGTGACTGTACAGACCACCACATTTTATGGTCAATATGTATTTCGCATCATTATTGTTGAATACCTCACCTATGCCATAAGCAAGTACAGCGGCTGTAGACTCTTCTATTATTTGCGCCACATGAAAGCCTGCTTCTTCGGCTGCGCCAGCCAATCGGGAACGAGCCGACGAAGGATAGTAACTAGGTATTGAAAGCACTACAATAGGTTTAATATCCGTATCAGTATAACACTGTTTGGCCAATTCAAGTTCACATTCGAGCAGCTTTTTATGCACATCATAGGCTGACATTTCCTTAACGATTTCCTTTTCTTCGTCACTGCCATTCACACACTGCTTGGCTTTTAACTGAAACACATTTCGATGGCTGTCATACAGGCACGGTAAGGTTTTAATTGCGGCATTTATATTTTCGCTTTGATCTTCTGATAGATTTAAAAATTGAAAACTATTTATTATAGCCTGTTGAGGGCGAGTGGCCATCTTTTGTTCTGCTGTTAATCCACACTCAATTTCAGCTCTTCCGTCCCATAGCAGGCATGCTGGAGACACACGGTTACCTTGTTTGTTAGCCAGTACACTGGGCTCTGTGCTTGGCGATTTTACATTAGCAATACATAGCGTATTATTTCCAATTTTTATGCCAAATCTGGGCCACATTTTGAAGTATCATATGTTTAGGATTTTTTTTTTGGGAAGTGCACGCTTTGAAGGGAGAATTATAATAAGGAGAAATGTGCAACAATATATAAAAATGAAATATAATAAAAAGTAACATATGTATAACGAGAGAAGTTAAGAAGACATACATTTTAATGATTTCATTCTCTTGTTCTTGTTATAATAAGCTTCTCCAAAAGGAATTAGAGACCATTTCATTAGAAATTTTTCTTTAAACAACGATAATACACTTAATCATGAAAAGAAAATGAATTTTTATTAAAAAAGAGTATGTTTGTATAATATGTAACATTTGTTTCACGGTATTTGCTGATTTTTAAATATATTCAACCAAGTTTTCTTACGCTCTGTTTGTAAAATCACACCATTACTTTATATTATTTGGGTATTACTGATAATTTTTTTGTTTTTCCCGTTTCTTTGTTGTGTTGTGTTAATAAAGAATCAATCTCAAATGTGTCCTGTGCTCAAATAAAGTAAAAAAAAAAACGCGTAACGATAAAGTATTGTATTTAATTATTCATTGAATAATCAATGCTTGTTAATGTTAAACAAAAACTAAATAACGTGCTACAAAATGTGAACCTACATGAAACTCACGAAATTGTATGCAGTAATGAAAATAATGAAAAAAAACTTTTGCACTTATTCGCTGTGTATTTGTAATGCTTGCAATATAGTCTGAATATATATATTAATTGATTTTTTTCCAAATAAAAAATAGTGGCATAACTGATGAAAATTTAAAAAAGGAAAGAAAAAAAAAAAACAAACAAATTTAATACGATACTGTGGGATTTGGATATGGATGATAATTTAAGTATGAAGTCTTCAGAATCCTCGATAACCACCAGCGGGGAATATGAAATTGTTACAGATAGTAATGTTACAACGCCTCTTGATGTACCTCCCTCGCTAGATATAGTTAATAATCGTAATATATCCGATTTGCAGCATGCCATGACAGATGCTTTAAAAGATTTGGAAGCTGAACATTCTGGAGATGGTGAGTAATGAGAAATGAAAACGTTTTAATGTTAGGTAATGAATTTTACTATGGCAACGTAAAGTTTTTTAATGTTTATTTTTTTTTGTTTGATTAATATTTAATTACTTATTTTGCAGTTTCACCCAATGTCATTCCAACACTTAAACAGAAATCCATGACCTTGCCATTACACAGTGCTACAAATTCTGGTTTGGTGGTGCCCGAACTACACCAAGTTTTAAGTAATACGGCACATTTTGATACTGCAAAGATATTTACACCAAAGAGCGATGACTCCAACTCTGAACTGAATCGTGTTGGACAGTCTGTATTTTATGATTGTGTGGATACAGCCATTGCTACCGTAACAGCAAAAATACCAAAAAATGCAGAACGCGGGCAGGATATTGAAGAAAAACAAGATATTATGAAACCCGAAAAGAATGATACCGATGAAGAGAGTACGTATAACAATAATGCTTTAACAATAAAGATTTCGCATTAAAAAAATAAAAAACAGTTTCAGAGATTGATCAAGGTTGTACCATATTCTCTGGTGTTATGTATTTGGGAGCAGCCAACATAAATGCACCCAAATCCGAATTGGAGGTATATCGCATTATGAGTGAACTGAGTAATAATTCATCTTCGGTTGGTTTAAAAATCTCCATAAGTATACCAAATTCTTCAGATGGTTTGGTTGTGTAGGTTATTTGCATATATTTGAATTTGTATGTTTCCTAATATCTGTTGCTCTATATCGTAGATTACACGATGCTGAAACAAACACCATTATAGCAACATATGAGATACAAAGTATAATTTTATATTTTCGTGGTCCTGTTGAAACTATTCAGCATGGCTGTTTCGCTTTTACTTGGCTACATGGTGAATCTCTGTTCCAGTGTCATGTGTTTCGCTGCCACATCCCCGAGGCTGTTAATCAAGTTAGTGGTGAGTAGCGATTTGTTTATATATGGTGTTGCTTTTTTTATTTTTATTTTATTCCTAAAAATATGTTTAATGGAAAAAACGATTTTTATTGTATGAATAATATAAACTGCAGACAGTTGGATTAAATTTCGTCTGTAACTGTTTAGCGCCATATGTCGATGTTCTTTATGAAAACTGATATGTATTTCCCTTTATTTGCTTGTTTAGAAATAATTTGATAGAATCTAAGTAAAAAAAAATATATTCAATTAAAATATTTCTCTAATTATTGTTTTTAGCATGTTTCCAAAAGGCTTTTCAAACTTATCCACCCAGTATGACCGGCAGCTTAACATCAGCTTTGGATAGTAACATGATGAATTCGATTACGTCCGATTTGAGTGGCAATCCCTTAAGTACAGCCGGTTATGAATTTATTGTGTCTTTGGAGATACGAGAGAAAGTAACGAAAAATTCCTATACACCGGTGCCACGTGATCGTGGTTGCTTTAAATTGCGTGCCAACACCGACAAAGAGGTGTTCATAACAGTTAAACAGACACCATCAACCGTTCTGCAGCCACTTTTGATAGAACGTTGTTTCGGTGTGTTATTGAGTCCGGGAAAATTAGTGCGTCAAGGTGATATGCGTTTAATTGATATGATAACAATGGGTTATATGCAGCCATATGCTACTGCTCCTCCTTCCACTACTAACGCAAACGGTAATGAAGCTACTGTCACAACAGTTACACCACTTTGCTTACAACCCTACTATATACGGGCTGAATGGAAGGCCAGTGAAAAGGCCTTTGAACAGTTGAATGTTGAGGCAGGTAAAACATTTCTAACGGTAGCCGTCGATATTGTTATGCGGGGTATACAGGAGCCGGTAAGATTTGTTATTGAAACTGCTGTTGCTATACAGTCGGCCGGCGATTTACGTTTAATGGATCATTTTATGTCGAAACGACCCATGTCCTTACGTTTTTATTTACATCTAAAACGCACTACCGACGAGTACACATGGAAGGTGAACTCTATAGATCCATCCGAAGAGATTATAGAGCAAACGCAACAGGCAGGCTCCTCCTCTTCGTCATCATATCTATTAAAATTTGGCATGAGCAATTTATCACGTATTGTACGTTCCTCGTCTATTGTTTCGATAGAGGATGAATGTGTCACCGATCCGGAAGACTTGTCAGATGGTGATGAACCTTTACTAAGCGGTACCGGTGAAGTATCCAAAGACTGTTCTCAAGATACTTTGGATGAGTGGGATCCCATATTGAAAGAATGGGATGGAGAAAAAAGACCCAAGAATTTGGCCAATTTGGTGCGTTTGGGTGTGCCAGAGGCATTGCGGGAGAAAATCTGGCAAAAATTAGCTGGTGTAGAATCGAAAACAGAGATGAATGATATGTATAAGATTTTAATAACGAAAGTAAGTTTTTTTTGTTTTTTTTTTGTAAACATTTTCACTTTTTTTGTTTTGTTTTTTATAAATTATAATAGGAGACCAAATGTGAAACGGTTATCCAAAGAGACATACATAGAACTTTTCCAGCACATAAATGTTTTAGAGAAAGTGGCGGTTCAGGTAAGTTAGACAAAGTGATGTCATAAGTAATTTTTCTAAATGTGACTTTTTTATGTTAAATATTACAGGACAGGATGCTCTTTTCAAAGTCAGTAAAGCTTATGCTGTTTATGACACTGAAGTGGGCTATTGTCAGGGTCTAAGTTTTATAGCAGCAAGCTTGCTTCTTCATGTAAGTATTTTTTGTCTGTACGTCCTTGTAAATGTTAGCCGGATTTTTTTATGTAGGTACAAACGGACATATGGGCAAAAAAAAAACATTATATAAATCATTATTTTCAAAAATTTCTCTGAAAATTTCCAAATTTCACATTTCTACAGATGCCCGAGGAAGATGCTTTTTGTGTATTGGTTGCTCTCATGTATGATTATGGCTTACGTGATCTCTATAAGCAAGGTTTCGAGGTGCTCTACTTACGTCTCTATCAATTGGAGCGTTTGATGAAGGATCAATTACCGAAACTGTATGAACATTTTGCAGTCTGTGGCATTGAGCCTCATATGTACGCCTCACAATGGTTTCTTACCCTCTTCACGGCACGATTTCCTTTATGTTTCGTTTTCCATGTATTGGACGTATTCCTGTTGGATGGCATCCCCTTGTTATTTCAAGTGGCAATAACACTGTTGTCCATATGTGAAAGTGATTTGCGGCAATTGGATTTTGAAGGTATTCTGAAATATTTTCGGGTTACGTTGCCGAAAAAATGTCGCAGCTCTAGCCAGGCGAGACGTATTATGAAAATGGCCTGTGAAAGGAAAATGAAAAAACTGAAACAATATGAGGATGAGTTTGCTGCAAAGAAACAGGATAAGGAACGTTTGGAGAAGGAGACACAAGTGTTTGAGCAGCGTTTTGGTGAGGAGCGTCGCAAGTTGCAGGCTCAAGTTGATGAACTGCAACAACAATTGGAGGAAGCTAATGAGCGTGGTGTTGAGAGGGAACGCAAACATACGGGAATTATACAAGACTATAAGCAAATAATACAACGTTTGGAATTGGACGTCTCAACATTAAATGATTCGCTGGAAAATGTAATGGTGAGTAAGTTTGAATTAAAATTAAATGAGTAG
Source organism: Ornithomya chloropus (assembly GCA_963971445.1). Classification (NCBI taxonomy): domain Eukaryota; kingdom Metazoa; phylum Arthropoda; class Insecta; order Diptera; family Hippoboscidae; genus Ornithomya; species Ornithomya chloropus. The sequence goes on from OZ020532.1 coordinate 5,357,583, forward strand.
AGGAATGAAAATGAAAACAAAAGTTGGTTTACACCAAACCCGACATGCGACACTCGGACATATATGCCTAGGAGGACTGAGTTTTTTAGGCTGACTAAGAGTATGTATACTTTCTATGGTCTCTGACACCATGTCATGGTGTACCCCATATCTTATGAATAGCTTGAATAAAATTTTACATAATTTTACAATTTTATAAAATTTGCCAACTATTTTTAGGGTGTCATAGCAAAATGTAAAACTTGCTCTAAACATTTGGAGGAAAATGCTAGTTCCGGTTCAAATGAAGCAGATCCAAATACCCCACAAAGCTATGAAGGGGCACCGGTTATCGATACGAATGGTAGTGTAATGCAACAGGCACCCTTAGGACCGCTAGATCCATTAAATACAGCCTTGCAACGGGTCCGCGAACTGGAATTGGAATTGGCTCAGGCGAAATTAGCACAAGTCGAGGCGGAGTGCAAAAATCAAGATCTCAATCATCAATTGAGCACAACCATAACAGAAATGCAATCGAATCGTAGCAGTTGGCAGCCATGGCTATCAAAAACGCTCAACACTTTGCAAGAGAAGGTTACCATACGCAGTGGTGGTGGTGGTGGTGTTCGCGATAATCCAGCCACATTTCAATCGTACATGTCGGTAACAGGCAGTGGCAATAATTCCCCCAGTGGTCATCAGGTATCTTAAATATAGAAACATAGAAATAGAATTCTTTTCAGACTAAACTTATGCTCAAGGTTTACAATTGAATGAATTTTATGCGTTTGTTAAGCTTACTTCCAAAGTGGAATCATTTGTTTTTTACTTAATTTTTATTTTTACTTTTGAATAATTTGCTCTCAACATTATTATATAAAAATATCAGCCTGTTAACGCTTTTATATTATATTTATATTAGATATATAAGTACTTATGCACACCTATTGTTAGCTTTTAATTTTTCGCTTTTAATTTATATATCATATAAAATGAATAATTAATTTATTATCATTCGCAGTCTCTCTCTTAATTTCTCTCATATTATACTTTGAATGTATTTTATTTTATAAATTATCACTTGTGACAAAATGCCACACCCACCTGCAATTATGCCGATCAATTTAAAATCAAAATCTTTATCGATTTCACCATGTCCGTCAGTCTTTTTATGTAAATTAATGCTTAAGTTGCACGTCGCATTTTTTGAGATATTTCGATGAAATTTCGTACAAAGATATATATTGGCAACAAGGAAGACGCCTATTCAATATAAACCGAATCGGACCATTTTTAGAAGGTCTCCTTATATAACATCCCTATTATAGAATTAGTCTTTATATGACGAAAATTCCTGTTTCTTAATATTTTTTGACAAAAAATTGGATGAAGAATAGTTATATCAAATTTGGTCCCCAATGGGTCATTTTTAGAACCCTTCTTCATATAATGATAGGCCACAATGTGATTTAAAAGGCAATGCCTTTTAGTTTAACTAATTGTAGCATAATTTATGGCAAAAAGTGGTCTGGCTTGATCGACTATAACATTTTCACTTGTATAATTTTATGTTTCTGTGTTAATATATTTCAAAAATAAAACAATCAACAAATTATTTTATTGTGTTGGATAAGTTTTTGATTTTTTTTTTTTTTATTACAGACAATATAAGCATTGGCTTTAATATTGTGGGTTTTGAATTTTCTCTCTCTCTCTCTCTCTCTCTCTCTCTATGTATATATATTTACTAGGAATTTAAAGCATTTTCTGTCAGCAATTCGCCCAAGATGCCAACAAAATTCCAAGGTATACGTATTCGTAACAGTATGGATGGTAATCCTCGTCTATCATTAGAAGCAGTTGGTAAGAATTAAGGGCGAAAATCAGTATTAAATATAACTTGAATCTGGAGAGAGTTCGAATGAACATTTTTATGCTTTTAATAAAATGCATTTTTGTGTAACACTATATATAGAATGTACACCAATCATTTTAACCGAAAACTGTATGTTTGTGTTTTAGTGTAATAGGCAAGCAACGCTGTAGTAAGCATTTCATGTACTGCGATTAAGATTAAGTTACAATTCCATACGTGAGAGAGTTATTTAAGAATTTATAAGCACACGCACACACACATTGTACTTTTAATAAAGTCTCCAACAACAAATGCTTGGCTATAGTTTATAAAACTAAAAAGTTTCAATAAATATTCAATATATAGAAAAATTTCTTTGTTGCATCGAGAGATTGGTGGGGCTTGTGTAGAGGCTTTCCAAACTTTGATATAATCGTCACATAGGTTACCACTAGTGGTGTAGGGTATATTAAGTTGGTACGAATGCTTGCGATCATCTAAACGACTGAAGGATATCGATCAAAGCATGCCTGTCTGTCGGTCCGTCTTTTTTAAGTTGTTTTCAACCTGGAACTTGTAATTTTCAACATATCAAGACGAAATTGATTAAATCCCCGGCGCCTTCTTCTGGGTGTTGCAAACTTAGTATACCCTTAGTACATATTTCCAGTGGATGGTATAAATACAACATGACTTCTTGAACCAATCAGTATTTTTAATGGATATATTAAATTTATTGATTCTAAAACTTAAATTGGATTTGAAGAAAATTTGGAAATATTAGGGATTTACATTCAAATCCAGCTCAATACGCTTTTGCATTCGACTAGATCACATACACTTGTGTTTCATTATTACGTAACGAATCATTGGTCGAGCTTCGATTCATAAGATGGTCTTCAGAGGAACTACGTTTTAAAATTTTGCGTGAACAATTGCTATTAGTGAAATTTGGGAAAGATGTACTACGAATTTGACGTCTAGCAGCTGTTGTTTGCTGCCGTATACATTGGACGCGAAACTGTTTGTTCACGCTATCGAAACAAGATATTTTACTTGTATCCTCTGTATCAGTATCATCATGATTAACAGCGTTAGGTGTTAAAGACTGATCCTTATCCTCATTTTCTTCAATGGACGGTTTATTGGTTGAATGACTCAAAGTTGATATATCACGCGAGAGTTCTGAACCAAAATTGCTACTGATGTTATTACATAACATGAAATTGCGCTCGTGTGACATAATAGAGCCATAATTAGGAGCTTCTATGCTGTCCCATTCATTAGACCATTGCAGTTGCAAGGGTTCTGGTGATGAAAACGTATGACGCAATCTTCGAAATTTATAAACATGAGAACCGTTACTAATTACCACCCAGGAACGCTTTAAATGAGTTTGCTCGGTATAGGTACTGAAACATTTGAGTGGCATCATATCTGAAATGGAAATATTTCTACTGGTTAGATTAACTTGGAATCCGGTCACATTTTCCCATCATTTACTTTCATTCTCATTTGTATTGTGACTGGTTTGTGGCAAGGCCAGTGATAATGATATATTAAGAGAGTCATTGTTAAAATCACTGGAGTTTTCCTCTAATGGATTGGTATTGCTGCTTCTAAAAGGATAGTGCGGGGGGATAATAAAAATTCGATTGTAAGTATTTGTTTAAACTTACGTGGTGTTTGTATATTTATTGATTTTATTCCCTTCTGCTACGGCTGAGGACGTATCCTTCGTTGGGAATTGCTTTTTGGCATTTTCCGGACAGTTGCAGTTGCAACTCTTTGCCGGGTTGGTTGACGTTGCTGTTTCCGATGTTTGATGCGCACCTGCAGGGCCTGTAAACGTGCATCTTTGCAAAGGTTAATCATGAATCAAAAATGTATTAAAAAATTTATTAAAAAATAAATTATAATAATAATTATAAACTAAAAATAAATGAATTTTTTAAATAAATATTTGTGGAAAGGGGGAAACTTCTTACCACAGCGCTGTAGGATTTCCTGGCACTCTCCTAAATGAACATTTTCCTCTTCATTGGTCTCTGTTGTGGTCACTTCGGTTTGCGTTTGAGTATGCGCTTCTGTACTGGAAGCTATTGCTGCTGCCGCTCTTGATGTGGTCGGTCTGTCTGCACACCGGCAGTGTACCGGCACTGATGTTTGATACATAGTCCGGTTCGTAGTATGTTCTCGTTCTCGTCTGCGTCGATGATGTGGAGGATGTTGTCGACGCGAACGATCCCGTTGACGATCCGTTGCCGCATGACATGGACGCATTTCATGTGTCATACCGACCTTAATTATTTCATCATAATCGGGGGGCGCCTCATAACTGGGCGGTTCATCAGGTACCAGTTCCTCTTGACGATCTATAATGATTCAAAACCAAGGGGAAACATTTGATTAAGAAAAAAATATCCTCCGTTCCTTATTACCCAATAATTCACTGATGGTTTGTAAATGATTTTGTAATTCCCGTTGATGACGGGCCCGTACACCCATTCTATACAGCACAATCATCCATCCGGATAAAACGGCAAAAATACCCAGTGTTGAGACAATAAAAATACCGGTGGCTGTTTTTAAATCCGGATATTGTTCTATTTTGGGAAAATAATAATTCGGTTTATGAGAATACCAGCGACGATCATTTTGTAAATGGGCCCAGTCTTCTTCGCATGTAACCGGTTCATCGGTGCCGTCGCCACAATGATCGAAACCATCACAATGCAAACGTATCGATATGCAGTGATTGTTGCCACACAAGAACTCTGAGCCAATATAGCAATCTATTCAGATGGAACATATTATTATTGTAAAATTGAAATAATTCGATCAGTCCTACTCAAATAATTGAAGACGCTGTAAACAATGGCCAATTTCGACGACATACCAAAGACGCCACGTAAGCGTATATAGTAACCCGTTAGTATAGGAACTACATGACTTTCCTTTGTCATGCCATTGTTGGGCCACACGACTTTCTCAATTTCCAATGAATCTGAGGTGGTTCCTTGGCGTATAGTGAGATCAGAACGCGATGCCATACCATAAAATTCTTCCACTCTGAGAGATATGTGAGTCTTCATCATCATATAATTATTGCTAGGTTTTATAATCCAAACACAATCGAAAAAACGTACATCGGTGGAATTTTCAATCATATTCATCATGGTGATAGCACCACCAGGTCCCGAAACCATGCCACCACAATCTTTTAAAAAATCAAATCAAAAACCCTTTATAAGATAGGATATGTAAAGAGTTCATTAATAGTATTTGTACCGGTATACGGCATACGGTCTTCGTGTAATTGTTTATCCGATATAAAGGTGACATCGGCACGGAACCCAGCACCCGTATTACCATTACCACGGAACTGTAATAATAACGATTTGCCACTGCTCACAATAATGGGTGGGCGAAAATGTTCTCCCGTATATGAGTCCAGCATTTGTCCATTCGAATCAAATACCTCAAGGGTGGAGGTTAAGCCCAATTGAAAATCGGTAAAATCCAAACGAACATGACAATTATCAGCTTCACAAGTTAGTATGTGTTCGACGCCATAATCTCGAGGATAGCTCATGGGAAAGTAGGGGGTAGATATGACTTGAGGTTTTATAGTGTTCTGATATTTATAACTGGGAATGATTGTTTGGCGTGGTGAACCGCTAATCATTTTTACATTACCTATAAAAATATTTTATTGATTTCTAAATGCTATTATGGGGATAGGTCCATAACTTTGTTAGCTGCCTAAGAAATATGAAACTTAAATCAAATGTGGATTTAAAGCACTACAAAATTATGGACCCAAACACATATATTGTAATTGAACGTACGTTCGGAAAAGTATTGCAAGGAGAATATATGACTATTGGTGGCACGATAGAAAAACTTTAATAATAATGTTCTGGTTTTACTGCGAAACACTTTGCCATCTCCACAAAACTCCTGACCGGATATTGTATTGTCATAGGGCGGTTCCGAAAATTGGATATGCTCACAAGGGCATATGGACGATTTGCCCAATCCCGAAGTTTGACCAATGCGTTCACAAGTTTTTGAGAAATTCGAATGCATAAAAGTGATGCGTATGACACATTCGGCACATGTGACCAATTCCAAATTACACTGGTACCAAATGTCGGCATTGGTGCGATTTCTGAAGGCATTATTTGTAGAGGACGATGCGGGAGAGAACAGCGTACTCTGTAATTATAGTATTTAAACATTTCTTCTTTTTCGATTTCTATAAATCGAACAACACCTACTCTAAAGGCTGACGTGGTAACATTGCGAGCGTGTAAATCTCCACGTTCACCTAATTCTAAAAAATGTCTACGCCCGTTCCAATGATTGCATATGTCCAAGTCTTTATAATTATTATTATTATTAGCCGGGTAAGTTGTTGCCAATGAGTTTAGATTTATGATGAAGAAAATTTGCAATAAGAAAACGATCTTTTTCCAAAAGCAAATCAACTTTTCATTAGCATTGCCAACCATATTTTTATGGACGTAACTAGGACTACACGTTTGTATGTCCTTTAATTAAGATTTTTCAACAATTCAAAGTCCGTTTATTAGCTTGAACATGTTTTATGCGACCAGACCACGCGTTAGACTGTAACGTACTGTCAATTAAATTTAATAAAAAGTATTAAAAATAGACAAGAAACCTTAAAACTGTTGTTGTTTGGAAAATGTCCACATATGTAATTTTTACGTGTTGGTGTTTGCTTTTCTTTTCCTATAAAGGAACATGTCATATATAGCGTAAATGGTTCAATGCAAGAAGTATTGATTTGTGACGAAACTAATGCAACAAACGATTATTGGAAATTATTTGCAATAAGCGGGTTAAAGACCTTTTCAATTATACGCAAACACTGTCTGCTGGCTGGACTTGACGTCTCTTAAATAATAACCATTGATCGAACCTTTTGTTTCAACAATGTTTTAAGCTTCAGCGCAAAACAAATACTGGCTTAAGTTGGATAATTATTGGATATGATTCATGTTTGTGAAGCTTTCCTGTACGCTTTAGATAATAATTCGTTAAAACAGTTCTTTAAAAATTCTTACAAATGTTTTTTTTATTTTTATCAATTCTAAAATGAAATGCATCTCCACCATCAAGTTAATAATCTACAATAATATTACAGATGACTGTGTTTAATGGTATCGAGTCAGGCGAGAGCTTTTTTAAGATTTTCCGCCAATTTATCCATGAATTCAAATGTTTCCATATAATCCGTGCGCTGTACATTATTCATTCCCTTAATACAAATGGCCAAATCTTTAGTCATGTGACCAGATTCAATTGTGTTTATACAGACAGCTTCTAAAGTTTCAGCAAATTTCTTCAAATCTGCATTATCATCCAAAGCGGCCCGATGTAGAAGGCCACGCGTCCAAGCAAATATCGAAGCAATCGGATTTGTAGAAGTTTCTTTGCCTTGCTGATAGAAACGATAATGTCGCGTGACTGTACCATGGGCTGCCTCAGATTCTATGGTCTTGCCATCGGGGCATAACAGTACGGATGTCATTAAACCCAATGAACCGAAACCTTGTGCTACCGAATCGGACTGTACATCACCATCATAGTTTTTACAGGCCCACACAAAACCACCCTCCGATTTCATTGCATACGCCACCATATCATCAATTAAACGGTGTTCATACCAAATGCCGGCCGCTTCATATTCCTTCTTATATGTTTTCTGATAGATTTCTTCAAAAATGTCCTTAAAACGTCCATCATATTTCTTTAATATCGTATTTTTAGTACTTAAATATAACGGTAACTTGCGCAACAAGGCGTACTTGAAGGAAGAGTGAGCAAAATCTATAATTGATTCATCCGTATTGTACATGGCCAAGGCTATACCGGCTCCTTTATATTGACACACCTCACGCTTAATTTCGGGACCCCCTTCAGATGGTGCAAAAGTCAAAGTTAATGTACCCGCTCCGGGTACCGTGAAATCTGTCGCTTTATATTGATCCGCATGAGCATGACGTCCAATAATTATGGGTTTCTGCCAACCGGAAACTAAGCGTGGAATGTTTTTACATATAATCGCCTCGCGAAACACTGTGCCGCCTAGTATGTTACGTATTGTACCATTTGGTGATTTCCACATTTTTTTCAATTTAAATTCCTCAACACGTTTCTCATCAGGCGTAATAGTGGCACATTTAATGCCAACATTGTACTTCTTAATAGCTTCAGCACATTCAATAGTAACTTTATCATCGGTCTTGTCGCGATTTTCCATACCCAGATCGTAGGTGTGCAGTTCAATATCCAAAAATGGTAAAATCAATTTCTCTTTTATAGAACTCCAGATGATGCGTGTCATTTCATCACCCAATATATCCACCACCGGACCTGCGCAAATTTTGGTAGCCATCTGAAAATGACGTTTGGAATACATGATTACAAAATTCCTTCTAAAAATATTCATAAGTTCTTTCTACGAATATATGACGCTTGTAATCGTATATTTTTCTAAACAAATAATATCGAATATTGAGAATTTATTATGTCGAACAAGAAAAAAAAAATAAATTCGGCTTAGGCCAAATCTTATATACCCTCCACATCTATGGGTGGGCGTGGCAGGTACATAATTATGACCCCTAGTATTTAGAATATTGTTCCATGTTCGATAAATGAGAGGAAGTGTAATGTATTCTTAAATAATCGTTAAAAAGAGGAGCATTAATGAAGAGGCCACGCTCCGTTCCTTCTATTCCTTACCCCAGCATGATTCATCACAATCGTTTTATTGGCAGCACGCAATAACATGGGTGCTGTTCCATTTAACGAACGAATAGCAAAACGTAGCGTAAACATTTTATTTGTTATATTTTATATTTTATAAAACTTTCCCTTTAGTTGGTAAATGTTAAACAATAAAAAATAAAAATATTAATTAATAATTTTAAACACTTTACTGTCGCGTCGTGATTTCCACTTTAATACTTTACTGGCTTTGAACAAAACACAGACTGATAATGTCCAACACTAAACACAAATTGTACTTTATTCCCATTCAGTTTTTTTGTTTGTTTTGTTTTTTTTGCGCTTTTTATTGAAAGATTATGCAATGTGGAGAGAGATGGATGGAAAAGGCCGCTATATAAATATATTTCCATGTAATCTTCTTACTGATGCCCATTAATACAAAGTACATACAAACCTTAAAAAAAAAACACACTCCAATATTGTTGATGATAGCAGCAAAGATAAGAAGAATTGAATTAAAATCAAAAGAAAAAATGAAAAAGAATGCAATGTTAATGAATGTAGAGAGAATTTTACGCTTCGCTAGACTTTGCTATACTGAGCTTGACGAATTTATGTTTGCGCTCTTTTTAGCTTTCCGTTAAACATATTCTTTCTGGTACCGAAAAAGCAAAAACTACAAATATTTACGATACTCCTCTATATATTGTATCTATACTAAGCTTACGGATGCGTGTACGTGTACAGTATGGGAAACGAGTGTGGTACTAAAGAAAATCACTTAAGTCAATAGATTTATAGAGGTATACTAAATTTTTCATTCCGTTTGCGATACACAGAAAGAGGTGTCAGAGACCCTACAACGTATATATATTCTTGATCAGCATCAAAAACTGAGTGGATCTAAACATGCATGTCCGTGGTTTTGTCTGTTCTTAGACATTTTGTACAAACACTTTTAATTTTTGGACTCAGTCGCTATATAATACATAATACAGACACTGTGACTGATAGCGAGATTTTTATCTATTGTTGGGCGTGGCTCATGATCAGTTTTACATAATTTAGATAGAAACTTAGCACTTACAGAAACTAGAAATTGAAGTTTCAACAACAGGGAAAGTTTTTTTTGCAACAATAGTCACATGGACGTACGGACGGATATGGCTAGATGGATTCTGATTTTGATGTTGATTTGAAATTAAAATGTTGTAGTACCTTTTAACCTTTTAAGAAGAAAGATACAGATTAACGACACTCTGAATAGGTGTATAGCTGAAGCCTTCATTTGTTTTAATTAGAAATTCTATGAAATTCAACTTGATATGATTTTTCACCTTTGAAATGTTTGTGTTGCATGTATTTGCATAAAATATCATTAACTTGTTTACAATATTATTATATAGCTACGAATTGACAACACATAAGATCGATCGATTTACCAAAGTGGAGATGGTCGGATTAGAGGCACGCTCACTATTTTCTAAAAACCGTATTCAGCGTGAAACCCATATTGGAAGAGAATACATAACAATACATAATTAGAGGGCGTCAAAATGCACCTGCCACGCCTACTAGTTGTATATAATGTTTTTTACTTGTTTTTTCATAAATAAGAGAAGCATTGCGTCTCTTCTCAATGTTCCCAATAGTTGTTTTGAATTGAATTGTATTTATTCATATTTTGAGTATGTATCCTAACGTACTTAATAAAAAAACATTTTTGCATAAATTTTTCCATAATATTAAAAGTGGTCTAAGTTACATTAAAAAAAAAAAAAATTATCAAAAATTGAAAATTTAATAAAAAAACTAAACATCTATATCGATTTGTTTCGAAAAACTCATGTCTAACCACCTTTACAATGAAGGGTTTATAAATGAAATGAAAAAGAAAAAAAAATTAAAGAGTCTTGCGGTTAAGTTCAACAGACCGGTTTATTATTTTGCGCAAGTACATAATACTTTCATTTAATGAAATGTCATTATTTTAATTATAAGTTTATTTACCTTGTATATATTTTTTAACTCTGTGTACTCTGTATCCAAAAAAGAAAATAAAACAACAAGAAAATGTTTTTTTATCCGTTTACAATTCAATTAAACAACTGTCGTTAATAAAGTACCGCAAACGACTGACTGATGGTAATATATGGTTGGTTACGACATTTAGGAGCTTGTTTTTAAAAAGAGAAACAACAACAACAATAAAAAAATAATGCTTTTTATGATATATTATCGTAAGAATAGGATAAACAGAAGCTTACCATCCACAAACAGCTTAAAAAGCTCAACACAACAAGTAACGTAAACTAATGATTTATAACCAAATAATAATACCGTTAACTTTAACTTAATGTTGAATAAAAATCGTTATTTACAAAACATTATTTAAAATGCAAACTCTATCAATCAAATGCAATGTTAGTGTAATATAAAAAATTAATATATTCCTTCAGTCCAAGTATTTGTCCATGGGTTTGTATTTGTAAGTTTTGTTTTGAAAATTCCTAAAGAATTAAATATTATAAAATTTACCGTTTTGCCATGATGATTGATTTCTATTCTATTTCTATCATTATTTAATACCTTCCACCAAAGATGGTTGGCATACCAAATATTGCCACACCCACTTTTAGTATGTACATCTATCTTGCTACTTGAATTTGAAATCACCGACTCAGAATTATGATATTTTAATAATTTCCAAATGTTGTTTCTTTATAAATTTCACTATTATAGAAATTTTATCTTTAAGTGACATTTTAACATTGATAGATTATGAAAAACATTCAAGAGTGTGTTTGTATTAAGATACAAAACCGTTATGTTCTTATGGGAAAATTCCTTAAACATATGTGGAAGGTATTTAAATGAAATTGACATTAAGGAAAAGGGAGGGAGGCTGAAGGGATGAACAATTTGATACCCTACAGACACTTGCTGCCCATATCTATAAAACCCGCAAGGAAGTGTTTCCTCGACCCATTTTTATAATTTCTTATGCATTGTTTCACTTAAAAATGTTTAACTGTGAAAGCTGAACAAAAAAAACAACAACAAAACAAGCGACGCATGAATGTGTATGAACAATAAATAATATTTCATGAAAATCGATTTATAAGCATCCAAAAAGAATTCGTTACACACCAAGTACAGTACGGGCGAAAGACACATGCACTTTCTGTTGTTGCCGACCCCCAATAATTGCAGAGTAAAAGCGAATGTTAATTTATATGTAAAGTATTTTGTGGCCATATGTGAAAGTGTAATTGTTTGGCGATAGATGGCTGCCTGTCTCCCCGTTTGCCCGTTTGCCTGCTTGCCCGCCCGGCTACAATAACCAATAACCGGCTATTGTCAAACTAATCATATACTTACGTGTATTATTCGCATGTGCTGTTTTGTTGTTGTTGTTGTTTCTCTCTCTTTTAACATCATCTGCATACAAATACTGTCCGTATGTCCGTATGATAAAAGCTAAGTGCTTGATATTATAGAGTGGAGGAGGGTGGGGGAGTATATTTATGAATGCGCTAGTAGTAGTACAGTTATATAGCAATTTATCATTACGATAATTTCGTTAGTGCGTTCGGTATAATTCGTTGTGAGAATTCATGATATTGTGCGATTTTATGAGCATTTTATGCAATTCTAGTTCAATATAATGCTTACACCCTACCATTCAATTCAATTAAGATTTGAAGTATATTTCGTTCTAAACTGTCGGATTAAAATTTATTTATCAAACGGAAAAATTGTGTTATGAAAATACAGGAGATGGACAATATAATATGAACACCATACACAAAGACTTTCGCAATTGAAGTCCTTTCACATTACTTTGTTCCTCCCCTGTGTATATAAGTACTGTTTTCAATTATGTACCAAAAAGGGCATGGTTATATAATAATTATTAAATACAATTTTTGACTATGTTTAAACGTATGGTAGGTACTACATAAACTACACAAGCATAATGGCACGCCTACTTTTTGTATATAGATGTGGAGGGTATTTAAAATTTGGCCACATTTAGATTTTTTACTTGGGTTTTTTCTCTTTCGAACTTGTCATGCCGGGCATGATTATGTTTTTCCGAAAGCAAAATGAGTTTGTGTGGTGCTGTGTGGTGGTGGTATGGTTTAGAAAGAAGAAGAAGAATAATAACAACAACAACAACAACAACAATAACGGCAACAATGTTTTATAAGTGTTTCAAGTAAGTAAGTGAGTGTTTGTTGAACTTTCAGTTTCGATTTGGAAATTTCGATTTTTTTTTCGAACAACATAAATCACTTGTTATATATATATATATAGAAATAAATAAATGTATAAAAAATTGTTGACTTTGATCTTTATCCAAGTCTAACAATTTTTTGGCAAAACAAACCTCAACGTTAAGTAATTTGTTGTCATTACAATGTTGCCTACAATGAATAAATTAATCACTCAATCACATATGTATGATGTGCGTTTGCATACCCATATATATATATATTTAATTCGTTTAATAAAGTTCATTTTAAGTGTTATGGTGAATATGTTGTAAATCTTGTTTAATGTTTAGAATGAACTTGATTTTGTTTTAGAGAAACTTTAAATATTTTTTCTACTTCATGTTACACAATCTCTTAGAAAGTGGTTTAGAAAAGTATTCACCCTAGATATATTTTCACATAAACAGCACATAAGGTTGGGGGTTATGCTAAGTTTGTCATTCCATTTGCAACACCTAGAAAAATGCGTCAGAGACCCTCAATCGGTCAAGATCCACGCCCATAATCGACAAAAATCTACATATTTACCACAAAAATTGATCTATGAACTGGAAATTTGGTACACACATTAGTAGTTATCCTATCCATCAATGTGTCAAAAATAGACGTGAAATCCACAATTTACCAAAAGCCATACTCAACGTAAAATTAGAGGGCGTCATTAATATATCTGCCACGACCACCGTTGCAGATGTGGAGGGTGTTCAAGATTTGGCTTAAACTAAATTTAGTTTTCTTACTTGTTGTTATTAATATAAAAGGAAAGGCTTTACAAACGTACCGGGCTAGGTTAGAATTATTTCCTCATCACATATGAAAGTTAAAGTAAAGTTGAAGTAAAGTTGAAAATTATAAACAGTCGAGTTTTAAATATTGCAACAATTCTGATAAATAGAGAATATTATATATAAATGGATTATTTTGAAAGTTTTCATTTCGATTTAGTGATTTTCAGAAAACTAAATATAAATAGTGCATAAAAAAGAAAATGTAATCATTTCATGACGTCAAAGTTTCATAAGTTAATGCTCTTTGACCTTTCAATTATAAAAAACAAATTTTGTTCCGAACGCTTCTATATTTTGGCTGTTAAACCGATTTTTCAATTAACGGACGTATGGACAAAATGCATTATTTTATACAGAATATAATACAAGCAAGATTAGACCAGATCAGATAGTTTGTAAAATTTAATAAATCACTAAATTACACACGTGGGCGTGCCCGGGGAGGGGGTATATTTTTAATTTTGCTTTTCCATTTTAAAAAAAAACCTAGAAGCAAACATTGCCCTAAAAAGTATTAGAAAGGTTTTTCAATAAGGACATAACAATTTTGTATTTTGATACACATACAAGCAAAAACCAAATTCAGTTTTTTACATTTTTGAATCATTCATTATTTTTGACTTAAATTCTCAAGATTTATTTGTTTTATTTATTTAACCAGAATGGACTGCATTCCGGCATCATTAACTACTCATCACATACAATTCTTCCGCTTATTTTTTTTCAATTTTTTAACCCCTCTCCTTAATAACTGCTATGAAAGCGATTGACCTCTTTTAATGACTTGAATTTTTGTTTTATCTTTCGTTTGCTTTTTCTGTTGTTTGTTCTTTTTTTTTTCGTCAGTTGGTGTTAAATATATACATCAATGTAATCGGTCAGGATCGATTTTTTAATATACTACAACTTAAAGTAAACAAACATTATATGGAAAAGTGGTCTAAAAAAGATCCGATAGGGTTCAAATTTGGTTTAGTTAAGTAATGGTTCATCTTTGGGTTCACACATGGCTTTATACCAAATTTCATTGAAGTATGGACAGACAGGCGGACATTTATATTTCAATTTTGAACTGATCGTCACAATTAAAAATGAGTGATGAATTTACCGTTTAAAAGTTACAAACAAACGCCCAAAATTAATATACTCCTTGTCGGGTATAGTAATAATAGTGTGTGTGTGTGTGTGTGTGTTTATAATTTTTCGTAAAATTACAAGAATGTAAGTTTTTATGATTTAAAATCAATAGACGGTGTTTTTGATGTTGTTGTTGTTATTATTATTACTATTATTATTTACACCAGCGCTTCTCAAACTTTTCGAACTGCAGATCTTTCCTAAGGCATAATAATTTACACTGAACCCCAATGGTTCGGAAATGCGTGTATGTGCCAATTGAGGCTGCGGGGCTGCGGGGCCCACTTTGAGAAACGCTGTTTTTTTACAATCATCTTTACAATCTTCATATTATGAGCGAATCCCATTTATCTTCATATGCCGCCGTTTGGTAATTCATTCCACACTTTAAAATACAGTAACCACAGCAAGTGACAGCATACTAAATATATGGCAAGTGTTTGCAACATTCTTAAGCGAATAAAATATTCATTCAATTATTTTGTACATCTAAAGATAGTGGTTTCGTGTAGATATGAAAAAATCCAAATCGATCATTTTACCTGAGAATGTTATCAAAATTTCTATAAATTGTTTAATTTTTAGCCATTATTAGTGCCTAAGCGCTGGGTATTATAAATTCCACCCAAACTGTAGGTAATTGTTCTTTGTTTTATGATTATGTATGTAATACTGTATGTGTGTATAAATGTATGCGTTGTGTGTGTATTTGTGGTATTTGCCGTGACCGTTGTGGTCGTTGTCGTTTTCCAAAAAACTTTTAAAAGGAAAATTAGCTTTTGTTTTATTGCCAAGGAAAGGAAAACGAGTAACTTTCTCTGCATCAAAATTTATTTACCTACAAAAGTCACTTACACACACACACATATATATATATAATAAATACTTGAATATAATAAACAGTTTCACCAGATTCAGAATCGTAAACACGCAACACAACAGCATTAATGGCTACGTATGCCATATAACAAAAAAAACAGAAAAAAATATTGTTGAAAAAGAATTTTTTCTTTCTTCATAACCCAAACATGTAATATAGGGTGCGAACGGTATTTGAAAACAAATTGTCATTAAAACTAATTCGTTCACACTTTTTTATGGCCCTTGAAGGCTTTGAGAAGCTTTCGTCATCAATCTCTTGTACTTGTTGGACAAATTGTGCATTGTTCTCCAGAAATTACATTCACATATATGAGTACCCTCAAATGCCGTACGCACCCTGTACATACATACATATACACATACATGTATAGGTGTGTATGTTGAATGTTGAAACAAGTGGAAATGTTTTATGTCTGGATCAAAGGCGTGTCATTTAATACCCTAATAAAAAATATCCACAATCGGGTATTTTTATATCCACCATCACCTTACGATGACATGGGTGGTATAATGTTTTTGTTTAAATGTTTGTAACTAATCCCACCCTTTCAACTGGAATGAGTGTAAAAGAATTCCTTGTGGCATAATTTTGAACAAGAGTCACGATCATATTTCTTAGTCTTCATGTTACGTAGGCAATAATGGCACAACCATATGAACCAATTAACTTGAATTGTTCATGATCATCATTCTGATGTTATTTCAGTCTCTTTTCCTATATAATACCAACAATATTTCGTTGTCCTCGGTGGTCATGTAGTGAACGCACTGTACCCCCTTTTCAATGCATATTCTCATATAGTCTCACACATATATTGCTTTTGTATTAATGAATATGTTTTTTGTTCAAAGGAAACCCTTTTTGTTTTCGTGATATATAATTTATGCAGCAGTTGATTGACCCATGGGCAGATCTAACCCAATTTATGTGTTTGCTGTGGTTACCGGCACAGCATTAACAATGTGCAATAATTCTGACGATAATTGGCGGTAGATGGTAGAGAAGAGAAAGACAATCATAAACATAATGAACAAGTAACAAGTAAAAGCAGGTATACACTGAACACTCAACTCTCCATTTATATGATTCTTTTTAATCAAAGGATTTAAAAATTGTTGTTTTTTTATACCCTCTACATAAGGTGGGGAATATACCAAGTTTGTCATTTCATCAGAGAACCTACAAAATATACATATTCTTGACCAGATACAAAAACTGAGTTGATTTAGACATTTATGTCCGTGTGTCTGTCTGTTTGTTGGAATTTTTATGCACGTAGATAGTTATTTAAAATGGGCAAAATAGGCCCACTATCTATAAAAATCTATTTATCTGAAAAATTGACACGGGTTTAAAAAAAAATCGTTTAAATTGTTTTCGCGTAAGTGAAGAGTTCAATGTACTTGGGCAAATATTCAACATATACAATTATAGATTGTTTTTTTTTCTTTCATGTAAGAAATTTTTGAGAAATTTCACAATTTGTTCACAACTCAAGAACATATTTATATGTGTACATACATGCCACGTTACATATCTGCATATAGAATGTTAACAATGAAACAAGGATGTCAAGAAGTAAATAAGCTTCAGCTAACAACAAAAAACGGACATACGGACACACGGACGTATATGTTTAGAACGATTCAGTTTTTGATGTTGTTCAAGAATACTCTTTACAGTCTGTGACGCCTCCTTTTGGGTACTGCAAAGGAATAACACTTATCTTAGTATATCCTTAGTATCTTAGGTGCGAGGATATAAAAATAATCAACATTTTACCATAATCTGATGTGAACCTAAGCTTGCTTAAGTTAAGTGGAATCCATGATAACAATTGTTTCTGTTATACCCTCCTTTGGAGTAATGAATCTAAACTCAGTTAAGTATTACATTTGGGAGGAAACAGCAGAGACTGTAGAGGTTCTAAAAAATTAATTTAAAGCTTCGATTTAATAATGTCCGTATGTCCATATGTCTTAAGTCACATATCGTGTACATTTATGAAGTACATACAAATATTGAATACATTTTTTCATAATTCTTTATAATTAGATTAAATTAAATTAAATACATTAAATTTAAAGAACGGACGCAAAACATTGCTTTTAAAAAACCAAAATCAACAAAATGCTGGAAAAAAATACTTTCTTGCACCATCCTATGTATACACATATTATGTATGTATGCATATATGTTTGTGTGCATATATTTATATGTGTGTTTTATAAGTTCGTGTAAGTGATCAAAACACGACCGATCATTACCATTGCTAATGCTGCTGTTGCAGTTGTTGCAATTATTATTATTATTGTTGTTGTTGTTATTATTATTGTTATGTTTGACCGTCTCTGCTCTGTCATTAACGTTATTATCATTTTGACATCATTGTTACATACTAACAACTAAACATACATACATACATATATATATGAGGTATATAAGTATGAGTATGGAATATGGAATTGTACTGGTGCTCTCACTTAACAAGTACAGAATGTAAAACTACTTCATTTTAACGGCACCAGTATAGTAGGTACATGAAAAAAAAAAAAAAATTGAAAAAATCCCCAAATGTACGAAAATATTGTACGTATGTGTGTGTGTGTGTGTTAAGAGACTTTCTCATTTCCATTGAAACCATATACACATCCATTCAAAAATAATGCAAAAAAAATGCACAAAATTAAAAAAAACCCACCGCCGAACGAAAGTTTGAACTCTGTAGTAGTTAATAATATGAGTGTGTATGTACGGTTTTTGTTTTGTTTTTGGCGTTACTCATGTTCATATAAAAGACTATCTATGTATGTAGGTAGGTTCTGCATGTGCTGCATTAAGCATACAATGTTGCTGCTGCACTCACGTGCATACAATTGTTTCACTTTTTTCTTAATTTTCTAGAGATGCCCGCAAGTAATGTAAAGTAAGGTAGAGAGTGGTACCTGTTCATACGATGGCGGCATAATCTGTATGTGCGACTGCCAAATATATCAAGTAGCTGTTCTGGCATTCTGGCCATAACTACAGCAAATGAAAAAGAAATCTACTATATAGGGAGGGGTACCCAATCTCACACACACAGACGCACACATGCACGTGTACTACAAAAGAAATTTTCATATAAACATACTAGACACGAACATAATAGAAAGAAGGTTAAAGCAGATTTTGGGGACACTCAAAGTTAATAAGCCAACAGCCACGCCCACAACCTATTTATCTACTACAAAAAAATACTTATAAAGTTGAAATTGGGTACATATGTAGATGAATAATTACCCCATTCATTATTGTACCAAAAATGGGAATGGTCGGTTAATAGATACGCCCACAATTTTACAAAAAACCTTATAAAATGTAATACGTACATTATTAGGGGGCGCAATAAAAAATCTGCTACGCCTACCACTTGTAACTATATGTGGATTTTATTTAAGATTTCGTCTAATCCAAATTTAGTGCAAGCCAAAATATTTATTACAAGTTGATTGCTACAAACAATGCTTGCAGTGATCATTTGAACGAAATTCATGATTAAATATAACATATCTGGTTGAACTCAGAATAAATTTCAACCAAATATATTAATTATTCGGTATTTTATTTATAATATGAAATTGTTATGTTCTTATTGAAAAACTTTTTACGTTAGATTTGGCGTACACGCACGTACCGGCAGTTCTAGTATTTATATGTGAGTAAATGAATATTTTCTTGTATTAAATTTTTTGAAACCTTACTGCTATTGTTTTTTAATTAGATGTAATTTAATTTATCGCACATTTTTTTCTTGTTCTTCTTCTTTCTTTATACCATACAACAACCTAATGAAATCATGTCATATGATGTTTTTTTGTTGTTGTTTGCTTAGTTGGTTGCTTTAATACGTTTCAACACTTTCCGTCATCCCTTCTACATGTGTGTGTAATACTGCGTCTGTCATTATTTTCTCTGTGCCAATTGATTTAATTGAAATTAATTCTCACGAACTCATTTCTTTTTATTTGCTTGACATTCATACCGAGTATCTGTTACTGAAGCACCGCCAAGGCGATATCCGAAATTATTTATTTATTTAAATTTAATGAGATAAGTGTTTATGTGTATGTATGTAGACATGTACGATTAAATGTTATGATAAGGAGATGAAATTGGTGCGTATTTGTGGTTTGTGGTTGAATGGGGATTTTCTGTTGATTCAATTAATTTTTTGTTCTTTTTTTTTTCTTGATCTTTTGAAGCATGCGTGTACAGACCTTCACACATTGTTGTTGTTAAGACAGGCGGATATCTTTAATACTTTTTTTTCTTTAATAATTCATTTTTCATTTAATGATGATAATGATGAGAAACTCATCATTAAATAATGAGTCTCATCGTTTTTTGACTGACTATGACTAATGATGATGATGGTGGTGATGATGATGATGATACTAATCATTTGCACATTTGCTAGAGAGCGTTAAAATAATGAATAATGTTGATTTAATAATAAACTTGCAGTAATCAGAGACACTAATACATCAACGATACGGCACTTATCTTATTAAGAGAAGATCACTACTTAACTACTTATGTATGAATTATTATATTATCATAATAATTGAGATTGCGTTGAACACAATCACTTTCCATTTGTTTACTTCTTAGTTTATTAATCAATTGAAAAGTTATAAAGGGTAGAGACTGGATTTAAATGATGATTAATAGAAAAAAATCGTTGTGATCGAAAAAAAATTATATCGATCCCATCTAAATTTAATGAAATTTAAACATGTAAACAAAATTTTTACGTTTTAATAAATGAAAAAAATTAAAAGTTAAGAGATCGAAATTTTTAGTGATCGAAATTTTTTGAAATTTCTACATATACGTTTAAAATTTTATACAAAGCTATGTACAATCCAAATAACTCGGTTTACCACGTCCATGTATAAGTGTGGATTTTTATATGTTATTGATCGATGTGTTAAAAATGGGCTGCATCATAAATTTACCAAAAAAAAAAAAGAAATTAATTGGCGCCCATTTTCAATTTTAAGTTAAAACATAACATTGAACATACTCTGGCTAAAAGACTTCATCATATATGAGCCACGCCTTTTATGGTTTATGATAGTTTTTAACCGTTTTAAAAAGTGATTTAAATATTTACTGTTTAAACTCACATAAATAAGAAATTTGTTGTGGATAGTGTTCACTTTCATTATCTACCCCCCCCCCACGGTTCATCAATATTTGTAAGCCAACGATGCAACGTTAATGTTTAAACGGTAAGTCAAACCGCAGATGATTTATTATACACTTACATACACACAAAATGGTTTTTATTTTGACAATAAATACCAGCACAGTATAAATGTTTAATGAATGGTCACGCAAGTGGTTGTAAAATAAATTAACATTGGCAGCGAAAAGGCAAAAACAAAAAAATATGACAAATGAAAAATTTTCAAATGCACTTTGTGCTTTCATTTTTACAGTTGTTGTGTTACTGTGTGGTTTGGTTATCCATTTATTTGTTTTCCTTTCTTTTTATTCTAAGAAATGCAATGGAGAGGCTAGCTGAGCTCAGTGAAGGCATCAACACGCCAACAAAAATCAAACATACAAAGTTTCCATTTAACCGATGAATTTTGATTTTTTATAAATAATATTAACATCTAAATAGCTTAACCAAGTATGTTCAATGTTTAATACATATATTCGATGAAAATCCGATATGAATCCTAATTAATGTAATTAGTTTTATAACATATTTATAAATAAGTAGGGAATCTAAATTCAATTCAATTTTTTCAATTTTTTTTGGCAGATAACTAGATTTATATTAATTGTGGGCGTTTCGACCACGCCCCTTCGATGTATGGGATAATTATACATATATGTATTAAATTTCAACTTTATAGTTAAATTTTTGTTGCAGATAATTAGTTTTTTGCCGATTGTGGGCGTGGCTCTTGACCAATTTTGCTTAATTTAATATAAACTAGATGTGTTTGTATGCTATAAAGTTCCAGTTTAATACATATCTCAAAATGTACCATATTGGGCATTTAAAAATATCCAGTTTGTTACTTAAGTCTTTTATATAAATAATCATTATTTTCTAAAAGTTTGCATCTTGAGTCTTTAATTATACATCTCTTATATTATATATAAGAAGATTACGCCTTTAAGTTTTTGATGATTTTATCTGACCTCAGGCATTATCTTTAGGAGAAGAATGTGCACATGTTTGCTGTCGTTCTTATCTGCTGGAATTTCCCTAATATATTAAAACTTTTTAATATTATTTATTTTTTACATATTTTTTGATAACGTCATCATTAGCATTACCAATACATGTAGATGCAGATGTTCACATAAATTGACATAAGACAATAACAACAGTACAAACATTAATTTTCTAATTTACATTTTTTTTTGCATTTTCACAGTTTCATTTTTGTAAAGTGGCACAATGATCAAATACCACCTGAATGTGTGTACAATATATAAATATGTATGTAATCACCCCTATGTAACCATAGATTGCGTTGCCAACAGTTTCCATACATATGGAAAAAATTTCTAGTATAAATGGGTTCATAGTTACGTGTGTATGTATGGCTCTGTATTCTATTATTTATTTATTGCATTTTTTCATATCTACTTCTCTACTTGTGTTTGGATAGATGCCTTTGGCCGCTGTTAAGTAAGTAAGAAGTTGAACACTGTTAACCCACTCTCGCTGTGAATGGAGAGGTATTCTTTAGATAAATATTTCAAGTAAATAAAAATAATAATTATTTACTTTCTATAAAATATTATTTACACATATACGCACTCACACTCAACAGCATGGGAATGAGCTCTAAAATTTATTATCATTCAATTACTAGATGGCGTTATATGCAAATCATTCAGTCTGTTTCTACGAAAACTTTGAACGTTTATATCACGGAAACGGTAGCTTTTATAGATGTGAACATTTTTCCAGCCCATTTTCTAAATTCGATGAAATAATTAATTCAGCTTTCAAACAAAGTATATTATGTAGGCGTGGCACCACCCATTTAGTGAATAAACGAGAAATAATATTGAAAAGTCCTTTTCTAAGAATGGATGACTTTCTTAACGTCTGTGATATCACTTAGAGAAAGAACTTATACATTATAACGTGTGTGTTTGTGGTGGTGCAGAAGTCAACCCTTTATTTCTGTACAAATCCTCTGGAAATTGCTCTACTAAATACATTGATTTTTGCATTGAATAACTTTTTCTTAGTTTAATGGTGCCTGTAAAGAACGAACCTTTGTTGTTGAGTTTTATGCTTTTTATGTGTGGTAAGTGTAAGTGCATACTTTGTTTAGTTGACTTTCTAACCAAGCTTCACCTAAAGTGTAAGAAAAACCTTTGCTAGAATGTCTCTCTGTATACATGTGTGCATGGGCATGTGTGTGTGTTTATGAATTATTTCCTTTCATTTTTCATATACCGTTTAATGGTTTCATGTTAAGGCTTTTCTCATGACATTTCTGCGGTTCAGTAGAGTGAGAGCAAGTAAAACTGGTGGCAACAATACAACCGCTCGAACACATATACATATACGTATACATTATATATATAATGGGACGTTTCTACAACAGTTTTCACTTTTATAAAACTCATTAAAAGACATGACCGTGTTACAATAGTACCCACTAGATACTGTACACATAACATATGTTTTTTATTATTATTGTTGTTGTCATACATTTATTGTACCCTGCACCATTTATGGCAAAAATGGTATATTATATTTGTACGGATGTTTGTAACTGCTAAACAGCAAATGTTACAGACACGTTCAATTATAGCAATTGCTTTAGAATCGATTTAACCATATCCGTCTGTCGGTCGGTCTATTCATGTAATTTAATGCTTAAGCTACTGCAAGCATTTGTTGAGATATTTCAATGAAATCTGGTACAAGAGCATGTAATAGCTCTGCGAAAAAGCCTATTCAAAATAAACCGGATTGGATCATTTTAAGAACCCCTGTCCATAGAAGGTTTTATTTTAATGGAAGCCTTTTATGACAAAAAATCGCAATTATAAATATTTTTTGGTAAAATTTGGTGTAGAACTCGATGTATAAAATTGGAGAAGGCGCGTCTATGACCGAAGCGCGTGGCGTTCTCTTTTGCAACAGGCCAAAGACCTATACAGGTTGTAATCGGCCAGTAATGATGATGATGAAGTGGTGTAAGGTATGAAATGGCCAGGTTTAACCGACTGTAACATGTTCACTTGTTATTATGAATGTGTATATGTGTGTATATGTGTACGTGTAACACGTCTAAAGATTTGTAATAATAACCTAGACATACACACAAACAAACAAACAATATTTATGCATTCAGAGCATAATTTTTATACACACATACATACACACATAAACGCAAATGTTCACGTAACGCTAACGTGTGTATGACCATTAGCACCGTACAATACAGCAAAATGATCTTCATCATCATCATCATTCGCTATGAGCTGAACGTACCTTTATAGACACAATTATATCTTGTATACATATATAGGTATACGTATACCATACACGTACGTAAGTATCTATCTTGGTTTTTTAATTATCGACGTAATCATGATGGTCACTGTAAACAATTCATGTCGATTACTATTCGTTACCAGTTTTTTTTTTAATCACTTTTTTTCTTTCCTTTCTTTCTTTCTGTCTTTCCTTCTTTCAGGTATTAAAAGCGCGTGTTATAAATTAAATCGTGCACATACTTATATAAACACGCTTAAGTGATATGATTTAACTTTCCAGCTTTAGCTAAACATACAAACATACACATACCTATGCATGGAGGAGCATAGTGATATAAAAGAAAGCATCCGAATTACGTGAAACAATGTTTTTTTTAAATTTATTTATTTTTTCTCTGTTTTAATGTTTACACGTAATTATTTGTGAGATTAACTGCATTTTTTTTATCTTTCACGGCGATAATGATTTAATTTGTGTCACACATAAACACACGCGGAACATAATATAAAAGTTTTGTTAAATTATTGAAAAAATTTTATATCAGTATAAAATCGAATGCTCAACCAAAAAAAATTTTGCGTTTAATATTGTCAGTGAGCTTTAAACTTGTTTATAATAAAAATGTTAACTTTAAAGGATATTTCAACGTTATTAGATGGTAAAATATTTTTAAAGATGCGTTTGTATTAAAATACAAAATTGTTATGTTATTATTGAAATATCTGTTACAAATAAAGTATCATGTATTAGAAAGAAAAAATCTTTTAAATTAAATAAATTTTATAAATTAATTACACTAAATAGTGAAAGAAAAGTTATGGTTTTAAGTAGGAGTGAATACTTTTTAGGTAGTCTTGCAAAAATGTAGCAAAGACCTGAAAGTTTCATAGTTCGTGCTACAATTAGCAAGGAGAACACATCGAATAAAGGATTTGGGGGGGATTTTATCCATTCCAATGTAAAATGTATTGTATTCATATTCAGCATAAGGATTTTAACTGTCAAATCGTTAACATAAAACCAGGTATTTAACTGTACGCCGGTCACGTATGTGCAGAGCACTTGCTGTAACATGTGTGATATGGAATTTTTGATGATTCATGTACATATAGAATGAACGATAAAGAAAAAAGAAATAAATAACTAATGCTTAGATGCTCATCAATATTTATACGTTTGTATATATGTACAAGCGTGTGTTTTATGTGTTTATACATAAACAAGAACATTCGTTGGCCTTTTAAAATACACCTCTTACATATGTACGGATGTATGTATATAATATATATTTTATGTATATTTTTTTATACCCTCCAAATAAGGTGGAAGATATACTAAGTTTGTCACTCCTTTGGCAGCACCCCAAAAGGAAGAGTCAAAGTATATTCTGGATCATCATCAAAAACTGAATGTCTGTGCGCGTGTCTGTCTGTCTGTGTATTTTTGGCGTTCTCATCATTGTAAATTTTGAAATATTGAAATTTGTACTTTTAGTTACTGCACGCTATTTAAAATAGACAAAAACGATGAAAAGCCACGCCTTAATCGCCAAAACAAAACATTATAATACAATACATATAATCTGCCTCAAAAATTGACTTTTGAAATTGGAATTTGGTATACTTCATTGATGTAACAAAAATGGGCGTGGTCATATTTATCTCTCATAAAAAGTGAACTTTGGTATACACAATTATCCCATGTATCGATATACCAAAAAGTAGGAGTGGTTGTAAAACATAAACGCCCATAATTTACAAAAAATCGTAATCAATGTAAAACTCGACTTGGAAGCTCTGATATGTAATACATACACTATTAGCGGGACGTAATCATTTACCTGCTACGCCCACTGATTAAATATAGTAGAGAAGGGTATTTAAGATTTGTTCTAAGCCAAATTTTTTACTTGTTTACTCTACAGTAATATGTGTGTGTTTTATACACACATAACATCGACGCGCTGCGTGTGTATATATGTGTGCGCCTTTGTGTGTGGTTTAGCACTTTAAACAAGTGTATAAGATGGTTATTTAATAAAGGTACCGTTACTTTTCATGTGTAAAAACTTTCAGCCATTCCGCTTGTTTTTTTTTTCGTTCACTAAGCTTTCGCTTCTTCTTATACTTCTTCTTTTATTTATGTTTCCATCTCTTTGACCAAAATTACTTGTGAGAGATCTGCCAACAACACATATTTTATATACATACACATGAGCATACAGAGCATTTTTCAGTGCATACCACACACACACATATATATGTATATGCTTACATATATCTCATATGGGTTATGCGTGTTATGTGTACATACTATGCTTGCATGCCACAAAAACGTTATTTAAACATATTTTGCAAATAAAAAATAAAACAACAATAACAACATCAATAATTTCTTGTTGTTGTTGTTGTTATTGTTGAAAATGACTTGAAGCATATATTATACGGACATGGTTAAATCGTTTCAGATTTTCATTCTGATTCTTACAGTTGCAAACATTCGCACAAACTTAATATACCCTTTGCACATGGGGTATAGGGTATAGACATTTTCAAAATGGATAATTTTCTTCATTTGAAAACTTATTTCAAAATATGCTGTTATGTGGGTGCATAGGTCTTTAAAATAAATCGATCTGGTTCATTTTCAATAGTGACTGTGCTTGGCCCAAAATATATATTTGTGTTAAATAATAACAACAAAAGAATGTCTCTTTAGACGGACATGTTAAAAGCGCTTTAGTTTTTGTTTCTAACCTTAACCCGAATTAGTAGACATTTTTTTAAACTCTTTAGAACTGTCTTCTGTGTTGTGCCAACACTTTAACATATTTAATATATTTTCCATAACAATATATGGAATATATAAAGAAGAGGAAGATTGTTGACTCGCGTGTAATATTTTGTGGTGTATAAGAAACCACAAGGGAGTTATTGTTTGTTTTGGTTTGTGTGGCTATAAACAAAGTGGAATGTCTATCTGGCTAGCTGTCTATCTGTCTGCCTCATGGCGAAGGTGATGGTCATAACGAAACTGCCTGCTACTGATCTCTGTATATAAGCGCTTGCGTGCTTTTATATATATGTATGTGGCTGCAATGAAAACGTTTAAATGTTTGTTAACGCATTATAACAATAGAACACACACACGCACATATAACTGTCTTGGTAGTTGAAGAAAGTATAAATAATCCAACTTTAAGCTTTAGCAACTTAACCAACTCTTAGTTTTAAGTCTCTTGGAAAGAACAAATGAAAAAAAGTAAATTTGGCTTAAAACAAAACTTAAATACCCTCCATTTTTACATAAAAATAATGGGCGTGGCAGGTATATGATAACGCCCTCTACTAGTATATGTATTATGCAACAGCTTGCAAGTCGATTTTTTTGTAAATTGTAAGCGTACCTGTTATCCGACCACGCCTATTTTTGACCCATTGACGAATGGAATATTTATAAATATGTGTACAAAATTTCACCTTCTAAGCTCAATTTTAGTGGAAAAAAATAAATTTTTTTGTCGATTGTGGGCATGGCTTTTGATGGATTTTGTTCAATTTAAATAAAGATCCGCGTGAGGAGTGAATATTTAGAATTGTGTGACCGTGAGAGTAACAACAACAGATAAACGCAGGGACAGACATAACTAGATCGACCTAAATGTTGATGCTGATCAAATAAATATAATTTGTACAGTGTCTGATGCCTCCTTCAAGGTTGTCAAAATGGACAAATAAGATAAACTTATTACCTTAAGTGGAAGGTATAAAAAGATATGATATAAAGATAGAGAGAAGATACCATTCACTAATAGTTATTTGTGAGTTGTTTGGTTTTTGAATTTATCAACTGTTGATAACTTGCCACACATACAGACCTACACCTACACATAGTTCTATTAAGTTAATAGAAAAATCGTATAAAAAAAAAAAAACAAGCAAACAGAAAAACGGAACCTGCCACCATTAATAGCTAACCGTAATCCATTGTATGGCTTCATTCATTTGTATTTAGAATTGTTGTTCATGTTATAGACAAATATTGGTTGGCCGCCACTTGGTCAACGGACAACATAGAGATGCTGGCTACAAACTGAGAAGGTGTAACCTTCCCTCAACATCAACCCTGTGTTACTCTCTTTTTAGTATTACTTTGTCATCTCTAACTTACATACACACATATATATATTCTGTATCACTGTCGTGTGCTTGAATCGTTAAAAAGTTGTCAATAAAATAAAAAGTAAGATTAAAGCTTCGCTTTAACCTTCACATGGTGCCGAAACCCGAATTCGTTTTTGAGGATTAATTAAAACAGTTCCATTAACTACAAATATTGTGCAAAAAAAAAATGACACAAAATAATTCCCAGGTACAAAACAACCTCGGAATAGCCAACTTCCTCCGGCCACCAAAACCACTTGCCGTAGAACACGACAAGGACATGGGCAAAGAGTGGAAGCTCTGGAGACAGCAATACGAGTATTACGAAATAGCCACCGAAATTACCTCAAAAGATGAAAGAATTCAAATTGCAACATTCATGTCAGCTATTGGCGTCACAGCAATCGAAATATACAATTCGCTGACAAATGAAAATCCAAACACTCTTGCGGAAGCAAAACAAATATTTGATGCATATTTTATGCCAAAGCCGAACGTAACATTCGAACGATATAAGTTTCACAAAATTACCCAAAAAGAAGGTGAAACCATAGACGAATTGATGACGCGGCTACGCCTACAGGTAAAAAACTGCGACTTTGGCAGTCTTACAGACAGTATTTTACGTGATCAGCTTATATTGGGGATAAAAAGCGATGTTGTACGCACAAAGCTCCTTTCCGAAGACATCACTCTACAAAAAGCACTACAAATATGCCAAGCCACGGAACAGGCGCAAAAACAAACTGCTGAAATCCATCAGGAGCAGGAGAAAAGCATTAATTTCGTCAAACATAGTGGTAAGGTCAAGACATTTGATTGCCATAAGTGTGGGAAAAACCATGCCGCTCGTGATTGTCCGGCATTTCGTCATGTCTGCAAAAAATGTAATATAAAAAATCATTTTGAAAGCATGTGCAAAAATACTAAAACAGGACCCACTAAAAACAAAGGCAACAAAAATCGAAACAAACAGGTCGCTGCTGTGTATGATAACACCCCTGTACTTATGGGTGATGAAGTTTTTATTGGCAGCATTGGTCAACATAAGTCACCAAATACAGACAAATTTAATGAAATGGTCGAAATAAATAATCAAAAATTCATCATAAAATTAGATACAGGCGCACAATGCAATGTGTTGCCCAAAAGAATCGCAAATTCTGTAAAAGCTTCAATTCGTCCATGCTATGTAAAACATTTGATTGCATTTGGCAATTATAAATTAAAAGTGATCGGTGAAACCACATTAAAATGCAAAACGTCTACACAAGATGCAAATATTAATTTTAAAATTGTTGATTCTAATGTGAATCCTATACTTGGCGCTACCACATGTGAAGCATTACATTTAATACAAAGAATTAACACGATCGATTTGGACCAATCTTTATTTGAAGGTCTAGGCTGTATAAAAAATTTCGAATACGATATAGATTTAGTCGATAATCCTAAATTTGACATAAGTGCAGCCAGGCGAGTACCTTATAAAATTAAGCAAGAAGTGCGTGACGAATTGAATCGTATGGTAGAATTAGGTGTTATCGAACCAACATCAGAACCGACACCAGCCGTCTCACCAATGGTTATCGTAAGGAAAAATAATAAAATAAGAATATGTATCGATCCGACAAGCGTCAACAAAAATATTCAACGTCGGCATTATCCGATGAGTACATTGGATGAGATAGCAGCAAACCTTCAAGGTGCCAAATATTTTACCGTACTAGATTGTGTCAAAGGATTTTGGCAAATTCCTGTAACAAAACGGACTCAAAAAATTTTAACGTTTAGTACTCCGTGGGGTAGATTTTCCTGTAAAAGGTTACCATTCGGAATTAGTGCAGCCCCTGAAGTGTTCCAAGCTGTTATGACTAAACTGTTCTCGAACCAAAAGAACGTTAATATTGCTATGGACGATATACTTATTCATGGTAAAACTGTTGAGGAGTTACGCTCTACCACAAATAAGGTATTACAGATCCTAAAGGAAAACGGTCTTAAGCTTAACAAAAGCAAATGTTTATTTGAACAAAAATCTGTAAAATTTCTTGGACATGTACTTAGCGCTAACGGCTTAACAGTAGACCCTGATAAAGTTGAAGCATTAAAGAGGCTCAAACCTCCAAACAATAAGAAGCAACTGCAGAGGCTTTTGGGAAAATTTACATATTTGAGCAAATTCATTAAGAATTTTTCTTTGCTTACAGCACCATTAAGAGAATTGCTTTCCAAATCAACCAGCTTTTACTGGGATACAAATCAACAACAAGCTTTCGATAAAATTATTAAAGAAATATCAACGCCTCCAGTATTAAAACTGTACAATGTAAATGAAGATGTGAAATTGCAAGTGGATGCAAGTTCGTACGCATTAGGTGCAGTTTTGCTTCAACAAAATCAACCAGTTGCTTATGCTTCTAAATCGCTAACTGACACACAAGTAAGGTACTCACAATTAGAAAAAGAAGCATTGGCTATTAAATTCGGCTGTGAAAGATTTCACGAATATATATGGGGAAAAGACATAATAATAGAAACCGACCATAAACCGCTCGAATCAATTTTTGCAAAACCCATACATGCTACACCCGCACGGTTACAAAAAATCAGATTAAGTCTTCTCACCTATAATCCTAAAATTGTTTATATACCAGGTCTGCAACAAATGCTTGCTGATCCACTAAGTCGTGATTGTGTTCCATCATGCAATGAAAAGCAAGAAAAAGAATGTAATTTACAAATACAAACAGTTCTTGCCATTTCCGAAACACAACGAAATAAACTAAGCCAAAATATAAAAAATGATCCTATCTGCAAACAACTTATGTATTATGTTCAAAATGGTTGGCCATCAAACAAAGAAAAGATTCCACAAAACCTTAAAGAATACTGGAGCTATAGAAACGAATTATCAATTGATAATGATGGTATACTTCTTAAATCAGGCAGAGCATTTATACCAACAAAAATGCGGCCAGAAATGTTGAAAAGTATCCACACTGGACACTTCAGTTATGCTAAATGTACTAATATGGCCAGACATATAGTTTATTGGCCCAATATGGCCCGTGACATATTTAACTTTGTCAAAAAATGTGCAGCTTGCCAAGTCTACCAACGAAGCAACAATAAGGTTATCATTGGTAATAAAGTAATACCAAATCATGGTTTCGATATTGCAGCTACAGATATTTTTCATTTTCAATCTGATGATTATGTAGTATTTATAGACAGTTTTTCGGGCTTCCTCAAGTTCAGGAAATTAAACCATTTAAATACTACATCTGTCATAACGTTCCTCAAAGATATTTTTTCCTCATTTGGAACACCCTTGTGTCTTGAAAGTGATAATGGCCCTCAATTTTCCAGCGCCGAGTTTAGAGAATTTGCCTCTAAATGGAACTTTAACCACACAACAAGTTCACCATATCATCCAAGTGGTAACGGATTAGCTGAAAGAGCTGTACAAATAGCCAAAAATATGCTTAAAAAGTCCACATACGATGGAAGTGACGTTTATTTAGGGTTGTTAAATTACATGAATACTCCGAGAGGTAATTTGGGTTCCCCAGCACAGAGACTATATGGTCATGATATTCGTGGTGTATTACCAATAAACAAACAACAATTGATAACCACACAAACGGAAGAAATCACCCGTCATTTGGCATTTGAAAGAGAAAAACAAAAAACTTACGCAGATAGAGGCGCAATTGAACCAACTCTTTACCATAAAGGTCAACAGGTGTTAAGCAGAACCAACGTACATGAACCGTGGAAGCCTGCAACAGTTCAAAGTCAGGTCCATGACCGTTCTTATATTATCAAGAATGATGAAGGTACGTTATCACGACGGAACAGCATCAACATACGCTCTACGGAGGCCACAGTTTACAATACACCAAACGTTGTAGCTGAAAGGCAACAGGTTACTAATCAGCAGCAGGTTATTAATCAACCCGTTCAACTGCATAGTGATGCTGGCAATGCTACCGTTATTAATCAACCTTTAAGAAGATCACAAAGGACTCGAACTGCCCCTGTAAGATTGCAGTACGCTTGAAGAAAGGGGATGAGAAGGTGTAACCTTCCCTCAACATCAACCCTGTGTTACTCTCTTTTTAGTATTACTTTGTCATCTCTAACTTACATACACACATATATATATTCTGTATCACTGTCGTGTGCTTGAATCGTTAAAAAGTTGTCAATAAAATAAAAAGTAAGATTAAAGCTTCGCTTTAACCTTCACACAAACCAGCTAATGACTGAGCACGCCAACACGTCACTTCTGTTCATATGAGACTATAAATAAACATAATTGAAGATTTGATATGATTGTTGTTGTTGTTGTTGTTGTTGTATGTGTATATGTTGCGGTTACACCACCCCATATTATTTATGTATAATATATACACATACATACCTATATTTGTTATATGCTATGCCTCTCTATATGCACACACACACACACTCACACATGAGATGCTTTCTCATATGGAAACAAACCGCGCTTCAGGTTTAGTATTAAGTTTAAATTTGGCTTTAACTTTAACTTTGGCTTTGACTTTGACTTTGGCTCATGTTTGAACGTGTTTGTTTGAGTGTGCGTGAGTGTGTGTGTTTGAATATAATAAAACTTAGCCATGGCAGAGACTTTGAAGTTTTTTTGCTTTTTACCTCCTTAGCTACCCAAGCCTTGTATCAAACAAAAATCTTTCGTTAATGTTGACTCGTTATAACATACACACACACACTTACAACATTAGCGTTGTCGTTTATGTTATGTGTTTTGAATTATTTCTTTAAGTATTAAAACGCATAAAGAGAGTCAGTAGATTAAGCGAGTGTGTGGGTAAGTGAAAAACAGAGAGAGAGAGATCGTCTTTACATTATACCCCGTTGATGATATTGTTGTTGCTGCTGGTGCCACAGCTACTGCTACAACCATTGTTGTTGCTTTAGTTCTGGCCAACATCTCAACATCTCTCTGCTGTAGTGTAATACTACTGTAGTATGTAATAGGCTGTATGGACTGGCGGTAGCCATGACCATGGCCGACGGTTTCATGTGTGATCAACATGAAACAGCAGACAACAAACAGAGTTCTTAAGACCGCTTTAATTCAACTTCTCTTCAGTTGGCAGCTGACCGCCGTTCCGTGTAGACGTGTTTTTTCAATACAATGTCCGCCTTATTTTTTGTTTTGCTAAATATAAAAATTAAAATTGTCTTCCTTTGAAATTGCAATAAAAAAAATGTAAATTTTTTAAAATAATTTTTTAAATTAAAAAAAAACAAAACATTTTATAATTTTCTTTTTGTTAATGAGTTGGTGTAATTGGCCGGATAAGACTTTATATTCTTGTGTGTACGTATATCAAATCAAAAGCGGTGCTAGTGTGCTGAAGGAACAAAAAATTTTGAAATTTTGTGTTGTGTTCTTTTTTTTTTTATTACTTATTGGAATTAATAGAAATAACCGTGTCTGTGATATATTATTCATTGTGTGGCATTAATTGTGATTTCCAAAATAATTTGAATGGATTCCGATTTCATCGTTTCTCCTTGAAAGGAAATAAGTCTGTCAGTCTGTCTAATTGTAAACTGTTGCCTTGTAGCATATGGGTCACAGTTTATGAGACATATTTATGATAAATAACTAACTTAATGCAAGGAAAGGTCCTGCTGAAAATAAGCCGAAAAGCACACATTTTTATAAACATTCTTTAAACAAAAAATAAATATCAAGTCCATACGTCTGTCTAATCAGAATTGTGTTAAAAAGGCGATAGGCCACTAATTAGAATATATATTGATTTAAAGTTTTATAAAATTAGATCCTTAATAATTTTCTCTAAATATAAGATTAATAAAATAATTCTTATAATTCTTCAACTGTATTGAAATTAACCATAAACATTAGTCTCTCTAAGCATCCTTCCGTTCTTGTATTATTTCAATAAAAAGTAACGCAAAGATTTTATATAATATGAAAAGAGGTCGTACTGAAAATAAAATGAATTGTATTATATTTATACATACTCTCTAACTTTTATATAATAACTTAATTGTGTCCGTCACTCTGTCTATTCATGATTTTCTTTATACATGGTTTATAATGTTAGGTGAATGAAATTCATCATAAAGATACATCATTGAAAGAGAATTTGCACTATAAATAATTTAAATCAATCAAATTAACATAGATTAATTTTAATCTAATTATTTTTAAAAGATTTCTTTGTGCAACTAAGTATTAAAAATTGTTTAATAACCGGCTAAAAGTATACTTGTCTGTAATTAACTTTAAATTTTATTCAATTCACTGATTTATATTATGTATCGCTTATGTATTCTAATAAATTTCGAAATAACTACAAATAGCCTGAAATAAATCGGAGAAAAGTTACACTTCATTGGTAGTAATTTCTTAGCAGAATTACGGCCCAAGACCGAATGATAACATTTAATAGTTTTCGTATCGAGTATTCGACCACGCCTATTTCTGACACATCAACAATATATATGTATATCAAACTTCATAGCTAAATTTTTGTGGTAGATAAATAGATTTTTGTCTATGTCTTTGGGTGTAGCTCTTAACCGATTTATACAGCAATTTTATTGTAATTTAATTAGCATTGTTAGTACAAAATTTACATTTAATAGTTTTCGTATCGAGTATTCGACCACGCCTATTTCTGACACATCAACAATATATATGTATATCAAACTTCATAGCTAAATTTTTGTGGTAGATAAATAGATTTTTGTCTATGTCTTTGGGTGTAGCTCTTAACCGATTTATACAGCAATTTTATTGTAATTTAATTAGCATTGTTAGTACAAAATTTCTGAGGATATATCTTAAAATGTGCGACCGTTATAGTAACAGTGACTGTGGCAAAAGGTGGACAGATGGACATTTTGATGCTGATCGAGTATATATATACTTTGTATAGTCACCGATGCTTCCTTCTAAGTATTACAAATGGAATGACAAACTAAGTGTGCTCCCTCATCTTATTTAGAGGTTAGAATAACTTGGGAGTAGTGTTGGAGTAATTTTAGAGTTGGTTGAGCCTTGAAGTAAATTTCTAGTAAATTCTCAATTAATTAGAAGTTAAATTTGGCAGTTAACTCTAGTTAACTAGAGCGCTTCAAACTTTTTTTAACTTATTGGGTTAAATATAAAACAAATCTCAAATAATCAAGAATCCTGCAGACATTTGCCATCAACAGCATTAATAGCTATTAATAAACGATACAGAGATAGACGGAGACAAAGTGACAGAGTGAGAGAGGGAGTAGGAGAAAGAAAAAATTATTATTGCAGTTATTATTAATTATTTTTCTTTATAAACATCATACACGTTATAAACAAAAATTGGACCAAAGAATATTTCTTGAGGCAGGTTAATTGTTTGCGTTAACTATTCTTACAACAAAATGAAGAAAATGCAATAAATAGAGAGAAATTGAACATGATTGAAAGAAGTTAATGACATATGCTTAGTTAGTTAATTTACCCAGCTAAGCAAACACACACACACACACATAATAGATGTTCTTGTTTGTTTATTAGTTAGCAGTTCGTAAGTCAAATAGTTACACACACACGTACATATGTATATATGTTACATGCAATATTAAATATGAAACTGATGCAAGTGATATTTGCCATTTATTTAGATTGTAAGGAATTTTAAATTTAAACAAAACTATCAATCAATCTGCAGTTAGATAAAATTGTCCATACGTCTGTCTTCAATCTTTACGTTTTTTTTTTCTTAATTTTAGAGATGAACTAATAAAATTTATTTATTATGTGTGTTAGTTTAACAATGATTTTATGAAAAATCATAATATGCACGTGAACCTACAAGAGCTTTTTGTATGGAGGGTTCAGAGACCCTAAAGTCTATATATTCTTGATCAGCATCAAAAACTAAGTCGATCTAGATATGTATGTACGTGTGTCGACTTTTAAGATGATACATGATACCTACACTACTAAAGAGTGCAATAATATAACGGCCACGCCCACCATTTGTATGTAGATGTAGGAGGATTCGGCCCAAGTAAGATTTTCTTACTTTTTTTATTTAAATATGTGACTTAGGTCACTTACCTGAACAATGACATTTATTAGATTTGCGTGTTTTCGATGAAGGAAGTTTGCTTTGTTAACCTTAGCGTTTGTGTTTTTTTCTTTTTTTGGAATTTAATTGAAAATCTTTTCCACCATCATTGCTACTTTGGGGTAAACATTCTTTCAAGATAACATCACAGGTTGAGGTAAATGTGTGTGTTTTTTGTTTTTCTTCTTCTTCTTCTTCTTTTTATTACGTATTTTAGTAGATTTTTTAAGGATGTTTATGTTTTTTAGTAAAAATACAATAAAAAAAGAAAAGAAAAGAAAAATTAATGAATGTAAAATGTACAGTTAAACATTGAAGATTTACAACAACAACAACATCATGCATACATGCAGCAGTTTTCGCGGAAACCATTAAAACACTTTTAACAGCACAAAAATAAATCAATTTACACCAAAAAAAAAAGGAAAAAAAAAAGCAAATGCTGCTAACAACAACAACAACAACAATATTATACAGACATAAATCCTTTTCTTTTTAGCACAAAAGTATGCGCACACACATCCATACATTCACACTGTGTACCAGCTAGTATAACGAAATCAAACGAAATGTTATATACACACATACACATACACACACATATATATATATATATATATATATATATTTACCTGTGTTTGTTTGTACATTTTATAGTATATGCTAAATAAGTTAAGTGTTTGTTGTTTATGTGTTTGGTTATAAAGTAAACGAAGCTTTTTTTAAGAAT
This sequence comes from Ornithomya chloropus, assembly GCA_963971445.1. Taxonomy (NCBI): domain Eukaryota; kingdom Metazoa; phylum Arthropoda; class Insecta; order Diptera; family Hippoboscidae; genus Ornithomya; species Ornithomya chloropus. The sequence goes on from OZ020532.1 coordinate 5,394,852, forward strand.
AGAAGATTAAAAATAAAAATAAAAAACAACAACAACAAGAAAAGAAACTAACAGATTAAGAAGAAGAAAAGAAGGAGGAGAAACAAATGAGATGCTAATTAAATTTATGTTAAGTTACACACAAAGCACTTCATGAATACATGTATGTGTGTGTGTGTGTGTGTGTGTGTGTAAGAATATCTTTTCCTTGCACCGAATTTGAAATGCTTCTCACTAAATGATGTGTCTGGAAACTATACCTACTGTAACTGTAATATGAAAATATGGACGGACAGACGACACCATTATGTTTCTTTTACACCTACATAAAATGCATACGTCACATAAATGACGTTTATAACTTATCTCTAGCGAAAGACATTCATTACCTCTTAATCTGTTATCAAATAAGTAGAATGTTCGTTTTATGTAGGGGATGCGAAATTAACGGAACCATTAACACAAAGCTTCTTGTTCCTTAGCTGTACTGCAATATTCTTATGTTTACGTGTCTTTGCATATTTATGTGTTTTATTTTTTATTTTTTTGGTACTTAAAGTCCAGTCTGAGTCTGTAGAAAGAAAGGCAACACACGAAAATTGTTGTAGAACGATTTGCGAAAAAACAACAACAACAACAATAAAAAAAATGGATATATTTTTTCAGGGAAGAGTTCTGTTGCTGGCTGATGTGTTTTATGACTCGAGCAACTCATAAAGTTGTAAAGTAATCAGAGAAGCAACATAAAACAAAAACACAACTTTTTGATTTTCATCCATTCATACACAAACACACACATATATATGTATATACAGAGTAAACCATAAGGATGAACCTGATTGTAAAGCTTGAATATAACACATACACACATACACATACATATATATATATATAAACCGACATATGTTGAATATTTCGTTTTTAGTGAAATTTCGGGCCAGAAGTCAAGTGTAATTTGAAATGGCATGAAGACTGACTGCTACAGACCAGATCAGACCAGACCAGACCAAACAAAATAAAAGCAAACCAAACCAAACCAAATCATCATTTACAACCACAATAAGTCTGTAATTGTATTCATACAGCATAGATAGTGAATATGTAAAAGAATGAATGAATTATTTGTAAAGTGACTTAAGTCAATTTTTTAATAATTATTAAAATTTAATTATATTTAATAAGAGTAAACAAAATTCATTACTTTAAATTCTTTTTTTATTAATAATAATAAGAAAAACGGACTTGTATCACTTTACAAATAATTCATTCATATGTGTGGTTTTTCTGTTTTTCGTGTATATGTGTAAACATGCATAAATGTAAATATATTTCATGTGCAATCCTTTATTATTATTGTTGTTGGTGCAGTAGTTGTCTTCATTTGTTGTTGTTGTTGTTAATGTTTCGGTCGGTCCGAAATGACTTGTAATAAAAATTTGAAAATGTGCCGCAGTTTAGTGCAGACATTTAAATTGAGTGGCAGACAGCAGCCATTGTACAGTTAAATATAATTTCGCTCGTTTTTAAGCATATTACGATTTTTTTCTTGCTCTTGCTTTGTTTTGTATAAGTTTTTAATTTTTTTTTCGTTATTTTTTCTTTCCTTTGAAATGTTCTTAAAATTGTAATAGTGTGCGTGTGCGCGTGTATGTTGGGGTACATAATTACGTAATATGTACTCGCAACCGGCAACACAGGAAGTTTGTTGTTTAAGTCTTCTTTCTTTTTCTCTTCTCTCAGCGAGCAGTCTTTTGTTATTAGTTTGTATGGTTAGCCTTTAATAATATAAGAGGAAAAAAAAAAACAAGGGACAAAATTAAATTTGGCTTAAACCAAATTTTTAATACCCCCACATATAAATAATGGGCATGGCAGGTACATGATTAATTATGTATCACCTTGAAAGTAGATTTTTACTGATTGATTGTGGTTTTTTATAAATTTTAGACGTGTTTGTTATTATTTGATCCAGATCAAAAATATGTATATTTTCTACAGTCTCTGACATCTTTTTCACAGTGTTGCAAATGGTATAACAAACTTAGTATACCTTACCATCTTATATAAAGGATATAATAAACGAGTATTTGTATAAGCATGTGTGCATGTCTGTGTGAAAGCAATTGAAATTATTCCAAATTCTAAAATTTTATGATAATTTCTACTAAATCGCAGAGTCGAGCTTAAGAAGCACATTACACTTCTATAAAGGAAACAAATAAAATCCATTAAGCCCACATACAAACGTACATGCGTATGGATGTTTGGTACATAAAACTTTATACAGAACTTAACTCCTGACAGAACTTTTTTTTTTTTAAATTATTTTTATTTTATTTGGTTTTTTACACTGAAACCATAAACAGTTTAAAGAGATTTCAAAGAATTACGCCGACAACAAAAACTAATTAAATAAAAATAGAAAACAAAACAAAAAAAAAAAAAGAATTAAATAAAACCAACAAGTAGAACAATAAGCAAACGTAATAAAGTGTGTTTTAGTGGATATTTGTTGAAAAAAACAAAAAGAAGAAGAAAAAAACATTAACTAACTAACCAACAAAACAACAACAACAGCATCAACATGAAACATAATCCGGAATATAATCACAGCGAACCGCGACGACCGCTTCAACCAAAAGCGAAACATTATTCAAGTATGATGAAATATTTTATAGCGGTAAGTAAAACGATGTTGCCTTTAAATCATTAGATTATCTTCTTCTTTTTTTAATTATTTGTGAATTATTTTTATACTTATATGTACCTTCTATATCAATACATTTGCAACACCCAGAAAATGATTTCAAAGTCTACCTGTTCACCTACACACCCGTGCGTTTATATGCAGTAAACATTGATAAAATGATTTAACACACACGCGCACACAAGCATCGAATCCATTTAACAATAATTGTTATTTATATAAATAATTGTTAAATGTATTGTAGATCGTGTCGAATGAAAATGAAACTCAAAACAACACTTGCGATATTTTCGCGGTTTTTCAAGTCATAAGCAAAAGTATCATGAAAGAGAAATTTTGTTAAAAGCAAATATTGTTTTATTACTTAATATTGCTGTTGGTGTCATTGTTGTTGTTGTTTTTGTCGTCAACGATTCTTTCCCTTTTTCATACCGTTGCAATACTTTTTGTACCTTTCACATGAGAGACAATTAAAAATGATTTTTTCTTTCATTCAATGGACCACAAATGTATTGACAAGTAGAAGAAGAAGCAGAAATTTAATTAAACCCTTTTTTTACACTTGCAGTAAACTATTAAAATTCGCAATAACTATAAATACCGAATGTATGCCACCGAACAAATAATGTCAAGTTGAGCGTACACATTAAGCATTAAAAAAACCAGACAAACAATTGAAAAAAACGAAAAATTGGAAAAGAAAAAGAAACAATAAACAATAAAACTTGAAAGTGTAGATAAAGTGGATGAACTTCTAAGCACATGCAAATTAATTGCTTTCATGCTTACGCGTTAATGTCATTTTTAGAGTATTAGAGCTACCAGACACGGCTAGAGTCATAAAATGTTTCAATTTATTCATATAAATAACTTTTGCACTACTTTCCTATATCGTTTACATAAACGCGGAATGCTTTCCTAATGAATTCCAATACGCGATTCAAGCAATGGTGCTGTTGCCTTAAATTTATGTTTAATGGTTATAGCCACAGGGCATTAGGTAGACGTGATGGTGTAAAGTTTTTTGGTTTAACCATTCGTTAAACAAGAACGAAAATTTAATTTGACTAAAACATCCCCTTTCATTGTAGGCATGGCATATCTTTCATTTTTTCAGTTTTTTCTACGCTCTTCTTAATTTTTTTTATAGTTTTGATAATTTTCAATAATAATTTGTTACTAATCGCATTAAAACGGTTTTAGAAAAATTGTAAGGTTGACCTGTCACTTAATATTGGCACATTAAGCTGCTGCTGTTACTGTTACTGTTGCTGTTGTACTGACAACTATCAATAGCAATGACTTTCGCGTGTTCTCATTAGTTGCACCGTTACTAACTTTCTATAATTGTTTAGCTTTTGGCAAATTTTGTTAAGGTGGGTGGAACCTTCAAATAGATAAACTACGAAAAAGAGAGAAAGGTATATAGAATACAAGAAGAAATTCAATCATATATATACTATATGTACAGTTAACTTTGTTGCAATTTCAGTAAAACCGTTAAAATATCTGAAATGTTTCGTTTTTAACCTCAAACTGTACAAACTGTAGATGAAAGCTACAATATATGAAGTGTTCAATTACTTGATTATAAACGAGATTTTGAACTTTTTAATGATGAAAACAATTTAATGAAACTATTTCTTTTTGCTGTTTTTTCTTGCAGTTTCTGTTAACCATAACATGGTATAGCTCTAAAGTGCTGGCCACAACAATACTAGGATCAAAATGTCAACACGATATGGATTGTACAGATTTTATCAAAGACAGCACTTGTTCAATTCAAGGTTATTGTGAATGTGCACCATATTATGTGCAGTACAACAACTCGTTGTGTTTGTCGTGTAAGTACTTGAAGTGAAATTCATTTATTCATTTATTGTGAAAAATCGGTGGCTTCCTATTATATATCAATTTAATAATTGAAGTATTTAAGGTTATAGATCAGATTTGAAAAATTTTGTACATTAGTCAAAGTTTAGCCCAAATCTTTTCCAATATTTACCACCAATGGACGTACAGACATTTGATTAGATGAACAGAATAAACGCAAATAAATAGTTTTTTAAGTTATTTTTATTAAATAAATAAAAACTTTAGCTTAATTTTTACCACCAGAAGAATTTTTCATATAAGTGGACACCCAGGCATTAACTTTGGACAATTTCACACAACTAAGAAATCAATTTGAAATATAATATTTACACCAATTATATGCTACAGAAAGCGCGTCAAGCGCTCAAAGGCATTTACACACCAGGGTGGACGAACAGACATTTAGTCATGTTCATAATAAAATTTTATCTTGATTAATATTTTACACAATATAAGAAATATTTACTTTAAATTATAGGATTTTTATTACCATGCGCTAGTGTTGCGTCCGTAGATACCTAAAACATCTGAATGGACGTACAGACATTTGAGTACATACACATGAAAATAAACTTGGAACATTATTTAGCACAGAATATATAATGTAAATAATAATTACTATACGTTATATAGTGTTTTAGATGGATTTTTATCAGTACCTTAAGTAAATGGACATACGGACATTTTAACATATAAGAGTAAATCCAGTTAAATCGAAGATAAAATTTTAATGAATAATATATGTTGTTATACAATCTTTACTAAAATTCAGTATCTTGGCATATTTTTTAGGACTCTTATTATACCATTTTATAAAGGACAGACAGACATTTGTACACAAGGAATTTTTCCTACCTGTTCTAATGGATTCAAAGTTCAATACGAAATGTTAACATATGCTCCTTTTTTCTATTTCTCTTCATATAATAGCTCAACTATTGGGTGGTGATTGCATATTAAATGAGCAATGTACAATGAAGGTGGCCAAGAGTAGCTGCTTGGATGGTGTTTGCCGTTGTGTTGCTGGTTTTCTACAATATCGCAAACATACCTGCATGCGACGTAAGTACTTATTGTTGGATTTATATTTATCTTTATATGTATATATGTATATATGTGTACATACATATTGGTTCTTTCTATTTTTCTATTGTATTTGTATGTACCAAACTCAGATAGTTGCGTTTTATTGTTGCTTCAGTTTTAACGTATTGTAACTTGATTAAAACAATCATGATAATCAGTTTGAACACACACACACACACACACACACACACACACACACACACACACACACATGCTCTTTTATGGATGTGTACTATATGTTTCTTACAGAAGTTTCTACAAGATGGGTGTTATACAAAGTTTGTTATGAGATTTGCAACAAAAGGAGGCATCAGAGATGGTACAAAGTACAAAGTATATATATTCTTGATTAGCATTATAAACCAAGTCGATCTAGATGTGTATGTCCGTCTGTTGTTGACATTCTCACAGTAGTAAATTTTGAAATATTGAGCAGATCCTTTTTTAAAAAGGGCAAAATTAGTTAAAGGTCACGCCCACAATCGAAAAAATCTACTTAACTACCACAAAAATTGACCTATGAAGTTATATATTGATAAATACATATAATTAGCCAAAAATGGGCGTGATCAGTTAACATATATGCTCCCAATGCACAAAAACTTAGTGTAAAACACGACTTGTAAGTTAATACGTACACTAGAGGGCGGACTCATATAACTGCCACGCCCTTCGATTGTATGTAGATGAGTAGGGTACTTAAGATTTGTCGAAGGCAAATTTCGCAATTTTTTTTCCCTCTCTATTGATTTTTTTTTCTCTTAACCACCATCCTACCATCATTATGGCGCCTATTTAATGCATTACCACATATATCGATTCCTGGATGTATATCCAATTGGACTTTGTCTTATGTGGCTGCAAAGTGTACATATACTAATGTATGTATGTACGTGTGTGCATAGGGTTTATTCTATTCATTCGTTTCAGTTCTTTTGCAACATATTTGTTCAATGTTCAGTGTAATGAGAAATACAAAAAAAAAAGAAGAAAATTATAATAAAAAGTTAAGCACAAACTACAAATAACTGCACTACTAACTACTTAACTAAATTTGATGTAAAGTTAGATGCTTTTGCTTCCTCTTTCATTCCTATTCCTCTATTCGCTATTATAATTATGTAATAATGAAAATTTAATCATACGTTGTCTTAGTGTAAGAAGAAAAGAAAAAAAGAAAATGTAACGTATAGTAGAAGAAATAATTATCGTGTTTGATTCTAATCTTGGCCACAGCATACAAAACACTTGCTCACTCTCAACGCGTTTTATAATTTATATTCTCACACATATACAGTATATAAGTAAGCATGCGCGTGTATGAAGAATGCACATCTGTAAAGGAACACTTCTTGTAGCCTAAAAATATCACGTGAGAACCATCATCAACATGCATCCACTTGTACTTACTATCTAATTATCCCAATAATTGTGTTCAACGGTTCTAAGAAATTATCCATTAAGTTATGTATGTATGGGTGTGTAGATGTTAGAATTTTGAATATGAACGGATATATATTTATTGTTGTTTATCATAAGCTAGAGAAATATAGATTTCTATCTCTCGTATTAAAAATTGCAACTGTAGTGATAAAAATCCAGTTCAAACTGTGAAATTTTTTATTAAACATCATTTATTTGATATCTTTTATTATATAAATGATGTATTAAGTCGATTTTACTAGATTTATATAATTAAATGTCCGTATGTCCGTGTTTAGAACAAAAAAATAAAAAACAAATTTCAAAAACTTCCAAAAGAGACAAAAACTTTAAAATCGTCCATATATGTATCATTTAAATATTTATTCAACTTTCTCAATTTAAGAAAGTTAAGGAAAGTTAATTATTTTACAATAATTTTATCACTACAATCTTGAAATATCTCCTTCCTTGCAGTATTGAATAAAAAAAAATATAATAGGAGAATATAAGTAATTTGGAAAGAAAAAAACTTCCAATTGAAATGAATGGCAGGTGTGCTCACAGTGCAGTTTCATTGTTTCTTTCTTACAATTTTTTTTCCTTTTTTCTCCTAATTTTGCCGTAATGAGGCTGTTGTGTTCTCATGACCACTGACCCCTTTATATATTGTGAGAGAGTGGGTGCGAGGGGGAGACCTTGCATCTCCAATGAAGTGAAATTGAATAAAATACGAGTATGCCGTTTATATAGTTAAGCGGCAGTGCCACTGGTGTAATATACTGTAATTCAAGTAGTCAGTGAAGCTAAACCCCATTAATGAAATAATGAAATTAATAGCAAGTTCACTTTGCACCTTGTATATATATATATCATAAAACAACAATAGCATCATAGGGTTGTATTATTTCTTGTTTTTTGTTGCATGTGTTGGTATTAATAAAACTATAGCAAGTAAATTTTCCCCAACACAGCAACAGAGAGTGAGAGAGAGAGAGAATAGGTTGCTAGAGTATCTACTGTATGTGGGTTGTTTGCCACAATTGCCGTTATATGCAATGAAAGTAACAGTAAATAAAGGCTGTTGCTATATATACTTTTTTTTTGTTATTTTTTACTTTCTTAGTAACCACCTAACAGACCGACCACCATTTATCACAATTACAAATATAATAACAGCAACGGCAACACACGACACGGCACCTAGCTAAAAAAAAAGTGACAATTGGTACGATTAAGAAAAGAAAAGAAAAGTATGCCAGTCATGCCATGAAATATGCGCGCGGAACTATTATAGTCCATACATAACAACGAAGGAATTTTTTTAGTTATTTAGCTGCTATTCATACGCACGCATACAAACACACACACATACTTACATCATGATTAATTTAGACAAATGTTTATGTTAATAATATGCATGGAATGAGCCACACTTAATATATTACCATGGAAAGATAAGCGAGAGGGTATATAGTTGGTCAAGAAAGAAAGAAATAAAAAAGGTTATTTGAAATGTTTTAATTAATAAGCTTTTTAACATAATCTCTGTCAAAAGCAGACCTAATTAAAACAGTTTGGAAATTCCTTCCCATATATGTTTTTTTCGGTATACTCGCAATTGTCAATGTTTAGTACGGAATTTCCAAATTTGATATGAATATGTAAGAAAACTAAATGTGGCTTAAATCAAATCTTAAATACCCTCCATATCCATTAGGGTGGGCGTGGCATATATATATACTTCGCCCTCTAATATAGTACGTATTACGTATCAGCTTGCAAGTTCAGTTTTACATTGAATATGGTTTATTGTAAATTATCTGGATCGACTCGGTTTCTGATGTTGATCCAGAATAAATATACTTTGTAGAATCTCTGACGCTTTCTTCTGGGTGTTGCAAACGGAATAACCAACTTAGTATACCCCCATAACCGTAACCCTTCATTTATTTAAGTAGCTTATACGTGATGTAAGATTTAAATTAAAATTCAACCCTTAGAATGTTGAAAACTCTTTCCTTATAACCATAAATCATCCATCAAAAAGTTAGTTTCATATAACACTTCTTTAAGTTTACAGTTTTTTTTATAAATTCACCTGTTTACCATCCAGGCAAGTGCCCAGAAAGTAAGAAAAATCATGTATTCCTTATATGGTCATTATATGTATTGTACAATATTGTAATTGGGTTATTGCGGGCAACACCATATATATAGATAATAATAATGCTGAATCATATAGAGTGTCAACCTACTAGTCAATCGATCAATCATCATTGTACAATATATACATCCATACAATAATAACAACAACAACAACAACTACTACTACAGAAATACAAATAAAATTATACAAAAAAAAAAACTAGTTTCCTGTGAAATTCCTTCTTGAATAAATGGATACCGATCGCGTGTGCACATGCTCATGTCATATTTTTCTATATTTTTTTTTCTTTCGTTTTTCTTTTTCAACTTCTCTCTGTAGCTTTCTCTGCTACATGATGACCTGACAAATGCTAAACTATGCAATTCTCCTTATAAATATTTCAAACTCTATGCCACCTTTTTTGTTGTTGTTGTTGCTGTTTGCTTAATATTTATATACCCCATATCGTTTTACTCAAATGTTGTATGCAACAAAAGTCTGCAGTTAACAGGTTTACTTTTTAATAAAAGAGGTAAAGAGCATAGAAAAACGCAGCTTATTGAAAAGAGAATAAAGCGAGAAACTCTCGCGTGACTTTGTTAACAGGTGTTGCCAGAGAGAGAAAGAGAGTTAAGAGAAATGTATGAAATGTTAAAAAAAATGCTTGAGATTGGCAAAAATTTATACACGTGCATCACTTCCTTTTCTATACACATGCATATGCCCAAACACACGTACACATTGCATATATTTTAAAGCGTTCGAATGACTAAGCAGCACTTAGTCAGTCAGTCCATATAGTGGTTGTAATGCAAGACTACGCTTCGTGGCTCAAATAAAAAAAAATATGCTTAAGGTTTGACTTGGTCAGGCTGAACCAAAATCTAATTGATATTATAACAGACCAACCTAGCTAGTAGAATGCAGCTAGATGCAGCTGGCTGACTGGCTGGTTAACGGCTGACTAAGGAAAACAGGTTGAGCGGCAAATTCAAGTACACACACTCCTATAATATTAAAGATCATATGACAGACTGTGTTTAAGTTTTTATATAGTATGTGATGGTCGGCCCCCTCTCTCTGTCTCTCTCTATTCTTCCTACATTACTGCTTTCTTAATGTTGCTCGGCCTGAAAAAGTGTGTCAGTTGCAAAGTGTATAATACCAAAAGTAGGAGCATTATAATTGCTAACTAAAAAACTGAGTAAATGGATGAAGGAATGTCAGTAATATAATACTCTCACGCCATGTTTAAACAAGTCTTTTGAAAGTGTGATGATGGAAAATTCTCACATTTCATTACTTCCCAATTAGTCAGTTTTTCTATATATATATATTGATTGATGGCTTTGATAACCTGTGAGTCTTTCAATTTATTCTTTTTAGCTGCCCCACCAGGATCCGTTTGTTACAGTCATACTCATTGTCAAATGTTTAATGCGAAGACGCATTGTGACTTTTTACTACCCAACCTATTTGGACGTTGCCAGTGTACTGCACCAGCTAAACATCAGGGTAGTGATTGTGTTGAACCAACAACAACAACAGCAACAACAACTACCACCACAACCACATCAGCATCAACTAAAATTGTGATCCCTACCGAAACGTTACCGGATCTTATAACTGAACAATCAGTTATACAACAAGAACCAATAAAGATTTTCAACGATTCTGATGTAAAAGAAACATCAGTATTACCTGTATCTGTGGCCATGGAGGAGATTGTAGAAATTACTACGAAAACTGACTTTGAAATGAATAAGAATCATGTTACTGAAGTCCCAACTATACTACCTGAAAGTATGACCTTGAATGTTAATGATAAAGAAGAAGAAAAAGAAGAATTGTCTCAACCTTTAAACCTGCACACATCTACTGATAATTACCAGCCAGAAAAGGTGGAACAAATTGATGATAAAAATATTGAAGAAAATCTTAATAAAATACCTGAAGAAGATGCTTATAGTGAGTTTGATAAAGCGCCATCTCATCTTAATATGGATCATACAATGAATTTTGATTATGAAGCAGCACAACATGAATTGCAAGAATCATCGGTGGAAAACACAGAACAAGTAGAAGATGAACAAGAAGAACAAGAACAAGAAAAAGAAGTCTATAAAGATCAACACAACAACGTCATGGCACATATTACATCAACTGAACTTATCATGACACCGTTTAAACTAGAAACAACTTCCCCCCTTGCAACATTAGACCATCACTCTCATACACCATTGTTAGAGGCTGCAACTGCAGCTCAAGAAGAAAATGAAAGTGTTGAAACTAGTGCAGAAACTGAAGTAAATATTAATTTAAATGAACAACAAATTATCCAGCAGCCTGAAGTGGATGAAATGGAAGAAGTGACTAAAGAAATACAGTTTCCAACTGAAGCAGCACAAACTACACCAATACGTATAAACGACAAGTATGAGTTCGATGATAATAACAGCAACAACAATAATAAATGGAATGAACAACAATCATCAACTGAATCCCATAACGCTGAAGAGATTACAGAACCCATTGAAAGAGAACCAGTTTCAATAGATTATAACATAATGGATGAAATGCAAAGTAAAGATACTGTTCCAGGTATCACAAATGCACAAGTTGAAACTGAAACCGACCATAGCATGCTCCAGCATAATGAATATAACAAAAACGAAGAAATGCCTGAGATATTAGAGCCAGAACGTGACATTCATAATATGGAAGAAAGTACAAAAGATTCAGAAGAACATCTACCAACTGATGAGGAAGGTGAAAAATCTTCCGAAATTATGGAAAACAATGAAGAAGATTTCAATATTCCAGTAATGATCGCTTATACAGATGAAACAGAAGAAACTACTGTTATGCCCCACTTAGAAGATAAGAAGGAAATTCTACAAAATCAAAATGAAGAAAATTATGAAGAACCAACAACGCTTAATACCGAAATAGATCAGATTGAGCAGGAGGAGGAAGAAAACATTGAAAGTGATGAAAAAGATAGTCAGCATAATTTAATGGCTCAGGAGGATATCAAGGATCATCAAGAAGTGGAAAAAATTGATGAGAATGATTACGAAGCTACTACCAGCAAAACATTTGATAAAGTATCAATCCAAAATGAAGTGGATGAAGTACCATCAATCTCGGAAATACAGAAAGATACAAAAGAACAATTATCAGTTGTTATAAAGCCAATATTACCATTGGCTATTACGGAAAATTCCTTTCTATTAGAGGACAGTGCAACAGAGAATATTAATGATTTAGTAAATGAAGATCAATACAAAGATAGTGAGGAAGAAGAAGAAAAAGAAGACCTAAATAAAATCCCTACTCAACAAATCATCAACGAAGATGAAGAAGAACAAAAAACTGATCAAATACAAAGCAACACCATGTCTACGGATAATGAGAAAGATAAATTAACAACACAACTTTATCCAGACCTACTTCCAGATCATGATCTTAGTCATAATTTGAAATCTAACCTCAATCCAGATGAAACCTTTGACCAAATAACTAATATTCCAAATTTAACAGAGAGTTTCGAACATGTCACCACTTTACAAAACTATAAGGATCAATATTATGAAGAAGGTGTAGATTTCACGGAGAATGAAGTTGCAACTGAGACCGACTTAAAACACACAGAACAATCAAGTGAAGTGGCGCATATTACAGAAAGTCAAACAGTTCAGCATGAAATTAATAATCCAATATATGAGGAAGAGATTATACAACATTCCAAGCAGCCTTATGATGATAACCATCTTCGTGAGTCGGAAAGTGATTCTTCATCTTCTCAAATTACTTCCGAAACAAATGAGGTAGCAAATGCAGTTGAAGAAATCAATAATGCTGTTGAAGAAAAAACTACCCAATCAGACATAGATCAAAACAATTTTGATGTGACCACTCCCAATGAATATGAAAAAAATACTATTATAAATAATGAGGTCGCCATACTTGAAGAAGCAGATATTAGTCAGGAGTCTTCTACTCAAGTACCGTATACAACTGTTGAGGATATGTCAATACAAGAAGGAGACGATTTTAATTACGGAGATCTAGAGGAAGAAAAAGTTACCAAACATTCCGATGCCTATACAGTTTCAACAAATACTGCCTATACAGAGAAATCCGTTACAGATTATGAAGACTCTAAATTAGACGATAAACCGCATTCTCCTGTATTTGAAGAAGAGATTTCTAGTCAAGAGATTGTCGCAGATGTCACTACAGAAGGTTTGCAAAAACAATACGAAGACGAAGTGGTAGATAATAATACAAAGGAGGCTACTTTAAGTAATGAAAACGCATCTGAAGAAGCCAACTCAGAAATCCATGTAGAACCAAGTTTAGATGAAATCACTCCAATTCTTATGGATGTAAGACCGACACCAGAGAAAGCTGATTTAGAAATTGATCATAAATTTGCCGTTCCTGCGAATAGTGAACAAGAAGAAAACTTAGATCGTGATAATCTTGATATGGATCACTCAGAGGAGAACGCTGTGCATACCACTTTAGATACTGAATTGAACTTTGAAGAAGAAGGTGATGAAAGTCAAGACTTTAATGAAAGAGAAAATGAATCTATTGTCGATTTACTAAATGATCTAATGAGAGATAAAGATAGTGAACCAATTGAAGCACACCTTCCCGAAAATTCCGCTGATCAAATGGCTCTTTGGGACAGTCAGCATACATTACAAAATGAATTTTCTGATTTAATTGCCGAAGATACAAATGTATCAGAGGAAAAACTAATACCCCAACATCAACCATCGCAGGAATCGAATGTTGTTACTATAAACCCCGAAGATAAACTTATTACATTTTATCCAATTATGCAGAATCTACCAATTCAAAGTTTCAATAATGATGAAAAACAAATTAGAATAGAATCTGTGGAAAGTGATCAGTATACTAAGAAGGACAACGAACAGGAACAACAAATTGAATTAGATTTAAAAGAGACTGGTAATTATTTACCAGCAAGAACTGTTGAAGAACCCTATAAAAATGAAGAAATATATCATCATCTTTCAAATTTGATGGCTGATAATCTTGTGACAGACTCACCGCATGATTATTTCAAACCCATTAATCATGACGATGATGTTACAACAAATCCTGATATTCAAATGGAATTCACTACACAAACAATGTTAAATTTGGCCAGTCGTACAACAATAATGGAACCGGCCGCTCCAATTACCACCACTTTACTACCTTTAATCTATAAAAATGAGGCTACATCAGATCCTTTAAAGGATACCTATTTATATACTGAAGAAACGGCCACATCTAAATCTGTAACAGGTATCTATTTTCACAACACATCTTGAGGTTAAAGTGGATTTTGTTAAATTAATATTTTTTCTTCTCAGAACTGCGTAAACGTGTCGAATTAAGTCTTGAGGCCATATCTTTGGGTTTAAGATGTTCTAATGATAGAGAATGTCAACTGGCCGATCCCCATACAGTTTGTAATGAGAATAATGTTTGCGATTGTACTGTAAATAGTTATGGAATGATTAGGGAACAAGAAGATCGCTGTAGTGCTGAAAATAGAGGATGCAGTTCCGGTACCTTTCAAGTAGGTGTTTACATACTGTATGGTTAACGTTTTTATATGTATTGTTGAATATTTTATTACAGTGCCGTTCCAGCGGAGTTTGCATTTCATGGTTTTTCGTATGCGATGGTCGTACAGATTGTAGTGACGCCTCTGATGAAGATTGCACCTTTAATAGTCGTTTAAATCTAACCTGCCCTTCAGAAGCTTTTCATTGTAAACAAAGCGGTCGCTGTATATCGAGAGCTGCTTTATGTGATGGCCGTGTACAGTGTCCGCATGGTGAGGATGAGTTGGGATGTGAAAACTTAAAAGATACTGACACCTGCCCTCCTCACACCTTCCGCTGTAATAGCGGTGAATGTTTGCCTGAGTATGAATACTGTAATGCCATAATTAGTTGTCGCGATGGCAGTGACGAACCGCCCCACTTGTGCGGCTCTAGATCTATGCCCAATCTTTTCGTTGAATTATTTAGAGCGGGTGGTTTAACGAACAATAACAACAATGCTAAAGGATATTGCCCGCATCGATGTAGTAACGGACGCTGTCGTTCTACTGCTATTGTATGCTCGGGTCGAGATGGTTGCGGCGATGGCACCGATGAGCAAACTTGCTCAGTATGCAGTAAGTGACAATTTTTCCCCAATATTTGTTAAATTGTTTTTTTTAATTTTTTTTTTTTTATTCTTATAATTTCCTAGGATGTCCGGTCCCATCACTTAACAAATCTGCTCGAGTTCGTAACTTTTTGACTAGACATCAGGCGCCATGGTAAATTATATTTAAAGGAGTTCATTAATGGGAAAAAAAAGGAGAAATTAATTTTTTAACTAAGATCGTAGTTGGGGGTTCCAAGAACTTTAGTTTATTGTGTTCTTTTTATTTCATTTCTACTCTTTTTTTTTTGTCTTTTTTAAACCCTCTTGAGGTTTAAGTTTAATTTATTGGGCACGAAAGAAAAAACAAAAACAAAACAAAATTGTTCGATGTTGCAATTGTTTGCTTTGCTAGTAAAGGACAACTGAACCAACGTGTTATTTATTGTGGATTGTATCCTTTGGCTTAGCGATGCAACAACAATTGGTTATGTCAACAATTGATCGCATTCGATGATACTCTGCTGCTCTGTGGTCTTTAGATATAAAAACATGAGGAGTGCAACAGAAACTCAGAATGCATGATAACTATGGCTACTGATCGCAGAGCCAGAGTTAAACATTTTTACACACACACATACACACATACATATATAGTTTTATTTAAATTAATGGGTTTATTGTTTAGATTATGTTCAGTTCACAAAAAAATTATATTTCTTCTTAGGCTGAGGCAGACAGTTTTAGACAAGTAGAAAAGTTTTGTAAGCAGAGTTTGTATGTAAATGCATAATAAACTGGTGTAAATAGTTTTATATATTTTAAAATATATATAAATATATATATATAAACATAGAAACAATCTAAAAATTTACAATTAAATGCTATCTAAATGGTATACATATACAAAAAAATATATATTTGTGAGGACGAAGAAACGTTACAATAAAAATTGCAAACTTTTTTAAAAAACCTTTTTCTTTCTAAAAAAATGACAATTATTTGTAGTAAGTTTACAAAATCGTTGAAAAAATAAAGAGAGGTAAGTATAATAAGGAAAGTATCAAGAAAGGACAAGTAGGTGCCATCATAAATGTAAAAGTTTGCTACATTTACACTGAAATTTTATCCATTTTTAAAGGCAGTAGGCATGGTTGGTTGGTTGGTAAAGCAGATTCTCCCATAAGACCATTCATTTAGGCCAATTTGGGCTCATTGTGCTCCGGAAGAAAACTATTCAGAGAACAAAATGAAAACCATTACTTCTGGTAGTGATCTTAGACTATTTGGGAATATGACTCCTAATGCACTGCGCCTTTTTCCTGTAGACCCAAGCATTCACAAATGCTGAGATAACATTTACAACTTTCACAACATAGTATTTACAGTTTTTTGTTAATAATCGTTTCGTGTAAAAGTAGGTCAAAATGTATTCATCACAATTTTATGAATGGATTATAAAAAGGAAGGAGTGCGCATGCTTTTGCGCATAAACATACACTATCCAACCCTCAGTGTTCAAGAAGGATTTGTAGCACAGTTATGATGGTGAGAATTAACAGGAGCAGACGTATCCTTCATATCACGCATAACATATTTTTAGGAGTATTTTTAGACTCAAGTATAAAATTACAATAAATAAAAAACGAGGAAAAATTTAATCAATAAATGAAAATGTAACAAAGGAACGAGAAAATAAAAAAACATTACAAATAAAAACTAAAAATTAAACTCTAAAGAATTGTTTATAATTTAAAAATGTGTGACTTCCAATAATGTACTAACAAGGTTTTTAACAATTGTATAATAAAAGGGAAAAGTTTTATATCCTTATCTCAAGTAATCACATATATATATATACAGGGTGAAGAAAAGGACGTGAAAACTCTCGCGTTGAGGATAATTCTTTATTTTTTTCGGAAAAATTCTAAAAAAAAGTGATCGAGTTCGAAAAGAAAGGTAGATCAATGAACATGTATTCAAAGTGTTTTGAAAAAAAGTCCATTCTCGAGTTCCATCGTTTTTCCTCACCCTGCATACACAATTAATGAACGGCATTACTCATTGAATGAAACATCGGTATATATAGCTCATAATAAACTATATCCAATAAAACAACTAAAAAAATTTACAATATCAACAGGAATTTAAGGGCGATAGGATTATACGTGTCGTTCAAGTAAACATTATAACTGAAGTAATGAAGATAACGCGCAGTAACTGAAACTAATAAATTTTCCCGCTCTAAGCAATTTTTGTAAACACTTTTTTGTAATCAAAACAATTCTATATATTTTCAATACATTGCATAGAACTCGCACATATGAACTTGTTCTTACACATAGAAAATAAATAAACAAACAGCGTAAATAAACATTTAAAAAAACTAAATTTAGTTTAGACCAAATCGTAAATACCCTTTACATCTACATACAATTAGGGGGTGTGGCAGGTACATTTTTACATCCCCTAATAGTATACGTACATGTCTATATCGACGGAGTTTTTAGTGCTGGTCTGATGCCTTTTTCGGAATGTTGCAAATGGAATGACAAACTTAACATACCGCTTATTTTATGTGTAATGTTTTACACCAATATCATGTGCATTTATGAACGATAATAATTTTATCAGTCGATTTGAAATATTTAGAAAAAAGACTTTACAGGCCCTACTAATACACTAAAAAAATCCATATGTCTGTAGATTAGAAAAAACAAGATTAGCGTTTACAAGCTAAATACATCTGCACAAAAATAACTTGCATACTTTGAGTGCAAAATTAATAAATAAAAAAACGAAAAAAAAAAAAAGAAAAAGAGAAAACTTTTTACAAAGTCCTCTCAATGCAAAAGGTATTGAAAGCAAACGTATTGTTAACATGTTTAGTTGTTTATAATGCTCTGCGGTCAGTATGAAAATAGTTGATGAAGATAGTCTCCCGCTAATAGGCGACCAACAAACACCAAACACAACAACGGGCCCAAATAGTAATAAATTGATCAAAAATACATTAAGGAATAATAATAAAATTATAAATAAAAATACAAATTGTTCAAGCAAAGATATTAATAAGCATATTTTACATGAGCAAACAACTGAACAGCAGCCGTCAGTTTTATTTAATTTGTGGCAAACGAAAAAAGAATTTCGTTGGCGATCGAATATGTGGCGACGTAAACAATGGATTCTGTTGTTGGCCCTTGTAGTATTTGTGGTGATTGTAAATGTCACATTAAATCGATGGGATGACAATGATTTCGAAATAGAGAACGACGAGAGAGAGTTTCGATTGCAACATCTTCACTCACATGTGCCCGGCATGAAAGGTAAGGACGAGCATAGCTTTCAATGCTATTATATACTATCAAAATGCTTTAGGTTTACTATATAAATGCAAATGTACAAATACACTACAATTTCTCTCTCTCTATATATATATATGCATAAATACATTCATACTCGTAGTAACAAAACAGAAACGTAAGAAATATTCTCTCCTTTGCATTCTCCTTTCATTCTGTTCAAAATACGCGCCAATTAAAAAACATCTGATTAACGGTATTTTTAAAAGAATACACCTAATATTCTTTTCGCACGAATTATTTTTACACGAGTTAAAACAAAACAAAGAAAACTTATCTTTTTATACGAATTGTTCCATTTAGCCAATATCATTTTTTATACGAATATATAAAACATACACAAAAAGTTTTTCAATAGTGACATAACAATTTTGTATATCAATACGAATGCCCCCTTCGAACGTTTCTCATGATTTGACAACACTATGAATGTCAGTCAAGCCTAACATTTTTTTCGTGTTGAAGTGAAGTTCATCAACGTTTTAGAGAAGCTTACGGACAACATCGTGAAATTGTTAAATGTGTGGGAAAAAGTAATGAAATATTGACTCCAAAGAATCGATCACTGTAAATATGGTCGCGGTGGTACTATGAACGCGATTATTTAAATACAAAATTGTTCTCATTGTTGAAGAAAACACCCCTTATTTTAGTTTTTATCGAATTTTTTATTTTCAGGTTACTTAGTATGGAGTGAACGTTGCAAAATGCCAAATTTAGATCCCTATTTACCAGAGATTATGAAACATTTCCGACGGGAAAAGTACAAACCATGCCAGAATGTTCCGCCACTGACGAGAGTAGAATTCAATCGTACCACCAAACATTATATGCTACACATTGAAGAGCAACTGATTGAATTGTATACAAAAACAAAAATCATAGATTGTTGCTATCAAACTATTGAACGTAACAGTACAGGTTCCAGTGCGGACACAGAAGTTAGGTAAGATGGGGAATATTACAAACATTGGTTAAGATTTGAATTTATTAAATATTTATGAATTATAGTTTGTCCGAGTGTTTAAGTTTTCGTGATAGAACACCTTTGGCGGCCACCATAGATAATATTTTAGTTAGATGCCATAGCAACAATAAACAAATTTACATTAATGGTCATGCTATGATGCCGGAACGTCGCGATATACAGAAACGTTTAAAATTCTGGTTCGATTATGATCGAAGGTATAAATTAGAGAAGCCACCTAACGTTCTGATGCTGGGCATTGACAGTGTATCGAGAGTGAATTTAATACGGGCCATGCCCAAGACAGCTCAATATTTGTACGACAACGAATGGTTCGAGTTAAGCGGTTACAATAAGGTGATTTGTTGATAATGTATGTGTGTGGAGAGGGGATTACAAAAAATAAATAAAACGAAATATTTCCAACTGTTTGTAGATAGATGACAATACCTTTCCGAATTTAATGGCCCTTCTGACGGGTCGCAACAAAACAGCAGCTTTGCAACATTGCAAGCCCACAGTTTTAGGCGGTTTGGATAATTGTGATTTTATATGGCATACATTTCGGCGTTACGGTTATGTGACCGCCTATGCGGAAGATGGGGCCAGTATTAATACGTTTAATTATCTGAAGGAGGGTTTCGAAAAGCCACCGACCGACTACTACTTGAGACCTTTTCTGCTGAGCGCTGAGAAACATTTGAAGGTTAAATTGAAATCGAATTTAATCTATTGTCTGGGCTATCAGCATTCGGCCGACTATGTGTACGAATATGCCTTGGAATTGGCCAAACGGTATCAAAATGACACCTTTTTCGGTTTATTCTGGACCAACACGTTTAGTCATAATGGCATCAGTGATTGTACGAGTATGGATGGTCGAATGGTTGAGTATTTGAAGAGATTACTACAATTGGGCACTCTGGACAACACTATAATTATATTTTTCAGTGATCATGGTATGCGTTATGGTCCAACACGTAAAACCTATTCAGGTCATTTGGAAGAGAGATTGCCCTTCATGTTCATATGGTTGCCGAAGCAATTGAAACATGATTATCCGAGTTTCGTAAGTGCCTTAAGCATGAATAAGAATCGTTTAACGAATCCTTACGATTTGCACATGACCCTGAAACATATATTGACCTTATCGGGTCGCGTAAAACCCTACAAACTAAAGATGCAAGCGGAAGCCTGTCCCAACTGTCATACTCTGTTTCAACCAGTATTTTATAATCGTTCCTGCCAGGATGCCGCCATCGAGGCGCACTGGTGCACTTGCCTGCCCTATCAAAACATTTACAAGAATTCAAAAACCGCTTTATTACTGGGCCATTTACTGGTCGATTACATAAACGATTATGTCGCCAATTTTCAAAATAAAACATTCTCCAAATTGTGTGTTCCTCTCAAACTAGATCACATTGAAAGTGCTTATCGTTCACAATTGGAAGTAACACCATCGCCATCATCCCCTTTAACTCTTGTCAATGCATCTCTATCGCAAGATATTTATCGTTTATCCTTTTATACGAAACCAAATAATGCTTTATTTGAAGCTACCGCTTTATATAATACGGATACGGGATATTTGAAAGTGACCGGGGAGATAAGTCGTTTAAATTCTTATATACGCGATTCGGACTGTGTTTCGGATGGTGGGGCGAAGAAGTATTGTTCATGTCGCCGGAAGAAGATATTCTAGCACAAAATTCCACTAAGGAAACATACCAAAAACTAGTTTAAAAAAAATAACAAATTTGGCTTAAGCCAAATCTTAAATACTCTCCACATCTATAATGGTGGGCGTGGCAGGTATATAATTCCGCCCTCTAATAGTGTACGTATTACGTATCAGCTTGCAAGTCTCGTTTTATGGTGAATATGGTTTTTTAAATTCCAATTTCATAGCTCAATTTTTGTAATAGATAAATAGATTTTTGTGAATTGTGGGCGTGGCTTCTGACCAATTTTTCCCAATTTAAGAAAGGATTTGTTTGCAGAAACTAGAAGTAGTGTCTGTACAAAATTTCATCTCAATATCTTAAAATCGACAATCGTTAGAATGCCTAGAATAAACGGACATACGGACACGATGCCCTGTACCTGTCTAGATCGACTGAGTTTTTGATGCTGATCAAGACTAAAACATTCTTAGTGCAATCTTCGAGGTATTGCAAATGGAAATGATAAACTTAGTATACTCCCCCATCTTATGTGGAGAGGGTATAACAAACCAAACCAAACAAATGTATGCCAATTAATTTAAGCAAAACAAGTGCAAATCTTTTAGTTCGTCAAAATCGATCATCTAATACTCTACACAATTACTTTGGTTGTATTAATAAACTCAGATGTCTTTTCGAGACCTATCTTGATGAAAGAATTTCGGTTTTTTTTTTGTTAAATATTTTTATTTATATAAATAAATAATCAAAATTTTTTTTTATGACATCAAATTTTTTTGGACAAAAGTTCAAGTAAATGAAATTTTTATTTATGAAAAATATGTTAAAAAATAAAATTGATTGATTATTATTGTAAAAGTGATGTGCAGTGATGTAGAGAAGAATATTCATTAAATATGAATTACAGTCCCAAGGTAAAAAGTGATACAAATGTTTATGTATAATGTATATTAATAATAATATGATCACTTGAAATTTGTTCATAACTTTCTTCCACCGTTTCCTTCCTGCGCATAGTTAAATGCTTTCTGTTGCCTTAGTTGAAATAGCTTCTTTCAGATTATAATTATCCAGCGTACATTTGAACATATTAATGAACCGTCTGAGGGGATGTTTTTTATGTAAACTTTTAGCTGAACTACCATCCGATTGGGTGAGTACAAGTTCCAGTTTATTGTACTCTGCAGCTACATTCATGCTTAAGATTGCTTTGAGATCTACTGCAAATGTGGAATCTTGACGACGGCTGTCATGTAAACGTTCCGTTTGAGCTAACTGATATTCCATAAAAGTCTGATCTCGTCTTTTGTGATGATAACGATTTGTCCACAAATCAATTGAAGTGCTAATGTACCAGGTTTTGTTGGCCAATTCATTATTGTCGCAATCGCGTTTTTGTTTTTTATTCTGTTCGGGCCGGATCTGGATATCAAAACCATATAATTTAGTTAATATGATTTCAATGGCTTCAATATAATACAAACACCAGCTTTGTAAGGCGTTGGTGTCTTTAATATTTTGGGATAAAACACGTAAATTATTTCGGGTGGGGGTGAGAACTATCATTAAGTGATCAAGAGTTGCATTATCACCACCATCCCCACCACCTTCCTGCCCTCCCTCTTCACCATTTTGCTTAGAATTTAAGCATTTCTGCTTCTTGGGGGTATTATGATGCAATTCATACAACAACGTCTCATATAATTCCGCTACGGTTAATTTCGCTTCATCAAATTTATCACAAATACTGCAAGCACTCTTCAAACACCATTGCATATATTCAGCATTACAGGGAAGCATAGATTTTGCTATATTATGATTTAAACTGAAGGGATCCTGAACGCAAACACAACAATCGATTTGTAATTCCTCGGCATCTCGTTTCAAAGCATGTCCGATAATGCGCAATTGTGCTTGATAGGCGGGATATTTAAATGTACCGTTGGTAAAGTCATTTCGTGATATTGCCACCCCCAGATAGGGGGCTATTAAGTGATCGGAGAAATTGAAATTATTGTAAAAACGAAAGAAATTTTTTATCAAATCCAACACCGTAACGGATTCTTGTAAATTGGGTTTTTTCTCTTTATACTCCAAATTGTACGCATAATTGATACCCTGCACTACACGGGGCGTACAATTTTGTTGCAATTTCTGTATCGATAATAGAACGGGGAGATGATTCAATGGTTCCAAGGGTTGCTGAAGATAGAATATCACTAATACCACCAAACAATAGCTCGTCATATTACCCCGATTAACTATTTGCATATGTTTAGCCCAAAGTTTTAAAAACAACAGCAAGTCGTGTATACGTTTATCACTGTCCACCAAACTCTGTAAAAATCGGGTATTTTCCACACTGTTGGGGCAGCTGAGATTAATGTCAATACTGAAGCCGGTCTCTTTATGTTTACATTTAATGATGGGTACACGTGCTCCCCTTATCGCATACACTTCCTGGAAATGTTTGCTCCGATGCAACATACCATTAATTCTATTGAAAGTCAATTTGTGCAATTTGGTATCGGGATAAAATGATTGTGTACCCTCATCATCATCACCATTAACATTTTGTTTACATAACGTTTTGTTCTTGTCCGCCGTTAACGATATATTCGATGCATCCATATACACATCAATGTCGCAATCTTTTTTTTTTAAATATTTAAAGAAATATTTTCTAGGTTAATGATCATTTAACACTTAGCCTGTATACAGGTCAAAATAGTTTTATAGAGTTTTAAAAATTTTCATTTAAGAATTCGAAAGTAAAACAAATTAAAAAACGAATACAGTGACTACAACACAAGCACAATAAAATAATTATAAACAAAAACAATAGCTTTTAAACAATATTATATCTTTTACTCGTCAAACCCTTTCATTTGATACCCACGCCGTGAAATAATAATCTGTGGTGTCGTTTATAAGAAAGAAACATTGAATTTAAGCAAATACCTTTTAATGCCAATTTACTGGCTATCGAACCGAAGGGATATATTTTTATTAGTCCCAAAGATCTTAACTCTAGCCCCAGGCAGGTTTGTATACGCGTAAACAGCAATTGTAAGTTGTCATGATTCATGCAAAGTATTTTAAAAATATTCTCCAATTCAGTGCCGCTGCTGCAATCTTGCAACACTTTATGTATAACGTCACGTTCCTCCAATTTTGTTGAGCTGTTGAGAAACTTCCAAGCAACTTGACAACGTTTTTTTAATGATTTTGTTTTTTTACATGGTGTACTGTGCTCCAGCAAGTCATGCTTAAGACATTCTTGTACGGTATCAAATGGTTTAAAACACACACGACATTTATTATCCGACAGGGATGGGCTCGTGGAAGATTCAGCCAGAAGATTCATATCTGCAAAAAGTGATGGCGAAAAGTAAACGAATCTTTAAGGGGAGTAGGTATAAATGAAAATCATAAAAATTAAAGCTTTAATATTTGGCCGCTGCGTCTATCTAACACTTGGGCGAAAAACGTGCTCGGTATACAACCACTTTCTTCCAACCCACTACAAAGTACAACATCATTGTCGGAGCGGTATAGCTGCATATCGGATTCATTTAAAACTTTTGCAACGTCTAGATATATTAAAATTTCGCAGTCTTGACGAAAGCCACTGATGGCGCCACATTTGGTATCAGCGATGGCAAAATGTATGTGCGTGCGAGACATTCGACTTAGGCCGCGTTGTTTTATACTTGGCCAGTAACGATAGTAGGTACCATGCACAGCCATCGGTACTTCATCTTTATTAAATATCTTTCTCAAACACAAATCACTTTTTACTTCATTGATTGAATGACCCTGGTTGGCTTTTATTTCGTATATATTATTTGAGGGATTTTTCCTGATTGAATAACGTTTCTTTTCATCATTTTCTACTAAATATTGTAAAATCTCCAAAGTGTAATGTTGTTTATAGCTGGGATGTTTTAGTATATCCTGTACTTGAACGTAACCGTCTTCTCGAATCGGTATTCCTTCTTTATTTGCTCCATGACGCAATAGCCATGCCAGCTTTTTACTTAATTGCTTTACATTAATTTCACTTTTATTCACTAATTTAGGCATTTTTTTAACTTACTGGTGAAAATGTTTTAAAAAGTTGCATTTTTTTTTTGTTAATAAGTGTACAAAATATACATTACGAAAATAACTTTTACAATTCTTCTTCTTATTTTAAAATGATACTCATTTGTGGTTAATACTTTAATCGCAATGGCGCTGAATTGTAACTGCAAGCATTGGCTTACAAAGTACCGGTTATTTTGTTTTTATCTTTTCTTTTCCATTCTTTACAAATGCAAGTATTTTTTTCATTTTTTAATTTAAAAAAAAGAAATTTTCCTAATTTTTTACAAATGCAACGTCTTTTTGAATCACAGTTAGTGTAATTTAAAATGGCGCACTTACAGTAAAATTGTGAAAATTTATCATGCATTCAATGTGTTTAATGTATGACGCTTAAAAAGTGTAGTTAGCCGCAATGGAATTTATATGTATCTTTATCTAAAGATTTTTTAATTTATAAGAAAAACTTTTCACCTTATTTAACAACACTTTGTATTAAAGAGATATTCTACTTGATATCACTTTTCATTTTCATTAGAAATATTTATTAGGATAACTTTAATAACATACCCTACTTGTCTTCTCCCTTTCTACTTCTCAATTGTTTCTTATTCATTAGACGTCCTCTCCGGTAACGGTTGGTTGCAAATTTTTTTTGTTTTCTCAAATGTCTTGGCAAACTTCTCAATGTGTTATTCTTTTCACGGCGCGCTTTTTTCTGATTAACTTTTCTATCGAAACGCTCTTTCATTTGAAACACTTTACTTTTGCGCAATTGTTTTAATGTTTTCGTCTTTGCCAAATGATTTATATCTTTTTTGTTTTTTATATTCAACTGATTTTGATTAAAATTTACTTTACGGTAGTTGTTTGTTGTTGTTGCTGCGATTGTTGAATCATTATCAGATTCCTCTTCCACGCGTGATTTACTTGAAGATTTGAAATCAAAATCCATACCGGGTATATAATTAATATTGTTTGCAACTTGTTTTGGAATCTTCTCATCTTCTTCTTCCTCTTCTTCATCTTCTTCTGTAGAACAATTATCACCTAAGAAATGCTTTTGTTTGGCCATTTCCCTCGTAGTTAATTCTACAATTTTTACTTTAACATCACCATCATCAATCTCTTCTTCTATGGTAATCTCCTCAGGAGCTTTATCCTCTTCGGTTAATTCACGTAAAGGTTCAAAGGTTTTTTTCAAATGTTTAATACCTTCCTTGATATCCTGACGTATACGTTTGCGTTCTTCTTTAAGGCGGCGTTCCAAATCTTCTTTAGCACGTTTTCTCCGTTCATTTTTACGTTTGCTGAAGCCTGTAAGAAACTCCCTTTGGATGAAAACATTTTGTTACATTTTTGTCTTATTAAGTTTTGTTAATGATAAATTAATATAATTACCTTCGCTTTTGAGGATCAAAAACAATTTCTAATTTTTTTTTAGTATTCTTTTTTCGAGCCATAACCAATCACGTGTTTTTATACGTATCTCGCGAAGTTAACAATTGGCAGATATATTAGACATATGGGATTATATACTTTTGTCCAATTGCAGGAGAAATTCTACAACGGATGATCGATCTTTTAGGAACAAATTTTGTTAAAGGTTTTTGTGAAAATTTCTATTTTAAGTTGATTTTAAATATTAGTTAACCACATATAAAAAACATCTGATTTTTGAAACTTCTTTTCTAAAATATTTCTCACGAATATTTTTCTTTCTACTCTTGCACTGCGTTGCCACTACGCCAAAAAAACATAGTTGCTAACTATAGTCTGGCATTGCAGAGTATATAGAAAAACAAATAACAGGAGTTGCCAGTTTTCCGTTTTGCTAAATTATTCTTTGCTTTAGTTTGTTAAACTCACGGCCAAATCAAAATAAAAATAAAAACTTTGTCCTGTAACTTTTTATAAATAAAATTTACAAAATTTTGCGAAAAATTAGATCCACATTACAACATCGAAAAAATAAGTCCCGTAACAAAGTACAAAAATCAGATCAAACGGACATTAAAGTAGAACCAACAAGTACAAGAGATATCAAAATTGCTCATACAAATCAACTTGACAATCGTGGACGTAAAGACAGAACAGTTACACTAGCAGTTGCAGGAGTGGTAACCAGCTTTAATCATCATAATTGTGCTGCTGTAATGGAAACAGATTTAAATAAAGTTTTAAATCAAAGTGTTCGTCATCAGCTAAATGGTTTACTCTGTAAATATACAAATGTTATGAAAGGTATGAACTAAAGTGAAAACTAGTAACAATTTATGCTGTAAAAGGAACTATTTTGTTTTCAGGATGGCAGAATCGCTGGTTTAGTGTTGATCCACAAAGTGGTGTATTAAGTTATTATTTAACAGATTCCAATTCATCTGGTGAAGATGTACCGCCATCTGCTCATATTCTATCAAGTGCTCCACGGGGACAGGTGCATTTGGCGGGAGCGGTGGTATGTCCTAGTGATGAAGATTCTCGAACCTTTTCTATAGGTTGTGCCTCAGGTGATACTATTAAGTTAAGAGCTGCTGATGCGCGTGCGCGTCAAGAATGGGTGGACGGACTACGGGCTGTAGTAGAAAGTCATACCAAGGCAATGGATATAACCAATACAACGCCCCTACCGCCACGTGAGTTACTGGCCGCTTCTGATGCAATGGTTTCGGCCCGACAAGCTTTATATTTAACTGAACAATGGTAAGAGACGATTTTTAATTAAACAAATTTCCACGTTCACGCTTTTTATTATTATTTTTATTTTTATTTTGCTGCCGTCAACAGTAATGCTTCCCTTGCGCGTGCCATTGAAAATATGGATGGTGCAACATTTCTTCCAACCGATCCAGATTTACTTATACTTAAAGCAATATCGGCAGCTAGCACCCAATGTTTACACCAATGTCTCAGTCTATTGCAGCGTCACCAAGAAACGCAAAACAGCAGTACCGAAGTTATTGGTGCCAATTAGAAAAAAATTTAAAAAAACCAAAAAAAAAAAAAGAAAAGCCTTTAAAACTAATGCAATATATATAATAGTATAAAATAATACAAAGTAATTAAATTAAAATTTATAATGGATAATTTATAACAGAACATAAATTCATTTAGATTAAAAAAAAAGAAATAGAAAATTATGTATAATGAAACAGAGGAAAAGCTACAATTAGTTTAGAGCAAATGGGCGTGGTATATATTCAAGTAGCCCGTCTATTTTTATTAACAACTCTGAATTCAGAATTCTTCACCAAAGCTACATTTTTATATATTCTCAAGGACTATTTATAAATATTTATACCATCTTTCAATTTCAAAGTTCAATCTTTGTGACTGGAAATGAGATTTTTATTGATTGTTGTGTCAGCTCAACAATTTACAACCGCTAGCAAACGGACATACGGACATATATAACTAACATTGATACAAATGCTGATGCTGCTTAAAATCTATACACATTTTTATACATGTGAATGTACGATGACTCTTTTTAGATATAGTAGTGTACACCATCACCTCTCTCTTTTTTATTAAAATCAAATAAATTATATGCCTGCAACGAGCCATTTTAGAAATTAAATAGTTTACGATATAGATATAGTGCATGCCAACATGTTGTTTATTGGTTTTAAATATATATATTAATTATTGTATATAATGAAATAGACCAAAAACAATTTCTTACATTTTTTTGCTCACATATACCGTTATTATGTTTGTGGTTATTATGAAAATGTAGTAGAAGTTAAAAAAAAAATGTGCATATTTTTAGGCTTTAACTGGAAGAGAGTATGGATAGATTTTTAGTTAATTTCTATTTGAAAACTGAAAAATTCTAATTGAAAATAATAAAATCTTATTTGAATTGAAAAAAATCAAATAAAATAAATTGAAAAAAAATTCAGTTGAATATGAAAAGTTGATAAATTTATATAGAAATTAATACTTCTTCATAATAACCACTATTGTTACCGTTTTTCTACAAGTATATATATCTACCACAACTTTTCGTTTTGTTTTCTTTTGTTTTGCTTATATAATGCTCCTTGATTAAGTAGCAGCAATGAAAACCATACAGTAACTCTCTTTACTCTATATAAATATCTTCAATCGGATAAGCGGTCTCAATGAATTTCTGATAGAAACGCTGAAATGCACGTCTACAGGAAAGTTAGGAAAGTAAGAATAGCAATTATTGTGATCGTTTCATAGCTTCATATATTGGAAATATTACCCAACAGCTTCAGCTACTGGTCTGGTAGATTCGGAACCTTTAAAAACATGACAAGCGAAACGCTGCACAGTCGGATGCTTTGTTATAAAGCCAATAAAGCGATGATCTCTGG
The DNA here is from genome assembly GCA_963971445.1 of Ornithomya chloropus. NCBI lineage: Eukaryota > Metazoa > Arthropoda > Insecta > Diptera > Hippoboscidae > Ornithomya > Ornithomya chloropus. Next base: position 5,424,705 of record OZ020532.1, read on the forward strand.
GATGAAATGCACAAAATGAGACATTCTTCAGGGAATAGAAATAATCAATGCACGGCTTCTTGTCCTTTTTATTCTAAACATTACAACACACAAAGTAATGGAGTGGAAGAGTGATTATTTTATAATTATGAAATAAGTAAAACTTACGTTGGGACCTGAACGGTCTACCATACGTAACCCTTGATCGGAAATTTCCAAAATACATATTTGCCCTAAAGGCGAATCTCCGTATTCGCCGACAATTTTACGTACGGCCTGACAAACAACCCCAGTACCCTTGTGAGCCAATGTCTCTACCGAACCCAGATAACCCAACAGGTAGCGTTCCTTCTTCACTTGCTGCACTGTCGGATCAAATTCATTATAGTCAAGATCCACCGCATAGGCGGAGGGGAATATACCCTGTAAACCGGTGCGTAAATTCACTCCCTCACACCACAAATCGTCGGCCTCTTTTTGCACGTACACGGGATCGCCAATTTCAATTTCAATTTCATCATGATGACGCGGTATAAATTTGTGCAGACCGCGATGTGTAGCTTCAAGCATTTCCAATTGTGAGAAGGGTACACCACCGAATGGTTGGGGTATGGGCGATTCTGATACGGGCGATGTAATCTGTGGTGACATACTCTTAAAGTCATTGGGCGAGTGAGCAGTACTGTGACCACTATCCACATCTCCCAAGCTTTGTAAACGTTCTGAATCCGGGCTGGAGTCTTCGTCCAACAGATAACTGTGTCTGAGCGTTAAAAATGAGCGTTGACTTTGACGTCCCAACATATTCAATGACATCAGACTGGCATTGGCCGACAAACGCCGGCGATTATCGAAACTGGCATTATTTGTCATGTTGACATCCTCGGTAAGAGCGGCAGACGATTGTCCAAATCCACCTAAAAGATGCAAAATGGTAGCTGCAACGATATTGCAATAATAACATTCATATGTCTTCTGGTATCTGTATTCCTTGCGCAAGGGGGTGAATGATGTGAAAAGTATAGAGACCGTGATGTGTTTCATGTCCATTTGATTTTTACTTACATTTTTTATTTTTCGGTATTTCCGGCAATTTTCGACGCCGCCTTTGCTGTTGTTGCTGCTGCTGCTGCTGATTGTTAAATATTCCACTGCTAATATTCATATTATTGAGTGATAATTGCTGCTGTGAATCATTTTGATTGTGGTTGGAACTTGAATTTGTTGCATTTGCTGCAGCCGCTCCGATAGCGTCCTGATGTATTAAAGGATGATGATGGTGTGAATGAAATGAATCATTCGTATCCAAAGAGCCATCCGATGATAATGAAACAACTCTGAGACCGTCTCCGATTTCATCGTCCTCTACTTGACGAAATGTTTTAACATCCACGGTATCCTCCTCCTGATCGGAAGTGTCACTTTTAGATGATGGCGAATCGTCCAACTCATCATTTGGTAGTAAACTTGAAGAAAAAAAGTTTAATTTAGACAAAAACTTGCATCCTCTTCTCATAAAAGAAGTGGCGCCTTCAAAGAGCAAACTTCCATGTTGGAAACTGCTATAAAAATGGTTTTTAAAATAAATGTAGATGAGTGCTCTTTGCAACCCCGCCCTTTTTTAAAACATCTGTTGAACTAATTTTGAATAATTTCTCTAAATTTCAACCAAACAACTCCATTTTTGTGAACGAAAGATAACTTTTTATTAATTGTAGGCGTGGTGCTTAACTGATTTTATTCATTTTTCATATAGGAACCTACCTACCTACTGAATTTTGCAAGGATATCTGACTTTATTTGCAATCGTGCTGACAGACATACAGACATTATTAAAACAAATGAGATTTTAATGTTGATCAAGTATAGGGTCTTAAAAGCCTCCTATTGCTAGTCACATATAGAATGACAAACTTAGTTTACCTCTCAACTTATGTGAAGAGTATAACAATCAAGGTCAACTAAGGTTTCCGAGTCTTTATAAAATGCAAAAAAATATTGAAAAAACATTGAAAAATTTTCATCCATTTCTTTTTTTTAAATGTTTAATCATTAACAGTTATTTTTGTTTTGATTTCATTATTAGAATTTTTTCAACTTACGAATAGAATGTTTGCGGATTGGATTTTTTAGTGCAAGTTACATTGTTGGTGTATTGTAGAGCGTGTGGCTCGAAAATTGGTCGATGAAATTCTTCAAATTCGACATCAGCCATTATATCGTGTTGTTATTGTTGCTGTTTTTGTTGTTGCTGTTGCTAATGCTGCAGTTCTTTTTTTTCTTTTTTCGGTTACTTGATTTTCGTATTCTTCTACTGCTGCGGCATTACACAAAAGTTTTTTATTAAAATTTTATACTTAAGTTTAACTTTCTTTTCATTTTCAATTTATTTATAAACATTTTTACTGTGTTTATTCACCACATATAATTAGCAAATGTAATGAAACACGTTAACGACACTCCATGCTGGTGAAAATCGATAACTTCCCCTTTTTTGTCAAGTCAAGAGTCCTTTATACGTGTACATGAATATATTTGTTGCAATATTTTGTGATAGCAGCAAAATAGTTAAAGTTAATGCGCGCGTGTGTGTGTGTGTATAGTGGTTGTAAGTTTATGACAGCTCCACAGTCAGTCAGCATTATACCATAACTGTCTATGGATACAATGTTACAAATTGGACTTGCGCATATAAAGTTCATGTATAAACATGTCATGGGTCAATTTATCTTAAAGCTGTATTTGGTTAAAATAACGGAATTGAAAGAATTTGAAAAATCAAATTTCTTTTTCTTCTCTTACTTGGTTTCAAAGGCAAAATGAAATTGTTTTGGGAAGAAAAATAAAACTCTAATAAAAATCATAATTGGTTGTTTTAAATTTGGACCCGATCGGACCATTTTTAGAACTCCTTCCCATATAATGATATTTCACAAAGAGACTTATATGGCAATACCATGCGTTTACTGACACAATTTAACTAATTGTAGCATAATTTGTGGAGCCAAGAAGTATAGGTGTATTGTACGTTGGGCGTGGCACAATGTACGTTTCTATTTTATACATATTTTGATGGCATTTTCTATAGTTCAATCAATTTTGAACTTTTTATATAAGAGTCATGCAAATAAACTTAAAAAAGTGGGCGTATCGCGCATATTTATTAAAAAATATTTATTGAAAATTAGAAGGAAGAAAAAGGACATTACAAACAATTGCATTTTGAATCCATCCTCGTAAGCAGTGCGTAAATGTTAAACAGAAAAAAGAATAATGCTGAATACTAAAAAGTTATTATATCCTCTAATATAACCTACGTATCCTATGTGGAAAAAATATGAAAATTGGAATAAATTGGTAACGCCTAGAAGTTTTTCTTAACGGCTTTTATCACACTACTTGTAGATATTTTAATTAATTCCCAATGAAGACGGGAAGTACGGCGCATTAGATACGCCTTCAAGCTTATAAAAGTTGTTCACTATGAAAAATATGTCAAATTTTTTACGCTAAAATTTACTTTATTCATTAATACGTTGAAAATGGGCGGTTTTAAAACACAGACACGCCTATAATGTACAGTAGGCTTTAAAATAGATATGAAATACGTTTGCATCAAAAGTGGTTGAATCGAAATGTCATGCCACGCCCACATATATATAAATAAAGATATGTTTAGAAGGTCTTTCTTTATTATGTCAAGGATCCCACAAAATATATATATTCTTAATCAGCATTAAAATTTTTGTTGAATTTACTATGTCTGTAGGTCCGCCTTGTGCTGAAATGCTCGCGGTTACAAAAATTGAATTGAATTTAATACATTTACCATTTTATAGTGCTGACGTACAACTTATATCCTTTAACTGTTGAACCACTTGTTTGAAAGATTTCTTTACGTAATGTTTCCTTTCTTCTTATATTACCTGTATTATTATAGCAATGTGCGTTTATGTGCGGTGTTCTTAAGTATTGTAAATCGTAAATCAAATAAAATCTCCTGAGGATGTTTAATATACAAATGGTTCATGTGTAAATAATACGTAAAAGCTTTTAGTCAATCAAACTTTAATAGATGTTTGTAAAGGTAAAAAGGCTACTACTACTGCTGGAGGGAATAACGTCTTGGATAGGTGATAATAGTGGGAGTATTTGATAGAAGACGTTAAAGTTTGTAAAGTGGCAGATTTTTCCTTTTTTAAGTATTTAAATCTTAATCAAAACCACTTAACATGAGATGCTATTAGTAATGTCCATAAAGAAGGACACAAATTCTTCAATTATAAGGGCAATGACGACTCATTTTGTACCAAGGATATGACTCTTAAAACAATTAACGAACATACTGGTAGATATAGCAAGAATCTAAAATATATTTCGCAGAACTTATATAAATATACTATATGCCTATGAAAGGGGTAACAAGGGGTATACTAGTGATCCATATTCATATATTGTATGTTGCTGCATTTGCACCAACTTGTAGCAACTTTAACTTTTATTTTTCATTATCATCATGAACATACAAAAGAATACTGATTTAAGAGCAATTGAGCCAATCACAGCGTGAACAAAGGAGCGGCATTATGTCCATGTGGGTGTAAATAAATGAATATCACAATTGTACAAATACGTGGAGAGTTAAGTTGAAGTCATCGGAACATTATAATAATTAAAAAAGTGGTTCTTTGTTTGCTTTTTATAGAAGCAGTGGGCGTGGCATATACCAGATTATGCCTTCTACAAGTTATATATTACTTACAAGTTCAAATAATGATTTTGTAAATTGTGGGCGTGTTTGTTATATGACCTTGCCCCCTTTCGGTAAATCGATAGATGCACTAATCATAAATATGTTTAGCAAATTTTATATTTCATCAATTTTTGTATCTTATAGATAGATTTTGTGATAGTGGGCGTGGCATTTGATCGATTTTAACTAAGTTAAATACCGGCCGACAATGAACCAAAGTCAAGCTGAATATCTAAACATGTACAGGACAGACACGGACAGACATGTTTAGATCGATTAAGAGTTATATTGTTAGGTCTCTAATGCCTGCTTCCACACGAAGCCTAACTTATGCGGAGAATAAAAGACTTTTGTTTTTTTTTAATTTTTCTTATTTTGACTTGTGACGTTTTTCTATTCAAAGCTTCATGTGTACATAATCAAATATACAACTCATTCACTTAATTGCAACATTTATTATCGTCAAGCGGTTGTAAAGGATGTTTAAATTCAAGACTAAAATGCGAGTTTACACTTATTTTGAAGAAAATAGTGCTTCTTAGTCCATTTAATATAATTTCGCACTTCAGTTTATCACTAACAGTTACAAACGTATTAAACTTGGGAATAAAAAGAAACATTTTACAGTACATGAGCCAACCTTTTACTAAAAATTAGGCTCTAAAAACTCGCGACGACACCTTTTGAAGAAAGCTGGAACCTAAGAAAGTTTATCTAAAAAACTTTTGTCATTGGATCTTAATAAAGAAATTTAGACGTCGAATCCATTCTAAGGCCCCAAAATCCAATTCAAATTCATAGATGATTGACTTTACCTCTGTACTAGTGACAGAGTGGCGACCTTTGCTTACCTCCATTCAATATTCACCAAATGAAAAGTTTGTCTAACTTTCTAAAGCAGTGATGTGATTATCTTTTATATCTTTAACTTTGCCTCTCTACATACATCCTTTTTCCATTGGGTGTATAAACCTGTATAATAAAATTTCCATTGATATGCTTTCCTATACAAATATAAACCAACATACAATTAATGTTCTATATATAAGTGTTTGTCCTTTAATATCATCTATAGAAGCTGTATAAATAGCAGTCAGGATATGCAGGATCATGCAGTAGCTGTTGAGCTTTACAAGATAGCAGACGTGTTTAAAAAAAAAGAAAAATTGTGTAAAAATATATAAAAATGAGTGCTTCGGGTAAAAGTCTATTGGGATTGTGGTTGTATCGTAGTGGTGAACAAGAGTGGGCTGTTAAACAAGGCAGTCCTTTACATAATCTAAACGCAAAAAAGGATGAATCAATCGGTTATGTGAGTTGAAGTTGCATTCAGTTCAACTTAGCCAACAAAAAATTGAAAAAAAAATAATTATTTTAGGATAAAACTATTAATAGTAAAAATAACAATGAACCACCGAAGCGGGGCGTTCCGGGTGATAGAGTTTCCATAATATTTACGTTAAGGAATCAAGTGGGAAATTTAGCCAAAGCTTTGCAAGTATTTCAAGAGCTGGGCATAAATGTATTACATTTGGAATTGTCACCTTTGGAGAGCACAGCTCATCAGGTGCACATTATATTGACCTGGATATATATAATTATTAAAAAATAAGAAACCATCAATAATATTATTTGTAGGCAGATGTTATTGTGGATGTAGAATGCGATTCCAAACGTTTGGATCAGGTGTTACAAATGCTTAATCGTGAGGTGCAATCTGTTAATTTTACTTCGATAGATAAAAAATCAATAACCCGTACACCTTCTCTATCAGCGTGTTCTAGTTTCGGTAGGAGGAGAGTTTCTTTTCTTTCTCAAAATTCAAGAATTTTCTGTACATTTTCCTTCTTTTCTTAAGATTTTGGTGAAATGGTTTGGTTTCCTCGGAAAATTTCCGATTTGGATAAAGCACAAAATGTTTTAATGTATGGAAGTGAATTGGATGCAGATCATCCCGGTTTTAAGGATCCCGTTTATCGTAAAAGACGTGAACAATTTACAGCTATAGCTAAAAATTATAAATAGTATGTTAAAAAAGTTATATAAATTATTATACCCATCAAACGTTGTTATTTCTTCTAGTCCAAATCCTATACCATGCGTTCAATACACTCCAGAAGAGATCAAAACCTGGTAGTTATCAAAAATGAACCATTTACTTGTTGGAGTTATGTTGGACTGATTTATCATTTCATTTAGGGGAACTGTGTTTCGCGAGTTGCATCGGTTATATGTAAAATATGCTGTACCCGAATATATGGAAAATTGGCCTCAACTGGTTAAATATTGTGGCTATCGTGAGGATAACATACCGCAGTTACAAGATGTCAGCGCCTATTTGAAAAGCAAAACAGGCTTTCAATTAAGACCTGTTGCTGGCTACTTATCACCGCGAGATTTTCTATCCGGTTTAGCTTTTCGTGTTTTCCATTGTACACAATATATTAGACACTCATCGGATCCGTTTTACACTCCCGAACCGTAAGAAATGTTTAAAGTTGTTGAAAAATTAACCTATTAGATAAATTTCTTTGCAGCGATTGTTGTCACGAATTATTGGGGCATATGCCCTTATTGGCTAATTCAAGTTTTGCACAATTTTCTCAGGAAATTGGTTTAGCTTCCTTGGGTGCCTCGGATGCAGATATTGAAAAATTGGCTACGGTAGGTAATGTGTTTTTTGTGTAATTAAGAAAAATCATTAATAAATTGTTAAATTAAAAGTTATATTTCTTTACGGTTGAGTTTGGTCTCTGCCATCAGGTGGATGGTACATTTAAAGTTTATGGAGCTGGTTTGTTGAGTTCGGTGGCCGAGCTACAACATGCCATTTCTGCCAAGGAGAAAATTAAAAAGTTTGATCCTGAAGTCACCTGTCAGGAGGAGTGCATTATAACCGCTTATCAAAATGCATACTATTATACGGATTCCTTTGAAGAAGCCAAAGAACGAATGAGGTAAAAATTGAACTTCTTAAATAATTAATAAAAATGCCACGCCCACAATTTGTGTATAAATATGAAGGGTGGATTTAAGTTAACTTTAGTTTATTAACTTGTTGTTTGCTGTATTTTTTAGAAAGTTTGCTGAAAGTATACAACGCCCCTTTGGTGTGCGGTACAATCCCTATACGCACAGCGTTGAAGTTCTATCGAATGCTCAAAAAATTACAGCTGTAGTTAGTGAATTGAAAGGCGACTTGAGTATTGTTTGTTCGGCGTTACGTAAAATATCCGCTACCGATGAGAGTCTCAACGTAGACAGTATTGCTACCATGCTGCAGAGCAGCTTAAATAATACAACTAATGAGTAATAAATGAAATCGAAAAGCTCTCTGAATCAACGAAATTTATAAAACAAAACAAAACAAAACAAAAAAATAATTGGGACCAAAATAAAACAAGACTTTATCTTATCAGTCGTACGCAATACAATAATATTCAAAAAAAAAAGAAAAACATTCCATCAGACAATAACGATATTATGTAGTAAGAATGGATGATAAACTGAAAACGAGACTTGTACCTGATTTTGAAGTATGTACAAGAATTGCTTAAAAGAAGAAGAAGAAGAATTGCTCATGATATAATAATTAAGGAATTATACATGTTATGGAATATAAATTTAAATAAATGGATTTAATGTAAAGCATGACTTGGCCAATGAATACAAACAATTCGTTTTTGTTTTCACACATACATAAAATATATTATAATGTTCTTGTCTTTTTTTTTTCATTTATAAATCATATCACAATCACTGTTTATTATGAATTTACGATGAAATAGAATTGTAGAGTATTCCAACATGTATTTCGGAATTGTCCAAATATTGAATATATTCTGATAAGAATGCAGACGACTTTTGATTGCATTCAGCATGACATGTAACTGGAATTTTGGTAGCCAACATTGGATGATAGTTTTGGATGGAATGGCGGTGATATTTTTAATCATACTGGTGGGCTGAATTGCGGCCGGCTTCGGTTTATTGTCAATTTTCTTTTTACGACTCACAATTTGTATTTCGTCGACTGTATCACAAACCGCTTCATTGCTTACAAGTATACCAACCACAATGTACATCAGTTTGAAATATCTAAAAGTATATCAACAGATAATCTCTCATCATTTGTTCTTATTAAACATTTTTTATCAAGTCTGTGATTATATTGTATGAACCTTATAGTCCTTGACATCATTTTTTCTTTTTAATTTTTGGTATCTCTCCTCCTTTTTATATTATAAAAATATTAAATTTTATTTTTTCAATTTTTATATAAAATAATTTGGGTTGTGCGCCGCTTATCAAGTCTGTATTATTTTGTGTTCATACATGCTCAAGTTCCTAATGTTACTGAAATCAATTGAGTCAATTTGGTTGCTGGCATGAGTATGTACGTATCTGCTGATAATGTTTCGTAATTTAAATTTCAATTGAACCTGATAAGCGCAGAACGTATTAAAATCGGCAAAGTCTCGCATGAGAAACATTTGCTGAAATGAAAACGAAGTAAAAGACATATTAGAAGCTTTTTTTCATTGAAATGCTTAACAAGGGTCGTCATATACACGATTTACTAATTATGTCCTACACCAAATCCTATTCGTAGGGATGCTTGTAACACCCGAACATCACATGCCACGCCATTTGAAAGTCAATACGTAATACAATATTGGAGGGCGTTATCATGAACCTGCCACACCCATTGTTTGTATATACATGTGGAAAGTTTTGAAGATTTGGTCTAAGCCAAATTTAGTTTTTATACTTATATATGTAGAGTGACTTTTTTTGACAAGCATTCAAGTCAACTAATTATAGCATAAATTATGAAAGTAAGCGGTATAGGGAAAATAGTGGTAGAGTAGAATCGACCTAAATATAAAAAGCATTTTTATCGAAATTACAAACTTTAACTTATCATTAATTTACCCATGAACAATAAAACTGATCAGGTGATTTCAATTATTTTACGATTCAGGTAATTAATCGGTTCATTACAGTTTATCAAAGTTTCCGTTTAACAGCCAAATAAATTATTTTTCAATACAATATTCCACCTTGTCTACGCAATAAACACCGTATATAATAAAAATTTAATAAATATTTTACACAAACTAATCAATGAAGAGTTTATGGGAAAAAAAACGGGAATTAGTATAAAATTATTACGAGTCATATAATCAGGTTGAATTGAAATTTTATAAACTCAATCAAATTCAACTGTTAGGTAGAGGCTTGTGTGAGACAATAGTATCAATTTACTACCAGATGGCGTTCTAAATTCATATGATTTTTTGTATACTTTCCTGCTTATACCTCATAACATAATTTACGCTATATAAAGCTTTCCTTTAACATAAATATTTCAATGGAAGAACAGGATTTAAAACGATTTTTGAATATTGTATACGCTTCACAGTTATGATCCATTACAAAGGAATTCGGAAGGAAGTTTCCTAAAAGGGCACCAAAACGTTTTTCTCCCCAATTTCCACATAAAATGGAGGGTATGTCCGTGTGTCCGACTGTTGTTCAATACAGAGCTCGTCGTCTACAACATTAGACCCTCATAGAAATGAAATTTTAATATACACATAGATCGATCATTCAATCAAATTGAAATCAATTGTTTTTTACTAATTGTTTTCCAAATATAATGATTTTGATTTGCATTAAAATCTGAATCTCTCTAGAGACACATTTGTTCTTGTGCTTGCCTGATGTTAGAACGCTTGCGGACGTAAATTTTACTAAATTGATCTTAAATTGTGTACAAACATATATAGTTTTTGTATGATTGTTTCTATATAAATAAATTGAGCGAAGAAGATTAAGTTCCATGCCCACAATTGACAAAAATTTCTCACAGCCACAAAAATATACTTAAAATAATGAATTATATAAAAATAAAGGTTGCGCGAATAGTTCGCAAAACGAAAAGAAGAAAAGAAGGTCTTTTTCTCGAATTTTTGTTTCCGATTGAAAATAATTCTGAAAAATATTCAGAATTAATTATTTTATCTCTTTCCGTATAGTCACTGAAGAATATCTCTTAAAACTTTCTATCTTTTGTGTTGGGGCTGAATATCCAGTTTCAGTCTAATGCAAATATTTCTATTTTCATTTAGCATCATGGTGATAGATCCAAACTTTATATTGGGTGAATCATATATAGTTATAAACCAACACACAAAAGTTCGTTTTGTTCTGGTTAAAAGAATCCAAGGAAGGGAATTTTTGTTAAATTTTTATTCTTTCCGGCACTACTTTTCCAAAGCAAATAGATGTGCTAAAGAGAAGCACGGTTGGATAAGAGACATGTTTAGAATTAAAAAATTCTTTTCTTGATTTAGAATTCGATCTTTGACTTGGAATATAACAAATGTTTATGTAAAAGTTATTAAAAAAGGGCGTAATGTATCCACGCCTTATTTATATTGATTTAATTTGATACACACATGTATTTATAATTATTCGATGTGCACCGATATGCCCAAAATTGGTGTTGTCGGATAGAAGACACGCCCACAATCGACAAAAATCTATATATCTGCTTCAAAAATTGACCTATGAACTTCAATTCGGTATCCTATCTATTGATAATGGGCGTGGTCGAATAACAGGCGTGCCCACAATGAAGAAAAACGTGCATTCCAAACGTAAAATTGGATTTGCAAGTTGATACGTAATACATACAATGTTATAGGGCATAGTCATATACCATAATGTAGTAGATGTGGAGGGTACCCAAGTCAAATGTAGTTTTACCTCTTTTATGACGGCTGCAAGCAATAAAATAATTCAACTTTACGGTCACATAAGTTCCAGTGATAGTAAAACAGTTTTTAGAAAATATCTGAGCCCAAATAGTATATTTCTGCCAAAGACCTCACAGATGATAACTGACAGCCACACATGATGGTTGCTGGTCTTTAAAGTTCAAATAAGATACGATCTCCGTTTGATGGACGTCTAAGTAAAATGATAAAAAACATGTTCAGCCTTGTGCTGGGACATTTTCATTTTTAATAAAATTATAATTTGAAGTGTCATACAGGCGTCGTAATCGTATTTAGAAAATCAAACCTTCATCTACAACTTCGATATTTTCTTTTTATAATTTGCATGCTATTCATATAACTCACACTAATGCAAAACGAGAGTTCTTAGAAAAAATGTTTCTCTTTAGTAAAAAATAAGAAAAAAAAACCTACTCCTACAGTTTTTTCTAAGAAGAATATTATTTTCAACTTATTTTTAAGTTAAAGAAACGTTTGTAAAGAAAGCAAAAAACAAATCGAAGAAGGAAACGCACTTTTTATAGGCTTCTATTTAGTACTATTGATACGGTTTGTGGACCAATGAGAAGCAAGCAATTTTTTTGTTGTATATATAAATTTTATTTTATTGTATATTGTACACACACACACATGCTTGGCATAATGTGTTTGGTTATGTTTATATACAATATAAATGCGAGAGCCTCTATATTTATACATAACTATAACAACCAGCCAGAATGGTTAAATAACTTTTTCTATGTGTATGTGCACAATACATAACTTTATATATATATATATATATATGATGTGCATACCTACATAAAATAATAAACATAACAGTTGTATCAACATATTTAGATGAAAACGAAGTACGTACGAATTAAAATATAAAAAGTTAGCTTCGTATACACGCACGCACACTTGCACACATCCAATGTATATAATAAATGAATGAAAAATATAGGCAAACCCAAATAAAGCACAAACACACACACACACTCACAAATTTATATATATATGTAACCGTGTATAACTACTTATGTGTTGTTGTTGTATTTTAATTCAACTACTACAAAATAATTTTATGCGTTACGTGTAACCTTCGCTCACCCCAGTCACTGCCATCTTTAAATTGGATAGTGGTCGTTATTGTTGTTGTTGTTGTTAGCATTGTTATTGTTATGCCCCATACAAAAAATAAGTAACAACAACAATAACAACAACATATTCACAAAATTTTTAACTCCGCCTCTTCTTGTTGGCATTATATTAAAAATATATGTTATTGTTGTTGTTTTATATAAACTTAAGGCTCAAAAGAACTACAAACTAACTGACTAACTAAACGGTTACTTGTCATTTTAAAAGAGAACGAAACTGATAAGAGTATAAAAAGTGTTTGTGGTACTTAAACTATACGGATATAGGCGTCAAAGTTAAGAGAGAGAATATGTCAAGGCTCCACAATTATATGTTGTTGTTGTATGTGTACAACAAGAAAGCAAGCAACAATTTTTCGCTTTTTTTTTGCCTAAGCTTAAAGAACATTTTCCTTCTTTTTTTGGTAATTACAACAACATTCGTATTATATAAAGAGAGAAGGGGAAAAAAAGGGCGGGGCTATTTTATATAACAAAAACACACATACACGCACGAATACTAATCTAATTCTTTTGTTTGATGTATTTCCTTTTCTATACAACCAAAAAAAACAAAAAAAAACAACGAAAGCAAACGATAGGCAATCTTTTCTCGCGCATATTATTTGGAAAAGTGCGTACTGCTTCCTCATTTCAAGAGATTGAATATTTCTTAACACATACTTACTATATAAACAATTATATATAAAATCGTATCTACATGGGTTATAACAAGAAGCAGCGCAACTTGATCTTTTCAGGCTACTGTTTAATGGAAAAAACTTCAAAAAAGATATATTAACATAACTTTAACGATACATTGAGAGGCTTTTGTAAAAAAAATCGTTCTTTAAGTAGCGTTCTTGTTGCTGGTTAAGGAATCTGAACATATCTGCCATAAAGTGTCAAGAAAGTTTCGGGAATTCTTGTCACATATTGCTTTCCCTGACATATCTCCTACTTATGACCAAAGACGTAAGTGATTAGCTTTCAAATTAATGCTAGATTTAAAGAAAATTACTTACAACTCAAGAAGCTTTGGTGAGACATGCTCAGATGTGTGATAGATGGTGGACGGATCTAAATAGATGGTATGTATTAAAGTTTATAAAATTTTTCAATTTAAAACAATTTTTCATATTATTTTCAGTTTCAAGTTTTATGTAAAATAAAAATGAAAAATTTCAACTCAAATCAAGATTTCATAATTTGGAATAATCAAATAGGTCCTGTATCTATATATAAAAAGTGGGCGTGGCACATGTATGATCATGTTTTTTAATATTGTATGCAATATATCAACTTGTGCACATATTCAGTATTTTTGTAAATAATGGGCGTGTTCATGCTTCGTCCCCTTGCATTTTTAACACATAGGCGAGAGGACTTTTTAAAATGTGTTCTGAATTTCAGATTATACAAATATTTTTGTGATATATAGATGGTCTTTTGTTGATTGTGGGCGTGGTTTTCAAGCGAATTTTCTCAATTTAAATATGATCCTCCAGGCAGGAACCAGAAATGACTGTCCTCAATATTATCACAATATTTTTGTAATAATTATAGCGACCAAACACTCAATACATATATAAGGAAGGAAGGAAGGTCATATATAAATCGATGCAGATATGTATAAATTTTTTTTTGTTAGATTTTCCGAATTTTGCAAACGGAATGATAAACTTAGTGTACTCCTTATCTTATGAAGAGGCTATTATAGACTAAAAAATATGAAATTTGAAAAGAAGAATTCTGAATTATAAAAAGTTATGGTTTTTTTTTGCCCAACTTCACATGGTAGAAAATATATTAATTTCGAGCGGTTATGTGTAACTTGCCAAACTCAACTTTTATTAAATCGATCCATTTAGATTCACTTTCTAAATCAATTTAAGTATGTCCGCCTATCTGTTCTCCGTTCATGTAAAATTTTGCGCCAGCTTTTGGCCACAGTCCTTAAGATATATCGAAGAAATTTTATATAAAAGCGTGTCTTGACTCAAAAGCACACATTTTTGCAAAAAGGTTTAAATTGGGAAATTTTTAGGATCTCTGACCACGAAATGCCGTTATTCGAAGTAAGACGTTTGGAAAATTTATATTTATAGTGATTCCGTCGGAATAATAAAAGTTTATGATAAAATACAAGAAATTTTCTTTGAAGATATTAAGAATCATGAAATTCTCTAAACTTTATAGAACTTTATAAAACTTTATAGAACACTATACTCGCCTCAGAAGGTGGGTGTATACTAAGTTTGCTTTTCCTTTGGGAAGGAGAAAATCTACAGTTCAAAATCTAAGTATATATATTCTTACTTAGTATCAAAATCTGAGTCGATCTAGATGTGTCCGTTCGTATGCTCAAGTGATGGTTTGTTGTTGGGTCTCTTACAGTCGTAAATGTTGATATATTGAGTAGAAATTTGGTTCCTAGTATTATAGTTTCTCCCCGCAGATATTTCTCCAATCGACAAAAATCTATCCATCCTTCCACAAGAATTGTGACATACTTATGTATTTATAGTTACCCCATCGATACGCTAAGGATGTACTCGTACGTTCCCGTCTAGATTTACGAAATGGGCTAAATGAAGTTTAGTTATTTCACTGGTTTAAAAGGAGATTTTCTTTTATAAAATATATGATATTACCTCAAAGACCAAATTCTTGAACAAAGGCTGTTGTTTTTATCCGTTATCTCAAACCACGGCAGCGTTTTCACCTCATAAACGTTGAAAACGCACAAGGTATATATATTATGAATAGGCATCGAAATACTGAGTCGATCTAACACTTGTTGTTTGTTTGTCCGTCTGTCCGATGTGTGTGGTCATCACTCTCCTGTGGTTATCATTCTTCCTATAGCGAAAATTGAGTTATTTGGACACTTGGCAGAAGTGTTAATAGAGTTTATATGCCAGTTAGGACTGAAATTGGGAAAAATCGGTCATGCTCTCAATGTAACTAAAACTAAAAAGGGTGCAATTTTTGAAGTAAATTTTCCATATTTCTTATAATAATGGAAGGCTTCTCCTCCCAAATACTTTTTCTACTTTTTCGCATAATTTTTTGTAATAAATCATATATGAACATAACTATACTTTTAAGATGGAAATCATGCACGAATAAAAAGTAAATTGAAATTCACCTTTCGCCATACAATAACGCACGGATTTACTGCGTGGCTAGTAGTTATACAAATTAGCATAATTTGTATAATATTTTATAAGTACATAATTGGAAGTACCTAAATGCACACATAATGCATACGTGCATGTATGTAGCAAACGTAAATGCCTGTTAAACCGCTTAGAATTTTCAAGTTTGCACAAAATGAAAACGCATCTCTTTACTCCCGCTCACTGGGGCCGTACTCTCTTTTGGTGAAAGCCAATTTATTTTCTGTCTCTGCAAGATTTGCTGTAAAGATGAATTCGCTGGAAAATTCCGATGTTTCATTTTCATTTGATTATGTGAGAAAAAATAAAACACGCAACGAGAGGAAAAATTGAAAACAAAACAAGTTTTGTCATAAAGCGAAGAAGAAGAAACAGAAGCAAAAGCAGAAGCAGAAGAGAAGTACTCACCAATACTATTAAACGAACTATCACTAACACTAGTGCCGCCTAGGCAATTAGCAAATTAACCCGGCAGATACATGGAGTGACGGACAGACCGAAATAGAGAGGGAGAGCCAAGTGTATAAACGTAAGCGTCGCTGTTGAGCAATATGATGTGCGTTTGCAGAGAGCTGGAGTACAAGTGATTTTCATTCATAGTACGACAATCAGTCCGCTTTTAACTGTCGTTGTAGTGTGTTGTGGTGAAATTTACTAAAAAAGGTGTTCAAACAACGTTTTAAAATTTGTTTGCTTGTATGTTGGTACACCGCTTGTGTGTGCTTGTGTATGTGTTCACATGCATGTATCTATATAGAGCGATATCTATATATAGTTAATAATAAATCATTAAGAAATATGTACAAACGTTTAATAAAAGACTTATTATGCCAGAAGTGAGGAGACTCATATATACGTGCGAGCACGATGTTCATATATTCGCGTGTGTGCGTGTGTGTGTGTTTGTGTTATTATAAAAAATGAAATGTATCGTATATTACTTCTGAGTCATTCATTAGCTTATAATAAATAATAAACAGCAACAATAAAAAAAAAATTACAACAACAACCGCTTTAATAACCGAAAGTTTAACTAACGTCACGAAGAAATTAAATGAAATGAAATAAAAAAAAATATTGAAAAAATGAAAAAAACAAAATGTATTTTGTCTACTACTACTATTATTATTATTATTGTTGTTGTTGTAAGCGGCATCAGTGAGTTTGTATGTGTAAGAAAATAAAAAAATAAATAAAACATCTACACTAAGAAAGTTTAATGGGTTTTTTTTATTATATTGAAAAGAAAAAAGAAAAATAACAACAACAACAACGTTTTTAAATTAAATCAAAAATAACAGCAGCAACAACACCATCCAACACAAAGGTATTTATTTATAAAAATTAATGGAAAAATTTATTTATCTTAAGACTTGAAAATATTTAAGAAGTTTCTGCATAAATAAACCTATACATATATATATCAATAAATAAATGTGTGTGTGTGAATGTTAAACAAAAGATTTATACTTGAAGCTCATTTATTATTTATAAACATATATATGTAACTGGATGGATGTGTGTGTATATTTATATAAGTTTACAATATTTATATTTATGTCTTTTATACGTGTGTGTGTGTGTTTGTATGCTTTTCATATACGTTTATAAACAGCGAGCGGTTTGGTGTGTATAAAATCGATTTTATATGTAAAAGTCGCAGAAAAGTTTGTATTTTTACTGCAATATCAGCACCAAACTTCGCAGCATACAATTTCAGTTTCAGCAGCAGTAGCACACAGCTCCATCCACACATAAATTGTAATTTATTAATTTATAACACTACTACACTCTGGCATACATAATAAAACCCACGGCGCGCGCTTTGCCAGCTCCTTCATAACTACTGCAACAACCCTCCATTACACACATACACACACTGACACTAACATACATACACAGCCTCCTTTCTTTTATGTGTGAGTTTTTCTTGTCTACTTTCCTTACCTTATACTTGCCATTGCACCACCACAAACAAATAAAAACAATCGTAAAATGTAGCCGCTTACCCATCCATTCTATACCACCGGCGCACAGTACAAACTTTAACCGTTAACGTTACTACGGTCTCTAAGTGGGTGGGCAATAAAAATTGTGTTCACCCGTCAACTATTCAATAAACTTTGTTTCCAAACTGTTTCAGCAAAGAAAACAAACGCAAAAAATACAACAACGATTGTACAACATGCTCGCCGTATGTTTCTTCTACTTATTTCCTTCCTCTACAGCAGTCATTTAATGCCTTATGATGGTAGTGTGTGGTTTCCATTCAGTGGCAGTAAGGCAGTAGTAATAATAGTGTTAGTAGCAGTGCTATTACCAAGAATTACCAGGATGTCAGTATTTAAACAGAAAAAAGGTTCAAGAACAAACATGTACCATAAAAGACCAAGGAGCAAATAACAAGCACTGCGACTCTCTCTCTGTATTTATTGTATACGTAGTGTTTGAGTACAAGTATTGTATTGTAAAGCAAGTGCAATTATATCTGTATATAAGGACTGTATTTAGGGTGTGTTTGTGTGTATGTGTAGAAAAGATTTTAAGTGTAAATTATAAGCTGGCGCGTTCGCGTGCTGTCTTTGCTTAGATGGGAGGCTGTAAGATACATTTGCCACCTTTTGCAACAAAACCAAAACCTCTAATATTTGTTCTTTCTTTGAAAAAAAAAAAGAAAATGAAATAAGAAATATTTCTTTAACTAACTAATAAAATAATGCAAAAATATAAAAAACAAAATAAAAGAAAGAAAATAAACGATTGCAGTCAGCAGTGTAATGTAATCTTAAAGCAGTTTTGTAAACATTATGTTTTTCTTGGCTGGCTGTCTGGCTGGCTGGCTGCCTCTTTAGTTACATATAAATACAAGTAGTTATATACCCACAAAATTATGTACATGCGTATGTAATAAGATATAAGAGTAATAATAAAATAAGTTTGTGTGTGCGTTGCAAATACAATATATTCCTTGGAAGAGGCAGAATTTCATGTCGACGCCTGGCGTAATTTATAGCGTGAAGCATTAAATATTAATAAATAAAACATATAATATAAATATATTTATATATATGTTCAGCGATACGAATACATATATATAAACAAGTCTATACTTAAAATAAACACCATACCATCCCAACCCATCCCATCCCATCCCATGTACATGTGCCGTGCTTTTAAATATTTTATGAATTCTAAAGTTGGTCTAAGAATACAAGAAAATTAAACTATCTCCTCTACAACCAGCACCACCAACAAAATCCATACAAAAAGATAATTATAAGTAGTTAGCAACTGTTATTTAAAACAAAAAAAGTTTAATTACTGAAAGTGTTCAAAGAAATATTTTTATAATTTTCACGCCAAGGTTGGCAGCATATGAAAAACCTTTGCAACGCCTAGATGTTGGGGACAAAACCAAGTATTTTCATAAACACATATTCCGAAGCAGTTTTGAGTACTCTTTTTTGATCTAAATATGTCCGTATGTCCGTTTGTATAAATAATTTGTGTACATATAAAAATCATTCATTCTTAATTGTAAAAATAAAGATATTGTTATGAAACTTTGTAGAAATATTCATTAATTTTATGTGCAGTTTGTAAAGAAAATTGAGTACATTCTATCGTAAGACACGCCCATGTTTAAACAAAAACTGGAAGAGTGATAATTTTGAATAATTTCTTAAGCATTTCTTCACTCAAAAATTAGCCCAAGATCCACACAATAGAAAAGTATAAATGTCAGATACAATTAGCTTATCTTTAATACAAAATTTTTAATACTTGGCACGCTCTTCGGTCTTGTAATGTAAAAAATTACTATCATTTTATAATAATATAAACCATAATTGATTAAATAAAGACTGCATTAAGAATATATCTTAAAAAAACTTTCTGCTACATATTCGTCATCGCATATATTGCAGATGCGCACTTTACTTTTATTTCCGCATTGATAATATTTTATTATAATTAGCAATAAATATGAAAATCTTATTATAATACCTTCAGTATTAGGCATAATTATTCTCAGTTTTAAATATCAAGAAATAACCCAATTTTATCCTTTCCTTTTTTAGAGATTTCCTTTGTTCTTAAAGTTTTTACAATAACTATTTGTAATTCAGAACAATATTATGGACTTGACTAAAGATATTATGGATTTTTCATTGAAATTACAAAATTCTAATATTACAACGGCAGCAGCAGCAGCAACTACAGAGTCCTCCAATAAGAACTGCCAAGGATCGCCTCTTAAAATAGGGCTAATTGTTGAAGGAAATACTATAAACATGAATACTTTTGATAAGTTACAAA
Source organism: Ornithomya chloropus (assembly GCA_963971445.1). Taxonomy (NCBI): domain Eukaryota; kingdom Metazoa; phylum Arthropoda; class Insecta; order Diptera; family Hippoboscidae; genus Ornithomya; species Ornithomya chloropus. Next base: position 5,444,863 of record OZ020532.1, read on the forward strand.
AATCCTCCACACCGGAGCTATTGGAAAATGCTGCAAAGATGGCTACAAAAGTAGCCACAGATGGACAATTAACACCACCACCCCGACCAATGACCTCAAGTGAGGTGGTGGGTTTTACAATATTCGAAGATACCGAAATGAATTTGGATCCCACATTAGGAATAAAACCATCTCGCTCTTTGCCAGCTTCACCCAATCATTTAAAAAGTATACAAATGCCACCATTATTTGATTTTAGGTCCAGTAAACCTTTCGTAGCAGCAGCGGCAGCACCTGACGCTGAACCCAAAGTGATTAAACTGTCAGCTGATGAGCCGGATATTGTAAAGCGTAAATTTAAACCCGCCCCATGCAATAACAATAGTCAACAATTTTGTTTGCGTTGGAACAATTATCAGAATAATCTTACGAATGTATTTGATGAACTATTGCAAAATGAATCGTTTGTGGATGTGACCTTGGCTTGTGAGGGCCAATCAATAAAAGCCCACAAAATGGTATTGTCCGCTTGCTCACCTTACTTTCAAGCACTTTTCTATGATAATCCCTGCCAACATCCTATTGTGATTATGCGTGATGTTGGTTGGCAGGAGTTAAAGACTTTAATGGAGTTTATGTATAAGGGTGAAATTAATGTTAGTCAAGATCAAATCAATCCGTTGCTACGAGTAGCTGAAATGTTAAAGATACGAGGTCTAGCTGAGGTCAGTGCTAATCGTATGGCTACAGCTACTCAGCATCCATTGATCTTGGAGCAGCGCATGACTGTTTATGAGAGTGATGAAGAGAAGAGTAATGTTGCTGGTGATACAGTAAATGGTAAAAGTAGATGCAGTGATTCAGATGAAAGTCAGGCAGCTAAACGTCCCCGATTAAATGCAGAAATCGAGTCTGATGATGGTGTTGCAAAACAAGATTTACAGAACTTGCATGCTGTACGAATGCGAAAACGTTCCCGAGATGGTCATTTGATTGATGGTGATCGTTTTTCAAACAATGCGGCAAACAAAAACTATGACAACTTACACGCTAGTTCACCAGCACGTGAAGAACACATATCCGCCAACCCTTCAATAGCGGGTTCAGTTGCAACGGCATTGACAACGTCCACCATTGTACGTAATCCTTTTGCCTCTCCTCCCAATCAACTCAGTCAGACATCGTCTAATGCTGAAAATGAGAAAATATCTTCACCAAACGAACTACCAGCGTCATACCGTTCGATGGCGCGCAATTGTTCACCATCACAGAGCAGCAATAGTGGGGATGTCGGCGTAAGGTCTGCATTGGTTTCTCCAACAGATACAAATCAATTACCGTTACATGCACGCCCAGCCGCCGATGTAGCAGCAGCCTTTACAAACCCCAATCATCCACATCACAGGGCAGCTCAACAATTGGCCGCTCATCATCAACTGCATGCTGCAGCTCAGTCGCATGCTGCAATGGCTACAGCATTAGCTGCAGCAGCATCTGGTACCAATACAATACCGGGTGTTTCAAATACTGCCAGCACAACAGTCAGTACACCGACTCCACTTCACGACGACATGGAAATTAAGCCAGAAATTGCTGAAATGATACGCGAGGAGGAAAGGGTAAGTGAGAAATTTTTTTTTTAAATAGCGTTTACATACACTATTACAATATTATAATACAATAACAATAATAACGACTTCCACTTAAATAATATCAAGTGTGTTTGTTTTTCGACGTAATATTATTATTTGTTATTATTATAAAATCATTGCACGCTACCTTTCTGTATCCATCACCAGTTTCCAGAACCCCACTTTGTATTGAATTTCCGCCAGAACTATTTCTTCAGCTAATTCAAGTGTTTCACTACAAGATTATATTTATCAATATCAATTTTGTAAATAATCCGTCGGTGAATGGTGCATTATTTCACTTTATTCGACCATTTCGTAGGCATACTCAAGTCATATGATAAAATTAGTATACTCTGTACAACGCAGTGAATTATAAGTACCTGTATATATGTGCATACGAAAATGAATACTTTTCAATAATAAGTATTTTATAAGTAATGTAAATAAGTTGTTTTTTTTTAATCCAACAAAAACACGCATATTGACTTATTTGTATTTGTGTTTACGAACATACGTCAATTTATTGAATTATATAAGTACGATTACGTAAATATACAATTAATTACCTCAATAAAATGTAAACTTTGCCAGTAACAAAATAATTTATTTTGAATTTTATTTTTCGTACAATATATGAAAAACACATTTTATATGAATTAGCGAAATATTTCCTCAAAGTTTTAAAACTAATACTTTAATAAAATAGCATACTTTGAAAATACATTAAATCTCAGAATTTTCAAATTGGTTTTTGTTCTTGTTCAAATGAATTAAAGCATTTGTCCTTCCGTCCGCAATTGTTTAGCAATTGTTAACATAATTTTCGCATTCAATATATGAATATTTTAAAATTCTTTTACACTAATTATTATATATAACATATGCATCTTCATGCAAAATTTCCTGCTTTAATGTTTTGCACTTTGCAACTAAATGTTACTTGAATCTTCAAAATATTGCCAAAAAAGGAATGTCTGATATAAGCGTCATATGTATAAGTGTATCTATTTTTTTTTAAGTTAAGGCTATTATTTTACACTATTATTATATGTGTTGAATATAATAAAAAAATAACGGACTTTCCATTACATTTTCTAATAATTATGCATTAATTTAGCAGATAATGAAAAGCGGACGTATGGACATTCGTCAAATATGTGAATTTTTTCCATTTTCATTACCAATTAGAGTACTTGTACGAATCATTAATTCAAATTTAGTGATGATAAAGATTACATAACTTTTACCAAACACGTTCAGACCGGCGTGATATAATGTAACAGGCTTAAGAGAACTTATGTTACCTACATATACTACTACAATAAAATGCGAAGCAATATCTTTAAAAGCTTTAGAAATCAATACTAAAACCTTTTTTTTTAATAAAATAATAATAATAATTATATGATATAGGTATGTACGTAGTTCTGGCTGTTACAATAAATGCAATGAAAAATTAATTATAATACCCGTCTTGTTGCTTACTTTATATACCTATACGTTCTCTTTACCTCCTGAGAGATATGTATGTGCAAAGAATATTAAAAATTTATTGATTTCGAAATAATAGATGATATTTTATTGTATTCTTTACTTTATCGCCTCATACTACCTCTCCGTGCAGGTCTCCCCTCGTATATTTATATGTAACTTAGCGTATTCACACTTTTGGTTGGGTAGCCCACTATATGTGTAATTGCATAAAAGAAGAAAAGAAGGTGAAACATACATATATATATATATATATATATATATATACACTCTCGCCAACACATGCTGCTCTCACTTTTATACAATATAACAGTAGCAGTGCATGTATGGATGTGTGTGTTAATTTATTGAATATAAATTAAAAAGGTACAGAAAACAAAAAAACAAAAGAAAACCAAACCAAACGAATACATATTAGGTACATACATACAATGCATTAGTTGTAGAAGGACGAGGAAGTAAGGAAAGAAGGACGGTGGTGCGGACGGATGAAAGGAAGGGAGGATTATAAAGAAGGTTGCATTTACATAAACACACATATACAGTATAAGTTAGCAGACAAAAGTAATTAATTCTAGTAGCTTAATGGTACACAACGAACTGAAGATGCCCTACATTTTTTTTTATTGTTTTCAAATATATATTTAATAAAAAAAAATAGCTGAGCTAAACTTTCTTTAATATTTAAGCTTTTTTTAACTCTTAACTATTACTTGTACTCCTTGTTTATGAAAGTGATCCAAGTCAATTTTTCAAACGCATCGATTTATTTATTTTTATAGTCATAAATCTTTATAAACTGTAAAATTTTTAAATTTTTGAAAAAGTTTATTTAGGTCACTTTCGTAATTATGGGCACAAATGAACACCTAATTATACAAGCGTTACACACAACACTTGATTTGTATTCGTATTCTTAATAGTTCCTTAAGTAGGGAGTATGAGTAGGAGGATAAGAAGAAGAAGAAGAAGAAGAAGAAGAAGACGGCGCCAATACAACGTACACAAAAGCCTTTGCACTAAAAATATATATATTTACATATACATCTGCATATGTCTGTCAGTACCATCCTGTTGCCCCTTTCATTCCAAGATTGTAAATTTTATATATATTGTGTGTTTGTATGTGTGTGTGTGAGTTAGCGGTATTGTAGGTGGTGATACGGGAGCAGTGCAGAAAAGAGATGAGAAATTGTCCATATTCACCACCTTCTTACTATCGCAATCCCATCAGCACAACACACATAAAATGTAAAAATATTATCACAGACATTTTAATATACTCGTACTTGTACTCGCTTCTACATATTTACGTATTTACTTTCTTTCTTCCAAATACTGAACTCTTGTTATATTTAATAATGTTTTATGCAGCTCTGTTTACGCGCATTATTGCCCCCTTTTCTTTATGATTTTCTTTATTGTATATATTATATAATGCAATGTATTTATATGTTTTGATATTTTAGTATGTTTCAGTGTAAACAGTTGTTTGGAGTGACTTTGACTTTTTTACAACTTCTTACTTGCATTTATTTATTGTGTTTATTTCTAAAACATATGTTTACAGGCAACTAACAAAGATTTTAACGGTTAAAATCGTTTTAAAAAAGGATCCAGTTCTATATCCTACGCAAAAAGTGGGATAGTTTAAAATTTAACGCTATCTATAGGGGGTAAAAATGTCATGGTTTATGTAATTATAGATATTTTAACATCAGGGTCAATTTAAATAACAAAAACATTAAGTTTGTCTAACTCCTAAACAGTTAAAGAAATGTACACAATTTAGGCGAAGACGAAGTTTCGAGTCTCTACGGGCGGGAGGTGGAAGATATAATTCCCGGAGAGCATAATATTGCAACAGTTTATCTAAAAGAAGTGCTTTTTGTTGTAAAATATATTCAATTAATTAGGGGCTAGGATGGGCACCTTCCGCAAAGTCACTCTTTTTAAAAAGAAAATTATCAACATATCGTTTCAGTTTCATTATACCCTCTACATTTTGATACGATTTTGAGCTGAAATTTTGTAGGCAGACTTTTGGTTTTTGTACGCAGATCTTAAAATAGACCAAATCGGTCAAGAGCCACACCCATAAATAACAAAAAAATTGACCTATGAACTTGAAATTTTGTATGAATAAATATAGATAGCTCATCTATTGTTTTATCTAAAAAAGGTGTGGTCGGATAACATACACGCCCACAATTTACAAAAAACTATACTGAACGTAAAACTAGATTTGCAAACTGATACGTAATGCATACACTATTAGAGGGCGTAATATATGTATCTGCCACGCCCATCATTGTAAATGTGGAGGGTATTAAAAACTTGACCTAAGCTAAACTCAGTTTTTAATACTGATCAAAACTTTGTAGGGTCTCTGACGTCTTCTTCTAAGTGTTGCAAATGGAATGACAAACTTAGTATATTCCCCCATCTTATGTGGAGTGTATGTATATAGATTACAAAATAAATTGGCAGTAAATGTAGTGTAGAGTATTTATATGGTTAGACTTGACCGACAGTAACATTTCCCTTCCCTTTAGCCATTAAATGTGATGGATGTTTACGACTCGTACCCCCCCGTTGATTTTCTGATATACATGTTACTTATAAATAAATGATTTAACTATTTATTTATTGCATCATGTTTCGTTGTTGTATTATTTGTTATTATTTTATTTTTTCTTATAATAATAACAGCTAAACAGCCCTTTTTCCTGGCCGCCCAACCGTAACAATAAAATAAATAACCAAATGTAAAATATACAAAATTATATATATGTTGTAATACAGTAACATTAAGTTGTTGTTGGGTGTTTTTGTTTTTTTTTTTCGTACATTTATTTATTGTTATTATGGCTGTTTTTTATTTCGTTTACAATAATACATACTTAGAAGTACGTCATGTACTCTCCGCGTACGTACATTAATTACGAATTGTTTGTTATGTGTTGCACACTCTACACACTGTATGTGAAAAAGGGGTTACGCGTCAGCTCCACTCAGTCAGTTGGTACTGTATGTATGTATTGTGTAGTATCTCAAAGATATCAAAAATGTATTTATTATACAAAACAATACAATAAACGTGAAACGAAAAAAATGTACAATTAATATATTCTGAGTCAGCATTACGGCTATACATTATATTGATCGGCATTTTTTTACTATCTCAACAACTGCATCTTGAATAAAATTTGTTGTTTCTTGTTTTTGTTATTGTGATATACATCAGCGATGTTATGTAATGTAATGTAATGTAAAATGTAATTTGTATTTGAATCTTTAAGAAAAAAATGCAAACTGAGTGTGTTTGTGTATACGTATTAATATATGTAATAACATCATTCTTTATAGAGACCAGTAGTCTGAGTGGCTGTAGATTTTTAATAATATGTATCATTCGCGTAAATTTTTTGTCTTTCTACATATTTCGCGGCTACTTGTATAGGTGGGTGCAATGTATTTATTATTTATGCCACCGTCACTTAAGAATGTATAACTACGTTAACATTCTTCCACTGTTTACGTTACTTGGTATGTTAAGTTGGTGCGGATGTTTGTAACTTCTAAATGGCAAATGCAAACACATCATCAATTAGAGCAATCGTTTTAGAAACAAAATCTTAATCGTTTTAAATATGTCCGTCTGTACGTCTGCCTGTTCAAGGTACAGGTCAAACTTTTTGAAATATTTCAATGAATTTGTATTGACCCTATTGAAAATGGACCGATTCGAACCATGTTTAGAACCCCTCCCCATTTAAGTTAAGATTAATTAATTCTCTTAATATTTTTGGCCAAATTTCGACTTGTAAATGGGTGCTACTAGAGGGAATTACGAATGAGGTACCTTCAACGCCCACTTTTTGGATATAAATGTAGATAAAGGTAGTAAATGTAACAACTTTTGTCATAAATATTTATTGCAGCTTGTTGGACATAAATATGGTTTTGTTTTCATTAAAGATTACATATTTTTTCTTAAACTACGTTTAAGTTGTTTTGAGACTTTACATTCTAATGACAATTTGTATTTGGAATAACCAGCGTTTTTTTTTATTGTATTTGATTACTCATCATGAATTTTCTTTGATATAAAGCGATTATAATATAGTCAGCTACCCTTTGTACAATATAGTTGAAATAAAAAGAATTTTGACATGTGGTCAATTGATAATATAATTTCCGGTATATAGAAAGAGAGAAATTGTATCAATGTTTATTTCATCTTAATCTTATCTAATCTTATTATATATTTGTAGGTTCATTTTAGTTTTTACTATAATCATAATAAGTTTTATTTTATTATTATTGTCATATATTTGATAACTAATTGATTTAAGTTGGTATTGAAACGTGTACTTTACTTTCGCAATTATAATTTTGATACCGTTCCAATGAGATAAGATTATTCTATTTATAACTTTTCGTAGTAAACGTCAGAGCTTCGACAAAGTACATGTACACTTTCTTAATCAGCATCACAATCGAAACCTTTCTAAAATATTTTTAGTTTATAATTATAAAATAATGACAAAAATTGAAAAAGAAAAAATCATATTTTTTAATTTTCATCTTAAAGGGAAAGTTTTTAAAAAATAAAAATAAATTTGCCTTAGTTAGTCCATGTGGGCGTGGCAGGTATTTTATTTCACCCTTTATTTAGACGTTTTATTGTTGAATTTTCAAAAAAGAAAAATTTTTTTTGTAAATTGATGGCGTGTTATGGTACCCGACACACCTACTTTATCGATCTGTGGGCTAATTATAAATTTTGGTACTATTTTATTATGATTTATAGATAAATATTCAATGATTGTAGGCGTGCCTCTAAATCGATTTTGTCCAATGGATAAAAGATTAAATCGATAATATATAAAAAACTTTATTTGATACAAAGTTTAAAAAATAGGTAATAAATATTTGAAAAGTGGGTTCTTTTTTAAAAATTCAAAGACTTCAAGTTCTCAAGATTCTGACTTTGTGGATATTTTTAACAGTACTTCTGCTTTAGTACATTATTGCATCCTCCTTAACGTTTTGATTCTAGCCGAATGTAACGCACAAGCTGGAATATATTCCAAATGTGTTTAAGAAGTTATCTTCAAAATGTAAATCCAGCAATATTGCGTATTTTTTGAGGTAAGGGAATGAACGGAACGTTAATATAAATTGAAGAGAAGAGCAGAGGAGTTACATAAATTATAAATAAGTTTATATATCTCGACTCGTAAGCATTAACAAGCAGTGTTTGCGTATATTTTTTTTTTATTAATTAAATGTATATATATATATATGTATACCCATGCGACTTTGTAGTAACCACAATATGCAGGCATATAAAAATAATGGTTTACACAGAGAATTGTATATGCATTCATAGACAGACCTGGTGTACAAGAGACAGGGACGAAAAGAATTACTGACACTGACGTTTCATATAGGTTGTGTGCGTGTGCGTTTGTTTACTTTTATTGTATATATATATATATACTGTGTATTTAATAAATGTTATTCAATTGTAATTATTGTACAATATAATCTTATGTACGTACGTCCATATAATACAATATACACAATAGAAATTTCCCTTGGACTAATCTAATGACAATGCTCGCTTAAATAAATGTTTATATAAAAAATACAATATATCTATATTTACTTAGATATATATATTAATTAATAAGGGAGTGCGTTTTTACTTTGGGGGGAAAACTTCCGTGATTCTAAAGCCTCATGTAACATTATAATTTCATTCTATAAGTAAGTAAGAAAACTAAATTTGGTTTAGGCCAAACCTTAAATACCCTCCACATCAACAACGTTGGGCGTGGCAGATACATGTTGCAAACGGAAAGACAAACTTAATGTACCCACCATTTTATGTAGCGGTTATAATAATATTTTCCTACAGTTGGGAACTTGAATGTTAGATTCAATAGTATTATATATATAAATCCGCTTCACACCGCCAAACCAGAATGTACGGAAATAAGAAATTGTAGTAAATTAACAACGCATGGTGGCAAAATGCAGTCTTCAGAGATATGAGAATGGAAGCAACTAAAAGAACTAACTTAAATACCCACTACTTCTATGTACAATCTGTGGGCGTGACATAACAACTAATTAGTTGAATTCTGCCATAAAAAATAGCGCATTTACTATGCGACCCCGAACATTTTTGGTGAACTTATGGATGCTTTAAATACGAATATCTATACTATACCACCAAAAAAGACGGATAAATGGACGGAAATATCTAGATCAACTCAGTTTTTGATACTAATCAAGAATATAAAAGTATATCGTGTAGGCTCTCTAAGGCTTCCGTCTGGTTGTTGTAAACGTTGCTGGGTGCTATAAACTTAGCATATCCTCATCGTCACTATAGTGGAGGACCACGTAATTTTGTTTTATTCTCCTTAACACGGAAACCATAGCTTAAAGAATGCCTTAAAGAGTCACATGGATTAAGACCGACTCACGTATTATGCGTATGTTCACCTCTGCTTTATATTAGATATAAAATTATTGTTTTTGTTGAACAAAAAACACATTTCTATAAAATAATGTATAGATTAATAAAATATTTCTGTTTTTAATAAATTTTTATTATATTATAAAGAATTCCATAAAAAATAAATTTATGTATAAGTTAGAAAAAAAGTTTTAAGCAGAATTAAAATAAATTAATAAACAATAAATTCACAAAAAACAAAAAACAAAACAAGAATGTGTCTGCATAAATTAATTAATAAGTTAATGCGAAATAGCAAATCATTTAAATTAATATATGCACAAATAAATAAAATATATGTATGTGTGTATCTGTGTGCTTATAACATATCAAATTGCCATCGATTAATAAAAATAAAAGAACGAAAAACCTTAAAAAGAAGACAAAAACAAATGAAATCGTATGCGAACTATTTATTGACTTCTTTCACAATCACTGTCGGTTTTGGATCGTATTGTATTTTTAAAAATATCACTAGTGAGCATTGATATGTTTCAGTACACTATACTAGTTACTTTCAAATTTTATAATTTGTTTAATTGTATCACTAAACATGAGTCATTGTCGTATAAGCCACCTCATGACAAATCATTTTAGATGGGGAGGTAAAATTTGTTCAATACGGTCCAAAATTAGAACATTATCTTACTTTAATTGCACTATTTGGAGCAAAGTGACACCAAGTTGGTGCGGATGTTTGTAATTTCAGAATTCAGAATCAAAATCTGAATCGATTTAACCATATTCGTCCATGTAAATTTGTGTGCAAGCTATAGGTCGCTTTCTTGAGATATTTCAATAAAGTTTGTTACAAGAACATGTAATGTCTCAAAGGGGAAGTTGCACCGAATTGGACTCCATTTAGAATCCCTCCATGGGAGTCTTTATATGGCAAGAAATCGCCATCTCTAACATTGTTTAGAAAAATTTTGTGGAAGAATGGTTCATTGGTTTAATAATTAGCCCTTTCCTTACTGAACTAAGTGGTGTAGGTTATTAAATGGTCGGGCTTTGACCTACTATAACATTTTCACTTGTTTTTATTTATATTTTTATATCCATTATAAAAAATGTACTTTTTGTTTTCTAATTTACACGTTTCACACGTGTCGTTTCTATGGCTATTTTTATTCTTTCATTTAAAATGTCCACAAAAGAAACAGGATAGAAAAAAATAAATTAATAGCATTTTAAATAAGAATTATGCATCAGTTGAATATTTTATAAGAATACAAGGGTGAAGTACATAAGTCCATGCACACATAACACACATAGGCATCTTTCAATAGCTAAGTGAGAAATGGTTGAATGGGAGGTGAGGTGTTGTAAATACCCTCGACTTTTGTTGTCAAGCGTCAGGGATGGTTTTACAATAAAAAAATGCGACAATCAACGAAGGTATACATACTTCACATCTTGAATACTTAGAACTGTTCAAAGTAGTATAATTATTAATTTTTAACCCTTTATTATCAACATTTTATGAGGAAAACGGAAAAACTTATTGAGTATTAAAAGTAGGTGTTTGCCGGATCTTGCGAAGGATTTACATTAATTTCCATATAGATACAACGATTACCAATATTTTTGTAAAGTTTAAACACTATACTTTTATTTTATCGATTAGGAGAATGATTTCTATAAAGACGGACTGACAGACATGACTGCAACTTCACCTTTGAGGCTGAGGGTATAAAAACAATATAATAAAATGTAACTAAATCCTATTATTGTGTGTTTAAATGACTATCCAGGAAGTTTTTGCTTTTTCGTATTAATTTTAAGGTTATTAATGGAGTGTAGTGTCAAGTTCCAAATCAACTAATTATCACTATAACTTATATATCAAATAATTTAATTATAGTTTTTTACTGAGAACAATAATTTGATTAATTATTAACAGCGTGATTAGATTAGTTATATTAATTAAATTACTTCCCTTCCCATACTTTTGATAGAGGAATGAATGCATTTGATATATAAAACTATTATTAAAACATTATTACTTGGCTTGGCTTGGATAACACAGAAGAAGTAGAAAAATTCTTCACTGTACTAATTTATATTTAAAATGGAAAATAATATAGTCCTAGTTTTATTTGACCGCTTGGTATCCTATACCTCTTATATCCACAATTAAATAAAAGTCAGTTGGTGGAAAAACTTTATAGAGGTAAAGGTTCTAAGAATAGTTAGATTTGCATATAATTTATAGGCTGCATAAGGGACGTCCAAGGGACGTTATATGGAAAGATTTTTTAAAAATAGTATAACTGAATCCAAATAGGGTGCAGTACAAAGGTCTTAAGTACATATTTTTCACCAATTTTTGTTTAAAACAAAATCAGAATTGTAAATATATTCACCATATAAATTTTTTTTATATATGAAGACTTTATATGGGGAGGGGTTCTGATAATAGTCAACTTATTAAATTTTAAAACGAAACATTTTCTTGTGGGTAATTTCATCGAAGTGTCTCAAGAAGTTGCACCTAAAGCTTGGGCTCAAATTTTCTTGGACAGCCAGACATTAAATAAATCGAGTCAGAAAGTGATACTGCACAGAATATATACGTACTTTTATGTAGTGTAGGGTATAATGGTAAAAAAACTTGTAAAGTGGCTTACGCAGCGTGTTCAGGATTAGTTTAAAACCAAACATGGCTTTTCTACTTGTCTTCATAGAGGTTGAGATTTGATTTATTGCGTATACGGTAGTGTCTGGTAGATGGTATGAATGCCTTGTTGCCAGATATATTTGTTTTTCAATACATGTGCACATATAAGTACGAGGCAATCACATATATTTACTTATGTGTGTTGATAAAAGACAAAAATACAAAAAAAAAACATTGAATAGCATATAAATGATGAGCTGTCGTTAAAGTTGTGGAACCCTCTCCAACCTCATCATAACATCGTTTTGCTTCCTATTAGACTTTCTAACTGTTGTGTATATATATATGTATACTCGTATATATAAAATTGTTGCAGCCATATGTATCTGTGCAGTTTTCTAAGTAATACTCGCTCATTTAATATTTATTTCTCTCTAAATATTAAATATTATTTGGAGGGTTATTTTGCATTGCATATAATGTTGCGTTTTCTCCACAATTTTACAATATTTACACTTGTGCTGCATACCTCAACGTTTGGCCTTCTATATCTCATTATGTTCTATATGTAAGTAGGCTATGTGTGTACAAGTTTTAGTAGACCCATCTGTCCGCTTTTTTCTTCGTACATAAACTTTTAGTCATGGAGGTGAAAATTTAAAATAGGTCTCTATTTGCACTGAGTTTTGTATGCTTTTATACTCTTATCCAAAGGACGTAGAAACTGTGAGTGAGTGGGTGGTGTGTACATAACAGCTTACGAAAAGTTATTATATGCAATTTAAATATATTTTATGTATCAAATAAGGACTTGTTGGAAACATTTTCTTTAAAATAAAAAAATAAAAAAAAAACTTGACAAACAGTTCCTAAAAAAATTAAAATTAAGTTGATTTCTTTAACATATTATTGAAAGTGAAAATTATGTAAAAAGAAAATGTGTTTTTTCTTTTTCCAGGCAAAACTAATTGAAAGTGGTCACCCGTGGTCGGGTGGTGGTACAACTAATTCTTCAGTCACAGGTTTGTTTAAATATTAATTTTATAATTTCTATTAATTACTATTCATACTTCAAATGAATACCTAAATACCTTTCCCTTATAACTTCCCTATCTTCTTCAACAATAGAAAGCTATCAATATCAGTTGCAGTCAATGTGGCAAAAATGTTGGAGCACCAATCAACAAAATCTGGTTCAACAATTAAGATTTCGAGAACGGGGACCATTAAAGTCGTGGCGACCGGAAGCAATGGCTGAGGCCATATTCAGTGTCCTCAAAGAAGGTCTTTCACTATCGCAAGCGGCACGCAAATACGATATTCCATATCCAACATTTGTATTATATGCCAATCGTGTACACAATATGTTGGGACCATCTTTAGATGGTGGTTCAGATCCACGCCCGAAAGCTAGAGGTAGACCGCAACGTATTTTACTTGGCATGTGGCCAGAGGAACTAATACGTTCGGTTATTAAGGCTGTAGTGTTTAGAGATTATCGTGAATTTAAAGATGATATGGGTAACCTACCATTCGTCAACGGTCAACCACATATGGTGAGTTTGTCATTAAATTAATAATATATTTAGATGTTAAAAATCCACAGTTCCACCAATAAGATTTAGCAAAATATTTAAGAAAGTCATTTAAAAATATTATTTATAAAAAGTCGTTTATTTTTGCGCTGCTTATAAATAAATATTGTACTCGTATAATATTATGAATATATGAATAAATAATGAATTTTATGTGTATATATTTAATACATTGTTTACTTGGGTTATTTATAATTAATATTTATTACATTTGATTTCATAAAAGTATGAATCATTTCATATAATTTAGTTATTTATTAAGTTTTCTCTCATTTGCAGTCCACTCACTTTGCTTCACCCAATGCAATTATGACAAATGGTTTGCCCACTGCCGCTAAATTAGCACAAAATGCTGCTGTCCTGGCATCTCAAGACTCTGCCAGTCCCCTTAATACAATGACAGAAAACTTTCGCCGTCATTTAATGTCGCAACAGCAGCAGCAACAGCAACAGCAGCAGCAGCAGCATCAATCACCGGTTTCTCAAAGTGTTAACATGTACAAATCACCAGCATATTTGCAACGTTCCGAAATGGATGAAGCCAGTCTAGAAATGGTGGCTCTCGCCAAACAAAAGAATGAACGTCGCTTACCAGATAATTTGGCTGATTTGAATAAATTAGGTTTAATGGGTATGCCGGGTATGGGTGGTGGCGTTATGCCGACGGCAAGTAGCCGCGGAAATCAAATGCCCACAAATTTATATCCGACGGAGTGTGATTTAGAGCATGATAGGGAACGGAATCGGGCTAAAGAGCGTGAATTTAAAGATACCATGCAAGCGCGACAATTTGGTGGTAGAAGCGTTGTACCGGGTGGAGATTCGCGCATGCAATCGTCCCTATCATTTAGCTCGAGATCCACCTCACCCTACACATCATATTTAAAAGGCAAAGAGGCCAATCAATCGGTTTATAATAAAAGATTATTGGATAGCTTACCGCCGGGCATTGATTTTGAAGCTATAGCCAATGGATTGTTGCAGAAGAGCGTCTCTAAGAGTCCGCGCTTCGAAGATCTCTTCTCCGGCCAAGAAATGAATGAACTTTTAATTAATCCTGAAGCAAATGCCGCAGCAGCACCACCCAATACGTCGTCATGTTCATCGCCTCAACGTGATCATCTAATGAAGATCAAATTGGAACAACAGCAAATTGGGGATATGCCGCATGAAGATTGAAACTTTGCAAATAATTTATAAAAATACTTTTGATAGATGACAACGATTAGTCAAAATAAATAAAATAAACATTTGATGCAATAAGCGATATAATAACATTTAGATGGAACTGAACTATAAATTGAACTGATATCTATACATTCATTTATACACATATATACATACATATATATTTGTATGCCCAATGTTAATTAGGTTAAATTATTATAAAGCTTTTGTGTAAATAAACGTACAATTATATGAGTGTTAGTATAAGTTATTAAACACACAGTGCATGCAGTATGTCATACAACACTCTGCTTTCCAACCAACCAACCTTCTCCTCCTCCCCTTAGAAGGAAGATCTCGTCTATGTCAGTATACTAAATACATATCTATATAGTTATTAGTTTTGTTTTTTTATTTCACAATTTCAATAGAAAGCCAGAATGCTGGCAGATGTGTGTATGGAAAGGAGGAAGATTGCTTTTTATTGAATTTTTGTTTTTGTTGTTTTTTGTTTTTTTCTAACAATTAGAAAGAAAGGCCGCTTTGATTCTATTACACACGCAAAGGCCGGACTGTGCACAAGCAAATGTAAGATGTAGTAATTATGTTTATCATAATTACTACATGTTATGCAATACATTAAATTATCATTTATTATACAACTTACTCAACGTTAAAAATAATAGAATATAAAAAAAAAAATAGGTTATAATAAAAATAAAAATCAACCCCTAAGAATGTAAAGCTATAAGGTAAGAATATAATTAATGTATAGAATAATAAAAAAAAAAACAAATATGTTTATGTGTGTGTATGGGTGCATACAGTTCATATTCAGTATAATTATAGGAATATTTTAGAATGTTTTTAAATTATTGGAATTTTTGGGGTGAGATCAATAACAATAACAACAACAACAACAACAACAACAGCAACAACTCGGAATTAGTCAATATTAAGTGAAAAAGTTGGATTTGAAATGAGCCAAATTTTGAATAATCTTCACATATATTATATAAATAAAATATGGGCGTGGCATATACCAAAATATACCTTCCTTAACGAAGTTTATAATATTTGTCACACGACAAGGTGGAATCTTACACTAACTAAGAAAGTTGGAAGCGTGTCTGTTATTCGACCACGCCCATTATTAGCACAATTCAAATTTCAATAAATGAGAAATATTTGTTAAATGTAGGCGTGGCAGTTTGTTCATAATAAATAAGAAACTATTTGTTTAGATTGGAATGTTTATCCTAAATTTCTGCTTGATATCTCAATTTTTATAAACGTTACAGATAAATTTGTCTAAATCGATTCAGACTTAAAAGTTAATTTCGACCTTAAATTTTTGTTATTGTGAGCGTTTTAAGGCCATGCCCATTTTTACCAGAAACTATGAATAATGGGACATGTAAACTTAAACTGAGTCGGTTTGTGATTCTGTGGTTCCTCTGGCACCTTCTTTTGAAACGAAGGTAAAAGGCAAAGAATTCTTTAGAGTCTGATATCTGTGGTTCTTATTTTTCTTCTTCTTGCTTTACTCTAATGTGCAATAGTATTTCTCTTTTCCAGCAAACACACACACACACACATTTATTTATAGGCTACATATAGTAGATAAATATTTATTTAGACGACACAGTACCATATACCATATACTATAAATAATAGTATAGCTTGTATGGTATGAATTATAAGTAAGTAAGTATCGGTAAGTAATGTATTGTATCTAGTAATATGATAATAGTAGTGCGTATATTGTATAATGATTAATCGTATATGATATCTTTACAATTCAAACCAATAAACAAATATTTAATAACAACTTATCTCCTTCTCTCTCGTCTTTGTATATTTGATATATATATATCGCATACACATATATATTATTTGTAGTCGGTAATTATGACTCCCCACACGATGTACAATACAACAATAAAAGTAAAATAAATGAAACTATATTATTAATAAATATTTTAAATAACACCAAATTACTTGATAACATTTTGTTTCAATTAAACAAACAACGATAAATTGTAAATAATATATAACGTAATTGTATACAATAAATATATGGTGAGTATAATACTACAAAAGTTGTTTGTTATTGTTGAAAGGTAGTATATAATATATTGCTATTGGATTAAACAGAATTTCACGAAACGATTTATACAGGAGAGTTAACTTTTAATGAAAGATATTCGTTAGAATTTTATTCTGTAAACATTAGATAAGGGATGCAATCAATAATATTTATGTCATGCACTGAGTTTGCTACAACGCTTAAAAGAAAGCGTCAGATACCCGTCAGATACTTAAGCAGCATCAATTTGAATCGATTTGGCTTTGTCTGTCCGTATGTTCGCTTTGGCTTTTGTTAGAACTCGTACCCGCTGAAATTTTGTATCGACATTTTTAATTTCAATATCCACGGGTAAAATCTGTTGAGAGCCATGCCCACAATCTATTAAAATGTTGCTATGAAGTTGAAATTTGTTACCACGTTTCACGTATATACCAAAAATGGGTGTGGCAAAACAACAGACACACTTACAATTTACAAAACACTCATGTAGCCTTGAATTCAATTTTTTATTTCATACGTAACATAAAAATTAAAGAGGGCGTAAGAAATAATGCGAAGGATATTTAAGAATTGTTTTAAATTGGCCGAAGCTTTCTATTACTTAGGAGGTTGTTCTATTTTTTATTAATCAGGTGTAATGTTGGTTGGTTCGTTTTAGAGGAAGTTACACTTAAATGCTAGGTATGGTGAGCATTTATGGTACAATGAGTCTAATTTGAGTTACAGTGAAGGGTTCTTAGATAATTATAGAATTATTGGTAAGTATATTAGATTTAGTCTAGCATTGGTGGAAAATTTAGTCATGCCCACAATCGCCAAAAATCTTTCTATCAACCACACAAATTGAGCTTTAAGGTTGAAGTTTGATACTCTTTCATATATTGGTATAATTCATCGATATGTTATGGGTTGGAATCAAAACACAAATACAACCACAATATATAAAAGTCTCTGATTAGGGTTAGATCTTAAATAACCTCTACAGTAAGCGTGGCATGTATTTAATGAAGCTCTGAAAATGAAAACTTTTAAATTCAGACTCTACGCATAATAACCTGACTTTTAACTAACCTCGCCTAATTTTGCTAAATCAGTGCAAGCGAAATTTCAAGTCCCTTCTTTTTGGAAAGAGGGCGTGGCTCTTACTCGTTTGTGAGCAATTGAAACAGAATTGCTGTTAACAATGTCAGCTCAATACCTCAAAATATGCGACCATGATAATACCAATAACAAGCAGATATACGGACAGACAAAGCTAAATTGATTTAGATTTTGACGCCAATCAATATATATGAACTTTATAGAGTCTTTGACGTCTCGTTCTGTATGTTACAAACGCAATAACAAACTTAGTATATTAAGTGTAGGGTATAAAAATTATGAACTCGATTAATTTTAAGAGGTTCAAAGAACTAATTATTATTTCCCGATTTACTAAAGTTTTTTTTCTTTAAATTCACACACTGTTTGACTAGCCCTCGTATGTGGTGCAATAGTAAGAAACAGTACAACTTTTATAACCTGCACCACTTGTGGCAAAGAGTACATTGAGTTTGGGTGGATGTTTGTAACTCCTAAACGCGTTTACCGATACAACCAAATTAATTTGTAGCATAATTTGTAAAACCAAGTTGTGTAGAGTATTAAATGATCGGGCTGGAGCGACATATTTTGCTCGTAAAGAGTTCCAACAATAAAACAACTTTTCACTTAAAGCATAATTCTTTATAACTAATTGATACCAACAACGTTAATGGGGATCAAAGATTACAAAAAAAAAAGGTTGGTTTTTTTTTTTATCTATTTGCCATTTATATAAAAACAAATGAAAAAAAAAACAAACGCCGAGATAAAAAAACCATTTGTTGCTTCTTTCAGTGCTTGTGGTTTTTGCTTTGTTTTCGGAATACATGCTCACATAAACGGAAATCTCTACTAATAGCCAAATGGTTATAAAGGCTGTGAAGTATTAGAGGTATGTTAACCTTATGGCAACTTTTGTGGACAACACACATATGTCACTGGCTACACACAAACACACACACTTTTTACAGTTTCCTAAATCAACACCAAAATATTTTAGATTTCAGCACAAAATAATGGATGATTGTGGTACAACATTATTTCATTTGGTTTTCCTTCTTTTTTTCTCCCTTTTTTTTAACATTTCATTCTTTTCCGTACATATTCACTTACACACATATATCTGTGACACTTGCATACGAATGTATGAATGAAATTTTATGGCCTTGATATACAGATAAATGTAAGTGTACAAGTGTACCAGTGTATGTTTTGTTACTTATAAACATACAATATAACCGAAAACGACAACGACAAGGACAAGGTCGTTTTGAGTATAAGTAGTTGGTGAAAGAAAACAATTGCTTCAGCAATCAACAGCTTAACACTTAAACAACTTACAATTTCTCTTCCTTTATACATCCAGACATACAGACACAAACACATGCAACGCATACAAGTGTACAGATCTACAATATTATATAACACAAATAAGAACAGACTTACGTTATACTTGTACGTACGTAACGAATGCATGTTTGTATGTTTGTAGAGGAAAAGACAGCATCTAGCTAACCGAATAGAATAGAATATACTTGTATGCAATGTATGCAGACTAACTATAAGACGGACATGCTGACACACACAGTGAGAAGCATAGACTAAACCGAACAGAAGTGAACTGAACTGAACTGAACTGGTGTGGTGTTATCAAGGTCACACAAAAGCACAAGTAAACCCAGCACTTGTGTGATAATATACTTTCTAAGAATACATTTCTTCTCGGTGTGGTAAAATTATTATGATGTTTTGGAGAAACTCCATAAGCACACATACGTACACACATATACCATTCACACACGAGACATGATGCAAAGTATCTATAGAAGAGCTGTGTATGTTGTATTATGTGTGATATATACATTTATAAAGACAACAGCAACAACAACAACAACAACAACAATAATAAGGGATCTCTCCATGAAAGTCAAGCATTTAAAGAAGACACTTGAATATTTGCTCAGAACAAGTTGGCATCCTTTGCCAACTGTATACAGTCACACACACACACATATCCATACAAACAAACACAATATTCCAACCTTAACTGAACATTCAAAGTATACACATACATATACACATTAACACTAACACAAAAGGCGTGCTTAACATTTCCTTTTTGGACTAACTAGCCAAAGAGCTAGAGTTTATATGACTTCTTGGTATGCTGTATACTTGAATTGTTGTTGTTGTTGTTATCATTGTTGTTGTTGTAGTTATTGTTGTAGATTTGTTTAGTTAATTGAAAGACTAACTGTGTACTTGTAAGTTTGCTAATGCTTGGCAATAATGTTACTTAAGAGCAGTTTGCAGTTTGCATGCAGCTGTCTTCTTAGTTAACACTATAACGGGCGTCGTCTTAATTTCGAATACACTTTAATTCAATTTTTTTGAAATTTGTCCAGATGTTCGCTACTCCGAATTTTGACAAATTCAGTCTGAATTTACTCCGAAACGAGCACAGACGCCTAACGTTAACAGTTACCAATAATTAATTTCAAGATCACTCCAAATGTTGTCTAAATCTATTCTGGTATAAGTTCGGATACGAACAATTTCATAATAAATTTGTTTGGAATCTATGTAGAAATGGGCACAACAGTTCTACTCCGAAATTAATGCCAAAATTTCATTCAAATCATTGTACATTTGCCTGACAGGTCTTTTTTAAATTTACTCCGAAATTATTTCATATACTGCTCCGAATTATTCTGGATGGCGAGAAATTATGAATTAGTAAAGAGATAATAAAAGATGAATAGTGTCGTTGCTAGTCGCAAAGTTGTTAATGTGTTTATACGTTTGTACGTATGTCTAACACTCACATAGCTTATGTAAACTGTAATCTCCAAGTTTGAAAAATGAAAACTTAAATAATGCATTGCAACTGTATCGGTATATGTGAGTGTTTGCTTGCTATGGTGTGGTTAACATATTAATCCTTCTTGGTGGACTCCAGACTCAAGCTTAAGGGAATCTTCACAAGGCCACATAAACTTAATTGCATTCTCTATACACATTTGTTATATGTGACTTTTACTTACCGAGCATATAAACAGGCAGACAGATGAACAGACAGACAGACAGACAAATTTGTAGCAATAAAGATTTAATATTATTTGTTGTTGGTGTTATTTTGGTAAATGTGCATTTGTAGTCTTGTTCTTATAACATTTATTATAAGGCGAGATGCAGACGTCCTTGCCAAATTTGTGCACATATGTATATATAAATATGGGATTCCTACACTTGTGTTGTACAAGTTTATGTATTTCCAAAATTTAGATAAAAATATATACATAATCGTACACATATATATAAACACAAATAGGAATATTAGCATACAGTGTTGTTGGCTTACTTAACATTTTGTTGGAGAATATTTATGCAGCAATAGTTTGAAGGTGGTCTGCACAGAGGCAGAGAAAATCTCAAAGGGTCAGACGCCTTGGCTTGTGTTGTCTAGGAGAAATTATACTTTGATAATTGCCAAAAGTAGAACAAATTTATGCCATCAACTCCCTCTTCGAATGACGTAGTAAAACTGTAAATAAATTGCAGGAGAAAATGAAAGTGAAAGTACGAGTATATTATGATGATAGAGTAAAGTGTGTATGTGTGTATGTGTGTGTTCTGAAGCTATTGTAAGTGTGTAATACAAAACATAAGATGCTGTTCCTTCTTCCTTGTTTTATTCACTGCTACACATACTTCTTTGCAATCCATGTAAGTAACATTGTATACACATATGTACACAATGGCAGCAATAGAAGAAGAAGACAGAGTCTGTGTGTGCTTTTGTGTATACAAGTGTTTATGGCAAACCTCATAACATGTATATAGGTAGGTACCTGTTCTTCAAATTCTCCATATTAGACTAGATAAACATACAGCAACACATTGTGTATGTATGTGCGAGCATAAGATTTCTTCCAGAGTACTCATGTACACACAATGCTTAACTACATAATATAAACTACTAATACAACATCTGTTGTACAAGGACTTTTCCTTACCAATACAAATGTACCATAAGGATTCAAGCATCTACCTCGTACCACATATATATGTAGATATACGTCTAAGTAAACAATTTAGAAAAGGATTTCCTCAAGGTTACTCTAACTTTATATTGTATTCGGCATTTACATACCATATGCTCACATGGAAGATTTCTTGTGCACAATTTTATTTATGAATCATTTCGATATTTTCTACATCATTTCTATAAATAGGTGTTGTGTTAAATGTATTATATAAAAAATAAAATAAAATATAATAATATAAAATATTTTTATTTATTTATTTATTTATTTATATATAATATTGATTAATTTTTAAACTTATATATTGGTTTTTTAATAAATTCATTTTAAATCTTTTTTTTTAAATAATAATAATTTTTTTTTCAAATAAATGCAAATATTAAAAAAACAAAAATAAAAAATTTAATAATTGAGTTTCATATGATTTGATTTTATAATTATTTAATTTCTATTAATTTAAAAAAGAAATAGAAAATACTACAAATATTAAAAAATTGAAAAAATTTAAAAATTATAAAAGTAAGTAATAAAATTATACGTGTCCAAAGCTTTGGTAATATTTTTTAACTGGCTACGAATGCTCCTGTGGGTGTAAGATCATAACTTATCGTAACAAATTCTTACCCGCGTTATATGAATCCATCTATGAGGGTCTACTGTATATGCAGCTGCATTTAACTTAAGAACATATTAATAAATACATAAAACGTGTTTAAAAATTTGTAATATTATTGCTGTTATGTTTTATATAACAAAAAATTCTAATCAAATCCGAAAGCAATCAAAAAATTTTCAAGAGAAAAGAATGAAATGAATGAACACAGTTGTGCTTGTACGCGAGTATTTAAAACAAAAAGAAAAAACACTTTTTTAATTGATTTTATTGATAAGTCAGTATATTATATATGTATGGAGATAATAGCGTGTTTTCTGTACACCGCGTATATGCAAATGAAGGGTGGAACTCATTTGCACAAAATGATTGGGTTTGGAATATATTGTAGATAAAAAGTTTGCATCAATATTTACGATTTTTTTTAATATAAACCGCTTAAGAAGTAAATAAATATAACAATAACAACAACAGCAGTCTATCTATCTATCCATCTATCTATCTAGTGAAATATTGTTTAATCCGAAACGTCTAACTGAATAAATCTATAACCAGCAACAGCAATAACAACTGGAACAGGAACAGGAACAGAAACAGGTACAGTAACAATTTAATGCAGAAAGAGGTGTCTGCACACATACATACATACATACGTACAACAATCAACATATCGTAACACACCCACATATAATATACAAATATAAACAACAAAACGAAACGAACGTAACGGAAACAAGCACAACATATATTTTAATTAAAAATTCAATTTTAATCAATGCATTAGCAAAAATGTCTCGCTGCTGTAAGCCCTCTTTACCACTCTTTGGCTTACACTTACTTCCCCTTACCTCTACCAGCAACCACCAACTATCCCCCAACACTACTGTACAACTAACTATTACTAGTCGGTTACACCCGCGTTAGCATTTACAGCTTCTCGATCCTTCTCCTTTCAAAAAATGTATTTTTGTTAGAAATGTTAGAAACAACAGAAACGGCAGAAACCACGTCAATGGTAACGGTAACGATATTTTAGTATTTATAAGTACGTACTGGAACCGATAAAAACATAGCTGCTGCTAACCTGCCTCCTTCATCGACAATTCATATGTGTGGTTTGTGTGTGTGAGTGTGTGTATTTGTGTATTAGAATATATGAACATTTTGTTATTACAAACACACACATATATGCACATGTGCCCATCATCTCACCATCTTATTATATTGTTGTAGCAGTAGAAGTAGTAGTAGTAGTAGTGGTAGACACGGTCGTCATCGTAATCGTGAACAACAGCAACAATAACAACATCTCAGTATTTTAGCAACACTCAGTAAAGTAATAATTTTCCTATAACTAAACATATATATAATCACACACACATTCTCACACATAGATACACAACCAGCCAGGCAGCCAGCCAGCCAGCTTGTATGCATACCATTCATAACCGCATGCATATGCAGATATTGAATGTTGAAAAAAGGTGGAGAAGAGAGTGAGAGAAGTGAATTTGTGAAGTGAAGTGGGAGTGGGTTAAAGTGAAGTATGTATGAAGAAGGAAAAAATCTATGAAATCAATAGCTTCTAATACAAGTTCGTTGTCGTGTCCTGTGTGCTTGCTGGTGTGCTGTGCTATATTGTGCTATGTTTTATGCGGTGACTGTATGACTACAAAAATGAGAAAATAACTGCAGAAGAGTTACAGTTCTGAGGGATATCTGCAAGTGTGCATATGGCCAGATATACATACGTGCACGTCTGTATGTATGTATGTACGTTGGTATCGAGTGCGATTGAATTTAAGTTTTCGCTGTGTGTGTATGTAAGTGTTGGTTGTATGGTTATTACAATATTGGTAAAATATATACAAGTGTGCGTGTGTGTGTGTGTGTATGTATGTTTCATTTTTATAATAAAAACTTTAAAACGTTGATAACTCCGCCTATTTCTAAACGAAACATTTTCTAGCCATGCAGGTACATTTCTCTTTATTCATACATACACACATATATCTACATTACATTTATTCACATATATAAATGTGCGTGCATGTATGTGAACTTTCGTTCATTGAAACGTATGAGAACATCATTCGAATCAATTTAATATGCATGCATAGAAAAACGCCACAAGCCGTCCAGCATTGATACGAGCATAGAGCACATATGTAGATATGTTTGTACGTTTACAACGAGAGGCACCAAAACCCTCCGTTAGCGACAACGACGTCACCGGCCAGAGAGCCAAGTAGGCAACACTTGGATGGCGAAAACGAGAATCCCGGGTTAAAAAGTGGCAGATATCAACTATTCTGGCAAGAGTCAAGCTCGTTGATACTAAGGCATCATCATCGTCATCGAGCAACAACGGCAAAGACCGACAGGCACACGTTCGCCACCGCTGTGCATACATTACACAAGGAATGAAATATTAACCCCATCGAACCCAAACCAAACAAACTCCAAAGCGTCATCATAAGTTTTTCGTTAGAAATTATTTCCATTTCTTTTCTTTTTTTCTCCCTGTTATGTTATTCTCTATGTACCACTACCCCATCAAATTCAACTGTCGCTTTTCTCTGGGTGTATGATAAACGGATGTACGTACACTAGAAAAATGCTTATTTAATCATTGTGAGAACACTTGGTTAGTGTAAATAAGTCCTTGCTATACTTTCGTAGGACTTGATGTTTTATTTTATAAAAAAAAAACATAAAAAATATAATATTTTTCTAAAAGTATTGTCCTTCGCTAACCGCTACATGTTCCCATTTCACTTGGAAAATTTCACGTGTCCAACAATTAAAATAAAAAAATTTTATAGGAAAAATTAAAAAATTAATAATATTTTTTTAAAATTTATATAAATGAATAATAAAATTTTAATTAATTAAAATATTTTTTTTAAAATAATTTTTTTTATTTTCATTTTATTCAAAATTTATATTAAAAAGAAGTATTATTCGGAATAAAGACGAAGCAAATATATTAAAAAAAAACAAAAAAATTATAAAATTGATTTATTAAAAATTTCATGTCAGGATCAGTGTTATTCTATAATAGTTGAACCATATATTTTTCTCACTGTATCCCATATTTCTCTGCACTGTGTGTCACACTCATTCCCAATATTCATTCTCCTATATAATATATGCAAACATGTATGATATTTTCACAGCAAGGCAGGAAGGTGCAGGCGGGCGAGGAGATTTCTATGCAGCAAACTAAACAACAGAATGTCTCTAACCATAGATGATAGCCGTGACCGTCAAGTCCACTTTCACAATTTTACGTGGAAATCCTAGCCAACAGGACATTGTGTAAACATATATATGCGAATGCATTATACATACATTCTAACATGTTATGAATTCATATTTATGGAGGTGAGTGTCCATTTGTCTGCAGCAAAATAGAATTGAAGTTGGGCTTACTTTGAGATGAAAAAAAGAAACAACCAACATACACAACAGAAAAAAAAACAAAAAAAAAGAAACGAAACAAAGAACACGCATAGTAAGATATAAGGTAAGAGGGAGATAAACACAGAGAAAGAAATAGAAAGATGAAGAGGGGAAAGAGGAAGAGGGAGAGAAATATGTTGTAGGATATCGAAGGGTGTGTATATTGCTGCAGCACCTAGACGCTGTGTTAGAGGCTCACATGAAAGTTTTCACATTTCGAAGGCATTAAGCGGTAATTGCAACATAAGAAAAAAGCGTGTATTGCAGATGAGCTTACACATACACATGCATGTATGAACGAAGTGATGTATAAATATGTATGTATGTGGATATAATATAAGCCTGTGTGATGCAATGACACCCATACCATAACACACGTTCTTTATAGTGTGCGCCAGAGTAAAACAAAACGGCTTTCAAGCTGTCAGGCCTACACATACATTCCTACGCATTGGTGTGTATGCATACATATAACTATGCAACTTCAAATGATGTTTGCACACACATACACATGCACGCACAGCCTTACTGCATTCTTCGTTAGCATTCTACATGTGCATACACACACTCATACATAATCGTGTATATAGCATGTATAGACAAGTAAGCGAAATTATTTGGTGTTGGTAACAACGATTCTTTTGGCGATAATGCTATTCGAACGCCGTAAGAGAAAAACTAATTTCAATTTTCTATACACGAATAGATTGCGTCAGTGTGTATGTGTGCATGTGTGTAATATATGCAAAATGCATGTATGCTATGTAAACAGGAAGAAGAAGAAGATGGAAAATTTATATGCTATGTTTGTACATATTTTCCATAGAAAGAAAAAAATCCCAATGCCTATAACAAACAAACAAACACACAAACAAAACAATTGAAGCTGAAAATTTATATACGAACATACACACACATACATATAAAAGTCCTTATGTGAATGGTACATGGTTCCGTTGAAAATCTCTTTTGCACTCGAAAACAATAAACAAGTTAAGAATCACATTAAATCAAGGTCCATCCAACTCCCACATAACTCACAATGCATCTTTATCGTCCAGCATCAAGAATTTATACCAAATTTATTACAATATTTATAAAATGTTATGTAAAAATAATAAAATATTGTGTCATATAGTCTTCTTCTTCTTCAATTGTCACAGTGCTTCAAATACATATTATTCATTATTTTAATGATAATTTTCACATGTTGGTTGGATGATAGATCTGTGGACGGATTCTTTTAATGTGATTAATAGTATCATGATTGTTTTGGCCAACACATACTCTACCTTGTATATGTATTGTCGAACTATTTAGAATTTGCTGTTTTTGTCACGTCTTTAATTTGATATATTTTTCATTTGGGTTTTGAGATTCTATTGTGTTAAATTAATTTCGATAAGGTACCTGCCACGAGCACGATTTATACATAAACTCGGGAGCATATTAAATTTATCATAAGTATAGCATAAGATCGACAACCTTTATTCCATTCGGAATTATATTCTGGTGTCAATCACCAAAAATATTTTAATTCAGAAGCATTTTCAATGTTTTTCTCAAAACTTTCTGTATACAGAATGTATTTATAAAGTTTCGGTTCAATATCTAAGAGTGCTAACAACAGACAGGAACACGCCCCCAATTTACGAAAAACCGTATTCAGCGTGCTGAAGCTTCCACACCCTTATACCCTCCACAAAAGAGGAGAGGCATACTAAGTTTTTCGTTTCATTTGCAACACCCATATGTCCGGATGTCTGTCTGCAAATTTTGAGATATTGAAGTGAAATTTTCAAAAATCATTCTGCAAACAAAATGCTATTTATAATATGAAAAATCGGCCACAATCGACAAAAATCTATTTAATTTTGATATGAAGTTTAAATTTTGTTCAAATATTTATAATTATCCCGTGCATTGATGTACCAAAAGTAGGCGTAATCGGATAACAGACACGGCCCCAATTTACAAAAAAATCATACTAAGCCACGCACACCGATTGTATGTAGATGTGGAGGGTATTTAAGATTTGGCCTAAGCCTAATTTAGTTGTCGTACTTGCTTTTTATTGTATTTTTTTTTTGCTTCCTTGTATTTAAATGTTTCTTTTCTTTCATGTTTTTGTTGTTTGTTTTAATATACATATTGTACCCGTGATGTTGTTGCTTATGATCGTTAAGGTCACGAAATAGCAATTCCGAATTAATTATAATAAACAGTTTCAAAGGTACAACCACTTTATACGAGACTCTACATACTCACGGACAACATGTGTTTTCAGCTTTGTTTTTTGTATATTATTGCTTGCATGCACATGTATATTATATACCACATACACATATTTCTTTTGCAACTAAATATAGAGAAGAAAAAAATGAAGAAAAAACAGCAGCAGCAGCAAAAGAAAATAATAATAAGAAATATTTATCCTTAAAATTACTGCGTATAACAGAAGCTGCATTGAAGATTGTTAGCTAAATGCTAATGCACAAGTTTAAGTACAAGTCTTCAGGAGGAGACCCCATCAGGCGATCATATTATATTGATCGGCTACCACTCAATCCACCCAAATTCCCATAAAAAAGCAACCAAACCAAACCAAAGCAAAAACAATGTATCAAGATCATGTGCGTGAGAGAAAGAGAAAAAGGAACCTTTGATCGATCATGGCAATATTCATGTATTTATATGCCACACATAACATACATATATTTTTTTTTACATATAAGCACTTAAATCAACTTAAATCATAGTGTACAAACTGACTGCTGTGTTTATGTTTTTTGCTAGCGGTTTAACATATTTTTTTATGTTCTGCTTTCTGTTTTTGTTGTACTACCTGTTGTACCACTTAAGGTACAATGTATATTAAGTTTATGTAAATGGTTGTAACTTTTACATTCTCCAAGAAATATTTCTTATTGATTTCAATCCATGACAAGGTTTGATCAACTACAGCCTTTTCAAAATACTTTTCAATGAAAGGATATATTTCTACTTTTATTTATATATACATAAATATATTTAGTCCTTTTATTAATGTTTTAAAAGCGGTTCGATTATCACTCTCGCCCTTAATTGAAAATGAAACTATTTAGCTAATAGTCCGATTATCAGATTAATACATACATACTTGCCACGCCTTATAATTTGTTAATATAATACACCATGTTGTCCTTAAGTCCTTAGATAAGAATAATGTTATAAAAAATTGTGAAAATTTGCTATTTGGCAAAAATATTTCTTTACATTGATTTGATTTGAAATTTCATTTATATATCATTAGAAAGCTTAAGCTTCTGTTCTCTAAGTGAATACTCAAATTTTTAATTATCTAAATGGCGAAGTTCGGTAAAAAGTTCTTAATAAAGCATTATGTGAAATGTCCTTTAACGATAGATGTACATGGGAAAACGACTATATAATGCAACTTAGTAAAGTCTGAAAAAATCTAATTAGATCTTTTAAAAGATGAAAATTTAAGCTTTCCAATGATATATAATTTATTAATATTTTAAACTGTTTCATGTATACGTTATAATAAAAAAAACCATAACGTTGAAAATGTTTATTTCAAAAATAAATTATTGCTTAAGAAAAGTTGTAAATTTTAATATTTCTTTTTGAAATTCGGAACATATCATATGATTAGCTTACATTTTAAGATAATCTATATTTTTCGTGGTTGGGATTATTTTTGGAAACTTTATCCCAAGAATGACTATTCGAAGAAATGACTTCCGCTAAATACTTACTCAAATTTTTAATTAAAATAAAATCACGAAAGGTGCCAAATAGTCGGCTTTAACTTGTATGAGCTTTTTTGTTTTGTAAATAAGTGCTCAACTCTTCCAAATTGTAGTAATTTTGCTACAGAAATGCTGCACAAATACATATAATAGAGTCACGTTTGGTTCGAGTCGAACTTGTACTGCCTGACGTAAGGCTTTATAAATATTTTTCACTATTTAATTTATGCTTGAAAAGTTGCAAACAGGTATCAATTTATGTGTAGTAAAGTTTATCAGCATTCAGGATAATTTTATATAAACTTTTATAGATGGGTAGACAAGAAGTGTTTGAGAAAAAGTTTTTTGAAGTAGATTTAGATTTAGCACCTTTGCATAATATAATATACACATAACAACAACAACAAAAAGTTGCTTAAAAGACGGTACTAATGACCTTTTCTCTTATGGCACATGCATACATCCTCAGCGTCCGTTTGAAATTATCCAAATTTGATGAAGATGTTGCAGCAGCAATATCTTTACAGTACATGCGCCCACCAATTGAAAACTATAAACATACAATAATACATTATTTGTAAAAAAAAAAAAACAAAAACAAAAACAAACCACATACATATTATTTTACCATTCGTGTGTGTATAAAAAAGTTAAAACACGATAAGATCTTGAAATATACGGTAAAAAAAAAAAAAATTCGCATTTTTTTTTTTGTTATAAATTTGGTTCAGGGAACTACTGTGTACAGGTATGTATTAATTTATATCATACTTACCATGTTTTTATAATCTTCACATCATAATACGCATATACTAAGTTTAACATTACAGTTTGCAACTATATTCGGAGAAGGCTGCAGCAGTAGTAAAATTGATGTCCGTATGTCTGTCCTTCAACATAATTAAGTTATTGCAATGAAATTTTTCGTTCAGACGCGTAACTTGTTTACATAAGTAAGTAGTGGGTAAAATCGTCCAACAGCCACGCCCTCAACTGATGAAACGAAAGGTCAATAAAAATAAAACCACAAAATTTGGAAAAGTTGGAAACTTTCAACTTTTCAACTTTTATGTTGAAATTTATGAAAAATATTTACAATTTCAATATATATCCATGTAACAGCCACGCCTACAATTAACAAAAAGGTGAAATTGAGCCAGTACACGATATTTAAGGTCACTTCTCAAGCTGAAGTTTTATATATAGTATTTTTTCATAAATGGCTGAATTCGTTTAACAGCCACGCCCATAATTCAAAAATAAACTCTATGAACCACTTTATTTTTACGTTTTATTTAGTTAAATATTTGAAATTTATTAAAAAATTTCTATTTTCTTTATGTGTCAATGTAACGGACACGCCTACATTTAGCAAAAACCCAAAATTTAAGCACTCCTTGACATTTGACACGAAGTGCGATATTATATACATATTTTTATAGTTGTCATTATATACACGCCACGCCCACTTACTTTTTCTATATAAAGGGTATTTTCTATTTGGCTCAAGCCACACATTGCTTTATTTACCCGTTTCTTTTCATTTTTATTTCATTGCATTATTGTTTTTATAGCCATTAATAAGTTGTATCATTATAATGGCAACTCGACAACGCATTGTTATCGATATCGAATATAGTGAATGTGCATTAAGTGGACAATCAATATAAATTAAAAAATTAAAAAACAACACAACAATTAAAAATAACAATAAAGCGAATCAAAAGCAATACTTGTCGGAGTAATATAATTATCTAACAAAGTTTTTTTTTAAATAAAAAGTAAAAAAAAAAGTTACACAGCAGTGAACTGGTATCACTACTTCGGTTTAAGCCGTTTCTTAAATATTCTCCACTTTTTTTAACATTTCATTATAAGCGAAGAACAAAGTGATACAGCACCACCAGCAGACATCCACACACTCGCAAATGCACACATTACTCAATACCCTTAATCATATTTTCAGCAAATTATTATGATATATTATTACCTGTAGTGACTGCTACTGCTCCCTACCGAAATGTATACTTTTTGTTTTTCAGCTTCCGAAAGTTATCAACTCAAGTTCACATGATAAGCGCAAGAGTACAAGAAGAGACGACAGCGCTCGTAAGAAGTATTCACCAAGCCTTGGCTAGGTCCTAATAATGTGTTTTAAAAGTTAAAGTTTCTTCTTTTTTTTTCTTTGCATTGATGATTTCATTTATAAAAACGTATATTGCATACAAGTATGAGAGCAGTAGGGCTTTTAGTATATACTTTAGTTCAATTATTTCCGTATAAGATCTCACGAAGCGAAACTTTTCAAATAGGTACAAAAAATATTTGTACACAAATCAAATCTTAAGTATCATTTTAAAAGAATTTTATGTAATTAAAATCACAAATGATTTTTTATACCCTCCACCGTAGGGAAGAGGGTATACTAAGTGTATCATTTCGTTTGCAACATCCGGAAGATTACAACATTTTAAAGGGATTCATTTGAGTAAAAACATTTTAAATGAAAGGCACAAATGGTCCAATTAAAGCCGAGAGTCAATTATTCATCTCATTAACTATTTTTGAATAATTTTTTTGATCAAACAAATGAAGATTTTACGAATTTTCGCTAAATAACAACTTTACTTATAAAGGAATGCTGTAGGAGGAAGGGTTTTAAAAGTCACTCGATTCATTCTATCTTCCATGGAATTTCTCTTTAAATCAACACATAGTTTTGGGTAAAATTTCATCGAATAAAATCTGCAGTGTATGCATAAAAATGACATGAACAGAATACTTTTTACCAGACTTTTGTAATATTACGAATAAAATTACGGGTTTAAAGACGGACTGACAGACATGGCTGTGTAGATTGAATCGGAATGCCAATAATCACCACCAAAGAGTCAAAATTTAGATCAATATTCTTCTTTAATCATCACTTTGTAAATATATCTTTACTGTATACACGACATAACATTAGATAGTTGTGTGTTTGTACAAACTCACGTAGCCCGCATTCTATACGAAAACTGGAATTAAATATTTGTGGTTATATATGTTACATTTGTTACAGAATTTACGCATTAAATTATGCTTTACTGATACAATTGCATAATGTCCGTACGTCCTTATATGTGTATAAACAAACACCGCATACAAACACACATTTATTTATATATATAATCCAATAAAGGATACGCGTTCACTTCGACACAAAACAATACCAAAAAGTTTACATAAAATACAATGTCAGTCTTGTCTTATACAGTGGAACCGTCAAGTAGTCGAAATTTTGGTCAATCATCTTTAATCAGCATTATTGTATACAATCAACACCAATTTGAAATTGTACAATTTTACCTGTCAAATAGATGCCTACGTACATACAAAATATTTCGTATAGCTATAGTACTGTTGTTGTGGA
Source organism: Ornithomya chloropus (assembly GCA_963971445.1). Taxonomy (NCBI): domain Eukaryota; kingdom Metazoa; phylum Arthropoda; class Insecta; order Diptera; family Hippoboscidae; genus Ornithomya; species Ornithomya chloropus. The sequence goes on from OZ020532.1 coordinate 5,478,350, forward strand.
CCAAAAACAAAAAACAAAAAAAAAAGAAACATTCTCCTCATTCCAGGCAACTTTTTTGATTAATCATCAAGTCTTTCCTTACGTAACCAAACTTAAACGATTTTATTCAATGTGTGCACCCACTGTTTCACTTCCTCTGTTTTATGTTTTATGCATTCAAAATGTGTGTATGTGTGCAAGAATAAATGCAAAATTTGTATGTATACAAATATCATATGTATGTGTGTGCGTGTGTGTGTGTACGCCATGTTTAGGCTTCTCTATCGTAGTCGCCTAAAACTAAAATTCTCATCATCGATTTTTGTGAGGAACATTGAATTTCTGGTCATCGCTCATCGTTTGTGCGTTTGTGTGCGTTGGTGTTGTATGCCCCCCTTATATGCATACCTAGTTCTATATCCATGCGTGCCTAAGCATTTGAAGCAAAGTATGCGAGAGTGTATGCGTAGAATTGGTGCTTTGGTCGGTCAGTCCAGTTTTAAAGGGGGTGGTTAGGCATGAGAGATATTAAGGTGGCGAACAATTTTCACTTGCATACATAATGGAATATAATATGTTACGCACACATCACATCATTATGACCAGCACCAGCACCCTCTCTGGCGCCTACATTCTTCCATTCTATTCCACCATATATCACCTCTTAAAACCACCCATCCCCTGAACATTTAACCGCTTCGTTAGAGCCTACACTAAGTCTATATATTGTGTATATATATATATATGGATACACAATGTAGATATATGAAAATACGCGTATATGCGTGCGGCGCATTGAACTGCCGCATCTAGGCAGCATTAAGACTTAGGCGACAAACTCACAGCAGTTACAGTTCAGAGGGTACAAGTTTTCGTATGTTGTCATGTTGTAGACTCGTGTGAGAATTTCTTTCACCGGCCAAATTAAATTTTATGTAGAACAAGTAAAAAATTTGATTGAAATAGAATTTTAAATACCCTTCATATCTACATAAAAATAGTGGGTGTGACAAATAACTGATTACGTTCATACTAAACAAAAGAAAAAATAAATTTGACCTAGCTAACCTGACATACTCTTCACATTTATATGAAAAATGTGAATATGTGGGCGTGGCAGGTTCATGCATATGTTGAATAAGATTTATAGTTTGGTCGAATTTTGACAAATTTAGATATATATCAATATATTTAAATTTATTGAGAATGTCACACGCCTTCTTCCAAGTGCTGCAAACGCGACGACAAACTTAGTATATTTTCCAAATTATGTGAAGGGCATGAAAATAATAGGAGTACGGGAAAGTTGGGTTAAGTTGGTTCTCTTCCCCCTCTCCCTCGCTCACTCTCTCACTCTCTCTTTTTCTACATCTTTCCTTACCTTAGTGAATTTTATGAAATGAAAAATATCCATCTAAGCCAAATCCAAATTTATGGTCACGAATTAATCGCACCATCACGACACACACACACATATATATATATATAAACATGTTTTGTATACATTAATGTAATGAAAAGGGTGTGGTTGTAGAGACTTATAACAGCGTCCAGCGAAAATTCTTACCAAATTCTTGCAACAGACTGGCAATCGAAAAGTTGTAGGAGTGAACGCATATATATCAGCGTGTGCTGGTAAAATGCTGGGCAGCATTCTTAACTCTTAGCTCTGAGAAGTAGAATCCAAGAATATTGTTTTTTGTTTGTTTTTGTTTGTTTGGTTAGTTTCCAAATGATTGTTGCAATTGTTGTTGTCCGTTTATTTGTTTATTTTTCCCTTCTTCTGCCTATTTTTCTATTCCTTTCTATTACCTTTCGTAAAAATCGACGAATAGAAATCGTTTGGACACAGAATGCAATTTATCAAAAGTAAGGCTGGCTGACTACGCTCTCACGTACTCACACACATTAACCAAATACAATGTATATATATGTGTATGTGTGGATGCTGCCGTGTACATTAATTTGCCGAGTTTACGCACTAGAGATGCAATACAAGTAGTCGTTGTATACGCTGTGTGCGTATGAGGCGCAACTTGCAAAAGAGAAAATTGAATGCGTGCGGAAAATGCGTGAATTTTTGCCACAATCGACCATTATCCCCCACCCTCTTTTCCCCCTCACCCTGCTCCACCCATCATGTATGCTAAACTTCTTGTGAACTATATTGTAAACACAACACCAAACAAAAACTAAACGAACTCTTCAGTTTTGCTGCAAGTAGTCAACTCTTGGTATAAAATACTTTCGTATAGATTTTTGATTATTAGGCGCGATCTGGTTGGGTGGGTAGGATGGTATAGAATGCTGTCTATATCTAAACATTATTTTAAAAAGGCTGCATGTGTGTATGTGTGCCATTCTCGTAGCAAATTTTTGTGGGGCGAAGAAAAATGTTGTTGTGTGCCGGAGTACACATGTACACAGGCAGGACTTTGGGTCGCCACCACGGCTAACAAACGCACTTGTGTGATTTATTTTTAATTGAAAATTGTGCTGTATGCCTACACAAATTTTAATGTGAATGTGAATGTGTGTTTCCGTACATATATAAGTATATGTATATTATATGTACGCATGCTGCAAGTATATTTTATTAATGGCGAAATGTAGCAAATGTAGGGAGTGTAGGTGAGTGGCGTGGAGTAAAGAGCGACGACCAAAGCCAAAGAACCGCAACCATAGAAGACCTCAAATCAAATGAAGAAAATATTTAAAAAGCTTACAACGAATCTGAGATACGCTTCACGATTAAATGGAATCTGTGAGCGCGGCTATTTTTTACAGACTATTAAAGTAAGAATTCAGAATTTCACCAGAAACATCGATTGGAAATTTCGCAAGTTATAGGAACATCTATTATGTGACCACGCCCACTTTGGCACATGGCCAATGTTAATATAAATATAGGTACTAAAATTTTATATTTATAGCTCTATTTTTGTTATCATGAGGAGATCGTGGGCGTGGCTGATACCCTCCTTCATATACATCACTTGGTCAAAACGTTTTCACTGCCCCAAAATAAGATGTTAGAGGTGTCATAAAGGATATATATATTCAGAAACAGCATCGAGTAGTGTGTCCGTCTGTCCGTTACAGTATGCTATCATAATCACTCTTCTGGTGGTAAAAATTAAGATATCGATTCCAATCAAGAATATATATACTTCTGGGAGGCTATAATACTTTTTTTGGGGTGTATATAAAAAACATTCTTGCCTATAAAAGTTCAAAGAGATTTAATGTATCATGTCGGTCCGTGTTTTCGTGTTTTTGTCGAAAATGGACATTATCGGATTACATTTGCGTCCACAATTAACAAAAACCTTTTTTAGCTCGAAATTCTACTTAACTGGTATTTCATGCCCCGTTAAGAGGCGTAATAAGGTCCTTACCACGCCCTTACGCATTTATATAGATATCAAGAGTATTTAAAATTGTTTTTTTGTGTGTATTTGCTTCTTGTGTGTGTGTGTATTCTAAGCTTTCTCTCATGCGCCAGGTAGTCACGGTTTTGAGTTATGTTCTGTTTACTCCAACTATTGTGTTATTGCGGAGCTGGTGGTAGAGTCAAAGGAAAGAAAGCAACCCCCATAGAAAAGTCTCCCAATTCTAAGTCCTACCATATGTACGTTTGCCTGTTGGTACGAATCTAAAACTGAAACTGAAATAAGAAATCTAAGGAATAGTTCTCTAATGGAAATTGACGCAGTACTGCGAATTGTAACGGCCAGTCAAAATGTAAAAAAAAACTACAACTGAAAAATTGACACCCCCCTCCCCCCTAAACATTCGCATTCATATGTACATGATTTACGTACGATTGTGAATTTTTTTCCGAATAAGGAGCCGACATAATGCGTTTACTATATGGATGAAACTTGATACATATATATATACATCTATGTATCTATGTGTACATAGAAACTTACTCTACAAGATTATTGCTTACATACGCACGTACACACATCCATTCCGTATAAGCATCAATGCGGGAAAATAAGCACATAGTCTAAGAGTAGCTGCATCCTGGTTGTATATGCGTCCAAGTATGCCTATATTTCGATAAGTGTGTATGTATGTGGGCTTTTCATGTATCAGAAAATATGACCATCGGCATTACGTATGCATGTATGTCTGTGTAGATGTGTGCTCGAGTGAGGAGCTTATACGATTTTATATGTACGTACTCACACGCACTCTTTGACTTGCAATCAAACATCGGACCAGTGGTGAAGATTGCACTGGTCTACAGACAACAACGCAATCACACCATCATGTACCACTACACACACAAACACATACAAACACACATGGAAAATGTGTAGAAAATATACAAGAAATCTCTTATTTTTCCTGTTATTGTATTTTTCCGGAAACTAATGGCTTGTGTATGTATGTATGTGTGTATATGTGTGTGTGTGTGTTTTATGGGTTGAGAGGGAAAATTTCATTTTAAACCGAAACACGTAAAACAGTATGCGTATGGATTTATACTCACATACAGCCTATGGTGTCTTCCATGCTTGTATGTATGTAGGTATGTGTGTGTGTGTATGAGGAGTTGTTTAAAAATTGAACAAAACCTCTCGTGTCTTTTCAAACGATTTTCGCTTCTATGCGATGAAGGAGATGTGGAGTGCTCCTAACATACACAAATGTTCTTTTTTTCCTTTTTTTCTTTTTTCATTTTTGTACATACGCAGCGCACTGAATTCGAATGTGTTACGTAGTGTTTGCCTTACACATCACACATGCACTTTATACACACAATGGGTGCCTGCTGGCCTGCCTGCCTGGTTGGTCTCTATCTTCATCCCAACCTACCGCCAACTTTGTCCGGCACAAAGAAACCCTAGCATGACTATGATGTTACATACATACTAAATAGTTGGACTACACACAACTCTATATGCCTGGACTTAAGGCTTATGTGTATATATAGTATATATGTATGTAACAGAGACACATTGGCCATTGATGAGAAAAGCGCCGGGACCTTTCTAAAAATTCAAAATTCGCCATTTTAAACGAATGTTGCGTTTATAAGTGTGTGCGTGTATATGTACGTGTATGTATGTATATGCATATACACTACATGTTCAATGTGCATAAACTATTCCTTTTCATCCTTGTTGTTTCTGTTGTTCAGCCAACTCTTATTCTGTGCTTTCATTTTTCGGGCTTTCTCCCTCTTGTTGTGTTTTTTTTTTGTTGGGTTCTTTTTCGCAAAAACCATATTCAATGGAGTCCACACAGACTGTGAACGGGAATACGCCTCGAAGAAAAACGCATAGGAATAAAGATTTTTGGTTGGTGGACACAGTTTTCTAATGGTGGAGAACATTTACTTTTTTTTTTTTTTTTAATACATCTCAGGCTCTATGCTGTACTACGCATATGTACAAGTATTCTAAACACATACATATGTATATGTATGTATATATGTTTTTGGTAGAGGATGTGTATGTAAAAGGATAGGAAATCTATGCAGCTGTACGCACCAGGTTTTTACTTGAAAACTCCTTCCACCTGAGATGAATTGTAAATTTTTCGCGTTATGGTATTTATATGGTATGGTGTGCGTGTGTGCATATACTTCAAGCTTATGTTTATGAATGTGTTGCGATTTCTTTCTTGATTAATACAAATGGACATGACACGCCCAATGGTTTGGAAAATTTAATTATTATTGTTGACTGCTTCACATGATGTTATGACTTTAAAATGATTCATTAGGCGATACCATCTAAATAGTTGCAAAGTTTAAACTGTTTTGCCTGACTATGCAGATAATATAATAAATAAGAAATCTATTATCCTGTTAGTTAATATATATATATATATGAGTTTGCACAAACACGAATCTTGTTTATTTCACTTAATTTTTTTTGTTATTTTTCTAAAACTCTTCTTAACTTCTTAACTATAAATTATAAATGCTGTTGAATTTTTAAAAAACATTTCTATATATGTGTAAATTGTAGGCTTGTTTGTAACAGACCACGCCCATTTTTGGCTCATTGATTATTGGGTTAATTATAGATAAGCAATCCAAATTTCAAGTTCATAGCTCAATTTTTGTGGTAGATAAATAGTTTTATGTCCATTGTGGGCGTGGCTTCTGACTAAATTTAAATAACAATGTGCGTACAAGAACTAGAAGTACCTGTGTACAAAATTTCAGCTCAATGTCTCAAAATTTACGACGGCGAGAATGCCAATAACAGGCGGACGCACGGACACACCGCCATAAATGTTTACATTGACTTAATTTTTAATGCTAATTAAGAATATATATACTCTGTAGGGTGTTTGGCACAATCTTCTGGGTGTTGAAAAAGTTTTTCAGACTTAATGCACATTTTTGAAAAAAAAAAAATTCAGAACATTTTTTAATTTTTACTCTATATAACCTTTGCTTAAATTCATTCGATTGTAATCAAAGGTGGCACTAGGGAGGCTTATACTAAATGGAAGTTATGTGTCAAGTGTCATTGGAAAATATCAAGAATTGAAGATTTTTCCATATAAAGATTTTTTTATAGTGCTTCAGATAAAGTTTTTCACTACAACACAAAGTTTAAACTGTTGTAACTGTTGCGAAAAATGAACGTAGGAAAAAAACTTATACATATTTTACAAGCTGTTATTTTCAAAATTTAACTCAAAGTAGAAATTTAGTTGAATAATTGTATAATGAGTCGGAATAAGCCACTATTCTCTGTTACTGTTGCAAAGTACGCTTTTTGTGATAGATTATAATCATCACTGTAAAGTGATCTGATCAAGCTTAAACTTGCATTATAACATTCGTTTGGTTGTTTTCTATCATAAGGCATCAAAATTTGTACAAATTTTTTTAAAAAAATTTATTTCAAAAATTTAGCACTTTTTACCTTTTTTAAAAAAAAATAGCAAGAAAATAAAAATCAACCAATTTCTTTCACATTTAGCACAATTATGGTTCATAATAAATGAAACTAAGAATTAAACCTCGTTTTATTAGAAAATATCCAGAATCGCGGATTTCTTTTTATACATATAACGCACTGGGAACGCAGATGAGGTGAGGTGAGTGAAGTGTCTTCAAGCCATGCCAATACGTTAAGATCCCTATCTATAAAATTTATATTTATGGCTCTTAAAAGCGAACTATTAATATTTGATGGTTAACATCTTCTAAGACATTTATTTAACCGATATTCGAGTTATTGTTGTACATGCAAATTTGTATCATATTATATCGTAAAAAGTATTTTAAATGGAAAAACCATTAATAATAAAAAATATTCACGTAGAGGCATAGAGTCTTCATCGCATAAACAATCAAACGCACAACACACAACTGCATGTTGTTTATAAACACAAATAATTAATAAAAACGAGAAACATACGGACACACATACACCCGAGTGCAGGCACATTAAAATACTATGTTTGTGGAATAATAACCAAAATAAAAAAAAAATTAAATAAAATGAAAAAATACAACAATAACAGCAACAACAAATGAACGAATAAAAGAAAATATACACAAACGAACACTAGAAACGCAGATGTTAAAAAAGTTTATTTCTTTTGCATCTGAGCGAATATTTTAACGATTAAAGTTTCCTTATAAAATGAGAATGATGATGGTGATGGTGATGGTGATGGTAGTGGTGATGGCGATGGTGATGGCCACAACAAAGTAACAGAAAAACATCAGACATTCAGCCGTAAACAGCTTCGATAATATAAACAAAACAAAACAAAACAAAAAACAACTCCATCCAACTTCATCTCTCTCTCCTTCATCTTCAGCTTCAACATACATTATATATATACAAATTGTATTTAACGATACCATACATAAACACACTCACACACACATATCTATATACATTTATACAATATAAACACTTATGCACAACACCCTAACGTCATGGTGAAGCATTAACTTGTACCGCAGAGGGAGAGATAGGTAAGAGTTCCAGCTATTCAATCGAGCATGGAACGGAATGTTGTTATAACACATTCACACATATTAAAACCGATATAATATACGTTTTATATACATACATAAATACATATTGTATTTTATATATAAATGCGTTTAAAGTGTCTATAAGTGTGTGTGTGTGTTTGTATAAGTTTGGTGCATTAATGCACATGTGCATACACTGCAAAATTACTTTTACATCTTCGGCTGTAGATGCTGCTTATTATCTCAATGGACGAATTTTACACCAAAAGTTTTTTACAAATCATAGGCATGGTTAGTATGCAACCAAGCCTAATATAATCAATTGAGATTTTAATGCGGATCAAGAATGATAAAATATATTGTATATAAAATCCTTCCGCTTTTTCTCCACTGAATTCGTTTTCCTGGTAGTTTTTCCCCATTCAAGGTATTCGTTGTGTATTTTTTTCAGTGTATTTTTATACTATTATACAATGTTGCATAAATTGAATAACGAAAATAAGATAAACATTAAATAAAATATTTTATTGTACACAACGCCTGTGAGGAAGCCATTTGTGCGTATACGAGTGAGTTTGTATGTGTGTGTGTGTGTGTTTTATTATTATTACACATAATTCGTATAGAATCACGGAATCATTTGTGCGGATATCAGGATGACTTCGAATGCCGCTCCTCGTTCGTCGCTGCTACACTTTATTTATTATTGTGTATAATAAGAAGAAGAAATTTCATTTTAAACTTTGATATAATTTTTTATTGATCTCACACACAACTCGAACACTTGAGTTGTTGCTTTCCGCACATCACGTACAGACCAAATATTTATACTATCACATCAGCACGCATTCTTCGTTTCATATCATTTTTGCATATAATATAAAATTCGCTCACAAACAGACACCTAAACAACCGGTAAACGATCTAATATTTTACATACTTTGTCTTGAAAAGTTGATCATTATGTTGTGCGAGATTACTTGTCGGGCTTATAATGTTAGTGGGAAGAGGAATTCTGTAGCATACCTACATATGAGGAAATTAAGTGATTTTGGAATGTGGTTAAAAGAAATCCACTTGATATGTAAACACTTCAAGCTAATGAATGATCAAGATGCCGAAAGGAGATTGACAGGGAGAGATAGGAAAGATGACAATCTTTCTATAGTTTTTTGCTGAGAATTTAAACACAAACTTTATTTATGTAATCAGCAACTCTGTTGCCCACAATTCCGTTTGTGAAATAATTATTATTATTGTTGTTGTTGTTTGTTGTTTGTTGTTAATGTCTGTACAAAATCAAATATTGGCAAAGGTCAGTAAAATACCTTCAAGTTATTATAAATGCACGGGCAGCAGCATCATCATCATCATCATCAGCAGCAGCAGCATTAGCAGCAGCAGGATGTAATACAATAATATGCAATAAATTGTACATCTGGCAGCAATGAGATATTGAATGAACATTTTATCTGCCTCGATATACATGTAGGATGCTTACAACAAACAGCATATCGATTATCAATTATCAATTATCGGTTACGATATGCCCCTCGTTTGCATATAAACAATTTGATTTGTTAAACATTTAAATACGAATATTTTTTAAATAGTTTATTGAAAAAATTTGTTGTTTGCAGAAGTTGGGGCCATTCCCGCCGCTCAATTTACTTAATTTGTAAGACAAACAACAAGAACACAACGAAAATAAAAATACAGAAGGAGCGGGTAAAGTGAATGAATGGCATTAACCAGCCTGCAACAATGTTGTTAACGGGCATATGTTTTTCTCCTCTATATAGAGCTGTGTGTGCCATTCCAACTCTATTCTCAACGCGATTAAATCCACAATTATACGAACATTAACATAATTTTTAATAAAAATGTCATATAAAGAGACCAAGACAGACACAACATAACAACAGGCAGATAATAAAAATGTATACTTTATCATTAAAATGTATAAAATGCTAAATAAAATCAAAAGTAAACAAGAATACTCTCATATAGCGACAAAAGTACGAGGTTAGTTACAGGATTACGATGAGCTTTTCAAAGGAAATGTAAGATTAAAAAAAAATTAAGTAAAACATTTTTGACTTTAGGTTATAATACTCTTCTCATGAGATACTAAGACCCTTCTTGATCAGCATCAAAAACTACAAATGTTGTGTTTAAAAAAATTGGTCATGTTTTGAAACGATCCATTATTCGATCCCATGTATCACTTCTTTATAAGAATAGAACGTCTGGTCAACTGGGCAGTGTGAAATTGATCAAAATTAATGAAAGTTAGAAAGAAAGAGTGCAGAGAATATGGTAGGACTTCCTATTTCAATGTTTTCAAGTACTTTTAAAAGACTTTGCAAGATGATAATTAGACCACGTAGTGCAGGTAGACTAAGCCAAAATAGACCATTTAGGCCACATATACCTCATAAGCCAGATCAGATAAACTAGATTTGTCAGATTGATGGTTTGATAGAATAATAAATAAAGAACTTTGAAAACATGAAGACCGACAGACATTCTCATATCGATCTTGAATGAATTCGTAGAAAAAAAAAATCTAAACCAGAAAATCTTGCCATAACCCATCATAAAATAATAGTTGAGAGTGTGTGAGAGTGCTGCTAACTGCCGCCACACAACAATGAAATATTTTATTTAAACACTTGAAATTAACAAATTTTAATTAAAGGAAAACAAAAGCAATTCTTGTTGTTTGTCACATGAAAGTAATGCCGCCTAAATGAGCTTTTTGTTACTTTGTTAAGTAACAACAACAACAACAACAACAACAACAACAACAACAGCAATTTAATAAATACAATATTTTCTTCTTCTATATGTTGTCACTTAATTGTTTATGTGTTATTTGTTGTTGTTGCTGTTATTACAATATTTTTTTATATACACTTACCTACGCACACGTACCCTAGACAAGATGTTTAAGAATGCATTTGCGCACACATTACGGCATACTTGCGTACTTAAACATTTTTCTGATAATTATAATATTTCCCTTTGGGCTGAGGCGGTACCAGGTAACTAGTTTGAATTGGAGTGTTGTATTTGTCAAGTTATCTATTGATTTAATTTAGTTGCATTCATTTGTTTGTTAACAAACAAACACAACAATTTGCTTAGACATTACATCACGAATAAACAAAGGAAAGGAGTAAGCAGAGCATGATATGATGGAATTAACAAAAGAATTTATAAAATGATTTATTGTAATTGGTTTGTTAAGATGATCTGTTGAGAAGCTTAATGCAGGGGTGGGCCCACTATTTATAAGATACGATATTTAGAAGTGCTTCTGAGACACATAATCTATTAAAGTATCATCGTACGTTCCTGCCACGCCCATTGTTAGAATATATTTCAGTATTATTTTCTTCGAAACTTTAACATTATAAACATATGTACCAAATTTCAACTTAATTGCTCAATTTTTGTGGCAGATAAATAGATTTTTGTTGATTGTGGGCGTGGCTTTTAAAACATTGTTCCACTTTAAATAGCGTTCTAAACATACGTTTATCAAATTTCAACTTAGTGCCTTAAAATTTCCGAGGGTGAGAATACCCTCAATAGACAGACATGAACGGACATGTCTAGATTGACTTGGATTTTGATTCTGATCAAGAATATATATAATTTGAAGTGACTTCCTTCTGGATGTTACAAACTGAATGACTAACTTAGTATACCGTCCATCTTTTGTGTAGGGTATAATGATTTTTTTTTTTTTTTTAACAAATATCCATGTACGTATACAAAATAATGAAAAATATTATAATTAAATGAATCATTAAAATTGGATATCAGAAAATATATATAAAATGGTAAAAATAAGCAGACAGACGTACAGACCATATCATATATACTCGTACAAATGTATATACATGTGTATGCAATGTTTCTGTTATGTTCATAATTTTTGATGTATCGTAAAGTTGAAATTTTCTTTCATATAAGTGGGTGGGGTTTTTTAAGGGGGGAGGGGTGGTAGCGTGTGGTAGTTGTTGGTCTCCATTCAGTAATTTTAACGAATTTGAAATAGAAATATGCCGTTAAATATTCAGTTGTTTGTGCATTCGGCACAAATAACAATGTACTCAATATATATATAAATGGTGTGTACAGAAGAATAAGCATAGGCTGACCATAATAAAATTTGAAGCATACATATGCATACACGTTCATATATAAATGCATGGATGCAGTTGTACATACACGATGTGATCTCTCACGGAATACGGTGGCAAAGCTCAGCAAAATTTTATGGAGCCTTTTTCTCTGGAAAAAGAACCATATACCGCACGCATGAAACATGCACACACACACACACATACATACATACATCCACTCTGCTTTTAACATCATGTATGTGCATAATGTAATATATTGTGCTGTGCAAAGTATTGTACGGTATGTGTGTGTGTGGTATGGTACACACGACCGGGGTGTTAAATGAAAAGAAGAATGAACAAAACACAAATTTCAATATATGGACGGGTACGTATACGTGTGTATGTGTACAATTCAACAGGATATGGTCTTTGGTAGAGAAGCATGATTGGCATGAAAGAGGGAGTGAGAGAGAGTGGAAGGTCGTTCTATCCTATGCCTTGGCTCCATGCACAGCGTTCCCATTAACATTACGTATGCATTTGAAAAATACTTGATTCGTAAATTGCATTCACATACGAAGCCCAAATGCAATACAAAACGGATTCTCGCTTAGGATTGTTATTAGAAACGACATGGCATCCATGATACATATTTACATGTGTACATATATACATATACACACGCGAGTATTTTTGTGGCTTACTGCAACCACAACGACTAAAGTTTTTGCACTCTTTACTTTTTCTACTCCATGCAATGCACAGTCAGTTGAAAAACCTTTGAATAACGACAACAACAATAATAACATTAACAACAACAATAATAATAATAATAATAATGTCGTTGTGCATCGCACATATGTATGTGTGTATGGTAGCTCCTGTACTGTGCTTCACTTATGGTAAATTAAGTATTTGTTGGTGTTTGTCTTCAATTTACCGTTAAATGAATATTTTTTGAGATGTACAATACGATGCAGTGCATTGCGAAAGGAACAATTTCGCCACCAAAAGCATTTTATTGTATGGAAAAGGACTTGGAAAAAGGTGCGTGTGTACATATGTATGTGTGTGTATATATATGTGTCTATTTAGGAGCGTCACATTTCCAAAAGTGAAAATTCTACATTCTCTATCTCTCTCACACCTTTTATATGCAAGTATCGTAGTAAAACATTAATTAGTTGCAAGTGTGAGTATGTGAGTCGGCGTCTGAGAAGCATTGAAATTTTGTTTGAAATGGAATCGAAAATTGAGAAACGAAAATTTTTATTAGAAAATAGAAAATCAGACAACAATTGCATTGTTTTTGGGACTTAGAAATATATCTACACACACACACACACAGATCTTAACAACCAGCCGTACAAACACTTGCATGCATATGCGTCTATACACGTGCGTGTGTATAAAATAAATGAAAGAAAGAGAGGGAGAAAGGGATAGAAAACATATAGAAAATGGATACAAGCTAAACACACACACACTCACACACACACTTATGCACACACATTAACATTAACTTAATATAAGCTTTGGCTAGCCTGCATGCATGCGTGTCCATAGAGATGAGATGGATATGGCAGGCACGGCCAAACTAAGTTGCACCAAATGCACACACACACATACACACATTTTGTACTGTACTGTATGCTGTTTAGATGTAATATATATCATTTCATTTTTGTGTATTTGTAGTTAGGCTTAAAAATTTTAACTATACAACGGGTTTGGTTCCTAAGAATTTTGAAGTTTTTTTGTTGTTGTTTTTTTATTTTCAATACGAAACTTTAGTAAGCCTTTCCTTCTACCTCTTTTTCTTCTTCTTCTCATTTACGCATTTACTCTTCTTTCTAGTGTAACAACAACAACAATAACAACAACGATTGCTACAAAATGTTTTTCTGTTTGTTGGCGTATGCGTTCAAGTATGACGAAGTTAGAAGGAAGAAGAGTAAGAGTATAGCCACCGCACGCTATACAATCTAAAACGGATATTGCTTTGTGTCCAACAAATGCTTGATTGGAAAACTCGCCAGAAACTGTTTTCGGTTACTAATAATCACACAAACACACACACACATATACAATAACTAACACATTTACTTATAGTACCGATGTAAAGCGATTAGATTAGAAACCGTTTTTCAAATAAATTTTTTTCTATTAAAGATTTTCAACTCTGTGTGTCTTTTCACAAAACAAAACATAAAAACAAAAAAAAAAAACAATTTTATTGAAAATCAAATCAAAAAGGAAAAACATTCTTTCATTTTACGGAAAGAGCAGTTGGAGAAAAAGATTTTAATAATATTTCTACAATAACAATCAAAAACCAACAAACAATCCATTAAATCGATTTGTAATTGTTTAAATTCAATAACTGCAAAGAGTTTAGTAACAAACCAACAAAATTTGGCTAAAACCAAATCTTAAATACCCTCCATATCTATTTACAAAAAGTGGGCGTGGTGATTATTTTAAATAGTATATGTAAAACGTCTCAACTCAAAAAAACGTATTCTGAGTAACAGAAGAAGATTTTTGTATGTTGAAGGCGTTGTCTGCTATGCAGGCGCGTTCATTTTCGATAAGTAGATAGAAAGGGGAACTTTCCTGTATCTGTTATAAAGAGTTCTGTGAATTTGGGGCGTGGCTCTGAATCGATTTCCTCTAACTTAAACCATAGCCTGTTTATGGAATATATGAAGGCATGAATATATCTAAATTGACGACTGCGAGAATGCCAACAACAGACAGATACACGGACGGACGAGTATACGTTAAAAGGCGGTTTATCTAGGCCCATTGTATTACCCTTAAACACAGTACCGTAATGTTCAGAAGAACCATCCAGAGGATGTTATAAAACGTTTATCTACTTGGAAGGTTCAAGTTTCGAAAAAGGGGCAAACAATTAAAACTCAATCGATTTTGCTCAAACTTAAAATGATTGATCTTTATAAAAAAATGGAACTTATGAGTCAAGTTTCATTGAAAAATATCAAAATTTGTAAACTTTTCCCATATAACGAAATTTCAAAGTTGAACTCAATAGATTTTTCTGAATGTTTCAACTTTGGTTTATTTTGAATTGATGTTTTACTTGAAGTAGAGTACTGTAAAGTCCAGCTTGCCTGAATGAAACTGTCTTCTTATAATTTTTATGAATAGTTTTTGACTTGTATGTATCTTATCAATGGATTATGAAAGAAATGTTAACAACATTACACATGTATGGTACTCGTCGTCGGAGTCGTCGTATATTTTGTATAAATTGTAAAGGGATGCACAAGAGGCTGCACAGCTAGAAGATTGCTTGCCATCAAATTTTATCAAAACAATAGCAACTTGAACCTACCAAGTGGTGTATGTTGGAATATGTTCTTTATAACCATAACTAATGGTTTGTATGTGTGTGTATAGTTTGTTGTTGTTATAAACAGTAGCTGCATGTTTTTATTTAGAAAATGTTGCAACTTGCAACCAACAATTGTAGAGCATGGGCGCCGACTTTTATTTTATTGTTGTTGCTTTATCAATCGCTACCGATTTTTCGCTACTCGGCAGCGCGATGCAAGTATTTTGTGACTGTCTGCACGTTTTCGTGTTCAACGTGGGTGATGGGAAGAGTTTTACACAAACACACACACACACACACATTTGAATATATTGTTAAAAGCCTTACAAGATATTATTTTTGCTTTTTATGCCCTCAACCAGCTTCCTCTTTATGTGGCCTTTGAGCTTTACCGGACTTTTAGCGTATAAATAAAATAAATTAAAACGTTTGTAGTTATGAATGTTGTCACCAATAATCAAAAGAAAAGAAAAAACTCTTGTCTTTTTTCGCTTATAAGTAGTTGAAGAATGCATGGTTGAAAAAGAACGAAAAGAACAAAGTTTTCTCCTTTTAATGCGTTTTTATGCCAAATTGAAAGATAAACTGTTTTGCATAACACAGGTACCACCAGCCATTCTGATAATTCGTTAGAGAATAATGTCATGTTTGTTGTTTGTTTTGTTTTGTTTTGTTTTTGGTTTTTTGTTTTTTTCCTTCCTTAACGGCATGCACAGCGTGCCATAAATTTTACTGTTTGTATTATTGGCTTCATTTTTCTATACCGCACACAAAGTTGTTGTTGTTGCATTATCACTAATATACAATACAATACATTCAAATTGTGTGTAATTGTTTAAGAAAAATTATGCCATTGTTTCGATATGATTTGTTGTTGCTATTTTTCTCATATTTCTCTGTGGTCGCGTTCATAAACGTTTTTCTGGTTTTTGTATCCACCACATAAAATGGAAAGTATACTAAGTTTGTCACTCCATTGGCAACAACCAGAAGAAGGCGTCATAGCATCAAAAACTGAGTTGATCTAGATATGTATGTCCGTGTGTCCGTATATCTGTCTGTTGTTGACACTCTCATATATGTTAAGATATTGAGCTGAAATATGTACTTTCTGCATAAAAATCAATACTTAAATTGGGAAAAATCGATCAAGAGCCACGCCTACAATATCTACAATCCATTTATATTCCATAAAAATTAAGCTATGAAGTTGAAATTTGCTAAACTTATTTAAAATTTTCCTTTACATCGTTGGACCTAATTTAGGCGTAGGGAAACAACAGACACTCCCACAATTAATAAAAAAACGTATTCAACGTAAAATTCGATTTGCCAGATTTGACGCCAT
Source organism: Ornithomya chloropus (assembly GCA_963971445.1). Taxonomy (NCBI): domain Eukaryota; kingdom Metazoa; phylum Arthropoda; class Insecta; order Diptera; family Hippoboscidae; genus Ornithomya; species Ornithomya chloropus. The sequence goes on from OZ020532.1 coordinate 5,495,149, forward strand.
ATATTATTAGAGGGCGTAATCCTGCCACCTGTCACGCCCACTGTTTATATGTAGGTGTGGAGGATATTTTAGATTCGGCCTAAGCCAAAATTTGTTTATTCATTGTTTTCTTTTCTTTTTTTTTTTACATTGTTGCCGACTACTGCTGTCGGGCTGTATTTAGATGTCTTGTCTGCAATTACAGCTTATGAAGAGGAGGATTAACTGTATTTAGCTTGTAACAAATCTTAGATATTAACTTGAAATAATTACTTTATGGGAACATACAAAAATGAACGATATGTTGATATGTTGATGTTTGATGCAATAAAAAAATTGCATCAGAAAATAAAATAATATATTAAACGAAGGTAAAGCTGTAAAAATAAAGAAATTTGATTTAAGTTAAATTTGAAATACCCTTACTATCTAAAAACGAATAATGGGCGTGGCAGGTATCTAATTACGTCTTCTAATGTTGTGACAGTTTCTGTATTGAGTTGAATTTTTTGCAAATTTTGGGTGTATCTGTTTTCCGATCGCACCCATTTTTAAAAAGTTAAGTGATTGTAATTATATGTCTAGAATAATTCAGACTTTGATGTTGATATGCTCTGTTGAAACTATGAAACCGCCGCTGCATACGAATTGATAAACTTTAAACGATATATATCGTGGAGGGCATAAAAGTTAACCTATGAATGAAATAATTACGTTATTTTCAAGCCAAGATTCTAAAAAATGTATATTTATAAAGAATTTTACAAATTTGATAAAAATTGAAGAGAAATGGGATACGTTTTTCCAAAACGCTTTTATGATAAGTCCAAATTATCATAGAAGATGTTATAGTGAGTTAATCGAGCACAAACTTGCTGTTTTAAATTCGCTTGATTAATATCTATCGAATGACATCTAAATTTTGTTATAAAAAATTATCACAAAATTTGTTAATTTTTGCTTTGCTCTATAAAGGCTTTAGAAAAGTACAAGTTACCCGATTGTAGTCAAACTTGACATGATTTAATCTTATAATAAATGGAATTTATGGGCCAAGTTTTTTCGAAAAATATCAACAATTATATATTTTTTCCACAGAATGATTTTTTCATAGTAATTTTATGAATGAAAACTCAAGACAACAAGTGTTTGAAGGATTAAATAAAATAATAGTTTCACTGTGATTATATAACACATCTACGTACACGCATTGTACGAAGAGTGCTTTTGTTAAAGCAACATTTGTCATTTGTTTGCATTACAAAAAAATATACATGTCTACTTAGCTAATACTGTAATATGTTATCATAGGGAGTGTAATCCCATTGTAAAGTATATCAAAAATAGTTTATATTGTAAATGGCCTTATGTGTATATGAACAATATAATATTTTACATATATGCACGCAGTGTATGTGTATGTGTGCGCTATGTAGTATTTTGATGAATGACGATTGTACCGATACTAGTGATGTTTTTATTATTCCCGACCTTGACGATTGGCATGCACATTTACTCACGTATATGTTTGTGTTTGTGTGTTTATGTGTGTGAATAATGCAGCACAATATGTGCGACCGCGAAATATACAAAAATATGTACCGATTGCCAAAAAAAAAACAAAAATTGCATAAAAGCAGCAACCTGTTGCCTATTGCGATGGCAGCCCCTCTGCCATTCATTCATTCATTGCCTTTATCATATCCCGATTTAATAATATGTGTGTTCAAATTTTTCCCTCAAATACACAAAAACGTTACAAAAAACAGCAGAGCAATAACAACAACAACAATAACAAAAAGAGCATTGTGAGTGAATTCGACCGCGACCTAGATGGTTGTTGAACAAACACCCGCCCAAAATGACAACCAGAGTGGCAGAGGTATGAGTCAAGGTCATGGTTAAAAAAGGTGCCAAACCAAAATTGCATGTGCACACATAAATATACACCCATAAACATATATAGGACTTTCCAATGCACATACATACCTACATACATATACCAGCTATTGTAGATATAGTTGCATCTCTCTGCCACTGCACTGCACTTACATCACCATCACCATCACCATCACCATCACCATCGCCATCATCATCATCATTTACCATATATCGCATATAGCATGGCATTGCATTGAATGTGTTATTGTTTGTATGTTTGTAGGTATGTTTGGTCGCGTGTATATGCATTATTCTGCAACAAGCTCCATTTTTTAGAGAGAGAGCTGTCGTTTGAAAATGTATTTCGCGCTATGTACGGTTTTTTGTGTCTATTTATTGTTGTTGCTGTTATACTATATCCAGCAACCATGTGTTTTTGGAGTCATTTCATACACACACGAAAAAAACAACAACATAAAACACAAACACAAACACACACACACATAAAGCTATTTACCATATACGCACTACACCTTTGTATGCCGAGTTAAGCATTAACACATAAATACACACATAGACATATCTATACACCTACATACACATACCCACACATGCATTCAGATATTTAGCTCTCTTTTTTATGTAAGCTTATATGTGTGTAGCACATTTACAATATCGCTAAACTTTTTGGCTTTACTGTTGTTGTTGTTATTGTTGTTGTTACCTAACAACATACATATAGTCCCATGATATCCTATGCAATATATATATGTGTGAATGTATGCATTCATGTACATGCAACTGCATTTTGCATGCATATGCCGCGTATGATATATATTCTCACCAACCATTGACACACTCTCTCATGTAGTTTTTTATTGTATGTTGTATGCCCCGGACAAGGACACGAAATAAACATTTGGTGGCTATACGTGTATGCGTTTATATACAAAATTTATTATCTAAACAGTGTGACGGATTAGAGGATGCATTTCATACATGTTTCAATAATTCAAACCAATAAGCAGTCGGAAAATGGAAAATGTATGAATGGCAACACAATCGGGTCAACTGCAATGCTTATTATATTCTATCCAAATACTTTATTCAAATAATAATTTACAAAAATTATATGCACGGATAAATATACACGCACAAGGGTATATATATGTGTGTGTGTGCATGTTCATTATTCATTGATGACATTCACCAATGGCATACAAATGCACAGAAAGCAACATTAGCAGCAACAGGTCAATGCATAGCCAACAATTTTAATGCGCGACATATATAAAAAAAAAAAAAACTTTATACATAAACATGCTTACACAATATGAATAGGTAGGCAGGTATGTATATGGATGTACACCTGTTCGTGTATATACACAAATGTATTTTTTCGATATGTGTTATATGCGTGCCTCTTACGAAACAAACATTTACTCCGGCTAACCATCGAATGCATTTGACAGCAGCATAAACGCCTACCTGTGTGTGTTTGTGTTCATATGTATGTATGTGTGAGGCGTTAAATTGTTTTGTAAATGCTTTACTTTCGCTTTCATTTGTGAATGATGACGATACACAGAAAAATGTGAAAAATTGTCGGGTAATAAAAAACGTTCACAACAGACAGAACCAAAGCTACGTTGCTTTTATACATATATACAATATATATATGTATGTATATGTAACATATATGGAGGGACATTTAACACAAGAAAACTCCTTAACATATAAAATGCATTCATTGCATTATACCTATGCACACATACATACATACATAGTAGCAAACAAACATTTTATACACACACACACACAAAAGTCTTTATATAAATATTTTGATTCTATATAAGCCTTACTCATGTTTTTCTATATATGTATATGATTATACTCACGTGTGTATACGTGTACATGTATGAAACTAATTGCTGCAACTGCAGCAGGTTGATATGGACAATAAATAGAAAATTTTATAAAAGCCATCTCCAAAAACAAGTCAAAATAAACAACAACAACAACAAATAAAAAAAAATTAAAACCAATTTCTTTGCCATGCTTGCTCTATATTATTTTTAGACATTCAGAATATGTTGGGCAAGTATACTTGAGATATTTATTTTTTGATGACGAAACGTCCACATTTTACAAAAACCTTTTTAGATGGAGACTCGTAAGTTAATAGATAGTACATATATATATTATTACAGAGGCATAGATGATAATAACATACCATTGTGTATGTAGTGATTTTCATTCGTAAAAAGTGTGGACAATACATTACAAAAGTAAACATAAATGAAGTGTGTGAATGTATATGTATACAAAATGTATATTTCTTTAGTCTTTCGTTGAAAAATGAAGTGTCGTGTACAACACGAAAAATTGTGGCTTAGTGAACATGCAACATAAGATTAATTTGTATACAAGCATGTAAAATCTTCACTACTTCACTAATACAACGAGTATTAATATGTTTTGTCGGAACGTTCAAGTTTATATAGCTACACTTTTATATGTCTGTCAGTCTGTCTAATGAATTAAGACTTTTTTACTAAAGAAAGGAAAAAATACATTTCAAATACAACACACTTGTTATCGTTACTATATCTATTACATCTGGTAATAAAGTATTTGTCAAAAACTTTTCGATAAATCTTAACGCATTACTCGAGTCTCTTGGTTTGTATTTGGAGTTTTTAAACGAAACTTTTATGCTAATAAAAACTTAGCCGTCGGTATATGCAGCTCAATTTCAATGTCGGAATAAGTACCGTTTTTTTATTGATTTTTTTATTAACCCTAAAATGACAAAAATGTCTCATTACTTACCACTCTTTAATAATAATAATCTTCATAAACAATTGACCTGACAGATGACGAGAGGTGAATACTTTGATAATAACCACAAATGAACCAGTTCTTCATTTTATATATATATTGTGCATTCATTATTATTAATATTATAGCAATTTGCCGCAAAAGGAGAATACTTCCACGAATTACGGTCTGATTCATCATTAGTCAGTCAGTCGAAAGCAGAGTCAGAGTCAGAATCATTCAGTCAGTCAGTTGTTTCTCTTAAAACGCGAATAGGAATTAACAACAACAACAATAATAATATACAACAACAAAAGCAATAACAACAACAACAACAAGTAAAAAATGAAATTTGGTTTAAGCCAAACCTTACATACCCTCCACTTCTTTTATAAGTTATGGGCGTGGCAAGTATCTGAGTACGCCATCTGGTATTATATTTTATATGTGGCAACTTGCAAGACAGCTTCTGTCTCAATTATAGTTTTTGCATATTTTGAACGTGTTTGTTATACGGCCACGCCCATTTTTATGTAGAAAATTAACAACATTAACTAAAAATGTTTGTATGTACTAAATTTCAACTTATTATCTTAATTTTTTTTCATAGTAAACGTTTCAATAATAGACTGGCGGACATACGGACATTGTCATATCGATACTTATCAAGAATATATATAAACCTTGGTAGAATGTCTGACGCCTTCTTTTCGTATGTTGCAAAAGCAATGACAAACTAAGTATAACCGTCATTATTAAGGAAGTGGTATAAAAACAATAGCGACAGCAACTATAAGAATTTCTTGCGTGGCAAGATGAAAAAGTTCAAGTCTTTGTTTGTCGCATAATTTTAATATTTCTACAGTTTACACTTTATGACTTCTTTGTGATGTCGCGCGCGCTATCTTGTTGAGAATTTTTTAATTATTCCTTACAAATTCAAACACACTCACACATATATAATTATGTACATATGTATACACACAACTACATATATACAATATTTACTAATAAAGAGAAAAAACTCAAAGATTGTTTATTTTTCATATGCATTAATATGTGTAAGGTATACACAGTGAATGTATATTTGAAATGCATCTGTATGTGTATATTTGTATCCATGTAGATGTATTAATAATTTATACAAAAAGCTGTATTTACCGTTTCGATAAAGAGTTGTAGGCATATCTAAAGAATATTTATCTAAAAAGAAAGAAGGAAAAAAAAACGAACGAAAAATTTTACGATTAAAAAAAAATTATAAAACGAAAATTAGCATGACTTTAATGAATAATCCCTATTATGTCAATTTTTCATTAACATATATTAATTGCAAGGTTAATGAAATGCATACATTGTGCGATAGCTTGCATAAGGAAATTACGCGTTTCCTTTTTAGTTTAAGAGAAACATTTAAAACGAAAACTTTTATTCCATTTATGAGAATGGATTGTAAATGAAACAAATATAAGCGTTAACATTGAAACTGATTTACAAGCAAACACTCTCTTATAAAAAACATTCCACATAATTGGCAGGACTGACGGATTAGTTAAACGGAAATTTACACTCTTCTATATCTTTACCTAGATGTTTCCAAAACAAGCAAATTTTTCCAAAACAAGTACGAAATAAAGTTTGGCTTAGACCAAATAACTGAAATGTTGGGCGTGGCAGGTATATAATTACGCTATATAACATAAACTATTACGTATCAGCTTAAAAGTCGTTTTTTGTAAAGCATAGTTTGTAAATTGTGTAAATTGTGAGCGCGTCTGCTACCCGACCACGCCCATTTTTGGCACATCGATTTATACGTTAATTGTAAATGTGTATATTAAATTTCAACTTAATAGCTCAATTTTTGTGCCAGATATATAGATTTTGATTGTGGGCGTGGCTCCTTTTTTTACCAATTTTAAGCAGTGATCTACCTGCAGAAACTAAAAGTATCCCTATGAGACTATCAGCTCAATATGTCAAAATTTACGACCGTGAGAATGCCTTCAACAAACAAACACGCGGACATATGGACATATATGTCTATGTAGATTGACTCAGTTTTTGATGCTTTTGAAAATTAACAAAATTAAATTAAATGAAGTCAACCAACTTTACTCAAACTTTGCATGAAATTTTAGTAATTGTGGATTCTTTTCATATATCGATCTTTCAGCATCAAGCAAAGAGAAGTTTTTCACTACAATGCAAAATTTAAGCGGTTGCGATGTACGAAAAAGCGAGTAAAAAACGTATCCACATCACATTGTATATAGAAACAGTGGGCGTGGCAGTTATATAGTAGTATAATAGTATATATATATTAAATTTATAAACAACTGAATTTTTTTTAAAATCATTCAAGCCCACCAAATAAAATTTTGATGCTAAATAGCAGTGTTTATGATTATGAAGGAAAAGAAGAAGATCAGTTTATCATCCAAGATCTTTCCTTTCATTTGTGACATTGTCAGATTATCAGTTTCCCAGTCAAACGTTCTTATCCCTCTTCCATCCATATCCATAACTTTGTAACTATCACCTTGCCGGCATGTACTTTATATGGCTAACGGTTTACATATAAAAAGCAAGAAATTGCATTATGTTTCTTTAATGACATTTTGTTGTTATTCGTCAAAAGGATTCTTTCATATAATATTTTATTAAAGTTGAAAATGTTAAAAGAGACACTTTTTCTCACTTCCGATTTATGAGTTTTTTACAAAGGTTATAAATAAAGATTGTATGTAATGCAAATTGTAAATTTCTATGTATATGTATGTATGAACGTGTGTGTAGAGAGAAATATAACCACTTTTATTAGATACATATGCTGCAACATTTCGTTGGTATGATGCATTGTAGGAAAAGGCTATTTTACCCTTACTTCCGATTCAATGTTTTTTTATTTTTTTATTTTTGGTAACTTTTACTTTGTGTGTACACTTACTATAGGTTTTTGTGTATAGAATATATGTGTTTATAGGTGTGTGCATGCACATTGGCTCACACATGTCTAAATATTCATCTTTTTATTATAATTTTATGTTGTTGTCTTGTTTTGTTATAAGACACAACACAAAGTTTTTCTGCATTATTTTTACACCAATCGGTAAAATGTATTGTTGTTGTTGTTGCTGTTGTTGTTGTTGTTGTTGTTGTAGTTGTAATGTGTCGTTAACGTTGTTTTGCTAATCGTCTAGACATTTTTGGCCACATACACTTCCGTCACTGCGCTTCACAAAGAGAGTCAAGCGACTGCAATCTCTAAACATTTCCTTTTTAATTTCTATTTTTTATTATTTGTATTTTTTATTATTATTTTCGTTTTGGTTTTTTATTTATATTTTTTATTTCAGCTATTTTTCATTTCAGTTTTGGCCAAACGACTGGTTTCGTATGGCTTTAGATGTGTGCACACAACACACATACACACACTCACACTTGTACACAATTTATATGATATGTAATAAAAGCATGCAAATGAAGCATCAAGCGGGAGGGCTAAAAGCAGTAAAGTGAAAAATAAAATCAAATCAAATCAAAGGGAAAAAATATTTGTGAATAGATGGATAAAAAAATAAAAATAAAAGTAAAAATAAATAATAAAATGAAAACAAAAACAAAAGAGACGCTGCGCTGCTATGTGTTGTTGTGTGTTGTTGTCATCTTTCTCAATATAGCTGCAGATTTAATATTAGTCATGTATATATATATGTGTGTGTGTGTTTGTGTAGTTTACTTTCTTTGTTGTTGGTTCTGTTTTTATTATTACTTATATTATTTCTGTTACATACTGGTTTTTAAAGTTATTTTCTTGTAAGTAAAACGAACAACAAAAAATATTATAATAAATATGCAAAAATGTTCATAGAGTGATAGAAAGTTTTTTTCTTTTAATATTTTTTTTTGTCAAAGCGCTGGCTAGTGAGTAACAGCACGTATGTATTATGTGCATGTGTATCTGTGCGCTTATGGTACTTATTTAAGAGTCGAACACCACTCATACCTATCTACCTCTACCTCTGCACATGCATATATGAATTTATTTGAAGTTAGGAGTTGTTGGCACAGCGTTGTTAAGATGGTTGGGCGATGATTGGATTGGATGGGGAACAGAGTACCATGTAGGATGAATTTGATATGGTGGGTATGTGTGTGTGTGTTTGTGTGTGTGTAAAGGTGGTGATGGTCATTGTGTGGTGTAAAAAATGTATTATTGTTGTTGTTATTGTTGTAACTATGTATGAGACAGTTAAAACAATGACGCCTTAAAATAAAGAAAAGAATCGATCTAGAATCGTTAAAAAATATACATACATGTACACAGTTGGCTGTGTTAGACCAATATATACACAGAAACATACTTATGCAATATATGCAAATATCGTTTGTTAAACACACACCACACAAAAACCTGGCTGCCTGGCTGAAGATATAGCACCAACATAACACGAGAAATACATGTTGCTGTTGTTGTTGTTGCTGTTGTTCTAACAGAGTTTAACTGGAGTACTGCAAATATAAAAAAAAATTTAAAACAAAGTAAAACATTTATCTGTAGCTTACAACAAAACACCGGAAAGCCTCCTTATTTAGAAGCCAAACGTAGGCGTGGTATGACGAAGTATACTTTCTAAAAGAATTTCTAAAAATCTATAAATTTACTTAACAAACTATGGTGTAAAAATATTTGTTTCATATTTTCTTTTAGAATGTAGGCGTGGCGGTTATCATAATGTAGAGGGTAATTAAAAAAATCAAATTTCACTTCAATGAATTCTTTTATACACCAAAAAAAGATTTTTGTAAATTGTAGGCGTGGCTGGTAGACCTCCTTTTTGAATATTTGGAAGAAAGGAGTAGTTATATATAAAATTTAAATAAATTATAAAAAAATTGCCCATTTTTTATATATTTTCATTGATAGTGGGCGTGACACTTGCCTGATATTGATTCTAAATATACCCAAGAACCTTACCGGAGAGATGGGAAATGTGTTTTAAATTTTACAACCACAAGAGATTTTACGGACAGTAAAATCTAAATTTTTATATACTCGATACCTCTTAGTGTTGCACACTGAATAACCAACTTAGTATGCTTTACATCTAATATGAAGGGTATAGAAAGTACATAAATATAACTCTCTGAGCAGAGTAAACGCGTAGTATCAATCCATTAAAGAAAGACGTACAGACATTAGTCAAGTGCGATAGACGGCATCAGCAAAGACAACCAAAACACGAAAATATAACAAAACATCATAAAAATGCATATAGTCCGTAGGACTGTAAATACAAAAATCTAATACTAAATAAGAAGCAACAACAACAACAAGTCTATATACACGGCTACGTATCTGCATACGTACCGTACGTCTATTACATTAAATATAAAAGTATGAGAATAGAACATGACAGTAAATGAATGTGAATAATACATGTAGGTATGTATGTTCGTATGTTTGCACCAGAAGGCTTTACTCTCTGTACATGTATGTTTTGCATTTTGCAAAATAATCGCCTAACGGCACATTAGTTGTTGGGCCTAGTGATAGTTTCACTGGCTTGATAGTATAGATTGTCTCATGACGTAGGGAGTTATATGGAGAAAGGCAAGCCATAGATAGAGAGAAAGGGAGAGAAAATGATGGCAGTCCATCACACATTAAAATCATTAAACAGTGCAACTTACTTTAGACGATTCTTCTTCTTCTACTTCTTCTTCTTCTTCTCCAGTCCATCACTTTAACTCTTTCGTTCCTTTCGTAACCACCAACACCATCATCATTATCATCATCATCATTATCATCATCATCATTATCATCATCATCATCATCTCTATCATCAGCAGTAGTCGCAGTTGTTCTCAGTGATACGCTGATATTCTATTTTACGCGTAGTATGCCGGACTTTTTGTGTGATAATGTAGATGTGTTGATGAAGAATGTAAGTGGCATCACCATTAGATTCCCGCCATCCCCCTCCACCACCCTCACCCCTTTCCACTGTTAACCACAACCATAACATTATTGACGCTACAACGTTTGCTTTGTTAGTTTTGTATTGGAAAATGGCTTAAAATTCTATATATATACACCTATCTATTTACATATATATATATGTATGATATACATACATATGCGTACACGATATATTATTGCATTTAACGAGAAATTTTACTTGGGGCATATGACATACAGCGGCATACAAACAGAATCACTCACCATATCTCTCACTCTTATATATTGTACAGCGCACTGAACGCACACATATCACACACATGCCACAAAATACTTGACCACTCTCACCTACATAATCCCCAAGCAACTGCGCTAAACTTTTCTGAGCCTGCCGTCTGTGCACGGAATATATTCAAAATATACACTTGTACACAATATACGTAATAGACATAAGCACACACACACACAAGCACATACACACACTTACACATCTACAAAGAATTCAAAGTCCTCTTGCATTAGACATCAAGTACAGTTTCGCGTTTTATACGTAATTGAAGCTGGTGCGCGTACAATTTCGCTTCATTCATATGCATACTTGCGTCCATTCCTGATTATATATATTAACCATATACATATATATATATATACATTTATATACAATGTGTGTTTGTATTTTGTATAAATCATTGAATATACATAAGATCGATATAAACGTCATTATAAAATTATGCTAAAGGGTTGGATTAAACTTTAATTGTATTTAACACGGAAAATATAGTCAATAGTTCACATATAAAGGACATCAACAACTTCTTCTTCTTTTTGTCTCATGTGTAGTATATAATGAACTACAAGTAGCACTTCATAGACAGAGAAGGGCAGTACTGAGAAGAAGACCTCACAAATCTAAATCGATCCAGTTATGTCCATCCGTCCGTCCGTCTATCTGTCTGTTATTGTTATATGCACTGTTATAAAAATTGAGATATTTAGCAGTCACTTTTGTAATAGTTAACATGGTTTCTATTAAAACTTGTGAAATATTGTTAAAGGGCCACTCCCACAATGGGCAAAAATATATATATCAGCTTCAATTAAACTTCAGAAGTTGGAATTTTATACATGTATTTGTATATAATCCATGAATAAGTTAAAAATTGGCGGGTCCGAATAACAGACACGCCCACAATTTTCAAAAAAAAAAGAAAAAATATAATAAATATTTCAGAAACCAACTCACTAGTTGAAACGTAATAAAACATTAACACTAAAAGGCATAATTAGATACCTGCCACGCCCTCTATTTACATATAGCCGACAATTTAAGATGTAGCCTAAGACACGTTTATTTCCTTACTTGTGTCTTTTTTCTAATTCATGCATTTTTTGCATTTTAAAAAAAACTAAAAAAAATGCCGCTAGCGTAGACCGTTCTGGTCTTAACTGATCTGTTATTGATTAGGAAAAGTTATATATAAGAAAAGCCAATTTTTAACAACGCCTCTGCTAAAACTGTAGAAATATTTGTCCAACTGCAGCAGCCGCGTTTACAAATTTGTTAGAGGAACAGAAAGAACCACACACGCAAACACCCAGAATACATGGCGAAAAAACAAAAATAGTATGCGTCTAAACGAAGTGCTGCCGTTAGACATACAAGCCTCTGCACCTTTGAAAGGAGACACGATAACGACATTGCACCCCTATCGCAACGTATCGTCGTAGTGGTATCCTGGTATAAGCATACACACAAGCAGACATCGTCAGCGATGTGCGGCTAGTAGACGCTAGTTACAGTTTTTTGGGGTGTCCTCGGCAATGCCAATTGTTACACAAATCTCAGATGCTGATGCTGATGCTGAGAACGACTACTGCACTTGTACGATATGTTTGGTGGCAATTTCACGCACACACGCACGCACACTCACTCACTCACATACTTCTACTTTTTTATACTGTTATGAATTGCGCGTGTAGAGTGTGTGTTTGTGTGCCACACATGTGTATCCATAAATACTGATATACATTCAATCACATATAGGGTGTGGTGGCATGCAGGGTGTGAGTGAGGGTGTACGTGATTTTAATGCATGACAATTCAGTTTGTGTTTAGAGAAGGAGTAAATTGACGATGGGGTGCAGAGGGTCGGGCAGAGTGAGTGAGCAGTTAGAATAGACGTTAGGGAGATGATTCTGTTTGCGAGACTCTTCTCAATAATTGACGTTATTGCACAGCCATTGTCAAAGCCTTGACTCACTCACTAACATTTTCCACTAGCCAGTCAGTCAGTCAGTCCGTCAATTAGTTCGTTAGTCAGTCAATAAGGCCTTTAAAAAAACAACAACAACAACATTTATCGTTTTATTAGATGATGATGGTCTGTGCCTGTAGAGATATATCCTGCTGCAGTGGTCTTTTAGTTATATGTATATTGTATACATAAAGAGTAGACACAATACAATAATATTAGACAATACATATGTATAACATTCGCGTATGTGTAGACTCTTTCCCAAAGTTGTAGCAAAATTCTAGACACCAACAAAACAGGCACAAAGAATATTTAGTTATGGCTTAGCATTGCATGTATGGTATATGTGTGCATGTGTGAGTTTGCACGTGAACCTAAAATAAAAAGAAACATTTATACAACTCAGCCCATGGCGTTACGAAACCAATGAATCTATTTGAACCATCTCCCAAAATGTTCAAGATGATGGAAAACAATGGTTCCGTTGAGTTCACTGTTCCATTCACTGCAACTACGCCACTGTATACCTGTCTGCATATGATGACATCACGAAATATGTTGGATTATTAAAGACTTTGTCGTACCTGCCACAAAAAAAATACATATTTTCAATGATTTATGATTTGGTATAATGATCGTATGAGTAGAAATTGTTTTCATACAGAAAAGATGATTAAATGAAGTATATAATGCTTCTTCTTATAAGTCTGGCATATGTGAAAAGTGAGAGAGAGAGATCAAAATTTAATGAATCAAAAACAAGATTATATTTTTAAGCACCGATCGATACATTTCTAATTAATTCCGAATTTACTACAAATTTACAAAAAAAAAAATTTGTAAAATTAGGCAATCGAACCCCGAACTTTACCCCGAATTTAGTTCACTTGGTCTCAACTAACTCTTAAGTGACAAAAATTCCCTCCCAGATTACCGAATACTCATACATTCTAAATTCACTTCAAATTAATTCCAAATCGATCAAAAAAAATACTTCAATTACTCCCACTTAACTTTAATAACAAAGCTCTGTTTTATAGTGAATCTATTCCGAAATTAGGCCAATTATTATTAATTAACTAAAAATTAATTTCAAATTTATTTTAATAATTTTTATTAATTCCGAATTCTCTCTAAATTCGCTGTATTCCTTGAGAATTGAGTTTAATCAATTGATTCAAGATCTTTCACAAATTTAGTCCGAATTTACTCTAAAATTGGTAAAGGCGTTCAATACAAACAATAATTATGAAAAACTTCTACTGCTAGCAACTAGTTTAAGAAATCTTAATTAATTAAAATTCACTTGAAAATTACTCTTACTACTACTTCATTTCGAACTTCACTCGAAATTGATTCAGAAATCCGTCCAATTAGGTCATCACAGGAGAGTATTAACTCCGAGTAAACTAAGAAATTAGTTCAATTAATTTCAATTAACCTTAAAATCATTCCAAATGAAATCCGAATCTACTCCGAAATTTTCACAGACAGTGCTTTGGCAATAGTGAAGGCGTTTCTACTCCGAAATAAATTCATATAATATTACTAGATTAAAATTCAATTCGGAATTACTCCGAATTTACTACGAATAACTGTTTTTATTAAAAGTTGCTGGATTTAAAGTGTTTTTAGAACTGTTGTCCACAATAAAATATGGATTCACTTGGGTGTACGCAGTTTTGCCTTAACTTCGTCCACATTTCTTAACCAATTATATTGAAATTTGAAAGAAAAACATTAATTTATTAGATATTTAGAAGAAGTGATATTCTTATGCATAGATCATACACTACAAAAAAACAAAGAAGTTTGCAAATTAACATGATACCCTGCTTAGATGTGCTTAGAGGTGAAGGTGAGGGTGTAAATTATGGCGAATGTAGTCAGAAATTAGTTGCTTCCACCAGTATTTTTATAATATTATAATAAATAATTTTCTGTGATATTAAAATTAATTGCATTTTATATGTAATCACTGCATTTATATATATATTTAATTATATAAAAACCTGAATTATTTTATTGCATATATATTATGGAGTAATAAAAATGTTTGCTTTATTTGATGAGGCTGTATTGTTTACGACAACCTACTTTCTTTTTTTTTTTTTTTGTTTTTGTTATATTTCTGTGTGAGAAATGCTTCAGCAATGGCCAATGAGTGACTATATATATTTTTAATATATAATGTATTCTATTATGTGTGCTAATATATATATTTATAAATATATAACATACATATAAAAATATCCGTTCGTTTTTATTATAGTTTGCGTTTAGTGAGTGCTACCCGAATAAACGAGCGAACGCATAGAGTAGAAGAATAAAAAAAAACAAAAAAAAAACAAAAATAGAATGAATATTTATTCTATGCATACTAAAGTGGTATACTATAAATGTTTGTATGCATGTTTATAAATGTATGTAAATATGAACATGTTTACATATAGTGACCGTGTAAAAATGAAACCTCCTGCTTGATGTAGTCACGCTTTCTCTGTCGCTCTCACCTTTTCTAAAGCTGATGATGGCTCTCTCTTTCTTTATTATGCTCTCACTCTTACATACCCCTTCTCAATATTGAATAAATTTTATATATTATTTAAATATTATGCTTGGCTTGCACGACTGCTTCATATTTACATGTCATTTATAACATATTATTTTAAAAATTCGTTTAGGTAAAAAGAAACAAAAAAACAGAAAAAAACTAAACAATAACAACAACAATAATCATTCTTAAAAAAAAAAAACTATATAAAATATAACAACAATAAATACATTGGAATAGGTGGTTGTGTGCAACTTTGCAAACATGCAAAAGTGGCCAGCACAGTAGGTGTGTAAGTGTAGTTGTAGAGTGCATAGTAAGTAATTGGGCTCAAATGCAGTAGGGGCCGGACTTACTTAAAGGCGTTGTATGCGAGCACAGAAAACCCAAAAACATGCCCAAGCAACTGCCTACCATTATATTTTGTTGTTGTTGTTGTTGTTGTTATTGCTGGTATTGCGAATAATTCAAAGAGAGAGAGGGTAACAAGGAACTGGCTTCTATCAGAGACCTCTTCTATGCATGCACATTAGATCACGACAAGAAAAATACCTACTTGACGCAGCCAAAAAAAAAGAAAATGAAAATGGAAAAAGTAAAAAACAACAACCAAAAACACAATTTATACACAGAAAAATAGAAAGAAGAGATGTTTCAGCATAACGATTGTTCAAAGAGAGAATTGTATCAGAGACTTGTTAAGAGAAGAGCGTCTTGAAAGCGTTATTATTGCACCAACTTATACGGCGAATTTACTACTAGCTGATGTTGTTTTTTCATTTGATTCCTATGAGCTGAAAAGTTGTTTATTCTTTACTTACAAGAATAAACCGTTTCCACGATAATCAACTAAAGCCTGTGGTATGGGATGAAATGAATTGAAATGAAATAATAAAAATGAGAGAATGAAGCATTTGTGTGCGTGTGCATGTGTGTGTAGGGACATGAGAATACACTCTTCTCATATGTGCCATCACACTCATTTCAATAACTATTCACCAATAAATCATTATGACAGAGCCATGTGTGCGGCTTATTATTAAAAACTGTACAACAACAAATAAATTGTAATTGCATTTGTGTGAGAAAACTCGAGAAAACTGTTCGTGAATTCAACGCTGTGGAGATTCCAAAGTAATCGTTTTTGTGTCATCAAAGCAGAAAGAAAGTCTCTCTCGCGCTTTGTTGAAATTCTCTCTCGCTCTCTGCCCCCTCTCTCTCTCTCTCACTCTATCATTCTTTGTTTTCCCAAAAATCTCTGTCTGATCCATTTATTCTTCAACTGCTTGGCCATTGTAGTTTGTGATATAAAAGCGAGCGAGAGAGCGCTAAGAAATGAGCAAGCATTCGGGTATGCTCTCAAAGAGAACAACAGCCTCATATGTGTAAGAAACAAACGGTACAGAGAAAGTGATTTTTTTGTGGATTTCTTTTTTGGAAAAGTCACTTGTTGGCCAGTGATTCACTCTGTTAACGAGCACGGCTATGCATTGCTGCTACTCACGTGTACATGAGTAGGCTCACAGATGTGTGAACATGAACAAAAACTATACCGGCTGATAGGAAAATTCCTCACCACACAAACGCTCATCATCAATCCATACTATTGCTTGTGATGGTGGTGCTTGCCGTTGTATTTGTGCAGCCTATAAAATTAAACACAAGTTATGCCGCCGCCACCGTCATCACCATAGCATAGGTGCTCTTTGCACAGCCTTAATATCGAGCGAAATACTCGGTGGCGCAGCATTTCTTTCTAGATGTGTGTTCTTCTTAGAGCACAACAGTGGCAGCACTCACCACACAAGACGCTCACTCTTTCGTATTTGCATAGAGATGTATGGGCAGACCCTTGGTGAGCCTATGAATGCATTTAGATGCAATTGTATGCGTGCGCGCTTTTCTATACCGAACGTATACGCTTCTGTGTCGTCTTCTTCTTCTACTTCTACTTCTTTTAGGCTCTGAACTATTTAACCGTATGTGTGCTGGGCAGTGTTTGTTGTGCGTTATTATGACGATTTGTGTGTTCATGTCAAGTCATTGTTAACCATTGTTGCTGTTGTTGTTGTTACATTTTCCTATCGCACACATGGAGGCTCCATTCGTAAGACAGGCAGCAGCAGGCAGCAGATAAGCAGCGTTAACGCATTGTCGCCTGTGAATATATGGCGGCAATGCAAGGCAAAGGCAATGGCAATGGCAAAGGCAAAGGAAAAGTAAGAGAAGTTGCTCTATTGTTCTCATCGCACATGTGAAACTTTTTCGTGCGAATCTTGCATATTGACTGCATTTTACTTGGAGGGCCGTTTCGCTAATATCACGTCACGACGTTAACGACGCATCCGCGTGCCGAGGCAAGAACGTTGCGGACAAGTGTGTGTGTGTGTGTGTGTGTGTTTGCCGCACACACTACCACCCCAAGTTACGGAAGTTTTAGAAAATAAACGCAAAGTAGTGAGTCTTAAATAGTTGTCGGGAACTGTTTATACAACATTTACCTTTTGTCTTGCTGATGTCGTACAAATAGTTGTTGTCGTATGTGCTTCTGTACGTAAGTTGGAGTTGGTCGGTGTAGTGCAGGCCTGTTAGTTAGGCCGATGAAGTTATGCACCAAAAGCAAAAGACACCGCTTCAGTTTTAGTCAGTCAGTTAGGTGCACCGTGTGCGCCTTCTCCAAAAAATTATCCTCGGTCTCTCGGTCTCGGTTGTTAACATTGTAACAGCCACCTAAACTAAACTAAACGCCGTCATTGCAATACATTGCACATCGCACCTTGTTGTCGCCAATTGTACTTTGATTCCTTTCGGTTGTTTGTTATTAACTCTTAAGCTCACGTGCGTGTGTTCTTGTACTTGAATTTATTGAACAACCAACAACAACAACAACAACAGCAGCAACACCAAATATCCGTGCAGAATTTGTAACAAAACAATGTAAAGTTTGTTTTGAGTTTTCCGCCTCAAAGTGTGTGAAACGTTTTCAGTCTAAATCAGACATTCGTGCTGAGAAGACTTTTGCAGTGCTGAGAATTGCTTGAGAAACGAAAAAAACAAAAAAACCACAAAAATACGTAAAATTTGTAAACGTTTTCCGAAAAAATCCGTATCGGTATTGTATGTTTTTTTATTATACACCGCATATAAAATGTTTGCTTCTTCTATGCTGTACTCTCGTACAACGTGCAAGAGGCGAGAGTTGAATCGTCATAATGAATATTTTTGCTTGTTTGCTTGCTTCCTTGTGCTACTTACCAACTCATAGGTTGGATACTAATCAGTGTGTGTGTGTGTGTTTGTGTGTTTGTGTGGGTGCAAAAATGAGTGAGTGAATGTGTATATTGTACGCATAAAATTGTTTATGACACTCACCAACACATCGTTACCCAAGCTTGTTGCAATCAAAACAACAACAGCGAGGAGACGAACTGTGAAACGTTACATAAACGCTACTATTGTGGGTTGCACCCTCCATACATGCTGTGATTTGTTTGCCACTCTCACCTAATAACTAAACGGCCATGTACAGCAGCAGCCGTAGTACTCATTGTTGTGGTGTAAAGTAGGAGTTCTTGCTCGTGTTTGTATACGATTTTATTATTGTTGTTGTTGATTTTGATGATGTTGTTACCTCTTTGTGTTGTTGTTGTTGTTATAATATTGTTTTGAAATATTTCTTTTTCTTTCTTTACGCGCGTTTACGCGCGCGATAACAAATTTTTAATCGTTCAAACATTTACCAAAAAATATTCTCTGTGTATGTGTGTGTGAATGTGAAAATGTAAATGCGCGCGCGAGTTTTGATATGCGCTATTTCCTAGTGGTCTTATACACCTGCCAACATAAACAAACACACACACAAACACACACACATACTATGACAGTGCTTTACTAAACTAAACTATTGTCTCCCAAAAAAAAAAAAAGTGATCGCCCCACTACTATTTTTCGTATAATAATGTAATGTGTTATAAAACAGCAGCAGCAATAATAATAATAATAATAACAACAACAACAATAAATGACATAATTAAGTGAAAAATGTCTTTAAATGCACCATCACCTGAGGAGGCACACAGTGTGTCATCATTGAGGGAATTAATGGAAACAACAACAACAGCAGCAGCAACAACGAGTGCCAGTGACATTAAACCACCATCGCGACCTTCATCGGTGATACCCAGCATTTTAGCGTCTTTAGGTGCCACCTCTCCCGCTAACATTCCAAGTAAACAACATGAACTTAGTCCGCGAAATGAAGGCGAACGCGAACACGAACACATGGCAACAAAGTCGGCAACACAAACTCCAACCCACCATCACCATCAGCATCAGCAACAGCACGCAACGACAACAACAACACCGCCCCGCTCTAATACACGCTCTTCTAGTCCAGCTTATGAAATTCCACATTCTGCATCACCCCATTCAGAGCGGTCCTCTAGCGGCTCCAACTCAGCTGGGGCGCCACAACAATTTTGTTTACGCTGGAACAACTACCAGAGCAATCTGACAAGTGTTTTCGATCAATTGCTTCAAACCGAATTATTTGTGGATGTAACGTTGGCATGTGATGGACGATCGATTAAGGCGCACAAAATGGTTTTATCGGCCTGCTCACCCTACTTTCAAACTCTCTTCTCTGACATCCCCTGCCAACATCCCATTGTTATTATGAAGGATGTGGGCTGGCTGGAGCTGAAAACGATTGTGGACTTTATGTACAAAGGTGAAATAAATGTTAGTCAGGAGCAGATTGGCCCGCTACTGAGGATAGCGGAAATGTTGAAAGTGCGCGGGTTGGCCGATGTGGGCAATATTGAAACGGCAACTAGCAGTATGCGTCACGCAAGAGAGACGCCTCGTACCAAGCGTCAAAGAAGTCATACGCCACCAGCAAAACATCATGCGCAAGATTTCGAGGGTGAACATCGTATAGCAGCAAAAGATTTCTTATTTTTTGCCGAACCCGATAAGAAGCAACATATAGAGAAAGCGCCGATTTGGAATATTGATGCAGACGCTAGTAGTCGAGCAACAACAATGGCAGCAAGTAATCCCAACGCTTCTGCTGTGGAATTGAGCCTGTCGCCATTACCTTTGCCTACGTCCCATGCCAATCTATTGACACGAAATGTACGCAAACGTAGATGGACTTCGGCGGATGCTTTATTTAATCCCACCGCTAGCCCGCTAAGTGGTTTGATAGCGGCTGAACGCGCCGAACAAGAACAAGAGCGGGCCAGACAACGAGAACGAGAATGCGAACGTTTATTATTAACACCTCCGATACCAACAAATGCATCAGCTGGAATGACTTCCAGCCACCACATGACCGGTTGTAAAACACATCCAACATCCACCTCAAGCGCCGGCCCATCAACTCAAAATATTAATCCAATGGAGATATCTTCACGATCATCACCAATGCAATCATCATCAGTACTTCTGCCACCAGCACGTACACCTACCGGCATGTTAACACCTAGCCCCCACTTACAATTGCCTCATTCACTGCAGCACAGCACCGGTCACCATTCGCAACAAACATCTCCGGCACTATCCGTTGCTTCTACACAACCATCTAGTGTTTTTAGTAGTGGAGGTGGCGGTGGCGGTGGCGGTAGTCATCTGACACCCTCTCCAGCTAATGTTACCTCCGGAACATCTAGTAGTGCAGGGGAATCGCATCGATTCCCCATGGGTTCAGCACAAGCCGCAGCAATGGCAGCTGCTGCCGCCGTCGCGCACATAGATCTCACGCCTTCACCGCACGGTGGACTGAGCATGGGACCTCATCCCCCACCAAGTATACCAATTGGTGGCGTCCCTACACACCATCATCATCCACCGTCTATAGCTGATGATATGGAAATTAAACCGGGCATAGCGGAAATGATACGTGAGGAAGAAAGGGTAAGTCTTTTAGAAAAAGTTATATATTTCATAATAGTTTGTTCAAGAGGACAAATATCGCCCCTAATAGTAGGGTTATGGCTTGAAAAAATATCATAGAAGTGGCAGAGAATATAAACCTAAAACTCTATTAAGTTAATTGACTCAGAATGTCTTCCTGGACCTGGACTGTTTCTGACAATCCATTTCTCTATCTGAATTGAATACTTTCTATAAATATACGTCGGTCAAATGTGTCACATCACCGATTCACAGACACGCCCACAATTAACCCAAAAACTTCTCTGGCTTACAATCCTTTAATGAGATCAAAACTTTTGGCTCCTTTACAAGGCTATCAAGATGCTGTCAGAGACTTACTTAATTTGATACAAAACACAACAAATTAATTTTATATTATTAGAATTTGTGTACATGTGTGTGTTTTTTGTAAGCACGTATATCATTAAAATATAATTTCGTTCATATGCGATTATGATTGTAATCATAAACACGATTATGATCGTGATCATTATTATGATCATGACACAGACAAAATATTAATCCGTTCATTGAACTCCAAATCGTATGCACACTCACACACACATACACACACACACACAGTATAGTATTTTCAATAAAATAAAAAACTGTTTTTTAAGATTCTTGTGTTACACACCTACATGTGTACAGATGCGCATGCATATTGCATGTAGTCTTGGGTGAGCGTGTTTTTGTTTTTGTTTTTTTGGTGTTTTTGTGTTTTTCTTATAATTTCTGAAGAAAAGGAATATAGCAGCAATATAAAAATGCAATTAATCAAACCCTAAAAGGCATGTGGTGAATAAATCCCCTACGCCGGAACACAGTCACACAAACATTGTCGACCAAACGATCGACCTGACACTTATCTCCTTTTATCTGCATTTAAAATATATATTTATATACATACATACATACATACATACATATTACCATATTGCATACATATTTTATTGTATGTGTTTGTATGCACGTATATGTGTGTGTATGTGTAAAAATAAACAAACAAAAACTACAAGAAATATAAATTGATTCTTTTACATTTAAATCGTTCAAATGAGTGTTGCATCCGCTCATTTATGTTTATGTTTGTATATATATATATATATGTATAATTATGCGTTTACATATATATGTGTATGAATGAGTAAGCATGCAACAAAGAATAAACTTCATCTGTCAATATTTGAGTTTTATACAAATGCCAAGCAGCCAATTCTCTCTCTCTCTCTCTTTCTCTTTCCCTATGTCTCCCTGTCTGTGTCCCTCCGTCTCCCTTCCTATATAAACAATCAAACGACCAGTCAGCTTAACAGTCCACCAACTAACCGCCAGATAGTCAATGTGTAACTTATAATCTAAAGACAGTTGCAGTATGGTTAAATGAGCGGACAATTGCTGCTGATATACAATCAAACATCCATACATAGCGGCTGGCTCTCCACAACCTGAACGATGAAATACGTTTATTTTGAATGTACAGAAAAAGAGAATTACGCGCAACAAATAATCCATATACAATGTATACACACACCTCTCTACACATCTATATATAATTTATGTGTTCATATATTTGTGTTACAACGCTTATAATAATTTTTCACTTTTATAATTGTTAAATGTATTTCTGGTAGAGGATAGGGTGCTCTAAATTAACTATAATAACATGTGTGCACCTTACGCAGAAATTTGTAGTGTGTAAAGACTTTCCTTTCCTACCACACAAATTATTCTCTGGTTATGGTAGACTAGAGTCGACTTAAACATGCATTGATTATAATCTTGACTCGAAGGAAATGAAAATTTTCCTATAACGCGATGCGTAAAAGGTGAAAAGATGAAAACGTATATTTATAGGAAGCGTATCTAAATTTTAAACTAGAAATTTTCATAAGTTGTAAAAGATTTTATAAGAAATGGTTGTGATCATATATATGGATAGATCCATTTTGAATTTAGCTTAAGGTAAAGTGCATTTTATAATAAATATAAACTAGTACGACAACTAAAATCGCTTTAGTTCGAATCTTAAACACCTTCAACTTTAACATAAACCCGTGGGCTTGGCACCACATGTGGTAAGTGGGTATATTAAGTTTCCGTGGATGTTTATTACTCTTAAACGGTAAATGCCACACCCACTTTCAAGTATACCTATCCATTCATAATCAAATTGCAAACTACAGGTAGCATATTTTTAAATATTTTGATGAAATTTGGTCCAAGGATATGTATTAGCCCTGAGAGCTCCTCTGTCGAGCTTGATCCTTTATAATATATTCACTTGTTACGCATTCTAATAAAAAGTTTAACTTTATAGATTAATTTAAATTTTTATAACAAATTAATAATTTTTTTCGATTGTGGGCGTGGCTCTCAGCCAATGTTGCTCAATTTAAATAAATTTAAGTTTAATATATAAAAAGTTATGTGCAAAGAACAAAAGTTGAACGTAGGGATGGACATGACTAGATCGACTTGATCGAGTTTTTGATGCTGAACAAGGATATATATATTTCTCTTAATTAAAATCAAATGCTTTAACTAAATTTTACCCAAAGAATACATGGACATACAAAACATTAACACTGACTGAAGGACAAACACATTATGTTTGAATAAAATGACAAACATTGACACAAAATAAAACCCAAAAATATTGTATTTACTTGGTAGGGTCTCTAACATTTCTTTCCAAACAAAAGCGTACATTCCTGTATTTGTCTAAAAAACAAAAAATTAACAAAAACTCTACATGATCTTGGTATTTGTTTATATATGTGTTCATTGATCTCTTAAGATTGGTAAAGAAAGAAAAATAAAAAAAATAAAGTTGTTGTTTATTGTTATTGTTGAGGTAAATTCTCAGCAACCATATTAACCATCTCTATAGCTATATAAATATACAATTCCCCCACAATTATTATTATTGTTATTATGTATTGATAAGATGCTTTTCTTCCAACACAACGTTGGGACCAATGCCACTGTGGTACGGTTGTATGTGTATACCTCCTTCTAACATACGCACGACGCAGTCTGTTCTTTAGTTTTATTTATTACGCTTTTTTTTTTTGGTTCATTTTATTTTATTTTTATTTTTATTATTTTGTTTTGTTTTTTGTTTTTTTTTTGTGTAATTTTTTTCTGGTTGCTGCTACATCGTTAAAGAATATTATAAATTGTTGCCGCAATAATAATAATAACAACAACAACAACAACAACATAAATAAAAAGAACAACAATAACAATAACAATCATCTTAATAATAATGTATTATATATAAGTTTGACTGCTGTGCGTTCATTCGAATGTTTGCCAGTCCGTCTGTCTGTCTGTCTGTACATGTGCGTACAAATAATTCTTTTCGAGAAATATTTAATTCATATATATTTATATATATATATATATATATATACAATAATATATAATTTTTTTTTATACTGTGCGCACTAAATTACAGAATATTTCTTATTTTATGTTAGAGTTTATTGTTGCTGCTGCTGCTGCTGCTTGTATTCGTCTTTGGTTATTATTAGAGTGCGGTTTTCTTGGTAGATTTTATACGACGCGTCATATATATACTATATATTAAATACGTTCTGATAGATGTTCTGCGCTCTTTCTCTATCACTTGCATGAACCGATGATGTATGTATGAAGATGATGATGATGATGGTGGTGGTGGTGGTGGTCGTAGTAGTCTTGATGGTGGATGCATGACGCGACGTTGGTATCTTTTACCATGTGTTTCATGTGGTATGCCGTTGTTTATTTGTATTAATTTCATTTGTGTATAGGTATAGATGTATATAAGTGTGCGTTTGCCATTTCCATTGATACCAGAGTCGCGTCTTATACTTAGGCTCGAATTCTGCGCTTTTTTCATGTTAATATTTTAGTTTCCGTAGTGTATTTATATATGTACGCCTATGCGTCTGTGTGTGTGTGTGTTTGTGTAAAATATTTATGGGTTCGAGAGAGAGAGAGAGGCATTCACAAAGAAACAAACACAAATTTATACCAACGCAGCAAAAAACGATAAAATATAAATTTGACTTTGTATATTATTTTAATTATGAAAAATGCTTGATATTTTTTACAAGGCGAACCCATCAAAGAGAGCTCCCATCAATTTACTTTTATTGTAAATAATGTGTAGGTATGTATAGTATATGCCAGCCATACAAGAAATATATTGTATTGTATGGACAGGTAAGGTAGTGGTTGGAATGACTTTAGAAAACTTTACAGAACATAAGCGGAAAATGTATATTGGAATAAAATACCCTACATCTAAATTGTACATATGTTTATTATGTTTTTATGTAAATTGTTTTTAATTCTACCGATTAGCTTAAAATCAAAGTTGGCATCGGTTTAACCATGGCCGTTCGTACGTCCTTATATTTCTTGTAATCAACTAACAACTTTTTGTCAAGACAGCAGTATTACTCAAGAAAATGTTTTAAATTGTTCACTAAATGTTTAAAACATTGTTGATGGTGAAATTTGGATGTTTGTTATGTGAAATATGTAAACTGTGTTTTTACCGTCGGCTGATATATAATACTTTAAACTCTCCATTATAAAGAGACTTACAGATTATTATTATTTTATATATATATTCTAATATTGAGTTGGTCTAGTTGGGTCTCTATGTCCATTTAAGGTATACTATACCTTGATGTCTTAAAAGAGACTAAAAATACTTTTATTGTGGCCACATATACTACCTTAACAGTACTAAGGATGAAATATATAAATTTAATAATAAACTCAAATGTATTCCAATTAATAAATTTTTCTGCATAATTTATATATAGACCTGTACCGTACGTAACAGGCAAACATATTTATATGCGTATATAAATATTTATACGTACATCTCCATGCGTATTATTGGTGTAATAAAAACTTTATTTGTGAGTCTCTCACGTTCAGGGTTTCATTCTTCATTCCAGCAATAATAACAACAATGTTGCAACATTTATTAGAATTATTACGACTTAATGGTTAATTCTAATGATACTGCCGCCTGTAATAAAAAGAAAAAAAAAAAAAGAGAACGTAATCAAATAAAATGTACGAATCGTACGAGTAAGGAAGGACCCTAATGCATTGCAATTATATACGTAACCGCACCGCACACAGTCAGTTAGGCAGCCAGCCAGCTAGCAATATGCGAACCAAAGAACCACACACATACACACACACATACACATGTACTATACAAAATACAATATATTTTGTATAAAAATGTTTATTGTTGTTGTTGTTGTTGGTGGTGAAATTTTATAACACAATTTTATTGTTTTAGTTTAAGAAAATGCGAAAAAATAAAATTACACACACATACGTTTATTATATTGTATTTACATATGTGTATATATACTAATACATACATTTTTATGTATCAAATACAAAATAACGAACATACTATTTATATATACAGAACATTACTTTATTGATGCCTGTGAGAGCGAGCGACCGTCTTGTTGTTTTATGACTGAGTTATAACTATGTTGCGATCGTGGCAGATTTATTTCCACTATTAGTGCTTTATTTATTCATTATTTATTATTTTTTTTTTGTTATTGGTTTTTCTTATATATTTTTTGTTCTTTCCTCAAATTTTCATTACTTTTTTTCTAAAATCTACAGTTGCTATAAAAGCTAATAAAGTTGGGAGGGGAGGGGGCAAATAAAACTCTTTAACTAAATTTCAAGTTTCACACACCTGCCATAAAAATACAAAATAGTGAAAGAGATGGAAGCAGATGTATTTTATAAATACCTCTTGGAGCCTAAGATATTTTTACAATTTTTTATATTTATAAAGTGAGGAACAACAAGTAAGAAAACTAAATTTGGCTTAGACCAAATCTTAAATACCCTCCGCATCTACAATATTGGGCGTGGCATATATATATATATACTGCGCTCTCTATGCCAACAAAAGACGGACACACGGACATACATGTCTAGTTCGATTCAGTTTTTGATGTTGTTTAGAAAAATATACACTTTGTGAGTTGTCTAAAGTCTTTTTCTGGGTTGTGCAAATGGAACAAGAAACTTGGTATCGAATGGGAAAGGAAATTGGAACTGATATGGACCTTGTTTAAAACCATCTTTCTAAGGAATACTATGATGTACATTTATTGCTCTCTAGTTGTTTAAATATATTTGCTGTCTAATCATTGTGTTGTCTGTACTCACACATACATATTACATTTTTAAAATAATACAATAATTTTTTTTATAGTTCCTTTCCAAAGGTCATTATGGAAATGTACCATTTCCTTGTTACCATTATGTCGGTATTTTTTCTTTCACCAAATTCTATTATATCGACATTGTCGTTGAATTTGTGATGTGAAGGGTGGAGTGGTAGCATTATTTCTGTGTAGAAATATGGAAAAAAGCAATAATTTTATTATAATTTTCTCTAGAATAGATTTTTAAATGCACTCTTCGAGACGAACAAATAACACTGAATGTGACGGCCGCTTATTGAAACTCTTCCGTTTTTATTTATATTTTTTCGTTCTTTTTAACATTTCCTCGTTTCATTTTTTTTTCTTCCCGTTCTGTCTTTTCTTAAGAGCATTCTAATTGAAATTTTATGGGTGGGAGTTAATGATATATAACGTTCTTAATATGAATGATAACAAATTACGTTTTTTTTTAGTTTTATTAAAATAAAATCGAAATAAAAACCAAGTTTTTTTACTTGCCACGCCCATTTTTGTTACATGGATGGATGATTTAACTTCAGAGGTTAATTTATTATACCTCATTGATAAATTTTTGTCGATTGGAGGCGTGGCAGTTAGGCCATTTCGTCGAATTTTAAACGCAGAAATAAAATTTCGGTTCAATAACTCAAAATTTATGATGACAGCAGTGCCTATAAAAGACAGACATATCATATTGTACGATTTTATGTAATTTTTCGAATCTCCAATGCTTCCCTCTAGATGTTGCAAACATAACATAAAAACGGACTCTTAGTACCGTTAAACGTTTTATAAATTTATGCAACAAAGTACAAAACATAAGGCTTCTCGACATTCATTCAATTCTATATTGTTTCCTGTTTCACCTTCAATTCTTTTATTCATTCCATATGGATTACATATATACATACACCTAGAAATGACTGTAAATATATATATACGTTTTTAGTCTAAATTATATTAATTCAAGTAATAAGTACCCGTACGTACAAAACAATGCAAAAAATATATTAATACAATAAAAAAAGAAAAAAACAATTCGAACATAAAAGTAAAATGAAGAAAAATCCTATTACAACGAAACAAAAGTCAATTTGCATAAAATCGATTTTTCTTACCATCCAACCGCCTCATCCTTCAACCTGTATTTACTGTACTCTTTCTTTTTTCTTATACAAGTTATATCCATCCACCACCAACCACAGTGTAATTATATTGTATAGGAATAAAATTATATAAAATGTACAAAATATTATTAAAAGGATTTCTATTAAAAGTTTTGTGGTGTAGCACACAAGTTAAAGCTGGAAATATAATCCTATATATACCTATATAAGATATAGTTTACATCAACTTTTATTAAGTTTTTAGCAACAGGTATTAGTTCTTGAATACATTTATACACTTTTCGGCTGGTAGCCTCCTTTTTAAATTGACGGACGTACAGACCAAATGTAGTGTTTCATACATTTTATCAAATCCCTTTAAAAAATTATGGATCTTTTATACTTCTAACATAAATAAGCCTTCCAAAATTTTCAAATGGGCGTAACAAGCTTATGCTGGCGCCAGATAGCTCACGACGAAGAAAGTCGTCTCTATCGTCATATACAGCTACTTCCATTGGGAATTGAACCCCTGTAAGGCAACGGTTTTGAATGTAAATTTTTCAGTATTATTAAATATTTCATGGTATGAAGCTAAGTATATAATTACTCAATTTTCATTTCATTTTTATACCATCCACAAAAGGGAGATACAGCAAGTTTGTCATTCCGTTCTGTATAAGACTTCAGTGACTCCATACAATATATATATATTCTTGATCATAAATGAGCATGATCTGAAAATGTGTCTCCGTCAAACTGTGTTGTTGTTGTTGTTGTTAGTATTCTTACGATCTTATATTATCAGATATTGATCTGTACAGACACTTCTAAATTCTGCACACAGATCGCTTTTTAAATTGGGAAAAATCGGTCAAGAACCATGCCCAAAATATATACAAAATTTACTTAAACAAATATTAAGCTGTATAATATACATTTTTATACTTATGCCATACATTGACATGCCAAAAGTAGGCGTGATCGGATACTATATACGCCCACAATTTACAAAAAAACCATAATCAGCATAAAACTGGACTTGACAGCTAATGCGTAATATACACACTATTATACAGCGTAATTATGAATCTGCCACGCCTACCATTTGAATGTAGCTGTGAAGGGTATTTCAGATTAGGTCTAAACTAATTTATATTTTACTGAATTTCCTCTACTTTGAAATCAAATGAATCCCTGCCACCAACATTGTTGTCTTTTCCTTTGATTGAACTTTTTCGCTATTTTTTTTAAGCATTTATATTCAACATCTTACAAATCATATGTGCAAGGTTTTCAACACATGCTTTATATAGGTTACACTTGTAATCTGAATTCTTCTGAAGTTTGACAGAACCCTTATAAACAATTAGTCTACTTTCAGTTGTCATAATAAAGCTTGTGCTTCATTTTATTGCCTAAAGCAAAGATTGTCTACCAATTACGCAATACTTGTATAAAACATTACTATGTTAATTTTCTAACATTAAGTAATATTGTTTGTTTCTGCTGCATTTATGTACACATTTATTTCTACTATGGTACGTTTGTGTACTTGCGAATATGTAACGAATTTATGTTAATTGCTCGGATTAATTATTTGACTAATTGCACCAATTATATATGCTTACAAAACAGTGCGGTTACGTATTGGGGATAAAAAAAATTTCTACTTGGTTTTCCCCACGAATCATTTTAATTTAATATATTATCAGAAAAACAAAAAACCTTTCTGTGAGTTCAAGCTTCAACCATTGATATGAATGCTTCCATATGTTGTGAAAGGTTTCTTCTTAGAAAAGTTTCCATTAATATTTAATGCAAATTATATATTAAAATTCCAATTCTTAAGAACAACATTTTGATATAAAGCAGTAAGGGTACAAATAAATATATTTAACGTGACATTGTGTTGTATTGATTAGAGGCGAAGTTTTACTAGTGTGAGCGGAAGATGTGTTTTTATAAGAATTTTTAGAAAATTTTGATGCTGTGATCTTTCTATTTGGATGAATAGCCTTAATGATATTGTGAATTAATTTCCTTCGGCCAGAGTTAAAGTTTAACAACGCAAAACACTTAAATGACTGTAAAATGCTTACATAAATAAAATAATATGAACGTCGATTATTGTTATTATTATTATTATTATTATTTAATTTCATTGAGGAGAATAACAACAAACTAAACAAACCAAAGCAAGGCACATAATATCAACAACAACAACAACAACAACAACAACAATAATAATAGATACACAAACACAAATAAAAAAAAAACAATTTTGACAGACAACAATTGCATTTCAAATGAAAGCAAAATGAAGAAAACAACAACAACAACAACAGTTGTTCAATCCTGTATGTATAGCAAAATTAAATAGATACAATTAAACATCCGCTAAATAATAAATTTAAATTGTAGACATACTTACATACACATTTGTACGCTGCAACTGCAGCAGCATGTCAATCACCTATATATACAAACAAATACTAATTATTTATATACAGAGAGTGTGCATGTATGAATGCATGCAGCGTGTATATGAAGTGTAATAGAAATAAATGCTGGTAGAGTGTAGTGTGTAAATATAGTTTAGTGTGTTTGGTTGCACAACAACAATAGTAACAATATGTACTCAAACACTTGTCAGTGTATAAGTACTACTTACTTACCTTCTAACACACACACACACACACACACACACACACACAAAAGGTGCATGCATAGTTAATATACTATAACTGTGCATATGCGTTTACATCCGTAGCATTCATTAGCTTAGCGTTACCTACCTATCTACCATTTCGAACTAAAATTATAATAATTAGGTATGCATTTTGTCATAATCATAATCATAATCATAATCATAATCATAACAATAATAAGAATTATGTTTGACGCAATCATATTTATTCATACATTTACAATATATAAGCAGCTGTTGTTATTCAACACATACTTTCTAACGATAATAACGAAAAGGTCAATTTGATTCCGTTTCAATATTATGCAATTAAATGTATTGAATAAAAATATAATTACGATAAAATATAACTAGGGGTATACTAAATGTATTATGCCGTTTGCAACACTTGGAAGAAGACTTCCGAGCATCAAAATCCAAGTCGATCTAGCTAGAATTGTGTCCATTCATCATTTTGAGGTATCGAGCAAAGGTTTTTTACAAACATTTCTAGTTTGTGAACTTATTTTCATTTTTAATTCAAAAGAAGTTGGTAAACAACATAAATCTATCTACTTATCTATGAAAATGATATTTTGGTAGATATTTACATAAGTAGTGTATTTATATATTTAAATATAATAACAGGCGCCTAGAAACGCCCACAATTTAAAAAAACCCCTTTTTGGGAACAAAACTTAAGTTATTAATCAAAACTCCAGACATAAGCTATACCACGCCCACTTTATATATACAGGAATTTCAAATTTCTTCTTCTTCTTCTTCTTAGAGATAAATAGATTCAAAATTATGTTTTCTTCTACATCATATAATCCATTTTTATTATTATTTTAAAGAAATTCTAAAGAAAAACGATATGTCCGTCATTCCATACGCCGTATAAGTTTTGTATTTATGTCAATATATGGAATTTATTAATTTTATTTTTGACTATGCATTTAGAGGTATGTGTGTAATTATGACAAAATCTTAATGTATGGAATGAAAATGAAGAAGAAGACGAAGAAGAAGTACAGAAAACCATTTGAGGTTTTGTTTTTTTTGTTTTTCGATTTCAACCTCTTTTCTGCTTTAATAAACAACGCGTTGTTACTTCATTTTCCGTTTGTTGCTACCGTGTGCCATAATTATTAAGACTTTTATGTTAAGATTGATGCATATGCACTTGCAGACAATGCACATATACAAATGTATATACACACACACAAACACATTCTAAATAATATGTACAATCATGTACACAACTGACAAGCAAGCAACCACACACATTTACACACACAGAGGG
Source organism: Ornithomya chloropus (assembly GCA_963971445.1). NCBI lineage: Eukaryota > Metazoa > Arthropoda > Insecta > Diptera > Hippoboscidae > Ornithomya > Ornithomya chloropus. Next base: position 5,527,883 of record OZ020532.1, read on the forward strand.
CCTTTTTGCTTTGAAGCACTAATAATATATGAGTACCTCTTCTACACACACATACGTACATACATAAATATTACACTAAAATATACATCGTTTTGTATACAAACCAATATATGCCATGTAGTGTTTGTTGGGTGCTGCAGCGACTTAAGCAGCGAGGCATTTAACTCTTCAACTCTAATGTGGATACAAACAAAAACAAAAAAACAAAAAAAAAAATAATATAAAAACATAAATAAAACTAAAATACAGACACATTGCAAACGAAATATAGAAAAAAAGAAAAACAAAATGCAAAAAAAAAATAATAATAATAAACAACTAAAAGAGAATAAGGGGGAAAAAAACTAAAAAATATGAAACATTCAGCAGGAAACTACTTTGCATTTAATTGTCTGTAATGACGTGCAATATAAAATGTTAAAATGTACCAAATGCAATGCTAAAATGTATCTGGATTTATTATTATTATTGTTGTTGTTGTTATTGCTATTTTTGTTGTAATTATATTTCTAACCCTTTCCCGCTTTCATCTCTCAATCTATCTCTCTCTGTCTTACCGCCTATCTTGCTCATTTGTTAGGGACTTACACTATTACACTCTCACGTGTTTTAATTGCGGGGTTGTGTGTGGGTTCCAACAACTTAGTGTGTGATCTGAAGGCAAACGCTTGTATAGAATTGGGTGTACGTTTTTCTTTTTTTCTTTTTTGTTATGCCCTCCACATAAGATGGAAAGTGTATCAAGTTTGTCGTTATGTTTGAAATATTCAAAGAGGAGGCAACAATGTATATATTATTGTAGCCACAACACTTAAATTATTAATTATTTAGATGTGTCCGTCTGACCATATATCTTAAATGTGTGTTCCCGTCTATTTTTGGAAAGTTTAATTTCCCCATTTTCCAAGGTGACGCTGGTTCTTACTTAAATTGACTGAAACCGATTAAAAGCCACGCCCACAATAGAAAAATACATATCAAATTCACAAGAAAATTGAGTTAAAAGGTTAGAATTAGAAACATATGTATGAAAATTTCAAGCAAAATCAATCAAGAGCCACATCTACTATAGGAAAAAAACTGTTTAACTGTTTAAAAAATTTAAAGTTTACGCTTATACCAAATGTTGTTCAAAATCGTTTAAGAGCCCCTCCCACAAGTTGATACATGTTACATACACTATTAGAGATCGACTTCACATACCAGCCACACCCACATTTCTATAAATATTAAGGGTATTTGCAATTGAACGTAAACCATATTTAGTTTTTTTGTTTTTTTTTTTAAATTATAGTTATAGTAAACATCAGCTTGTAAGCGGAATATATTTGCATATAAGAATATGAATATATCTACAGGCACACATAAGTGTATGGTACACACATTGTATATTATATATGTATGTGGAATAAAATTTGTACTTATACAAATAAGTATGCATAACATCTATATGAATATATTTTTTCTGTGTTTTTTTTTGTTGTTTTTTTGGCATTTTTATACCCACCATCATATGTACATATGTGTAAGTATATAACACTTTGTGGAACAGTTTGTCATGTCCAAAAGGAAGCCAGAGAGAGATTTGAATCAACATCGAATACTGAGTTCATCTAACAATGTCTGTCTGTCCGCTACATACGGTCTGTGGTAATTACTCTCTTAATGGCAAATATTTTGATAACGATTCTAAACTTTTTACATAAAACGATAATTTCTTAAACTGGTTAGTATTGAAATTGGGCAAAATCGTTCAAGCGACATGACCACAATGCTAGAAAATCTAAAAAAGAAAAAATTGTTTTAGTAACATAAATATTTGCTGCATGGATGGAGGGTATTCAGGATTTGGCTACAGCCACATATAGCTTTTTTGTACTTGGTTTTATTGTAAATTGAAATTGTATTGTATTGCATTGTATTGCGTTGTGTTTCTGTACTTTCCTTGAACGATTTCACTATCCATTCTGCCTATATGTACATGAATCTAAACTGCGGCCTAAGATGTATTATTTTACTGTAAACTGTTACTATTATTATTATTATTTGTTGTTGTTGTTGTTGTTATTATTATTATTATTATTGTTGCATATGAAATGAGTATATTAAGTACAAATATAATCTTTACAAATACACAATTTTACTTTTAAGACTTGAGTTGTGTCGCGGTCAAAATGTTATTTCTCTTCTCTTTTTTCTTTTCTTTTTCTTTTCCTTTCCTTTTGTATTGTTTTTAGTTAGTTATTAGTCCATACATGTTAATATATGTATTGGTGCTGTATATTATACATTTATGCACCTTGGGTAAAATTGTACATGTTGTGTTATTTGTTGTTAAATAAATATACATATTTGTGCATTTACATAAACATTTGCATTACATTATCACTTGAATTACACTTACGCTCAAGTGAAACATGACACATGAAATATCATCGTTAAATAAATGCTTCTATAAACTCTGCATTATTCATGAATTAATTGAACAGTTCATTATGTAGAAATTCAAATTTCTTAGTTAACAAAATATACAAAAACATGTTACATGTGGGTGAAGTCTATACACATGTATAAACATACATTAAAACTTTTCGCACTTTTAAAATAAAGAATAATGAGGAAGCTAAGGTGCGATTTGTAATGTCCAGAAGAAATCTGAATAATATTAACCCATTATAAACGTATTCAGAGAGCTAAGACCTAAAGGAGGTTCTTCATGGTAATCATATTCTCTACAGTATTCTTTATTTTTCGATTTTTATCCCCCCTGTATAAGAGAGATATATTAAATTTGCTATTCCGTTTGCAACACCCAAAACGAGGCATCAGAGGCCTTACAATGTGTATATATATATATTCTTGATTAGAATCAAAATCCATCTAGACATACATGTGCGTGTATTCGAGAATTTTTGGCACTATCATCGACGTATACTTGTTTTCAAATATTAAGCTGACATTTTGTACAAACACTGCTAAGAATGGGCGGTGTTATATAATAGACGCGCCCATAAAACCATATTTTAAACAAAATTTACCGTGAAAATTATACATAAACTATAGAAAAACCTCCCACTATTAGAGGGCGCAACATATATACATTTACCACGCCCACCGTTGTGCATGTGGATTTGACCTAAGCGAAATTTAGTTTTCTTACTTCTTTACATAAATATATAAATAAATGGTTTAGTGTTGATCTTACACTTGAGATAAAAACTTGGTTGTTATAATTCTTTATTAATTACCTCTGAGACGAAAAATGTTTTCATGTCAAAAATTCAATAAAATATCTTTAAAACAACAGTTAGTAGTTTGTTTATAGAAATGTAACAGCAGACGGATATACGGACTATCTTGCACATACTAAGGGGCTGACACTGTACGACTACTGAATATTTCATGGGATCAGCTTGATTATTGTGATCTAGATGTTACAGTAAATATCTTATATTTTGTTTCTGCTTGGGAATCTCCCTACCCACCAACCAATATGTACACGTATCGATTCATACTGTATCAATTACTATAATATATTACTAAAGCCTTGACCATGTACGTGTATGTAAGTAAGTATGCATGCATGCAAGTGGATATGTTGTGTTAAATGTGTGCTTAACGTTTAATGCAAGACGTAACGTATCCGTGCGTATGAAACGACAAGTGTCAATGCGAAAATGCATTACGAAACATTCGCAAATGAATTTATTGAATTATTTAAATAACGTAAATAATATCATTATGATATGACGACATGCCAATAAACTCTACAAATGCCAGTGCGTAATGGCGTGTATGTGCGTCTGAGTGTGTGTGTGTATGAATATGTTTTGTATATATACAAGTGTCTACATTTTGTACATTAAAATCAAGTATGTTTTGTCCTTTTGCAATTTATACACACACACACACACATACACACACACACACCACACAATTATGTATACAAATATATGAACATTATATCATATGTCTATATTAATAAATGTGCTTGTATATATAGGTTGTAACGGTATATATGTGGACACATATTGATGCCAAAACATTCATGCATACACGCACACCACTACGTATTGATTGTCAGTGTGCTATATTAATGTCATGTATGTGGTATAGAGACGCTTTAATAACTTTGCACACGCTCACAAACAATTTGTCCAATTCATCTTCTAATACCCAGTAGACATGAAACTTACTTATCTTATTAGCTCTCTCTCTCTCAAGTAGATTTTACCGAAATTCTTATTATATCTTAAATGCTTACTATTTTTGGTTAATTGTGTATGTATGTGTGAAATCGCCATTAAGATGATCTGTTTTTTTTTCAAAAACCAAAAAGAAAAAAGAAAAACATAAACAAAGAGTGCGAAAATACGCACTTGAATGTCTGTCACATTTATATGAATATACTTAACCCACACGCACTTACACACACACACTCACACAAACACCTTATCATTAAACACTTGTTTTTTATTTTTTAATTTCGTTAATTTCACCGGAGTTGGCCAATGAAAGTGTCAAAATGTGCAATACAGACACGTTTACACTTATTAAAAGATTCCAACTGATTTTTCTGTCCGCATGCCGTACAGTAGCTTGGCTTGGCGTGACATGGATGGTAATGGTAGTATGTGGACAGACGCCATCTCTCTCAGTCTTCCCCTCTCTGGCCCAATTTCGTCATTAATACAATTGTCACAGAAAAAGTCAATGCATTGTAGAGCACGTGAATGTGGATGTGTTTGTTAATATGAGCGAGTGGTCGCAATGTATCCTGCGGTAAATGCTTCTGTAAAAGTATTTCAAAAAATATTAATAACCAATGTGATACACATCTGGAAAATACACACACACACATATATATAAAAAAAAGCATTCATTATACAAGTATGTACATATGTATGTGTTTGGATAATAATTATAATGAATAAAATATTTCTTTTATAAATGATAGGCTACCAATATTAACGAGAAAGGCAAACACATTAAATGCCAAACAACAAACCAGCCAACAAACAAACAAACAAAGAAAGAAAAAAAACCATAAAAAAGACAGACATACATACGGACAGATAAACAACATTTCGATGGAATGAAATGTCGTAAATTTTATTAATAAGTTCAGTTTTTTTTGTTTTGTTTTTTTATTTTTATTCGTTGTTGTTGTTTGTTTTGTTCTCTTGTTGCATTTTTTATACTTTCCATATAAGACAGAAAAGTATACCAAGTGTCTCATTGTGTTTGCAACACTTGGGAAGGAGTTGGTACATAAGGCGTAATATTTGTAGAGAACTTAATTAGCTACCTGCCACGCCCACTGTTTATATATAGATGGTAGATGTGAAAAGAATTTCAGTTTTGACCAAAGTTAAATTTGTTTTTTTATTGTTTTACTATTATTTTAAAAATGTTGTATTTATGTATTGTGAAAAACAACAACAACAACAACAACAACAACAATATTAACAATAAACTTCATACAATGAGACAGACATACCTATTGTAAAAGTTTTTTATTACCGTTAATGTTTCGTAAATGCAAGTCTGGAAATTTTCTTTAAAAAAAAGTACAACAAGAAAAATTTGCTTCATGAAATATATGCACACAAAACATGTGTACATACTCTAGGTAGGCATACATTAGTTGGAAAATTCCACAATTTTCTTAACAGATTTTAATGCACATTAAAGCTAAAATGCGAAACTAATCTTGTAAGTGAACGGTTAGTCACTGCCCGGGTACATATTTAAAGTATTTAAAATTATACAGAAATGTTTCCTAATCGATATATATTGAACATAAAAGTCTCTTTGTAAGTAGCTTTATATAGAAAGTGTTGTAAAAATGTAATAAATTGACGGACATACGGACTGATTTAAATACAAGTCAGTTTTTTATTCTCAACAGATCGGTAAACTTAAAGAAAGATATGGAATTTACCGTTTAAATATTACAACACTCTTGTAGCACTTGGTAGTGTGTGTTGTTCAAATAGTGTGCAGCAGTATCAGCAGTGCAGCTGTAGTGTATTTTACGATAGATGCACTCTAAGCTAATTAGAGTTTCTTATTAGTGATATGTACAAATCCATGTACATACACATACGTACACACATGCCCAACATATATTGCTTTTATGTTGTATTACTAAAGATGAAATTAGGTGTGTAAACTGGTACTATAATGAGTACGCGGCCATTAACACAATTATTTGTACATGCATACATACATATGTATGTGCACTTAAACTTGTTAAGGGTCTCTACCCCCGCATACACCAGCAAACTGAACATAATTTGGTCCTTTCCCTATTACCATCGCTACTCATTATATATGTATGCCTGAATGTGTGCGTGTATCGTATGTATATACAAAACGCTAAATTTCGCTTCTATTTCACTGCAGTCTACATCTAATAATGTAAAGTGTGTATGTATGGCTGTATATAAATGCTGTAAATTATTATTTATATATATGTATATAATTTATGCTTATGTATTCAAAGGATTATATAATGGGATATATAGCAGATGCGTTTGACTTGAAGAAATATTTCATAATATTAGTTTAAATGGACAAATGGCGAATGGTTGCGTTATACACGATTACACGCGCATATATTAATTACATGAAATCATTATATTATAAAAAGAATTTAAGGCTCTTGCACTACATGCTGAAATTATTTCCTTAAACAACTTTCAACAACTACAGGATTTTATTATAGAAAACAATAAGCAATATAGAAAATTAAAAAAACGAAATCATTTACATCAACATATGTTACACAAAATCATGTAACATCTTTTATAATTTACGAATAAACAAATGATTCTACAATATAATGCCAGTATTGTTGTTTGCTGTTTGTAAATATTATGAGAAGAGGAAATATTACAAGAATGTTGCAACATATCTTTGTTTTCTTCATTCAGCGGAAGATTCTAACGACAGTACATATGCAGAGGGGGAAAAAACTAAATCCATCTTCGGCCGAATCTTAAATATACTCCATATGTTCGTACAAACATTGGGCGTGGCAGGTGTTAGATTCTATCCTCTAAAACTGTATGTAGCAACTCTTGCAAGATGAGTTTAAGTTTTTTTATAAATTATGGACGTGTCTGTTAACCGACCACGCCTATTTTTAACACATAAATAGACGATATAATGGTAAATATATGTACCAAATTTCAACTTCATTTTTGTGACCGATATATATATTTTTGTCGATTGTGAGCGTGACTCTCAACCGATTTTCTCAATACCACTCTTGTGCAGAACTTAGAAGAATCTATTCAAAATTTCAGCTCAATATCTCAAAAAGTAAGACCGTGAGAGTGCTTATAAGAGCCTTAATCGGACGGACAGATGTAAATCATCTTAAATTTGAAAGCTGATTAAGAATAAGTAAACTTTGTAGGATCACTGATGTCTCTCTCCTTCTAGGTATAGCAAACGTAATGACAGACTTAATCCATCTGCCATCTTATGCGGAGAATTCAAAAACATACAATTATTACACATCCCATCCTGATACTAAATCTATGATACCTATATATATATATATGAACTCTATATAATAATTAATGAAAAAAAAATAAAAATATTAAAGTCTGCTCTACCCGAGAATTTAATACGTTACCTCTGCTATGCTGTATAATGTACCCCACCAGATTCGAGCTTAATACTTCATTCAATTGCTGTTTACTTTCAAATACACACAGTGGACAGACAGACAGTCTTACAGGCTTCCTTCTAATTGTAACATATATTTATTAATATGAATAAATGTATCCCGCTTAAGGTTAAAGATGACTCTCGTCGATATATCAGTTTACGTAAGATGCGATGATGATGTTGATGATGATGATGATTTACATACGTTGTATAGAAAATGATTACGAACCAGTTGATAAAAGAACCTAGTGTTGACTGAATCCTTTTGTAATGAATACAAAAAAAAAAAAAAACATAAACATATCCTTTTTTCTGTCTAAGAAACATGTATATTTTGTATAAAACGCATAAGTGTGTGTGATGAGTAGTAGGTGTAAATATTTAATTTTCCACAGAAAATAAATATATGTACGTATGCATGTGTGTAGTCGGATATAGTATCATTTTTGTATTAATAACATATTTGACATAGAAGACGTTACTGCTTATGTGTGTTATGTTTTTTTTTATATCCATTTACAAGCAAACATTAATATATATGAGTGTTGTTAAAAGGAAAAGATCGGCTATTGTTGAACTTTGTTTTTGTTATGCTCACCTGAATGACTATATATATGATATTTATATAAACATATATATTTGTGTATGCATGTATGTACGAATTCAATGAACAAACGAATGAATGCATTAACTAAACAAGAAAAAACATGTTCTTGTAAATTTTATTAATAATTTTATGAATAAACGTCTTACTTACTAACAGAAATATCTTCAATTAAAGTATTGGTAGTAATGTATTTAAGCTACTATTAAAATATACATAATGATAAAAAAAAATAGAAAAATCACAAATAGCGATTAAATGTTAACGCAAAAGTTTTTAGATTAAAAACATGTAAGAAAACTAAATTTGGCTTAGACCAAATTTTACACACCCTCCGCTTCTACAATAGTGGGCGTGGCAGATATACATATATACTGCGTCCTCTAATATAGTATGTATTACGTATCAGCTTGCAAGTCTAGTTTTATGATGAATATGGTTTTTTGTAAAATGTGGGCGTATCAATTATTCGACCATGCCCATTTTTGGTACATTAGAGGATGGAATAACTATGTATACACATACTAAATTTCAAGTCCCTAGGTCAACTGACAGATATTAAGATTTTTATTGATTGTGGGCGTATCTTATCTAACCATGCCCATTTTTAGCACATCGATTAACGGAAAATTTATAGATATATGTACCAAATTTCAAGTTCATATCTCACTTTTTTTGGCAAATAAATATATTTCTGTTGATTGTGGGCGTGGCTCTTGACCGATTTTGCCCATTTTTAATAGAAGTTTAGTTGAAAAGTTTCTGTACAAAATTTCAGCTCAATACTTCAAAATTTACGACTGTGAGAATGCTTTAACGGACAGACAAACGGACATACGGACATACATACAATAAAATCGACTTAGTTTTCGACGCTGATCAAAAATATATAAACATTGTAAAGCCTTTGTAGAATTTAGACTCTCCTTGGGTTTTTCAAACGTTATAGCACATTAAGTACCCTTACGTTGCTTTCTAGATGGATAACATAACAATACCAAGTGTTCAAGCATGGATTTTTCTTGTTTCTTTGAATTTATCAAGCGTTTCAATCTATAATTTTGTACAATTGATTATTAGATTTTATTAAAACGTTGAAATTTTAGAATTTCCCACAAATCGTAGACTTTAATAATGATTAAGTGGAGGGGGTTACACACCAACTTGCTGCTGGTACTTGTCAGTACAAGAGTGAGCTATAAGCGTATATTAGTGGTTATCAATTGCTTAGAAGCATATAGGAGAGTATATTTAACACACAGACATAAGCTGTAAATTATGTGTATTTAGAACAACAACAACAACAACAATAACAACAACAACAACAATACGTGCATTTATAACAGGAGCAGGAATACAAACTTTTTAATAACTAGTTGGATATAAATTTTTTTTTTGTTTTGTTTTATTTTTCTAAACACAGAACGCAACGGTAATAATCAAACAAATCAAACAATAATAATAATCAAAACAGAACAAAACAAAACAAAACAAAACAACGAGTCAGCAAACTTTTTTTTTTTTTAGATCTCAACTGCAATAAAATTACGTAAATTATTGTTAGTTTTAAATACTTGTTCATGTGTTTTGATTTTTTGTTTAGTTTTGTTTTGTTTTGATTTGTTTTTGTATAATTGGTTAGCAAAGTTTAACGACTAATATGTACTTATACTATAAACAAATACATACGTACACACATGCATACATATTATATAAACACATATGAGCTGTACTGATTTGTAAAACACATACATATATATATATATATACATACAACACACGCATGCATATAATCATTATAATAAGAACTGAACTTAACCGTACACACACACTATAACACAAGCATACCCACAAGCAGAAATAAATGAGAGTGCGTTGCATTTTCACCATATTTACACTCACACACACACATGTACACATATGCAATGCAACAGCGTCTGATAGCTGATAAAAAAAATGAAAAAACCATGAAATTCTTTTATTTGCAAACGGACAACTTTTCATTACACACACACACACACACACACACACACACACACACACACATAACAACTCCCCATGGCATTCATTCAATCACTCATTCACAATCGCTAATATTCGAATATATTGGACATTAGCACCATATGTGAGTGTGTGTGTGTGTGTGTGTGCGTGTGAGTGAGATCCCCAATTTTGATATGAAAAATCAATGCAAAAACGATATGTATTAGGTTGTGTTGTATCGATAGTTGTGGGGATTGGGTGTTGTGTACAGCAAAAATTCCACGAAATTTATTACGATTACGAGGCAATAAGTTTAATTACAATATTTTGGTTAAAAAAAAGTGCATAAAAAAGTTGTGTTATTGGCACCGATTGTACGCATTTACTTGGAATTTTATAACATTGTTTGAATGTAAGCAACAGCAACAACAACAACAACAACAACACATAACACATTATTAGCAATAAATTTCCAAGAACAAAAGATATGGTATTTAGCAGTAGATTTGACCTGCTAGTGTAAGGTTTGTCTTAAATCTTTAAGGCACCGTTATATGTGTTGCATAGTAATTATATTCTGCTCATAAGAAAATTAAGTGTATACTAAGTTTCCCATTGCTTATGCAACTACCAGAGGATTGCTTCAGTGTCTTGAACTTTCTTTATAAGAAAATATTTCAAGTTTGATATAAACATTCTTGTCGGTAGATTAAATGGTCATAATCTGACAAAAGCCACGCCCACAATCGAAATAAATCTATCTATCGGCTGCTAAAATGTAGCTATGAAGATGAATTATGTTATAATTAGTACATCCCACAAAATGGGCGGCTTCGATTAAAAAAGACACACCCAGAATTTAGAGAGACTTTTATTTGGCGCAGCATTCTTCTTAAAAATCTTACACATAATTATTATCGTGTACTTCATTGGATGGCATAATCAGGTACTTGTCACGCAAAACAAATGAAATATTTTCGATATAATTAAACCACATGGACTCGGAAACTCTTTACAAAACTTACCAAGTGCATCAGTGCATAATAATTAAATCTTTGAACCTAAAATCTCCTAAAATGGGCAATTCATTGCATTTGGCTAAAAAGTTGTTGCTAAATATCTAAAATAATCACGTGAACAGAGCTTTACGCTAAGTGTATTGAAATTCACTGATTCACTCTGTTAGAACCACAGATATTATAAGTGTGTTTATGTGTAGTAAAGACATGATTTAATCCCTTACCTTAATAGTGGGCTGTTGATGATTATAATGGGCGATGATGGTGATATGATGGTGGCTTAATCAAATAAATGTTGTCGTACATACTGCGGGCAGACATCCCAGATTATATGCAACTGTTTACCACTGAAATATATATATATAAGGAAACTCATATATATATGTGTGTGAATGAATGAACGCTTACATAACGGTAAAGGAAATTATTACCTGATCGATGTACGATTATGTTGTGCTGTTATAAATATGTTCACATACCTATGCAGCCATTTCTATTACATTATATATATATATATATGTTGTGGTTGTTGTTGTTGTTATTTGTAATGTTGTATTCGCATTTTTACGCTAATTAATTTCTAGCTTCCATGAAATTCTTAAACCACCACTTGAGTATATTTTAGTCTTTTCAAATTACTGTCAAGTATATAAATACTTTAGATGTGTGCAACATATACACACACATATATATGTCGATGTACCCAATGATTATTTGAACATTTAGGGAAATTTGACTTTCCTGTCGAGCATTTATTAAATTGCATTTACTTCCAAAATATTGAAGATGTAAGGATGTAATAAGCAAAGTGTTGCAAGTAAGAGGAAGAACAACCCCTATTCAATCATGTCGATGTCAAAAGGGTGCTGCTATTATTGCTGCTAACGTTAAAGGCGATAAAACGGCAGCAAACAGCACAGTTACCACACAAGTACTCTTGTTCAACACCACAAAGTCATACCAGCATGTAACACGACCAAAGTACTAGTTTGGTAGCACTGGCGAAAAAAAAAAGAAATGGAAAACGTTCACACTCAATTGATAGATTTACGCCTCAACAAATGCGTAAACATTTGAAAAAGGAGCAGAAAAACTGCACATAAAGAAAAAGTCAAGTATTCACCGCAACAGCAACTTATGTTATTATGGCTTCAAGTATTTTGTATATACTTGCAAGCCTGCTAACATATTACCTAACCACAGAACATAATTGATTGGAATAACAAGATATGAACCATCACGTACCCACCCTGTAACGCATGACCGATTTGTTATTACGTATTATGAATTCAAGGCAAGCGGTTAACCTGTTAGATAAGTGAAACGCTTTAGTGTCACAGCATGTTCCAAGGATTTGAACGTGATAAATATATCATACATCATATGTACAATAAATGTGTAATTTGAATGAGTACAAGTTCATAATAATGATAAAAATACACTTCTTACGATATAGTCGATTGTCCCGCACTATTTAATATTCCATATCACTTGGTTCTAAAATTTAATCAAGTTGGATCGGTAAAGTCAGAGTCACTATCATAGAAAAGTCACTTCGTAAAAATATATCCCTGTGTCAAATTTTATAAATATCCATTAGTTGACACTTAAAATCATCATGATCATAGGAAATATTCACACGGACTGACGGACATAATGAATTCGATATCATAACAATTCTGCCACTTACAATGTTAACAATATTGCCTACCTTGATGTGCCATTAATTATATGACTTATCAATTTCTTTTAATATGGAATTATGAAAACATCTTCCGAAACGCTTAAGAATATTTCAAACACGCCCTTCCGCGTTTCCATTACTATTCAAACGTTGTACTGCTACTTATAGATTTAATTATATTGCTTCATATTATATTTTTATAAACTTGATGATGACTGTAAAAGAATAAACGAATCTAAATGAGTGATTAAACCGCCTTTTTCCTGTCTACATAGAGCTTAACAGGATGGGATATTTTCACCATTATATTTATTTATTACTAAGCTTTCTTCTTAACATCCTCCATATAATATGAGAAGTATGCCAAGTTTATAATATCATTTGTAACGTTCAGGAGGAGGCATCAGGGTTCTAAAAATCAGTTCTATAAAATCTACGCCCACAGCCTTATCAGCCATAACATTTACTTATAAAAATCAAGTTTGTTATACACTTGTATAAATAGAGCATTCATCGGTGTACAAAAAATGGGCATGGTCGGATAAAGGGCACGCGCACAATTTACATTTGGTTCACAATTTCGACTTCATATATACACTACTAGAGGACGTAATGTGTAACACCTGTCACGCCTACTATTTGTATACAGATTTAGATGGATTAGACATTTTGATTGAATTGAATTTTCTCAAATATGTACGATTATAACGGTACATGTATTTTTCACCATATAACGATTACATCACCGCCTTCAAGGTGATAGGTATGAAAATGTTTTTCTACTGTACGTACATTCCTATGCATTTATAATCAAGTATTGACTTGTGCAATCAGAGGAAGAGAGGAGCAGATGGAGTACCTATGCATCGATGCAAGTAGGCCGAAATTGGGTTACATTTGCAAGTCAATACATCTTAAGGAGTCAAGCGTTTAACTAATGCTTAATTTATTTTGCTTTTCTAGCACTTGTGCTGACATTTGTTCCTGGCTTTTCCTTTTTTATTTAATTGTTGTTGTTGTTTTTTTCTACTTTATGTACTAATAGGCAAAAATGTTGGAAAACACACACGCTTGGATGAGTTCAGGTCCATCGATTGCAGGTTTGTTAATAAATATTTTTTTTTTTTTTTTCTAACCAAACGTAGTTATTGTTGTTGTGTTTTAAAGGCTGCTTTATTTAGAAATGGAATTTTTTTTCATTATTTATATCCAGCAGATAGTTATCAATATCAGTTACAATCCATGTGGCAAAAATGTTGGAACACCAATCAAAGTTTAATGCATCACTTGAGGTTTCGTGAGAGGGGACCACTGAAATCATGGCGACCCGAAACTATGGCCGAGGCAATTTTTAGCGTATTAAAGGAGGGCCTCTCACTATCGCAAGCGGCCCGCAAATACGACATACCGTATCCCACGTTTGTTCTGTATGCCAATCGAGTTCACAATATGTTGGGGCCATCGATCGATGGTGGACCGGATCTGCGACCCAAAGGTAGAGGTCGTCCGCAACGTATTTTACTTGGTATCTGGCCAGATGAACATATCAAAGGTGTTATTAAAACGGTTGTCTTTCGTGATGCCAAAGATTTGAAGGAGGAAACCTTTACTCACTTGCCATACGGACGACATTCGGTAAGTACGTATGTTGCATATATACACAAGGGCGTAAAGTAGAAGTATTAGAATAACGCTAGTATAGGGAGCTTAAGCTTTAATGGTTAAATAAGTTTTATTTTTTTGTTTTTCAGCCAGTGTTTCCTTTTCAAGATAGCACTTTAGGCTACGGTGGCCCAGGAGGTCAATGTGCCAACGGCATTCCTACACCCACGGGTGATCAAATGACACAAGAAGCTACAGCGGCCGCTGTTGCGGCGGTGGCTCATAACTTTCGACAACAAATGCAAATGGCAGCCGCTCAACACCAACATCAACAACACACAGACAGCCTAGGCAGTGCCGGTCTTTTCAGTATGCCGCCGCATTTAGCAAGTGCAGCTGCCGTGGCTCGGGGAGCCGCCAGTCCACTTACGGGTCCGCCTGGTCCTGGTGGTTTAATGCTACCAAAGGCGAGTATCTCACCTGCCCTAAGTACGACATCAAATCCAAGTGGTGGTGGTGTCGTTGTTGGACCACGCCATCCACCTTCTCCCTGTGCTTCTGCATTGTCGAGTATGCACCAATTGGCACCCGGCATGGCGGTCGCTCTACAAATGGTCGGCGGTCCCGGTCGTTGTGAAACTGCAACATTGCTGAGTCAACAACAACAACAACATCAACAGCAGCTGCAGCAATTACACTTGCAACAACAGCATGCAGCTCTACATCATCAGCAGCAAAAACATTCTCACCAGCATCAGCAAATGCTTTTCGGTACAAGTTCCCTGGGGCATCAGTCAAGTACCCCAACAGCGATGGCAACATCATCGATGGCTTCGCCCCAGCAAATATCCACAACAAAATCTTCCAGCTCATCGATTTCATCATCGCCAGAACGTATGCGACACAGTATGCCGGTCGATATGCCACTTCGATCATCGTTCACTGAATTTGGTTTCGATTTGGGACACAATAAAAGCTCCCGATCATTTTCTCCTGCGCGTCTCTTCCCAGACGACATTGCCGAACTAGTAGGTGTAACACCAGCATCAAGAAATCATCATCAGAGCATGCTTCTAACGCCAGCTTCCATTACAACGACGACGACTACCACCACAGCTAAATCAAATACTCCATCCGATATTACGACTTCCGTCTCCTCAAATATAGCAACTTCCCAAACAACAACAACTTCTACAACCAGTAACAAAAGTTCCAGTAGTGTTAAAATTGAACCGATCACTACAACTAGCGAGTAAGAACAATTGATGAATAGTGTTGCCACCTATTTAATATCAGTTTAGTATATACGTACGTACGTATAGATCAGAAGTTTTTAAAAATTATTTTCATCAAGCGTGTTTTTAATTATTATTGTTAGAAAATTATTAGATTATTTATTTATTTTATTAAATTATACGCATGTGTTGCACATATTTAAATCCTATACTAAGGGTCGACATCCCTTTTTTGGGTAGTCGGGCTGAATACTACTGAAATATAAAACTTTTATATTCGGAAATATTGATAAATATATGAATGCAACTTAAATTTATTACATACGAACATATTGCACGAAAATTGAACGCCAAGTTTAATATTGCAAATTTTCAGCTAATTTTCAGGTTTCAGATTTCAGTCCAAATGAGTTTCTGTAAAACTTTAAACTTAGAAGAATTTAGATATTTTAACGCGAGCACCGTGTTGCCGATCCTTGTCCCATACTACTTGTGTGTGTGTGTGTGTGTGTGAGGAGGGAATGTCTGAAACTCTTAAAACTGAAACTCTTTTGTCATCCGCTGTATGCGTGTTTAAACAGATTTAGTTTTAATTTAATAATCCTTAATGGGACTGTAAGTATTATTATTGCATAATTTCAGGAATTCAGTATTTTATGGAAATTAAAAATAACTATATAATATAATTAATGAAATAAAATAATAAAAAATCAAATACAATACAAAACGATCTCTTTTTGGTAATTAAGTTGAAATCAACTTGGCTCAACTTGAGTTACTTTATATTTACTACAACAAGCAATACTTGGCACTCGCACTGCTTTACCATTAAATTAAATATTATCCAACTAATAACAATAATAAATCTATTTATTTATGAATGTGTGTGTGTATTTAAATATATGTGTATGCATTTGAATAAAACGAAGACATTCCTCAATAATAACTCACTCCCCTTAGATTGGTATTGTGGTGCAAGATACCTTTCCTGTCTTCCTACCTTCCTACCTTCCTTCCCTACCTAAACGTGTGTGTGTTTTCCAACATTTTTTTTTCAATTTTTTTTTGTTATTATACACTACTAATGCAATACGTCTGCCCTTATAGTTTTTAAGCCGTTAATGTTAATTTTTTAGCCTCGATTTCATATTGAAATATACTATACGTTGATAAATTTATGTTTAAAAGCTTTAATACAGTTATTGTAAGTATAAAATCAAAAAATTAATATAAAATACACCAAAAAAAACAACAAAAACAATCTATATAAACCTATACATATACACATATAAGAAGTAGTATTTAACAAACACCAGTATAACTAAGGATTTGAGTGAAAGCGTGTACGAGTACGGTGAAAACATTTTAGACAAGTCAAAATTTAACATTTAGGTCGAATAACAAAATTAATAACAATAATAATAACAACAACAACAACAAATCACAAAATGCCTTTTGGAATCAAATTCGAAAATTAAACACAAACACACGAAACAAGAACAAAAACTCAAAACTACCAAAAAACAAAAAAAAAAGTTGTATTTTTATGCTAATCAAAATGTAACAAAAAGCTCAAATCAAAAAAAAAAAATATTTATAAATTAAAATCCAAGAAAATATCAACAAAAACACTCCAATTTAAACATTTAACGGGGACATATATATAGCACATATATATACATATATGTATATATATAATCGTTTATATATATAACTCATGATTAGATTGTATTTGAGATTGTATCCACAAGTAAAAAAAGTTCCATTTCCCTTAGGTTATATCCGAAATATTCACCGTTTCAAGGTATTACACTAAATTATATGACTGGCAATGAAGATTATGTTTGTGGGCGGGAGGGGTTTTCTTTTTAAATTAAAAACCGCTTAAAAACTGGTTAAAAACCTTTAAAAATTCATCTTTTTAAACTTTTAGTTTAACTGTGTGGGCGTGTCTTTCGACTGATTTTTTTTACTTAATTCGAAAAAACAAACTTCACATAAAAACAACCAATATTTTTGCACAGTTTAAAATCTTTTTCCAATTTTTTTTTTCTATGGTCAAATTTTGTCCATTTTTAATAGGGTACCTCTTTAAACCAATAAATGTCCAAATATCGTCGAAATATCTCAACAAATTCGACCTATAGCTTATACTTAAATTAACGTGGACATACAGACAGAAACGGAATTCTTTATTTAGTTATTTTTTAGCCATTTAGGGCTACAAACATTCGTACACATTCACCACAAGTGGTTCAGGATATAAAAACGATCAACTACAATCTAAAACGTCAAACATAAACCTTCTAAATAGATGTGTCCATCTATTATCAATATCATTAACCGATAATGGATTTATATTAAATTATGATAATTACGTTGATTAATTCAAATTTTTTTCAAATGATTCTTTTCAATTGAAAATAGTAGTCGCTCCTAAATAATTCAATTGAAAATATTCCATCAAATTTTATCTGCTTTTTATTAAATTTTATATACTTTCTACTTACCCAACCAACCGAAAGAACGGCCTCCTTATTAACCTTCTATTAACTACATTGTTTTGATTAATATTTATCTTGATTGCAAAATATAATTAATTTAAATTTCCACCAATTTACTATAGAAAATATTTAAATAAAATATAAAAATATAAAAACAATCGCAATAATAATAAAACTGTAATTTTAAATTTTAAACGAAAACAAAAGCGTTTTTATTTATTAAATATAGGTGAGTATTTATTTATCAATTTAAATGAAATGTATTTACCAAATATTTACTAAATATATAAGGTCACGGTCAGAGACCTTGATCAGTGCCAAAATTTGACTACATATTATCGATCTAGCCTCTAGATTGGAGTTCGCCCGAGTACCTATGCTTTTTCAACACTATCTGGTGTAAACATTAAGATATGTAGCTGAAATTGTGTACATACATTTTTACTTTCTACATGCCGAATTATTATGAATTATGCGTAATCGCCGCGCCCATTCGTGGATCGCTATTTAAAATGGTCAAAATCGATCAAGAGCCGCGCCCCTAATTAACAAAAATCTTTTGATCTGCCACAAAAATTGATTTATAAACTTAAAATTTGCTATGCATTTTTACAATTAACCTATCCATCGATGTGTCGAAAATGGGCGTATCCGGGTAACAAATCTATATATCTGCTACAAAAATTGACCTATGAACTTGAAATTTGGTACGCTTAGTTATAATTATCCATTTCATCGACGTATTAAAAATGGTCGTGGATGGATAATAGACACGCCCACAATTTACTAAAAACTATGCTCAATCTAGATTTGCATTAGAGGGCATAATATATATATATATCTGCCACGCCCACCATTTTATGTGTGGAGGATATTCAAGATTTGGCGTTTTTTCCCCCTATTTTGTAAAGTTCTTGAGATAGATTAACTCGAAAACATAGAATAAACATTGTTCAATTCCTTAATTTTATTGATCTCTCAGAAGGACCTCCATTTAATCCACTTTAACTTTTTCCATTACCCTACAAACTATTCAAACTTATAGCACAAACAAGAGAATAAAATAATTCAATAATTCATTCAAAAGCCATCAGCATCAGTTCAATCAGTTCAGCAGCCGCCGTTGCTAAATTCATGACACAGTATAAACCCCAAAGAAATTGACTTTTCCCCTTATAGAAAATGTTTAGTGAAATGTTTTTTTTTTCTTTTAAATTTTTTGTAATAAGGCTTTTTGTGTTTTATTTAAATTTTTGATGTTTTTAATCTCCTACTAAAACTTAATATTAATCATACAGTTTGCAGTGTGATTTTATTTTATTTATAATATTAATAATAATAATAATATTGATTTAACGAACAATACATTAATATGTATGTAAGTGTTGGTGTATGTTGATTTATTATATATATCTATATATATATATACGAGACTATATACAAAAAGGAAAAATAATGTACAATGTAAACTACTTAATAGCTACGAGTTTTCTGCTTCTCAGTTATCATCTTATGCTTAAGTTTCAATTTATTTTTTTTTACAACACTTTCATTTGTATAAATAAAAATTTCAAATAATAATAAAAAAAAAGTGTAAAAGAAACGCAGGGAAACGTATAAAACAAAGCCAAGTTAATAAATATTTACTAAATAAATTTGGAATATATCTATGTACACGTGTTGTATGCATGTATATATAACACAACATTTCATTTACTTTATACTATATATATATATGTTAATATATATTGTTATTATGTTATAGTTAATGGTGCGTGGCTATACAATGCGCGGAGTTTTTAGTTCACTTTGCGTTCTTAATAAATAAAAGGAAAGGGGAGGGGAGAGGAGTAGGACGCTTGTCATTTATTTACATGTGTATGCTATATGTATATGAATATAAATTCTGCTAAAAAATTTTATCTCAAAACAATTTGATTTTACAATTTCTTAGAGAAAGAGTGAGAGAGAGAGAGTTGTAGTCGGTAGTCGGGTATTTTGTTTAATTATTTTAATCGTTTCGTGTTTTTTTTGTTTTCTTTTTTTTTTAAATCATTTATTTTATAATTGGCGACTTTCAATGATCGGATTGAAGAAGAATTTAATGAGTTGGGGATGAGGGGAAAGTGGAAGCAGCTATGTGTGGACCGACCAAAGGGGCGCTTACAAACTATTTGACTCTTTCTTTCGTTTTTTTTTCTCAATTTGTATTTAATTACTTTAATGACATTACTAATTAAGTTATGTATATGCATACTTAAGTATATATACCTATATATATTATATATAGATGTATGAATATTTACGGTATTTCTATATGTGTTGTGTGAATCATAATAGATTTTCAATTTCCTTTCTCTTTTATATATGATGGTTTTTGTTTACAATTTTGTTAAAAATAATAAAAATAATAATAATAATAAAACGAAACAAATAATGAACCTTTAACATGGTAGCAATATGAATTAATGGTAGTCGAGCTAGCGGCCAAGCGGGCAAATGGTCATTTAAATGTGATGTATTTTTGTTAGTAGTTTATTGCAAAGTTACTTTACTAAGGACAAAATAAATATGTATAAACGAATACAACAACCAACATGTAAAGATATGTTTATGTATGCATTGAATAAAAATTGTCAGACACGCTACAATATTTATAATTCTTCTAAATATATTTAGATATGTACGTTCGTATGTCCGCGTGACCGTGAGCTCACAGATACATATTTTTTTTGAGATATTACACTTCCCTTTTTTTACCTATCATTTAAATTGGACAAAATCGATTGAGGACCAAGACCAAACACAGAAATTTGTGACATAAAAATAAAGTTTGTTTTTTATACTTATAATTAGCATTATCGTTGGGCGGAATATATATATTATACACGCCCACAATTTACAAAAGACAACACATACACTCATTGCGCAGAATAACTACACTATTGCCACGCCCACGATTTCTCTATAGGTATAAAGGGTATTTAGGATTTGACTTAAACCAAGTATCGCTCCTTCTTTTTTACTCCATGCATTATACAGTAATACACTAACATTGCCAGTAAAAATAAAAAAAATAGAAAGCACAACAAAATAAAAAAAAAAATTGTATAAATATATGCCAAATATAAAAGGTTCACAAATATATACGAAATCATTTCACACACATACGCACACAAATAATTTATATAATAGATAATTTAATCTATTGTTTCAAAATATCAAACTAGAAAAATAAAAATCAAATAATAACAATGTGTACATACGTAGAACACATACGTAACTTATGCACCAAAAAAAAAAAATTCTAAAGAGAAAGAGTATGAAAGTAAGAGTAGAAGGGACTACATAAATAAAAGAGGTGTCGTCGTAACATTTTATAGCTTTTATCATCTAACTTCGCAGTCTTTTTGAAGCGAGAGCAAACCATTATTATTATTATTATTATTGTTGTTGTTGGTATTGCTATTATTATTATTATTATTATTGTTGTTGTTGTTGTTGTTGATGTTGCTGGTGTTTTGGCGATTACCATTCGCCATCGAATTTGTAGTACTTTGACTGCTACTATTATGGCTGTGGCTGCTTCCACCCGAAAACAAACTGTTGCTATTCTCATTATTATTGATGGTATTTGGTGTTGTTCTTATAGGCTCAATAGGTGGCACATTCTCATGAAGCGTGCTAGTTGTAGTATTGGAATCTTGTAAATCATTACTTTTACCCGAATCGATTATGAGACAAGGTGATGTTGTACTAGATTCTTTGGCAGTCTCACCACTGCCCCCACCAGCTCCTCCACTAATCATCATCTTATTTGTGTATGGCGACTGTTCACTATTACTGTTTTTGTCATACATGTTATAGGTTGCTATTGATGGTGAGGGCGTAACACTACCACAAGCATTGGTGTCTTCACTGGTATACTTTTCTATGTTAGCAGCATTATTTGAGGTGGTTGTGGTTAAATTGGTGGCATTTGAATTTGAATGATGCAGCGGTGTTGTTGTTGTTGTTGTTGTTGTGAATTCTTCTTTTTTATTGGACGGCGATTGATTTTGCTTTTCTGCTATTTTGCTTTTCTTATCTCCAATCACATAACCTCCTCCTTCCGGCACTCTGGCCAATTTCAGCCGTATTGGTGCGCCAACTGGTTGTTCTTCGGCGGCAACAGCAGCAAGATTAGGGGGTGGTGGTGGTAGTGGTGGTGGGGCTATTGTTGAGGCGGGTGAGAATGTAGCATTTTCTAGAGGAGGTATACTGGGATCGGTTTTACGTTTGCCTATTCTTAAAATAAGCTTTGGCGGATCACCCGGTGAAGCACTAATCGGCTGTTCAATAAGAGTGGTGGTCATATCGATATTGTCGGTCAAAGAGGCGGACATTCCCCCCACGTCACTACTTTTGTTTTTGTGGCGTTTCTTTTCTTTCTTGTCTTTCTTTGGCTTAGAGGTTTTTATTTTTTTCGCTGGCACATTTATTTCTGCTATACCCCGACTAACATCCACGGTTTTAGTACGCTTTATACGCTCCTCTTCATCACCTCCGAATTCCTGCATCACTTGATCACGATAATTCATAGAATCACGCATCAAGTCTTCTAGGGTTGGAGTGTAATTCGTTGTGAGTCTCTTCTTAGGCGGGCAGGCCATTGAGCGTCTGGTAATTTCGTAGGTCGTGTAAGCAGTTTCAGTATGAACGGAGTTTACATCCCGAATTGTTGTGGCGCTAGCACTACCATCTGCCAGACTAAAAATTTTGATCTTCAATTTGGGGGCTGGTTCATCATCCACACTCTCCATTGTCTTGCTGCGACCACGCCGTTTACCAGCACTACAGGCCGCTCCCGTCTTACCATTGTTGTCCGTACTTCCAGAAGAACACGCACTTCGCCTACGCGTTTCTGCTGCTGCCGGCAAACCCGTTGCTAAACATCCGTCTCCATGATCGATTGCATTCAGATCAGACGATCGTAACTCACGACTTGAATTCTTCTTCAAACGCTTGCTGCTCCCACTATTTGTCTGCATGTCTGTACTATAATCACCCATTTCACTGGACACACTGTCTGTTTTGCGCGTAATATCCATAACATTGGACAGTAAACTGGAGTCAGTAGGCGGTAGACCGCACGAGGAATCGTCTGCAGTGGCATATAAACTTAACAACTCCTTCTTACGCATTCGTCGAGAGTTGGTGCCGCTCATGTTACCACCGCACGCCGAAGCATTCAATGCTGCATTAGCTGAGACGATTGATTGAACATTGTTGGTGTTGGACTGCACCACACTGGCCGTATGCGAACTAATGGAGATTGTTATGGCATTTGAATTACTATAATTATCTGGATACGCCAGAGGACCTTTAATTTTTAGCTTAAGTTGATTTCTAGCATCGGAGAGTGAAGCCTTCGTAGTCAAAGTTGTATCGGAATCAATGGACACATCTTCCGATGTAGTTTCCATAGATGTTTGCATTTCTGGAGGTATTAAAAGCTCAACAGCAGAAGATGCAGTGGCCAACATAGAAAGAGTTGATGTTGCTGTTAAACCCAAGGGAGCGGCAATAGCCGTCGCCGCAATAGTAGCCGTTGTTTGCATTGATTCACTTGCACCTAAAGCGTTCTTATACGTAGATGCTGGCGTCAATAGGGTTGCAGAAGCGAGAGATGGTTGCAGCTGTTGTTTAGAAATCATGGAACTGGTACTGGTAGCTCGCAAAGCTGATTGGAATGCTCTCTCGTCTTCTTCATCAAATTCGGATAATGCTTGATCAGCTGTACCGGAATCAAAGGCACCGAGTAGATTCTTATTGTAAGCTTCTTGAGACGCGGTAGAGTGCTGCTGCTCAAAACCCAAATTATACGTTCGCATATCTACTGGACCCGGCAACATGGGTTGTACAATGGAACGTAGTATACTTTGCTGTTGATGATCACTAGTTGTCGTTATAGAACTATTTGGTCCACTAACTGTAATATTTTTCATTGTATCACTGGAATTATTCGTGTTCTGGGAAGCATTGGGTAAAGTTGAACCAACGCACGTTGTAGAGTTATTAGCTGTGTTACCGCCATTGGTGCGAATTTTACATGCAGTGTTGGCACAAGAATATTTCGTGGCATCATGCGTTATACCGCCATGAGCGTTTCGACAATCGAATGATCGTCGTCGATCACGTAACGATTGAAGATTTTCCATTCTTGTGGGGGACATGTCTTCATCGTAATTGAATTCGAATGGTGTTCCGACGAGATTGTTGACATTCACATACTCTGCCATCGGCAAAGGCAACGGGATTATAGAGTTATTTACATTGCTGCTTCTACCCCTGCCACGACCACGTCCGCGTCCGCGGGAATTTGCACCAGCCACTCTTGGTGCTCTTTGACGCGGCTTCCCAGCTAGTGTATGAGTCAAAGGATCAAACTTGGGCGCCTTTGTCGCTGTAGAACAATTCGTGTATTCTGGCAGGACAGCGTGCTGTTGCAACTGCTTACTAATAATATCCATTTGTCGCGGTGATTTACCGGGTGACTTATGATGTGGCGCCGTTTGAGGAGATTTGTGCGAGAGGCGTATACCTTGATGTGGCTGAGGTTGCTGTTGCTGTTGCGATTGCTGCTGCACCTGCTGATTACTGTACCTTGTAGTTGAACGAATTTTTAATGAGGTTTCTTTCGCAGCAACAATTGCATGAGATTGTTGTTGCTGTTGTTGTGATTGTTGTTGCTGTTGTTGACTTTTTATCACATTGTCTCCACAGGGACTCACGTGTACACTGTTGTATGGAACGGTAGCTACTGCATTTGCTGCACTAGCAGGAACATTAAACTGATTGGCTGGTGTCTGTATTTGATGATGTTGTTGATGGGGGGAATTATGATCTGGAAGTAAATTGGTCGGTGTTTGTGATGCGCCGCTAACAATGGCCGCCGTTATCGCCATGTTATGATTGGATGATGTGAATGCCGCCGCAGCATAATGACTGGTTGAATTGGACATATTGTCTGCGGCAGCCACGGATATACTTGAGCCGTACATATCTTGTGTCGATTGCGCAGTATGCTGCTGTTGCTGATGATGCTGCGCAATAACAGCTGCCACTGACGTTGGCGTTGTGGTATTGTTTACATTACCAGTTACACCCGAAACAGGTCCCGCGTACATGATACTGCCATTAGTGGCAGGCCCAGAGTTATTGGGCATGTATGAAATCTGTTGATTTGACATGGGCGAGGTGGTGTTATGAAACAAATTAACCGCAGCCACCCCATTATATGATTGTTGTTGCTGTTGGTTAGTTGGCGTTGTATTTACACTGTAGTGTTGCTGATTTTTTGGCGTTGAGTTTGAGTTATATTGTTGCTGTTGATTAGTTGGTGTCCCACCTAGGCTTTGGTTGGTGGGTGCTGTCTGTGAGGGATTGTATCTAGGATCGAATGTTAGCATCGCATCTATACCATTTACCATGGCTGACGTTTGATATGATGCTGCTGCGGCCGTTACCTCGTTCTTTTCTTGAGGGTGCAGAGAATGCTGCGGCGGCTGCTGATGATGCTGCTGCTGCTGCTGGTGGAATGGTGTTGGCGGATTGATATCAAAGTTATTGATCGAATTGAAGAAAGTATTTTTGCAATTTTGCGAACTAAGCGAATTTATGTTGTTGTTGTTATTTAGAAGATTTTGCGCTAGCGCTTGTTGCTGGGATTGCTGCAAATGCATGTGAGTATCTCGTGATGGCATTTGATTTGACACCGGCACCGTTGCATGTTGATGAGGGTGCTGTTGTTGCTGCTGCTGTTGTTGTGCTCCCGCTGGTAATTGCAATTCTAGAGGCGCTGTTTGATCATTAGATTCGGAAACCGAACTGGGTGATGTGGATCGGCGCTCAGCTATTAAATCGTTTTCATTCCAAATTCGTGACGCCCGCATAGAATTGTACGGAGACTGCATTCGAGTATTATCATCATAATCACAATCTACCACCAATTTATTCCCAACTGAATCAGAGTTTTCTACATTTGATGCTGCAGTGAAATCGACACTTTTCTTAGAAGCAGCTGCTGCTGCATGCAAATCAACGAAATCGGGTGTCACTTCCTTCGCATGGGAACCACTACTATTTACTAACGGGACAGCATCCTTAATGATTTGATTCGATTGATTTTGCAGTACTGTTGGCAGATGATGTATCACGTTCGGTGTTTGAGAAATATTCGGGTGCGACATTCTCACTTGATTATTGTAGTTGGGTGATGATACGTTTGTTGGTTGCCCTGGACGATGACTTGACACGGACAGTTGAGGTGGTACATTTTGCGAGGCAGATAATGGTGTCAGTTTTGAGTGCGAGTGTTGAGCATCTATTGAATGTTGTTGAGCGGTATTGACAAGAGGTTCGCCTTCTACCGGGTAGTTCAGGGTAGTATGTAGAAGCGACATATTATTGTCGCGGGCACATAAATTGCTGACACTGTTACTGCCGATTGGTGTCGGTGCCGCGGTCAGGGGAGTGTGATACATATTAATCTGATTTTCCTTGTCCACCAACTTGTGATGTGAAGCTGAAGCAGATATTTCACTGTAATCATTTGCATTCGAGAGCTGATGTTTCTCTTGTTGTTGAAAACATTGTTGTTGCTGTTGTTCAATAGGATTGTTTTTGTTTGCCTTGCTATTCGTGTTTTCTGCTGAATGTTCCTTTTGTACGTGTATTACGTCTTCGGGATCTGCTGCATTATGGAAGGGATACACTGATGGAATGGCTGGAGTGGGTGGCGGTAACATAAGATCAGTTTCTTTCATTTCACAATCGGAACGACCACGTTTTGTTTTACGCAACTTTTCCAACAGATTTCGTGTCGCCTGGCAGCTGTCTTCTTGGCTGACAACTTGACCTACTTTCGAAATGTTTTGGCCGCCGGCATTATTTAAACTTCCCACTAAAATCATGTGATCAGATGCTGTGGTTAAACCGCTTTCAAGTAGAGATTTTTCCGATGAAGAAGAAGAATGATATGAGGCCACATTTAGTAGGGAATTGCTTAAATTGCGAGTAGCGTCTTGTTCGGATTCTTTTTGCTTTTGTTGCAATTGCGCATTATCCTCAAGGTCGAGTATTGTGTCAACAATGGGATGATGAGTTGCCTCCAGAATGCATGATGAATTTTGTGTAACACTAATGAAATCTTTGTTCATAGAAACTGGCGGCAGTTCTGACTGATTTAGGTTTGATTGCAATTGTTGTTGCTGCTGCTGTTGTTGTTGTTGTGATTCTATACATTGAACTGCTCCTTCTAACGATGTTACTTGTTGTTGTGCTTCGATTGTCGTTGTACTTGGACTCAGTTCTTTATCTGCTTTAATCTCAACCGAATCCTGTACATTTACAGGTGCTAAGGTGGCGGATGTTGTTGCAGCAGCAGGTGTATGGCCTTCTACTGGTATTGAAGCTGGTGATGTTTTGTGACTTGAATTGGAATTAGAGTCGAGTTCTATAATTTCCGGAGGCTCTGGGGCAATTACAGCAACAGCAGGCGAAGATGACGACGCTGAATACTTGCTAGCCTCAGCGCTTAAAGCTGCTAATTCAATTTTCCGTTCCTCCTCTAAAGCGCGCACCAATTCCATTTCGTTAAGTATATGTTGAGTATGTGGGGTGTGCTCCTCCTCCTCTTCGCCCGATAAAGGTATACTACCGGTGCTAGTGCGAGTTCGCCGACGCCGCCTCCGACGTTTGCGCAAACGCATTTCACAATCCCGGTTCTGATAGTTGGTACCGCTGTTGTTTGAATGCTCGTCGCTGCCATCATCATTCGAACATAATGATGATGGTATCGGTGAGGCTGGTATTGGGGCTGCTGGTGGTCGGTCATCCAAATCAACTAATAGCTCATCCAGTTTGCTGGAGGTACGACCCTCTGTGATTGTTATCGTTTTGGTTGTTGTCAGCTCTTCATCGATCTCCATCGGTACCTCAGAACATTCTTCGTTACGTTTCGTATTGAAACAATCCCCACTACTAGTTGTGTTGTCCACAGATCGAAATTTATTCGTACCTTCCAACGAATCATTAAAGTGTTCCGATTTATTTTCATTCATCACTATTTTACTGCCACCAAAGTTCATATTCTGTTGCGTCGTAGAATCATACAGTTTTCCTTCCACATTTTGTGAAAGAATTTGTGGAGATTGTGCGTGTTCGTCCATACATTTGACTACTTGTTCCGGACTACTCTTTTTACTCAACTTGTTGTATGCCTCTGGCTCGTCATCTACAATACCTAAGAATATAGTTCTTGGGAATTCATTTAATTTTTTCAATTCCATTGTATTCCGCAAGGAGGTATTTTTGCTTGAACGTTGTTGTTGTTGTTCGTATTTGTGCTCCTTTTGTTCACTATTGAATGGTAATGGCAAAGGAAGAGAAGGCTCCGGATGTGTGGTTTTTGGTGATGGCCGATCATCTAGAAAAACTGCATTTTCTTCAACCATTTTCTTATGTTCTACATTATCTTCCAAATATTTATGCGATGATGACAGACTATATTGAGGTGATTTTGATTTATGACTAGCTCCACTTACGGCCACACTTCCTGCTGCTGTTGGTGCTGCTTGTATTGGTACACTACATACATCGTCACCTTTGATTTGACTTGACTTTAAGGGTAGCCCTCCCCTAACACGATCTGAATTTTGTTCAGTTGCACTCGCCTCCTCCTCTTCAGCTTCTGATGTAGAACAGCTGCTGCTGCTATTGCTGCTGCTACCGCTGCCATCTGATGTGGATGATGAAGAACTAGAATCGCTTTCCGAACTAGAAGTAATTGACAATTTTGGCGTCTTCTTATCAAATAGTGTGCGTTTCGTGGGTATAATATTCTGGGCACGTTCATCTTTCGAACGTCGTCGATTCGTCGTTGTGTACACCTTTTCCGCTGGTACAACACCACCTTGACTGCAGACAGCCTCTTTATTGTTGCTCAACACGGACATACGACGCGTAGTCATTTTCGTACGATTTTCTGGTGGAGTTTTCACTTTACCATCCTTCTCACTGTTACCACAGCGATCTTTCTCTTCGCTCATTAAGGCAGCATCTGTTGCTAGCGCTAGCGATTTGTTACTATTTTTCAATTGTTCGGCCGCCTTTTTGGCTGCTTGACGTTGCGGTACATACGCTACAAGTAAATTCTTTTGGCTAGTTGTTGTTGTAGTTGTTGCTGTTGTTGTATTGTTTGATATTTGGGAATGATCATTTTGAACGGATTTGGCACGTGATTCTAACGCTGTCGCTGCTGTTGTTGTTGTTGGTAGCGTTCTCCTCTTTTCATTTGGCGTAATTGTTTCTTTATTGTTGCGTTGTTGCGTGTTGGACACTAATACAGTTGACGTTGCTTGTTGTTGCTGTTGATAACCTGTGTGGCCTGTCTGTCCTGATTCTACAGAATCTTTTGTTAAATTCTTTGGTGGACGACCACGTTTGTTCGCGTTCGGTTTTTCACTTTGTTCATTACTTCTGCTTGTAATCGAACTGAGTACGGCACTCTTGTCTCTGCTGCTGCGCAACTTTTCAAGTTTTTCTTCTTTATGTCTGGCGGTTATTGATGTTGCTGCTGTTGTTGTTATCGTTGTTGTTGCTGTTGTTGTCATTATTGTTGTTATAGCCATTGTTGTTGTTGTTCCCGCTGCCGTGGTTGTTGTTGTCGTAGACAAAGACAATTCCCGAATTTTGAAATCATTATCCAAGCGGGTGGTGTTACCGTTATTGGACGAGACACACGTGGCTGATATAATTGCCGTTGTTGTGGTTGTAGTTGTTGTTGCCAATACAGATGAAGCGTTTACATTGATCGAACGCATATTCTCGAAGGCCTTCTTGGCAGCTTGACGCTGTGGCACCACCAGCAGGTCTGTAATGAACTTGTGAGATCTTGTCGTTTCATCCAATTTGATGGCATTCTGCATTCGGCCAATGGAATCGACATATTTACGCGATGGCTCCAACATATCAATCATTGCCTTGGTTTGTGTATTCGATTTAAGCGGTTTTTTATTCTGTTGCTGCTGCTGCTGCTCCCTAGTTGCACTTCTCGAACAGACTTGTTGCTGCAGTGTGAACTCTTTCATGGCTGCCTTGGTTCGAATTGTTTGTTGGTTTTGTGAATCACTAACATTACTCTCAGCGGTGCGATCATCTTTATCATTATCCTCCGTATCTATAGATTCGGTACTAGAATCTGTGTAAATATTATCGCCAATACTCTTCTTCGCTTTACTGCCTCTACTTCTCTCCTTACACGTCAGACTGGTTATGAATCTTGTGCTCACCTTAGAAGATTTCAATTGCAAATCATCACCATTGGACGCTTCTTTTTGCAACTGCTTTTTACTGCTCAATCCATTGTCGTCATTGCTCTCAACAACACAATTTTCCATTCGCCTGCCGGACACCATTTTCGGTATTGTGGTTGTTGTCTTTTTAACATGATCAGCGTTGGATTTCTGATGTGCATTTATGTGTGACTTAGATTTCGGTTTCGCAGGTACACGTGCAGGCATTTTCTTTGTATTTCCATCAGCGTCCGTTTCACTGGCCGACGACAGACCAGTGGCAACCGCTGCCGCTGTGTTACTTTTCGTTTCTCTCTTTACTGGGGCCGTTGCCGATGGCACTTGTCCAATAATATCCGGTTGCACGTCAGCAGCGGCAACACATTCGTTCTTTCTCTTCCGCTTAACCCGCATATCAATGGAACGCGAGTAACTTTGTTTTTTCTGTTGTGCCGCTTTACTGCGTGACGATTTTCGGGGCACTCTTGATTGTGTTTCGCATTCACTTGATGAGGAGTCCGACGCTGTAGATGAGGTTCGACTACCTGAGCCCACCGTACTGCTGCCTGTATCCGAAGATGATCCATTTTCTGTTGAGGAATCATCCTCATCGGATGATGAACCCGTGCCGGACGAACTGTCGTCTGCACTTTTCCGATGTACATTTAAATGATTTTTGGATGACATAGATGCATTATCGATCCTTGCATTAACATTCTCTACCAATGCATTCGCACTGAGTAGTTCTGCAGGCTTTAACACTTGTTGTCTGTTTAAGATTGTTGTGGCCGCAACGGTTGGAATATCTTCAGTATTATTTTGATGGATTGTATAGGAATTGCGACGTCCCCCTTGATGGCTACTGCATTGATTTGGTTTGGCTTGAGTTTGATATTCACTAAACGCTTTACTTTTCGTTATAATGCCACCATTGTTGGTGGCTGTGGAAGTCGCTGATGCCGTCACTGTTGCCTTTGCCGTTGTTGGTACATTTATTAAGGTGGACAAAGCTCCATTATTGACTTTTTTAGTTGGAACTTTCTTACCCGCACACGTTCTTGATTGTTGTGGTTGTTGTTGTGAAATGCCACTTGTGCTGGCCGTATTAGCGCTTTTGTTACGTTTTGTTGGTGATGAAGATGGCCGCCGCGTAGCCTTCTTCGTTGTATTCTTTGCATTTGTTGTTGTGGTTGTTGTTGTGGTGGTGGTGGTGGTGATGGTATTCTTTCGACTACCAACGATTTTCTCTATTATATACTCTAAGCACTTGTATTGGTTTGGCGTTCCTTTGTCCACCGATGAGTAAAATTTATCATATAACGTCGGACCGTCGTTGGCATAAATGACAGCATTTTTGAATTGTTCCTCATCATCGCCTGCACCCGCTGTACGTACAGTTTGATCACTGAGTACTGAAATCTGTTTGTAGAAGACTTGTTCGCGCAGCCGAAACAGAGAACGTGACAATTTCTCACGCCTACTAACCATGTAGCATAAGTTTCGCACCCGTTCCAGATCTTGCCGCAAATGCACCACCAGTTTGTGATTCTCAATATCCTGTTGTTCTTGCTTTCGCGCTATCATTTCCACATCATCCGATTTGGGTGGTATGAGAGCGCGATTATGTTGTGATTTCCTCTTCAGCTTCCAATAATTGTGAATTGCTTCGATGGCCTCTTCATCCACATCAAACAGATGACAGCTAATATCCTTTATATTGACATGCTTGTCAAATTCAGCTTCAACTTCCTATTAAAAAACAAACAAACGAGAACAAACATTAAACATTGTCACATTTGTTACGTCCTCAAACATACCTTTAAGCGTTGCGCTCGGACCTGGTTACGTTCTTCGGAGGTTAGATCTGATTTACGATTTTTACGTTTGCGAAAATCATCATCCTCACCGCCCGAACCGGTGTTTTTTGCTTTTTTATTTTTACAGGTTTTCGCGCTGCTGCTACTGTGTTGATTGGCATCCTTTTTCCCTTTGCTAACACTGTGCTTGTGACAGTAGGAACGTAATTTGACACCATCTTCGGCATTGCCTTCTTCTATGATGGCACGCATCTCTAGGCCGTGCTGGAAGGCACAGGTCACATGATAAGCGGTTTTGCATGTTTTCACCGAGCACTGAATACAGGCACCGACCCGCTCGCGACATAGCACACATATTAAAGCCCAGCGACTTTGCGGAATGCTAGAGATTTTTGTTATCGGTTCCATACGATCCACACACCCAATACTGACTTCAGGGATCCACAAGGCACACGACACGTGCGCCCAATGTTTACCAGACTTTGTGGATTTCATTGCGCCCCCTTTGTTTGGACACAAAACACATTCCGGCTTAATACCTATTGAGCAGGTTCGACACAGCCATTGTCCTAAAATTACATTAAAGCGTATCTAATATAGAAACTATCACGACTGCAAGTTTTTTCTTCTTCCCATTTTCCTTTTCAAAAAGAAAATGAAAATTTCCAAGAGTTTTGAAATAAAAAAAAGTACCTGAAGGAATGGCCGTAATGCCGTAGCAAGCCTGATGTACACAAATATTGCAATTATCACAGAATACCATTTCGTTAGCTTCTTCCGAATCGGGAGACCGGCATACATCACATATAACATTTTCGTCATACTCGATGCCAAGACCTTCTTCATTCTTTAGAATCATTTGAATTTGCTCCCAACATCGTATCTAGAATAGAAAATACAATCAAGAGTGCCACACGCACACACAAAACAGACAAACTTGGCCAACTACTCACTTCTAGCTCTTCAATGACGCGTTCAAATTGAGTTTCACTAATTGGAAAGGCACCATATTGAAAGCGATCTGCATTGTATAATTTTAACCAAGCTTCATCCACCTGATCAATATCGTACGCGCAGATATTCTCCGCTAAAGCGACCACATTGGTTAAACAATGCAGCTCCGTGGAGTATGTACCATCTTTGCTGATACGCAGGAAGCGATTTTTTGGACTGTATGTTTATAATAATGCATTAAATACAAAACCATTACCATGGATTTTTCTTATACGTACAGTTTAAAGTCACGAGCGGGCGGTACTATTGGTTCAGACAATACTTCAACATATGGTTCCGGCAGAGAATCTGGATTAACAGGTACTTGCACACCACGCTCCCACTCCTGTTTCCATTGATCGGTCACTACCAGATATTCGTAGTTGGCCAACTGTTCTGAATCAGGCAATTTCATTGCGCTAATGAGATCCTTCCTAAAAAAAAAAACAATAATTTGTAAACATTTGTACAGTTTTAGTTATTCGAGCACAAACCGATATAGTTCAGCAGGTGCTTCGGTCGAACTCCGATTATAAATACTCGACATTTTAATATCAGCTACTGAGCGTGCCTGCCATGCAATAGCGGAGGATGTAGAGCCCATCATTTTTGCTGTATTTGAACCTATAGCATCCTCTACAATACCATTGCCACCACAGCTGCCCGTTCTTGGGGTATGACAACCCCCATCAAGGTTATTATTATTATTGCTTAAATTAATGGATGTACCGCTACCACCACTGTTGCCACAATTGATTGCATTATTCCCTAAATTGACTCCACTACCGCTGCCACCACTTCCAACGCCGCCACCGCCACCGCCGCTGCTACACCCACCACCCCCACCACCGAGGCCACCGCTAACACCTCCACCTCCGCCACCATTGGGAGGCCGGCCTTTACGTCGTTTAGTAGGAGGTGGCTGGGGTTCAACATCGAGTCGTGGATGATGCAAGTGATTGCCGCGTTTACCTCTTTGTGACATTTTTCAAATAAAACGAATTGTAAACACATGTATGTAAATTAATATTGTTGTTCTTATGCCAGCTATTGATATTATATATATATATATATATATTTATATATATACTGTGATGCTGTTGTTGTTGTTGTTATTATTGTTGCTGCTGCTGCTACTTTAATTCAACACAACGGCAACTTATCTACTTGCTCCACACGTTTCATAGGCAAACATTTGCAATCCCAACCAATTGCAATTAATTTTGTTATAATCTGTTTGTTTCTTTGTTTTTTCAATTTTCCTTTTTGCTCAAAAGATATGCTTGATGCACTGATTCATACAATACAATAGAAAACGTATCCTTTCACACCTGCAATTACAAGAAAAACAAAACAAACAAGAAAAAAACCAAAATATCATTTAACACATACGAACACACACAACAGAAATATTATTCATAACGTTCTGGTATAAGAAATTGTAATATTATTGCATTCCTTCAGAAAACGTCAAATCGGAAGATATTGTTTTTTTTTTATTGTCTTCACCTGTGCATGGGTATGTGGCTTGGTTGACATGCAACAAACGTACCTATGCGCAAAGGCGTGTACTTTCATCTTTATTATTTGTACTTGCATTTATTCTCCTGTAATGTTTACAATATTACAAAAACAATGACATTGATGCCTACTACGTGTATGTTGGAAGAAATGCGTTTTATTGCAATCTCCGTCTTTATTTTATTTGTTTTTTACCCCCGTCTATTTCTTCACTTTATTAGTGTGATTTAACAAGAAATTTTGCACATATTCACAGCCTTTCGCCTTTGCCACTTCTCCAAACACATATGCATTGCACAACGATGAGATTATGATGATGTTTAATATAAATTTCGTACGTTTCTTCAACTCTCACCACCAGCATACCACATAACAGAACTGTCGTATTGTCGATCTATTTAACTACCTGTGTGTTTATATGTTTCCGCAAATGTTTGCTGCAATTTCCACCCACGATTTATATTTCTTTCCATATTTACACTTGTTTTTAATCACTTCTCATGGATATTTTCTCTAAATCGATTTGTATAGAAAAATTTGCAGTCTTCTTATTAGAGACACAAAAATGATAAATTTTCTTGGATTCCTCTTTTATATCTTCGCCATATACACTTTACACTCACTACATCCACAAACCACCAAGAATACAAGTGAATAGATAAAAAGAATGAAAGGATGAAATGTAACAGAACGACAAGAGACAAAACGTATTTAATGCCGCGATATATAAATCTTTTTTTTTTTTAATTTCATAAAATATTGAGCAATTTTTGTTATCAATCTTAATTGATTTCTTTGTAATCCCATCATTCCCACAATTGAACAATTCTTCAAGTTTTCTGTTTTTTTTTGGGGAGCTTTTTGTGTTTTCTTTTCTTATATGAATGCTGTCAAATATTCAGCAACGACATAAACCATATAAATGTCAGAGTAGAAGATACAAAATGAAGAGATGAGGAGGAATTTGTCGGTCGGTATCATGGTAAAGCACATAATCCATATATTTTAAAAATCAAAACTCTTTCTTCTACTAATGGTAACAAAAAAAATACAATTCGTTTACTTTGATGGCTTAGTCACTTGAGCTTCTATGTCCGAAAACACAGATTATAAACAAAAATTCTATACACTGGTAGCTTAGGCCATTTATGGCGATTCCTAAAAAAAATCGCTTTTCATTTTTGGACCACAATTCGCGCCACATTCGATTTTTTATCGGTTCGATTTGTTTGTAAATGCAGACTTTCAGACGAGTACGTTTGATGGAAATGATAACATTGATGACGACTAAACGTGAGATGCAAAATAATCTACATTACAATTTGGTATGATTAACTCTTTAGCTTTAACCACTCACGAAGGCATCTGCATATTTTCTTTTGAGTCATTTCATTACATTTCATGTTTCGTGTATACTAGGGTGGCAATTTTTTGTTATTTAGAAAGAAAAAAAACCTATAACACTAAATTAAAATAATCTTTATTCTCTTTTACATGATCAATTTATGTATATATATATTTGTATATATATATATATATGATTTTAAAACATACATTGGTTTGGTGTGTAAACTTTTTTCTCACTATATATTTCTCCGTTTTACTTTTTTTTTGCGAAAATTTTCATCACTTTTTAGTAATACGAATTGCTAGCCTCTGCGATTTTTGCTCTTTCCATTAATAATATCTGTATATATATTGGCATAGAAAACATTTTGTCATTGCCTGTTATTTACGATAAAGGCTGTTTCTTATTTATTTTGCACAATTAATAACAAAATTTTTGTTTTATATTTACAAATCTAGTAGTCTCGGTAGCCATTATTAATTTTTTTTGACTCCATGTTTAGTTCGCCGTTGATGAAATTCGCCACCGTATCAGAGTTGTATTTTCTAGATTTATTGAGATTTATAAAATCTCTACCCTCGCGAGATGGCGTTATATTTTCTTTCTTTGTCATTCTCATTCGTGTAACATCTCAGTGGTTTACTTTTTATTGTAAAGCAATGTTTGTTCTTTTATAAATAATAAAAACTTAAATTGTTATTTAAATTGAAATATTTGAAATATTTGTGAATACAAAAATAATAATTACAAGGTGTTGAATGTTAATGCGTAAGCATGTTGCCAGCATCTTCCAAGTTGGCATATTTACTTTCATTACTTTGGCTCTTAGAAAAATAACAGAAGAATCATTGTGAAAAGTTGAAAAACGGGAACATTTTTTTCTAAACGTTATATATAATTATGAAATAAGATTAAGACTATATATAAATTATGAAATGAATCTATTTCATCTGCCTATATTGAAAGTTGTAATGATATGTTAGAAATTGTGAAAAATTAATACTTGGCGACTGGAAGGATTTAACCTGAACCGGTTTCGAAGTCATCCTCATCGAGTTCTCATCAGCAGTTCAAATTCATGCGCAAATGGTTTATATCAATAATTCACATTTCCACATTATAACCCTACACCATTATTTTACTATTTAGGTATAAAGTTTGCTATTTCTATCAGAATGAATTTTTGACCACAGTTGAAATAACAGTTAAAAAGAGTACATATCGGCTACATATGGTGACAAACTTCCAGATAAATTCTTTATCTAGGCAGATATGTAAAATAAAAACTTTGAAGCTTTTAATGTTGGCACTACTAAGCTTCTGCATTCATTATGTATGCCTAGCTTCACCAGAGAGTATTACGAGCAATCATGGTTGAACCGAATTTGTGTAAAGAACGCTACAACAGCAGAAAGCTAAAAACGCAAAATTATAAATTCATAAACACACTCGAGTGTACATGTGTATTGGTATGGACAGACTTAACTCTAAGTTTGGCTTTGGCTTAAACAACTCTTAACACTCAGTGTCATAAACGTAAAGCTTTTATTTTGATTACAAATTCAACGCACAAACTTTAGTCTTCAGCTTGTTTTTTATTTTCCTTGTTGTAGATATTGCTGGTGGTTGGCTGTTGGTTTACTGTTGTTGATTCAGTATCAGTTACCTGTTCGAAAGTGTCAAATCGTAGACGCGGAATAATTAAATAAAAAAATCTTACATTTTTTTTTTCATCTGCCAAGTAAAGCAAATTGTAAAGTTGCGGTTTTGGTTGTTGTAGAAAAAAGAAAAAAAAATCAAATAAGGCGACATATTATAAATACCTTCAACTCTCTTCCCCACGATATTTAACCAACGCAAAGCAATAGATCGATTGATTGATTCCCTTCGTAAACGATCGGTCGGATATTAATAAAACAGTTCATGTTAAAAGAGACATTGCAGCACTAGTATATATACTCAAGGATACAATACGTGGAATATAGTAAAAAAAAAAACTAAAGCGTCTGTGCTTCCCGTGAAAATCAAGCATGGTGAGTACAATTTATATGAATCAACTGCAGAGACAAAAAAAAGAAAAAAGAAAAGAAAACTGTAAACGAGCCTAGAAATATACACAAACATACTTGCATCTATATAACCGAAAAAATGTACATTTTGAAACAGCCACACACCGCATTCGAACCGTTTTCATTTCCATAAAAAGTGAAATCTATGCAATTATTGCACACTAAACTCGATAGTCCGCTTTTAACGTTTGCAACTCCACGTTCCCAAAACAAAACAAACAAAAAGTAGAAACGAAAAAAAAAAGAAATTATCACTCCACTCCACCACATCACCGATGCATTCACACACAAAAAATGACTGCATACAATATAGAGACAAATGTAAAAAAGTTTTCAAAATCGACAGTGTTGGCAGCTACAGCAACCGTGCTTTTTATTTTTTTCTTATTTGTTTCAAAGTTTTGCAATTCAAGCGCTTGCAACGTAGACCCAAGGATTGATTGTCTTTAAATTCAAGTGCTTTTTATTTTAACACACACACTCGCACACACCCTTATGCACATACACACCTTATAGTTATACCTAAAAATATTCAATAGATTGTCTCGCACAATAACTCGCCTCAACGATAATAATGAATGATAGCATGCCAACCAAGTCACGGTACACGACTCCACAGAGTAAAAAGTGTGTCATAGAAAATATTAAAAAAATAATTCATGATACTGAAAATGTTGGTTGGCTTGTTAAGCTATTATTGGATTCTGTAAAAAAACATTAAATGAATGGTTATGGAAAAGGCAGGCTAGGTAATGAGGAGAGAAGTTTCCCGATAAAGAAGTTAAAATCTAAATACGCCCTCGAATCGATTTAGTTTGATTCCATTATATTGATACTCATATAAGTATATTGTAAACCAAATTATGAAAAATATCTGAAAGGAGTGGTTTTGTTAACTTTTCGTTAAATATAACTTTTAACAAAATAAGTAAAAATAACTAAATATGATCAAATCTAAAATATTCTCTACACCTATACATACATACACTGTGGGCGTAGCTGATTTTACTTTTTTCATTAGTGTTTACATCAAATTTCAACTCAAAAGTTGTATTCTATGCTAAGATAATTTTTTTTTAATTATGGGCGTGTCTATCAGTAAACCTTGTTAATGGCGTACATATATAAATATGATATAGGTCAATTTTTGTTGATTGTGGGCGTGGTTTCGAGCATTTTAAAGAAAACCCGAAGAAATAAAACAATTTCTGTAAAAAATTTCAGCTTAAAAATCTTAAATGTATGACCGTCTGGTGGTTCAACAACAGAATAACGATGTAAAAAATCTAAAATCGATCTACATAACAATGATTAAAAACTTAAAAAGATAAAATTGTCAAAATTAGATCGATCAAGTCTCAAAGTTAAAGGACTTTCCGTGACTATATCAACTTTAAATATATTAATACAACTACTTACAGGTAGACCAAGTCATTGTCCACAGGTTTTTTTGTACTTTTTACTACATTTTGCATTTAAGGGCGTGTATTTGTTCCAATCAAGATGAAAGCTACAAAATGGTTTGTCGGTTTAAACATACTTGTCTCAAATTTAAATTGGATCGCATTTTTTTTTAATTTTTGATGAAATTTGGTACAAAAACATGTATTGACCCAAAGAAGATATCTATTGAAAATGGAACAAATTGGTTCAACTTTAAAACCATTCCCCGCATAAAGTCCTTTTATAGTGGAAGTTTTTATTTGGATACAAAATTCGCCATTTTTAATATTTTTTGACAAATTTTGATGAAGAATAGTTAAATTTAGACCCATTTGGACTACATTTGAAATACCTTTCCTTATGATGAGATTTCAAATAACTTTAACTTGTTCCAAATCAGAATAGAGATGAATTTCAAAATTTCACATTTTTATAAAAGAAAAAAAAAAATAGCAAAATAAATGAAAAAATGCAAAAAAACTTGACCAAAACCCGCACAACAATCAATAATTATTCTCATAATTAAAAAAAATAAATAAAAGAAATGATTTATGCTTTATATGAAGAAGATATATATCCTACACATAAATGTATATGTATGTGTAGATAAATTATACAAATAAATGTTTAGTTTTTTTATGTAAAATTATTTTTATAAAATGAAAACAATAACAAAACAAACAAAAGTCTTAACCAGTCTGACCAGATAGCCTAGTATTTATACTAA
The DNA here is from genome assembly GCA_963971445.1 of Ornithomya chloropus. Lineage (NCBI taxonomy): Eukaryota > Metazoa > Arthropoda > Insecta > Diptera > Hippoboscidae > Ornithomya > Ornithomya chloropus. Next base: position 5,568,450 of record OZ020532.1, read on the forward strand.
AATATACAATATGTACAAGTGTGTGTGTATGTGCACACACCTTTTGCTTTCCAAAACATTGAAATTGTACAAGTTTCGGTTTTAGTATATAATGGAAATATTTATACACACACATACATATATGATCACTCAGCCAACCAACCAATCAACCAACCAATCCATATGCATGTGCATGAAGTCTCAGATATCATGTTAAATTAAAATTGAATTATTTATCAATTGATTTTGCAACATTTCTTCATTTCAAATCATTTATGCAAAAGACACAAAATAGCACACTACTGATGCTTTAATTGCCACTCTTCCATTCATCCATCCATCCATCCATCCATGTATCTTTCAAGTTTTGGTTCGTGTACCATAATAAACATTTTATTGTTTTGTTTTGCGATTTTCCCAACACACAATCATTTACTCATTTCGTATTCAATTTTTAAAAGATACAATCGAATATAATACAATTTTATAATAATTTAACTTCCTACAATACATGTGTGGACCTGTACTCATAATAAATGGTACACATATGGACACAAATTTAAGAGGTGTTTGGTTTTTTTCTTTTTTCTTTTTGTTATTTCATTTATTTAGTAAGTAATGCATTAACACAGATATGCAGTAAGGTTGTATTGTATATTGTGCCTTTCACTCGCCACCCGATCCGGTTTTACAATTCAGTTTACTTCACTTTTATGATTTATATTAATTCTATTATTTCATATGCAAACTACGAAAACAAAAAGAATTTTTAACAATTGTTTATAAAATTAAATAATTTGAAAAAATATAAAAATGAAATTATTTTAGTCAAGAATAACATCTATGTTGAAAAAGAAAGAGAAAGAGAGATTTCTTTGGTACTCTGAATACCCTTCCAGTCAAGGCTAGAATCAGAATGTATACAAATAAATGATTGTCTGAAAAGGGGCGGAGTCTTAAAATAGACCTGTCCACCATTTATCGAATTTTTTTTTTTGAAGTACGCAAAGAATTGTTGCGATTCTTAGATTTTCATAAAATTTATTATTTTAGCATTAGTGGAACTTTTGATTTCGTTCGTTTCGTTAGTACAGGGATAGGCTTCAAAGTTACGATTGTGATTCAAATTCATTCAAATTGTATTCAGTTAGAACATTTAATTCGTCTGCTAAAATAACATTCAAACATATATGCCCCGCCCACATTTAGGGGATCTAAGTGTAGGTGCAGGTTCGGTCACATACAACCGACTATAATAATTTCTCTTGTTTTCATTTCATAAAACATTCTACATACCGTAATAATTATCCATAATAATAAGTATTAAATACTTAAGTATATATATACAGTTAAGTATATGGTGAACAGGATAAGATTGTTGTAAAAAAAAATTCCCACGCATTTTAAATTGAATTGAATTTGTTTGAAAATAAAACAAAAGTTTAACCGACTCATTTATCATCAATTATTGCTTTGATGAAATTATAATAATCATAATTAAGTGATAAAAGTCCATTTATTTAAACATTAATTTAGCTATTTTAATATGTCTTCATATATAATATATTAAAATTTTAATGTTTTTAATTTTTTTTAAGTTAAGATTTAAAAAAAGTTTTGAATAAAAGTTAACTTGGATCACTTTCATAATCATGTACAATACATATATATATTTTCATGTATATATATTTTTTGGTTATGCAAGTATTCGTAATAAATCTAAAATGAAAGATTAAACTAATTCCAACTTAATTATAATATAGAATATTATGACGGACGGATAGACATAATTAAATTCATTTAAAGAAAAACACACCAAGACTAGCCCATATATTATACGAATTCACTTTTAAATGTTATAAAAACCTACGGAATGGCAGAAGTGAATGAATGGCATCCAATTATCAGTAGGTCTGTACCTCTGTCTCAGACATTTCTTTGCTTATATGACGCAGTTTATTTTCCTTTGAGGTATTTCAATGAATTACGTTAATGTATCATTCAAGTAAAGGTCGTTTCTTGTCGAAAGCGTTTTAATTTATTTTTAGAATCTACTCCACTCTACAAAACCTTCTCTTTCGTTTATCTTTAACAAAGAGATTGTATTTGTAAAGATGTAAATGTATATGTGTGTGTTTTTACTCATATTACATTTTATGTTGCAATAATTACCGTTACATATAGTTATTCGGTGTTAGGTTACTGTCTCTCCCTCTCTCTCTCTCTCTCTCGGTTTGTTAGTTTAACTTGGATTTCAACCGCTAGTTTAGTGAATGTATACCACGGCCGGTAATTTTTGTACTATTGTTATATGCATGCCTTTTGCCATTTATGCAAACAGATACCGAAACGTGCATCCATTGAGTAGATGATGGTGTGAACGACATGTTCATTGAACTCTTGGTATGGTATAAATTGTAATATGATCACTAGTGAAGTGTGACTACACTACAACAACAACAACATAAAATGATTGAACGAAAATTATATTGTGTTGGTGAGTGGTTACAATATATAAATTTGTAAATTTGTATGTACGGTTATAGATGAGTAGCTAGAGTCACAAAATGAAAGACTTAAGCAGGAAACTTTTTGTTTCTTTTTTAGTAGAAATGTATGAAGCAGCAAAGAAAGTCAATTAAACTTACACACACACACACACACACACACACACACACACACACACACACACACCAAACAAATGCATACTTGTATAGGTTGACATGTCCATTAATGAATACTGTTTTTTTATAAAAGGACAGACCGGCCTATAAAAACAAACTATTGCACATAACTTAACTAAATATTTATTATTACATAATCTAAAAAAAAAACACATATGTATAAAAAACCAATGTTGTATAAACGGTGGACATGTTACGCCCTCTTGTAGTAAACATTTCATTATAAATTAAGTTTTGTGTAAATTAGAAGCTTCAGTTATATGAATAAGTGATAAATGATAAAAATGATTAATGGGAGTTTTTTTTGAGTCCATTGTTCGATCAAATTATATATAACGAAGGTACAACAGTTTACCTTTTTAACATTTCGAATAGAAATAAACCAAGTTTTTATTGCCCTTCACATTTATATGTGAGCCATGAACGTAACATATATAAAATTGTGCCTTCTCTTAATAGCTTTAAAATGTGTCACATTTTACGTCAAAGATTTAATTACATATTAAAGTGAATTTTATTTTAATTGTGAGAGTTTTTCCTTGTTTTTGTAAATAATTTTTTCTTAAGTTTAAAAAGTTTTTGTCAATTGTAGGCGGGACTATTTATAAATTTTAGCCATTTCATAGGGAAATAAATGCATAGGCTCGATCTGTTTATACCAAAACTTTCTTACTACAGTTGGACACCCGGACATAGTTAACCAACATGTGTGCAAATATTATCAACACTTCGGCCAAGTTTGGAATTGAAGTTTTAGTTTTGCCGATAAAAAGAGAATGAATTCCACAAACAGATAAGCATACCTGAACAAAGGGACAGACAAACATGGTTTACAATTTATTGGACGTAGCAAACATTTTAACAAACCCTATACGCTAAGGTTGTGATTATAAAAATTGAATGACAAATTTAGTATACCTCTCGCTATTAGAGTAACCCTAAGACAACCTTAATATTTAGCACACTGCCCGAATAAATAAATAATAAATAAATAAAAATCATAAATATTCGCAACAATAACTTTAATTATGTTCAATCCAGTATAATGCCGCTTTGTTTGTCAATATAATAATAACAGCTACAACAACAATGAAACAATGCAAAAAAAAAACATAACTCAAGGACGTTTCACAACTCTAAGGTAGTGGTGTTGGTGGTAGTAGTAGTAGTAGTAGTGAATAGTAGTGTCAACAATCACAATGCTCTGCATCTTAAAAGCTACATTAAATGCTATATAAACGAATGAATATATAAACCGCATGTATATAGAGTATATTGCATATAATATGAAATTCTGTTTGAAATCAGTAAATCAGTAAACCGGTCGACTATAATCATGAATGTTGTGTGTATGTTGTGTGTATATCATTACCAACAATGCACCATATGTATGTAGTTTATATTTATAATATGTTCAAGCCGCCATATGAGAAAAATATGTGAATTCAAGCGCAAGTGGATTTTGCGAATTGTTTAGAATATAGATTAATAGCAAACTTATCATAGATTCAGAATAAATGAATGGAATTAATTATGTCTTACAAAGCGATCTAAGAAATTATTCAACAGATGATGTGCTTACAAAATACAATCAATTCTTGTGACACAGTAAGTTAAGCGAATAATTAGAAATAATTACACAGTCCACTGACACAGACTCATTACCTGTACTTGTATATAATAATCTCTGTAATCAAGTAATCTTCTACATTAACCAAAGAAAATCTTCGGTCGAGTACAATTACTATTAAAAAAAAAAAAATTCTTGCCAAATTTGTCCTTGTTTTGTTTTTGTTTTTTTAATAGTTGGTAATAATTTTTTTTTTAATTAATAGCACGCTTTTATATTTTGTAGCGTTTTTGTATACTTTACAGAATTTGAGGGGTGTACTAAATTGGTTAATCCATTTGTAACACTTGGTCAATTTTTGGAAAATTTTTGGAACGTAGTGACGTATGGTATTACATAGTCGGCTACATTATTTTCACTTGGCTTTTTACTTATTTTCAGTAAAATGTTTAATAAGCTAAAATCCAAGTATCATCTACAGACCAATATGTTGTGTGCAGTACAGTTGTTTTAATATTTATATTCTGATGACGCCGCAAAAACAAAACCACCATCGTTAAATGTGAATAAAAGAAGAACAGGTTTAGTGCTGGTGGTATTTTGCGTTTAATACTTCAAATGCACCTTAACACACAACTTATTAAAATAAAAACAAAAAAAAAAAAAAAACAATAAAAACTAAAACCAATACTACGCATGACAAGTTGATCTCGAAAAACAAAAAACAGCAACAACAACAGTATTTAATATACAACTTAATTAAATATAATACGCGCGTGTGTTTGTTTTAATACGCTGTTAATCTAATGACTTCAAATCTAACTATTAAGTGTATGTATGTAATGTGTATGTGGGGGCGGGGAGTACGTTTAATGTGACTAATATTAAAAATAAAAACTCTCTGACCACCAACAACAGGTGCTACAACAATGTTACCAGCCAATAAATACATACAAAGTTTTCTTAAACAATCAACTTAAAGGTCAAACAATCAACGCCAATATTTTATCTTTCAACTCAATTACAAGATTTTCAGCTTTTTTGCGATTAATAAGAGATTATCTATTAGCGTGTAAAAATTTTACAACTATTATAATTAAGTATGATACTGTGAAGGCATTCAACGAATGCCTTGCCTGGGAATCCTTTACAAGTTTTTATAACTCTCGAACAAGTAATTTAAAGAAAAGAAAAACGTGGTTTTAAACAAATTTTTAATACCCTATAAGTAAATAAAATAATAGTACATGCTAATACATACTTACAAGATGGTTTTTGGTAAGATATGGGCGTGTTCGCCCACTTTTGTTTCGTGGTATTTAGAGCTAATAATACCAAGTAATTTGTCTTAGAGAAAATCTTCAATAACCTCCACATTTATATACAAACAGTGGGCGTGGCAAATACCAACTTATGTTCCTAATATATTATGTATTGAGTTTTAACTAATAATTCGGATTTTTTTAATCAAATAAAAATTTTTGGTACATTGTGTGTGTTTCTGTAGCGGCCCCGCCCACTTTTGGCACATAGATGGATAGGTTAATTATAAATATGTGTATCACACTTTATAGCACATTTTTTGTTGCTGATAGATAGATATTTGTCGATTGTGGGCGTGGCACTTTAGAGAAAAAACTTTCTAACCTTTCTGAGAAACGTAAACTTAGCGCATTAATACAGTGCATTGGCCACTCCCACTACAGAATATTTTACACATATTTTTATTAAAGTATTAAAATAAACTCAAATTTCACTTGAAACCACGCCCATTATATAGCCCAACTTTTATATAAGAATCATATGAATTAAAGTGTAGGGTATTTAAGATTTTTGTGTAAACTTACTTAAGCTTAAGCTTTTTATTCTTGTTTAATGTTGAGCAATTTTTTCTTTGACAATTATGACCTTTATTACAACATTTTGTTGTCGTTTTTTTTATTTTTTTTGGAAATACAATAAAACGTCTCATTGCATACCATTGTAATGTTAATTGTTCGTTTATGCTCTGCTGCAAATTTGTGCATATTCCGAGGGCATAATTCCTATTTGATGGATGGTTCACCACCGCAGTATTGCACAATAAAAATATGTTTTCTCAGAATGGTGGTAATGGTCACGAAGTGGGTCAATAGCGTACAATTTTTTGTTAAAACGAAACTGTGAATCGTTTACCACACACATAGCGCACTGCAGCTGTCCATAAAGCCGCTCTATTGCGTAAATATTGTATATGTACGGTTATTATTAACACGGCTGCCGTTACAAGCATGAAGGTTTTGTTGTTGTTGTTATTTTTAGAAGAAAGAATGTTATAAAAAAACTTAGAATCACTCGGAAGTCTTAAGCAGCCATTCTGGGAAGGCAATAAATCTTTTTAAGTCTGAAATAAGTGTTTCAGATGGTGAATCCACATTGTGTCGTTTCTTCTAGAGTGTAGAATATGCCGCAATGTCGATGGTAAACTTTTCTTCATCCTTGCAGCTTCTACTACTTCGAAAGCACTTATGGCCTATAAGATAATGACATAAAACTATAAATTGGGAAATTTTGACCAAGTCAAGACCTACTGCCCTGCTTTGTTTCTTAAATTCTTAGTTTGACAAGAATCCTACGAAAAGTAGACTTCTCGCAGTCTCGTTCTTTATCCAACTCTCGCGCACTCATACCCCCTTTTATTCTTCTTTAATACAATACACAATAAGACCCAAGATTTGTTAACTTTTAGATGAAAAGATTTATTAAACTTTTACATAACAGCAGCAAAAAATTATCCATGATTTATACATTTTCTCTATTGTAGTTGCTTGCGCGAATATTAAAGTTCGCACTTCCGGTGTGTTTGATTATAGTGCTTCTTTCACAGACGACGGATAGTACTCAAGGTGAGCATGTGCTCTATGGCACATTAAATATTTTACGTTACGCAACGATTTCTTTTTTAGCTAAAACACGGCGAAGACTTAGACGTCCTAGTAGCAGTAGTAGCAGTAATAGTAATAATGAAGAAGCAGCCGCTCCCACTTTAAAAGGTGTATCCCGTACCACCCGTTTAGCTACCCCGGCTAAAAAAGTTACCGCAGTTGATGCTGATAAACGTATCGATCAAGAGCCGGCTTCCTCTACAATCGCTGTAACACGATCGCGCTCTCGCTCCAAGTCAAAATTACGCAGTGGAGTGTTTGGTGCCGCTGCTGCTGCTGCAGGTTCCACTGCTCTAATCGCCAGCAGCTCCAGCTTGCAAGGCAAGAGAACTAAAGCCGACAATGACGGCATGAAAATCGTTTGTTATTACACGAACTGGTCGCAGTATCGCACCAAAATTGGTAAATTTATGCCCGAAGACATACCCGCCGACTTGTGTACACACATAATTTTCGCTTTTGGTTGGCTGAAAAAGGGAAAACTCAGTTCGTATGAGTCAAATGATGAAACCAAAGACACTGTACCCGGACTGTACGATCGCATAATGACTCTGAAGAAAGCTAATCCAAAATTAAAGGTGACTCAATTGAATTGCGGCATCTAGTCTCTCATTTAATATTAAATAAAACATTCTTCACTTTGTTTGTATTCAGATCCTATTGGCTTTAGGTGGATGGTCATTTGGTACACAAAAGTTTAAGGATATGTCTGCCACCAGATACACTCGACAAACGTTTATTTACTCAGCTTTGCCATTTTTGCGAAAGCGTAATTTCGATGGTCTTGATTTGGATTGGGAATATCCCAAAGGTTCAGATGATAAAAAGAATTTTGTTTTATTGTTGAAGGAGTTGCGCGAAGCTTTTGAGGCGGAGTCTCAAGAGTTGAAGAAACCCCGTTTATTATTAACGGCTGCCGTACCTGTTGGACCGGATAATATAAGAGGTGGTTATGATGTGCCGGCCGTTGCCAGTTATTTGGATTTTATCAATGTGATGGCGTATGATTTTCATGGCAAATGGGAACGCGAGACCGGACACAATGCTCCTCTTTACGCACCGTCCACGGATTCTGAATGGCGCAAACAATTATCAGTCGATAATGCAGCAAATTTGTGGGTAAAGATGGGAGCACCCAAAGAGAAACTAATCATCGGTATGCCCACATATGGAAGATCCTTTACATTGTCCAGCTCGTCCAGACATGGACCTAATTCTCCTGCCAGTGGTGGTGGTCGTGAGGGTGTATACACAAAGGAGAGTGGCTTTTTAGCTTATTATGAAATCTGCGAGATGCTCTTAAACGGTGCCGTTTACGTGTGGGATGATGAAATGAAAGTGCCTTATATGGTGGATGGCGATCAGTGGGTTGGTTTTGATGATGAACGCAGCATTCGTGTGAAAATGAATTGGATTAAGACAAATGGATTTGGTGGGGCTATGGCATGGACTGTGGATATGGACGACTTCAAGGGTGAGGTGTGTGGTGGTCAAGTTAAGTATCCATTAATTGGTGCCATGCGCGAGGAACTTTTGGGCATTTCCAGAGGTAAAGATGCCAAAGATGTCAATTGGGAGGAAGTGGCTGCAACATTTGAAGACATAGAAGAGGTTAGTGACGGCAGCCCTTAATTTTAGTTCTTTCACACATTATGTATATTTTATTAATATTTAGAAACCAGATCCCATTAAAATATCTGTGGAAGAAATACTTTCCAAGGCACAAAAACCAGTTAAGAAGCAAAAAATTAAATCAGGACTCATTGCCATCGAACAGAATTGTAAGAATACTTTTCCTCAACATTATACTAATGGGTAACATTTTATAATCCCTTCCTTTCATTCATCTAGCTCGACCTGCCCAAGTCTTTTGCTACTTAACCAGTTGGTCATCGAAACGACCAGGAGCTGGCCGCTTTGAACCTTCCAACATCAACAGTAATTTGTGTACACATATTGTTTATGCTTTTGCCACACTGAAGGATCACAAATTAACCGAAGGCAGTGACGAAGACGCCGATAATTATGAAAATATTATTGCTATGCGAGAATCGAATCCCAATTTGCAGATATTGCTGGCAATTGGTGGTTGGGCTTTCGGTTCCACCCCATTTAAGGAACTCACATCAAACGTATTCCGCATGAATCAATTCGTATACGAAGCCATTGACTTTTTGCGTGACTACAAATTTAATGGACTCGATGTGGATTGGGAGTACCCCAGAGGTTCTGACGATCGTGCTGCTTATGTGAATTTATTGCGCGAGTTACGTATTGCTTTTGAGGGTGAGGCTAAGTCATCGGGTTTACCCCGTCTACTGCTGACAGCTGCTGTACCAGCCTCCTTTGAGGCCATTGCTGCCGGTTATGATGTGCCAGAAATTTCCAAATATCTAGATTTTATCAATGTTATGACATACGATTTTCATGGTCAATGGGAAAGAACTGTTGGTCACAATTCTCCTCTGTTTGCTCTCGAAACGGCGACTGGTTATCAAAAGAAACTCACAGTCGATTACAGTGCTCGCGAATGGGTTAGACAAGGAGCACCGAAGGAAAAGCTTCTTATTGGCATGCCAACATACGGGCGATCATTCGAATTGGTCAATGAAACTCAATTTGATATAGGTTCCCCAGCTTCAGGTGGTGGCGAGCCCGGAAAATTTACTAACGAAGCAGGATTTTTAAGTTATTATGAAGTATGCTCGTTTTTGGCAGCAGATAATACCACACTGGTGTGGGACTCTGAGCAACAGGTTCCATTTGCCTATCGTCATAACCAATGGGTAGGATTCGATGATGAACGTTCCCTCAAAACCAAGGTTTGTTATAAGAAGTTCTCTTGTTTTCATTAATTCATTAAAATTGTTTAAAAACTTGTCAAAATAATATCTAGATGGAGTGGTTAAAAGAACAAGGCTTTGGCGGCATTATGGTATGGTCAATTGATATGGATGACTTTTCTGGAAGATGTGGTGCTGGCAAATATCCCCTGTTGACTGCTTTGAGTAATGAACTTAAAGATTATAAAGTTACTTTAGAATACGATGGACCATACGAGTCATATGGTCCTCGTGGTGCCTACACCACAAAAAATCGTAAGCTTAGCTTAATTAAATGAATGTAAACATGTTTTATTATTTTTCCTTTATATTGTTCAGCACATGAAGTGTCCTGCGAGGAGGAAGATGGTCACATAAGCTATCATAAAGATTGGAATGACTGCACTCACTACTTTATGTGTGAGGGAGAACGCAAACATCATATGCCCTGTCCGGCTAATTTAGTTTTCAACCCTCAGGAGAATGTATGCGACTGGCCGGAGAATGTGGAAGGATGTCATGTTCCCACAGATGCTCCTGCTTAAAATGCTGTCCCACATCACACAAAAAAAAAAATGTTTAAACGCACCTTTTCACAATGCGGTCTTAAGTAAGTGTCTATTAAGTGGCATCTAAAACACGGTTTTTCCTTCAAACTATAAACGTTTTTGGACGCGTTTTCACTAAAAAAACAAAACTTAATTTAAACGCTAGTGTCTGTATATATTAGGTATTTAGATACCCATTATTTTTTGGTTTAATTATATTTTAAACCAGAGACTCTTTAATGCAACATCACTCTTTTACCCCAAAAACACTACTTATTCAATATTTTATGAATATTTATAAAGTTAATCTCCTGCCTTTTTGGTTTCTAGAGCAACTTATACTCTTAAAAAAAAAATAAAAATATTTTACATGGAATTTTTATATATATCTTCAAATTAATGTCAACAATTTTGAAATCCATGTAAAATTGTTCAGAGTTGAACAAATCAATAGGGTGACGTTATCGTCATTAAATTAGAGAGTCTCTGCTTGTATTAGAGAAGGAACGAAACGAAATCGTTTCAAATGTAAACAAAACAACTTTTTTTTGTGTTCCCTTATAACGATAACAATAACTGCCGTTTATATAAATCATTGATTCTTAAATTCACTGCCTTCCAATTAACACAAATCTGTAAAAGCAATAATGTATAGAAAGTGATTAACTTTTATACAGAACTGTGATAGCGATTAAATTGTTGAAAGATTACAAAATTGTTATTCAAATCCAAATGCTTATTCTATTCCACAAAGAAAAACCCATAAGGAAATAAAAGAAAAAAGACAAACAATTGTTATGAAGGCTGGAAACGATTTTGAAGCATGTCACGAAGCATTATCTCGGAAACTTAGTTGAAATTTTGTATTATAGTGTTAAATAGTTGATAAAATGAATAATAACGATTCCTACATAACCCAGTTAATTGGCAAATATACATATATGCATTTCCAAATATGCAATAAAGACAATGATTAATTTTTGGATTGGTTTTTTCTTAATTACTTTTAATCAAGTGTCACTTACAGCATAATAGAGCATGCAAGAATAATAACAAATAACTAAAGTTTCTTGGTATCCTTCTTAACTCTTCTGCGGTATATATATCGTAATGCTAGATCTCCTACGACGTGATTCAGCAACACGTTGATGGTGACTTTGTTCAAACTGCAAGGCATTGAGCATAAAAGGATTTGATGTTCGTCCCTGAATAAGCACTTTAAATGGCGCTTGCTCTTCATTGGCAACATTCCGTATGGCTTTAATGCATTGGGCGTCCCTCTCCTTAACATTACATTCGCAAATGCACTCTTCACCACAATAAAATGCCAAACAGTTGCACTTACTACACATTCTTTTGCACAGTTGTTCATGTTTTCGCAATTCCTCCGTATTGGAGATGAAATAATCTTGGACAAAAGATTCAGAAATAGACGAATACACATCCACAAATAAAATTGTTATTCCGATTAGAAAGCAAAATGACATTTTATCTGCAATGCGCATAATTGTTGTACGTTGTGAGAAGAATCTGATCTAGGGGCAGAATTGTAATTTTTCCGTTTTATATGAATATTTAATATATGCTGACTTTAAACTTAATTTTTTTTTAATTGCCTCGAATGAGATCGACCTTGGCAGTAGAAGAAATGTTTTTTTCTTTCTGAGTCATTTTAAAACAAGTGAAAAAGAAATTGTTGGCTGACGCAAACACTAACTTCACCACCTGTTCTTTTGTACTCAAGAGTTTGCTGCATTATTTCCGCTACAATTTTTTTGCTTATAAACAAGAAATTATTGTATTTTAAATTATTATTAGTGTAATTAATCGACTATTCAAATTATACATTATATGAAATGAAATGGAGATCTGAATATTTTAACGTCGTTTGCCTTTATTCTTCTTTCCACCACCAACAGCACCACTAGCTTGATGACCTTGTTGCGTTGTCGGATTTAATTCGGTGCCACTTTTATTTTGACGGGACTTCAATTGCGGTATTCTGCTGGCAGCATACATCATAATAGATTCCCGGCTAGTAAAGTCGGGATGACAGAAACTGCCATCGTCATTGCGCATTTGTACACGAATGCGACCACGAAGATGCAATTCCTTAAAAGAAGCATAAAAATGTTTTTAAAATTCTTCCACCATTCATTAGTTGGTTAGTTTTAAACTCTAACCCTGCTTTTTTCTCTACAATATTGTTTGTTTTCCACGCCCACTTTCAAATTGGTCACCGATAGAACATCTTTAATTTCAGCATATGTTGGATGTTCCACACAATTCTCCTTCGGTAAGCGACGTCCTTCTTGGCGGGTTTTTTTACTATTTATATATGCAGGATAAATGCAAATCCACCTAAAATTAAAGTAGTATTTAATATATTGATAAAAACCATCACTTAAATGTGTACGACCACTGTACTAACCTTTCCACGTCACTATGCTTTTTCGATGGATGCCAATTGGTACGTACAGGTGCTGCTGTAGCCATTTCTTTTTAATATTCCAATTTTTTTCTTAATTATATATATGTAAATAGTATAAAATATATTCCTTTTTCAATGATATTATAAAAAGTTTATTTTTATTTATAAATTAATAGAACAGGGCAGTATTTAGTTGGTGTTAACAAAGCGGACTGAATGAAATTTGTTAAAGCCATCTAGAGAAAAAAAAGATCGAATATAATGGAGTCAAGGTCGAGGTGGTATCTATAAGCTCACGCTTTGAATAATTTAAAATTTGAAACGAAAACTTTTATGAAAAATTTAGAATATATTTTGTTGTCGTTACACATGACATTTAAGGAATTGTCTATTACATATATAAAATACAGAATATAGTACATATTTTTAATAAAAAAAAAAGTTAAGAAATTTCTTCTCTTTCTGATACCGCTGAGTATTAATAATACTCACTTAGTTTGGCTGCATTTTTAAAGACAAGTTTTGGTACTAAATTTTACAACCATTCATGATTTTATCATTGCTCTTTTTTGCACTATCTTGCGGACGGTGGCTTACATACTTTATAAAAACTTTTAAGAACTACATTAACATGGCTGCATTTTTAGCTCAAATTAATGCGCATTATTGCAACTCTTTATTTTAATGCACTAACTAACAGTCATTTTATTGCACACTAGGTGGTGGATGTTATAAAGCTTAACAAATTTCACCAAAATCACCTCAAAAAGTTTTTCAAGTGGAATAAATTAAGTGAAGTGAATAGTGGACATTATATGTTTTTTTAAATGCAAGGAACAATGAAAAATACTTGACTAAGGAGGAATTCCACAATGTCATCCAATTTTCTACGGTAAGTTGACATTTGTATAATAGTTGTAGAAAAAGTTTATATATTTTCTTGCGGTTCACACTTGCTATTAATACCGGAATATAAGTTCTTATAAGATATACGTGACGGGTAGTGATTCCAATTAGAAATGGCCTTTGTTGTGGTCGTATGCGAAAACTTTTACAGTCTTGCCTGTTGTTGGTGCCAAGAGGACCGCCCATAACGATGCTTTTGCCAAAAGTTGTTAGATTTTTGTAAACCCAATTGCATGAAAGATTTTGATGAATTTCGTTGTTGTATATGCTGAACCGCATACCAAAGTGTGTGTTGTTGTTGTTGTTGTTGTTGGAGGATAACGTATAACGGCTGTCATGGGTAAATTAGTGGAAATGTAGATTCTTATATCGCACTTCATAGTGCTGTTGCTGCTGTTGTTGTTGTTTCTGCCGTTTTGAGTAGTTTGGTGTTGTCGTAGAGAATGCTTTGCCAACCAAGTTGGACAGTGTTTGCTAAATAACCGATTGTTGATTATGTGTATCATCATTTGTACCCTTGTACTCATTGATACGAGTTGCTGTGCAACTCTTTGGTGGCAGTGCACCTACAGAGGACATTTATTATTGCTACCATTAATGTTGTTCCTCTGCACGTATGTGAAATGAATTGATGGGGATATGTTTCAACAACAACAACAACAACAACAACAAACAACAAACATTAATTGTTGTAACGCCACTACCTTCCTCATTTAAACCCAACCTGTACAACATATGTGTACGAATGCTTTTTATTCTTCTTAAAAAAAAATCTCCTTCTTACCGTTCAACGAACTGATGGCATTCATATGCAAACAATTGCAAAGATTTTTGATAATTTTTGTATATTTTTGTGTGAGGGACACAGCAGAGGAGGCAAAGATCTATTTAGGGAGTGTGTATGTGCGGGCGATTAATTATTACGTAACCAAGCCAACTTTACAAAGTATCTGTTGCAAGACCGGCTGTAAGGGTAAATGTTAACTATCTATGGCGGCCACTACTTGGAGTTGTGGTTGGTAGTGGAAGCTGTTGTTGCCCATGTATGGTAGACAACTGCCCATGCATTCTAGACAACTATTATTTTGTTGTTTGTTTAAGTGGATTTTTTTTTTTTTTTGAAGGCATTCTGCCTGGTATAGGAATTTGAACTAAGCATACCGTAGAAACGATTGAATGGTTTTCTACGTACGTTACGTTACGTGAATAGAAGGCATGAAGGGATCAATTGGCTACAGATACGTTCTCGATGGTTGATGATGTGAATTTTATTGTGCTCAACTATATGTTGTCGATGTTTGTTGTTGTTGTTGTTGTTGCCTTATTGGTCACTTGAATGTTGTTGTTGTTGCAGTGTAACTGTTGTAAGCAAATTGAGTTATAAGCCGGTTGGCCGGTTGGTCGGGTGGTATCCGCGTTCTATTCAACTAAACATAGCGGTTGTTTAAGCACGTTGCTGTGTGCATACGTTGCATACGTTGATGTATCGTCTGTTTTATTCTCCCTTTAAGTTATAGACATATCTTAGGATCCAGAAGCTCTTTTTCATGGTGAAGGTTGAGAATTTTTTTAAATTTTTTTGTAATTTTTAAAAACTTTTATTTTTTATTTTGGCGCAAGTATTTATGTAATTAAGTACCAAAGTCTTCTTAAAGCAAATAAGCGCCTTCCTCTTATACATATTTTAGAGCTTTTGAGGAGGACAAAAAAAAAATGATAATCAAGTGAAAAAAAAACTAATGCAGCTTCTTCTGTATCATGCCACCAAACCCGAATTTTATTATCATGGCATTGTGTGTGCGATGCTTCCTTTGCGAGTTTCATTTAAAGTTTTGTTTTATTTCACAAAATCCTACACTAACACAATCATTCATATGCATACACACATACACTCGATAAACAATAATTGAAAAGGACATCATATGTAAACTGTGTTCATGAGTTACGCGTTATATGATTGTGCTGCAAAACTTTTCTATTCGATTTTTTGTCTTTTTTTATGTGTTTTTGGTTATATTTCTGAAATATTTTAGGGTCGATTGCTGAGATTTAATGGTGCGTGTGTAGAGGAGATGAAATAATATGATGATGATGATGGATACATACGTACATAGGTCGGGTTATCTTTTTTTTTTACCAGAATGTAATTAAATTCGTTGGATAAAGAACAGTTTATCTCGATATACTGTCGAAATAAAGAAAATGGCCTCGACTAGTGGTTACGCCCACAAATTAGAAAAATACTATACTTTTTTACGCAGAATATGAATTGTTGTTGGTTGACACGTGTAGTCGGGTACATGATGGCCCACCCACTTTTTATGTATATACATGTGCAGGGTATGTAAGATTCGGCTAAAGTCAAATTGAATTTTCTTACATGTTTTACTCATTTCAAATACTATCTATTTTACTATAAAATGATTTTTCTGAGAAATTTTACTAAAAAATGATTTTAAAGGGAAAATATTGAAGGTGTACGGTTGTGTATGCTTTTGCGGTTTGTATATATATGTGTGTGTATATATATACATATATTTAAATGAAAGTGATACCTTTGACTCACTCGTTAAGTCAGATAACGCATAAATCTTATGGTGATGGTTTTTGTGTGTTGTTTTGTTGGATGAAGGAAACATAACAACAAAAACAACAATTTTTTCTTTTATTGTATATAAAATGCTACAAAAAGTAATAATAACTCTGGCAACATGGCAATCATATGGGTATCATTGAACAACAACAACAACAACAACAACGACAACAATGAGAATAAACATAAAAATAATTTAAAGCTATTAAAATCAACAGTTGAAAATTAATTATACGTACAATGTTGTATATATGTAATGAAGGGTTATCATATAAATACACACCCACACACCCACATTCACAGCCAGGCCTTACATACACAGTTTTGTTATATAATTTTCAAGAGCGTACAACGAACTGTTTTTTGCATTTGATTAAGCATTAAATGTTCGTCATACACACACACACACACACACACACACACACACAATGTACTTAAACATACACCATTGACCATTATCATTAACAGGCTGCAATGCAATCTCAATGGGACAGCGTTACAAGCATTCTTGTGCTGCACTCCTCAATATTTATCAATCGTTCACTTTCATACTTATAATGATGATGGTTGTCTAGTGATAAACACTTTAATCGAAAACGTACTCATATGTTCATATATGCAGGTATGTGTGCGTTCAATTTTTTATATAAACAAGATGCCAACATATATAATGAGAGTATACTTAATGATATTGTTCAGCTCTTAAATATATTTAACACATGAAAACTGTGCGGATGTATGTACAGGTTGAAAGAGTGCTTTTGTTTATATTTCATATTTTCACAGAGATGTATATAATATATATATCTTGAACAAAATCTGAATCCATCTAGTCCGTGTGTCTGTCTGCTTTCTCATCATTTCTACAATGACAGACATTCAGACATTGGTACAAACTTTTGTTTAAATTGAGAGAAATTGATTGAATGACACGCCCATGTTTTTGTCAATATTAACTATATACCAAACACACACAAATTCGTTTTTTAAATTAAAATTTCGTACCCAAACAATATTTAAAAGGACTAAATCCATTAAGGTGCTTAAAAGTGGGCGTGGACGCGCTTACAATTTATCACAATCAATACGCACAATTCAACTTGTAAGTTTACAACAACAAATAAACATTCCAAGAGAGCTTAATTAGATACCCGCCACGCCCATTTGGTTGAGAGAATTTACGATTTCCTTCAAGTCAAATTTTAGTTGATTTTTTATGCAAAAATTTATATTTTTAAAACTCACTTATACAGCGTACATATATTCAAAGAACAATACAACAAAAACAACAACAATAATGTTGCCCAAAAAAAGAAAATCTGTTTTTCTTACTACTTACATGAATTTTATATACACACACACACTACTCAATTCAGAAAAACAATAATAATCATAATATGGTTACTGTACACAGATCTGTGTAATTACACGTACATATGGGTGGGTATGTCCTTCGGTGCGAGCACATACACAGAAAGAAAGTAAAAATTAATAATTTCAATAATAAATAAATACACATGCATGATACATGCCCTACATACATATGCAATAACACACAATCATATATAGTTGTGCATGGATGTACTGTGACAACCGCAACAGCAACAGCAACAGCAACAACAAATGGAAAATTAATGTAAAAACAATAAAGTTAACAACAACAGATATGAAAAAGTATAATTTTCTTCTTATTACACACACACATATACATACATACACCCGGCCACAATGATTAATGAGTTTGCAGTGGCCTGCGTTAAACTTTTTGTTGAAATCCAATAAAAAAATAAAAATAAAAATAAAAAATAAATAAATAACAAAAATTCAACAAAAATATTTTCTTGAAAACAATAAATTTTTTTTTTAATTCTCACATTATTCTCAACATTCATGTATATGTATATTTTTCAAAGACGCTTAGATATCACTTTCCAGACATTACATTGAACCCTTCAAGCATCAAAATTTAAATAATTTTAACCGCTAAACGTATCATATCAATAATTTTTTTTGTGGTTTAATGATATAGAAAATAAAACAAAAAAATATAATAAAAATGTAAAATATTTGGCTTAAATTAAATCTAACATATTATTTATGTATATATATATGTATAGTAGTTGGGGGCGTGGCATGTAATAATAATCTTCAAGGGTATGTAAATTTTATACCCTCCACCTTAGTGATGCGGGTATACTGAGCTTTCTATTCGTATTAAAGGGCGTCATAACGTACCAGCCACACCCACTTAAGATTTGTTTTAAGTCAAATGTAGTTTTTTTTTACTTGTTTTTCATTTTAAAAGTTCGATTAGATGCCGTTAAAGAGAGTTTTTGTATATTGTGGGCGTGTCTGTTTTAATTTTGAAGCATTAGTGGATAAATAAAATATAATTTGATTATTCTAGTCGTAAAGAAGTCATCGTATTGAAAATGGATTAAATCGGACCACTATAATGAATCCCTCCCCATATAAGGGACCATTATAATGGAGGTTTTTTTATGACAAAAAATTGCAATTTATTTAAAATTTTTTAACACAAATGAGTAAAAATTAGTTAATTGGCGTAATATTTGGCTGTGACACACTGCCACCCTTATAATTATGTTACACGAATACACTTGTATGGCAACACCTAGCAAAATTTAAGGAGCTAAGTAGTGCAGGGTACTAGAAGTTTGGGCTTGACTGACTATAACATTTTCACTTAGTTTTCTTTTTTATTAAAATACTAACCAAAAAATGTTCTTTAAGGAATTTCATTATTTTTATTTAAACTTTGTGCCAAGTCAGCTTCTTCTATATCGCCTGGGTGTACAACTGGAAACGGCCATTCATGATAAATTGTTGGTCCATTATAATCTCTTAAAGTTTGTATCATATCATCCAATCGTTCGCATTCATTTAAGTCATCCTTTAATTCTTTAACTTCGTCTAAAATTTGGTTAACATTCGAGTCAAGCATCTGGGGAAAAAGAAGAACGCATGACAATCTCAGTGGTAAAGGGATTGTCTATATGTATGTATGTATGTATGTATGTATTTACCAATATATCAATATGCAAATTAATGACACATTTTAATATTTGTTGTACACGTTTTCGTAAATTTTCAATGGCCAACAGATGTCGCTGTAATATACATGTTGTTTGGGTTATGGCCAATGTTGCTGCTGTGGCCGCTGCTGTTGACAATTGAGGTTTGGTGGTTGTATATGTCATATTATGGGAAATTGGTTGTATTGCTACGGTTGTTGTTGTTGTTGTTGTTGTAATAGGTATTAAAGTTGTTGCTATTGTTGTTGCTATTGTTGTAAAGGTTGCCGCTACTGGTGCTGCCATGTCTGGTGTCATAATGCCACAAATACTTTTATATGATAATTTTAATATACAAACCCAGGCGCACACGCACACACATAAGCCCCACTTTGAACACTGTCTACAATCGCTGTTCTGTGTATTAAATGTTAATTTATATACGCACTCTATATATAAGATATGTTTATATGTGTGGATGCGTCAAATGGTTTATTTGTTTCGCTGTTGTTGACTTTAGTTGGTGTTTTATTGGAAACAATCTCCATTAGCGTACATGTACACGGCCATGCGGTATAAATTTGGAACAAAGTAATACGATTGCCGGCAATGAATCCAACAAAAATTTAATATATTTCCTGCTTTACCTTCCCTCTGCCATTCAAAATTTCTTCTTAATTATGCTTTTATTCACTAATTTGCCGTCACTTGCTTTAGTTGTTCGCCAAACCGTAAATTATTACCCATTTGTTATTGCATTTGATTACACGAGATGTATAATTTTTCGGTATTGTTTAGACGGTCATTGACTGGTAGTCAAAATCACTTTACAAAATGTTATTTCCCGTTTAAAATTCATATGTGATAGCGACGGTAGACGGTATATGGTATGTGTGTGGATGTACGTACGTACACTCGGTGAACTTGTGAACAAATCAATGTCTATAAAATGATGTATAATGACAACAACAACAATAACGCGTAATTCATTGTTTGTGTTGTAATTTGGTTTGGTTTGTTTCGGTCATTTAGTGAAGTGACCACATCGTGTCACTTGAAATTTTATAAATTTTTTGCAATCCGTTCAGTCGGCCGCACTTTAAACAACTATTGTAGTGAGTAGAGACGACCAGACCAGGCCAGACCATAAGTGCATTTCATTTACATTTCAACACATTGTTTATATACTGACATTTATATACACGCATGTATGTATGTATGTATATGTATCTATATCTCTTTCTGTGTTGATTACATTGCTCATTCATTGACATTTGCATGCATTTCTTTATGTTGACGTTTTTAGTTTATTTTTTTTGTTTTTGTTTTGTTTTTGAGTGAATGTGTTGTGTATTAGTCTCCTCTAATATTATATAGCTGCTAATTTTGTTCTCATTGTTATACCCTACACATAAGCTGGATGGTATATTAAGTTTGTTATTCCATTTGCAACATCCAGAACGAGAGGGAAGGGATCAGAGAGATTCTACAATATATATATATATATATATATATTCTTGATCATCCTTAAAAACTAAGTCTATCTAGACATTTATGTCCGTATGTCCGTTTTTCTGTTGACATTTTTTTTTCAAAATATATGAGCTGAAATTTTGTACAAATATTTTTGAACAGATTGTTTTTTAAAATATGCAAAATTGGTTTAGAGCCACGCCCACAATCGACAAAAATCTCTTTATTTCTTAAAAAAATCGAGCTATTAAGTTGAAATTTGGTACATATATATATAATTACTTCAATCTTAGATGTGCCATAAATGACCATGACACGCCCACAATTTACCAAAAAACCATACTCAGCGTAAAACACGACCTGAAAGTTAATACTAAATGCATTTATTATTAAAAGGCATAATCCTGTATGTGCCACGCCCACCTTTTTGTATATAGATGTGGAGGGTATTTAGGATTTGGTCTAAGCCAAACTTAGTTTTCTTACTTGTTTCTTTTTTACGTCATGTAATACTATCCTATCCCTATACGTTCCCATATTCATAGACTCACTCATACGCACATATGTATAAAGGTTGTGTGATAACAACGTAAAGAGTTGTTGAATTGTTCTTAATCTTAATATCTTTTTTCAATTTACACAAATACATACTTAACGATAGGTATTAAGCATTTACAAACTTATCCGTATAGGGTTTTATAACTGTTTTTTCTACTCATTCATAATAATATGATAGAATATTGGTTTTGTGTAAATGTTTATAACATTCAGAAAAAGGCATGCCACACCTCACCGCACTTTGGTCTGTCTGTGTGCCTGGGTGAATTTCTCTCTAGCATTGGCATGGTTGCAAACGTTGATGGAAAGTATTGAGTAGAAATTTGGCAGGGACAAGTTTTATACAAGTTGAAATTTTGGTATTTTAAATGGGCAAAATCAGCCCTAAGTACAAAATAATTTGCTTTTTTAGCCTAATTATCCCTTGTCTCGCATTACTTGTGCTGTTGCTGACACTATTCGTTACACACCTACAAAGCCAATAATGATGGGCACCATAGATTTGGTGTACGCCTAATGTAGCTCTTTCTTACTTGTTTTTTTGTTATTTCATTATATTCGTTTTGTTCAAGTTTAATTAGTAGTGTAAATATCTATCTATTCACACTATGAAAAAGTGTCCTCATTACATGAAATCGTTTTTACGTAAACATTGAGAACGTTATGTACGATATTAAATTAAACCTAATCCTGCCAAGAGGGAACAAAAATGTCCCATACAGAGTATAGTGTGTAAGTGAAGGCATATTTTTAGTTATATTGAAATAAAATTTTGATATTCTTGTCTTTCCGTCTGTCCATACCTTTAAGTCACCTATTGAAGAAATATTATATAAAACGGTATTGCAAAAATGATACAATCGGGTTCACCTTTTGCAACGTTTATTATTCAGCTAATTATATATTGTGGCAAAGGTAAATGCCACACCCAGCTTCAATTACATCAACCTTTTCAGAATCACTCTCTCAATCGATATATTCATCAATTGATTAAATGTTTGCTCTTCCAAGTCTTAAAATCACAAAGTGGACATACGGACAAATATATGAACAAATATATTAACATGTATTTTTTGAAAACTTATATACTTACGGTACAGCAAACTGCTCGATAATCCTAAAATATGTTTTGACCTTAAAAAGGGGTTGTTATTATTATGACCAAAGGTTTACGTCCAACGTGCGAGCAACAATTTAATAGAATTTTCTGTTTACAGATTAATAACAGATTTATTCCAGTTCCGTTGTTTCAAAACAAAAACTCTTTTAACACAGATTATAACTTGTTTGTTGTTATTGTTGTTATTGTTGACTATGAGAAAAACATATCCTTACCATTTTCAACATAATCAGAAAAACAAGTTGTTTTATAGGAGGCACAAAAAAAAAAGCTTATGCAGCATTTTTCCCCTAACATGCAGTGAATAGAGAAAAAAAAAGTTGTTTGCAGATCTTAGTTTACAATGATGGGGTGTTAAAAGCTACTTAACACCTAAAATCCACACATTTTCCCCACGAGTATAAAGTTTATGTTGGCATAATAAACAATTAACTGATAGGGTTACAAATCAAAGAGAGAGCGAGAGAGAGAGAAAGGGTAGAAAAGTAAGTGTCCACTGCATCAAACCAAATTAATTGTACAAACTTTTGATTATATGTCTGTACGCGATTGTCAATATTTACACGAGAACTGCATCATAATAACGTTCATAGAGTGTGATGTGAAAAAAGGAAAACAATCATCACGTTAACGGTTAACCGATAATGAGACGATTAATCAATTTTTAATCCGTAAATAAACAATACAACAAATGCTGATTTATTGTATTTTTTAAGTATGTGTTCATTCTGGTGTGTGTACAATTAGTTTTTTTTTGTAAGAGTACGTAAAATTTTTGATGGAGATTTTAAAAATGTGTTTAAAACTGAAAGAGACCGAAAACATATGATTAAATGATTGTTATTAAGAATATATATATATATGAATAATATTTTTTATTATAATAATTTTTAAAAATTTTTATATAAAAAAATATTATAATTTATTATTTTTTAACAATTATTTTTACAAAAAAATTCCTAAATAATCATATTTTATAAATAAAAATAGAAATATTTTTTATAATTTTATCAATTCTTTATATAATATTGATAAAATTTTAAAATAATATTTTTTTTAATTTTAATCATTTTATTTTCGGTCTCTGGTATAAAATTTTATAGTTTGTTAAAAATTAGTTTATATTGTTTCCGGTTCTATGTATGACATTAATTGAATTTTGTTGCGGTTTTGTTTTAAGAACCAACCGGTGTGTTTGTTCCTGAATAACCATTTAACACGATGCAGTTGCTGTTGTTATCATATGAAAAGTGTCGATTTGTGATACGTTTCCCATTTTGGTTTTTTTCCTGTGTTTTTCCTGTGTTTGATTTAAAATATAAACATAAAAATGCTTTTAAATATGCTCACTACTGCAGGTCATGCATAATGGCATTCTGTCTCTGCGTTTCCATTTTAACATTTATGTTTTCAAGCAATTTGAGACAATAATGTGCTATTGTGTGTTCATTAACTCGTATGCATAAATTCAATTATCTGGTAGTTGGTTGTTGTTGGTTGTTGTTGTTATCCCATTAAAACAGTTTGTTCATCAATTCTTTGCCATTAAAGTGACTAATTGTATCTTAACCCTAAAACACCATTATTGTGCATCAGGTTTTAGGTGATGCGATTGGACTGTGGGAGCCACTCGTTTAATGTTACGTTGTTTGAGTGCAGTAGATAATAGAATTGTTGAATTATCACTGAAATGTTGAGAGAAAGTTTCATATATTTTTGCAATATTTATGAAAATTTCGGTACTAGAAGCGATAGCAGAGGAAGAAGTTGCACTTACCCTACATTAATTAATATGTTTTTCCACTCGTACGATAATTTAAATTGAAAATACTTTTTAAATAAAATTACGGCAAGTTTGTCATTCGGTGCATTATTATCATTATCATTAGTAAAGCATACTAAGGTGGTAAGTAATGTATAAACTTTTCTATATATATTTCAATCGATTCAATTATAATTCTGATCATTTCAACATAAATGGAAAATTTATACAAAATAAAATAAAATATAATTCGTTAGATAAATATTCGACGGTGCTGTGCTAACTACTAAGTACGTGTGCAAGTGCTTGCTGCTCTACATGTTGCAGTGCTATCTATCTTATGCTTCAACTGCTTTCTGTTCACTTTACTATTCATCCTTGAGTTCAGGCAGTTCCCAAAATAGTTCATCTTGATGTTGTTCTTCTTTGGTCAGTTTACGAAAACTCGTATATTTCAATACCGAACCTGGGTGTGTGTGTGTGTGTATGTG
Source organism: Ornithomya chloropus (assembly GCA_963971445.1). Classification (NCBI taxonomy): domain Eukaryota; kingdom Metazoa; phylum Arthropoda; class Insecta; order Diptera; family Hippoboscidae; genus Ornithomya; species Ornithomya chloropus. The sequence continues at coordinate 5,593,346 of OZ020532.1, forward strand.
TGTGGTAGTAAACAATAAACGCATGTAAGAACATGATAGCAAATGAATAAAGTTTTGTGTGTTTTTAGTTATTTAATAAAATGAATATAAATATACAACAACAACAAAAATGTTAACATTCCTGTATAGGAATTTTGTTGTTTCTCACCCACCTGCCAGAATGCCACCAACAATGGCCACCATAACAGTCATAGCAATACCGAATAGTTGATAACCAGCCTGGGCAGTGGCTGTACGTTCATAACCCTTAAGGGCACATAATGTTATCATGTATGTAAGTGTGGAAAAAAAGCAAAAAAAAGAATAGAATTCAAAAGGATACAATAACGTAATAAAAAAATATGAGAGGAGAGGAGAGCAGATGCAACAACAACAACAACATACATACACACATAAACATAAATGTTGTAATAAAATTCATGAAATTATTGTACACGAAATGTTTCCTTTTTACAATTATTTGCCTGCGCTCTGGGATTGTGTGTCTGGCTATTTTGCAAATGTTTTGTTATTGCTATTGTTGTTGTTGTCGATTTGTCTACTATTATTTTTACACTTTTTTTTTCCTACTTTTCGTACAAAGTTTATACACAAACATACATATAAATGGTTGTTACTTACACCCCATATCATGGTCGAATTGCTGTTTTCTGGTCGGCTTAACATTGCCGGAAAGATAGTACTCAAATCAGATTTGTATTGCTCTTTAGTTACCATAGACGCATAAATGATGGAGGCGATGGCTGATAGTACGGCCGGCATACCATGTAAATTATGTACACCACAGGTGTCGTGTATACGTAATTTGTTGGTGAGTTTCGGCTGTTTTTTCATAAAAGTAGACAAACAAACCAAAAATATTTCTCGATATGATATGTGCCAAAAGTTGTTAATTTTTTGTTTGTTTTTTGCTTTAAGTAGAGTAGACCAGATTGAAGTAGAAGAGAGAGGTAGTAAAGTAGACTATGTATACTATACTAGGCACTAGACAATACTAGAGCCCAACAGACCAGACTAGTTTAAATTATACTAGACTAGACCAAGCTAGACTTCACTACACTAGGCTAGAGTCAACAATACTATATTGGATCAGACTAAACGGGTCTAGACTATACTACACTGGAGTTGAATGGACTGAACTAGACCAGACTAGGCTGGACTAGATTAAACTAGACTAAACTGGATTGAACTAGACTGGACTGGACTGAACTAGACTGGACTAGACTGAACTAAACTACACTCGACTAGATTGAACTACACTAGACTGGACTAGATTGAACTACACTAGAATAAACTAGACTAGACTAGATTGAACTAGACTGGACTAGATGAAACTAGACTAGACTAGACTGAACTAGACTAGGCTAGACTGGACTAGACTGAACTAGACTAGAGTAGACTGGACTATATTGAACTAAATTGGAGTAGACGAAACTAGACTACACTAGACTGGACTAGCCTGAACTAGGGTGGACCAGATCACATTAAACTATATTAGACTAAAGTCGACTATAATAGAATAGACTAAAAGGCTACTATGAATCTATCCTAATCTAGTTCAGACCATGCTAGACTACACTAATTCAGTAATTTATGTAAAAGTAATGCAAACTTTTTGTTAAAAAATATGGAAAAAAGTAAAAAAAAAAACACAGATATATATAACTTGAATGATCTTAACCAACCGATTAATTTATTAACTTAAGGATTTAAAAATAATTTCCTAAACTTTATTATAACTTGTGTTTTATTACTTTAAAATAAATGAAATGAAAAATTTTTGTCTATTTGTGGTCATAAAAAATCTATTCAAGCATAAATTCATGTTTATTTTGGTAGAAAATTTTTGTTCAAAGTTTTCGGTATGAAAGTATTCCACAAATACGTTCAATTTGAAAACAAATAAGTATATAACAGGCGATGCTAGACGATCATTTAATACCCTAACCCACTTTGATGTAATTTATAATTTATTGAAACGTCAGTCAGTTAGAAGTCACTTTGTAAAGATACTTTATATAGAAAGAAAGTCTAAAAATGGTCTCATCAGGTATAAATTTATTATAGTTATTTCTTAACCTAATGAACTATTCTTTATTTTTGAATAAATTGTTGTGTGAGGAGGGCTTTTAAAAAAAGAATTTTTCAAGAATCATCATTGATTCAACACAATTGTAACCTACAGGTTGACTATAGCAAATGCATATATGGACAGACAGACAGACACATTTTAATCGATACATACTTTACTTCAAAGCCGATTGGTATAATATGAGGATCCACCTCAGTAGTGGTTTAAAAGTTACCAATATCTACACATAATAAATATATCAATTTGTAGGTGTACAGTATAGAGAGGAGAGACGATGCTTTCAAATGAACTTTTCTAGTAGTGTGTGTAGAAAATTTTGTTTAATATTTTATTATATTTACAGACGGACACATTTAGAATTTGATAAAATCTATAAATCATATAATGAGGATGTGTAAGAGTGTTGTAGGGGTTGAGTGAGATGTTGTAAGGACACTATATGATTTACACATGAGTAAAAACTTTTGTATTTTATTGACATGAAAGCTGAGACAGTTTATTTTTCGAAAGGTTTTAGGAAAACTATTACACCAACTATTTCTTATGACATTCAATAAGCTTATGTATATGAGTAATTTAGAAACAATGATTTTAATAAAAATTTAAAAAATCTTTTGTTCATTTTTTCTGTCTCAATATAGAACAAATTGTAAGATATACTAGAATTACTATTCGGTTTGCAACACCAAAAACGAATCCCCGTAGTGTATATTCTTGATCAGTTCAAAAATTGAGTTGGTATAGACATGTCCGTCCGTATATCTATTATGCCATTCTCATGAAATTTATTAAATACACTTTTAGTTTTTGTATGAAGATCGTCATTTAAATTAGGTAAAGTTGGTCAAGAGCCACGCCCACAATTAACAAAAATCGATCATTCTACTACAAAAATTTAACTATGAAATTTAAATTTAATATATATATTTATAAATACCCCATATATATATGTGGGAAAAATGGGCGTGGTCGTATAATAGAAAGGCGAATAATTTATAATAAAATATTATTTAGCTAGACTTGATACATATTATATGATACGTATTACATGCACTATTTAAAGGCATTTTCATGTATCTGCCACGCCCACTGCTTGCATTTAGTTGCGAAGGGTATTAAAGTTTTGGCCAAAGTCAAATTTTAGTTTTTTTACTTGTTTGAATTACATTCCTTACCCTGGTTTCTGGTTATTTCCCCAATAACAACAACAGCAACAACAACAACAATACATACCTACATGTAACTAAACATTTTTGTGATTTGACTGAGTATACGTATGATATGAAAATTCAATATCCGATTTATGTAAAAAAAAAACCAAACAAATAATCTCTCTACACACACACACACACACACACACACACACACACACACATACATGCACCTAGGTTGTATAGATTTCATATTTAGAGAATAAAAGTTTAGAAAATATTCTAATGAGTGGTAAATGGGAACAACATTACATTTGATAAACGAAGAACAGTTCAAATGTTAGCAAATGGATGTACATTCATTACTTACCATACAATAATAAATACTAACTAGATCCATGAACTATTCATGTACTATACTACATATATAACATTCATACATAACATACGTATCGTATGTAACAAAATTTTATGGTAAAAATTCTACAAATTGATACTAATAATAATAGAAACAGAAATTGGTTGGTTGCCGTTGTTGTTGTTGTTGTTGTTGTTATAATGCGGTTTATGTGGATAACAATAACAACAAAATTCAGATCGAATAATTTCTAAAATTTGTTTTACATGTTAACGGACCAACGAACCAAATGAACGTTTTATACAAATAAATCGATTCCTAGGCACAGAACGGTTGAATAATTTTTAAACAAAAAAAAAAAAAGAAAAGAAATTAAATTTATTTCATTTCATTTCTGTTAAATGAAAAAGTTCACCTGGATTTGTTCAATAAAATTCAAAATGAAGACCAAGAATACAGAAAAGATTCGAAAATTATACAAAGGCGGGGTAGAGATTAGTCTTATTACTATAAAGTAGCGAAAATACTAAGTGGATTGTTCCATATTGCAATACCTAGAAAGATGCTTTAGAAGACCCACCCAAAGTATATATATTATCGATTCGCATGCAAATTTGAATAGATGTAGTTATGTCCGTTCGTAAGTCAGTGTGTTATTGGTACTCTTACGTTTAAGATATTAATCTGAAATATTTTATCTACACTTAAAGTTTTTATATAATTTGAATGAAAAAGGTCAACTGCCACACCCTTAATCGTAAAAATCCACTCATCTGCCACATAACTTGACCTAAGTAGATGGAATTTAGAACACATATTTATAATTAACCCATCAATGTGACAAAAATGAACAAATCGTATATTATACCAGAGGCAGGGATAGAAGACACGCCCACAATTGATCAAAACCTTTATTTTATGCAGAAACAGATGCGCAAATTTGAATTTGTTGAAGGAAGTTATCAGGTACCTGCCATGCCCACTGTTTGTACGACCAAGTACAGGGTGTTTAAGGTTTGGCCTAACCCAAATTAATGTCTTTATTTACTATACATCACAACATGATTTATTATGAATATTTCCTTCTCTCTTTATCCATTTCTTTGCCTCGCTGTCTCTGTGCCCTTATTCCCTTAATGACAATATTATAATGAAATTATATTATTGTAAATAAAATTTAATCTTTTCTAATGATAAAAGTTTTTCAAAAGTTTTAGAAAATGTTGCTGCTGCTGCAACAATTGTTGTTGCTGCTGCAGTTAATGTTATTGGCTACCTGAGCTCAACTTTTCTAATTAGCTTAATATATGTACATGAAATGTTTAATAATAATATTGTAGGAATAAAATAATAACAACTGAAACAAGAAGAAGGGCTATATTAGGTGTATGCCAAATCTAGGATACCCACCTTCCTTAAACTCTTCCAAATAGCCCTCCACTATATAACTGCTTCATATAATTATAATAAATTATCTCAAATTAATTTGAACAAACGCGTCATTGTGGGCGTGGCAATGTCAATAAATTTTAGCAGACGTAATAGTATTAAAACAGAATTTATTAAAATAGTTTCTTATATCTTTTAAGGGTGTGGCTCTGGCCCTCTTCTGGTACTTACAAAAAGGTTTAAACGAAACCACTATACCTCCATACCCATTTTCATGATTAATATAACAAGAAAATATTTAATATTTGTTATACAAATTTTATATTGTAATAAACAAACTTTCTACTATTTTTATCCGTATAAAATATAAAAAAAAAAATTTATGAAATTTTACTTTTTTTTAATTGAATATAAATTTGTTTAAAACTTGTTTGCACTTATTTGCTTACCGTTACGTAACGATAACCCATCACTGATATAAAGCTAGCAATCATGCCAATTAGTAAAGCACCATGAGCACCAATCATTAGATTACAAACGGTACCCACAGCAACACCACCGGCCAATGTCGAATTTTGTATATGCACCATATCCAATTTCTTCTCATGACTAACAAGTGATGATAGAATAAAAGTAGTAACTGTGATAAGAAAAAAAAAAGAATGGTTTATTCAGAATGCATATAAGTTTGGATGGATGAAGGGGTTTATTAAAAATGTCGATTTAAGTATTAAGGAGCGGAGCTTAAAAGAAAACTTTAATGAGTGAATGTGTTTTTTACACAAATTTTTGGGGAATGGGAATGAAGAGAATTAGGTTTAATTTGAGGGATATCTTTTGCCTCCTTGTAGCAACAAACTTGGCCTACTCCCCTCATGTGGAGGGTATTAAAAGTTGTCATACTCCTTTTAAGCAATGTCATGTAAAGTGTCACATAACAAAATTGTTTAATGTAACAGTGGTACGCTCATATATAGCATTTTGTTTATAGAAGACTTTTCTTTCAAGTAGAGGTGGTAGATGTGTTCATGTATGTGTGTTATTTATATACATTGTTGTTGTTATATTTGCTACTAATGTTTCAACAGTTTCAAATTAACACCAGAGGTATTGTTTATTTTCAAGTTTACCACTAAACATTCCAGGTTGCGTCGTAAATTGCCTTCAATTCCACATATGTGGTATATACACATATATGTTATAGTTATGTTGCGTTGTGTGACGTGAATAGAATTTCAAATTATTCTTTCCCCCCTTTCCACTCGAAAAAGTAAGAAAAACCATTTAATAAATAAATGAGTATCAAAAAAGAATGTTGAATACAACAACAGTCACATATTTAATGGCTACTTAAACACTTATGTGTATATTAACGTTAAACAGTACACGATATAATGTTAAGTTGTTCGTATACATTATAATTACCACAATGCTCTAATTGGAATGATTAAATGACAACCATACAGAGAAAGAAATGATGGCTGGAACTGCTGTAAACAATTTTTCAACGAACCCTACAAAGTATATAAAGTCTTGATCAGTATCAAAAACTGAGTCGATGTAGACATATTTGTATGTCCGTATGTCCGTGTAACTCTCACTTGTTGGCACAATCACGATTGTAAATTTTGGAATTTATAAAAACTCTTAGTCAGTTTAAAAGTCGACGTGATACGTTATGTATAAACTGTTAGATGGCAGATACATGCTACGCCCGCCATTTGTATGTAGAGGTTGAAGGTAAGATTTAGCCTAAGTCAAGTTTAATCTCTTTCTTCTTTGTACAAATTTTTTAAGGTGTATAGCAAGCATTTGTTATTATTGTATTAGATACCATATCACGGGATAGGTGTTGTTGCTGTACAATAGAATACTTCCATGTATACACACATGTCTAAACTTATTCCCTAAATCCCCAACACGGTCAATCGTTTTCTATAAACATATACATGTATTGTCCATTTTAAACCAATATCCTTGAACACCCCCATATACACACACAACACAACACAACACCCACCGCATAATCAACACGAAGCTTCTACGTTAATACCAAAATATATATATATATAGAGAGAGAGAGAGAGAGACATAGCGTCTCTATAGTCCGACTATAATAATGTTTGATGGTGTTGGAAAATGTTGTTATTATTGTTATTGCTGTTGTTGTATTGTTTATAGGAATTTCAAGTAGCAAAAAAAACAACAACAGCAACCAAATAGAAACGACATGTTCATGTTATTTGACAAAGCGATCGAAACGGACAAACAATCCGTTTACCATATACACGGACACAATATCCCACCCATTCACAATCCTCGATTGTATTCAATTTAAGTTTGTGATATGTTGGTGCGATTGTTATGTTGCTTGTTAAGGTTTGAATTTGTTTGTTTCGTTTGTTTGCTTATGAATGTTATACGTTAGGTGAGCATTTGCTCCTGTATACATTTAATTTGTTCACTGTTTTTGTCTTTTTTGTTTTTTTGTTTCTTATTGGTGATTGTTGTTGTAATTTATATTGGCAGTTACTGCTTACTTGCTGTTACTTATCCACGTTCGCTTGTATTGTGGGTTGTACTTGTTATAGAGAATATATGGACAGTTTACATATGTAGCCAACACGTTGTTGTTGTTGTTGTTGTTGTTGTTGTTGTTGTGCTTTAGTTTCGATTTTTCTTTTTCTTTTTTTTCAAAGTTACAATATTAGCTTCAATTAAACATGACTTTAATGTTGAAAACAGAAAATGTAGAGTTTTTTCATCTCATTCATATTCAAACAGTAAAATATAAAGACAGACGGATGGACATTAAACTAAATAGTATTAAAAAAAAGACAGACAGACGTATAATATTACATTTAATTTGGTACATTATTTCAACTTTTTTATAAACACAGTTTAGTCTAGTTTCCTTTACAACACCTTCTCCGGTGACAGAAAATTTTGCCGGCTCAATGTGTTCTTCTTTCACGCTTTAAATGTTTTTGGTTTTTTTAATTTTCCAATACTTTGAAATATTGTTCAACTTATTGAACGTATGGTTGTTGCTGGTGTACTTTACCCCTTAAATGTCAGTACATTATGTATGTAGTTTGTAGTTTTCTGTTGTTACCCTCTGGCTGGTGATGCTGCCTTTTGGTGTTTTTCAAGAAGTGTGTGCGTGTAAGCACGTTGTTACGTTTGCGTACGTGTTTAAAATAAAATTTTTACGAAATGTGTGTTAACGCAACTATTTGACATTTAATTAGTTTGTGAGTGGAATATAAAAATCTATATAACCTGTGCATGGGTGGTGTGGTTGTCTTCCCTTCTCCATTCAAATCAAATCAACACCAGCCACATACAATAAATAAAGCAACCAGTTGTTTACAAATTTATTATTTGTTTATTTATTTATTTAAGTGTGTGCTTTAACTCTTTGAAAGATGATTAAATTCAATTCAAAGAAATTTTCTTTTAAGATTGGTTTTTTCATGTACGTCGGTCCGTACGTCTACGCATATTTGTGTACAAGTCTGAACCCAAGTGCGTATTAAAAATAATTTGAAAGGATTTATTTATACCCTATACTAAGTACGTTAAATTTGTGCGTATATTTGTAGCTTCTAAAAGGTAAATGCCATCACCCATCTATAATTATACCGATCGGCTTAATATCAAAATCCGAAGCGATGTAACAATGTCCGTCTGTCTGCCTATGTATTCAGCTAAATGACAAAAACTTTGAAGAACGTCCGACCATTTTTCATGACTTTTTATGAAAAAAATTTATTCAAGACTTAATTAAACAATTTGATTATCCTGTTCTGTACTACAGCTAATTAAAGATTTAATAGCCTAATACGACTTGAAACGTTATAACTACTTCTTAACCAAGATACATGTACATGTGTTGCATTGCGGTAAATAGTATACCCTTGGCTACTTGGTATGAACACTACTCCCACTTACAAGAAAGTCCTTTTGAATGACAGCATCAAGACTACACTAGCATTTACAATTGTATTTACATTTCTCTTTACTCGTACTCCCTCTGTCTCCCTTTGCCAATCTGTGTGGGAATCTATTTAATACCAGTCGATGTTGGACAAGTAGTATAATGCAATGTAGAGAGAGAGAGAGCCTTAAGGTATAAAGGTTGTGTCTGTACAGATGTATTGTATGTGTGTACATATGTGGGCAATGTCAGGGTATTTTTGGTTGTACTGTGAAATAGTACGTGCTTACCTGTTGCAGCTGCTAATGATAAATACGTGTTCAGTATGGCACGCTCTTGGGTAGTGCCATCTGCCAGCACTGAATTGAAGCTGGGCCAGTAGATCCATAAGAATAATGTGCCAATCATGGCAAATAGATCTGATGTGTAATTGGCTCCTTCATATTTGCCGGGTTCATTTTCACTTTTATTGGGCCGCAATAATAGACTGACAGCTAAACCGAAATATGCACCAAATGCATGTACCGTAATTGAGCCGCCAACATCACAAATCTAAACAGAAAGCGGAGGAGAGGGGAAGATAATTTTTAAAGAAATTTAATTGATTTAAATGTTTTCAATTTTCACCTTTACGTTTGTCTGTGTCCATGCTAAATATCCTAAAGCATTAAAAGGGCTTCTGTATGCATGAGAGCATGCATAGCAGAATAAATTTTACATTAACATGGAATTATATTTAAATACCATACACTCCCACTCATACATATGTATTGTATATGAAATTATTTAAGCAGGTATTAAATGATGTTTGTTTGCCAGTTGCATAGCAGGGGTTACTACACGTACAAGAAATCTATTACAAGGAGTTTCCCGTCCGTCTGTCTATTAATTTAATTTATTAATTACATGCTACTGTTTATGCTACCAATTAATAAATAAACTGTAGGCGTGGAATGCACACAATTAAGCTTTCTTTTAATGACCTTTACATTAGTATTGTTACATTGTTACATGTACACGACTTAACTCTGCATTGAATATGTTTTTTATAAAATGTGGGCGTGTCTGTAAACCAGTTCTGCCCGCTTTTTTTTTATAAACATGTGTTTCAAAGATTATCCTTTTAGCCAAGCTTTTAACAGTTTTAATTAGCCTATTCATATGTGAAAAAAGTGGGCGTGGTCGAATCTTCAGAACGTCTCCAATTTATAAAGAATTTATTTAAGATTGAATGCGACTTCTTGGTTGATACCTAATACATAAACAACGAAGGGCGTACCTGCCACGCCCATTATTTGTAAGAATTGTTGATTTAGTTCAAGTCGCATTTAATTTTTTACACATTTCTCGAAAACTTTCATCAACTGTCATTGACCGCTTAAATATATTAACACATACACATACACATACAAACAACATTGTTGAACATACTTAGAAAACCTTTTTGTTGCTGGATAATGCAGTGTTTTGTGCAACAACACAACACAACAAGAAAAATACATACTTACGCTTAAGATATTCAACGCAATGTATTCATTGCCGGCAAATAATGTCACCTCGAACAATGCCATAAACAATAGCTGAACGGGCGTAAGACGTCCCAACAATGCTCCCATACTAATTAGTGGCACCGCAGCCGCTATATCTGCATCAATTAAACTTTCTAATGAAAGGCTTGAAACAGAACACAACAAACAAAGGAAAAGAGAATAAAAAAAGAACAGCAACAAAAATTAGGTTATTAAAGTTGTTTCATGAAATGATGTCTAATCATATTAAATCTTTACGTTAAGTTAATTTTAGTTTACTTTAAAAACTACACTTAGTCACCGGTTGCCATTTTATCCGTTGCATTACGCAATCATTTCAAATGTATTGCTCGTAAATTTTAATCCACTTATATACACAAACAAACAAACACACACACACACACACACTCGCACATCCACTCTAGCATTGTGCAATTCAGTTAAGGTTAACAAAAGCGTAATTAATTACTTGAAGTTACAACAAATCTCTACTTTTCTTCAATGCATTTTCCTGCTTTTTCGTTGTTTATTTTGTTTTTCTTATAATATAACGAAAAAAAAAGGAAAAATGTTTCAAAAGAAACAAAATAGAAGAAAAAAAAAGAAATACATTTTAAGAACTTACTGTATTTTACCATTATCCAGACATAAAAACCCTTTCATTAGTATCGACCATTGTACAACAAGAGCGGTCATGAATAACGTATAACCAGTGGCACTGTAACCGTATTTTCTAAGAAAAGTCATTAGGAAACCGAATCCAACAAATATCATTACTTGTACATCTTGAAATTCTACATAAATAAAAATAGAACAAGAAAGTAAAAGTAAAAGTAAAAAAAAAACAATTTAAACAAATTACATAAAGAGTATAAATGGTAACGAGAAAGTCTCTTAAACTTAAAATTTTTGACGTAATTCAGGTGAATTTACCTAAGAGAGGTGAAAAGAGGTTTTTGTATTTTTATACCATCCACAAATGGTACACTTTCTGGCTCAGCATTAAAATCTAAATTGATTCAAGCAAGTCCATCCGTCCGTCTATTTGTCTGTTTATTATTTATGTGAGTGTTCGTTTGAAACATTGAGCTGACAGATATTTTCAGTTTTTGCATGCATGTTTCTATTGTAATTAGATGACAAAAGCCACGCCCATAATAAAGCGAATAATTTTTCAGCTATATATTCATCAACAACAACAAACAAGTTTCAGAGTTTTTGATCAATTTTTGTGATTAAGAAGTATTTGTCATTTGTGGGCGTGTCACTTAACCGATTTTATACACTTACGTTACATGCATTAACTACGAAAATTTAAGAAATTTTTTGAAATTTTAGACACGCTTCCAATTTACAAAACAAAAAAAAAACCTTTTTTGAAGTTGAATATGTTTTGAGTGAGTAGTTAAAATATTGATCTCCTTCTTCTTCATCTTCTCATTTATTATCCACATCTTCTAATCATTTTCGTATTGAGAATAGACATTAAATGGAAATTTATATGAATGGTGTTGTGATGGAGCAGCACACAAATGCACCATCACGCTAATATATATAAATCTTCATTATGAATCGTTTAAATTAATTTTGCACTTAATTGTTGGCAATTGCTCGAATCGAAACAATTGACCGCCTAAAATTATTGTTTGCTAAGTACTCACACTTTGCCATATTGTTCTTAAGCATTCAATCATTTATTATTATGACTGAATATCGATATGAATGGTTAATGCAATATCTATACTACGCGTTATTTAAATAAGGCCAATGTGTGTGTGTGTGCCCGGGATTCTGTTGGGACTCTCACACTTGCACATATTTGAGATATGGAACTGAAATTTTATGCCAACACTTTTGGATTTAATTGAGCAAAATTGGTCAAAAGCCACGCCCACAATCGATAAAAACATACCATAAAAATTTAACTCTAATTAGTCCTTCTATCATCCTCCCTCTAATCTCTTCTACCGACCACCGTGCTTGCACGTATAGGGGTCATCCCCTCAGTAGATAGTTATGTATATATAAAAGAAAAAGCTTATCATCGATTTACCAAAAATGGGCGTGGTCGGAATTTATAAAAAAACATATAAAGTGTAAAACTCTACTTGCAAGTTGATTGATTTGTAATAAAATTTATTAAATACCTGCCACGCCCACATTTTGTATATATAAATGTGGTAGGTACTTAATTTTTAGCCTAAACCAACTTTACTGTTTTTACTTGTTTTTTGTGTGTACAAATTTTATACAAATGTGTTGTAGTGTCACATGTCACAGAATTGTATAACACTTTAATCTACATAAATATGGTTCTCGTATATTATTAATTAATTTGTATGGTATGTGGATGCTACTACTACTACTATAATATAACAATAATTATAAATTATTGTCTCATAAATATGTCAACGCGTTGTTACATAATCATCCATATAAGTACGCGTGATTATTGTTTTATATACATATAGATTTTAGTTGCGCGTAGCTTTATGCATTCTCGCCATTTAAGCTTTTAGTAGTAGCTTATTAATTGGCTTAAAGTAAGCTTGTTTGTTATGATGATGGAGAGCAGTTAAAATTTTAATTTTGATTTAGATGAAAATTTCAAGCGCTTCTATATGTTATTATTGTTGTAACTAATTATTACATACAAACGATAATGACATTATTTAAAGTGGCTTTCAAACTGTTTAGTAAATTGAAATCTATTAACAACTCTCAGAAAATGTGTTAAACAAAGAAATTTAATTTGGTTTTGGTCAAAAAACTTAAATACCAACCAAAATTCTACACAAAAAGTGGGTGTGGCAAGTATATGATTATACCTTCTCATACAGTAAGCATTATGTATAAATTTACAACTCGGACTTCACGAAAAATAAACTTTTTGTAAATTGTGGGCGTATACGACCATGCCCATTTTTTCCTACATCTCTGGATGGCGTAAATATAAATATATATGAATTTCATAAATTTTTGTAGCAAATTGAAAATTTTTTGTAAATTTTGGGCGTGGCTTTTAACAGATTTTGTCCAATTTAAACAGTAATCAGCGTACAAAAATTTATGTACAAAAATTTTAGCCAAGTGGGTGAAAATTTTACAAGCCATGATCGTGGGGCTCCCTCTGAGTTCTTCATAAAAAAATGTTAAATTTATTGAAGAACTTTTTCATTTTTGAACAAAATGCTTTTCTTTACAAATAATTTATATTTTTAAAGCTTTCTTTCCTGATCTATACCTTTAGCTAGTTATTTATTTAAGTATAAAAATGCTTAAACGTGCAAAATAAAGCCACTTAAAATAAAAGGAAGATAGACAGACATTCACTATACCATAATGCATGCTTATCTACTACCTGTTAGATTTTCATTATATTTATGGTAGGAAATATATATATATATATATATATATATGTGTGTATATGCACGTATATATATGAATATAGAGATGTTGGCACTTACTGGGATATTTTGAAACGTGTTCTTCATGTAATCCAGAGTCTTGTGCTATTGGTAGAGCTTCCTTGTCGTAACGCACGAACAGCCAGAACAGACCAAGGAAAATTATTTGCACAATCATTAGGGCAACAAAGCCCGTCTGTTTAGTTGAAGACGATTGCATTCTCTTGCTCTTGATTTGAAGATTTTACTGAAGTACTAGAAAGCACCTTTTTTTTATATATATTTATTTATATATTAAAAGGTGACAATGATGATTTATATGTTGTTGTTGTTGTATTTGTTAGAACACTAACTATATATATATAGAGAGATGTAAAATAAGCTTGTTAACTGATTTTATAGCAGTGCCATATTTTATACTCGTTTATAGAGGATGTGTTGCACTTTTATTATACCCTTCACTTGAGATGGGAAACATATCAAATACCCAGGAGAAGGCGTCAAAATGTATAGATAAGCATGTAAATCTGAGACGATTTATCATAGACATGTCCGTCCATACGTCTGTCTGTAGTTGGATCGGTACGATACGGTATGTTTTGAGATCAAGTTCAGTACAGAAACAAATTTCTGAATACAGGTTAAAATGGGCGGAATCGGGAAACAGGCACGCCCATAATTTACAAAAACCCTTATTTGGTGCAGATTCTGACTTGTAAGTTAATTAAAGTTGATACCAGAGGATTTAATCAGTTACCCGCCACCATCACTTTTTTTTTTATATAAGTATGAAGGGTATTTAAGATTTGGATTAAACCAAATTGAGTTTTTTTTAATTGTTTTTTTTAGCATTTATATATTGTACGAAAGCACGTTACTTTGCCGTTTATTAGCTCATTATACAACACCTAAGCGACTACGTATTTATTTTTTAATAATTTCTTTTTGTTTTTTTGTTTGTTGTACTAGCACAAAAATATATCAAAGAGAAAAAATCCTTAAAAATGCTTGAGACAAACACATACTAAATGCACTATAAAAATGCTGCCGTTGTTTCTTTTTTTTTTTTTTATTGTTACCACATCGTACAGCACCACACAGCGTATAAGCAATATTTAAATTTTACAATTCTACTTATAAACTCCTGAACTGAAATGAGTTTCATTCTCTTCATAGCATTTTGCTCATTTGCTATTCAATACAGTCACACAGTTCGATAGTAAAGCGTATCTAGAGGTATTATTTTCAAATTGTTATAAATCAAATAGACGATGAACAAAAAACTACACACAGACACACTAAATGCCAAATGTAGAAAGTTTCTTCTTAACCCGCATGTATAATATATAAATATCTACTTATGGTAAAATAATCAACCACATTGACACATATACAATATAAACATATATATACGTATGTGTACATGTGTATATAATAAAACCATAATCGTACCGTTTACAGTGATTACATGAAATTGAAATTGCACACAATTTCATTTTATAGAGTTGACAATGGTTTGAGAATGAGTAAATTTTATTCTCTTACACGAACACACACATCCATGTACAATTGTCGAACAGCAGTTGCTCCCATCGCTTCTTATTAGACAATAATACGATGATACATCACTCATCTAAATATGAAACACTGCTACCCGCTGAGTGGATTAGTTACAATTTGTTTTTGTTGTTATTATGCTACGCACAGTGCATTTATATGTTAGAGAGATAGATAGAGGAAGAAGAAGAAGAAGAAACTTTACTGATTGTGTTTATTGATTTAAATGTTGGTGCTAATTTCCAGACAATGCCCGACATACTAATGATACCAAACAATATTTATATTGTGAATTATTCTATTTGAAGTAGGTGTCATAGAACTGCATGACATTTTGAATAATAATAAATTTAGGAGATTTGAAATGAGTCTACTCGTATATATAACGAATAAGATATTTAATAATTTAAAGAGAATTAAAGTAAATGTACCCTACAGAGGTCATACTTGGTTTCATATACCGTTTGCAACATCTACAAAAAATCTTTAGGAATGTACAGAATATAGAAATTCTTGTTTGAATTTAAAATCTAGACATGTCCGTCCATGTTTGTTCTATTGTTGGAAGGCTATGCTGTTGTAATTTTTGAGCTACTAAGCTTTCTGCATACTTTTCTAGGTTCTTATTTATATTGAGAAAAATTAGTCAAGAACCACGCCCCTTATCTACGAAACTTTATCTATAAAGCATCAAAATTAAGCTATGAAATTGAAATTGAATTGTAGACATATTTATATTGAGCATATGTTATGATGCACCAAAAATGTTAAAAATGGATAAGAGGCACGCCCACAATTTACAGAAAACTTATTTGAGGGCAGAATTCACTGTACTTACTACTTAATATAAAACTAAAGAGAGAAGTATTTGCCATGCCCACTGTTTGTTTATATATGTGTGGAAGGTATATTGTTGTTGTTGTTGTTTTTGTGTATTTTATTTTGCCTTTAAATTCTGTTGAATTTTATAAATCCCAATATTTTATAAACTGCTTTAATAATTATGTGGTGGTTTTTTTCTTTTATTTTCCTTATAATGGATATATTTTTAAGGATTATTTAAAATAATATTAATTCATCATAATGATGGAAACTTTTCTGCTGTTACTTAATTCCACCGAAATTGTTTTTAAATTACTTACGCATTTTCCTATGTAAGCGTGACCATGCTGTAGCAATAAGTACCTTACCTTTCCTTTCCTATCCTTCGCTTTTCCTTTTCTTTTCATTCATTTCAGAGCAATGGATTGGCTACACGATTATATTTTTGCCTCAAGGTAATGAAAAATCAATTAAAGCAGAATAAAAACACACCAAGAAAACGAAAACCAATAACAGTGATTTTTTTCATACGAATTATTGTTGTTGGTGGTGGTGGTAGTGGTTCTGTTGGTGGTGGTGCTGCTGCAGTTATTGTTTTGTAATTTGGTATGAACACAGCACCGGTAAATATTGAGTGAAGAAGCTTTTATAACGACCCTTCTAGCAATTTAATTTCAATTGTTTGAGTTTAACGTTTAACAATAACAACAACAGCAACAACATTATGATGGAATTTCTTGGTTTATTTTGTATTTGCCTTACAAATGCTTCGCCCTTCATAAATTATTGAATATGCAAATTCAATTACCTAAAAGACAAGCAAATACTTAACCAAGCTCATCAGGTTTTCTTTTGTTTTTTATATACTGTTATACAACTGTATCAAAAGTGTTTTGTAAGAGAAGGCGAAATTAGTTAGTTTGCCGTTTTCCAAGTAAAATCTTATTGTTTCCATAAAAGAAAGAGAACGATTTTTACATTAAGGAAACGATTGATTTTCTTTAATTCCATTAATAATATTTACACCTACGTGAGATTTTTGAGTAAAACTCAGAACCGTGTAAACTTAAGTCGTTTTATAACTAAAATCATATTTTTTAGTGGGCGTCGCAGGTTCGTCATTACGCTCTCTAATAATATATTGTCCGAAATCTGTCCCAAATACAATCAGTTCTATACACGTAGTCACCTATTTAGTTACCTAATAAAAATTCTTGGCCTAGACATAACAAAAAGGTTGCAAAACCTCTGTGTTCTAAGTGTCCAAATATATACAAAACCAAACTTAAAACTATTCCAAACTAAGCGTTATGCCTTTTTAATTACCCAAAATATACAACACTTCTCTCTGTCTAGTCAAAAGTTAGAATTTATTAAAGAATAATGAAAGGTTGCTACTATTTCAATATCTCGTTTTTTATATACTGACCCTCTTATCACCTTTTCACATATAAATTTTCCTATACTTACATACTTATCTATTTATCAAGTGAATAGTTTAAATATTTCATCTTGTAAATCTCAACCCACTTGTCGGCGTTACATTAGCTTAAACCATTTTACCTACTTGACTAAAGTTGAAACTGAAAAGATTCCAAACAAATCTCAAATAATTGTACATGACATTGAAGGCTAAGCGGACTAAAAGAGCAAATGAAATAAAAAAACAAAACCAAGCAGTTGATATAAAAGCTCAGTATCACTTGATTTATCATTATACACACCTATACACACATACTCATACACCGCATATATAAAAGGAAGGGTTTCATATGCAAAACGAAGATGATATTAAGGATTTCAAATATTTCAAAATAAACAACAGCAAAGCACATGAGATATAAAGCTTAGGGACAGACGTATAGACAAATAGTTGGCAAGACAGCAATTTCAGGAAGAGTACATAAAATATATTATTGTTTGGCCATCTTTTAACCCAACTTGACTGAATTATATCATTCTACAATCAACATTACGCTGCCATGCAAAAATCTCTAGTGGTTGGCTAGAAGGATGGGGGGAATGGGGGGGAGTGGTTGGAAGAGGAGACACACTCTTATTGATGTGATAAATTTTCTTCCTCAACATTTAACCACAAAATGTGTGGCAAATTCCTTCAAAACTTTGGCATGGACGGACCACCAAAAAGACTTGCACACCCACTCACCCAGTACATATAGCCCTTGTCTACACATTCATCTTGCTACATTTACTTTGGTACTACTCTGCATATATATGCGCATACACTTGTGTGAAGAAGACGTTGTACCCAGTGTTAGATATTATCTGATGTTGCTCTGCTTCTCCCACTCCCTTCTTATAAGTATAATACATGTCGCATTCACTTTGTGTGATATTGTTGTTGTCGTAGTCGTTGTTTTGTAAACAAATCTCAGTGATCATCACAAATTGTTTTGTATTGTTGTTGGCCAACAGCATATAAATCCAGTTCCAAGGATTTCATTGTGTTCACATATATATATACATATATATATATAAATAAATATATATACATGTGTCTGATGTTTGTTACATACTTAAGCATACAGCAAATAAAGCATGTCAGTTATGCTCGTACTTGTGCAGTTTTTAAGTATTTTTTTTTTTTTTTTTGGTTACATTTGCATTTTTTGCTATGTTTTCGAGATATATGTGTATTTCTGCATTATATATATTTGTATGCATGTGAGTTTGTTTAGCAGCTTATTGTGGCTGTTGCTAGCACTTTATCCAGCTCGTTGACATTACTGTCACACCAGTATGCACATACATACATCTCGTTTCCTAAACTCATATATGGTACATATTTGTACCTTCCACCCATCACTACCACTTGGTCAAGATATGTTAAATTTAAGTGTAAGAATATTACATTTTAAAAAATAAGAAAAATTATTGCTTTTTTAGTTACGCTTAAAAACGTCCTTCCATCCGTATTAGGTAAAAATATGAATTCTATATAAAATAATTAAATTTGCGAAACTTAGCTGAAGCCAAATCTTGTGAATAATAATATATAACCTGTGTATATAAAAAGTGGGCGTGGCTTAGTACTTGCTTAGTACTTGTGTTTATTCGAGTTATGTTCGGCATCATGTAAAGGTGTTTTTTTTTTACGTAAATTGTAGGCGTATTTGTTAAGTGACCTCGCCCACTTTTATCATATCCTTGTTTTGATTACTTATAAATATGTATACTAAAATTTCAATCTCATAGCTAGACTTTTGCTCTTCAAGTGTTACATTTAAAAAGATAAATATAGGCGTGGCTTGTAAAAGATTTCGCCCTATTGTAAATAAATCTCTTAAACCAAATGCTTGTTAAAAATTCCGACTTTAAAATGAGTTTAGTTTATTTTATGTGAGTTAATTTTAATCGAATGCTGACCCAGGGATAGACATGATTATAGATAGATTCACATTTCGGGGCCGATCTAATACATAAACTTTATAGGCTTTCTGACAACTTCATCTATATGTTGGAAAGTCATTAACAAATTTATATTTAAGAGAAGCCTAAAAAGGGACCTTTAATTTTCATCAGTTTATACACAATATCAGTGAAGTATTGTCACAGGTATAGGTGGTACGAGATTTCTTCAATATCGTCCTTGACCGATTGTTATGTTATTCTTAGGTTATGTTGTATGCACATACGGCAATTTTCGTTTTTTTTTTCTTTTTTTGTTACAGTCTTTTTTGGCATTGTTTACTACAAACTGACAACATATTACAGTTTCTTATTTGGAAGCAGCAATTCGGTGTTGTTGCTGTTGTATGGGAAACACTTAAAGTGATTACGGAAGTAAAGTTACGTAAATACTTTTTGAATTTTTTTTCTTTTGTTATCATTGTTGTTGTTGTTGTGATGCCACCTCTTAAGCTTCGCTTAACTTCACTTGACTTGGAGTGTGGCAATATTTCTTTTTAAATGGTTTTAAAATTTTAGGCATAAAATATTTGTTATAAACTGTTTGGGCTTCCAGTTTGTTTCAGTTACAACAAAACTACAAAAAAAAAAGTTTTGTTTAAGTAGGTATGTACTTAAAATGAAATGGGAAATAATTTATAACATAAAGTACTTCAAATTTTCTTTCAAGAAAAGAGACTTTGCGTCTCTAAATTAATTTTCACCTAGAACGGTTTTCCTTGCTTATTATTTTCAATAAGATATAATTAAGTATTTTCTAAACACTTCTTCATTCTACTCCCTTAAGAGCTAAAAAGAATCTGTTTCAGTAAAACAAGCTTATGTTCAGCAACTTATAATAGATTTAGTAAGTGAAAAGGATAATGGAAAACAGGGATACATCCTACACCACTTGGTTCCACCAATTATGCCACAATTAGTTTACTTGTATCAGGAAATGTGATATATTGTTATATAAGTCACTTTGAGAAATATTAATATAGGGAAAGGGATTCTAAACATGGTCCAATCGAGCGCACATTAGGCACAGCCAATTTTTAAGCCAATGGTCTATTCTTCACAAAATTTTGTTAAAAAAAATATATTAAAATATTTTAAATTTTGTGCCATATAAAAATTTCCCTTCGTTATATATGGATGGGATCTAACTATGGTTCAATTCAGTCCATTTTCGATAAAATTCCTTTTTGGTATAATTTATGTTTTTATACGAAATTTCATCAAAATGAGTCAAAAAATTTGAGTTTGAAAAAAACTAAAAAATTATATTTATACAGCAACAAATTTATATAAAATAATAAAAAACTTGAATTATTCAATATTCATGACTGTAAAACGGCCATCTACAAGCGAACGGACATATCGAAATCTATTTAGGTTTTGAAGTCAATGAGGAATATATATTCCCTTCCAGCTGCAATGAAATAAAATAACAAAGGAAGGAATCTTTGTTTTTGTAAAAACTGTTTTATTGTATTGTATAAACATAAAATTGTTAAGTTGTTCCACAATTCTATCTCTGTTTCCATTCTTTATCAAAACATGAAAAATTATGATGGTGACGATGATAGTTGATGGTCGCCTTTGTTGTTCTCCGCTTCACATTTTATACCCTGCACCATGTGTTTAAACTTCATTTGTTGGTGCTGGTGCATAAGTGTTGGCCGGTTCCACTTGCTTAAGCAATATAAACCTCTGCATTGCAAAGTAGAGTATGGCACCAAGTAAAAGTTCACTAATACCAATAATCAAGACAAGCGCCCAACCGGGTATAGCTAAACCAGCTATGAAACAAAGTTAAAAGAGAAAAACAAGATGAAAATAAAAACGAAAAAAAGCATTAATAACAGTTTGAAAAAGGAGCTATAAGTTGAACTTAATTGATTAAAATGTTATTGAAAAAAATAAAACAAGCAATTGGACTGACGGACGCTACTGAGTGATATGGATTTTTATCAAGAGTTTCGATCAGGGTTTTAAAGGAGCTTTTTATGGATTTCAGCTACAACAACAAAACTCTAAAAAATCTTCCTATTAAAATTCTTCGTATTAACATTAATTTTATGCAAACTTTTCATACTACGTGCTAACAAACTTATACCATTGGTTTCTTTTGCTGTATTGCAAACTTCATGACAAACTTAGTATATCGTTTTTTCTTTAAAATAGAAAACTTACGAAAGTATTTTTTAAGTGTTTTAATTCAGTTTTGAGTACTTCAACGTATACAATATAATACAATAATAACACAAAACTGAAACAATAGTAAACCAAGCCAAATAATAAAATCACAAAATTTGTACAAACATATGTATGTATGTATGTGTATGGAATGTGTTTGTAAGCCAACTCTAAAAAGTAAACTACAATATGTTTAAAGTGTTGAAGCACATACGGAAAAGTTTTTAATAAGTTTTTAACGAATTATTCCATTTAGTACTGGGGTATAAATCAAAAATGCAGAAAAAGAGATAAAAAGAGAGACAGAAGAAGTTTTCTAAAATTGAAATTTCTTACTAAATAATACAATGTGGACCAAAAAGTAATGGCCGGTGGTTTATATATTGTATGTCACAGTTACCTTTAATTATAATGATTGGACCAGCATCAAAATCTCTCTCAATTTTATTATGTCGGTATGTCCGTCTAAAAGTTTCTGGTAATCGTCACAGATTTCTATATGATTTGATGAAATTTGGAACCGAAGTGTCTTTTAGATCAAGGATCTAATTGATCCTTTTATAGGATCCTTTTCAAACAAAGCCATATTTTTAAATAAGTCTTCTCATGACGAAAATTCTATTTTAAAAAATCTTATTTTTTTATAAAATTTTCTGAGAAATAGTTAATTAGCGTAATAATAAAATGTAACAAGTTTGAATAAAATCGGACCATTTTAAGAACTTCTTTCTATGTAACGTTTTTCTTATGAAATGATAAAGACTCATGTTTAGTGATGCAAACATTTTGGGAACTAAATGGTGTTAAAGGTCTTTTTAGGAGTTATCTTTAACAAAATGAATAGTTATGTATAATATACTTACTAAAATGGCGCCGCGTTAAAGTACGACGACCGCGTAATACGCGGCGTAAACCTTCTGTGTCCTGTATACAGCAAGCAAGTAGCACTAAATGATAATAATAAAAAAAAGAAAAAAACAGTTATTTTAAACAAAAGAAAATATTATAAAATAACAAAGAAATAATAAAAACATCAAGAATAAAAAAATCTAAACAATAGGAGAGCGCTATATATACTCTGTGTAAAACGTCTTTTGTATCGTTCGCAGAAAAAGCTTTAGGAGAATGGACAAATTTCTTTAGTATAATTAGTCAGTTGCTTATTGTATTAGTGTACATAAAAAGTGTAAGATTATAAAATAATATAAACATCTGAATTGATTTAAGTAATACAATCCGTACGTCCGTCTGCGGCTGTATTTTTGTTGTTGCAAATTTTGAGATATGAAGTTGAAATTCTATACAAAACAAAATTATTCTACACGGAGATTAGTTTTTTTAAAATTGTGTAAAGTCGTTTAAAAACCACGCCCACAATCGACAAAAATCTACCTACCTGCCACAAATATTATGCTATAAAAATAACATTTGTACATGTTTATAGTTAATGTATTCATGGTTTTGCTAAATAAAGGCGTGGTCAGAGAATTGGTATAATTAGAAAACACTTAGCGCAGGATTTGACTTGTGAGGTGACGTATAATGATGCTGATGATGAATGCACTATCTAGAGGACATAATAAGGGATATTTGCCACGCCTACAATTTGTATAAACTTAAATAAAAAGCATTGTTATTGTTTGATTTAAAAGTTACATAAAAATTAAAACTGGATTTAAGCGTATGACTTATATTTTGATTCACTCCATAAAAGGATTTTTAAGGAAATTATCAACATTTTCATATTTTTAACCTCTTCACTGTTTCATGACACAAATGCTGAGTCACACTTTTTAACATCTCTCAGCCACATGACACATACATAGTCACTAGTGAAAAATTAGAAAAACATTGTTTAGTCCCTACTTTTTTTCTTCTGTAAGGCGCCAGGGATCATGTTAATTGCCTTGCTTGTGTTGTGGTAGGGCATGACATAGTCAACCTTAAACGCTTCTACAAAATTTGCATTTGTTTTCTTTTTAATGATATTTAAACAATAGCGCAGGCACCCAGCAACAGCTAATTCTTAGTACTGCAGAGGATGTAGATATACTCGTCCCTGTACAGTTGTTATGGTTATAATTGTACAAAAACCAACTAAGAATACAAAATGTGCTTAAAAATACACGTGTAAACACCCAGGCATGCACATAAGTTATGCGTTGCCTGAACGTCCATAGGGAATATATCTAAAAGGAAAAAAATTGCTTGTATGTGCAGTCGCGTGCATAAATGAGTGTACAAGCCCTAATTAATCACAACTTAATTAGTGGCGTACATACCGTATACGTACGTGTGTGCGTTGCCAAAGCGAAAAAACAATAACAATAAAATAAAAAAATTATATATATTTCCATACGGTTATAAAAAATTGTTCATAGAAAATATTTTTTCTTTCTTCGGCACTTTAATCATACGAGCCAGCGTACAGTGTACCAGTCTACCACGAGTTGTGATGCAGTTGATATGATTCCCATACACATTTGTTTATTTTATACAAAATCTGAACACATTCTCTACAAGGTGTACTGCACGCACATGTATACCTAGGTGCTTATATTGGTTTGCATTTTATGAGCACATGAGATTAAAGAACTGGTAAAGAGAGTTATGATGCCATGGGCATTTTTAATATGCTTGCATACGTTACCATGAATTAGTGTACTGTACAGCAGCAGGGGTATGCTGTATGTAGCTTTGGGCCGATGCAACTACACTGCTTGGCATATGTTTAATTAACATTTTTTTTTCTGCTGTATGACCATATTTTAAAATTCATAATATACACACAGAAACGCTCATTCAAGCAAAACCTGGTTATGTTTACTTTTCTGCTTATATAAATATGCAAATTACAAAAACAAAAGCAAAGAAGGGGGAAGAGAACTTCAAAAATTATATACATAATCATATATCGGCAGGTGTGTGCTGTTGCGTTATGCAACATATAAAAAATCAATTAATCGTGTGGTTAAGGTTTAAGTAGGAATGCAACCGCATAAGGTTGTGGCTCTTGTCTCTATTTTAATGCCACGCCTACAATTATTATATGAATATGAAAAGCATTCAGCTTGGATCTAAGCCCCGTTGGCTATTCTTTTAATATTCATTATAACACAAGTGCAAACTATAACCTTTAGTGAAAATTCCATTTAGCAGATTATTTTAAATATAATTTAATACCATACATACATACGAGTACATACAATCCAATGCAAGCAACTTTTATAAATTCCCTCTAATCGCAGTTTCAATAGCATTTAAACTATTAGCAATATACACAGATTGCACAACTAACACAATAACAATTTTTTTTTTTAACAAAAGTTGTTATAATCGAAAGTTGAAAGTTTAATGTTTATTTAAAGTAACAACAAATTGATTAAAACCCCGGAGTGATGAATGTTTATGTATGTATGTAGAGTAAGTACGGTAGACTAAAATTTATAAAAATTCTTATTCGTTTGTTTATATGGTTATCTTTTCTTCATTTAAAATTATATTTAAATGATTCACTTGTATTTACTTAATGACTAATTGTTGGTACAAGTATACTCACTCATAGAGTTAAAGTAAGATAAGGGCGTCAATAGAGTTCAGGTTATAATTGTAACTACACTTAAAAAGACATAAAAAAACACGTAAAAAAGCTACATGTGGGTTTAAATAAAGATATTTTTTTCGATTGTAGGCTCTTGACCGATTTTGCCCATTTGAAAGATCAATTAAAGGTGTCTGTACAAAATTTCATGAACAGACGGACACACGGACGTACATGCCTAGATCGACTCAGTTTTTGATGCTGACCAATAATATATATATTTTATAGGTTCTTTGACGCCTCCTTCTGAATGTTGCAAACGGAATTATACCCCTCATCCTATGTGGAAAGTATAAAAACTAAAAAAAACTTATTTTTACTTATTTTTAACATTCGTGAAAGAATTTTAAAATTTGAAAGAAATGTATCTTGGCCTGACGCAAAAAAGTTTGATCAGACCTAGCTCAAGGTGGTAAAAGTTCAGATAAAGGATAAGTTTTAAGTCTCTATATGAAATTTATTCAAATTTTAACCACAAATTTTAGGAATTCCGGTCGCGTTTCTTCTTCTTATCTCGTTTCCATTAAGCCCCTTATTGGGTTCATTATAAATATATTATTATTTCATTAAGGTTCCTTTAGAGATACATTTTAAAAACTTTCTACACTGACCGAAGCCAAAAATGTATCAAAAATTACTCATTAAACAAAAATCTAATAAAATTTTCTTACTTAAGAATATCACAAAATATGTGGTTTTGTGTTTGAATGACATTTTTTTTGGAAAAAACGTTTTAACGAAAATTAAGAAATATGCACGTTTGATAGCCGGCGTAGTACTAAAACTTTATCAAAATCTAATTCACAACATAACTTTCATATCTTATCAGATCAGTTGCTTTTTGTATTATGATAACGTATGTGCATGATGATATAAAATGTTGATAAGATAGTAAAGTTTAAAAAATAAAAAGCTTAAGAAAACCTTTTTCATGAAATCGACATTAATGTAAAGAGTACACTCCACCTTATGATACCATGTGCTACTAAAAGAAAGACACTTTATAACGTTCGCATCACACTGAGGTGAATTTCATTACCTAATAATAAATAATTAGAAAAATACATCGTTTCAAAAGAAGATTTTTATATTTTTCAAAAATAATCTGTAGCATTATGAAATTTTCTTTGTTTTCAATTAATAAAATCGTTTACAAATTGATTTAAAAAAGAAAAAAAACATTAAAAAATAAACATTTCTTATCTGCCGGCAAAGTTGATCCCATCTTAATCATCCAATTGACATAATGAGGCTGCCCCACGATTTATCCAATGCATTTGTATACGCGTACATGGTATATCCATATACATGACAAAGTTAGTGGAATGACCTGTTGTAGATAGGACACCACGCCTTTCACTCGTTTTATAAACCGGACACTCATATATTTGACGGCCATCTGATGTTATCAAAACTTTCTGAGTATTGGGTAGCTTCAGAACAGGTATTAACAAGACAACTGGTATGGTATCGAACAGGATTTTAGGAAATGATTCATCCAAACATTGTATATCACGATTCCAGCGACAGCCCTCTAAGAAGAGACCCTGAAAAATGTATAATTTGTGAAAGATTAGATTTTATAAGATAATTATCACTCCTATAATTTATAAAAAGCTTCGTATTAACGTAAAGATTGACTCATGGTACGTATATTATAAGAAGGCGTAATTAGGAATCTTCCACGCCTATTATTTGCTGATGTAATAGCGGATGATGTTAAATTTTTAGGCTTGGCGAATTTTCTTTTAATATCGTATAAATGAGTATAACTTACATGAACCGCTTTGGTATCTTCTTGTTGGTGTTGTTTGCTCTGAAGTAAAGTTTTTTTTTTTTTTTGGTAGTGATTGTAATATGTGGCAAGCATGTATGATTTATAATAAAAAGTTAAGTATAATTGTTATTAATGTTTTTAGAATCATATAAAATAGAATAGATTTTGTTTCGGCCTCATTTAGGGCCTTGCAAGCTCAAGAGCAGAGAAAAACTCACCAAAATATTATTATTTATATAAAATAGAGTTAAATAGGAATATGTATATGTAACTTTATCGGTCCATGGTGATTTGTTTATCATTTAATAAAAATTTGCCCACTTACTCTGATATAGGCGCCCAGTTCGGCTGGGTTTTCTGTTTCCATTTCATATTTGGTTATTTCAAAATCAATTTTAATCATATCGATTTGGTAACGATTTTTACGCGAATAATTTTGCAATACTCCGGTCATGAAGGATTGAGTAAAGTAGAAGCCAGACAGCCAATATACGTTTGGTTCGCCTTCCTCGATCCAAGTTTGAAAGAATTCCAATCTAATGGATAATTAAAAAAAATAATAATAAAAATCTTAGACTAAATCTGAAATATCCTCCATATTTACATACAAAAGATGGGCGTGGCAGGAATATGATTACGCCCTCTAATAGTGTATGTTTTGCGTATCAACTCGTAAGTCGAGTTTTACGTAAAATATAGTTTTAGTAAATTGTGGGCGTGTTTCTTATCCGAACATGCTCAAATTTATGTACATAGTAAAAAATTTCATTTAATTTCATTCTCCATAAATAATTAATTCTCATTTGGTTTAAAAAAATCACAAAATTTTCTTATTTTTGTCTATATGAACAAGTTATTCTAAATTTCAATTATTAAAATTGATCCCTTTTTTTTTAAAGGAGTACACAGGAGTGTTTAATGAAAAAATTAATTCAAACAAACAAATATAGTTTTATAAGCATACACCCACACTCTTGCAATATATACTTGTACAAACAATTTCCTAAACATACACACACACACATATGAGCTGTACTAAGTGAACAATTGTACAGCTTGTTATTATATAATATTATACATATAACTCCCACAATATTTGTATGACAAAGTTATGGACACATTAGAGAAGAACAAGGAACAAGGAGCCAGCTAGAGAAAGAAATATTGTATTTTTTATACACTAACAATAGCAACAAACAGTGTTTGTTGTGTTGCCATTTTCTTGGGACATGGATTTATACATTCTGCTGGTATGTGGTTTTCTTTTCATTGAATTTTTACTACTTTTAAACCCTTTTTTTGTTTTTGTATATGTTTTGTTTTGGAAAACACTACATACAAAAATTCTCTTACTATGTAGGTTTATTAAAGTATATTTACTCAAACGATATATATAATATGTGATTTAAGATAAGGACCTTCTTCCATATTTTTACTTCCTTTGAACTCTGTACTGAAATACAGTTTATCAAAAGTTCAATATAAAAAACTATAAATATGTTTATATAAGCTGCCTAGTAGCCTAAATGTCAGCTAAAAGGAACATTTTTACACACGAGCACTGCTGAATCGCTTACCTTGCTAGAAAATCATTAACATAACTACCCAATGGTTTCAATGAAGGATAACTCTTCTTAAGCCAATCGGCTGGCAAAGAACCAATAACCATAGAACGATGAGTTCTCTCCAACTCCGGTATCATGGCGATTTGTCCTTGTATAGCTTTTTGAACATTTATCAAACTCTTGCGTATATAATCCAAAAGGCGATTGAATCTTATTTAAAAAAAAATTCATATAAAATTAGAAAAATGTATATTTTTCAGTGTTTTTCAATTCCCCACCTGATTAGTTCCTGCCTTAGAACTGTGTTCATTGAATTTGTATACACTACCGGATATTTTTGTGTAACTTCAGCCAAATCAAAAGCTTCTGGTAGACGGGCTATAATATCTTTGCAAATCTGAAAAGCTGGATCAACTTTAACACCCCCAGAGGCTCCGCTTGCTTTAACTGAAGCCATTAGGTCGGTTTGAGTTTTTAAAACACCGCGTATTAGCTAAAAATAGGGAGAGAGCGTGAAGGAAAGATGATTTTCTTAAAATCCTAAACTTACACCATTCGTTTCTTTATTGTTGCGATTAATGTCAGCATTTTCATGTAAACCGTACACTTCGGGGTGAGGGCTTAACGGAAAATTACCTATATATTCCAAAGCATGGAGCCGGGTGGGACTTAGCGGTACTCGGTAGTCGCCTGATTGAGATAAGGCATAACTAATCAAGCAAAAGAAAACAAGTTATTCACTTGATTTGACACAAACACTGGAAAAAGTTATTCAATCCTTGCAAAGGATTTCGTTTGCTCCATAACAGATTGTATGTATGTATGTGTGGTATGTAATATACAAGAATACTAAGACGATGACTTACAACTTGCAGCCATTGCAGTACCAGCAGTAGTAGTTGTAAATATTTTTTATATGTTTTGTTGCTTTTGTGTGGATTACACATGAAAAAACAACGCAACAGAATTTTATACGGGTATAAAGGAATATTACATGTTTTTTACAATTTCAATTTTTCTTGTTTTGTGTTTGATTTATTTAAGCAATAAACTAAAAAGAGTTTTTTTTTTTAACAAGTTCTCTATACGGGTATGAAAGGTTTTTTATGTGGAAGCAGTAGTACAAAAATATTGTACTTACTTGTCAACCTCAATGGTATTGGGATTGTAGAGCATGTTCAATAATGATAGGATTAAGCGACGATCCTTGTCATCTGTAACACGGCCACCATAGTTACACTCACCAGTCAGATAAACATGACCACGAAACGGTATACTATGACTCTGAGCTATAAACATTTTCAGTTGAAGTAGTGAAATCCTGTAATCATATAAAAAAAGTAAAAAAAAAAACAAAAATCATAAAGTGAAAGGTAGAAAGAGACAGAGGGCAAGAGGAAAAGAGGTGCAAAATCAAACCGAACAAGTAAAAAAAAAATTGGCTTAAATCAAATCTTAAATGCCCTCTCAATCTATACAAATAAAAGAAATATGGGCGTGGCAGGACCCTTAATGTACAAGTCGCATTTTGTGAACAGTACAATTTTTTGTACATTGTGGGCGTATATGATATCAGACAACATTTTTGACGATCCCATTACAGCTATTTTGAGCTCGTTCATTTTCGGTACACAGATGCATCAGAGAGAGTTCCAACAGGAGACATAAGCGCGGGCTGACAAGGCTATATCGATTCATAGATTGTTGCTGGTTAAGAATATTTACTTTGTAGGGTCTTTAAAGGCTCCTTATGGATGTTGAAAATGTCTACTTCTGTTATTGTATAAATTAAAATTGGACGGATGGACAGACATGTTTAAATTGATTTCAAAACTAAATATTTTAAGAATTTCAAATATAAGCTCAAATTTTACTACCTGAGGTACTAGTTCGAATATATATTTCTTACTCATACTGTTACAAACGCTATACACATGCAATGTATTTCCAATCTGTGTAAAAAATATGAAAAGTTTTGTCCTCGTTACCTTCTATCAATCTCTCTATCTGTCTCTTTCATAAAGTCAATGGCCATAACATTTTTTAGTTCATAAATATACATTTACACACACATTTACACTGTTTCAATTTTAGTTATATGTGTATTGAGAAAAAACCAAAAACCAAAAACCAAATAAAAATAAAAAAATTCACAAATTCATTTACGGTTTTTATGAACTCTACTCACTTTAAATCCGCTTCACTAAACTCATATGGTATATTCCAACCCAATGGGCCAAATTCACGTCTCTCCTGGACCACCGCATGAAAGAAAACTAACGCAAATACACCGCGTAGCCAACATTTATTGGCCGCTTCCGTGAATATGAATGCGTTTGTAAAGAATTTATCGCGCACCAACGGATCCGAATTAAATGATCTTTGCATGTTCGCTTTTAGCCCCTTTGGCGGTTCATTTGTCATTTTAACCGAATTCTGCAACACCGACACGGGAAACACTGAACTCGGATACGATGTACACCATAAACGGTAATCGGGGTGAGCGGAGTCCGCTAAATTGCCATCATTACAAATACGTTCCAATTCGCCCATCCAACTGACGGCTACGTGACAGTTTTGTAAAACGACCCAATGACCGTAACGATTGGCTTCGAGAATCATTTTTTCGGCACGCGGTCCTTGCCCTTGACCCAGTGATATCGTTTTCGTTCTGATGGTTGTTATTGCGTTACATTTAAGGGGAAATTGAATTCACAATAAATGTGAGATAAATAGAATATGAGAGGAAGTGAATGTAAATTAATGGGATTTATAGAAAAAACGCATAAATTTTTAAAATGTTTTTTTCTTTTTTAATGGAAATGATGTAATAAAGAGAGATAACCGCAATAGAGAGCAACAACAACATATTTAAAAGAAAAATCAATCAGTTTTTAAAGGGATTTTTAGTACTCAGTCCCAGGTCAGTGTACTTTTTTGGCCCAATTTTGCTTTTACTGGATTATATAAACCAAGAACCACTCCCATGATCCCAGAAATATCTTTTACAAGATTCGTTATCCATTCCTCGAAGTGCTTAGTGGGCGGGGTTAAATATAATATACGTCTACAACTCAATGAAAACCTTAATTTAATGCAGAACTCGATCGAAAAAATGTGGTCTTAAAAACGGGGCGTAATTGTACTAATGCCCCAACTACAGTTTACGTAAAAATCCACGAGAGCATTCACGATTAAGTAAGGTTTAGGTTTTTTTGTTATTGTTGTTAGTATATCAACACTACAGTTTCAATTTTATATTAAATGTGTTTTTAATGACAATGCCACTGCAGTCAGTTCATAATTAGAAAGCAGACACTATTGAGCTTAACTATCTAAAGTAAAAACAAGTGAAAATGTTATAGTCGAACAAGCTCAACCATTTAATACCCTACACCACTTAGCTCTACAAAAATATGCTACAATTAATTTAGTTGTGCCAGGTATTGCCACATAAGTCATTTTGTGGAATATCATTATAATGGGAAAGGGTTCTAAACATAATCCGATCGAGTTCAAATTTGGCACAGTCAATTATCAAGCTAATTCACTAATCTTCATAAAATTTTGTCAAAAAATTTCAACAATTACGATTTTTTGTCATATAAAGACTTGTATTATATAAGGTCCCATATATGGGGAGAGGTTCTAAAAATGCTAATATGCGGCCCATTTTCAATAGAGTTCCTCTTTGGGCTAAGACAGATCTTTATACTAAATTTCATCAAAATATCTTATAAAACGCGACCTGTAGCTTGCGCACATGGACATGAACAGATAGACGGACCGATGAACAGATTTCGATTTTGAATCGATTGGTATAATTAAAGATGCCGTTTAGTAGTTTCAAACATCCGCTCAGACATAATATACTCTTTGCGACAAGTGGTGCAGGGTGTAAGCATGTGTGCGCGTGTGTATTTCCAATTTATTAAAATCAATTATATTAGGAGGACAAAAATATAATAAATTTTCAACGATTAAAACATGTCTGGATAAATGTTTTCTTTCTAAAACACACACACACACCCACACGCACACAATAGAAATTAATTAAGTGCTCGTATAATATAAGAAAGGAACGACAAGACCAGCTTAACCAATTGTTCATTAAAAAAAAATCATCAATTAAAAAAAATATACATTCAGCAAAAAAAAACATCCAAACAACCAAGCTTTGACAATCATGTAAATGCCTAAGAGGAGGAGTAGAGAGACAGTGAGAGTGCCACTGGTGTTGGTGGCAATAACAGAGAAAATAATGAAAAAAGCTGACAGTGTTACATTTATATGAATATTGTTGCACTTGTATATCGTATGGTAAGTGTTTTTAATGTTCCTTCACTGGGTGCGACATGCACGAAATTTATTTAAAAGCTGACTTGAGAGTAAAACCATTTCTGTAACAACTGTATGCTGAGTTGGTGAGCATGTGAGAACAGATTAAAAATAAGTGAAAGAACAGAAAAAAAAAAAAGAAAAAACATAATAAAGGAAATTGAACATGACCTCAAATTTGTTAAGTGGCTAGAGAGTACGGACACATGCCCACATGTACGTACATGCACCATGCATGTAGAACACATTCCGTTGTCATACAATCAATGGTTTATTGTATGGCATGTTGTTGGTGTCGCTTTGTAATGAATGGTTTGAATTTTGTATTATTGATACATTTTTTTATTACACGTTTTCAATTTGTTGCTGGTTGTTGGTGTTGGTGTTGGTGTTGTTGATGTAAGCACAGTTTCAACTAATTGACTTACTTGTCGTACATATTACGCTGTTTGGCATACATGAATAAACTGGCCATGGGATCTGAACCTGCTGATAGTAGAAAAACTAATGGAATTTTTGGTGAACTATCATAAAATGATGCATTCAGATCGAATGGTGGTGGCTCTACAAATGAACGATCCATATTGCGTGTTATGAAACTCTAAAAGAGAGAAAGAGAGGGTGATATTAAAAAAAAAATATTTCATTTTTTATACCCCCTATGTTAAGTGGAGGATATATAAAGTTCATTGTTTCGTTTGTAACACTTAAAAGTAGGCACCAGAGACCTTTTCAAATGCATTAAAATCTATATCGATCTAGACATGTTCGTTGGTATGTCCGTCTGCTGATGGATTGGTCGTAAAATTTTACATATTCAAGTGAAATTTTTATACAATTGCAATGGTTGCTATTTCCTACTAGTTAAAATCATTTAAGAGCCACGCCCAAAATCTACCAATGTCCCTATCAGCCCGAAAAAATTAGCTACTAAGTTGAAAATCTATACATACATTTATGTTGAGGTCTTCCTCATAGATCCCCCAACAATGGGTTAAAAGACACGCCCAAAATTTATAAAAAAAAAAAAAAACGAAAGAATCTCAATTGAAGTCATTATTGATATATATTATATACATTATTAAAGAGGCGTAATGAGGCGTAATGAGGTACTTGCCACGCCCACATTTTGTATATTGTTTTGGAGGGTATTCAAGATTTGGCTTAAGCCCAATTGAGTTTTCTTACTTGTTATTTTTATGACTTAAATGAGCATAAATTCTAAGGCAAAAAAACAAAAAAAAAAGAATCGTTTTTTACTTGAAATTAATTTCCTTAACATGAGTTTTCTTTCACTAATACCATATCAAGTAAGTATTCATTACACGGGTACATACCCTTACGGCTGGTACAATTTTATCCGGTCTCAGGCATTTCAATATTATCAGTTGCAACATCTCATCGGCGCGATCATATGGTGCGGGAACTTTTGCTTCATCCGGTGATGACAAATCATAGAATTTCTGCCATTCACCAATATTTTCCGTAAATTTCTTATAAAAGTTTGTCAAACTGAAAAACCAATAAACCAAAGAAAAAAGAAAGACAGTGAAAGGAAAGAACATTGCATACGAGCATACTGTGTGTGTGAGAATAAATATTGTACATCTCAATAGTTTGCTGGATGATAAAGCATTCTAAAGAAGAAGGAAATATATACCATGCTGGCATACGCACACACATATATACAGACTTTGTATTCCTTGTTTTTTCTTCTCTTTTATGTGTCCTTTTATCATTTAGAGTAAAGTATAATCAGATACTGTTGATTTGACAGTTTTCTTCTGTGAACAATTTATGCGTGTGTGTGTGCGTGTGTGTGAGTATGTGTTGAAAAAAGAAACCAACTAAAAAATACATCTTATGCTTAATATTCAAATAGAATGAACATGTTGTCCTATCACATAACACACAAGGACATCTTTTGTGTGCACAATCTCCATACATACGCTTTCCACTATACTTGTATGGCATTTAATTTCCTCAGTGACATACATTAGCAGATGATGTTATAAAGCATTAGAAGGCAACCAACAAAAACAAAAAATAATAATAAAGAAGAAGAAGTAGAAGAAGAAAAAGAAGAAGTAACAGTAAGAAAAAAGCACAACATCCATACATCATATGATATGAATATATGTATGTATGCAAACAGGATGCGTGTATGTCATGTATGAGCATTCTTATAGAATTATGGATTACATACAATTGAAATTTATGAGTTTGGTTGAAGTAGCAAATATTTATACAAAAGTGTTGCTACGTACTACATAAACAAATCTATTCTTATTTTATACAGGAAATTATTAGTCGAAAAAGATGTTTATTATCATTATTTTTTTCTTAGAAAAAACCAGAAAAAATACATCATTTTAACATCAAGCTCAATATAAATGTAATAGAATTTTGCTGTTGGTTGGAATGGATGACAATGAGATGTTTATAATAGCATGCGATGCAGCAGAGGAGAGATATTATTAGAATTTTGAAAAAATTATGATTAAAATTTTCAAATCAAGTTATTACACTTAACAGGGATGGGTGACATTTAATTGATAGATTATTTAGACTTTTTTGACTTGAAGAACATTTCCTAGAATCCGCTTATGAAGCAAGAGAGTAGAATTATAAAATATGTAGCTGATAATATTCGAAAGCTTAAAATTCATTAAGACTTTATTTATACCCTCCATAGATGGCCGGTATAGTATCATTCCGTTGGCAACAACTTAAAGGAGACATCAGAGATTCTACAAAGTATATATATTTTTGATAGCATCAAAAACTGCGTCGATCTAAACATGTATGTCCACACGTCCGCCTGTACCTGGAATTCTGACAGGCGTAAATTTTGAGATGTTGAGTTGTGAGGCTCGTACGGACACTTTTAGTTTCTGCAAGCAGATTTCTCTTTAAAATAGGAAAAATTAGTCAAGAGGCACGCCCCCTATGAACTTGGACTTGTCATGTAAACTATGTAATATATATGCGTGGCATTATTTACACGGAAGCAATATGATCAACATGCAACAACATGTTCTATATGGCATGGTATTCATATTATTTTGTCCATCCCCGGTAAATCTAATATAAAAACAAATATAACCTAACCATCACCTAAACCTAACCTTACTTAATCTATAGACCCAATCTAAACTCATACTCTACCCATAATTTAAACCTCTGCTAACCTAAGCTTTACTCTATAAATATTTTATTGAAAAAACATTTTCAATAATTAATTTATTGTAGAACTTTGCATAAATTATTATTTTGTCTTATCTGATTATCTGATTATTTTGCCAATTTTTCTCTGTTGCTAGGTTGCAACCTTTAAGTTAATAAGTCATGTTCGTGCATGCAATTCATTATCTGCTGGAATTTAAAATGCCATTTTAGAAATTAATTTTTCGGAATAATACCTTCAAAAAAGAAAAAAAAAAAGCATTAACATTTTCTTGCTTTCATCTCTCTGTATACACGTATACAGATTTGTACGCTGTATAAGTTGGTGAAAGCTGCTTTAACATCAACAACATGCAACAACAAAATTTGCATCGTTGTATGTGTGTATGTATGTATGTGTACAAGAGTGAATATATTACTTTGCTGCTTACCCTTCTAGATTGCTAGCGAGTACAACTTGAGTCCAGGCCTTTTCGGGAAGCCATGCTGCTGCCGGATTAGGTGGCACGCTTTGTAAGCTAACGCCTCCCGTTAAAAAGAACAACAAGTGCATTTTATTTATTTTGCCCTGTGCATTATTGTTGTTGTTTTGTATATTAGTATTTTATAGTCAGCATAGTTAAGGAGATTGCAAGTCCATAAACAACATAGACGACAAGATGAGTAACAAAAACAACAATAGCAGCAACAGTAGTAGTAGCAGGAGCAGCAGCAGCCATCCAGCATAAAGCAGGAGCATATGGTGGAAAGATGGTGAATGAGGTCATTGTTAATAGTATTGGTAATAATGAAAACAATTATGATGATGATCATGATGACGATGATGACAATGGCGATGGTAGCCATGGCAATTTGTACGTTGTAGGAAAAGTTTCATTAAAAGTAAGAAAATTTACAGATAGTGTTAACAAGTGTACACATTAGTGTATATAAATAAATTTATATATATATATATATATATGTATATGTACAAGTATATAAACTTGTACATAGTTTTTGAAAAGGGAAGAAACTAAGTAAAGTATACCAGGCAGGGCAGGAGAGGAGTATTACTAACAGTTGTACAAATTAGATGATTGTTACAATCAAGTGGTTGTTGTTGTTGTTGTTGTAGTCAAACCTTTTTCGAATTATGCGGCTTAAAATTATCAAAATGAAAATTATACATTAAACCGCAACGAAAAAAAACGACTTTTAATAAAAATTACAGTAAAAACATAACAACCCTGGCTTAAATTTTAAATACCCTACACACATATATAGAAATATAGAAAAAGGGCGCTGCATTTATATGATTATGAGCTTCAACAAGATAAGAAAATTTTGTCTAATTTATATGGCAACCCGCGTACGGGAACTGAGAGTGTTTGTACGAAAATGAAACCTAATATTTTAGAATGAGAGATAGTGGTAGTGACCCTAACATATGGACACACGGACGGGTCCATTTACTTTATACAGCACCTCTAATGCTTCCTTTTGAATATTTTAAAAGGAAAAACAAATTTAGTGCACTTTAGTGTTTTTTGTGTAGATGATAAAAAATGTTGAAAAACGAAACATACCCGTGACACTAGTATACCCAAACACATTACCAGCGATATAACCAATTTATCCTTTTCAAATAACGATCTGCATACATTCTGATAAATCGATTTGGTAAAGAATTCATTCAAATTGTTTAAGCGCTCCTTCAAAACATTCGATTTGGGCGCTTTCATTATAGCGTTAACGAATAGATTCAAAAACCACGCCAACGAATATTGATACATCGGATCAATATTGGCCAGTTCACTAATGCAAAAGAATAAAATGGCCGAATGTCGGGCCACGGGAACATAACGTTGACGCGCCTCATCAATTTCAGCCTCTGTCGCCACAGCGATTACTTGCTTCTCTTGAATATCTTCTGATAACACTTTACTGGATGATAATATATTTATAGCGTTCTCATCTTCCAAGACATTGCCCTCAGATGATGATAGAACCTGAAAATGACAAAATTAATAATTTTTCATATTTAATAAATTCATTTAGAAGCGATAGAGTAAATTCCAGTTACTAGTCCAGGTGGTGGTTTACTCAAGCAAAATATGAAAAAAAAAGGAAACCTTAACCAAGAAAACGTTATCACCACAATTTCCAGTTAATTGAATTGTCAAGAACATTTGAAACGGATATATTAGATATTAAATATTAGCTGCAAGGCAAACGAGAAAAATAAATGATTTTTTCTATTTGTACATAAAAAAATTCACTGTAGGTTGGTTTTTAAAGCGAAGAAGCATAAAAGAAAACTGACAACAACAAAATATAGTTTTTTTTTGCTTATAAACTTAAGGGTGTGTATGCGTATGTATACTACACATATTTGGTTTTTGGTTTCTGAACCTTCCGCTCCAAACTAATACCTGTGTTGTGTGGTATTTAAAAATAATTGAGGAGGTAAAAATGTGGTTGCACTTAAATAAAGTCAATTTACCAGGAGTGGATTAAAGGAGAGGGAGGGAGGTAGAGAATTTATGCTTACCTCTAATATTTGTGTTTCAATTGTATATAAATCGTCGCGATTTTTCGCCGATTCAATAATCAATTGTTCTTTCTTTTCTTGTAAATCTGGACGTTCATGCGCCACCACAGTACCCAACAATTGTTCACGTAAACCTTGTTCAGTTATCATAAAATTTATAACAGTTACCTGCATGCGGAAAAAGTGAAAGAAAATATTACAAAAGATTTACTGAAAATGGGCAGGGCCACACGCTACATCTGGATTGACTTATTTTTTTATAATTTAAGTTTTTAACTAAACTTACCATCACCATGATTTCAGGTGAATAGTGCGGATTGCGTAGACATGTAGTTATATATAAACGGAAGTTGTTGTTGTATTCAATCATTTGATCACCACACTTAATAAACTGACCACCCTTATGTTTAATGACATTCTTCTCCAAAATCGGTGTTAAATTGGAGTCCAAGGTTTCACCTTAAATAAAACAACAACAAGACCTTAATAAAGCAACAACTGTACTAAAAACAATATTCAATTATTATGAAAAGAATTTAAGAAGGTTTTAGGGAAGATTGCCTAGAAGAAGGATTAAGAAAAAACATGTAACATGAAACATAATTTGACTTAGGTCATATCTTAAATACCCTCCACATGTACAATGGTGGCCGTGGCAGGTATATGTATATGGTCTTGCAAACGGAATGACAAACTTAGTATACTTACCATTTTATGTGTAGGGTATAAAAACACTTATGGTTAAAGAAAAACAAGCATGAAACCAAACTTTGCACTTAAGTGTCTTAAACTGAATACAGTTGAGTGCAATACAATAAAAATATAGGATAAACCTAGACTGCGGAAGGAGGCCGAACATTAACCAAAAAATGCCACTCCAATAATACACTTCTATTCTCAAACTATACATACATATACATAAAAAAGCCAATAACAATTTATTTGTGTGTTTGCCTAGTAGAATATTATTATACCATATAACGCACATAAAATGGGTAAAGATATAAAAGAAGAAGAGGAGGAAAAGGAAAAGGAAAAGACAAGAAATAGCTGGAGGAATTGAAACAAAACACTTACCAACATTTTCAATTAAAACTGGAGTACCATAAGTTATGCACAATTCGAGCACTTGCATATAATTGGCATCACTTTGTTTAATCACTTTAAGACCATTTTTCTTCTCCATATTTTTTATCCATTTATTGGCTTGTACTATATACAAGAAACGAGATAGCAATTGATACATTTATGACAAAACGTAAGATAATCAAGTTGATGATGATGATGATGAGGATGATGAGAATGATGAGTATGATGGTGATGTTAATGAAAGTATACATACACGCATTTTTTTATGCATGTGTAAAAAGTACATTCATCCATTAAATGCAACATTTATGTGTGTACGGAATATATTGTACAATATACCTTGCGGATCAATCATCAGTGAGTAACGATTCGAATTGCTAACAATGATGGCATTCTCAATGGAGAAATTATCTGATGGTAAACCGGCCAAAGACCAAGCACGTATTTGCATGGGATTACCCAAAGTTGAGGGTAAAGAGAATTTCTCCGAACAGGGTATTTTACGCTGGGCACACACCTCATTCCAATCCTCGAGTATACTGACACGATACTATGGTAACGAAAAATACAATCAAGAAAACAAAAAATTCAATTTACATCAATACACACGTAAATATTTATGAAATGCATTAACAAGCTTTTCATCACACATTTCAGGAAAGAGTTTATTGCATTTATTCCAATTTGTTATGCCCTTCAAGAAGATGTTGTAATTAAATTTGTTAAAATAAGCATTATTGATAAATGTGCTTAAAAATGCACAAAATCAAAGCTTATGTTAATAAATATGCAAATAGAACACAAAAAAAGTACAGTTGACACTTTTTTTTCAAAATTAAATTATTTATATGCAAATAAGCAAATTAAAAATATTTAATGAAACACGTATAAATAAGCAAATGCACACACAAATATGTGTAATTATAATAAATAATATAAAGTATGCAAATAAGCAATTAACAAAAATATGCAGCAACTCAGAAAATTCATTAATATATGTAAAAATAAGTTAAATGGTTAAAATAATAATAATGTATAATAAATAAAACTATATATAAATATATGCAAAATCAAGCCAAAAATATGCAAAAAAAATTATTTTAAATACTATTTATTTTTTTAAAATTTTTTTAAATAAAATCATAAAAATGCTTCAAAACATATATATGCAGATATTATAAAATTATTTTAAAAACGTTTCAAACGAGTTATTTTTCGAATAAAGAATTTCACTGCAACTCTGCCTACGAAATTCTTTATTACAGCCTCTAGCAAATGAAATGTATTCTGTATTGATTTATTTCTGTATATTTACACGCAAAACACAAATTTCCATAACCATACATATGTAAATATGTAGGAAAGTATGTAGGCAGACATGTGGTACACCTGGGTATGTTTTCACTCATTAACAATAACACTATAGCTTTCTTTTTTGCCATAACAGAATAACAGACCATTATACGTATCTGTACTGATATATGTTTTATGCATATTTGTGTGTAATAAAAAGATTTGGTTTCCATTCTCTCTTCTCACACAATTGCATAGTGATCAACTTTAGCAACATCATCAATATCACTAACACTAACATAAGGTATGTAGTAACTGATATCACATGCTATACTGCATACGTGCTGGCATTAACAACTACACCTTTTATATACGTGTATACCCTGCATTTACTATCAGCCACTCACACTATACGCAGGCATTGTTGGCATGAATGAATGACTGGAGTGCACTATTCCAACAATAACAATTCCCTCTACTACCATTTCTCCAAGTGTGTAGCATATGTATGTATGTGTGCATGTTTTCCTATGCAAATATGTGTTCATATACGAAGCTTCAGATGGTATGAGATGCAAATGCGTGACAGTAATTAATTTCAATTTGATTGACAATACAATAGTACGCGCCGGATTATAACGAACAATCGACGATAGACATCCAACAGACAAAACAACAAATGCATATACAAGCATTGTGCATATAGGTAAATAAAAGAAAAACTTCCAAAAAAAAAGAGTAAGAATTTTTTTAACAAAAAAGAAAAAAAATTGCCTGCCAAACCATACGACAGCTTGACAGGCACGTAACAACACCAAAACCCACATCTATTGAACGCGACTTTCACGAATATATCTACCTACACATATATCGCTATGCGGCTTTATTTAGTAAAACTAATTGGCAATCGGGTTACAAAAACATGTGGGTACCATGTTATCCCAGACAGTGAATAGTAAAAAAAACAAAAAACAAAAATGATGTTAAAAAAGAATATAGTGGCTTATATGTACTTACTTCGGTGGGAAAGAAGCCCAAGTAGGCTGTACAACCGCCAGCTAATAGTACATCACCGACTATATTGTGAATGGATTTATGCAGATTATGAGCGGCTTCAGACCAACGTGTCTTTTCACCACCCAAACCGCCCAATAATTTTTCAGCTCTAAAAGAAATAAATGAACCGTCTGGTAGATGAATTAAGAGACATTTTATTTAAAATTCTTGACAAAAAAATTGCCTTCTCCAGTTACGA
The DNA here is from genome assembly GCA_963971445.1 of Ornithomya chloropus. Classification (NCBI taxonomy): domain Eukaryota; kingdom Metazoa; phylum Arthropoda; class Insecta; order Diptera; family Hippoboscidae; genus Ornithomya; species Ornithomya chloropus. The sequence goes on from OZ020532.1 coordinate 5,635,835, forward strand.
ATGTCTAGGATAGCAATGCTTACACTCAGAAGACAATTGAATTCTCTCAAAAACGTTAAATTTTGGGATGTTTTTACTTTAATTTACTATCTGTGTGTACGTCCAGTATTGGATTCCTTATGGTCTCAAATGTAATTCTAATTTCTGTAACTAATAAAATGTTTGGACTATTTACCGATTCAATTTCTTTTCACAGTTGTCGATCTCATCTTCCAAGCCCTTCTTTTGGCGTGACTTTTCCGCAAAGAAATCATTCAACTTTTGTAATTTATCCAAAATCACTTGTAATTCAGCTCGCTTGGCATTCAGTTTTTCCATTTGCGAAGCTAAATCATTTTCCGCTTCAGCTAAGGCTGCTTTTTTAGGCATAACAATGCGAGCGACCTTATCATAAACATCCATCGCTAAAACCCAACGACATAAACCTTCGCAAGCGGTAGAGGCGGATTTGATTTTTTCTGGTACAAAATCTCTGTCGGCTACATATCTAAAAGGAATCATTTTAATAAAATATTTCTCTAAAGAAAACTTTTCATACTTTTCTCGTATCTTTTTAATAATAGCTGCCGGTATATTATCTTTGTCGAAGGTTTTTAAAGATTCCAAAAATTTCATGTCACTTAACATACGCAATGAAGCACCCCAATAATCTTCTATCATGCGGCCAGAGGGATCAGGTTTACGATCCGGTTTAATACCTTTCATAACACAAACAGCTTCTAGAGTTAATTTCACACCATATGGTGGATTTTTCATTGATTTCACCACCACAATATCGGCCGGTTTTAAAGTATTTAAGGCGTCTAAAGCAGCCTCTAAAGCTGGTATAGCTTCAGCCAAATCACTTTCACAATCATCTTTAATAGCTTGAGCAGCAGCAGCCGCCTCATTGGCTGCTGCCTCATCAGCTCCTACAATTTCTTTCTTTTTTTCAGCTTGTGCCGTTTCCCGTTCAATATTAACCATAATACGTTCCGTTTCTTCGGACAGAACTTTCAGTTTCGGCTGTAAATCGTACAAATTGATTTGCATTTCACCCACTTGAGAGGCAGCAAAATCCAACTTCTGTAAACCGGTAGTATAGCTGCAGAAGACATATGTTTTTAGTTGACTTATTTCATAACCGAATAGAATTTATTACCGATCTCTTAAACGTGTTATTTCGTCCAATTTTCTGATGTAAAATGATCTAAAAGCTTTTAACATTTCCAAATACGAGGATGGCGTTACATAATTCCGTCTACTTAGTTCCGTATAACATCTGACAAGTAAGAAATTACATTTGTAGGAAATTTTCTTTAACTAAAGCTAAAGCTTTCCTATTTCTTGTTTTTTTTTTGGCATACGTGTTTTAAAATATTATAAAACTTACTTCTCACTGGCATCTATTACCGATTGATTGAAATGCATCACCACTTGCACCAATTCCTTTTCTAAATCACTCAATACGATTTCTTGTACTTCCTCCAAGCTGTGAACACTCTTCTCACTCTCCATTGATTCGTCAGATTTTTTCGCCTCAGCCTCCTGTGTCTTAGACTCGTCGGTTTCTTGTGTTTGACCCATTTTCATGGAGCTAATAAAATATTCAGCAACACGCTCTAAAGCGTCTACCGGCCAGGGCATATACCTTTTCAATAGTTTTTCCCACAGCGTCACAGAGTTTTAGTTTATTTTAGTTTAAAATTTATTTATGTTTTTTTTATTTTTATTTGTATTTTTTGGTGGAGACAGAACGAGAGGAAATAAGAAATAAATATATGTTAAGACACGTATATACGGTTTATGTGTATGCGATGCTTTCTAAAGAAAATTCCATTCAATGTAATATTTCATAAGTGATTTTATATGTTTTGCTGGGTACTTTTGTGGGCAGAGTCTTGTGGGAAAAAGGTTATAACTATGAGTTTCACTCTCTCTCTCTCTCCCCCTCTCCCTCTGCCTACATAAGGCAGCAGTGAAATTGTGAAAATCGACAGTTTGTTCACAGTCGTTTTGTTAGTTTCAAGTGATTTTAAATAACGTGGTCATGTGGTTACAACCGTTGCCATTTTTCACAATATATACACATACGTGCCTATGGATATGAATGGCAAGGATTTTATCACGGCGCTTATATTTTCTATATTTTTTTATCATAAGTAAAGAAAAAAAAATCACTTTTTGTGGCAAAAAAGTTTTCAAGCTAAACGCATATATTTCAAATATCTTGAGATGAAAAGAAAGGCGACATTATGGTGCGGCTTGTGGCTGTTGTGTATTTTAAATTAAAGAATAACAAAAATAAAATAAAATACATATAAAGAAGTATACATTAAGGCATTAAATATAATACATTTTAAATAAAAATTCTCGTTTCTACGAGGAGCGCTTTAAAATTTCAGCTAAGTGTCTGAAGCATTTGAATGTTTGTAAAATTGAGCTGAAACATTTTGGAGACATTTTAAGAATAAGGACCATGCCCACAAATCATTAAATTGAACTTTGACACAAATATTTATAATTTTTCCAATCAGTAATGAGATGAAAATAAGAAGGTTTGAATAGCACATACACCCACAAATTTCACAACAAATCTTTTTTGGTACACATTAATAGAGGACGCAACCAGATACCTGCCTTAATGTTTGACTTTACTCTTTATCATCCTTAAATTTTTTTATAACAGCAGTTATTGTAGCCTTTATTGTTGTATATCCTTAATACATCCCATACTAATCAGTTTAACAATTTATCTTTATCTCTTTATAGCTCTGATTGAGTTTTCAGCCTCTCTATACATATACATACAAAACACACTGAGTGAAAACGTATTGCTAACCGGAAATCAATTTATTGATGTATTGTGTCATAACTTGAAAGTTTCAACTTCAACTCAACATGATGACAATGACGGTAAGGATTATATTGTAGTTCAACAAAAGCCGGTAATGTTTAAAAGCATATTATACCATAGACTAGCTATAAAGTAAGTAGTTTGTTTTGACAATGTTTCTTGTCCAATTCTTTTTTTTTTTTTTCATTTTTTTATTGGGGTTATTGATGTTGTTGTTTGTGTTACTGTCGGGGTATATTGGCACGTACAGAATAAGAATAACTTTTACCCTTTCTTTTCTTATATTTTATAATATATTTCCGATTTCAGTTTTAGTTCCTTTATTGTATAAGTAAATATGTATTCAACATAAATTTTTTTCTACTCTATGTTTAATGTTCTTAAATTCCGAACTTTAAACAATTATTTGTATCAAATGAAGCACGTTCATCAGTACTTTAATGTTTTTATTATGCCCACCCTCATACGTCTGGAAATAAAACTTTGTGAAAACGTTTACAATGCTCAGAAGGAGGCGTTCGGGATCCCACAAAGTATATATATATATATGTTGGATTAGCATCGAATATTGAAACTTGTGTGTCTGTCCCTTTCTCCGTCTGTCCTTGTGCGGGTGTCTGTTTGTGGAACTTACTGTTCTGGTAGCAAAATCGATTCCAACCTTGGCAGGTGTTAGTTTTCATACCCAGTTGCCCCCTTAAGAAACGCCCAAAATCCAATAAAATCTTAAAAAGCAGTAATTTTTTAGGTGTTCGTCTTATTGTCTACTACTACATAATTAGTTATAAAGTACAGAAGATATATACTCCTTGGGAAGCTTTGATGCTTACATGGCGGGTACTCAAAATTTGACCTTAGTCAAATATAGTTTTTTTTTCATTTGTTTTATATTTATTTTTACAAGACGACTTATTAAATAAAACATACAATAGTTAGAACTATTTTCTTATCCATTTACTTGTACTTTCTTAAGGAATTTTTCATTTGTTTGCGTTTTTTTTTCTTTTTTAATTCATTGCAACATTGAACTATGAAACATTCTTCTATTTACTTAAGTATTAAATGAATGTTTGAAGGAGAAAATGCGAAAATATGTTTGGGAATGATTGTAAATATATATAATAACAATAATAATAATAATAATAGAGGAAAATAAGGGAGCAGTGAGAGGTTGGAGAAGTAAAACTTATAGTTGAATTACGCTTTGTTAGCATTCACGCGTATCCGTATTATTAAGAATACAAAACAGAGAGAAACAAACTTTTTAACATTAAGAACCTTTAGAAGAATTTATGAGTATTTTGAATACCTTACAAATTTATGTAAAAAAGTGGGCATGGCAGGTGCTTTATTATCCTCTTAAACTGACATGTTTGATTTTAAGCTAAGTATAGTTCTTTTGTAAATTGTGAGCGTCTCTGTTATTTGACCGCACCCATTTTTAGCACATCGATACCAAAATTTATCTCTATAGATAGATGTTCTTAGATTGTGGGCGTGGCAATTGACTAATATCAACTAATTTAACTCTAGCAACTTTCACTAAGAAATAGTTAATATCAGCTTAATATGTCAATTTTTATAACAGTCAAACAGACTCGCAAAAAATCATTAGCTGATCAAGAATATATATACTTTGTAGGGTGTTTGGCACCTACTTCACTACTAAACAATTATTATCATTGCATGGACGTACCGACATTTATGGACATTGTTTAGTTTCATTGCAACCTATTGTGGACGTAAGGACATAGATTGACTGAGACTAACACTTAGATGATACAGATTATATTGGTAAGTACATAATGTAATTTTGTAAAAATCTTTTTAAAACAGTTACAAACGTCATAGCAAACTGTACTAAACTCTTGATTCTAAGTAACTGGAGAGAAGACTAAAAACATCTAAAGTATTCCATTTTAGTTATTGTTGAAGCTGTTGTTGGTAATACACTTTAACTGCTTTATACGTAATACGTTGTTATATAAGTATTCATACATATAAACATATTTTTCCATGGATACGATATCATACTTGACAGAGGTAGGAATTTTCCCTTTTTTTTTTTCCTCGCAACAACAATGTTTCAAGTTTATATCTGGTATTGAGTAGAGTGAGAGGTATGAATTGTGTGTAGGAATGTGTGTGAGGCGGTATATATTGTTGCTAATGGCACTTACCAATCAATGGTGCAACAGTTGATCAATGATGGATACATTCGTATGCGCTCCTTGAATGATTCACCGATGGGTGAGAAGGCTAAAGCAACGTGCAATTGTTCACGTACACGTTCTATATAGTATGCATACATTTCACTTGGCAACGGATCAATATTTTTCGCCTACACATACACACACATAGATTTTCTATTATTATTGTAATATTCACGCAAAAAAGATATCAGCAAACATATCCCCCAGCCATAGGCAGAGGTTTATACAATGTATGTACTTTAGTTAGGTACATGCAAAGGATATGCAAAACATCAGGTATGTACATACTTAGTTGTGGTAATTGTTAGATAGATCATAATGCAATAATCAATTGAAAATTTCACATTTTAGAAAATGAACAAAAGCAAAAGTTGATTCGTATACATAAAATCCAACAGATTCGGTTACATTAAGAGTAGATGGTAGATGACAAATGAAGCTAAGTAACCAGTCAGACCAACCAGAAGACAGACTGACAGACAAACATTTTTAAGAATTGTTTAATTAAACGCATTACTTACCAACTGTTTGGCTATGGAGGTCATGTTCTCCATAATGGCAGCTTTATCCTCCAACTGATACAAATTTGGCAAATCACCACAATTTAATATGCCATTAATGTCCTCGATATAAGCTTCATCGGTAGCCTACGTAAAAAATATGCAAAAGTTTATATAAAGTAATAATCTTTCAATGAGATGATAATAAAGACTAATGGGATAGTTGTGATATTAGAAATGTTTACATGTTTTTATAAAAAAAAAAATATTTTCATAATATGTGTACATTGCTGGAAACTTCAGTCCGATTTTAAGTTAAAAGTTTTAACATAGTTTTCTAAATTATTTAGTTTTCAAGTAACTCCACACATTTTCTGCCATTATCCTGAAATTTAAGTTGCATATAGAAGCAATGTTTTTTTTTATAAATTTATTTTGATTAAAACTAATCTGGCAACTAGTTATTAAACTGGAAAATTTTCCAATTTTCTACTAAATATTTGGAGAAAAAAATTTTGTTTACTTTATAATTAGTTTAGTTAGTGAAAATTCTATTCATATATATATACGAGTATATTTTTAATTACAGATATTTTACTAAATAATTGCTGGAAAATGTTTGTTAAAATAATTCTATATGAAACAATTCATGCTATGGCATGCTTAACGCACAGTACGTATGCGTTGAGTGGAGAGTAGAGGATAATGGAGAAAATAACAAGATAACAGGCACTTAACCCTTGTAACTGTTCCAATATTGACAAGGTCTTATTAAGCTACTCCTCCTCTTTCTTCTTCTTCGTCCTATCTTACATGGTAGATTTTCAAATTTCCTGTAGTACATACATATTCTATATATATATATTTTCTTGGGACGTACGTACAAATTAAGCTACTGCTGCTAAGATAAATAATCATAATAACCAGTCAAGCTAGGCCAACAGGGTTTGTTAGTTAATTTCAACACATACTTAATAATGAAAATGCATATATATAGGCTGTACACATAGATGACAATTGTCATGTTCTTATGATACTGTAATGGTACGACTGGCTCTGTGTCTGTCTGTCTGTCTGTCTGTGTTAGATATTTAGACATAGCAACAAACACTCCGTTTACAGTTTATATATACATATATATGCAGTTATGATTTATGATTGTTCGAAACTGAACTGAACTGAACTGTATTGAATATTAATTTCACAACAAATACAAACATTACGCAATGATTTTATGTGTAACACGTTCATATATAATATATTTAGTTATTGAACTAAACTCTCTCAAATCTTACCTAGATTAAAATCTAATTAAATGTGAATGGCTGTATGTGTGGGTTTGAGTAATAGTTTAATTTATATATAATATACACTTTATTTTAATTATTATTATTTACTTTATATCAATATCAATATTTGTTATAATGTTTGATTTATTTTTTTGCAAAATTTTACATTTTTGATTAAAAGCTTTATTGAACTGGTTTTTTTTTCTGTTTTTTATGTTAAGTAACATATTGGAGTCACGGACAATTGGCTTTTGAAGCATACAACATTGATGAAAATATTCAAAATGGCGTCCGGCTGAAAATCACACGCTCTACATGTAATGAATATCAAATCAAAGGTTTTGATGAGAAGAATGTGTTATAAATAAGTGGCCTTATAGTGAATAGACGACATGTCCGACACCTATTGAAAAAGTTATAAGTAAGTAAGCTTTATTTCTAGTCACAATGTACTTAAAATTTAATAATTTATAAATAATTGATGTTATGATGGGGACGACTCCCACACTGTCCCAAAATACCTTATTATGAAGTATTCCATAATTTATATGTTATGGATATCAAATAAAACAGCCTAACGAGTAGAATGTTATAAGTCTAGCGCCTAGACAATAAATTCAATATGGCTTCCCAAAATGTTGAAATAGCAATAGTATATAATATATTGAAATGTTGCCTATTTTTAGCTCAAATGTGATCCTTCACATTGGCTCCTGCCAATTATAAATATGTATCCAACGTTCAACTTTATAGAACGATTTAACTTTCCTAACTTTCCTAACTTTCAACTCTTGTGATTCCTAAATAAATTACCTTTGATTGTGGGCATGGCATTTGGCTAATTTTGCTTAATTTAAACAATCTATTTACAGAAACTACAAACTTTTTTGTTGAGAATAAGAAAAATGTAAATTTTATAATAGTTGTCGTTACGTCCCTTCATACAAACACATTCTAAACTCTTACATAAATTTTAATAATTAACTATTATAACAAACCCGAATACTAAGCAATACTTAAACATTTATAAGTGCTTGTTTTGTTACAATGTTATTATTATTGATTAATATTGCTTTTTATACACTTTCACAGTCGAATTAATTCTAACATGGTATTAATTTGGTTAAAATGTTTTCAATGTTTACCTGTAACTTACAATAACCTAAACTTAAAACCTAATTATAGAAATAAATTTACACCTTTCTACATTTGTATAAATGTACGAAAGAACGTTTAGGCTACCGGACAGCATTCTATAAACAATTATATATTAGAGCAGAAGCAGAAGAGATGAGGGACTCATATAATATTAATTCTAACTCTGTGTGTGCATTAGTAATTAATTATAGTTTCAATTTAGACCAAATTTCAAATACTGAATTGTGTGTGTGTGTGTGTGTGTGCATGTGTGTGCTAGCTTTTATAAGGTACATTTATATGTATTGTGAGTATTTCGTTTATTAAAATCATTTCAAAATAATGTTATTGTACGTGTGCATTGAGCCAAACGGAGAATGGAGAGAGATGTATGTGGAAATTTGGAAAGTTTAGGTTATAAATTTCTGTCAATAATTATTTATTGTGGATTTGTTGCTGTTACTGTTGCTGTTCCTGGTGCTGCCAATAAACAAGCTTATGGTTTATCATTCGATATATGCATAAATGTACCAAATTAATTACCATTACCCAGCCATAAGTAACAACAACAATAACATCAATAACAACAACAACTAATCAACATGTGCTTATTTACCCGTGCACCAAACATGTAAGCATGCACATGCACATTAAATGAATGCTTGTTGTTAGTAAACATTTTCGTATATTTTATAATAATAATGATAAATTTCTTCTTTTACTAAATTTGTGCGATATGAGTGTTAATCTAGAATTTATGCATAATCTACTATGACATACTAAACACATAAGCATTTAAATATTTAAATTATTATTCCATGTTATAAAATTTCGATAGACAACTTGTTTGTTTTGTAATTGAGTGGCAATAAATTTTATCTGAAATTTTATCTATGCTTTAAAGTTTTCATCAATAGCTGCAAAACGTAAACGAATTCAAATTCAAATTCGATTAATTGATGATTAATTAAAATTAATTATATCCATTTTGTGAAGAGAAGATATTTAGATATATAGCTGTATATATAAAACTTAGATAAATGAAAAAGTTTTAAACAAATTCAAGAAAGTTAGTTTTCACCATTTGTTTGTCTATCTGGTAAAAGTTTTAAGAGATTGTTTTATTTTCTAGTTTATTTATATGCTGCCTACAATTAATGGGGATAATGCTAAGTTTGCTGTTTTGTTTGCATTATCTAGACACTTTACAAAGTATATAAATCCTTGATGGGCTTTAACATTTGAATCATTTTAGCTATTGCCGTCCGTACGTCCGTTTGTTTTTGGCATTCTCACGATCATAAATTTGAAGATTTTCAGCTGAACACACATTTGTAGTGTTTTTGTGCACCAGTTATTTTTTAAATTAAATGAAATCACTTTAAAGCCACGCCCATAGGAAGACAAAAAACTATCTATTAGCCACAAAAATTGAGCCAAGAAGATAAAATTCGATACAAACTAAGCTTTTCCATTGGTGTTCAGAAAATTGGCGATAAAAGACCACTTTTTGAACTCCCTTTTCACCGGGGCCTTGCGTTTACCGAGCCAACCAAAATGTAGGGTATTAAATGGTCGGACTTGACCTAATATAACATTTTTGCTTGTTACTCGTTTTATTTTTTAAACTCACCTGTGAATCGGAAAATAAAAACACGGTATGGTTTAAATTGAATCCCGCCATCATTAAGATCTTCTTCAAATCATCACGCCAATCGGTTATAGTGTAAGTTTTTGTTACTTGAACGGTCATCAAGCGGCAATCGGCTATATGGGCAGCTAAGCGACATGAACTGCGGCGTCCCGAACCACCCATACCCACCATTAAAATATTACCGCGCGGCATTTGCAAAACCCGCGATACCCTACAAACACAAATGCCCACAAATGAAAGCAAGAAAGGACACTTTATGCATGTATTTATTATACCGGGATATATGTTCAATAGCGAAACGAAACAACACCAGATCCATGGGGGTATTGGAGAAGGCATTGTAGTCCTTTAAATAATAATGCATTAATTTTTCCAATTTCTTATAATTATCCACTTCATCATAAATTTTCGGTTCGGCGTCCGGGTCAATGTAATTGCCATAAAATAAATTCCGCAAATCATTATCAGTAACCTTGCCGCCAGGATTCTCCATACGTTCCATAAATGCTGATTCAATGCCGAAACGTAAATTCGTTTTACAAGCGTACGTCACCATTTCCAACAATTGATCACGATCTCTTTCATCAATTAAGCTAATGAAGAATAAAAGAGAAAAGAAGAAAAAACAAGAATCATTTAAAAAATGAAATGAAAGAGATTTTTTTATTTTTTTTTTATTTTTTCGGTTTTAACACAACTGCCGGGTGAACGCCTCAAAGTAAATATATCACTCTATTTAACAGGTTTTTTTTTCTTTATTTGTTTTTAACATGCCTCACAATTGAGGCCAATGCATATATGTATGTATAATATACACAAACAGTTATTAATGCATCGACATATGTAAAGTTAAAAGCTTTTGTTGTTAACTGATTTTTATTATTACCTGCACTGAACTGTTGTGGGCTGGCCCTTACATATGCATGTGTATGATTAAAAAGGAAAATATAATGTATTAAAAAAAAAAAAAAAAGAAAAGGAAAATAAATATAAACATAAAATGGGAATATTTTATTCGTTGATTACCATCAACGGGTGGGAGTACACACTGCACTGTATGCTCTGAGCTTTACGACAATTTAATACCTCAATTATGTAACAACAATTAAAAACTGAAAATAATAACTTGCTTTATCTACAGTTAACCATAAAAAAACAACAACAACAACAGCAACAACAATAATAACATATATAATAGCGAACAACGTTAAAAGCTGTCCAGGTAGTAAAAATAAGAATAAAACTGTTCAATGGATTGCATAAGCAACAATAACAAAATAAATCCACAAACAGTAGTGAATTTAATCACAAACACTATCACGAACAACATGTTGGTAGAAGCTGGCAACACCAACCAAAAACAAAAAAAAAAAAACTAAATTTAGTTTAAAACAAATCTTAAATACCCTTTATGATTATAAAAACAATAGGGGGCGTGGCAGATGCTTAAATACCCTCTTTTATAATAGCTGTAAAATCGATCTTATCTTATAAAACGGATTTAGCACAAAATCATTTTTATTGTGTAAATTGTGGGTGTAATCCCGTCCATTTTTGCCACATAATTTATTTGTTAAAAATTTCAACTTTTTAGCTCAATTTTTGTGACTGATAAGTAGATTTTTGCCCACTATGCGTGTGGCTCTCAATTTATATAATAATCATAGGGCATAAATTCGAAATATTTGTATAAAATTTCAGCTCAATATCTTAAAATGTATGACAGTGTTTGGGGACGTATCTGCTCTATCTACTTTTACTACCTCTATGATTCATTAAGGGGCAAATCTTAACCTTTTTGGTGATTATGGGCGTGGCACTTGATCAAATTTGTATCTAAGGAAAACTAATTGTATAAACGAATAGCTAAAGAGAGGAGATTTGGTTTAGGCTAAATCTTAAATATTCTCCGCAATATGGGTGTGGCAGACCCCTAATTACTAATAGTTAATAATGTTTGTAATCCATATCATCTTTAGAGCTGCATTTTATACCAAAAATGTTCTTTTTCATTAAGGGTGTATCTGTTAACTGACCATGCCCATTTATGGTAAATCGAAAAAATGGGTATTTATAAATGAATGGTATTATATCAACTTTATAGCTTAATTTTTGTGGCAGTTAAGTACTTTTTTTTAGGTTGTAAGCGTGGCTGTTAACAGATTTTACTCAATTTAATGTAGTAATCTATATTTAGAAAGAGGAAATATCTGTACAGCTCAAAATCTAAAAAATTTGCGACCGTATGTCCTTCCGTATATCCTTAAAAACCTTAAGAAGGATATACGGAAGGACATTGTTAAATGGTTATAGATTTCGATAATGATCAGGAATTTCTAAAGACTCTGACATTTATTTGTGTGTAGCAAATGGAATAACAAACTTGGTATACTTTCCATTATATGTGGAGGTTGTAAAAAGCGGAAATTATAGCCATTGCCTGTTTTTCATTGACCATAAACATATAAACCAGCCCATTTTTCCTCTTTATTGTATATCATCATACACGTACATAAGAGAATAAGGTACAACATATAGATATGGTGGACAGTTATACATACCGGTCATAAAAAACTCGATATATTTCATGAGCCCAGAGACGGCCTAATTTTTCAGGTTCATGTAAACGTTTTGGTGGCACCATAACAATACCCTGGAATACACGAGTTATGTCACGTAACGAGAACGTATAATGGGATTTAGCTGGTGTAGGTAGAAAGATTCTCATAGCTGAACGATACACGCTCACCATGGCCTCCGCTAAACCCTGCAAATAAATCCAAATACAATAAATAGAATAATCAAAAGAAATGTTGTATAGTTTTTGAAATTTCGAATATAGAGTCGAAACATCTATCTGTGCTCTTTTTTTGAATAATTTTTTACAATCAAATCAAATTTAAACTTTAAACTAATTTTCTGGAAAAAATAAAATGAAATAATAAAATAATATATAAATGTTATAGACAGCTTTGTGGTCACTCAACCCTATCAATTTTCTTATCACTCTTATTGAAGAAGAAAAAAAATATATAAAAAAGTCAAAAACTTTTAACCATAAGATATATTGCAGCACAAAAACCAAAAAAAAAAACAAAACATCGAAATGCAATAAAACTAAAAAATTGAAGATAATTTTCCTTGTTTCTTTTACCATAAAGAAAATGTTGGTAGAAAGATAACAAACACAACCTGCATACAGATGTTGAGGAAGAGAGGTCACAAGCAATAGTAACCACTATGTAAGTTTATAAATGTGTGTGTGTGTGTTAAATAAGGAATAAAAGATAACAAAGTCTGTTGCAATAAATGAACAATGAAATGAGAAATACTTGACATTTCAAATTGAGTTATAAAATGCACACAGAATTCTCATTTTTATTATATTCAACGTTTTGTACTCTACGATATATCCCACATAACACTCATACGCCATGTGGTGCAAAGAAAACATAAACACAAAAATTATACGTGTGTATGTGTGTATATTTATGCTATAGTAATTTTTGTTAAAAATAAAAAACCACACACACCACCACCACCAACAACAACAACAACAACACCTACATATAATAGTTAGTAATAAATATAGAAGCTGTAAAAGATTATTACACATACATGCACATAATAATCACACAAACTCTAACGATTATATGCGATTTGTTCACACAGTTATATAACAAGTCCAAGAGTTGAATGAAACCTTTTATACGTTTATGTTTATGCAACAGTATTGTACATACCCGTGATAGTAAGGCTACCTTTTCGGTATAGCCTTTGGAGAAATGCCAATCACCGATAGCCGTAAATATTTTGATAATGGTAGAATCCTCAAATGAGTCAACGGCCACCACAAATGTATGACGATACAAACGTGGAAATATAAAATTACTACCACCTGGCATCCCCATTGCACCCATAAATGTCTGAAATAAATAAAGAAAAAAAGATTAATGACAAAGCCGTCTATATATGAAACGAGAGAGAGTGGGAGAGAAATAGTTTTTTTTGTTTTTTGTAAGCATGGTGTCTTAATAATGCCATAAAATATTTATATAAAAGTTGGCTTCTCCGTATATATATGCAATATCCAGAAAGAAGCGGCAAAGGCCTTATAAAGTTTATATATTCTTGATAAGCATTACAACTGAATCGATTTAAACATGTCTGTCCGTATGTCCGCCTATTGTTTTTACTTTTACGACCGTAAACTTTGCCATAGAAAGCTGAAATTTTGTACATTCGTTGCTTATGAGCCATGCCCACAACTCATAAAAATCTAAAAAATTTCCACAAAAAAGTGACCTATAAAATGTAAAGCTTTTACTTAAAGTAAAGCCACCCATCAATGTAAAAAAACGTGGGTGTGATGGGCGTGTAAGAGATAAGCCCTCAATTTAGAGAAAACTTTATTTATTATAGAAATGTAATCAGGTAAATACCACGCCCTCTGCATGTGTTATTTTCAATTTTTTTTCCTTTTATTTTTCATAAATTTTATGAATTGTTCATTATTTTTTTTTCACAATTTAATTCTTTCCACCGCGCATCCGTTCCGAAAGTTGCTTACACGTCTGTTTCCATTTTCATTGAATATTGTTTGTGTTTAAAAGTCGTTAAAAAGTTTTTTTGTTTTTGTTTTTTCTGTTATTGTTGTTATTTAGTTATTGATACCGTTTTATTCATTTTAATAGTATTTTTTCAATTTTCATTTTATACATTTTTTTCCCATTATAAATATTTTTGCATAGTAAAGGTAAAAGTTTTTTAATATGTGGGCATCTGTTGAAAAAAATAATACATTTGCTCTTATATAGAAGCGTGTGTGTACGTACGTTGATATATATCACGAGAATAAATGGTAAAGTAAAATAAAGTCAAAAGTTTTCGTAAAGAGCATGATTTTGAATTAACAGCCGGAGGATAATAATAAAGTTGGTAAAGTGAGTGAAGATTTTTTCATTTTATACACTACACCAATTGTGGTAAAGGGTATATTAAGTATGTTCGGATGTTTGTAACTTTTAACCATCTCCGTCTGCTGTCCATGCCCAATTAAGCACAAGCTACAAGTCGCATTTTTTGACTTATTTCCATGAAACCTAAAACAAGAATATGTATTAATTCAAAGAGAAACTTTCTTGAAAATGGGCCAAATCGGACTATATTTAGAAGCCCTCCCCGTATTATGGAGATCCTAATTTACCAAGTCACTATGCTTAATATTTTTAGATAAGAATTGGTAAAGAATTGTCAGTTGGCTTAATATTTGACTGTGTCAAATGTGGATTAGATCACACTATTTTTAGAACCCCTTTCCATATAATTATATTTCACGAAGTAACTTATATGGCAGAGCCTCCCATTTACTGACACAACTAAACTAATTGTAGCATAATTTAAGGTATTAAATGGTCGGGCCTAACCAACTATAAATTTTTCACTTGTTTTTGTTTTTACCCTAAAGTTGTTTATAAGACAGCTTACAAGTTTGTACTTGGATGTGTATGTACTCGCACTTTTCGTCATTACTTTACCTACCATGTCGACCAATTCGATTTTTGTAGTATCCATTAAATCTGACCAGTATCCATGATCTAACCACTGACGTAACAGTTCAAGTGGCGGTTGTGAACCATAAGTATCTTTACTGGGCATTGCTACATCATCACAAAATATTATACACTGTCAATGGCAAATTCCATTCCATTCCGCCAGCCAGCATCATTAGTAACACAGCAGTGATTACCACCAGCATCATTAACATCATTATTATCAGCGTATAATACGGTAAAGATGCGTGATGTTATGAAAGGAATGCAGAGGGGAAAAAAGGAAACAAAAACAAGGTATTAAACAATAACCAATAACCAAGCAAATACCTTGATTGAATATTTAACAAACACAACCACGCAGTGTTAAGCATTTAAGTTAAATATCGAATATTATTTAACAGTATTGTAGTGTCCAATACCAGTGGAAGTACAGACACTTCTACGTGTAACATTTACACTTCATTTTTTCACACAAAGTTCTTTCAGCTCTAAGAGCTTTTGATAATTTTATTAAATATTACACTCATGCAAATATTTTACGAAGAAGGTTTGCATTCCAATTGAATAGCAACAAATCAAGCAGTTTCTTTACCATGATTCGCATTTCATTTACAGAAAATTAATTGAAAATTAAAAACACACCTTTTTACCCAACGGTGGTCCAAAGACACCCTTCCGCCTTCTGTCCAATTTAGACATTACCGTATCCTGCACTAATTGAGCACTGGTACGGGCCGAGAAATTTATAATATTCACCATGTTGGATTGTTTGGGTAAAGCTATAAGATTACTGGTGACAATGGCACTTTTGCCCGTACCCGTTGGTCCGATCACCAACATCGGATACGATCTGTTAACACAAAAGTCCTGCCAATACGTTATATAACCGGACTCATTAGTTGGCACAATCAATTCACTTAGCTGAGCATCTTCGGGAAAGTTAATAATGGCGGCAGTCGGATCATCACCCGATTTTTGCCAAGTCCACCAATTTTCAGCTTCATCGAAACGATAATCCATGAAACTTAACTTTTCGGGAAACATTTGACCGCGATTTAATGTAAAATATTTGGGACGCGGATAACTTTCATTAGCTCCATATAATATTTTACGGATTAAGGCATCGAAACGTTTAATACCCTTCACTAAAAATCACATGAAAAGATTTTCGTAAAAATATGTTGAAAAATATAGAAGAAAACGCAATTTTACCCATTAAGTGAGAACAGTAGGCCCAGGCATAGCAGAATAGAAACATTTGCTGGAACCATGTTTGATTGAAAACTTTATGTTTATCCAAGAAATGGAAAAAGAACTTGGAAAACATCTACAGAAACCATTCAATAAAAGAAACATTTATCAAAGAATCAATAAATGGCACTCAACTTACGTGATATTGATAAATTGGAGAACACTCCACCATTTTCTTACATTCGGGTAAAATATCTAAAGCAGCCGGCACCAACCAATCGACCATTTCCTCAAACAAATTCATATAAATCTCATTTAAGCCGACCTGATTAACTAGAATGTTTGTGAAACTTTTATGAAATGAACGCCAGCCCAATTGTGATGGTTCCATATAAATCATGCCGCAACGTGATACGGTAGCTGGTGAAGCCTGCTCCAAATCGGCTGGTTCAAACATCATATTCATTAATTTAGTCATGGTGATAATTTCACCCGACATTAAGCACAATTTCTTGTTATCATCCAAAACAGTATTCAAGTTTTCAATCCAAACAGCATCAACGGGGCCATCAAAGAATATCCAATAACGTTCACGGGAAGAGCCGCAAGCAAATTCACGAAATGTTTTGGCCAACACACCATCGTACCATTCGTGAGAGATGGGATCAAAGCGACCATACAATTGGCCCATTGTTATAGCCTTTGGATTAATGATGCGATAATTTACGGGATATTCTTTAAGGGTGGCCTCCTTATCCAAATTAACGCAGCGTAAACAGTGGGATAAAACCTTAAGTTTAAAAGTAAAAGTAATCGATAGTTATTGCTTAAATAGAAATAATCTCTAATATAACCTGCCAAGCTGTAGTTTTTCCACCCATCGGTGCACCAACAACCATTAGCCCATGACGCACTAATAACATTTCATAGATTTGTAAAATTTTCTCCACAAACCATGGGGTAGCTTGTAAGTTTCTTTCTTCCAATATAACATCCAACCATTTCATAATATCTTCACGCGAAGGCTATAAAGAGGACTCCATTACTACTAACTAAATATTTGATAGTAATTCCTTTTATTCGTACCATCGGTAAATCAGTGCCTGGGAAGAGATCTGTATATATGCCGATGAAGAGAGAAACGTCTTGTTCCAAAAATTTGGGTAAATTTACATCCACTATAGCACGTAAAACGATTTGAGCTTCCGGCAAATGACTATACATGCGGCGCAATGAAGCAGACGCCAATAGTACAGATTTGACAGCTCGCATACCTTAACAAACAAAATATTGTTTAATATGAATATAAGAGAAGCTAATAGTGGAGTAGACGGATCAAGAAACCGACAGTCAGTCTCAGTTGTAGAAGGAAACGTTTAAATAGGCTGAAAAGACTAATAAAGAAGCTCAAAGGAGAGTGCAGAAAACTGCTAGAGAGTCCAAGGGTTAACTTACAAAGATACTAAGAGTGACGACTAATTCAAAAATTGAGTTCAGCGATTCGCTTCGGAACTCTGAAAAAAATTGTCGACTATAGCTTAAGCAGTCATTGATGGTTTATAAGTGTAAAATTAATTTTCTCATCATTAAAAATTAAATAAACATAATTTACAGCAAAGCATAGCAGTAAATAATGAGGCAGCCATTCACTACTTACCATAATCGTAGTGAGATTGTGATGACAATTGTTCGGAACATAATTTATATGCTTGAACGATTTTTTGCGCCAAGTGACGAGCCTCATCGAAGCCATTCGAATATAAAGTGATTTCACCAATCATTGCATAATCGGGCACCATCATGGCCACCGTGCGAAACAATACTTTCAAATTATCCGGCAGTTCGGTACGGCCAGCATAACTGTATGTATAAACAATTCAATTGAATTTTATTACACGGTTATTATCGGTTATATTATTTGCTTAATAAGATGTTTAAACATAGATAAGGAGAAAAAATTGAAGAGTGCTCGAAAGATAAATAGGAAGGAGAAAAACAATTACTTTTGCCCAGCTTAACTATTCAAATATTTATTGGATGGATTTGTTTCTTTTTTTTGGTTTTTTTGTGTATGATTCTCATCTGCTACTCTGTTGGTTAGTTGTCTGTGGGTTTTGTTTTGTTATTTGTAAAAAAAATTGTTATCTACGAGTATTGTTGTTTATACGGTTTCATTCAAAGACAAAGTGTCATGCAATACAGTTATGTTGGTACACCATCTAAACTCAAATAAAATAACTAAAAAAAACGAGTGAGACACTGAAAAAGATAGAGTGTGAAGCAAGCAAAAACTAGATACAAAAAAAATATTGCAGCCATAAATTTCTTGTAGCCGTAACCATATGCATACAAATGCCAAAGCATGTTTCTTTGGTCCATATAAAACTTCAATATCTACGCGTAGAAGAGCCAACACATTAGCTTGTCTATATATACGGAGAAGAATTCATTCATTCAGTCGTTCATTTGTGCTGCTATTGTCAGGGAAAATAGAAAAATTTGGTTAAATCAACCAGAAAACAATAATAACCAGGAATAGCAATGCCAGCGGGACACAACTCTATCACGTATACGGACCATCCTACATAAACATATCACTGAATATATAATACACGGTATGGAGTTATTAAAATTTTCACTAAGCTACTGTTTATATATTGATAGGATTCCGGGCAATGCTCTCTCCACTCCTATCTATCTGTGTTCAGGGTTTATATAGAAGGCCATCAGTAAATCAACACATAACTCTATAACTTGTCTGTACAATATAAAATTGATTAGTTCGAACACTTGAGTTTCGCATAAAATTCTTGTTTGGATTTGATGTATATGCTTCCAGCTACCAGCTACACATGTTGCCCCCATGTATTTGGGGTACACAAGTTTAACACTTTTTTAAATAAATTTAACTTTCTGTAACATTTGGAACGGGAAAGGAAGCCTTAGATAGGAGGGTTGGTTTAAAATTTAGTAGAATACGTTCGGGCTGTTCTTTGTCAAAGAAAGTAATGTGGTTAAGAAAGCTTTTTGGAAGTAGCCCGTTGAATCTTGAACTACCCTCGTACATTGAAATGCTTAGCCAGCTAAAGAAGAGTTTAGTCAAGGTATATAAATTATCATCTGTATTATTAATTATTGCCTAAGAGAGTAATTATATGTTTAGACAAATCATGCGTTTCTTTACTAATTTAACAATCGGTTTAATTATCTTTCTAAAATGTAATGAGCGTAAAAGGACTTCTTGTTGAAAATGCCTTTTCTTTTCAAATAATGAACAATTCATTCTCATATATACCGAAATCTATAGTTGGTTAAAAAGTGCAGCATGTGATTACACTTCATCTCATCTTAGTCCTATCGTTAGGTTTTATACTTTTACAATCGAAATGCATGCATTTGCAAAATGGAAACGATAGAAACAACATTTAGAGCGAAAAACAAGTAGCGTAACAATACATGCCGAGCTGAGCACAAGAAAGAAAATAATGCAAAAATAATGGAATGGAATGTTTACCATAACACAAAACAGACACATCCCGCTAAATAACATTTGGAATGTACTGTACTTTTAATGCAAAATCAATATGGCGATATTGAAAAACATAAAAAAAACATATAATTCTTTATAGCATAGTTTTAGACTGAGATAAATTAAATGAATTTCCAAAGTGTGCTTAAAGGCTCGCTTTTAAATTGATTTATTCACTTATCAACCATTCGGTTATAAACTATTCTCAATGATTCATTAGCTGGAAGGGAGCGGTTTAGTTTAAGAATATTTAATGTCTTTTTAAAAGATCCCTAACGTTCGTTTTTAAGAGTGCTAGTTTTATGCCGAACTTAGTATAACTTCCTTAGAAATGAAAAGGATATAAAAATTGGTAACGATTAGAAGAGACAGAGAATGAGAGTAAAAGAAGACAAGAATTCAAAGTAAAAGCATTTAATGGGCACAAATATGTGCTCAGAAACGTTGCGAACAAGCAACAAAATATGTGAGAAAAAAATAAGTAAAAGTTATTCATTTAAGAGCGACTACAAAATACATTTGAGACCCTACACAATAGAGTGTTGACTCTTAAGTAACTGGAACCAGGTATATAGGATTTATAAGTGGTCCCGTCCTTCAGACCATAAAATTCTTAACTATTTCATATATTTATGCTGTGAGAAACCTTGTATTATGCCTTCGCAGTGATGGTCCTTCAATCTTGAACTCAAAATGGCAAACAATTTATAAAATATTTAATTGATTTTAAATTTAAACCTAATATAAATGAATATCCTCCTGTTTAAGATGTAGCTAAATATTATAAAAAAATTGCTAACAAGAATGTATAACAAAAAAAAGAAAAAAAGACAAAAATAAACAAAATTCTCCTTTTTTTTAGCATTGTTTGCGTTAACCGCTAACAATGCCAGCCAAACCAAATAGTTAGTGGAAGCAACAACCGGAAAAGAATCTTGTATACAAGTGTACACAATTGCTGCGTCAACAGAAAGTCTAAATAGGAAATAATACACATATGGAAGAACCCGTAGTTCCCAACACACAATTGCAAACAAAGACGCAAACAACATAAAAAATTGCATACAAAAAATCCTTTAATACAAACTAAACCAAGTAGAATGAGTAGATAGAAAATGTTAAAAGGCGGGTGTCATGTGTTTGTGCATGGGGTCTACTTACCCAGGATTCATGGTAATGAATACTGAACATGTGGGATCTAAACGGAGCATGGTATCCTCAAAGAAGAATCTCACCACCTTGCGGCCAATGGCACGCTGTATGGTTAATATTTGCTGGGCGACCACAGACAATACCTCCAGTTCAATACGATTGAATTCATCGAAACAAGCCCAGGCGCCAGATTGTGCTAGACCCTAAAAAAAAATAAACGTAAGCGATAAAGACAAAGAACGCATAACAACAGCGAAGAACGCGAACTATAAAATACAAGTGAACTGTTGTTGTACAAACAAGCGACACAACAATAAAAATTCAATGTATTGCTTTAGAAAATGTCTCTTATATGTTCAGCACATACATACATACAAATCCATTTGTATATAAATAGATTTTTTATAAAGTATTTGCCTATAGTGGGGAGGCTCATAAAGACTTTGTTTATAGGGAAAAATTATTGTAAAAGGAAAAAGAAATATTCTGTGCAGTGTCACTTATGTTACCATTTTATTACATGGTAAAAAATTCTTATACAAAAAAGTTTACTAAATTATATAAATCGTCTTGATCGATGTCATATATAAAAATTAGAGCCTCCATATAAGGTGAAAAAGGCGTCACGGTCCCTACTACTACATTCTTAATAAGTTTTAAAACAATAAGCGATCTAGCCATGTATGTCCATTAAAGTGTTTTCCTGTGGGAGCGCTCAAGACCATATATATGTATTCCATATAAGTTCCAAGTTCCACAAACCTTACATTAGTCTTTTGGGGCATTGCTACTTTCCTCTTAATATATTTTTTACACAATTTTTTAGAGTGTAGCATACACTTAAATTTTTTTAAATGTACAATACACATATATATACATTTTGCCATATACGAGTAGTTGTATGTACAGTTAAGGGTTGCTTTCTGTTCATATATGCTCCCTCCTTAATACTCACACTCCCACATTTTATATTACAAAATATAAGATTGTTCTTTGTGGTTGTTATTGTTGTTAATATATGCCAGATATATAGAAATATAGAAAATCAGATCGAATTTATGTTTATAGCTTGCATTCACCCAACAATTGTTTGTATAGTCAGTCAGTCAGTCTTACTTAGAGTCAACTTAATGCAGCACAAACACTCACACTTCCTTTTGAGTCAAATTTTTATGCAAAAAGATGCAATTTTTTTTCATTGTCATTGTTGTTGTTGTTGTTATTATTGTTGTTTATATGCTTAAAGATTTTTGTTTGTTTGTATTTTTATACCAACCATATAAGAGGGTGTATACAAAGTTGTCATTCCGTTTGCAACACCCAGAAGGAGGCGTCAAAGACATTTGTGTCCGTGTGTCTGTCTATTTTGTAATTTTAAGATATTGAGCTAAAATGTTATGAAGACACTTTTAATTTCTGCATGCTAATCGCTCTTTAAATTGAATAAATTGAAAGAAATAAAAAAGCCACGCCTACAATTGACAAAAATTTACTTATCTACCACAAAAATTAAGCTATTAAGTTGAAATTTGCTACACGTATCTATAATTATTCCATCCATCGATGTGCGTAAAATGGGCGTGGTCGGATAACAGACACGTCCACAATTTACAAAAAACCACACTCAGCACAAAACAACTTGTAAGCGACTCGACTTTGAAGGCGTAATCATATACCTGGCACCATCACCGTTGGTGCGTATGTGTGGAGGGTATATAAGATTTGGCTTAAGCCAAATTTAGTTTTCTTACTTGTTTTTTTCTTTACCTTTTACAATACTGTTTACACAACTTTTTGTACTTTTGGGATGTATGTGCGTATACAACTTTTTTTTTTAAAAATCCTATCAGTGGTTGCGTCTTTCTTTTTGTTATTTTTCTATTCATGCATTTAGAAAGCTTTGAAACATGTGTTTTCTATAGTTCAGCGAATTTTATAACTAAATTGCACTATTTTCTGCGAAAAATTTATAAACAAAATAAAAAAAAACTTTATTTTTAGATAAAAATTTCTTTAAAACATTTTCTTTTAACTTGATTATGTTTAAGAGGAAATTTTAAATTGATTAAATTTAGCAAAGAATAAAATTATAAGACAATATTTAAACAAGTAAGTAAAGTAAGGTTTAAGCCAAACTATGTATGCACTACAATTGGATTATCGTAAATAAAGGGCGTGTCTTCTTCTGGGTGTTGCAAATGCAATGACAAACTTAGTAGGTGCTCTTTTATCTTATAAATACCTTGAAAAATTTCCCCAAAGCTTTATAATCCAAGCCATCAGAACAATTGAAGACTACACACTTCTTGGCCACCGCTTTAGCTAAATCTTTAGTCGTTTCAGTTTTACCAGTACCGGCCGGTCCTTCTGGTGCACCACCCAAACATAACTTTAAAGCACCCATAAGAGTCCTCATAAAATATATAAAAATTGGAATAAAATTTCACTAAAAGAATCAAACAGTTACCTGTAGCATCGATCTGTTAGAGGGGTAACAACCAAGCGAGGTGTATTACCTAAATATTCCATACCGTACTTAACATCCGTTACCACCATACTAACATAAACCCATTCGTCTTTTTCTAAAAAGTAAAAATTATACCAAGAAAGCGTTAGTTTACATCAGTCTAGATCGTATAATACTTTACAACTACAACTTGATTACTCTTCAAATATTGCAAGATAAAATGTAGAGATAGGTGAACATACTTTCCGTGGCTCGCCAATAGTAACGTAATTGAGCTATCCAATCAAATTCTTGAGCGCTGGCAACATTCATGTCCACCAAGTACTTGACAACGTCCCTCGCTATTGAAATAATAAAAAAATTGAAACTTCAAATGATCGAATGATCTAATTTTCAATAATGTTGTCTCTCTTACCATGAACATCCAAGACAATCAATGCTTCTACGGTAATGCGGGTATTACTAGCCAGATCGGTACGTACTAATTTAACCAAATCACTAATTTGATCATTGCACTTCTCCAGATAGTCGGGCACCTCTTTTAATTCAAACGCTTCTTCTACCTGTTTTTAGTTAATATAAAACAGTTTATAAAACACTTGTAAACTCTCTTTACGTCAAGGGTCATTTATCAAATCATTTGTACCTCATAAGTCCAAGCCATGCACGATATACCTAAAACCACTTGCCCTGGCCAAGTGGTAACCCAGTTTAAACGTTCCACCATGAAATAATCTTCCCAGGCAAATTTCATTTGTTCCTTAACACTTTCCAACATTATACTTTCCACTTCTTTTAACCAGATTTCCACCAAACCCTATTATTTTATAATACTTGAACAACGATTTTCATGAAATTATTTCAAAATTATTTACATTGGCTGCTTGAGGATTTATCTTACGGGTTAAGGACACCTGTTCACCTTCATCGGAAATCATTTCAATTATTTCCAAATTATCATCGAACGTTAGCATGGAAATCTATTAATAAACACAATAAATCTTATAGAATTTCAAGTGAATTTTAGGGAGAGAAGACACGTACTCCTTCGAAGCACTTCTTAAGATGCGGTTGTACTCTTAAAGGATCTTTAGTTTCCGATAAAATCTCCAACAGTTCATCATTGGATAGAAAAAAGAAACGAGCAAAGAAAAGACGTTTCTGTTCTAAATAAGTATTCAGGCCTTTTTGTACTGTCTCCAAGTCTTCAACGGCTTTACGGAAAATCTCCAACATATTAGGATATTCGGTAGCTACCATAACATGTAAGTCCTGAGTAGTGTTACGCATTATCTTACGCCATATCTTATCGACCGCTTTAAAATTACGACCCTCCAGTGGCATTTGTCTCATAATATCTTCGGAGCTAAATATCGGTTCCAAATACATCCAAGTCACTTGTACGCTAGTCCAAGTATCGATAATATTTTGAATCAAAGTCAAACGATTCTCCCAATCATCAGCTTTGGTACCCAGTGCCACAATAAATGGTGAACGTTTCATAGCCTGTGTACGCATTATATGATCATCCAATAGTGTTTGTATATCATCGATAGAGGACAATATATGTGTATCCGAGTCACGATACGGCAGCACATCAAAGCATACATCCTTCCAATCGTTTTGCATATTATCCAACAACATATTCAAATCGTACTCTTTGCCAGCCGCCGTAGAAATTTCTTCCAATTGTTTTAAAATGCTCATAATGCCAGCTTCTACAATATCCTTTAACGTGGGATACAAGGTGGGATTGCATTCCTTGCCTAAATGCTGCGATATCATGCGCCAATGCCGTTCCTCTAAACCGTGACGACATATGGAATCTAACACTGGCAAATAGATTCGAAATTTTTCAATTTTCATACGCATCTGTTCAGCGGCACGCTTCGCCACCGGATTATTAGCCAACTGACGTGACAGCTTGTACATGATCTGATTGAAGAAAATTGCCAAAAAAAAAAAAAAAGAACCAAGTAAGAAAACAGAAGGAAAAGACAAAAGCAAAATTGAAAACAAAGTACCGAAAATCAATAAACTAAAGTGGACATGATAGTGTCGGCCATGGTCGATCATTTAGTAACCTTATAAGGAAATTAAAAGGACTTCTTAAATAATTGATCTGCGATCTATGGTTTTATACCTGAACAAACGAAAAGTGTTTAAATCTGAAAAATTTTACATAGAATTATTTCTTCTAGTCGTTTTAGAGCCACAAGCAACTCAACTAATCTTAAGACATTCTGTATAGTGCAGCTCATAAAACCCATCGAGTTTATTTTTAAGGAAAAAAAACACGCTTATTTGTGTGTAATATGAAACGCGCCAAAATGCATTGAAGCATTTCATAGCCTTAATATGTTCGAGTAGAGTTTGTTTCCTGTTCCTGTTGCTTCCTTCAGCTTTTCTTCTACTTTATTAACAACTATTCTGTTTTGCATTTTTCTGTTTACAACTCTAAACAGTTGTATGCCCATTGTATGGACAGATTCTCCCGCTTATTGCACACACACACGCACACACTTTTTCTTTATTTTTTTGTTGCATACAACTTGAAGATGTCCTCTGTAGGTATTTTGTACGGTGTAAGGTTTTTTTTTATGTGTTTACTTACTCGATGCATGTTCTCAACTTCCTCGGCAATGACATCCGCATTTAAGCACGTGAACTGCTGATACATCCTGGAAATTCAAAGAAAAAAATTTAAAAAAAGGAAGAGTAGTAAAGGAGGTAACAAAAACGGAATCAAATTTAGCAGCGCTTTAGAATGTTTTCAGTAATTGTATTGCACTTTGTAGATGCTGTTTGGGATAAAGCATAAAGGAAGGAATAAATAAACAATGGACACTTAGGGGAAAACATGATTTAGTATTTATGAACCTGTATGTTATTGGTTTTTTATTTTTTATTCATTGTCTATAAACAAATATTTTTTATAATTGTACTGTTTTTTAATTATATTAAAAGAATTTATACTCAGCTAAGCTTAAGCTTAAGCTTCTTATTGGAAAATCATTCCATTCATGTTGCTCACCCTAATTTAGTTTATAATGGTTTTGTTTATATGAACGAATAAATTAAACAGATCTCCCCCAATGGCAGAAACTAATCAAAACTGCATAAATATTTATACGAAAATTTGCATATTTACCAAATTTGATGATCGTTTTCAAACTGATACGCTGTCTTCCATAATTTCTCAATGGGTTCCATTTTCTCAACAATTTCAGCCAACGTGGCAAACTGCGACACATCGATTTGCAATAAATGCTCATCAACATTAATTGCTTTGGCTTCACGACTCAATTTCTATTAAAATGAACCCATACATACACAACAACATTGTTAAGCAATCAATACAACAATTGGACAATATGTATGATTATATATACCTCAATCACATCGAATAATTCATCAACATTATCCACACGTTCTTTGAGTTCGTCAAGCGTGAGTACATCACGAATTTCCTTAACACGAAAACCATCCATGCGGCGTTTCTCGAATAATAATAATTTCTCGAATTGTGCCCGTTTCACTCTAATTATATATAATATGCCAAAAAGAATATAAAATATAAATAAAAGTAAGATGCTTATATGTATACCCTACAAATGATTGGTATATAAAATTTTTATTACTTTACTTCAATGAAAGTGTTTCGCATCTGTTTAGGGTCCTAGCTCACCCCTTAGTAACTCTGTCCTGGGCTCAAGACTAGTTGAGAAGCAAAGTTAAAAGCTTTTACGGTAAATTTTTACCCTTCCCATCTTTATAATGAGTAAGGTTTGAATGAGATTCTTACGCTTTTTCGTGAGTGCTTCACATGGAGAGAAATGGTTACAGATGTTGGAAGGGTTATGCGGACATACGGACAGATAGACTTCCGGGTAAAAGGGCACATCTTTTAATATATATATAATGGGAGTTTTTGGATCTTTTTTTTTATATATTTTGTAAGATTTTCGAAACCTTTATCGCGTATTAAAACATTTAAAAAAAGAAATCACGTAATATTTCAGAATGAAGTGTTGGGTGCATAAATAATGTTTTCTTCTTCCATTTACACTTTTCTTCTTCCACAAGGATATATAATTCTTGCTCATAAATTACGACTAAGAGTAGGCAAGAAATGCAGTCAAGATAAATGCTGCTTAAACTAAAAGAATGGGGCTAAAATTCTTAACTCATTAATGCAGCGAATGAGAATGAAAGTTAGAAAGAGTCAGAGTGCAGAGGTGAACAAACTTACCGCAACTTGGATTCCAGATTGTCTCGCACCACATTCAAGCGAGCAGCACTCAAGTCTAAAACTTCTTCCAATTCAGATGGTAAAGTGAAAGTACGTGAATTCAAATGGATATCATCGTCTGTACAAACAGCGCAACATACGTAAATGGAAATAGAGAATTATATAAATAATTTCTTTTTTATTATTATTCTTTTTAATTTCATGTAGTGATAAACCTACGAGTAGAAGGAGAATTCTTTCTATTTTTAATTATTTTGCTTTCTTAAGGAATTTTTCTTTTTTTTATTATAAAAAAAGAAAAAAGTTTAGTTTATGGTTAGAAAAGTGAAAGAAAAGAAATGTTAATAAGTTTTTAGCCAAGAGTAAGTTAACTGCCTGCATCATTATGAGTTATGAGGACAGATAAAATCACATAGTTAGGCAAAATTTTTCTTTCTTTTTTTTTTTACAAATTTTATAGAGATACTTGACATAGTTATTAATTTTCCAACTCATACTCAGGTAGGCATTTAAGTCGTTTTTAAGAGGAATAAATGTGATTTTTTCTTTAATTTAATTGCTTCGTGTCTAAAATTGTATTTTTATGTAAGAAATTAATTTGGTTTTTGTACCCTACGTTTACGATGGATTTTTTATGATTTCCATACTTACACGACAGTTTGGTGTGTGTTAATAAAAAGATGACACGTTTCGAAACCCCCTTAATTTCATCCTTAATAGCAAATATACGCTCATCCCGGCACTCGGCTAAATAATTTTGTAATGCCACCACTTCGGCTGTCTCTTCTGGACGTTCACCCGCCTTCATGGACATTTCTTCCAAAGCATCACATATCCTTTTCATTTAGATTTATTAATTTTTTTGTTACTAATTATTTTTTTCAACTAGATCACAATACTTACGCTCGGTTTTCATTCGTGTTGGCCACTTTATAAAAGTCAATAATAAAATTATAGATTTCTTCCACCAACATAACAATGGAACGCTTAAAGTGACGATTGTCCAACATAAACAGATTCAATGGTATGAAATCGCGCAACAAATACGATTCGTAAATGACTTCCTTCAGTTTTCTCATTAAATTTGGTATAATCTGTAAAATATCGATTTGTTTAAAGAGATTTAGTTGAAAAATTTCATATTTTCAATTTCATTTATTGAAATGCTCATACCAGCAAAATAACATGAATAGAACAGTTGTGTTGTGTGTACAAAATTGTTCTCCTCTAATCAAATTAAATGTTAATAATACGCATCATTGCGTTTATAACCGAAAATTGAAATTAAATAATTAAACATATTCACAGCAGAGTTCTGCAAACGGTGGGTACCATAAATCTCTATCTAAAAAATTTAAAAATAAGTAAAAAAACTAAAGTCCTTAATTTCCTTCTTCATACAATATGTAGGCATGGCAGGTACTTGATTAAGCTTTTTCATTGTGTAACTACTTTCACGCCAGATTCTGCAATTTTTTTGTAAATTATGGGCGTGCCTGTAAGCCGATAACGCCCACATTTGGTTCGACGATAAAAATACTCAATATAAAGGAATGCACTGAATTTTTCAACTTTGTAGCTAAATTTTTGTGGCTAATAAGTAGATTTTTCTCTATTATGGGCGTGGCTACCAGTTTTTACGATTTTTCATGCAGAAATTAGAAATTTTCTGTATAAAATTTTAGCTCTCTAAGTGAAAAATTTATAATTGTGAGCATTTCAACAAATCACGGACACGCGGACAAACATGGTGAGATTTCTTCAGGTTCTGATCTTAGTACGCGTTCCATTTTTTCCCTATACTGCGTTTTATTTGATACCATGTACTCCTTCTTTTTTATGTTATCAGCTAATATATTTCAATTAAATGATGTTGCTGTACTTTTGTTGTTGAATGTCCCCGAACCGAATTTGAATAGAGTGACAGGGAGAGAAAGTGTGATTTTTTTTTAATAACTTATATAAATTGAGTAACATTTCTACTTGTATCTCCTACTCTTAAATTGCTAACCACGTTATGTTTATGACACTGATTATTAAGTCTTTAAATATTTTTTATAATAAACTTATTATTGCGTTATCGCATAAATAGCTTAACCGCAACTACTCGTTATTTAAATTGAATTGATAGCTTATTTTTGTTTGTAAATAACTCGGGAGTAAAGTTAAATAAAATTTTATATCAAATACAATGTTATGGACGACCTACCGCTAAATCAGGCAGTACATGATGTGTATAAATCTTCTCCACAATCGGCATTAAACGGTCCGATAGCAGTGCATAGTAATATTTATAAATGGGAAATAAATACACAATAGGACCGCGCCAATTGTTCTCGATAATAGAACGCACTTTATCATATAATACCAACATATCGGGATGAGTTTCATGAATGCAATGCAAATAGCCGGCCGTTTTTGGTTCTAAATGTAAATATTAGTAAAAAACTAAGTGTGGCTTTGAAAAAAATTTGTTACCTTTTGACATGATGTACTCTACGCGGGGTAACTTATAGCCTACTCTCAAAATCATTTTGAACAGGTGAATAAATATATCAGGCAAGGTATTGACATAGGGAAATATATGCAGTTTGCCCCAATTATTTTCCAGAAATTCGATCAGTGGTTCAGGTTCGATAACCTAAACAGAAAACCATTTACAAGATTAGGAGAATATAGAAAAGTCCTTTTCGAAAAACTACCTGATCTGGTTGACCCGGTAGACTTGAACGTTTATAAAATGGGGATGGATCATCATCATCGCTTCTATAAATGGCTGGTATAGTATGTTCTTGAGGGAATTCACTCCGCGGAGGATTATCAAAATG
Organism: Ornithomya chloropus; assembly: GCA_963971445.1. NCBI lineage: Eukaryota > Metazoa > Arthropoda > Insecta > Diptera > Hippoboscidae > Ornithomya > Ornithomya chloropus. The sequence goes on from OZ020532.1 coordinate 5,666,438, forward strand.
AACCCCAATTACCGAAACAATTAACGTCATTAATGGACGCCGCTTCAGTTTCTCATCAAATATATTATAATCAGTGATGTCGTTGCCAGTCTGATAGGCGTGCAATGTTCTATATAAATATTCTAAACTGCGCGTTATTAAACCTTCCAAATGGTGGGACATTAAAGCATGTACACAGCGGAATAGAATGGCAGCCCGACCACCATAAATATTACTCATGGGTATTAAGTCTTTCCAGGTTTTACGCATTACATCAATCATGTCAGCACAACGGGGCAGCCAATCATTGATTAAAAGCTGCAAGAATATTAAACTTTCTATTGCAAAATAAGTCGGTTATTTCCGATTACTCTAGACCACTTACTTCCCCATATTATGCTAAATTATTTAAAATTTACTTCGTGAAAAAGTCTTATATGGGTAGGAGTTCTATACATTCTTTTATATTAGAACCTTACATGGAAAGGGGTTCTAAAAATGGCCCATATTCGATACTTTTTAAGTACAGTTTCTCTTCGGACCAAAACCTGTTTCTGTACCAATTTTCATGAAAATATCTCAAGAAATGCGATCTGTAGTTTGCATTAAAATTTACATGGATCTACAGACGGACATGATAAAATCGATTTTGAAAGTGATTCTGTATATACTTTGCTGTAAGTGGTGCAGGGTATAAATATTCTAATTACATCTCTAACGGTGTCACAACTTTCTGCCACAAATTTCACTAATTCATCAGCATTGAAATCTTTATTGCTCAAAAATAGTTTCGCTATATCTACAATCACCAAATCGTTATATCTGCGGAAGACAGAAAAGAAGAAAAGAAAAGAAAACAGGTTATAAACATGTCCCCGCTCTTATATTCATTCTCCCAATTTTTTTACTTACAACTGATGCCAGAGTTCATTAAGAGCTCGTATTATAGGATGATTTGTCATTAATACTTGATCCAAATGATTACGTGCTAATTGCACATACACTTTCCACGGTACAGGTGCTCTTATGTACAATATGGGAAAATCGGGTGGTTCGACTTCCAACTGCAAACGTTTACGCTCTAATGGTGATCTAAAGTAATGGTACGAGGGAGAAGGAGTAGGAAGAGAAATAGTATAAAATAGTAGTTAAACGTTATATTTTATGTTTTTGTGCTGTTATGGTGGTTATAAAATAGTAATGAAAAGATAAACTATAAATAAAGTTTTCAAACATTAGGCAGATCAAGGAAAAAATGCTGTAACTTGGTTTGCAACACTTGCTTTATATGAAAACTTCTGTACGCTGCACCGTAATGGTGATTTTTTTGTTCTCTTTCTTTTCTAATTACTTTCCTTTAGTTTATCATTAAAAACTTTATTATCTAAGGTTAATAATTATATTCTTCTTAAGTTTATTTTATACATAACCTTTACAGCACTATCACTCTAATCAATTTAAGGTATTATTGGTAACAATCGTTGGAATAAAAAATTCAAGTCATTAATTTTTTCGTTTAGTTTTCAAAGAAAAATTGTGTTCTTTTCAAGAGCAGTGTTTAGTTATTAACTTTTTCTTAGGACGAATTTCAATTTAAAGAATCAATTTTGTTTGAAATGCTGCAGGCTTCGAAGTTTTAGGCTCTGTGGCATGCCCACAATAAAAAAATATTTTTCATTTACTTAAAAGCAGAAGTAGAAAGAAGTAGCTTAAATTTGGTTTGTACAGTTAAGTAAAAAATGGGCGGTAGTTTATATCAGACACGCCCACTGTTTTTTTTAAGTCCTAAATTATTTTATATAATATGTAACACATTACCTTTGTAGGTAAAATAAAACGCAATTCCATACTTGCCACGCCCTTATTTAATGTGTAAAAGTGTAGGGTGGCCACGAATGGCTTAAGTCAAATGTAATCTGTTTTTAGTATTTTTATTATAATTATTTTTTATTTTCTTTATCACTCTTATTCTTTTTTTATTATTATTCTTATAGTATGCCTTGTTCTCGCGAATCTAGTTATTTGTCCATTTAATGTGATAACGTGCGATATTTTTTCTTTTTTTATATGTGCTTTTACTTACTTGAGTAGATAACGTAGAAAGGCACGTTTCACATTATAGCGGAAATCCTCTTGTAGATCAATAAGACACGAGATAATTAACACTTTCACATCCGTACGAATATTATTACGTTTACCCACAAAAAGATAATCCAATAATAAAATTTCTGGTGAGATTTTAGGCCACAGTTTCTAAATGAACAAAAAAATGAATAAATAAATTATAATTAAGATGATTTTTGCAACGTCCTTTTTTTTATACATACCTCCTCTTTTAAAATAAATGTATAAGCATCTTGCAAGAATGTTAATTTGGGATTGATTTTCGTTAAAACTTTTTTAATCAACTTCGATGGATATGTTTCCAAATCCAAAACTGAGAGCTGCAAATAGTTTACATTAAAACAGGTAATAAAAGTAAATTTGGCTTAGGCTAAATCTTAAATGCAATGGTGGGCGTGACAGGTATGTGATCATCCTCTATAATGGTGGATTATGGTTTTTTGTTATATCGAAGGATGGAGGTAACTGTACATAACTTCAAATTCATAGATGTAAGCATTTCTGTCGGTTGTGAACAGGTCTGTTGTTCAGGGTGTCAGTGGTTATTTGATTAGATCCTTCTTGTCAAACAGCATCATTAAAATGTTTAATAAAATAATGTAAAAAAATCCCCCTTAAAACGTTTTTATCTATTCCGCTATAACCACCACTACATTGAAGTATTCCATAGAGTACCTGAGAATATTTATTGTTTATATATATATAGTGTTGTGTGTATGTTGGAATGTTTTCTAAAACAATATTCATTTATGAAAATGTTTGTTATAAATGGGAAATTGGTTTTTTTCCACATTGCACACACACTTGTTTTCTCCTTTTCCTACTAAAACACCGTATGTGTTTTTTTCTTTTTTCAATAACAAAAAAAACTCGGAGAAATTTAATTGAAGTGTTTATATAGCCAAAAGGCAAATTAATTTTTCTTGTTAAGTCAAATGCATTTTTAATATAAACACAAAAGCAAACAATTTTCACAATAATTCACACACACATATGTATGTACGAGTAGTTGTTCTGTTTTTAGTTGTGTTGCTTTAGGAATAACACGAAAATAAATGTTGTGTTATAAAAAGGTGGACAAGTAAAAAATGTGCAGCAAACTTTGGATACCCTTTAAAAATATAGATAAATTAAGGCATGGCAGGCAACTAATCAATCTCTATCATTTTGTAGTCTACTTAAATTTCGGCAAGATGAAGTATAAGCCAATTATGTGTTAATTGTGGGCGTGTCTCTTCCTTAATCTCGCTCGTTTTTGAATGAAACAAGTGATGGGAAGTTCAGATTTTAGTCGATTGTAAGCGTGCCTTTTAAATATTATGCACCGTTTAAAAAATTGTGGGCGTGGTAGGTTTATAATTGAGCTTTTTTCATTTACAATGCTTGCAATGTTTTTTCTTAATTGTAAGCGTGAAGGGACATGATTGCATCGTACATTTTGTATATCTCTGAAGTCCTTTCCTAGATGTTGCAAAAAGATGCATAAACTTAGTATGGCTTTCTCTTATGTATAGGGTATGAAACCATCATAAAATATAATAAACTCGGAACCACATTTTAATAGAGTGCAGTTAAATATTTGTTATTTACTCCAAAAAGAAAAAAAGAAAAAAAAGGTTTGTTCGTTTAAAACTATTTTTGTGTAGTTTTTTATTTTTTTTTTTAATCGAACATAATTTGTTTTTTGCATTGTTATTTATTATATAATATGTTAAAATTAAAATAACGATGAAAATGTTTATAATAAGAGATCAACGCACACATCACCTTTTTACTGAAAATTTCTTGCACAATTTCAACCTCTGAAAGGAAAAGCGATCGTTCGGACCGACAGACATGTACATACATAGTATTAAAGTGTAATGTTTATTAGAAGAATATATACATTTAATGAAAATCTATTGAGTTGTAAGATATTCCAATTGCACTTGAAATAAACATGCCTCTGACAGGTTCGAATGTTTTGGAAAAAGTTCAAAATGGTGTGAACGGTTAATTATTTATGTACATAGCACACGTTTATCTCTAACCTATAATCATATGCATTCCACTCAAGCGAAAATATTTAACATTTATGCATATAGTTAAATATTTGTTGAGTATAAAACGAACTTATGAACGTGAAAGGCTTTAAAAGGTATGAATAGTTTTTTGGTACAAGCAAATATGATTATCATGTACAGTTAGTATATATCGGTATATATGTGGGTGTGTTCAAATAACTAAATATTTACGGGTTACTGTTCGTTTCGTTTCTGTATTTTTTTTTGTATGATTGTATCCTCATAACTGCAGCCAGTAATGTTGGACATTAAACTGAACAATTTGCACTTACATGTTTCATTAAGCATTTATATCTCTTTTCAATTTTCAATGTAAACTTTGCTTGTGCCTCATGCAACTTTTCCTCATAGTTTTTAAGTGTAATGGCTTTTTGCTCTTCCGGATCGATGGGCAGATAACCTTCCAAATATTTGAATTTTCTGTTGCATAATAGGGAGAGAAAATGAAAATAAATTAAAATAAATTTAGCTAAAACGAAAATGTTTATTACCCTACACATATCTATATAAAAATTAAGGGGCGTGGCAGAAGTCTATTTACGTTTTATAATGAAGAAAGTATTATGCCTCGTGTAGACGTAACTTTTTCTGAAATTTTAGGCGCATTTGTTATCAAGTCTACTTCTGGGTGTAACAGACGGTTTAACAAACTTAGTAAACTCGCATTTGAATGTGTAGAGTATATATATACGAATGTTTAAACAAAATCTTACTCTTTTTCTAAATCTTTTAAACATTTTAAAAAGTCTTCATTGGTTTCGAAATCTTGGCGACGTATAATAGCTTGTGTTCTATCGCAACCGCTGCGAAGCTTTACAAAATATATATATGAAATATACATTAATAATAGGGTTAAAAAGGAGCAATAATTATTTAAGAAGAAGACTAAATACCCGGTCAGAGACGCTGTGTTTACAGCAACGCTCATTAATATATTTCGGTTTTGTCAAGCATTTGTCCGATTGCTCCTCCTCCTCCTCCTCCTCCACATTATATTCTTTCCGTTCCATTTCCCTGTCTTTTTTTAGATATGGTTCTATTAAATCATCAATCACTTTATTCATACGCGCCAACTCGTTGCGACATTCTGAAAGTTGACAAATATAGAAAAGTGTGACAAGAAACATTTTTAAGAAATTTTGTACCTTCTGGTGTTCTGAGAGCATAATGATCACCGGCATCAAATTTTGGCAACTTTGGTGCACCCTTTAAAGCAGCCGTACGCAAATTTTTGGCCGTGGGAGTATAATAAGCACCTGGCGTGTTAATGGAAATTCATCAACAATTTTAATCATTTCAATAATTCAACGGTTTACCAATCGTATCCGTGGGACCGCAATATAAATGTTTAAGTTTATTGGTAAATAGTGATCCTTTGGTGCGTGTACCATAAAAAAATATGCGTACACGGTTAGCACAATATATGTCCAATAAGGTTGTGGTCACTTCATGCACTGACTCTTCAGTGGGTTTAGCTGTGCGGTTTAAAAGAGATAAAACGAAATAAATTATTATTAAATTTATTAATTATTATTAAAAAGTATATTAAAATTAACCGTAAAAGCACAATTTATGGAAACATTGTACTCTTATACAAATGTTTACGTGTGTGCGACACACTCTACCTAGCTTGTCCGTGTATATGTTATAATTTGATAACACATTTCTTGTGCGCGCCGTTATTTTTATTTATATTGCATATAAATAATATACGAACTTATTTTGTACATACATACCACCGGTCATGTATCTATCGAGCCAGGGAAATGGATCGCTGCATACTGTAAAAAAAAAATATAAAAAAAATGATACAAAAATATTTTTGTAAAATTTAATAATCTGTCCGTCAGTCCCTTAATATGGGATCTTGCCTATACGATTTATTCCTATACACAATAATGAACATTTTTGTCACCTAAGTAAATGTGTCTAAGTGAAAAAAGCAGACTTTACCACAAGGAGAGTGATTACCACAGAACACGCACAGCGGCAGACAGACTCAGGATTCAATACTGATTTAGAATATATTTCTGGGCGTTGCAAATGTTTCAAATTTGCTCATATTTGCACATAAGACGGTGAGTATACAAGTTTTAGGAATTTTAAATATTTCCCTTAAGATGATCTGTCCACTTTATACCCAAAACACTGATTGATTTTGAATTTAAACAACATCGGTCAAGTGGCTCTTCCAAGTGTACAAGATTTTGTACTTTGTCGTTTCTAATCTCACCATCAAATCCGTAGGTGTGGTGCTTCTTGTCGCGCAGCATTTCAAAACGTGATGGCATAACAATGTCCTCCAACTGCAACTCCTGCAAACTGTCATCGTCACATTCATCATATTTATATTTAACGTTGTCCAAATCATATTTGTGAAATTCCAATTCAATATTGTAGCGCCCCGTAACCACATCGGATTGCATGTGGGCTAAACATTATAAACATTAAAAACAAATGTTCGAGTTTCGATTCAATAATTATCACACAAAGAGACATTTTCATATGACATACAGATTTTCTCCATAATGAAATCTTTGACGGGATCCAGGGGTAAATCATCAAATTTATATTCTAAATCGTAAAATGGACAATCAACCAAGGGTCTGGGTATTAGTTGAGCGACGGTAGCTGCTGAATGTTTTACTTTGCATGTGTTCCCACCAGGTGGCCGTACTATAATTTTCTGTCTTTGCTGTGGTCTACAATACGGCCGTTCTTCCGGTTGTATTTTTGATTTTTTCATTTCTATTATTTTTCCTTTCTTTCTTCTTCTTCCTTTTGTTTTTAACGGTTTATTTAATGTATGTATTTCAACTTTTTCAATATGTACAAGATAAAAAATTTGTGTTTCTTCACTATATTATATTTTTTTAAAGTTCGTTTTGTTCGTTTTTATTTTATTTCGTTTTTGATTGAAAAAGTTTTATGATTTTCTATTTAGAACGAAGACAATAAGAAAAAAAAACAAAAAACAAAACAAAACAAAATATTTCTTTTTCTATTTTCATTCAATGCGTTTGTTGTTCGTTTTTACTTTCTTGTGTCATTTGATATGACAGCCTTTCTTTTTTTCTTTCTTTCGTTTGTGTGTTCAAGCAACTGAATGCTTTTACTTTTTTTTTGTTCTCGCCTTTGTTTTTATATGTTTATGTTCACTTTCTGTTGTTGTTGTTATTGTACATATATTCTTAAAAATATTTATTATTTTTTTAATAAAAATATTTCATCGGTTCTCGTATGTTAAAGGGAAACATATGTTTACGTAAACGTGGTTTGTTTATAAACAACCAGAATGTCAGGGCAATTGTGATATATTGGATATGAATGTGAATGTTACGGATTGTTATGGCAACTCAAAGGTGTTTGTTTGCCCGTACAAATAACATTTCCTTACTTTAAACGGATATATATACGATTTAAGCAAAAATGTCCATACGTCCACCCACTGATCATTGACTGTATTAAATAGAACAATTTTACTTATATTACGAAGCATTATATAAAATAACATTAGTATGGTTTATTACTCATATAATTGATTACACTGAGCAACAAAAATTAACAAAAATTTTAAGAGGAATTCAAATGCAAATAGAATGAAAAACTTAGTATACCTTTAATATTATATGTGTAGGGTAGAAAAAATTAACCTTATAAATAATGAGAAGCACGCACACAGTAGCAAAATGAAAGAAAAAGACAAATAAGACAACAATTCAGACAGACAGACAGACAGACGAATGGATAGACAGTCAAGGTAGATAGACACGTGTACATGTTTGATAATTAAAATAAAGTCACGAATCGAACATCATTAATCTGTAAGTGTGTATATATGTGTGCTTATAAACGTATGTATGTGTGTGCATACCATTTAATTTTTTTCTAGCCTTTGAACCCATCATTATCTATCTAGACAGAGATGACGTGGTAATTGCAGGGCATGAACTTTGCCCAACAAAGTTAAACACACACACACACACACACACCATTACACACACTATTCACAAAGTGACTTTAATAAATATTTGACTTGAATCAACAAGCAACGTGTATTTTAACAACAACTTCTTCACCTCTCACTGCCATTTTATGTGTTTGTCACTCACTAACTTTCTGCATGCACATACAACACACAGCCACACACACATGTGCTAATGATAATAGTGAAAAAGCAACAATCATTATGCGTCAGCAGTTTAACGTAAATATCTGTGTATATGTGTGTATGGGGACATAAGTGTGCATGGTATATATTTATCTATGTACGCACGTATGGTGTACGGATATAAAATAAACATAGTGTTAGTGTTTGCTTAGACTCTTCCATTTGCAATGATAGGTATGTGCTGGTGACATACTTGACTTTATGAAAACCTGCTGCTGAACTAATTTAGTTAAAAACACACAGAGTCCCTTATGCACACATACTTGTACATAATATGTCCATACTATTGTTGCTTATTGGACATTATCTTAATAACATTTTCATTATCAATGATGATGATGATCATTGTCTACATCATCAGGTGTTTTCATTCTCACACTTTGTCAATCACAGTAGCACTCATATATGCAAATATATGCATACGTGTAATTATATGTATGGTATATGGATGTATGTAAAATAGATGCACCCCGCATTTAATTAAACTCTCTTATTACATTTTTTTTTATATGTAAATACAATACAATCATAATTTTATGCAAAATTTTCCATTTTTCATTTTTATATAAAATTATGCAATAAAAAAACATGTAGCTTGATAATGTATGTGTGGAATTCTTTTTTAAACATTAATTTATTTTTTTTAATAGTTACATTTTATTTTTGAATAAAAAATGAAAAATGTTAAAAATTAGAAAAAAAATCGTGAAAACCACGCCTAATAATCATCAAAAATCTATTTATCATCCACAAAAATTCATCTATGAAAGTTAAAGTTGCTACACACATATATATAATGCAGCTATGTTTAAAAAATGGGCGTGGTTTTATAACAGGTACGTCTAAAAATTTTCTAAAAACCATATTTGACTCATTATCTGCTTTGTTAAGGTATGCCACGCCCTTTTTACATATATATATGAAAGGTATTTCATATTTGCCTTTAACCAAATTAAATTTTTCATTTATTTTCCACGCATTTAAATTACACAAAATCGGTAGTAGGCCACGCCCTTAATGGGAAAATCTACCTATCATCTAAAAGTGAGCTATAGAATTGATACGTGTAATTATTATATAATAAATCCATATAAGTATGTGTTAAAAGTGGGCGTAATTGGATAATAAATACGCCCACAAATTATAAAAACGTTTTTTGTTCGACATAGAAGTTGTTGCGTATTATTGTACCAACACTATTAAAGGGCTTGCCATGCCCACTTTTTCTGTATAGATATAAAGAGTATTTAAAGAGTTCAACCAAACTTAAATTTAGCTTTTCTATACATGTTCGGTACAACTGTTCAGCTGTCCCATTGGGGAATATTTTTTTATCGATTTCGTAACTTTGATATTTTTGAAAAAATACATTAAAATTTTTACATGAGATGAAAATGGGCAAAAAAAAAAACAATTTATAATTGGTTTATATATATAGTAGATATACTTACGATTGGAGTATTTATTGTACACAAACATCATGTTATGTGTCTAAAACATTAATCAAATGCGTCCATTTGTTTAGTTGGCAAACGTTGTAAACTATATTTCTCTATAATTTGCAAATGTTTGTGTAATTAAATTAAATGTGTCCGGTGCGGGTGATGTATACGTTTTGCCAACATACACCCAGATGTTATATCTGTTCAGTGTCAATATTTATTGTCCTCATTCTAACGATAGTTTGGATGGAAAGTTAATCATTAATCTTGTTGTCGTGTGTGTGTGCGTGTTTAACATTAGCAACAAGTGACAATTATTGAAATTTATTTTATTCAAATATTGATAATACAGTTAGCAATTATAGCAAACATATAATTAGAAAATTAGAAATAGGGAAGAAAAATAAAGGCTGGGGAGATGACTATGAAAGGCTTTTAAAGCTTAACTTTAAGTTTAAGTTCCTTTATCATCTATACGTAATTATTAGTTTAAATGTCTTTTTATTATTTAATGATGATCTTGGTAACTGTTTTCCCTTTAATGGATTTCTCTCTTCGATCAATAATCACAAGTAATGAGTATGAGAAAAAAAAGAAAGTATTCAAACGGAACCTTTATATAAAGATGAATGAAGAAAACGTGAGATGATTTTTATTACATCACGTTATTTCCCATAAGTACAAGCAATATGTTATTCTTGCTATTTATATATATATATAAGGCTGACATGGATGGTAAGGCACTGGAATGAATTTGAGAATTTAACCATGATTTAAGGTTTCTAGACGACTTTTTCATCAGCAACGTTCTACATGTTGTTGTTGTTGTTGATGTTGTTATTGTTGTTATTGATGATAAAGTCGTTTACCATACACAAGCAACAGTTTTAAAGCACATTTCACTTGCCTACGTTTTTATTATGTAACTGATGTTGATAGGATTGGAAAGCGCATCAATTCAAAGAAAAAAAAACAGAAGAACATGTGCCAAGTATAATAAGAAATATATACATGTGTTTATGTGTGTGTATGTTAAATTATTTATTATATTGAAAGGTTGTAAAAAAAGTAGACTTTGTCGCATATAAACTTTCTTAATTCATCCCTTTTTATCACTTTATGTGTTTATGTGCATTTTTATATATAACCCTACACAGAAGATAAGTATAATATGTTCATTGTTGCGTTTACTAAACCTAGAAGGAGGCATTAAAAACTGTATATTCAATAAAAACTGAGTATGTCCGTCTGTATGTCCGTGTCTTGGTCTGTTATTCGTACTCTTTCGGTGGCATATATGAACATATTGAGCTGAAATTTTATATACATAGGGATAAATATTTGAAGTGAGAAAAATCGGTACAATGTCACGCCCACAATCAACCAAAATCGATCTATTAGTCACAAAAAATTAATTTATTGATGAAGTAAAAATTTTTTTATATTTAGCAAAAATTCCAAAAATTGAAGTTTACGGATAAAGACACGCCCACAATTTACAAAAAACCAATTTTGGCGTATGATTCGCCTTTCATGTGTTATGTAATCTATATACTATTAAGGTAACTGCCACGCCCACATGTTGTATAAAGATATGAAGGGTATTTTCAAGCTTTGGCCACACCCCTACACCATATTTATTATTTATCTTCATCTGTAAATTACAATAATAAGGGCTGTCCAACGTGTTTCTATATAAACCGAACTTTCATTAAATTCATACTCAAAGCATACTCTGTCTCTCACAATGACTTCCAACTGAATGCAACAAGCTATCCAGCTGTCAATTGAAAACGTGCCAACAATTTGCTATGACGATTAATCGTATTTTGCATTAAAATAAAAATATATATAAAAAACAAAAGATATAGAGTGAAACGGTAAAACGCAAATGAAAACAAAGGCTTCAAACGAACGAGGAAAATATTTACTATCGTTGTAAAAGTAAAAATTGAATGCGTTCACGACCAAGTGGAAGGGAAGAAAATGTCTTATTTTATTCAATCGTTACTATATTGACCCAAACAACACATGTCCATATAATACGTGTGCAGAAGTATTTCAGTTATGCTCTATTTCTTGGCATCGCTTCACAGAAATGATTATACGAGAGATAAATAGTTTTTTTGTACGAATCAGCAGGATATGAGTTTGGACAATTTTGTTGTTCACATACTCGTACATAGCTGTTCCGACTGTTGTTGCATGTCTAGCTTTAGAGCCATCCACCTCGCTATTATACTTACTCTCAATTTTCTTTAATCATCTGAATTTTTATCCAGTTGCAAATATCAAAAGCAACGTATAATCAATATCATCCATTTGTCTGAGACTGAAGAACTCAAGGATACGGGGCACATAAAGAATTTTAAAGGTTCTTTTTCTTCATTACATCCCTATTATGAATTTCCATGTTCCGCATTTAATGATATTGTTTTCATTTTGTTTGCTTTGCTGTTGGTTACATAACATGGCCCGGCCCAGTCTGGCCTGACCTGACTGCTTAATGTGTATACGCTGAGTGGTGTTGTCTTAAGTACATTTTTGCCCTTTCTTGTTCTTTTTTCTTTTTATTACATCTCCACCATGTATTGCTTTACTTGTATATTTTCGGCGCCGCCGTTGTTGCATTTTAATTGATATTTTAAGCTACTCATCGTCTCCACTGCATTACTCACTGGCTTATTCACATACATGTAACATGAAACGTGTAAGCGCATTTAAACACTCAACGCTACAGTAATTTTTGCGAACAAAAAAGAAATGGAGAAGACGAAGAAGAAGGAAATGTTTGCAACAATGGTGAGGAGTTAATAAATTATACACGTGGTGTGTATATATTTACATTTTATATACAATCTTAATTACTAGGTTTTTCAGCGCAGAAAAACCGTGATTAATGACAACAACAACAATAAGAATAACAATAATAATAATAATAACAACAACAATACTTAAATGGATAGTTTTAAAACGTAATCCGTAAACCTATCATCGCTGGTGAATAACAACAACTCACCAAAAACCACATTTTACATAACTGAAGATACATTAGAGGGATACCTTTTGTATATATATAAGTATTGTAGTTTGTGGGCGGGGCGACTCTTCCTTTAGTAATGTTTTATATATGCCTTGTATTTCCGAAACCGAAACTTTGGACGTGTATGTCCTGGTTAGGTAGGATTAGGTAATGTACACAAAAAAGTAGTCTTATCCTTGGAAAACTCTCTGCCCAAAATGGTGAATGTTTGTGCCGCGCTCTCTATTATACTCTTGTAAGTTAATTAGTCCATATATCAGTGTATATCAGTGTGCGATTTGTGAATTTTATCTAATAATGAAAAAAAAGGAAAAAAAAAAACACACATATGTATGCGAACACATATGATAATAAATATTTCATCATGAATTACCATCATGTCGCTTGGGAAACATTTATTTAGTGCAACCTGTTCATGTATTATTTACTGCTTGTAGCATGATATGTAATTGAATGAGCTCGTAACTAACAACGTATACATCATGCGTGTGTGAATGTTGGTGTGGGTGTGTGTGTGTGTGTGTGTGGGGGGAGGTTCATGTACACAACTATATTTAATTATTTTTGATTTTTCACGCTGTGTGTGTTAAACAATTGTGATAATTTTTAATGTAATATTTATTTATAACGAATACATTGAATTCTCACAACGTGTGACTTGCATGCAAACATTCATACTTAAACGCATAATTCATACAAAAATATTAATAATCATTTTGTTCACTACACCAATTGCAACCCAGCATGTTGTTTCATATATACACACACACACACATACATACACATGTGGCTACTAATGATGTGTGATGAATTGAGTGAATGAGTCATGTTATGATGTTCACACATGTATATCAAATAACGCATACGGCAGAGTACAGAGAAACAGTTGTATGCGGACGAAACATACATAAACATAATTATACACGTACTTAATTACTAAAATGAAATTTTATATAATTTTATTTCACATACAAGTGCACATGCATATATAGTGCATATAATGAAAAAAAAAAAAAAGAAAAGAAAAAAAAGACAACACACAAAACTCATTTACAGACGCTCATTGGTTTCATATTGATTGTCTACTTAACTGTTTCCACTGTATCTAGGTTGTAGTGTATGCATGATTATCAACAACAACAGCAACACAAATAAATGAATATTATAAATGAAATTAATAAATAAATATATTCGCTCTGAAATAAAATTTATTTTTAATAATAACACGTAATAAAACACGCGTCACCGCAAAAATGCCACACAGAGCTTATTAATTGCTATTTATGAAACAATTTTGAGGTAAACTTGAAAAAGAATATTTTTTTGTTACAAAAAAAAAAAAAAAAAAAAAAAAAAAGAATTCAAACAAATTCATATTCAAATGATAAAACAAACACATAAATATTTAAAGAAAAATTTCACATATTTATTGAAAATGTATAAATTTTAATAAACAAGTTGCAAAAAAAACAACAAAAATATTAAATAAAATGAACAGGAAATATGATTTCTCTATAATGTTAATAATTGAGAGAAAAGCTCTACAATTAGTTTTTGTACATTAAGCCACAATTTGAAAAATGTTTACTTTATCTATACATTATTAAACGCAAAACCTTAACAGTACAGTAGCTAGACAGTGTTTGCCATGTCACCACATAAGCTGATGATAAGTTATGGTAAGTTTGTCATTTAGAATGAAAGTATTTGAAGGAGGCATTAAAGGTGAAGGTATATATAATATATTTTTGATTAAAATCAAAGTCTCAACCGATCTAGACTAGTCTGTCTGTACGTCTGTCTGTTATTACCTTTCTAAATATCGTAGATTTTAAGATATTGAACTGAAATTTTCAACAATCATTTCTAAATTTTCTATATAGATACTAATTATATTGAAAGAAATTAATAAAAATGCCACGCCCATAATCTTTAAAAATATTTAAATGTGCTAAAAATTGGATTTTGCTAAAATAATTATAATTGATCAACAATAAGCCAAATATAGGGCTTGGTGAAATAATAGACACGCCCATAATTTATAGAGAAAACCTCATTTAGGGTTTAATGTGACATTTTCGTTGAAACGTCATACGTACGTGAACTATATAGAAAGTAATCAAACACCTGACACGCCCACTTCTTGTACTTAGATATAAAGGGTATTTAAGATTTGATTTAAGCCCAATTTAGTTTTTATTGGAACATTTTTGTATCAGTTCAATGACTTTTTTGTGTTTTATATGAATTTTTTGTTTAGCACTAAAAATGTTGTGTAATAATTTTTGCAATTACACACATGTCTTTTTTCCAATTTGTTTTTCTCCCGCTCTCACTCTTCTTCTTTATAGACAATTATTTGTTGTTGTATAACAGTACAAATTAGCCGAAAGGCTTTTAAAACAATGCAATGCAAGCCATGTCTGCATATATTAAAACTAAAATAATAAAAGGATACATTTAATACATATATATATGTGTGTGTATATATATGCATGATAAGTTTGAACATATTGTATATATAACTTAAATATTATATATAGAAATGGTATTATGAAAAGCTTACGATTGCAAATGTCTGTCAGTCCGTTGTCTTTATAATTTGGAAATATTTAATCTTTAGTAAAAAAGTGGAATGGAATCGTATTTTATTGTTATATGTATAGTATGTACTAGATGTGTTTTTATTAAAGAACGTTTCATTATTCATGACTATTTAACAATGGTAACAAAACAAATTATCCACAGTCAGCCATTCACACAGAATGTTTGTTGTTGTGCATTATTACTTAAATGGAAAGTTTTTGGGATTTGCGTTGACTGCTTTGATACATAATAGGATGGTACGACTGTCTATTTATGGCACACTCCATAAACAATACAAAAAAGACATAAATAAAACCAAAACAAAACCAAAAACAAAAACAAAACATTCACCCATTTAAAATGTCATTTAATATAATAAATGATATTTTTATGACAAACAATTTGTTACAATTGAGTAGTTAACGCACAGACAAGCATTTATATGATATGGTTACAAAGGAAAAAACAAAAACAATACACAAAACAAACAAGCAGAAATAACTGCCGAACGTTCTCTGTCACATATCATATCCTGTGCTGTCGAATTTTATGATATTGTAAATATGCGTATTGTTGCCGTTCATTTTAATAATTCATAAGCGTTCTGGTCTACATATTTATTGAACACAATTTCTTGTTGTTATTTTTGTTGTTGTTGTTGTTGTTGTTGCTTTCTCCACTTTAAACCATTTAGCTGGGAAAGTGTGATCAATTTCATAGAAAGTTTTGACATTTTTAATGATTATAGTAGGCGTGGCAATTATGCCATCTATCTAATGTGTAGATAAACTTCTTAGATTCTGCATCAAATAAAGTTGTTGTTTTTTTTTCAAATAATGGGGGTGGTTTTTATATGACCACGCCCACTTAAAAAAAACCCAAATTAAGCTTCGTAGATGAACTTTTATGGCTAAGGGAGGTAATTTGTAGCGATTAAGGTTGTGACTCCCCAATTTCACATACATTTCAATTTCACTCAATTTATATGGAGACCTGCGAGCAAACCTCATTTATACATAAATTTCAATTCGAAATCTCTATATTACATAAAGTTACGTACATGTGCCGCGCCCATTAAAAAAAAGCAACTAAAATGTCATATTTTGGTATATAGCGATTGCGGGCGTGGCTTATTAAATGTATATATTCTCTTTTGTGGCTGTGAAGTATTGTGAAGTGTTCAAAAATTTCTAACTTTTATTGTTTGAAAATCTTGTAATTGTGAGTTTTAGTTTAAAAGTCATGTAAAATGAGAGTTAAGTGTATTTTATGCTATTTTATGAATTAGATGTGTCATTAATCAAAAATCAACATATCTAACTAACGCACACACATGCATACACATTATTATTATCATCATCATGCATACATTGCTGTTAAAGAAAACGGATATAATTCTGAAGGGAAATTGCTTTATGGTCATAATCATATTATTTCAACATTTATTCTAAATGACAAATGAGTGAAAGGGAAAGTGAATCGAAATGAAACCGATTAAAAAGGATTTTTTATGACAATTTTCGTTCCGAGGCTCAAAAGCAAATATGTGCTATACTCTACCCTACAAAGAAGTACAATAAAATTTTAAGATATGGGCACAGGAATGTTCTTTACGTCAAAGATGTTCTCTATTGAAAATGAATCTAATCGGTCTATTTTGAGGAGTTCTTTAGGACTTGGCGTTACATTCTAAAAGAAGTGTTTTTATGAGAGAAACAATAAAACAAATATTGCACATAAAACTTATATAAGCAGCAGCCTAACTATTACAAGCAAATGAGTTCGGACACACATCTGTAAACAATATTATTATTATTATTGGTAAATTACTATTTTATGAAGGCATCATTAGTATTACTAACTATGTAATTTAGACAGATAATCGCAAATATTTACAACCAGGGTTAGATTTCAATTATACGCATACACTGGCCAGTAAAATGGTTTTGCATTACATTGTATAATATTTTGAATATTTTAATAAATTCATTTATTTACGTACAATGATACGTAATCGTGTGGTTGTCATGCATTTGAAACTAATCATCATTATTAAATGTGATCCGATTCCCGGTTAGCCCATGATGGAGATAATTCAGCCATGTGATCATTTCTAATTATAATCAATACACTAAGGTGTTGTATTTTTACTTACAAGGTTTCATTGCTCAATTTATTAGAGTTTTATCGCGCTATGTTTATGCTGAAGCTATGTAGCGTGCAGAGCAATTGTGCACATATGTACAGCATGTGTGTGCTTTTGTGTTGATGTGTGTATATTTTATATATTCTGCATTTAATCCTCTATTAAGTACTTATTTACATTTTTACATCCAAGTAACATTTTCAACATTAATTCCGTTCCATTGGTTTCTTGTCTCTAACAACATAAGCTACTAATCTGTTTGTTGTACAAAATTGCAACAGCAAAGAAATATTTTAATTTGCATTTTAAAACTATCATTGAACCAGAAGATGAAGACGCTTTGTGTAGCAGAAAATTAAAGAAAAAATTATTTCCTTTAATCTCACAGTTCATCTAACATACTCGTACATATGTGGAGTTAAGGTAATGTAGGATAATGAGAATGTAACTTAAGTTAAATAAAGGACACCAACAATAACAAAATAAGAACAAGAAATTTAAAATCAAAACAACAACCCGATGTTACTAATACACAACACTGGTAACAACAACAACAATAATAAGAAGAAGAAAAAGAACAACAAGAAGCACCAACATATAATAAAAATAACAAAAAATATAATAACAACAACAACATATTTGTTTTCAATTATAAAAATAAATAAACAAAAACAACAGCACGAACAACAAATAAATATGCAAATTTGCATAAGACAACAACAACAATATACAAAGTGGTAAAATTATACAAACCTTAAACAACACAAGCAATCTGTATGAAATTTTGTTAAACTTGCCATCAACTATGATTTTTATTATAACTTAAATAGCTTAGGTGGCTGGTTGGCTGTCCAGCTATATGCCTTGCATAGCACTCTTCAGCTTAAGACCCAAGTCCGAGTATGCGTGTAAGTATGTATGTATGGAGTGAAAATCTCAGTATGATATAAATTGATTTTAAAATCATTAAATTACATTCTACAGCAGTGCCTGTTATAATAACTGGTCAGAGATTTTTTCAATGTTATAAACTTGTACTCATATGTTGTTGTTATTGTTGTTGTTGTTGTTGATGATGATGATGATGTTGATGGCTTAACTAATAGACTTAAAGAGAGTAACAAACATGGCTTTTAATATGTTCATATAATATATGAACATATATACAAACGTTATATATATGTACATAATTTGTTTGTTCAAACCAATTACTGTAAATATCAAGTTCATTGAAGCAGAATGTCTTTAAACTAAACCATAAATGAGAAGATTTTCAGTAGAATCGAATATTAGTAGGAAGGCATTAATTTAACAATATTCACTTAAACACACAAATTATATATTATTGGCTTTATTTTACAATTTTCGGAATTCTTTACTTCCATCTTAATAAGTCTATCATTATAATCAGTTATCTATGCATGTAAATTATTTAAGTACAGAATAATTTGGGTTTTATAAAACAAACAAGTAAAAAAGAAACGAAATTTGTCTTAAACCAAATCTTACATACATAACATCAACAACAATACAACATTGTGAAAAAGCATAAAAAAACATCAACAAGAAAATGAAGAACAATAACATGTTAGTGTAAGTAAATGTGACTGCAATTACCATCAAGTTGTTTCTGAAATAAATGACAAACACTGTTAAATTGCAGTCACTTATCATTAATATCATCAGTATAGGGCGATTATGACCAATGTGGTTCTTTAAATTATAATGTAAGAGAGAATGCAGCACCCTTCTGTCTTCTTTACGCCTTCTCCAGGTTTGAACACAAAGTCCCTTCAAATTTCAATTCATTACAATTCATTTACTTTTTATTCTGCTAACCGTTTCAATTAACATTTTTTAATAATTTAATATAACATGACAAAAATAGTGTTCAGAAGCATTACTCAGTCGTGTAACTTTTCAAACCAGGAAAAAAAAGTGATAAAAATAATTATGTTTATACAATTCAATACAGTCAGATTATTTTATTAATAATATGTGTGATGGGTATAATGTATATATTCTTTTTTAATTTAAATTTTTATTAAAACCATAAAATTAAAAAATTAACAAATTATGAAACAAGCGCGACTTAAGTGTATGACGGTAGTTGGGCTTATAAATGAAAATCGCTTTAATCATATATGTCCAAACTTATTAAGTTATATTTAAATATTAAATACAACAAACAAACAATAACAACAACAGCAATGTTGCGTGATAATCTCTTTTGTATTTGTTATGCCATAAAAGCTGACAATTATAAATAACTGAAAGTTATTTAAAAGCCAACAAACAAAAAATACCGTTAACACATTTATAATAATAAACAATAACAACAACAATAACAATGAAGGCTTTAGTGAGATATCTGTTTAATATAAACGCATACACATACACACACAAGCTGCCAAAACTCAATTTTTATCATATGCGACAACAACTACATTAGGTGTTTTTTTTTTTAGTGATGGTAGTGGTGTCTATTAATTTGAAATGAATAACAAGCTATCAGACAACAGCCGAAATGTTTAATAGTAAATGTAACAATATTTTGTATGTATGATAAGCTACCTTCTCTTAACAAAAACAAAAACAAAAAACAAAAAAAACGTGTTGTACGTATATAAATATATTGACAATAATTGATACCTAAACGGAACGAGTGGGTTATGTTGCATAAAACATTATGTCAAATATATGAAAGTATCATTGTACAAGTATGTTGTTTTGCTGGTTGCAACCAGCAAGTTTCCGGTGTAGAAAAAAATTTATATTTTTAGCTATTTTTTAATTTTTTTTTCATGTTTTTTTTTAGTTATATCCTTAATACGTCTGTACTGTGTATTACCTTAATGTTTTTATACCCTACACATAAGATGGGAAGTATATTAAGTTTGTTATTGCGTTTGTAATAACCAGAAAGAGGCGTCATTTACCCCATAAAGTATATATATTCTTGATCAGCATTAAAAATTGAGTTGATCTAGACATGTCCGTCCGTCTGTTTGTATATTATTGATATTCTCACGATTGAAAATTTTGAAATATCGTGCTTGTATACACACTTCTGGTTTCTGTAAACAGAACGCTATTTAAATATGAAACAATTGGTCAAGGGCCACGCCCACAATAAACAAAAATACATTTATCTGCTACAAAAGTTGAGCTATAAAATTGAAAATAGGTTTATATATTATATAACAGTTGTTGAAGTGATAAAAGTGGGCGTGGTCGGATATTAGGCACACCCACAATTTACAAAAATTACAAAACGTAAAACTTGACGTAAAGTTACCCAATATAATACATAAGGTATATAAATATGTACATGCCACGCCCCCTATTTGTATGTAGATATAGAGGGCATTTAAAATTTGGCCAAATTTCAAATTTAGTTTTTCTTTACTTGTTTTTCCTAAATAGTAAATAATTCACAAGTTGATATGCATAGTATTGGCAGGTAGAGAGAACATAAAAGGAAACTACAAAAAACAAACACACAAAAAATGATGATAATAAAAAACAAAAACAACAACAAAAACAACAATATTACAAAAGAATAATAAAAATATTAAAACTGACAATAAATTATGGCTTTTGCTATCAAAATGGCAATTTAGTTACCGGTGGGTTTAAAAATGGAATCCTAGTAAAACAGAAACAGAAACAAAACAAACACAATTGATATGCAAAAAAAAAAGAAGGACATAAATGAAAACGAAATGGTGAACAACAAAATAACAATTGCAGATAGAACAGCTAAAGAGGGAATTAACAGAGGATGAAAATGTTATTGATGATGATATTGAATGCCAAAAACAGCAAAAACCAACAACATCAATACCAATAGAAAGGAAGTGCTGCCCAACATCAATAATATTGTATATAAAAATATAAACGTTTTTAACTAAAGTGTTGGAAATTGAAATGTTTGATATTGTTGATTACCAGCCATTATTGCTAATCAAATATCAATACGGTTGGACGGCAATTCATCGACAATATGAAAATGAAAATACATTTGAATATAAAGCAATAATTTTTTTATGTTATAAATATATAAAAACAACAACAAATAAGAATAAGTAAAAAATGGGCTATATTAGGCTAACGCCAAATCTAGGGTACTCATTATCGGACAAGCACAGACAAGCTACACATTGAACTTTTCAAAAATTCGGGCCAGTTCTTAGATTGCAAACTAAAAATGCATAAAAGCAAAGTAAAAACAGGGCAGACTAGTGTTGACATATGCTACTGCATAGATGGCGACTACAATGAAAATATAATGAATAAATGACCAAATAAAAATTTCGCATTATTTGTATTGCTGTAAAGATTCCAGATAAAAATTTTAATTCAATTGCGACACACAACCTTAAATTAATTTCAAATCTTTATGAATTCATTCTCTCAACAGTACAGTACAGTACAGCCGTACAATTTAAAGCAAATGTTTAATTATACGGTTGAAAATGTTATACAAAAAAGAAAGAAAAAAACTCACCCACACACATATATAGACTAAATGTAAGTTAAGATTATATGGATAAGAGAAATCCCCTTGGAAGGACAGCAGACAGTATAGTAGAGAGTGTGTTAGAGTTTGGCATAGAAGTACCCTAATATTAATTTTCAAAATGGGCGTTAACCAACTTAAATTAAGGGGGCGTTACGCACATACGCAAGAGACTATGTCGTCTACTACTACACACACACACATACACACACTTCCACATAACAAATTAATGTCGTTGTGTCTACAAAACTTCCCCTTTGTGCTGTTGAAAGTGTTGGCAACATAGTGAAGTGAAACATAATATGGTGGCTGAAAAAAAAACACACACACATACATATTTTATATACAAACCTATATTTAAACTTCAACAATATTGTCGTGGAGTATATATATGTGTGTGAGTGTATTATACATTTAATGGACAGAGTGACAGACAAATACAAATATAGACAATTTCTTTTTCTTCTTCTATTTAACTAAAAGCAAATAAAATTGTTGTATAACTGCCAGACATTCTACATTATACATCTGTTCGTGTTGCTCTGTGCACGGCTGCTGCATACTGTGTGCCTGCGTCAGGGTAGCATGTGTAAGCAAAATTGTTTTAATAACGAAACCTATGATTAGTGAAAATAAACCGGAGATTATGTTTTCTGGCATTTGATGACAACAGCAATAGCCAGAAAATAAAATTATAACAACAGAAAAAGGAAGTCAATGAAAAAATCATAAAATTAACCATTTGCGCAAAAAAATAAAAATGAAAATATTTTTATGCATATAAAGGGTGGATTATAAAGCCACTGAGGATTTTATTGTTATTATAATTTTTTTTTCCCATTTTTGTTACGAGCCCTAAATTTCAACTTAAAAGTGGCTTTAAAAGACATGTTTATCGATTGTGGGCGTGGCTCTTGAACTACTTTGCCCAATTTAAATAGCTTTCTACAGTAAATAGAAATGTTTGTATAAAATTCCAACTTAATATCTCAAAATGTACGACCATGAGCTTTTCAACAACAGACGGACATTCATAGATTGACTCAGATTTTGGTGGTGATCAAGAACTTATACTCTGTAGAGTCTGTGAGGCTTCTTTCTAAAGGTTGCAAACGCAGCAACAACTTTAGTATACACTTATCATTGGGGTGGATCATAAACTTCAGTCTTTTAAGGCTTACCCTGTATATCAAGAAATATATTGCAGCCATTTCAAACTTGAAAAATATTGAATTTTTTTTTTATTTGGTGGTTCAGTTGTAAAAGTTTAAGTCGTCGGTTTGTACTTGCTTTATTTTTCCTCTTTGAATGCTCCAAAGAATAAGGAAAATGGCAGCCGTACGCTCACATTTAAACAACTTTTCTCATTTTTTTATTTCGTTTTTTCCTTTTTTCACTAACGCTCAGCATGACAGTAAAATTGCATTCACTTCAATGTCGCACAAAAATACCAAACCTAGACACATACGCCATGATTATATGTACATCTAGAGCAGAGGCTTATGGCCTCCCTAACGACTTTTAGTATGTGCACAATTTAGTTGCTCCCAGCATAAAAACGTGTGTTGATTTGTTCTTCTTGTCCTTTTTCGCTTTTTTCACAATTTTTCTTAATGTTTGGGTGACTTTGAGACTTTGTATAAGAGAGAGAAAGAGGATGTAAATGATAAAAAAAAAATAAGAAGGAAGACCAAACCAGACCAGACCAGACCGCCCATAAGCGGAAATATAATTGCCAACTTTGCCACTGGAAGATTTATTCCATTTTTAAATTGTTTCAGTTAATTTTTCTTCTGACTTTTACGATCTATTCGTTTTCTGCATATTTCATTTTTTATTGCAAAAATTTTGCGATTGTTTTTTAATTATGTCGAATTTTCGCATATATTTTTTATATAAATATGTTTCCCATATAAAACGTAAAGTTTCATTGTAATCGACTTGATTCGACTGTAAATATTATGTCTGTACGTCCATCTTTGAAATCTGACTTAATTGAATCGTAAAATTTACTTAATAATTATTTTCATTTCAAAACTATTAGAAAAACACTGGTACAACATTTTCATGCTGACATTTTGAAAAATCATATGAAAATAAAATCTATTGGCAAAGATTACAATAGTTGTCTCATAATCTTAGTGCAAAAAATGAAGATCAGTTGCTTGCTGTCAACATAAGGTTTAAAAGTCTTTTATCTAATACGTTTTATATAACATAAATTATATACAAACCACAACAAATGAAATGATCTTATCTGCTGTTTATTAAGATTTTTGCAATTTTCACTTTCTCCCATTTCAATATAATGTTGTGTCGTTTTTGTTCAACATAAATCTTTAGCAGCAAGCACTTATTAATGTAATTATACTTTAATTAATTGTTTACAAAGTAAAATTCTTTACCATTACGAGCACAGAACATTATATTAATTTCTTTTCTTTCCTCTTTGTTCTACAAGTTTCTTGTTTTGTTATTGTTTACGAGTATTAGTTTCTGGAGCATTGTAACAATTTGCATTAAAGTAATGTCTGTGACACGAGTCTTGGAGTCTTGAAGGAAGAATTACAATATATTAGAGTGTAAAAACTTGGTTACAAGTTCAAATATAATAATTTAGGTTCACATCACATATTCGATACCCTTTAGCTTACTTAGCTAAAGTGTTACATTGGTTTGTATCATTAGTAAATGTTTATGAAACAGACTAACCCAAACTGCGTGTTGAAACAGTGCAATAAACGTATATAATTTGTATATAAATGGACATCATACAAAGGCATAAACTTCCCAGATGGTATTTGAAGATAGTAAAATATTAAAACAATATATAAACATAAGTACGTACACATAAATTTTACAATACACGAGAAACTATTTAAGCAGACGTTCCGTGATGTTAAATTATTTAAACACCTATGAAAACAAATTTGCTAGCACCGACTACAACTACCATAGCCAGCCAACCAAGTCAGCCAGGAGGCCCACAGAGGTTACAGAAAACTAAGATATATGTATGAGTACTATATATATAAAGAGAGAGAGAGGGAGAGAGTGGGAGAGGGCGAGTTATAGTGAAGCTATAAAACAAGTTGTTTTAGACATTCCATTTTTATGTACAAAATAAATACCGTACAAACTGTTGCTTTTACTCCCTAAACGTCTTTAAACTGCAGCAGCAAAAATGCCATTAAACAAATTACATAAAAAATAATACAACAAAATATTATGTGATGGTTAAAGTCTCTCATTTAGGACCCTACTAAGAACAGTGTTGCTTCACTGCACTTCACTTGTACAAACTTGGCCGAATATGCTGAAAAATCCTAAATAATTATTAAAAATATTCAGCAACAATATGATTTGATAAAATTTTTGTAACAATTATTGTGTTTGTTTGTGTTTAAAACACAAATTTAAGCAAACAATGAAAAGACAGAGTGACGTACATTCTTGAATAAGTTATGCCATCACCATCGCCACCTCGTTTCATATATTTTGTAATAAAAATTGTACACCTATAATGTAGAGTGTAGGTGTATAAAACGAGTCCAACAATAAAAACAAAATTTTTTAAATGTCTAAATATTCTGTCGCAACTTTTACGTATCTAGACACACGAAACGACTACCATGTCGACTAACCCATACAATGAAGCCAAAGAAGTGGCAAAATCAATTGTTGATTTGTTATTATTGTTGTTGTTGCTACTGCTGTTAGTACATTTTATATAACACACCGCGCACAAACAGCAACAACAACATTAACATCAACATCAAAAAAAAAACTCTAACAAGTGTTTGTATTGAGTAAATTGTTTCAAATGCTTTTCGTTTTGTTGTTTTTGTTGCTTCTTCTTAATATAAAACTATTGCATATTTATTGCTTTTCAAAAAAAGAAAAAAACAAAAAAGGAAAACGAAGCACAATAAAAGAGAAAAATTGAAATGAAACCCTTTGGAGACTGAGAGTCAAGTAAAGTTTTATATATTTTTTAGTGGCACGCAATCATAAAAGGACATGTTTGTTAACTGTAATTTACGACGGTTGGACATTGGAATGTTTATAACGCTGCTTATGTTTACTACCTTAATATTTATGCACTAATTATTTTAATACATGATAACTTTTATACTCTTCACATAAGACGGAAGGCAGCCACTAAGTTTGTCATTCCATTTGAAAAATCCAACAAAATATATAGCGACAAAAATCTATTTATTTGCCAAAAAACATGAAGCTATAAAGTTGAAATTTCGTACAAATATTCATAACAATCCCATCCATCGATGAGGGGTGGTTAGATAACAGACACGCCTACAATTTACAAAAAGTTGTACTTGACAAAATACTCGACTTGGAAGTTGATACGTTATACATATACTATGTGGGGGCATAATCATATACCTGCCACACCCATTCTTTATATGTATCATAGATGTAGAGAGTAGTTAGGATTTAGCCTAAACCAAAGTGTAGTTTTTTTACTTGTTTTTCATTCTCTTCATTGAAAATCTCATGGGAGAAAATTTTGTTTGTTGCACAATTTATACTTAGATGCTTAAGTATTTATTGCGGGACTCTTGTTTTGAGAATTGTTTGTCAGGGTGGTCAAAGTAGTCTATTATAGTAGTTTTTAGGTAATTAATTTATCTAGTATACTTACAGATATTAGAACAAATTTATAAATTACTCTCGGAGATGTTATAAGTAATTCAAGAGACCTAAGTTTAGTTGTAGAGGCACGAGATTGTACAGTACTAGGGGAAGATTATATCCCCTTCTACATAACATGGTGAGTACAGTAACTATGTTGTTTATAAAAACGTCCGAGACCTTACATTACTATGTTTTATCAGCAACAAAAACAAAGTCGATCTATGTACGTATGTCCGCGTGTTTATTTGAGGTATTGATCTGAATTTTTTGTACAAATGCTTATAGTTTCTGGATGCAGATCAATATTTATATTAGAAAAATGCAAGAGCCACGCCCACAATCGATATTAATCTATTTATCGATATTTATATATATTTTTTTTCTACGTACCCTCTCTTCATCACATTTGTGAGAGCTATTTAATATATGGATTAAAAAAATTAAATTTTTTTACTCGTTTTATTTCATTTTTTTTTTATTTTACTTGAAATTTAATCAACGACTAATACAATATATTTAATATTTATTATAAAACAAAAAAGACAGAGAGAGAGTGGAAGAGTATTCCCAGCCTCTGTGGCATAACAATCCTTTTTTAAGCGGATTTTATGCTACAATTCGTTCATAATAATAACAACAAATAATGAAATAAGTAGTGACGAAAAATTAACAAAAAATAAATAAATTATATAACCAAGAAAGACAAATAAAGATAATAATAACACAGCAGAGTTTAAATCCCAAGATTTAATAAAAGACTGAAAATATAAAAAAAGAGAAAAAATTATTAAAATAATAATTATTTAAACAAGACAATAAGAAAAGATTATTGTTAAGTAAGCTTATGTCTACTTTTTAGTACCCTACAGCATTTCATCATAATGCATAAAAATTCACTTAAGTACCCAACAGAGCTGATGACAGCAAGGTTGAATGTTGTATGAAAGAAAGCAAGCGTTTCAGTTTATATAGAAAAAGGAATTAAATTTACATTGAACACAAAACATAAACAGACAGACGTACAGACACACACACTTTATTCAAGGATTTTGATTTTGATTCTAACAATATTAGAAAACTTAATATCCCCAGACTAATATAGGTAATGAGTACAACAACAAAAGTTTAACAAAAATGGATATTTTTTTAATTTTTTTAATTTTTAATTTCAATAATGTTGCATTGTTTAAGGATTTTAAAAAGGTTGAAAAACACAGAAGGAGCGAAAGAGATAAAGAGAGAGAGGAAGAGAGAAATGAAGAGTATTTGTTGCATTCGATGTTGTATGCATGTATAAACAGGTGCCTGTTAAGCTGTACGCATTGTATTCGTATTGAATTTTATTTTATTAAATACTAATAAAATTTTGTTGTTTTTGTTGTTGTTGTTTTTGCTTTTGCATAAGCCGTACCATGCTTTCTAGATTATGATTTGTTTTTGTATTTTAGTTGAAAAGTTTTTCAAATATTTTTTTTTAATCTATGTTGCTTTTATTTTATTGTAGCACCCAGACAGTATCGCTACTGTTGTTAAAAATATGTTTAGTAAAGTACTCTATGGAATGTTGTGCAAGTTGAAAAGCTTTACAGTTTAGTATGTGTATTGGTATTAGTTGCTTAAACTAAAAATACATTTTTAAAATTTTCATCCCATTTTATCGAAGTTGTTATAGCCCCGGATAACGTACGCTTTGTTAATGCCCTATGATGTATGCTTATGCTTGTGTGTGTGTGTGAATATAGAGATAGGTGGAGGAGCGTGTACGGAGCTTGTTCATATATACCAGCAGACAAATAATGCCGTAAGGTATGCAAACGTTCAACATGTTTTCGTATAACGAAATTTTTTTTGTATGGGTGTGTGTGTGTGTAACCCTCTTAACTCTAACCATTCACTCACTTACACAGAATACTATAAAACCAATAATAACAACAACAACAACAACAACAACAACAATAAATATGCAATGTAAACTTGTTGTTGTTATTATTGTTAGATTTGATAGCATTTCCCAGGTTATCATTTTTTTTTTATATATTGTTATTGTTGTTACTGTTGTTGTTAAATACAATACAAATTTTCGTTTTTCGAAACGGTTTTTTGTTTCGGTGAGTATTTCAAAAACTCACAATATCAGCCTCAAAAATGTCTGTCTACAGCAATGTCTGTCTGCACATTTGTTTACATACAATATCCCGGTGAAGGTATTGGTGTGTGGGTTGCTATAAAGTAACAATAGGATCAACAGCAACAGCAGCATTTGTATAGAGTCTGTGTCGTGTGTGTGTGCATGAATTTTTCATGTGTATGCCTATTGCTAGTGGCATTAAATAAAACATATGCACACGGCACTAACAACAGTAGCTAGCAATCAAGCACTGAACAGTTAGAGACGTATAGACGCGTATATCGGCAGGGCAAGGAAAGGTGATTCCTACCACTGGCCCCCCTTACCTTTCGACACATGGCTACCTATCTGTCTATCTATCTGTCGGTCTTCATTTCTTTCGTTTATTTTCCAAATTGTATTCGATTACAATTAAACAAAGAATTCTTACCACTGCCTACCCATCGATACATGTGTATGCACGTGTGGTATGTGTGTGAATAAATGTTTGTGAGTGTGTTTGGCTATTGAGATCTTGCTTATGCTTTGTAAATTCTTTAAATGCAGGATTATTTATGACTTTTGTGTGTAGTAGCCCAAAATTTTGTATGTGTAGGTGTGTAGGTGCTTGCCTTTTTATTCAATACTCTTAAAACTATAAAATATAAATATTTTTCTGTAACATTTTTCACATTATGAACGTGTTACAGTACTATACCGTATAAAATATTTTTATATTGTTCTGCTTATATTGATACAATTGTTATGTCAGGTTGTTGTTGTTGTTGTTGTTGCTGTTGTTGTTGCTTTTATTATTATTATTCTTTTCAAATGGTTTTTGTAGTTTTTATAGAACATGTAAATATAAAGTAAATTTGCTTTAGGCAAAATCGATATTTAAAAAATGGGCGTGGCACGTACTTGTTTGCCTACTCTATAAATATTATGTATTATGTATTAAAACAACAACAACAACAACAACAAGAACATCTTTTAATAAATTTTAATTATTTAGAAATATTAAATTATGGAAAATAATTTATTTCCACGATCTATTTTTTAAACAAATTTTGGCATATGGTTTGACTTTTTCAAAAAGCAACCGAATTTTTTTTCGTTCTTTTGTTTTTTTTTTTATTATTGTTAAATGTTATCATTATTGTTATATATGTACTTTATGAGTGCACAATAGTTGTTAACTATGTATGTGAACGTATGTTTAACAAATGTTTCCATAGATGATTATTGTATTGTTTGGTACTCTACCCGGCAGAAGAGAAAAAGCAACATGTTGTGTTCAACATGAATATATTTTAATAAATAATGAATCCTTAACATATATACACCATACGTATGGGTATGTGTGTATATTATAAATAATTTAAAAATTCAAAACTGTTCTTTTTTTCCATTCTAAAAATTCTAAATAGACTACACACACAGTACAGTACAGTGCTAAGGGTTATAGAGTGCACCATTTACACAATACAGAACAAATGCTCTTAAAGTATTATAGAAAAGGGGTGCTGGTGTACAATACTTGTTATTTATTGTTACTGATGTTGTTGTTGTTGTTGTTGTTGTTATTATTATTGTTTGAATTTAACACTTTGAATATGCCTTGTGTGTGTATGTGTGTGTGTGTATAGGTGTTTGTATAATATATTTTGTATTCATTGTTAGATTTTAGCTTTGCAAAGGAACATGCTTCTATTTTTATTATAGCCGCCGCATAAGAGAGGGGTATACTAAGTTTGTCATTCCATTTGCAACACCAAGAAAGAGGCGTCAAATATCAAACAAAGTATTGCTCTAAACATGTACGTCCCTGTGTCCGTATGTCCGTCTCTTGTTGGCATTGTCCCGAGTGTAAATCTTAAGATATTGAGCTGAAATTTTGTACATACACTTTTAGTACTTTTGCCGATCGATATTTAAATAAAGCAATTAGACTAAGAGCCACGCCCACAATTGGCCAAAATCTATTTATTTGCTACAATAGTTGAAATTGTTTTTTCGTAGAAATATTTATATTTATCCATCGATATGCCAAAAAGGGGCATGGTTGCATTGTGCAGAAGGTTTAAGAATTGGCTTAAGCCAAATTTAGTTTTTACTTGTTTTTCATATTTTTTGTTATTCGTCTATATTGTGTAATAAAATATATGAAAATATGTATAAAGATAGGTGTTTACACATACATTTTTCATTTATATATATATATATATATGACATTTGATATTCATTTTGCATACAATGTTGCTGTTGGTGTTGGTGTTGCCTTTTACGTTGTAGCCGTTTTTTTGAAGTGTTTGGGGGTACAATACCTTTTTTCTAGTCTCTTAAGTAATGAATAATGTATGCTTGTGTATTGTTGTTGTTGTTACGGTTGTTGTATATTTTTTGCATATTTATTATGCTTTTGAAAGATTAAATGTCTTTTTATATTACAGTTATAACACACAATATATGAATAATTTCTATAACTTAAGCTGGTACTCGGTGTGTAATGTTTGTTCCAAGATGTGATGAAATTGTTTTATTATGCTTGTACTCTCTCTCTCTTAAGGTCACAGTCAGGAGTATTATTATGTCCGTATGTAAACTTATAAAAGAAACTTTTATGTACAATATATATAAATAATTAAGGGAACTTTTTACAAACTTCATTAACACTAAACCTCTTGTCAGTCATTTATAAGCGTTGCAAGTCGTAGAGAAAGGTAGTTTTGCTAATAATTTTACTTAAGTACACAATAGTAGGAAAAACTCCTTCCTTTTACACACTCCATCTAAGGTGGAGGGTATACTAAGTTTGCTGATCCGTGTGCAATACTTAGAAGAAGACCCTACAAAGTATATATATTTTTGATCAGGGTCAAGGCCTGAGTCGATCTAGACATGTTCGTACGGTTGTAAATTTTGAGATATAAAGCTGAAATATCCGTCGCGTTATAAATTAGACAAAATCGGTCAAGAGAAACGCACACAATTGAGAAAAAGTTCTATTGGACTTGCTGATAAGTGATGTATACTCTATATATATACCCTATTCATATCATATGCCTGCCATGCCTATTCTTTGTTTATAGACGTGTACGGTATTCAAAATTTGGCCAAAACTAAATTTAGTTTTTTTTTCGACTAGAAAACGTCTATCATCCTGAACAGTACACATATGCGAGCAATAAATCTTTCTGAGCATATTAGCTTCATATTCGGGGATTTTTCTTCGTTTTCTTTTTTATATAGCTGTGTTGGTTTAACCATTTAACAGCACACAGTCTCATTCATTTTGTATTGGGTAAAACATAAATAAAGTTAGAGTTGAATGCGAATATTTAGCCACAACTGTATAAACTCTAAAAGTTTTACGTTTACTGTATTTTACTTGCTCTTTTTGTCCTACCGTGCATATATGCATATTTTTCTATTAATTTGGATTGTCATTCATTGGGGTCCTTTTCAGTTTGTTATAAATTTATGATTAATGATTAATAATTAATAAAGTTTTTCTTGTGTTGTTTTATTTTTTAATTCTATTTAATTTTACTTTAAATTAATTAACACTTAATGAACTTGTTGCTAAATATACTTTCGTTGATTATGGGCGTGACTTTCAAGCGTTTTCTAATCGAATTTAAATAAAAAATTCTACATTGAAGAGTTTGTCATTAAAAATTCAGCTCAACATCTCAAAATTAACATCCCTGACACTTTCTAACCAAAGACGGATACCTGGACAGATATTGAAAAAGTGACTTCGCTTTATATCGATCGATATTTATAAACTTTTTGGAGTATTACAAATGCAATAATAAACTTATCATGCACTTTATGTGGAGGTGAACAATTAATATAAATGGTCACAAACACACACTCAGTACACACTCATGTACATAATGTAAATGAAATATTTAAATTCATTTATTAATTTACGCAATGCATTATAAATACACACACACACACATGCACACACGTGCGTGTAAACCAACTAACAACCAAACAGTAACAGCAGCAATAATAACAACAGCAGCAACAACAATTAAAAGAGAAAGAAAAAAATTTTCATTTGATTACCACAGAAACACAGAAACCACTGAATAACGTTTTTACCACACATTTGCAAACATAACACATGCACACACATACACACATTCATACATACATACATAGATAAAGAAAACACACAGAAACAGTCGTAAACCCATACACACTTGTTGGTTAGAATAGAAGCAATATAACAGCAACAAGAACAACATCAGTGGCAAACAACAATTGCAGCAACAGCAGCAACAGCAGCAGTAGTCAAAAAATGTGCTTTCATTTTACAAAAACATTCGGAATTGTGTGGTGAAAATATAGAGTTTTTACAACTCTACTCGCATAAACTCAAACTACTCGAAAAAAGCAAACAAAAACAAAAACAAAACAAAAAATTAACCACTACACTATATAGCGTTTTAAAGGGATACAGTCGAGCGATACAAAGCAATATTTGTGCGTGTTTACCGATGCGTATTATATGCTCTGTCTCACTCTCCCTCTCTTTCTCAGTGACTATCCTTCTTATATTGTTGTTAGCCAGACAGGCATTTCCTAGTTTATTAGCTATTTTTGCTGTGGTGTGTGTATGTTTTTTGTCAGTTGTGCATTGTTTGTTATTATTATTGTTGTTGTTGTTGTTATTGTTTTAATGTTTACAATTATATTTTTGTTGGTTTTTCATTTCCCTAAGTTATCGTTGCATAAAACATTTGTTATGCAATGTTCACCAATTGACAGGTAAACAGCGACGGTAGAGTTGAAAGGCTGTGGAAGAAGAAGATCGTAGTTCATAGGTTTAGGCACGATTTTGTACTTGTACCTTATCCAATTTTTAACATTCATACAATCCATGCACACTTTTGTTTTCCATAATTAAAAAAAAAACACCTCCAAACTAATTCGATTTAATACCATTTAAAGAAAACCAATTAATTTGTATTTAGCTGCCTTTAATTTACCGAAAAATTAATTAGGACACCGTTCATTTTAAACGGTTAAGAGTATTAGTGATAATATAAACAAAACAAAAAGCTCAACAACAACAACAACAACAAAAACAGCAACAAAAAAACAACAAAAACAACAACAAAAACAAAACAACAACAAAAACAAAACAACAACAAAAACAAAACAACAAAAACAAAAACAACAAAAACAACAAAAACAACAACAACAAAAACAAAACAAAAACAAAACAAAAACAAAACAAAAACAAAACAAAAACAAAACAAAACAAAACAAAACAAAACAAAACAAAACAAAAACAAAACAAAAACAAAACAAAAACAAAACAAAAACAAAACAAAAACAAAACAAAAACAAAACAAAAACAAAACAAAAACAAAACAAAAACAAAACAAAAACAAAACAAAAACAAAACAAAAACAAAACAAAAACAAAACAACAACAAAACAAAAACAAAACAAAAACAAAAACAAAAACAAAAACAAAAACAAAACAAAAACAAAACAAAAACAAAACAAAAACAAAACAAAAACAAAACAAAAACAAAACAAAAACAAAACAAAAACAAAACAAAAACAAAACAAAAACAAAACAAAAACAAAACAAAAACAAAACAAAAACAAAACAAAAACAACAACAAAAACAACAACAAAAACAAAACAAAAACAAAACAAAAACAAAACAAAAACAAAACAAAAACAAAACAAAAACAAAACAAAAACAAAACAAAAACAAAACAAAAACAAAACAAAAACAAAACAAAAACAAAACAAAAACAAAACAAAAACAAAACAAAAACAAAACAAAAACAAAACAAAAACAAAACAAAAACAAAACAAAAACAAAACAAAAACAAAACAAAAACAAAACAAAAACAAAAACAAAACAAAAACAAAACAAAACAAAACAAAACAAAACAAAAACAAAACAAAAACAAAACAAAAACAAAACAAAAACAAAACACAAACAAAACAAAAACAAAACAAAAACAAAACAAAAACAAAACAAAAACAAAACAAAAACAAAACAAAAACAAAACAAAAACAAAACAAAAACAAAACAAAAACAAAACAAAAACAAAACAAAAACAAAACAAAAACAAAACAAAAACAACAACAAAAACAACAACAAAAACAAAACAAAAACAAAACAAAAACAAAACAAAAACAAAACAAAAACAACAACAACAACAGCAACAACAGCAAACGTTCATTTTAAACGGTTAAGAGTATTAGTGATAATATAAACAAAACAAAAAGCCCAACAACTACTTTTTTTTTTTAATGATAATTTAGTTTACTTTTACTTTCAGCTACAGTAGCTTGCGGTTAATTGAAGTTTGTACCGTTTAGAATATAATTCACGTAATTTTTTTTGTCTCTCCCCAGAATAACTTTTAAACGTTTAAAATTATATCTAATAAGTTTGGAACAGTTTCTTGATTTAATGTAATTTTGTTCGTCAGTCCATACAAGTTCCGGTTGCAGTTGTTGATATATTTTCGTTTTAGTACTAGTTTATGATTTCTTAGTTTAAAAAGGAGCTGTAAGATATAAATGTGGAAATGCCACGCCCATATAAATATTGAATATAACATTTTTAAATGCAGAATTCGACTTTACAGAAAATATATGGAACTACATACTTTAATATCCACGTATATTACATTGATGTTATATAAGAGACACGCCCACAATTAAAAAAAAAACTATTTTTTGGGCAAAATTCGATATTTAAAGTAAAATTTTCATTAGATTTAGTTTTAATAGTTCTTAAAAGAAAGATTAATTATATACCTGCCACGCCCATATATACACATAAATATGAACTAATTTTTTAATACAAAATTCAACTTTTGAGTTTTTGAGTTTGAATCTTAACAAAAAAAAAAAGAAAAAAGGAGTCATTATAAACATGCCACGCCCACATACATAACTACTTTTTTATATATAATTCGATTTTCGAGTTAATCTATAACGCATAACCATTAAAAAAAGCTTTTATTTTATACAGGCCACGCCTACTTGTTCCTTATAAATATGTCCAAGAATCATTTCTCCACAACTTGAATGCCACAGTATTTAAAATATTTACAATAATATTTTAATTGCTTTTTTTTTTCCATATAAGCACAGCATACATATACACATAGAGATTACTAATTTCATGTCCGTAGTCCGTAAACACATTATGGCATATGCGAGAGGATGGTCAGTAGTCAGTAGTCAGTATGAGTAATACCGTTTATAAGTCCTTATGATTTTCGCTAATACTATCACTATTAGTTCCAGTTGATTATGATAAATGTTTGTGTGGATGTGGGTGTGGATGTGTGTGTGTTTATGTAGGTATTTATTTCTTTTGTGTGCTTGTGTGCTGGTGTGGATTTTCATTTATCACTTGCGGGTACATTTATGAGAGTGTACGCCTAAATCCCACTTAAAACCTTATGCAAAGGTCGGGTCCATCGCATAAACGTATACTGCACATATTGCCCATTTACACACACACACACACTCGAACACACAGCACACATATGGAAATGTACAATATATTAAGTGCTGTATGGGTCTCTTTCCCTCTCTTTCTGTATTCCTCATTGTTTTAAATCCCTTTTACTTTTGTAATGTTGTGTTTGTGTCATACACACACAAACACTGCAACAATACCCAACACGGTTGTCAGCACCATGCTGAGCCACGCATCATATGACATGCATGTGTATGTATTTGTTTAAGTATAATATAAAGTTCTCTTACCAAAAAAATATTTACATAAATTTGCGCTTATACACACAAACGCACAAGCACAAGCACTCATTTTTACATTTCTAACTTTATTAATACAAAGTAGTCCATCCTGGGTAAAATGGGGTGTTGCCTTGGCCTCATACATTATGAATTTTTATTTTACATCCGTACGTATATAGTTTTATGGGGTTATTTTCAATTTCACAAAGAGAGCATAACTAATTAGTGTTTGGTTTATTTTTAAGTAAAGTGAATGAACACTAATACCATAATGCCGTAAGTGTGTACAGAGCTCGCATTACTTCGTTTACAAAATGCAAAAAACATTCATCACACACACACGTACAGAAAGAGTATTTATAACAACATGGTTACTTTGGTTGCTTTATATAATATTAACAGAACATGCTTTAGTCAATTTAAACTTTTTTTTTTTTGATAATTTTTAACAATTTGTTATTGGTTACTAACGTTTAGAATTTTTGTACTTAAAGATATTTTTTCTTTTCAAATCATCTTCATTATCTGAGATAAATATTTTATTTTGTTAATTGTACAAAATTTTTCTTTATTCCTTATTATACTTTAATCTATCTGTGTGCTCTTCATTTAACATAAATTTCATTTTGTTTGAACATTTTATTTAAATACTCACCAGAGACTGGAACACAATTTGTAACAATAATGTATGTAAGCATGATGACAATATTTAAAAACATTTTTATATCTCCCGCATATGATACTAAGATCTACTAAGTTTGTCATTTCATTTGTAGCATCCAAAAGGAGGCTTTAGATGTTCTAGAAAGTATACCTATATATATTTGATATAGCCAGGTCCGCGTCTATCCATTGTTGGAGCGTTAATGCTTAATACATAAAAAAGGATATAAGGTCCCTGCCACGCCCACTTTTTTTTACATACAACAGTGAAGGTTACTTGAGATTTGGTCTAAACTGAATTTAGTTATCTTTTGACTTGCACACAAAAAATGGAGCAACAACCGGATTATGTAACCTCTGGGGAATAGAAATAGAAAAAAATAGGAAAAAATCATCCTAATAAACGTTGTTACATATTAGTGTTTGTAAGTTTATGTTTAAGTACAAACACATGTAAATTATGTTGACACAGAGTACAAGTGCATATTTTTATGTATATACATGCAGACCTCATCAATGGCACAGAGAGAAAATGAAAAATTCAATAGAATGTTTGTTAAGGGTTTAACGATTGCAAAAAGTTGGCAAATATATCCATACAGGAGGTAATATCATAATATATTACCTACACAACACTCCTTGTATATGTATTAATGTAAATTGACTGCACCATAGACCATCTGCATAATAGTCATAAACTTATGCGTATACTGTAATTTTTCGAGTAAATCTGTACTGTGTGTAAGTGGATGTGGGGGTGTGTGTGCGGGTGGCTTTAAAACGTTGCTTACGTACATTTTTCACATGTTGTGCAATATGCTAATATTGGTATAATCGTGACAACAACAACAGCAACAACAAAAGCAACAGTAATTTGTTTTAATTTCATACATGAGCGAATTTTTCTTAACGCTCTTTATTATTATAATTTTTTATTGCAATATATGCCATTGCCCAGGATAAAAAAAAATTACCTTTAACCTTATTATGCGTATATTATGTATATATGTGTGGACGGAATGAAAGGGGCAGCTTGTTAAATCGTATCACCGGATACGAATACATATAAATAACAAACTAAACCTTCCAAATGTCATTCAGGATATATAAAGTTTTTGTGGATGTTAGACTTTTTAAACAACTACTAATCGATAGATTGAATAAATCCGTCTGTCCATTTATCTGAAAGTCTTTATATTTTTGATAAAAAATGTTTGCAATTTCAATGTCAGCATTAAAATTAAAGTACTTTCAACTCTAAGTGAAACATTATCAATTTTAAAGTTTTTTGAGTTTTTTTTAATCAATTTCTCAATTTCCCTTTAAGTGGGACTACTTTTGCAAACTCTTTTCTATATAAACTTATTTTCTTATTTTCTAGGTAAATCTTTTTCTGATAAAACTGTTCCAAAAATATTTCCCAAGCATAATTATGTATTATTTACACATGTTACCTGTTCCATGTTATGTGGATTATTACATGACTAGCATGCGTCCAATTGGTGGCATGATATTATACCATCATTATAGGCTACATATACATTTGTATACCGATTTATTTCATATAAAGTTGCGCCTTTGGCTTTCGGTCCCCGTTTACATTGCACGAAATATTATTTTCCAACCATTTCTAATAATTTCAATACATTTATCGGTTTTCAATATATTACTGTTGCCACCGCCACAGATTTAACACCAGTGCAGTGGCATCAAGCAACAGCAGTAACTTTGATTGTGTAA
This sequence comes from Ornithomya chloropus, assembly GCA_963971445.1. Lineage (NCBI taxonomy): Eukaryota > Metazoa > Arthropoda > Insecta > Diptera > Hippoboscidae > Ornithomya > Ornithomya chloropus. Next base: position 5,705,446 of record OZ020532.1, read on the forward strand.
CTGTAATTTTGAAATTGTTCACATTCTGTTTATTGGCCACTGTTTACTTCTCATACCTTCAACTGTTCAATCTATTGACTTTGTTGTTATTGTTGTTGTATTATTCACATGTGAGCATGAGTCGGGTTATAGCTCTGCGGATATAACCATAATTAATTGTGTGTACGCAGTCATATTAAGTGTATGAAGGACGGTTGGTTTTAATGTTGCCAATTAGTTTTGTGTGTGTGTTCTGGAGTTTGGGTGCTAAACGTTGACAATATCCGATTTACAACACCAAAGTAATACCAACACAAACAACGACAACAACAATAATAATATTAGCTGTTGATTCATACGTTACAAATATTCTACAAAGATTGCATTTTGTTCAAACATATTTTGATGATAATGAAAAATCACAGATAATGTTGCTATGGGCGCATAAAAAAGAAAACTCCGCTAGAGATTACTATATTTTAGTTTAGTTGAATTTATTTTATTTAAATTTAATTTAATTTTATTTAATTTAATTTAATTTTATTTTATTTTATTTTATTTAGATTAATTTAAGTCTATTTTACTTTGATAAACCCCCTCGAAACCATTTTATACTTATAATCCTGTATAGCCGTCCCTTTCTATCAATGCCATTTAATCAGCCATTATTTATGATTTGCAAAAATGGTTAGAATGTACTAAATATACTCAATAATGCAAATCTCTTTATCTTCTTCTTGTTCTCAGCCATATTACTATGCACACACATATGCAGCTGCCGTATGTGTAAGCCGTCAAGCTGTGTTTTGCTTATGCGTAAATTTGTGCAAGAGAGAGATGAAGTAGACATCTTTGGATCTTACGCTGTTCTTTTCTCTCTCTCTCTCTCTTCTCTTGATTTATGCCGCCATCATTTGATCTATACAAAAACAAAATATATTATGGCTCTCTTTTAATGGCTCTCTCTTAATTGCTTTCTTTTAATGGCTTCCATATAATAACATTTGAAAACTAAACAAAATGGCAGGTGCTACCATTTTTGAAAAAGTTCTCCTTTTTAATAAAAACTCAAACAAACTTTAAATTCTTTTCTTTACTATTTAAAATCCTGGTTACTGGTAGTGATGTACATAAAAGAAGATTTAATCCTTTGTGCGAGTGTTTTGTTTTATACATTTCCTACCCAATGGATTACGTTTTGGTTAAACGTACACATAATTAGTGTATTGTGAGATCTGAAATTATTTGCCGTCTGTGTGTGTATGTAAATGCTTGTATGGTAATGGCAGGTGAGGTTATTTCTCTGATAATCGAGTAACGTATGCCAGTGTGTATGTCTGTGTGTTTGTTTGTTTGTTTTGTAACAAAGTTTTTTCTTACATTGTTTTACAGCATTGTAATGATATGCATGTTGTTGTTGTTGTTGTTGTTGTTGTTTTTATTGTTAAATGTTCATGTGTTTGTGGTTATTGTTGTTGCTTTTACTTGATCCTTGTTTTGTTGGTAATTTTTTTTGTTTTGTTTTTGTTTTAAACGGGACTATCAATTAACACAAATTGTCTTTAATAACAATAACAACGTTAATGCTGAACATTGAACAGAGATAATATTGCACACAATACAAAAACAAGCAAACAACAATAACAATGGTAACAACACAATTGTTCCATTATCCGGTATAAATACGAAAAACCAAAAAAAAAAGTTTACATTAAAGTTTACTAACAACAGTATACCGTTTACAACAACTACAACAACAACAACAACAACTACAAAACAGCAAAAGAAATATACTTCAGCTAAAGCCAAATATTCGATACTCTATAATTGGTAGAAAGACGGACAGAAGGATTGAAAGAATAAAAGACAGTAAGTTACAAGGTTGATGAGACTGAAAGACGGATACCTAGAAGAAAAGATAAAAAATTAAAAGTTGTAAAAATTAGAAGATAGAAAAAACCGCAGCAATATAAATTAATAGTAAAACAAAGACGGATAGACAGACAAGCGTATATGGGGAAAGCCAGACACAAACACACACGCACCGGTTATAACATAAAAAAAATCTCCAAATTTACAGAAAATATTTAATTTGTATTTTTCAGATGTATTTTCTAAATGTTACACTTGTGTTAATGAAATGATTGTAATGCCTGTTGTAGCAGAGGTCCCCCAGATAATCATGTAATGAGATGGCTCTTAGCCAACAACCGGGTAAGTGCTGAACACCAATTAATGTTAAAAGTTACGTAAAACAATAGATTAATAACAGCAACAAGAACATCAACAATAACAACATTACCAATAATGACATTCAAACTGTAGCCAATTAGGTTGATGTGTATTTAAAAGTGTTGTTCTTGCATTCAAACCAAATATAGAATATAAACATATATGAGCACGTGTGTGTAATGAACTTAAATAAAAAAACAACAACTACATCCAAAACAACAACATCTACATCAACATAACAATACAACAAAAGTCAAATTAACATTTCCGCTTTTAATACTGAACACATACACGTAGAATACACCTACACAGCACATCATGATAGATACTCGTGATAAAATTAACGCCATTGTTACATTTGGCATTGTTTACATTTTAGTGGTAAGTGTTTTATATCGTTATTGATTTATTGTTGTTTATATACCCTCCACATAAAATGCAACACCCAGAAGGGGGCGTCCGAGGCCCTACAAAGTGTATATAGACGTGATCAGCATTGAAAACTGATTTGATTTAGACAAGTATGTCCCTGCATAAGTCCATGATTAAATGTGTTAAGTAAATTAAGTTATTAGTAAATATTGTCCGTGATCGTATTTCATTTGAACAATCATAACATTATGGTGACAACTGAGTTTCTGTGTGTTTGAAAAAATCCACAAAATTTTGTATAAAAAGTGTCTGTGGTCACAAAAGCAAAGGTTGCAGTAAAACTAATTTTATTTTCAAGAAAATAAACTGTAACAACACTCATGCAAACATAGTTTTTACATATCTGGTGTAAATTTTCAATTTTCAATCGTTTCACTTTCTTTTGTGCCTAAAAGCTTTTATCTGTAAAATGTTTTTTTTCCTTCTAACATGCACCATTTGTTACGGTATGTTATTCACTTACATTTTATATAATTATACACACATTTTACAATAGTTGTTCGCTGTTAGCTTTCATACAAAAAGAAAAAATCAGGTTAAATAAAAGAAAAGAAAAAAAAAATGGTGGAAAATTAATTGAAATTTATATCATTTGGCGACGCAACACAAATTTTATGGCGCGACATGTTGCTGTTCACCGTTATCATTCGTGTTGTTGTCATGTACTAATAACAACAATAACAACAAACGGCACATATAACAAAACCATTAACACATACACGGTCGTGTGTGAAATTAAAAAACAATCTCGTTTTCATTTATTGAATTTATTATTGTCTACATGCTATATATAGTACGTACGAAAAAAGAAATATTTGTGTTAACCCTTTTTTTTTTTCTTTTTGGGTGTATAATCCATAGGGGGCAAATTTAACTTTAAAACACATTTTCCAGGAGATCTCTTCATAAGATACAAAAAATAATTAAAACTTCTGGTATTTGACACTATTATTAAGTTGAGAGAGAGGGAGAGAGAGTGAGGGAGAGAGAGACTAGAAATAATTGACAGCTGCTGGCTGGTACATCAATGATTATATGTTTTTATACCTTTTTCTAGATAGAACTGCTTCATGCTTTGGGTGTGTTTTGTACATTAACTATGTGTGTCTCATACAAGCTTAAACACAAACACTTTAATACAATTAAAACACTTCTAAAACACATCTATGTAGAGTAAGCAAAAGACCAGTCAGTTAGTCAGTGATGATGTTACCGATGCTACAATATTGTTAACAAGCCTCTGCTGTGTGTATGAAGGTTTGTTTTTAATGATTGAGTCACTTTACTTAAATACACGTTATATACACATACATAAACACACTAGCACACACACACACGCACACTTACTGTATGCTTACGCATAGACAAGCCGCCATATTGTCGGGAGCCATGAATTTTACGTAAATTAAATGCATTTCTCACGCCTCATGCATACACAAGCACACATATATATATGTACCTATGTTTGGTGCTAACTTTATATACTGATTCCACTTTTGTTTTTGTTTGTTTGTTTGTTTTTTTTCGGGTACTCTGCTGGGAACAACTTTGCTGTCATATTCGCAGCCATAGCTTTGTGTAGAAAAACTTTAATTGAAGATTTAAAGTGCATACATTCACACACACACACACACAAACACACTTTTAATTAAATTGAAATGCTTTTACTTAAACAAAGTAAATGCAAGTAAATGTAAATGCAGGCACAAGATGGAAGAGATGCAGACATTAGAGGCATGTTGCGAGAAAGTTTCACAAGACACATGAATCTTTTAAAACTTATTAGGATTTCATAAAGCATTCCTCTAATTCCCTGGTTTGTGAGATGAAGAAAAGGTAGCAAAAATATGTAGATTAACTTTGATTATGAAAATATGTTATACGCGGCAATAATTAAAATCATATAACTGTAAATGACAACTTACTAATACAGTCATATAAACAAAGTAAGTATTATAGGTTTTGTGTCGAATATTCTTTCGTATTCAGAATCAAAATCTGAATCGATTTAATCATGTCGGCTTATTCTTATGATTACTATCAAAAAAATTTAAATTTGGTTTAAATTTTTGAAATCATGTTTGAATGACGCGATTGACATCAATTGAACATAAGCACAAAGAAACCCCTCAGGTAGGGAGGGTTTCTTGCTTCTTCTTACCTTACCTGAGGGGAATTCCCTACCTGATCGTATATATAAACCTGATCATTTAGGGAAATTACCATCATTTGTTACTAAAATGTCAAGTGTGAATAATATATTTCAAGAGTTTAGTCCATCGGTTGATGGACAGCATCCTTATATCAAAATAGTTGAACAGCCAACCAGAGAACCGGTACGTTTTCGTTATGAATGCGAAGCACGATCCACATCGATACCTGGCGTTAATTCAACACCGAAGCATAAAACTTTCCCAACCATTGAAATTGTCGGCTACAAAGGACCCGCCATAGTGGTGGCATCATGTTTCACCAAAGACAAACCCTACCGGCCTCATCCCCACAAACTAGTGGGTAAAGAGTGCAAAAACGGGGTTTATTTACAACAACTAGATGTGAAGGGTAACACACGTGTAATGCTGAAAAATGTGGGCATTGAATGCGTGAAAAGGATGGATTTTGAGAAATCATTAAAAGTACGCGAAAAATATTTCAATAAAATGAAAACTTTCGATTTTTTAACCAACAAACTGGATGTGAATGCTGTGCGTTTGTGTTTTCATGTGCATTTGAGTGATTCCAACAAAGGCGATGGCATGTGGTGTAGGGTCGTAACTGATCCGATTCTAGATAAACGAGGCAAATCGGATTTGATTATATGCCGCTTGTCTCAATATGAGGCCAGCGTGGGTGGCAATACGACCGTTATATTGTTGTGTGAAAAAATTAACAAAGACGATATTTGTGTACGGTTTTTCGAAGAACAAAATGGCGCAACTGTTTGGCAAGCTTACGCGACGATTGCTTCCATACACAAACAGGTTGCTTTAGCGTTTGTAACGCCACAATATCATAATTTGAAAATCACCCAACCCGTTAAAGTGTTTGTACAGCTGGTGCGACCGTCCGATCAAAGTACAAGTGAGTCAGTGATTTTTGAATACAAACCAGACGGAATGCCAAGAAAACCTCTCCTGTGGTCTCAAGATGTTTTACAAAAACTGGATATGTATCTGCCACAACAACCAGATTTCAAAATACAACCACAAATTTTTACATCACAATTAGAACAACAACAACAACAACAACAACCATGGCATTTTTCTGCATTTCAACAACAAAATGAACAAAAACAGGAGTGTGTGGTTATGAATCAGCATGACCAAGGACAGATGCTATTTCAGCAACAGTATATGCAACAAAATCAACAACAGCAAATACTACAAATGAAACACCAAGAACAACAACAATATCAACATCAACAACAATACCAACATCAACAACAATTGCAACAACAACAACAACAAAAACAGCAGCAGCAGCAGCAACAACAACAACAACATTATCACCAGGATCATTTACAACAACAATATGACCAACAACTGGATTGCGAAAACACATTTTTTTCAGAAATGCAACAACAATTACAAAATATGAATCAGATGATTCCCTTCCAACCAAACACCAATCCAGCATATCAACAATTGCCTGAGCAACACAGCAACCACCATTTCAATATGTTGTACGACATCCAACAGATATAACAAGTGAACATGATCACTCCCGAACATTTACATCACTTAACTCCTTAAATTATGCTACAATTAGATTAGTTGTGGTATTGCCATACGAAGTAACTTCGTAAAATATCTGGGTTCTAAAAAAGGTCCGATCAGATCCATATTCGGCACAGCCTTTAGCTTTTGCATAAATGTACATGGACAGAGAGACATGGTTAAATTATTTGGGGGCCGTGACAAACTTAACCACACATCGTGTAGGGTATAAAAAAGAAATACTTATAAACTGTTAAGTAAGTTATTGCTTAATTGATAGTTATATAATATTTTAATGAAAATAAATAAATCATAATTAAAAATTATGCAAAATTATCCTAAAATTAAATTTTTTTGAAAATTGTGAGCGCAATTTTTGGCTCAAGAATGATGTGCGATATGATGATTTAGATATTAATACAATTTGGTAAATGTGGGCGTAGCATTCAAGCAATTTCATCCCATGTTTGCACAAAAATTTACTTCAAGTTTCAGTTTTTTTTATACAAAATGCGTGGATTTATATAACAGACACGCCCATAAGGTCACAAGAAGTCTTCTTTTCACTTTTTCCACTAAAGAATTTTATCATTAAGGTTTAATGTCACATTTACGATTAACAATTGATTAAAGAAGTCGCTATTGTGTACATGCCACGCCCATAATTTATTCATAGAAGTAAATTTACGACCTGGCCTTTATTTTTAATCTTTAATGGTGACATAATTTTCTCTACTTTTACATTTTATGTAATATTCCCGCAGTCCTCATTAAACTTAAATTAGTTGAAGTACAATAACATTGGTCGTTATGCATTATACTGCCTTGCCTACGTGTTAACTCTTTAATGTTTACTGTTTTATTAATTGGATATATATTTATGTCTGTCGGTATGTCTGTCCATCTATTTTTTTTTTTTGTGTTTTTTCGGTGTGTGGGTGAAATTTATTTAGTTAAGTCAGGCGTGTGACGTTAAATTTCATATTCAAATGCCCACTGATTATATTATAAGAGGCTTTAAAATGGATTAACGTTTTATTGTATATTTTCAAACAGTTGATAATTAGCTATTCCAACAAAATATTATACACTTTGTAATTAGGTTAATGTGTGTATGTATTCACACACGCCCAGACAAACATAATTTTAAGCGTATTGTGTTTAATGCTTTTACAGCCAGCTTACACACACTCTCTCTCTTCCTCCTTATTCCCTTTTCTTTATTTTACAACTAAATAGATAATAAATTAAAATTTATATGCGCGGTATTCGGTGTAGGATGGGTGCGGAAGAGAACACTTTATGACCGCTTTTGTATTTTTTCTTATTATTATTAGAACCACTGTATACTATGCCTATCTTTCTAACCCTTCCATCTATGCAGCGTCTTCTGTCTCGGAGTATTATACACAAACCAATTAGTTTGCGTAATATTGTCCAAAATTTGCATAATTATAATGTTATAGTATTGTGTGTGTATTTTGAACTCGGCTAATTAAAATTCTCCATTCGCCAAAAATCCCAATAATAACAATAATAATAACCAACTCCAACCACCATCACCACAACAACAATAATAAATAAAAATATATTATAGGATAGGAAACGAACAATATATTCATTTATTGGTGCGGTAATAAGTATTAAATAAAAATAATAATAGTGACAACCTTGTTATACTAAGTAAGTTTACCACTAAAAAAAAAGACAATATAATCACTTTATCACAATGATTGGTAACATATAAAAACACTTTTATCGTATATGTAAATGCCTTCGCCCAATCATATATCTGTTCATCTGTTTTAAGCGTTGTTTGACTGCTTAACTTAACGAGCAAGATTTTCTAAACCTTCGCCGAAACTTGCACCCGTTTAATCATATTTTATTACATACAAGGATAGTAAATAAAATAAAATCTGGCTAAAACCTTTATATACCGTAAGTGTAACCTAGGGGCGTGGCATGTATTTTCTTAATCATATATGCAACGTTTTTATATCAACTTAAAGTTTAATTTCTATGTCAAAGAAAGATATTTTTATATATTATGACCACGCCCTTTTTCTTTGTTTGTGAATGGGTGATCTACTTTTACATATATGTACTAAATATAAACTTTGCATGTGTGTTATGCCTTTTTTTCAATTGTGGGCATGGCTCAGATAATTATTTTGGGTCTGTTGTACTTTAGCTGGTCAAAACAAAACATTTTTATGTGTTTAGATACGGTCCATATCAATCAAGTGTACGTGACCATAATTTTGAAAGTGCTTTAAGTACAATTACCGAAAAGCTACTATTTTCAAATTTTTTGGTAATGTGGAAAAAGTGATTTAAGATTACTTTTGAAATTATATAAACAAACATAAATTTTTATGCAGAATTTTAAAATAATAAATTATCTCTTTAAAAAGAAGCCACACGTACAGATTTACATTTCGCTATGAAGTAAGGTGTTTAGGAATCGCTTAAAATGCTGATAAAATATTATTTAGTTATTTATTATATCCTTCATTATAGTGATGTGTGTATTCTAAGTTTGCTATTGCGGTTGCCTAAAAGTTCATGTGTGTCCGTCTGTCCATGTGCCTGTGTGTTCTTGGTATTCTAACGGGCGTAAATTTTATGATATTGAGTTGAAACTTAGTGGGTTCTAAATTCAGATGAAAGTTTGAACTGGTCGAAAAAAATAATAGATTGAAAGCCATGCCCACCATGTAAACAAATCTATATATATATATTAGCCACGAAAAGTAAGCTACAAAGTTTAAGTTTTGTACACACACACTTATTATTATGTCAAAAAAATGTCAGGAGGGGATGAAGGGTATTTATGATGTGGCTTCAGCCAAATTTCGCTTTTGTTTATTTTTGCAAAAATTTAATGCCACACATGCACATGAGTAACTATTTCGCAAAATCAACAAATAATTTTAATAATCTATTGATATTGTTGTTATGTTCATGTAAACATAGATTGTGTTTAGAATTTATGCTAAATGAAATGCCGCACAAAAATAATTCAAATGAAACAAATATACAAACATTTCACATAAAATTAAATATTTAAATGTGGTTGCGCACGCACACACAAAGTAGAAATACATTATAAATGTTTTTTATGGTTTTGTTGCCGTATTTTTCGTCTTTTTTTTTAAAGAATTTAAAGAAATTTTTATAAAGAGAAATAATATACAGATAATTATTTAATGTAAAAGTAAGTAAATTGATAACCTAAGGTTTTTTTTTTTGTTAAAAAGCCCAAAAAAAACACGCAAAATTTTAATGGATGTAAGGACAACGTAAAGTTTTTCATAATTGAAATTTCATAACCTTTGTTACACTTTGATTTAACGCAAATGCCTTAAAAAATATTACAAAACATTAAAAATTTATAAACATTTTAGGAAACTAGAAAAGTTTCTGTCAAAAAATAGAAAAATAAAAAAAAAAAACAACTCCTAACATAAAATGATTACAAAGTAGCATTTTATATATAAATATATACATAAATGTATGCATTTATGATATAATAAAGATAATCATCATCGTTTTTATGTATAAACTGCAAAAACAAAGAAAAAAGTTGAACATATTTGTTTACTCAAAAGCTGTTTAGGGTGATTCTACAACTTTGTATTGTATTTACCTGAACATTTATGCATAATTTATAAATAAATTGTGTAAGAATAGAAAACAAACTCTGTAATTATACATAATCGTAGATAGTTATATATATAATTGGAAAGATTTCACATGAAACAGCTTAGTTAAGTAAGTGGACGTACGTACATGCGGTGGCATATAACTCACACATCATCAACACGTTTGCTAAAACACATTAAAAGTTTTCCCTAATTACGTGAGAGTAGCTGCTTATGGGTTGTGTGTTATGTATGTACGTTTGTGTTGTATGTAACATGTATTATATGTGCGGATTGATGTATTTATTTCTCGCATCATATCAATCTTTAGAAATGATGCACTTAGCACTACATTAAATACTTAAAACCGAATGAGATTTTCCTTTGAGGAAAAGCCAAGAATCTTGAAAGAATAAAGTTAAATACAGAAATGGAATAATATATATTTAACTTCAGAAAAACATTACTCAGCAAAATATTGCAAATAAAGAAGAAAAAAAAGAAGAAGAAAAGTTTTGCACTAAAGAATTAAAAAAATCATTACTTATTGTTTGGGCTTGGGGCAAAATTTAAATACCCTTCTCACGTATATATATATGGGGGGCGTGGCAGGTAGATAATTACGTTCTGTACAAGTGTATGGATTACGTATCAACTTTTAATGAAATTTTCCTTTTTTACAAGAATTTTTTTAAATTGTAGGCGTGTCTATTATCTGAATGATCTAATTTTTTGCACATCAATGTATAGGATAATTATAAATATGAATACAAATTTTCAACTTTATAGCTAAATTTTTGTGGCAAATAAGTATATATTTTTAATAATTGTGGGCGTGGCTCGTAATTTATATAGTTAAATTTACATAGCATTTGTATACAATTTTCCTTCAATATCACAAAATTTAGATTTGTGAGAGAGCCAACCAAAGATTAAGGTACAGACGTACAGACATTTTGATGTTAAAGAACACATATTTTTGTAGGGCCACTAATGCCTTCTTCTGGGTGTTGCAAATGGAATCACAAACTTAGTGTACTGCCGAACGCATGTGGAGGATTTACAAAAAATGTTCAAGTCATTTTAGTCACATTTGAATGTCATGATGATCTATTCAAAACCTTCATAATGGTTTTCTTTATGAAATTTAAATTTCATAAATAATCCCTTTGATTTACAATAAACCTTAACCTTCTGAATTATCCCATTAAACGTTTAAAGACAAGAAAAGCCAAACATTTATTATTCAATTTTCATCTTAAAAAAAAGGAAAAAACAAAAATACTTATAACGCACAATAAAATATTCCCACTTGAAATATGATGAATGATGGAAGGAGATGCGAAAAACAAAATCCTTCTAAAGGGTCAATCACTCATTCTTCCCAATGTTCAAGTTAATTTATAACCGCCTCTGATAAAACTACACAAAATATATGTGTTGGCCTTACACCCGCCCTTAGGTTTACATCTAAAAACAAGCACATATGTGTGTGTGTGTGTGCGTAGGCGAAGTACATGTGATGTTGGAATATTTCAAAGGGCAGTGGATTAAATGACCCTGACAGCATGTTGAAATATTATAAAATATGTTTATTTTGCATTAGAGCGGTAATGAAATCTTTTAAGATTCAAAAATTAATTGAAAAGAAATTTTTTTTAATTTTCCAATCAGCGAATCCAAACCAAAGTGAAGCTTTTGTCATGAATTGCATTCAGTTGTATTATTTATGTGCAGCACAGCATTAACAGTTTAAGGACCTTTCTTGTGTATGTTTTACTACACACACCCGAGTATTATCCTAAGACTGCTTCTACCAGAGTGTTATTTATATAATTTTGTTTAGTGTTACATGAAACATTGCAGATTAGGTTTTTTATTTATTTATTTTTTTTAATTATAATTTATTTAATACTTTATAATTGAATTTTAATAACGATTTTGAGAAAGTGGGCAAAGGCGTTACGTAATGCTTCAATAATAAAAAAATTAATAAATAAAAGAAACGCTTAAGCTGCTGTTTTTGTTAAACAAAGAAAAGTAGTTATTAACGGAAATTAAGTGAAAGAGAAAAGGAAGAGAGGTTCTTGAAAAACGAAAAAAGGGAATGAAACAAAACAAAAATAAAAAAGTCATCGTATAAACATATATGTCATACGTAAAATAATGAAAGATTTTCTACTTATGAATCATCGCTAGTATCTGTACAACAGTATAAGTTAATCGGTAATAAATTTGTGAAAACTAAAGTCCACAATCCACATTGATTCTAATTAAAAAGAAAAGTTTATTTTGCTTAGAATATACCTTTCAGTGAACAATTTTCTTGTACATCTCTTAAAGTTTTCCATAAACTCAAGCAGCTCACAAGTACTCCCATAAAAAAATCGGTGCTAAAATTACTTATATTTAGAAAAATTTTAGATCATCTAGAACAAACAAGTTTATATATAAGATTTTTAAATTAACAACAAAAGTACTTTTTTGTTTTAATACACTCTCTGCTTAAGATGGACGGTATACTAAGTTTTTCATTCCGTTTGCAGAAGGAGGCGTTAGATAAATTTTGAACAAAAACTTTTAGATTTTGCACGCAATTCGCTATTGGGGGAAAAATTAATCAAGAACCACGCCCACAATTGACAAAAATCTATTTATTTTCTACAAAAATTTAGCTATTAAAGTGAAATTTTCTGCATATATTTATAATTATCTCGTCCATTAATAAGCCAAAAAAATGGGTGTGGTTGGACAACAAACACGCCTACAATCGATAAAAATGTATATATCTGCCACCAAAATTGATTTACGGACTTGAAATTCGGCATGCCTTTCCATAATTATTTCACTTATCGAGGTGCCAAAAATAACCATCATCGGATATAAGATACGCCCACAATTAATAAAAAAAACATACACATCACAAAACTCGACTTGCAAGCTGTTACGTAATACATACGCTATTAGAAGGTCTACTTGTTTACGTGCCACGCCCATCGCTCCTATGTACATAAGGAGGGTATTTAAGATTTGGCCCAAACCGAATTTATTTCTTACTTGTTTTTTTTTTTGTTTTTGATATATTTTAAGCACACACATCAGCCGTACAGCTCATTTACCCAAAGGTGCCGTTGTAACCAACCAAGTGTGCATATTGATTTGCCTTGCCAAACCAATACTAATGCATGCAAACACACTCACACACACACACAACAACAGCATGCATGTAAAACTAACTTTTTTATTATTATTATTATTATTATGTAACATCGTTGCCTTAACTCTGCCTTAAGTGAAGTAAAGTGAAGTGAAGTGGGAGCATACACACAAAAATATGTAGCATATTTTTGGCGGCAGCAAAGAATTCCCTAGTGAATTATGTTTGCCGGCGTTATTTGGTAGATATATATGTGCTCTTATGTAAATATACGTGAATAATGAATATATCACCTATGAGGTGAAATTTTATGCAGACAAGCGCATATTTTGAGCACGTATGATGTGAATGTTTTTGTAACTGTCTGCTTATGTAAATAAACTATTTTCGTAACTTTATATTGGTAAGCCAGCTACGCTAGTTGTGCCGCTGCATTTAATGGCAGCAGCAGCAGTAATACCATCATCAATGCCAATGGCAATGGTGGCAATTTTCATATTGAACATAAAAGTGGTTGAGACTAAAAGGGTGATGGAAGAAGTGCGAAGAAACGAAGAGAAAGATAACTGAGTAGAATAAGTATAACTGTCACACATGATTTACGCACACATACACCCACGTAAGTATGTATAAAAAGTAAAAAGTATTTATATATATATGTGTGTGTGTGTGTTATGACTATAAATAAAGATATGAGCGAGCGGTGAAACAGGTAAATGCATTGAATCAAGCCTTCACCCTACCACTACCCCACCCTAACAACTATACATATTACCTACTACCCCAGCGCATACTTTAAATAGTGTGAATAATGAATTTCTCCGCTATTGCTTTTAAAAGTCAATTAATGCTTTCACGTTTATTTAAAATTCATGCTCAACTCCAGGGAACGTCGTCAAGTAGAACACTCGTGAAATATCAATGGTGAAAAGTTTCTTATGTACGCAAACGTATACGTATCGACAGATACAAATATTTTATCGCAGTAATTGATGTGTAATAGTTTTCGAAATTGTTCTTTGTCAGCCACACATTCGCAAAGCAAACACACTTTGGCACTAAAGCATAGCAGTAATAATGTCATTAAAGGGAAAGGTTTCATGGACGTAATAAAAATAGTATGATTTATGTTAAATTCTTGTTTTCATTATGGTTCTTGCATCCTTTCAAATAAGTCTTAATTTTATCGTATATAAAAAATATACAAGTTTATGTATAATGACTTTGCCCTGTGGACACAAAACCAAACAGTTGATCAATCAAGACTTAAATTCAAAATAGGTAAAAATTGTATTGAAACGGTAGCATTTCGATGGAAGCTATCCCCCATCGAGAGCTATCATATGCATGCCAAGTACTTTATTTTCATTTTTCAACTGCAATTGTTGTCTTCCCAACACAAACCAGATGAGAATTGTGCGGTCAATCGTACAATTGCAGTAGATAGCTCAAGTTGCTTCAATTTTATAAACTACTCCATAATATATTATTAATTTAATTTTCCAAAATGTATCCTGTTTGTAGCATAAGGGTCATTAAAAGGTAGAGGGGGAGAGAGAAACTTTGTTTAATTTTAAGCTTTTCATAAAAATTTCGTTCATTAGTTTATAACTCTTGTTGGCTATTTTGTGTTGTCCTGTGTTAAGCATTAGGATATTAAAAAACATCAGTTTTTTTGATTAGCAACATCAGCAACAACAAAACAAAACAACACAACACTGAAAGAACAATATTAACTGAAATTTCAGTACCATAGTGACCGGCTCTCTCATGCAGAACTAATCAAGAGTTCCTCATAGCCGCAAACGTTTACAACAAAAATAGACATCTAAGGATGCCGTTCAGGGGCAAAAAAAGAACAATAACAGCAACAACAACAATACACCAACAGATATCGTAGTATATTGCTGAATAAAAATGTTGGCCTGTCAAGTGGTGTCAGATTTGGTTGAGGGTATATGTGTTGTTCATCTAGGGTAAATGTTACTTTTTTGTTTAGTTTAGTAAGGGCACAGAGTGGTGGAGGGCTTTAACAGTAACAACTGCAATTCGCTAGTTATCCTTAAAGTGAGCTCACTTCTTGTTTTGTGTGTATGCATGTGTACTCTATGGCTTTGTAGTAATAATGCTTGTGAGTATTTTACGAACGAGTGCGTTTGTGTGTATTTGTGGTAAATTAGTGTATACGCTATATTAAAATTTTGGCTAACCTCGTTGGCTAACTGAAAAGTTAGTTGGTTGGTACTTTCTACTTTTTACACATACATGCATCTTCTCTCATACTGTCCTTCCGAAAACTTTCCCTTGCACGCACAAACACACACACATATATTATAAATGTATTCATTTTCCTGTACCCGCATATAAAAATATATATAAAATTATCATTCGTTTTTGTTGTTGTTGGTGTAGTTGTTTATGGTATTTTAGCAAAAATTACAAAATCTCCCTTTTAACCTTTTTTTTTTCTGGGTGGTTTGTGTTGTACCCTACAAGTTATTTAAGCACAATGCAGGATATTAGAAATTTTTTGTTTAAATGTCAACTAACAGCTTCAAAAGAGAGCTTTCAATTAGACGAACCATTTATTATTATGCAGCACTCTTATTCGGTTCAATTTGAGAAGTATAGCTTTTGGTAATAATACAAAAATTATATGGACATACGGACATTTCTCTATTATGAAAAAAGTGTACGTACAACCAAGCAGTATCACTTATTTAATTAGGTAATGCTTAAGGTTCTGTGGGTCCTTTTTAAACATATGTAATAATTTGGTCGCCTATACCAAGAATATTTACTTTATATAAGTTCATTATCTCGCTTCTATCAAAAATGTCTGTACGTCCACAATAAAAAGTAATATATACGAGATAATGCTTATATACCAGAAATGATCATATAATGGACATAAAAAAATAACACCTTTTTTACACATGTCCGTCCACTTTATGTAAGTTCTTTTTCTCGCCTATGTCGCAAATGTCTGTACGTCCGCCATATAAAAGTAATATTTTTTTACATAACATTTTCTTATTTATACCAAAACTGAAGTGCCCAATATGCGAGCATGAAAAATATATATTAAGAAGAAGTATATCTATTATATATATGTGTATAGGAGAGGAAATACATATTGGACGTACAGACATTTCTAGTACGGGCGAGAAGGTACAATTCTTACAGTGAAGTGTCTGTACGTCCAATACATTTTCTCTGCTATAATTTGGAAACGTGGCTGCATATCCATTTTGTTTCGATAAGATGATACACTTCAAAAGTAGCGCAACAAACATTCGTATGTCATTCACTTGATAATTCCCTCTCACCTTTTTGTTTCGTTTTTTGTTTGTTGTTGTGTTTCTACTCATATCAAATTTGATTTTAATTTATATTTTATTGTTTGGTTAGTTTGTGTCCTTTTATACATGTACCCTTGTGTGTGTTTTATTATCTGTGGTGAAAAAGTTTTTTCAAGTAATTTTATTTATATGAAATATTTTCAGAAACTAGTCTCGCATACACACACAAATACCGAAAAAAAAACATATTTGAAGTACAATACATTTATTTGAGCAGACACATTTTGTTTTGTGTGGCTAACCTTAACTAAGCGGCATTTGGTATTTTATGTGTGTTTGAAAAAATGAAAAAATCTCAAAAATAAATCCATTATTATTGTTATTGTTTAAAAATCTTAGATAGAGAATGTTGGTGAAACAAGTTTCGCAAAAATGTAAATTGAAAAAAGTTTATTTTAATATCATTGATAAACAATTTCAATATTTTCAATACAACCATAAACAATAACAACAGTTTATCAAGATTTCTTGATAACTTGCACTTTTTTGTGTCAATTTAAATGCTTTTTATCAGACCTTTTATCAGGATTTTTCATATAAAATAAACAAAAAATAAGAAAAAAAATTTATAAAAACGTTTTTATTTGTATTTGTCATTGTAATATTTTTTTTATTAATTTCAAAGTCTTAAATTTCTTTTGATTAGCTTCAAAATTCCCTTTTTATAATTTTCAATACGAACAATATAAAGCAAAAATTTTGAATATTTTTTGGATGTTTTTAATCGAAAAATGTTTGAATTCAAAATTAAAATTTTAAAAATAAAATATTTTCTTTGTTACTTCCCCGTAGAATTACAACATTTAACTTTTCTGTTAAAAAAAAGTTTTCTTTTGTATCCTTCTAGGTGTTGCAAACGGAATAACACGCTGTGTATACCGCCATCTTATGTAGAGTGTACGAAAAAAAATGAAATAAACAAATATGCCTTAGAAATGTGAAATATTGTGCAACAATATATGTGCTTTTGCTGTTTTCGCCTTAAGGAAGGATTTCCAATTGGAATTTGCTGTTATACTATCCAAACCAAAGGAGTCAGTAGTGAGCAAGCAAGCAATACAAAGTGGTTTTGGTTTGGTGTTGCTGTTGTTATATTCCAACAGGAAATAACTCAAAAACAATTAATTAAATTAAACTAAAATAAATAACTACATGAAGTACGAGAAACCTGGAATAACAACAATAACAACAACAACAACAACATACGCCTGCATACAGTTCATACATATATCTATGCTTGTACGTGTGTATAAATACAAATTAGATCAAAGTTTGCCTACAGCTTTAGATTTCCGATTGTTTATGTACTATATGCGTACATTGGGTATATACACCAATGTGTATGTAAAGTACGCTATAAAGATGGTATGAAACTAAAAATATCCATGGCTGGCTATATTGTATGACTCTTGCTGCTTCTCTCTCGCTCTCTCTCTCTCTCTCTCTTTCCCTCTACGACTTTCATTTTGAATAAAATATGATAATTTTTTCGTTTTCTTAAGCAAAAAACTTTTCCTATAAATTCTTGTTTTCAACTCATTCTTACTACATTTCTTGTTCGTCTTTTTATTTGAATGTTTTTCTCTCTGTGCTTGAACTGATGATTGTGTTAAAAGGAAACTTTTCCAACTTCATCTCTTTATCTAGCTATCCATCTCTTTTACTCTTTTGTTATTTATCTTTTTGTTAGTCTGTCTGAGTTTTATTTTTGACTGTAGCAGGGTGTAGGTGAAGTGGCAGAAACGAATCTTTTGCTTTTTCTTAAAATCTAATTATTAGAAGAAGTCTGCGACACCAATTGCTAAGTTTGAGTTTGAGGTTAAGAAGGCAACAGACTGGCTTCTAATGTTTTTCAAATGAACCGAAATATTATTTATGTGGTAGATGGTATAAAGAGATAAATCTCTTACTTTTTATAAACTATTATCAGTTAATAAAGTTTCCTTTAACAAAGTCACATATATATCATTTCTTTTTTCAATTTCTATTCAAAAATGTATTCTCAGAATGTCAGCTTTAGAATGGTATTATAGGATACTTTCCATCTTTATTTTACGCTGAGTTATAACAGTTCAAAGTTTAATCTTAATACAAAATCTTGCTGGGTCAACTATGGAGAGATTGTTAAACAGAAAAAGTCTACAAATCGTCTAATTGAAAAAAAAATATTGCCCCTTAATTGCATTTATTATAAAGTTTAAATTGATCCAAGTTTGAGTGAAATTGTTTTATGAGAAATAGTTTAAAAATATTTTCACTTTAAAGAGTCCTTTGACTGTACTTACCCATTTTTTAAATTATTTTACTTTTCATCAATTAATTCCACAACATTTTCTTTTGTTTTGTTTTTTGTTTTGAAATAAAAATGCATTTTATTTGTTTTCTTTTTTATACATTAAATATATATTTAAGTATATATATATATATATGTACGTACGTACGTATATATATGTGTCAGTATTGTGTACGTCTATACATATCATGTAATTTGGTTTGTGTCTTTGCTATGTTTTATCTTTTTTCATTAATTTTTTAATTAATTAATTAATTCGTTTCGCAATTGTAGTTTTTATGGTTTTCTCTTAGCGTCCACTTCATTGATTGATTGATTGATTGAATAATTTATGTTGTTGTTGTTGTTTTAACTGATGTATGCACAATTTTTTCAATGTAAATTATATTTTTGTATTTGTTGTTTTTTTATTATTATAGTTTTGACAATTGTCTGTAAAATAAAAAAAAATCCATTCAAACTTGTGTTGTCTTACATTTTAATCTCTAACAGAAAAAGTGGCATTTTGTGTATAATTCAATTTATTTTCATTTATTTATATTTTGTTTTGTTTACATTTTTATTAAGAGCAAGTTACACAAATTATGGAATTTTTTATGTTTTTTTTTATTTATTTTTTTATTGACAATGACTTAACTGCTTATGGTATATACTAGTTTATATTTTAATTTCAAACCTAAAATATTTGTTTTTATTGTAATTTTTTTAATATTTTTGTTTATTAATAAAAAAAAACATTTAGTTTATAGTACACAAAATAATAAATCGGTTGTAAACATATGTTTATGCATATTTTTATGCAGGTATACGTGTATAGGGTTGGGTAAGAAATTCAATTTTATATGTCTGTCTGTACAAAAACACTTAACACTTAATACACAAACACAATTACAAATTTTTATTACTACTGCAACAGCACACAATCGTTTGTGTGATCATATTGAAAAAAAAAAAATTGAAAAGAAATTGTGTTTATACAGAGTGGCAGTGTGCGTATGTATGTGTATAAAATTAAATGTAAATAAATCTATTTATGTACATATTTAATAAGCTTTTAAATTTTTTTGTTTTTTTTTATTTTGTATTAATTGTATAAAATAGAAAAACATTTTTTTTATATATAAAATAAGAGAATAAAAATTAATTAGAAAATAAAAATACATAATTGAAAATAAAAATTCAGTAATAAAATAAATGAATGTTATATATAATTAAACTCTACGTAATAATACTTAATATTATTGGACCGAAATGATTGTTCCAAATATGTTTCCTTCATACTCGCAAGAGCATTAAAAAGTTTCCAAAAAAGAAAAAAAATACCACTGATTTTGTTTAAACTTATGGTAAAAGCTTGTAAATTAATTTATCTTTCAAGCAAAGTATAT
Source organism: Ornithomya chloropus (assembly GCA_963971445.1). NCBI lineage: Eukaryota > Metazoa > Arthropoda > Insecta > Diptera > Hippoboscidae > Ornithomya > Ornithomya chloropus. The sequence continues at coordinate 5,725,652 of OZ020532.1, forward strand.
TAAATGGGCTTGGCACCACCCATTTAGTTAATAAACGAGAAATATGAGTTAAAAAAGCATTTACTAGGAAAATGGGCAGTACCACGCCCATTATTTTTTAATACCCACAAAGCTAGAGAAATTTCAAAACGTTTGCAAAAAATTTGACCAAAATCGGAGCAGTGGTTTTCCAGTTATAAGCCAAGCAAATTTACCCTCATTCTTGTGTGCGTGTGTATGTATGTGTGGTCGTAGTTTTAAAAATAACAAACCAAACATGAAAATGCGAGAAAAATACCAGGCGCTCAGAACTGCACAGTAAGTAAATGGCGATTTAACATATTTTTTAAAGTCTTATAACTCAGAAACGGCTGCACGGATTTTCTTCAAACTTTTTTTAAAAGCTTGTAAATGAATTCAGCTTTCAAACAAAGTATATTATGTGGGCGTGGCACCACCCATTTAGTTAATAAACGAGAAATATGAGTTAAAAAAGCATTTACTAGGAAAATGGGCAGTACCACGCCCATTATTTTTTAATACCCACAAAGCTAGAGAAATTTCAAAACGTTTGCAAAAAATTTGACCAAAATCGGAGCAGTGGTTTTCCAGTTATAAGCCAAGCAAATTTACCCTCATTCTTGTGTGTGTGTGTATGTATGTGTGGTCGTAGTTTTAAAAATAACAAACCAAACATGAAAATGTGAGAAAAATACCAGGCGCTCAGAACTGCACAGTAAGTAAATGGCGATTTAACATATTTTTTAAAGCCTTATAACTCAGAAACGGCTGGACCGATTTTCTTCAAACTTTTTGTAGAAGCTTGTAAATGAATTCAGCTTTCAAACAAAGTATATTATGTGGGCGTGGCACCACCCATTTAGTTAATAAACGAGAAATATGAGTTAAAAAAGCATTTACTAGGAAAATGGGCAGTACCACGCCCATTATTTTTTAATACCCACAAAGCTAGAGAAATTTCAAAACGTTTGCAAAAAATTTGACCAAAATCGGAGCAGTGGTTTTCCAGTTATAAGCCAAGCAAATTTACCCTCATTCTTGTGTGCGTGTGTATGTATGTGTGGTCGTAGTTTTAAAAATAACAAACCAAACATGAAAATGTGAGAAAAATACCAGGCGCTCAGAACTGCACAGTAAGTAAATGGCGATTTAACATATTTTTTAAAGCCTTATAACTCAGAAACGGCTGGACCGATTTTCTTCAAACTTTTTGTAGAAGCTTGTAAATGAATTCAGCTTTCAAACAAAGTATATTATGTGGGCGTGGCACCACCCATTTAGTTAATAAACGAGAAATATGAGTTAAAAAAGCATTTACTAGGAAAATGGGCAGTACCACGCCCATTATTTTTTAATACCCACAAAGCTAGAGAAATTTCAAAACGTTTGCAAAAAATTTGACCAAAATCGGAGCAGTGGTTTTCCAGTTATAAGCCAAGCAAATTTACCCTCATTCTTGTGTGTGTGTGTATGTATGTGTGGTCGTAGTTTTAAAAATAACAAACCAAACATGAAAATGTGAGAAAAATACCAGGCGCTCAGAACTGCACAGTAAGTAAATGGCGATTTAACATATTTTTTAAAGCCTTATAACTCAGAAACGGCTGGACCGATTTTCTTCAAACTTTTTGTAGAAGCTTGTAAATGAATTCAGCTTTCAAACAAAGTATATTATGTGGGCGTGACACCACCCATTTAGTTAATAAACGAGAAATATGAGTTAAAAAAGCATTTACTAGGAAAATGGGCAGTACCACGCCCATTATTTTTTAATACCCACAAAGCTAGAGAAATTTCAAAACGTTTGCAAAAAATTTGACCAAAATCGGAGCAGTGGTTTTCCAGTTATAAGCCAAGCAAATTTACCCTCATTCTTGTGTGTGTGTGTATGTATGTGTGGTCGTAGTTTTAAAAATAACAAACCAAACATGAAAATGTGAGAAAAATACCAGGCGCTCAGAACTGCACAGTAAGTAAATGGCGATTTAACATATTTTTTAAAGCCTTATAACTCAGAAACGGCTGGACCGATTTTCTTCAAACTTTTTGTAGAAGCTTGTAAATGAATTCAGCTTTCAAACAAAGTATATTATGTGGGCGTGGCACCACCCATTTAGTTAATAAACGAGAAATATGAGTTAAAAAAGCATTTACTAGGAAAATGGGCAGTACCACGCCCATTATTTTTTAATACCCACAAAGCTAGAGAAATTTCAAAACGTTTGCAAAAAATTTGACCAAAATCGGAGCAGTGGTTTTCCAGTTATAAGCCAAGCAAATTTACCCTCATTCTTGTGTGTGTGTGTATGTATGTGTGGTCGTAGTTTTAAAAATAACAAACCAAACATGAAAATGCGAGAAAAATACCAGGCGCTCAGAACTGCACAGTAAGTAAATGGCGATTTAACATATTTTTTAAAGCCTTATAACTCAGAAACGGCTGCACGGATTTTCTTCAAACTTTTTTTAAAAGCTTGTAAATGAATTCAGCTTTCAAACAAAGTATATTATGTGGGCGTGGCACCACCCATTTAGTTAATAAACGAGAAATATGAGTTAAAAAAGCATTTACTAGGAAAATGGGCAGTACCACGCCCATTATTTTTTAATACCCACAAAGCTAGAGAAATTTCAAAACGTTTGCAAAAAATTTGACCAAAATCGGAGCAGTGGTTTTCCAGTTATAAGCCAAGCAAATTTGCCCTCATTCTTGTGTGTGTGTGTATGTATGTGTGGTCGTAGTTTTAAAAATAACAAACCAAACATGAAAATGTGAGAAAAATACCAGGCGCTCAGAACTGCACAGTAAGTAAATGGCGATTTAACATATTTTTTAAAGCCTTATAACTCAGAAACGGCTGCACGGATTTTCTTCAAACTTTTTTTAAAAGCTTGTAAATGAATTCAGCTTTCAAACAAAGTATATTATGTGGGCGTGGCACCACCCATTTAGTTAATAAACGAGAAATATGAGTTAAAAAAGCATTTACTAGGAAAATGGGCAGTACCACGCCCATTATTTTTTAATACCCACAAAGCTAGAGAAATTTCAAAACGTTTGCAAAAAATTTGACCAAAATCGGAGCAGTGGTTTTCCAGTTATAAGCCAAGCAAATTTACCCTCATTCTTGTGTGTGTGTGTATGTATGTGTGGTCGTAGTTTTAAAAATAACAAACCAAACATGAAAATGTGAGAAAAATACCAGGCGCTCAGAACTGCACAGTAAGTAAATGGCGATTTAACATATTTTTTAAAGCCTTATAACTCAGAAACGGCTGGACCGATTTTCTTCAAACTTTTTGTAGAAGCTTGTAAATGAATTCAGCTTTCAAACAAAGTATATTATGTGGGCGTGGCACCACCCATTTAGTTAATAAACGAGAAATATGAGTTAAAAAAGCATTTACTAGGAAAATGGGCAGTACCACGCCCATTATTTTTTAATACCCACAAAGCTAGAGAAATTTCAAAACGTTTGCAAAAAATTTGACCAAAATCGGAGCAGTGGTTTTCCAGTTATAAGCCAAGCAAATTTACCCTCATTCTTGTGTGTGTGTGTATGTATGTGTGGTCGTAGTTTTAAAAATAACAAACCAAACATGAAAATGTGAGAAAAATACCAGGCGCTCAGAACTGCACAGTAAGTAAATGGCGATTTAACATATTTTTTAAAGCCTTATAACTCAGAAACGGCTGGACCGATTTTCTTCAAACTTTTTGTAGAAGCTTGTAAATGAATTCAGCTTTCAAACAAAGTATATTATGTGGGCGTGGCACCACCCATTTAGTTAATAAACGAGAAATATGAGTTAAAAAAGCATTTACTAGGAAAATGGGCAGTACCACGCCCATTATTTTTTAATACCCACAAAGCTAGAGAAATTTCAAAACGTTTGCAAAAAATTTGACCAAAATCGGAGCAGTGGTTTTCCAGTTATAAGCCAAGCAAATTTACCCTCATTCTTGTGTGTGTGTGTATGTATGTGTGGTCGTAGTTTTAAAAATAACAAACCAAACATGAAAATGTGAGAAAAATACCAGGCGCTCAGAACTGCACAGTAAGTAAATGGCGATTTAACATATTTTTTAAAGCCTTATAACTCAAAAACGGCTGGACCGATTTTCTTCAAACTTTTTGTAGAAGCTTGTAAATGAATTCAGCTTTCAAACAAAGTATATTATGTGGGCGTGACACCACCCATTTAGTTAATAAACGAGAAATATGAGTTAAAAAAGCATTTACTAGGAAAATGGGCAGTACCACGCCCATTATTTTTTAATACCCACAAAGCTAGAGAAATTTCAAAACGTTTGCAAAAAATTTGACCAAAATCGGAGCAGTGGTTTTCCAGTTATAAGCCAAGCAAATTTACCCTCATTCTTGTGTGTGTGTGTATGTATGTGTGGTCGTAGTTTTAAAAATAACAAACCAAACATGAAAATGCGAGAAAAATACCAGGCGCTCAGAACTGCACAGTAAGTAAATGGCGATTTAACATATTTTTTAAAGCCTTATAACTCAGAAACGGCTGGACCGATTTTCTTCAAACTTTTTGTAGAAGCTTGTAAATTAATTTAGCTTTCAAAAAATATATATTGTATGGGCGTGACACTACCCGTGTAAATAATAAGATTTAAGATTTGGTTTTCTCAATTGTTTTATTTATTTTTTACATTTACTCTTTATTGTAAAATTATTTGTAGAAAAAAAAATGAATTTTTTTGATTATTAAATGATTATAAAATATATTTTATTACGAAAAAAACCCAATTCTTATTTTTGTGTGTTGCTGTTATTGTTTATATATAAATTGTATTTTACGACTTAGAGAGTATTTTTTTTTTAATTCTTTTTATATAAGTAATTAATTTCTAATATATTTATGTATATATGTATTTGTATAAGTGCTTTTTTATTGGTATTCTTTATGCAATTGCATGAAATGAAGTATCATTCATTCATTCATTTAACACCTTTGCATGTGAACACTTTTAATATTGCACAAACGATTCTAAGATTTTCAATGGCATTGATAGTTTTCCCCTTTTATGTGTTTGAGTTTGTGTTTTGTTGAGTGTCCTTTTTTATATATATCCGTCTCTTTCTTGCAATGTTTTATTTCTCTTACGTAAAATTCATTCAATGAATTACAAAAAGGTTTAAAAAAAAATATAGAATTATTTGAATGGAGCACAAAATCGGAATCAGTCTTAAGCTACTTAAAAATATTTCTATTTATATATAATAATAATTCTATATATATATGATGCCTGTCAGTACATATATGAATACAATCTAATGTTTTATTATTTAATCATACATTTATAAATATTTTTATTTGTTATTTTTTGTTATTACTTAACTGTAATAATAAATTGAAAGGAGGAAGAAGAGCTTGAACACAATTTTTTAAAACGTAATATGCTTGTTCTTCTTGGAATTAATGTCTAATTAAAATAACTTCTCTTTCATATATATCCGGATTTTGTTGTTGTTGTTGTTTTTGTTATTCTGTTAGAGTAAATTCGAAATTTAAATATTTGTTTATTTTTTTTAAATTGATTTTTAATCTTTATAAAACTACAACTCGTATCTGATGTCTTATTTTTAATTTTATTATTTAAATTTTATTACTATTTATATATATATTTTTTAATAATATTAATTTTACATAAAAATTGTTTTAACTTTTTATGTACATTTACAAATAAAATTTTGAAAATTTTGAAAATAAAAAAAATACATATTTTTATTTTTATATTTATAAGTATGTTTTCCTAAGCTAAGTTTTCATATTAAATAAAATAAGATTTATAAATTTTATAAATGCACTGCAGAAGCGATTGTGGCTGTCACCCCCATCTTCAGCGCTTTAGACACTCTTCTGTAATGAGTACAACCTGCACGACTTGTCGCAAAGAATATATGAAGTTCCCAAACGGCAAATGCTACACTTACCTTCATCACTAATACATTTGGAATCACCTGCTGAATAGAATTAACCTATCCGTCGGTCCGTCCATTTGTGCTTAATTTCTACAGGTCGCATTTTCTTGTTGAAATTTCGTACACAGACACAATTTGCTGCAAAACATTAGTGCAAAGAATAACTGTATTGAAAATGGGCCGAATTGGATCCTTAGAACCTTATTAATAAAAAAGAAATTTTTTTGTACAGATTTAAAAAAAGATTGTAAAAAATACACATAATTTCATAAGTTCTTAATTGCTATTTTTTCAATTTATATTTAATTCATTAAATTCTGTTATCTCTCTCTATGATTTGCATGTGAATGTTTTTTTATATTAAATTTAATTGTTTATACGGGCTTAAAGTTGTTGTTGTTGTTGTTGTTGTTATTGCTAACACTAACCCTACGAGTTTTTAACTGCTTTCTATTAGTTCTAATTTTTAGCGTATTTTACAAGCACTTGAGTTTATAATTAGTTTTTTGTTTTGTTTTAATGTTTAGAATAATGTTGAAAACTATTTTGCATTATACATATACACATACATATACACACGTTCACGTTTAGATTTAAAACTTTTGCTTGAAAAAAAAATTGTTTTTTTTTTATTTAATAATTTTGTTTTAGAAAATGAAACGCCTTTATATCGGAGGTTTTTTTGTTTTATTTCCATTAATAGATAATTATGATCTGGGGTGAAAAATTATTTATTTTTTATCATTGTTTTAATAATATTTTTTATTTTAAATTTTTCGATTTTTGGTTCTTTTTTTTTATTTAATGTATTTTGTGTTGTGTAATATTAATTTTTTTTTTATTATTATTATTTTTTTTTAATATATACACCTATACAAAGAGCTGCTGTTGCAAAACTTGCTTAATTTCGAGGAATTATAAGATTTTTTTAGAAAGTAATTAAAAAAATATTAATAAAAAATAAAATAAAATAAAATAAAACAAATTTTATATAAATCTGCCTCTTAACCACAGTTAAGAAACTCCAATGAAATAGCAGAGAAATGATAATGATTCTGAAATGCTCTTGTAGCTACACCTACCGCTTTTGTTTTTTGTTTCTCCATTTTTATGGCTTGCGTGCCACTGGTATCGAGGTGTTTGTTGTATATTAATTAAAATAATTTCCATTTTTTTAAATTTAATTTTTTTTTTATTGAATGATTTAAAAACAAATTTAATTTTTGCATGAATTAATTTTAAAAATATAACAGCGCATAAAATTTAGAATAAACTAAGCAAGAGAAGAGCGATTGGTGCGTAATTATTATAAGATCTAATTAGCATAACGTCACCACCTTGAGATTGGGAATGTATCCATTTTGTCAAAGCATTTCTTTATATTCTTTAACAAAAATTAAATTCATTTATTATGGCTGTCGGTCTGTCTGTACGTCTGCCTGTGATAAATATTATTCTAGTTGCAAAAATTGAGTTTTCGATACTTGGAAGTTCTTGCGAACGCTTTGGTATTGAAGTTGGTTCCAATCGGTTTAAAGACACACTCACTAAACCCACTTTTTCACTTGAAAAACTTATTCATGCTCCGCCTATCATTTGTATATGTTACATGGCCAGTCACCTGCCTTAAGGTGGTGAGTATCGTATCTTATATTCGTCGTAAGCCAAATATAATTCTTCTTACTCGTTACTTAACTAAATTTTCCTTCTTCTTATTCTATTATATACTTATGAGATTCTTCATTCTGTAGTTGTAATATTCTTCTTTGAATATCGAATTTTTTTATATACAATCGATAACTTATACGCTTACAATTAAAGGACTCTATACTAGATTGAATGTATATATATTTCATATATTCTATGTATAAACTAAGTTGTGAATGTAAAAGAGAGTTAATGAAAAAACACCTGAAATTAAATGGATTGTTGCCGTTGTAACTACGGAGATGTGTGTAACTATCTAATAAATGTAATGAAAGAAAAATATTTAAATTTAAAAATGAAATTATTCAAAAAAATGGTCTATAAACTAAGCAGGAGTTTTATGTCTGTTTCTGTTTTTAAAGCATTAAATTTTTATCTAAAAAAAATAAAAATGAAAAAAAAGTCTTTGAAGAGTTTTTGCTTAATATTTTTCCCTTAATAGCGACAACTGAAAACACTTCATTTAAATGTCAATTCTCCATTTTATTTGACTGCATAGAATGGCACCCATCACCAGTGCGGCTATTAAGCAGTGCAGTGGTATGGTATGAAAACTGGCGGCAGCAGCTGCTGTGGATGGAGCTAAAATCTGCACATTACTGCTGCGAGCGTCCATAAGATCGCGAGACAATGGCAATTCGGTGGGATCACTTAGCTCTTCATGGCACGGCAGCAGTTCAGGTTTGAGTATGAAGAGGCGCACTTTAAAACCTAACGCTTGCTTGGGCATTATGTCCACATCATTGGCCAGCAAGTGATTGCCAGTGTGTTGCGAGGGGGCTATCAGTACATCGTTGTGCTGTTGATACAGAGCATTTTGTTTTATCAGCTGCAGTTCATCTTCCATTTTGAGTGGATGCGTTTCATCGAAGTAATCGTGCGGCACATTGTCACCCTGATTGTTAGAGCTGCTGCTGCTGCTACTGCTGCTGTCGCTGCCCCCAAATATATAATGGCTCTCGATTGGTGGTTTATTGTTAATCATAGCGTCACCCATTTTGCTGCCGCTGCTACCGCCTGCATTTGCGGCAGTGCTTTGATAAGATAGAGCACGTTTCCTCTTTAAGCCAAATTCACTATTCTCTGTGGCATCACCGCTTAATAGCATTTGTCCCTCAAACTTCATATTACGTCTTTGATTAGCCAGACGTGCCTTGGACATACGTTTACGTCCTATGCCACCAACCCCAACACCACCTCCACCAACACCACCTGCTGAAGCTACATTTGAGAATTGTTCACTTAATATGCCACCACCACTGGTTAGGCCACTCAAACCGCCCACATTTAACAAATCAAGTATATGTGTGGGCACCGGTTCAATGAAATTGTACAAGTGTGGATCCTGTAACGTGCACACGAACTCATCCAAAGAGTCACGCAATTGCTGGTGACGTGTACGATTTTTCAATTCATACAACCATTGCAGGCGACAATCACAAATGAAATTGTTATCTGTTGGGGAGAAAAAAGAAAAAAAAATTAGAAAAAAGAATAAGAAGAAGCATAAGAAGAAGGTACAACTATGTATACTATGTAGCAAAACAATTTCCTAAAACTATACCAGCAACCGGTAACGACCAACAATAAAATAAAAACAACAACAACAACAACAGTAAAGCTTCTTCTTCCTATTGTAGGAAAAGGGAGAAGGAGATACATAGTATTAAGCTAAAAGGAAGAAGAAGCCCCAGAAAAAAAAGCATTCCAAACATGAAAATTGCATTTTATGTGAGTACATAAACGTACTCACCTTTAACTAGACACACTCACACAAATACACACACACTTACACACTTAACTTAACCATTGACATTTTGACATTGTCAAATTGTTAAATGTTCTTCGGATATATGCTGCATAGTCTTCCTATCTAATAAAAGTGTTTAATATGTGTGTGTGTGTGTGCGCTTATGTGTGTAACGAGGTAGGTGTTTTTAACAATTATTAATCTCAATCTTTCGTTTTTAATCTCCTTAAACTCAAACAGTCGTATTGTTGTTGTCCACCTATCAATCGAGATCAATTTTAGGCTTCAACAAACGTTTACATGTTTCGTTTGATTCTTTCCTCTGTAACCAATTTTGAAAATTGATTCCTTTTTTTTTATTTACTTACTTTCTATTATTGCTTTAAAAATAGGCAAAAGGCTTAACAGTGGTATACATTTTGCCATAAAGTATGAACAAATTAGTTTTAATGTCAATTTGTCTTCAAACACCGGACGCACCCTGTATATGTTACAGTATAAGTTAAATTTTTAATGATGCAGTTTTTTTTTTAAATTGAAATTTTAAGAACATTATAATCTCCCATACCATCCTATAATCTGATCACATAATTGATGTAAGTAATAGTTTTGTTAGAATTATGCTCCTGAACATAATGCACAACAATAAGGAACAGAACTTTAATAGCCTCGCCCCCCATTTTATATAAATTTCAATCAGCAAACAGTTGCTAAGAAATTTTTATTTCATTTCAATCCATTTTAAAAATCAAATTATACGTTTACATTTTTTCAGTAAAAACAACTTCAAAGGAATACAATATATATAAAAAAAGTTTAGAAAAAAAGAAATAATAAAAATAACTCCCTTGTGTATATTTACACATACCACTGATGATACCAATAAAAGAACGAAAAAAAAAAAAAAAACAAATACAATAAAATGTTAATGGAAAGAAAATTTACTTTATTTTTAATATCGAGCAAAATATTGGATTTGCAAGGCAAGGGGAGCAGAGATGTAGTAAAAGATAAAAATCAAACGAAAGCAAATGTTTGAACATTCAGTTATCGTACAAACGACTTAACATTGATCAACAGTTAATAGCACAGCTTCAGGGCTTTTCTTCTACCCAATATAGGTAAATCGCAACAACAACAACAAATTAACATTATACAAATAAATGTTTGATTCAAATGCAACTTTATTTTTATACCCTCCATATAAGATTTGGCCCAAGCTAAATTTTGTTTCTTTACTTGTTATCAGTGAAAGTCTCTAAGTGAAAGTGGAATCGTTACACTTATATGCATTATTACTTTCTAGGTATTTACTCATCTCAAAAATGAGTTTTTTATATATAAGTTTGGCGTACAGAGCAAACTTTAACAAATTAAGAATTTTGTATTTTGTTAAACGCAACTTTAGAAAGCTCTCGGGTTCTCATGTTTCCTAAATGTTTCTTTGAGTTATCAAAGGTTTCATCAAAGATACTTTTGTTGATATTCATTTTCATGTTCATTTAGCTGGATACTCACTCTATTTTAATTCATGTTAAATGTTTCCTTTTATATTGTCGTAATCTTTCATTACATTTTATTTACCTATGCAGTCAAGTAGAAATGAAAGAAAATGCTGCTTCTTACAATATATGATTGAAACCTTTGATTGTATTCAACGCATATAAAAAAAAACGTTACATGTTAGATATCAATCATTAGGGAATTGTGCTTAAAAAGCGTAAAAAAAATATAGAAGAAAAATTGTTTGTGTTATGGTAAGGGTAACAATAAAAAACTAGAAAGCCGGAAGTAATTTTCCAGAGGCTGTAAGTTGTAACTAAAATTCATTCGTTGGATACAAATATTGATTCATTTTTTATTAAAAAAAAATAAAAATAAAAAGGTGATGAATTTTCATTTCATCCCTTATATAAAAATTGAAAAGAAAAGCTTTTGAAATTGAAATGATTTCAAAAAATGTGAAATTTTTATAAATGGTAAAAAAACGTAAATTAAGAGAAATTGGTTTTGTGTCACGCTCACTATAGACAAAAATCTATCTAACAACTAAACAATTGGTCTAAGAAGTTGAAATTATTACATATACTTATAATGGTTATAACAAAAATGGGCGTGATTGATAGTAAAAAAAGTTAAATTGGATGAAATTTGTCAAGTTCCACGACTAACGTGAACAAAAATCTCTCTGTAGGATACAAAAATGTACCCATTAAGTTGGAATTTTAGCTTCGGTAGACAATTTATAATTGAAACTTTAAAGCTACCTCTCGTGAAACGCTATATTTTATTAAATTTAAATATCTAATAAAAAACACCTTTTTAGGGCTGTTAACTACCCATCTAAGCAACTTTAATCAAATCCATCTATAGGAATCAAACAATAAATTGAGAAAAGTTAAAATATTTTTCACTACCTGATAAGTCTTCAATTGGTTTCTTTTTTTGTATTTAGGATGGAAAATTTCTTCATAACGAAGTCAACAACAGTTAACCTAAACAAATCGAACAAAACGTTTGCAATCATTCAAGCATTGTAAGGTGGCAACACAAAAGTCAATTTGCATTTGTTGTACGACACTGTGCTAACCGCTTTTTCTTCATTTCTTTTTATGTGTATTTTTTTTTTTTTTTTTTTGATGCAGTAATGCGGAAAAATAAACTTGTCGAGCTTTCACATAAAAATTAACTGAAACACTAAACAAAACAATCAACACCGACTGTAAATGTACTTTAAAAAAAAAAATTAAATTCACAGATTATTTAAAAATATTTTAAATTATATAAAAAATTAAAAAACAAAAAAATATTTAAATCTAAATATATAATAAAAAAAAATAAAAAATACTCATTATAATAAATATATAAAAATAAAAAAATAAGTAAAAATTAAATAAAAAATTATTTTAAATTATTTAAATTTATAAAATTTAAATATCACAAAATTAAATACAAAACTAAAAACAAAAACAAAAATTCACATAAAAAACATTTTATAAAAGAATTTTCTTTCCCCGCTAAAACAAGTACTTTACGCTTTAGTTGCATTGGACGTAGGGACAGATGTGCAGTAATTCTGAGCTGTTGTTACAAATAATCACATAAACTTAGCACACTTATAACAAATGATGTAAAGAAAGCAAACTAGCAAAGAAAAAAGGTGCAAACAAAAGCAAAGCATAGAAAAAACGTGAAGTGAAAAATAGTCCTTTATGTTTTTTTCCCTTTATTACATGCTCTGGCTAACAAGCAATCTCCCGAGAGTTCTCTGGCATTCATACCCACACACACACACACTCACAATTCTTACCATGAAGTAATCATAATGCCAACGTGCCATAAGTAATATATATATAGCGTGTACGTGTGTTATTAGCTTGGCTTACTTGGCCACCCAAACTCATTAAATACAATGGAAATGAAGAAATATTCTCTAGTTAGAGTTGAGTTAGTCATACATTGTAGAGGATATGGTTGCAAATTATAATAAAACTATATTTATGTGAGCAAGCACAAGCTTCACAAAGCGAGTTGACTTTATTTACATACATTTAAATACTCTGGCGTATGGGCATTCCCATCAAATAAGCGCTGGGTTTCAAGAAGGATGGGGGGAGGGGGGTCTTCTACCACACACCTCACCAGAGGACTCAAGTGCTTCTTGCTCTTGTTGAATATATTAAAAATAATGGGCTTGTCATACATTGTTGATTTAAAAATATTTACATAAAAATCCCCACCTCTCTGTCACTCGGTCGTTCTCGTACCATACAATCGAAAGATTAACTAACTTGTAACGTAAACATGTTGAACACAAAAACGAAATAAATTTGTAAACATTTTAGTTAATTAAAATTGAACTTTAAAAGTACAGTGGGCTGATGAAAAAAATACCACTCAATTTAATATTAAAATTTTTTCCTTCTTTTTTTTTTTTTTTGTTATGTGTTCAAGTCACTGACAGGTTTCAATAAATAAAAACAAGTGTTTATAAAAAAAAATGTTATGAAAACTGTACGAAAGAAAAAACAGTAATTTTTTTATAAATAATATTCCACGTCAGAGAGGAGCCAAAAATCTGTTACTGACAGCTGTCCTCATTTTAAATGTTTATCATTTATGTTCAAAGTCAATGAATTTCAATTGTGTTGTTGTTGTTGTTGTTCTGATTGTTGTTGCTTTTGTTGTATTTTTTTGTTATTTTCGTACTTAACCTTTTTGGGCCAGACTATGCGGTTTTAAGCATGCTTAAAAAACTACTAAACCGCATGAAATTTATTTCCATTTCAATTATGTTGAAACTTTATTAAAAATTACGCAACGGCGTCTGCATTTATATGTTTTTACAAATATATATATATATATATATATATATATATGTGTGTGTGTGGTTAAAATTAAATGAAATGTTATGTACAATAACAAGAATGATGCTGATATGGATATAATTGTAATATACATGTAAAAGAGGTTGATTTGATTCGGACCAGTGGTCGGCAAACTCTTTAGTCAACAGAGGCAAACATTTACATTTACATATTTTCTACATTTATATTATATAGTGTAACAGCAGCGTGGCTTTTACCAGTTTTGTCCAGTAAACTACTGCCATAAACTAAGAACGTCTCTAAAATATTCAATTCAAACAACAATAACATAAAACCTTTCAAATCAAGTATTTACTACAAAAACAACAACAACAACACATATTAGCTGATTCAATAGTAAAAGATGAATGGAAAAACTTTTGTTCAAAAATATTGTATATCGCGATGTTTTTTTTTCTTTTTCTAAAAATATTTTTTTTTTTAACAATTTCACAACTTTTACTATTTACAAAACTTCTACTACTAAAAAGAGAATAAAAAATATTTTAAATTAGTAATATTGTTGTAGAAAATATTTTTCTAAAACTCCATGAATAACAAAACTGTGCGTTATCTGACACTTCAAATTTCAAACAAAATTTCCACCTCACACAAAGCCTGAAAGTGTATATAAATATACAAAAGGGTAACGGAGCACGCGGAAGAGCTAAATTGAGGAAACAGCAAATAAATGCACTTAAAATAACAACAACAACAACAACAACAACATGAAAAATATTTAAAAAACTTCAAGTGTCAAACACTTTTAGACTAACAACAGCAATAATAATAATAATAATAACAAATATATTAGCAACAACAACAACAATAATAATCACAACCTAAACAAAAACTACATAAAGTACAGTAAAGTGCACTTTGTACAAAATCTGAAACAAGTGAAAAAATAAAATTGAAAACAAAACCAAACAACAGCAACAGCAACAGCAACATCAACAACAACAACAACACTTGTAGTCAACTAATATACATTTCAATGCTAATTTGTGGTAATATGCGTATAAATTGTAACCGACTTATGGCTTGTAAAGGATTTCACTCTATAAAATTTATTTCACACATAACTTATACTCACACAGACGGACACGATATGGTAGAGAGGGAGAGACGAAGTGATTTCATCATTTGAATAAATTTCATACACACCCACATACACACACACTTACACTTTCGCACATATTTATTTATTCCAACATACGTATGCATGTGGGGGGGGAGGGTGAACAGAAAGTTAATGTAAAAGCCATCCTCGTTACATGTGTTTATATGTTTATGTGTTTGTGTGTGTACAACGTTTGTGTTGGTAGTTATAAGATACAGAATAAAATAGCAGCTTTTATGTACAAATTTACATAAGTTTACTACAAGAAGAAGAAGCAGAGGACGAAGAAGAAGAGCAAGATGAAATGATGATAAAGAAGGGCGTACAAATCGTACATGGAATATATGAATTTGAAATTCATACCATTTAGGTGGTAAACAGATGACTTTATTTATACATACGGCACACATACAGCTTTAAGTGCATCTGTTTGCATTTACATATAAAATCAAAATTGGGTACAACTATGATTATTATTATTATTCTTCTTGTTGTTGTTGTTGTTGTTTTTATCTCAACTTATGAAACCGCAAAATTGTTTATGAAATGAACGAAGAACATAAAAGTTTATGTGCGTACATAAGTTTTTCTACTAAATAAAGTTGTTTAGACGTGTTTTAAAAATACAACACCCCCATCCCCCCCCCCCCCCCCCCACACACAAACACATACAGCCGAACACATATATTTACAGACAGTTATTGCTGTTATACTTATTGCAATATCCATGTTTTTATATGCTTCACATGACTTTAGCATTGGATTTACATGATCTTCGACATCTCCTTTTGTGGGGCGTTGTAAACATTTTGACAAAGTTATATGTATCCTCTATATATCTAATCAGACAAAAACACTCTACCCAACCATAACACTAGCTATCTCGTTCTTATGTATTATTTGTTTACAATACAAATATGGCGGACATAGAAAGTTTTTCGTATTCAGTGATTTAATTACGGTTTAGAAAAACAGTTTATTGTGTGTGTACAGACACTTTCACATATTTAGAACTATCAGACGAAGGCTTCAGAGACCCTAAAAAGCAACAACAAAAACTGAATCGATTTAGATATACTATAGTCATCCGTATGTCGGTGCATCTGTTGTTGTTTCTTTGTAATGACATGAAATCGATTAATAACCACGCCCACAATTAAAATGATATAAGTGTGACTTTTGTTAAACATATTAAGAAGGAGTACAAAAAGTGGGCATGTCAATATAGCAGCAATGCCCACAATTTACAAAAATAAAAGAAAAAACTCTGTTTAGTAAAAAATGCATTCGTTGGGGTATAAAAGTAGTTGTAAAAATAAAACGCAATTCAATACATGCCACGCCCACAACTCTTAATAACAATGAGGAATAAAAATAGTTGTAAAAATAGAGCGTAATTATTTACATGCCACGCCCACAACATTTGTATGAACCTAGAGCTGTCTAATACCAAATATTTTTCCTGTTTAGAATAATTAGGACCGACAGACTAATGTATTAAATGATTCTAAAACTCTAATAAAATCTCATACAAACATTTTTACAAACTTTATATATATCTTATGTAAGCAGCCTAGGCAAGGACCACAAAGTATTTGTAATTATTCTTAAACAGAGAATTTCTTATAAATACGCAAACATTTCAACCAATAAATCTCTGGCTCTGACTCTCTATCTCCTTGATTTGCTTATCTTAACCACCAGTAAGTAAAGTAATTTAAGGAAAAAATGTCAATAATACTTATCGATATTTAATGGAGAGATATTCACAAATAATTCGAATTTTCAACTTCAATTGAAATGTCTCCCCTTACCTCCTCTTTGTGTCTCCGCAAACCCAAGCTAGAGAATTGTTTATTTACTTACAACATATAAGAGTTGCAGCATATATAAGACAGTTATAACTGAAATGTTGTTTGTTGCCTTGACGATGATGATTTTGCCAACAGCTTTGCAATGCTCCATTTAATAGCAGCAGCAGCAGCAGTAATGGCAGTACATTAGTTGTAGTAGTAGCAGCAGTGGCAATATAGAACATATTGCGTAAGAGTGTGGTGATGTGCTTAACCGCACGATAAACAAATAAATTAACTTTGGAATTGAAAGACAGAGAGAGGGGCCAGATTGGGAGAAAGACATATAGCAAAAATAGTACAGACAACTACGAGCAAGACAGCACAACAGACAGACAGACAGACCGACAGATAGATACATGGATAGACAGTTATTTGCTTATATTCATACTTTTATACTTTATATGAATATTGTTCATTACTAAAAACTTTTTTGCATGCAATCCAGTATTTAAACTTTGAATTCATCATCATCGTCATCGTCATCCGAGGAGTATTAAAATTTTAAGCTGTTAAAAGCTGTATAACATTGTAACTAGCTGAAACTTTTACTTACTAGTCACACAACTTTTCGTCTTATGTGGCAATTATTGGATACATTGCAGGAGAGTTGATTAGTGAAAGAATTTAGAAAACTTTAACTTTGATTTGATTCAATTCAATTAAGTTTCTAGCCATCTCACCAGCTGGTAATTACCGCAGAGCAGTGACGGCAGTGGAAGTATGACTCGGCTAATTAAAGAACAAATAAAAAAACTAAATTTAGTTTTGACCAAATCTTATGGGAACATGTCAGCCAAAGACAGACGTACGGACGGAGATGATTTGATCGATTCAAATTTTGATAATCAAGGACGCTTATATCTCGTAGGGTTTCTCCTTTTAAGCCACATTTTAAATATGCTTTAAATTTGTATAAAACTTGTACACGAGGAGGGTTTGTTATCGTTCTCTTAAGTGTATGCAAGGCCAACCGCACCATGTAAACTAAAAGATAGATGCTGACTCCTATGGTACATAAATAACAATTCAACAATTCATTCATATATTTAATATTAATTTACACTAAAGCATCAAAATGTGAGAGAGAGGGAGAGAGAGAACCTCACTGCCTGACTGCCTGCCTGCTTGCCTGTTGGAATGCTTTGCCTACCGGAGATATAATGACACATGTATGACAATGATAAACTGAACATTAACACATACCCATGCCCATTCTCACACACACACACACACACTGTAAGCCTATAAAGTGTAAAGCCTACCACCGTTTAGTACCATCACCAGACTTTTGGGGAAAATGTTATAATAGCAAATAGTACGTGTGCTATACACTTCATGTGTATGCATGTACGTGTGTATGTATGTATGTTCGTATATCCGTATACGGAAATTGAATTGCTTAAAATTTATAGATGTTTACCAGTAACAAGCATAAAACAAATAATAAATAAATGAAATGAAATGAAATGAAATGTGTGTCATTGCCTCCCTTTCTCTTGTGTCATTGAAAAGATTTTCCCACACATACACACATGTTGTCTGTTGTACATATGTATGCATACAGTAAACAGGAAATAGTGTGGTACGATGTACGATTTTTTATAAATATTTCTGTTTTTTCTGCTTCTTCTCTCTTTTTTGTTTTGTTTTTTATTATTGCACATATTCTAGCAGTGTTTTGTTTATTGAAAAATTCTGTTTTTTAGGTAGAGTCAGAGGAAAATGTGAAAAAAACAAACAAACATAAAAAATAAAAGAAATTTATTGTTTTGGTAAATAAATATGAATGAGTTAGGTTTTGCTTTTGTAATGCGTAGACATAAATAATAATAATGCAGTAACTTTATTAAACAAAAAACAAACAAACGAAGAAAACAACATGAGAGCAGATGCATTTGTGTGCGTAAACGCATTCACTTTATCATCATGTTAACAACATGTAGCACAGTTGTTATTAACTAACAACAACCAACATATACACACACAGAAAAAGAGAGAGAGTGGACGTCCTCTTATAAAAGATAGTAAAAAGAATTCTTTTTTTATACAACAACACGCATAAATACTAGTTAGCAGTTAAATGAAACAACGTTTTAATCATAATAAAATGAAAACATTTAATACCAACACAAGATGATTTATGGCAATTATTACCATCTACGAAACATACGTTTACTACGCACACATGTACGCTTGCTTATGGTATGGAGATTATTTGCGATAAGTGAGAATTTTGGAATGGCATTGAGGTGTAATCAAGTGAGACTTCAACTCAATGTGACTTTGTTTTAGCAATTAAACACAGACAACAACAAACACTTGTGCACTATAACGCCATTCACACACACACACACACTCACACACATATTCATCTTGTACTTGTACATCAATAAGAATTTCAAATGAATCAAAATCACCTTAAGCATCATAGCAAGTATACCAACACAGACGCTTGATGCTGTACAATATTCTTCTGCACACACACCATGCCTAACATGAACCATTCGCCACCTTTTATGGTTTATAAACATAATCACATTTTCAATACACTTTTCCTCTCTACCTCCCTTTCTTCGACTCCTTTTTGCTCTGTTTTTGCTTTTAAGGTATATCCCGGTTGTATGTAAATTTATCAAATAACATTCTAGAGGTACTTGGGTGCAGCACTTCAATTAATATGGTTGAAGAGATTTCATTAAATACGAGCACACATTACATTCATTGGGGTTAAGGCTTGAAATGACTGAATGATTACCTGCCATCAATTACGGTTTCGTTCTTTTTTTTTTTTTTTTTTGTAGCAATAATAATAACTACAACAACAACAACAACAGCAATAATTAATAATAAGTAAAAGCTTTATGTTTGCAGTAAATAAGAGGCAAGAAGAACAATTTTTTTTTTCACAAAAAGAAAAAATCTTAAATATCATATAAAATGTAGGCGTGGCAAATACTTGATACTCCATGTAATGTGTATAATTATACGCCAACGATATATTCTGCTTAAAAAAAAACGTTTTTAGAAAATTATGAGGTTTGTTATCCGACCACGCCTTTTTTTTTAGCTAATTAATAGAAATGATAATTGTAAATATTTATAGAAAAAATTTCATTTGTACAACTCACTATTTTTGAGGCAGAAAGTAAGATTTTTATCAATTGGGGAGGCGTGGCATTAAATTGATTTTGATGAATTTAAATAGCAACCAAAAACAGAAACATATGTACAAAATGTGTGAGCTCAATATTTAAACATATATAACCATGAGACAGCTAACAAAAGACAGACGTAAGGACGAACATCATGGATGGACATAACGACTTAGATGTTGATGTTGATCATATATGTATTTTTCATTTCCTTCCTAGTGTTTCATACGAAATAACTAAATTAGACGTAGGGTACTTGAGTACTACATTCAAAAAATATTTCCTCTAAAAAACGTTTTATAATAAACACATAATTTAACATTTATTAGATGTAAGAACGAGCGCAAAAGCAACATTGTTAACAAGGATAACAGGATGAACGTATTATGATAAAATCTCAGTTATTTAAACGCATTTATATAAATGTGTTGCTTTTCATATCTTTGTGCAAAAGAAAGTATTTTTTGCTGTAACCAAACACATTTGTCGACATTATGGGATCAATCATATGGGATGTGACATTTAAATGCGTTTGCAATAGTGAGACCACATAAACTTCTTCTAGCCATAGCCCAAGTACAATATCATTTACATGCACACACACGAGCAAGCCCCCCTTAAACACTTTGAATGGCACACTTGTATACAAAACTATATCTACTTGAACTATTACGCAAAATACCCACAAAATGTTTTTAAACTTTTACACACACACACATAAACATTCATTTATGTATTACATTTCCTATATGAGTTTATGGACAATGCAATCACGTGCAGGGATGTGTGTGTGTGGGAGAGAAAGAATTGATGGCTTAGTTTAACAAGTGATGTAGTGAGAAAATAATACGCTCAAGATTTTATTGCTTACGGTCAAGTCTCTGCAGAATGATAGCAATAATCATAAACGTAATAAATGGACTCTCCTTCCAAGACCTGCTTTCTTTTTTCTCTACTAAGAGACGTATGTGTGAGCAATAGTATTGGTAGGGAGTGTTTAGGCTTGTGTGTGAAGTCTGCAGACGTACAATATAACGAGTGCTTAGACAAATTGTTGTAATATTAATAAATATTGATGTGGGGCACATTCCATATATCATGAAATTTCAATTTCAATTGCCAATAAGGCATTTTATGAAATAAATTCTTCATATATTGTACGCGCGTGTGTGTGTGTGTGTGTGTGTGTCTGGAATTCAGGCTCCATATGGGAAGGACACTTCAGACACTTCGGATATAGTGCCTGTTATATAAAAATGATTTAGGAAAAACTTTTTTCTTATATTGATGGTATGATCACATGACGGACGACAATTTGTTAGCTTTTATTACTTTATATATAAATGTGTTTGTTTGCATGTAAGAAATCAATGAAGTATTCATTATGGTTCAATACCCAGCCAACCCTTTATGTTGCTGGGGGGGCTAAAACTGTCAAAATTGTCATTTTATTGAAACTAAAGCTTTAGAGTTTTCATCTGTAACTAGTCATCATAAAGGTCTCAGTTGATTTGAATATGTCCGTCATTATAGCAAAGACATGATACACCCTTGACACGTAAAACGATGAATAATTAAATAAAGCGCAATTATATATCAGGCACGCCCATAATTTGAAGAAGCATATGATTCAATTTAATAAATGAAAAAAACTCCAACAGGTGTTCGATTATTTATAATAAATCATTAGAAGGAAGCAAAATTTTATACATGCCACGCCTGCGTTTTATATATAAACATAAAGGATATCTAAGGAATGGTCCCATATAGTCATTGTACTTGTTCAAATGTTTATTACAAAAACATGTTTGTTTTATGAGCTGTTGGTTGTACTTAAATAAATTTTCCATTTACTCGTACATTGCACATTATCCATGTAGACCTTTCAAATCATAAAACACACATGTGTTAACTTTCTCAACCAGAGAATTATTCCATGATAAAAACAAAAAAATTGCATCTCTCAACAGTTTCCTTTACTGTACACCAGCCAACCTACAAACGTTCAAGTCATTTGTGCCAAGTGGTGGCAAATTGTAAAAATATTTAACCATAGGCATTCCCAGGCCAGTCTGCTGCCTGGCTGCCTACCTGCCCTGCTCTTTGTTTTATTTATCGTTTATTTATAGTTAGTTATACATTAGATAGGAGCCACAAAAAAATTCAAATTGAAGGGTTTTGGAAAAGGTAAATAAATTGAACGGTATGTAGGGGTGGAGGACAGTGAGGAGGAGGAGGAATAGAGTGTAAACAACACATGTCCTTTGGTCATAGGACTTGGGTCATACGTTACATGTACGTGTTTGAGCCACTAAGGAAACCAACCAACTAAATAACACGTACTATGCAATTGTACCAATACAACAGAAACAACAACAACAACAACAACAAAAACAGGAACAATGCAAAAACGAAACAATACCAAACATTTGATGTCGTCTATAAAATTTATATGCAACAACACTATTCGCCTACAATACCTAAACTGCGTCATACCACTTGTACCTGACTGTCAAATATGTTTTTCCATGCATATTCATGGAAGTGGAAGTGAAAGAGAGAGAGAGAGAGAGAGAGAGAGAGAGAGAGAGGTTGAAAATGCAGGCATACACTTATGCTTTACGTTCAACAAGCAGTCTACGTAATGGTATGCTTAGTCGTTTTCTCCTTCCCCTCCCCCTCTTTGCCACTCTCTTATTGATCACAGTTACATTGTGCTTAAGTGACATTTGAACATTTTTGTACAGTTGCACTCAAGCTTTGGGCTTGTATAGCAAAACAACGCCGCCACCACCACGTACAGTGTTACAGCGACCATTATGAGTCATCAAGAATAGCGTTAGCAATTATTGTTGTTGTTGTTGTGTTGGTTTAACGTACAACATATGAAATTCCTAAGAGCATGTACATTAGATTTTCCTTTTGGTGCGACTGGTTTTTATTTCATTTTTTTTTTATTTATTTCGTTTAGTTTGAAAAAACTCGTCTAGAGTTTGAAATTTTTTTCTTTTTTCCATTTCCTTCCTCAAACACACCTCTTGCCATGTGTGTGGTACGCGAATAGCAAACGTAATGTCAATATTTTCTTTTAATAGCTGCCACGTATGTGAGTGAATGTTTCTTTTTCGCCAAGATTTTTCATTCATTTAATAGGAACATGAATGCCGGCAAGTTTTTAGTACGAAAAGCTGCCGGAATGGAAGTTTCAAGTGTAGGTGGAATTTTGAGCTTTAATTTTTCCAGCAAATAAACGAAATCATGAAAAATAAGATCTTAACTGCTAACGGCTTAAATTTTTTTTAATATTGCACTAAAGGACAAATGTCATGTTGACGTTCTATTTAGATTTCTTTCAAATTTGTTTTTTTTTTTTGTTTTGTCTTCTTTTTTCCAACTTTTAACTAGTGGATGAAACATATTTGTAACCATTTCTTTGGGATTTTTTTAGTTATTATGAAAGGAGGAGAGGAAAAAAATTGTAAACATTTCCATTGTATCGTGCATACAGAATGTCAGAAGCAATTAGAGTTTTTTTTATTACTTTGTTGTTGTTGTTGTTGCTGCTGCTGCTTTTGTTAACAATTTCAGTTTTGAACTTGACGTTTTCACAAAATAATCTGATGGTCAACAACAGCAACAAATAATATGAAGTAAGGATTAGAAATGCCTTGTTATGCATTTAAAGCAACAACAACAATAAAAAGAAGAAGAAAAACTATATTTGTGTAACCTGTCAAATCTCTCCTTAATACCATCTGAGAGCACAGCAAATATAAAACTGCGCTCTGTTTTTTAAATTCATTATAAATTTTGTCACATATAACTGGACGAATATATAACCAGTCACAACCTATAGGAAATTTCACTTATCTATACAGCCTTTAGTAATGCAATTTAAGTGGGCGCGGTGTGACTAAATTTTTCAAACATTTTAAAATCTTGAAAGAGTTTTTGTACAAATTACAAATTACATGGGTAGGCGGACACACCTACATTATATATATCAATGAACGTGGGAACGTGGTCAAAGTCAAAGTTCTCTAAACATCCTTTAAGTTATATTAATTGTCTCGTTTCCCGATGTGATTTCTCTGCATCACCACCTTCACCTCATTTCATTGACGTTTCATTCACAAATGGAATAAATGTTGAACAAATAATGTTTTTTGTCAACCTTTACATATTTTAATGTCAACAGCACCAAGTTGACATTTCAACTCCATCTTACTTATCATATTGTATTGTATAAAATGTCTATGGTGCTGTATGTATGTATGTATGTATAATGAAAATAACTTATAGAAGGCTTTTGATGCATTTTGAAACTTCAATCATGTTCATTTTCAATTTAATTTTGTTGGGTTGCTATTGTTGTTGTTGTTGTTGTGCGTTGTGCTATTTAATTTTTTAAGTGAAAATCCATTTCAGCAACAATTATTTGTGTTCGATATGTCAGTCATTTCATGTTTGTAACGCTTAATGTTTAGTGTCAAGCAGTCAATGCCAAGCACCAGTCTCGCTGTCCAGTTTAATATTTTGTTTGTACGTATTTTTATATATGTATTAATGTAAACGTTTCCTATTTTATTTCCTTTTCTCGTGCTGTGTGACAAGTCAATAATAACAAATGATTGTGATGAAAATTATATTGTACGTAAACAACAACAACAACAACAACAACAAAACTGTCAGTTTGCTTTATTACAAGGTTAATCAAATTATTTAACGCCTCCTCCTTTAATTACAAATTTACATTTTTTTGAATTTTTCTAAATGAAAATATTTATACCCTCCACTGTGTAGTCGAGTGAGTATGTTTGTTATTCCGTTTGTAATACAGGAATAGGAAACGTAGGCAGCCTCAATTACCCTACAAGGTAAAACTATGTTCTTGATCAATATGAAAATCTCTGTAAATTTAGACATGTCCGTACGTCCAAATGTGGTTAAAACTTTCACAGTCATAAGTTTTGAGGTATGAAGCTGAAATATATTTATAATTAGAGAATTTAATGAAGGTTTGATAACGGACATGCCCACAACTTACAAAAAACCGTTTTTTGTGTAAAATCTGTGCAACTTGGTATGTTTTACTTATATTGTTACAGGTCATAATGAAATTCTTGCCACGCTTACTATTTGTATATAGAGGTGGAGATTTAACCCACGGAAAATTTAATGATTTTACTTGGTATTTAATAATAAAACTTAATGAAATATTTTCATAGAAATATATTTTACCAAAAACGATTTAAATTGATTGAAATTTTGAATCGATAAAAACCCTTTTTCCGTTTTTCATATAACCCTGAGGCCTTAAATTAAGCAAATTTTTTCCATCATGTTCTAGCTTCTTTCAAGTATTTGTTTTAATTTTTATTTTATTTTATTTTTTTTTTGTTTTATTTATATATATATATATATACTTTTATTTCATCAATTGTGAAACTAAATTTACCTGAAGTGATTGGTTTTTTGTTTTTTGTGTGATTATTTTTCTGACAAACTTTTTGTTCTCGCTCTAACACGTCAGCTAAGTGATCGGTTGTGCGCTTTACAAATATATTCATATAATTAAATGAAATTTTTCCATTATTATTACATGTGCTGGCAATTTAGTGCACGGTTGAATGTTTACAAAAGCAATCACAACAATAATAATAATAATAGTAGCAGCAGCAGCAATAACAACAACAACAACACCACTAACATAGTGCATAGCAATCTCATTGCAAAATTGCCACAAAAGTTTATGCTCGCATGCGGTAGAATAATGAAATTTTTACAATATTATGATTGGAGTTTTCCATAAAAGCGCGCATGTATATATGTGCATAAGTTTTATGTGCGTGGCTTCATTGTATAACCATCTGTACAAGCGTATATCATATATTCAAATTGAAGTAATTAATATTGTAATTGCTTCTGTTCGGATTCCATTTGTACAGAGGTGAGCAGCCATACGGAAACTCATTCACTCATTCAACTTTGTCTTGATAACTGCAATCATAAAAATGAATTTCCCGATTTTTTTAGAGAAAATATTTATTTAAATTGCATATTAGAAGGAATTTCAAGAAACGAAACTTTCAAAGGTTGATGTTTACTTCAACCTAAAACACTTTGTGCCTGATGAACAATTCTTTCAAATGTTTTTCTAAGATGAAAACCTAAAGTTTAACTCATCACGGAAGCTGCAAAATTAATTCAAGCGGAATTTACACAATTATCTATTTTTTATGCAGGAGTTTAAAATGGCATTGGAATAAAAAAAATTAAAAATTTTCTAATATTTTTCCAAAAAAAAAAACCAAAAAAAAAAATGGCTGAAAAATTTTACAAAATTTGGCATAATAATAAATAAAATAATTTCACCAAGTTTTAACAAAAAATATCAACAATTATAGGCATTTTCTTTATAGCGATCTTTTAGTGGTTGGTTAAGCGAAGACTTGCAGAAATACAAAAGTTTATAATGTTATAAATCTACCTAAAAGAAAGATAAAAAATACATTTTTAACTCGTTTGAATAGTTATAAATTGAAAATAATTAAATATAATAATTATTTGCCAATCACGCACACACACACACACACAAATCAAGGTGTATGAATCTTTCATTTGTATGGCAAGATTTATATAGATCTCGACTAAACCTAAAACTGTTATTGTTGTTCTTGTTGTTATAATTGTTATGATTGTTATCGTTATTATTGTTGATTTTAGCGTTGTTATTGTTGTGGTGTTTATTATTTGTTATACTTGTTGTCATATCAATGCGGAGACATTTTCAATTTTAATTGCTACATGAGTGCACACAACCATATATCCAAACACACAGCAACCATTTTAACCACAAAACTTGAGTTATCATTGTTCCAATTTACAATATTAGGAGTCATGTTCATGTACTACATGAATAGAATAGTTGGCGGGTATATACGCATACTCGCACATGAGTATGACGATTTCAACACAATTCCAACAGTTGCGTGTAATTATATAATAATACCCAACTTGCTTGTAGGCACAAGGTGTATGTACGGGTATATTGCTCGATTTACGTATATGTAATTATGGTTAAGAATGGGCGTGTGTATGTGAAACGGAAATGATGTGTAAGTATAAACATTTTGGCTGCATTATAACGCCACTTCCTTGACGACACGTACAAAGCTTTATGAAAAGTTTGCACGTTTTTTTTTTTGTAGAAAAACAAATAATAATTAAAAAAAGAAAAAAGAAAAAAACGAGTAATTAAGTTAATAACTCGAATTATTAACTTTTCAAACACACTGAAAATCGTTTAAACTCAAACGTGAGAGTATTCCGAAATTTCATATAAATAAAAGTGGTCATTATAACCGTTCGTCACTATTGCTGGTATAAGATTGCATTTTCATCTTCCATTATATATTATCAGATAATTATCAAGATCATTAAAAAGTTTACGTTTCATTTTACTTACCAGACACCAACAGTTCACTGGTGCTATTAACCAAATTATCCATAATTGGCTGAAATGTGTAAAATGTTAATGTCTCCAGTTCATTACTTTGTACGTTGATTGTCAGTAGAGCTGGTGTACCGCGTAATAATCCATTATCGATTTTCTTCAATAAGTTGTTGCGTAAATTTAAGATTTTTAAATTATTCAAACCATCCAATGCCCGTTCAGATATACGCTGCAAATATAACAACAAAGGTAGCAAATAAATGATAAAGAAATTTTATAACCAATGTAAGTAATTTGTAAGAAATTCCTTTAAAGGCTATTGATAAATAAGGTGAGGAGACAATTTTCAACTCTTAAAAGAAGAACTTAACTTTTATAAATGTCTGTCCTTCCTTCTTTATGTTACAGTATAAGCGTCATACAAAAATGTATGATATGTAAATAATTTTCATTCAACACAAGCACTTTAGTCTTAATCAAAATTTATTAAGTAAAAAGTAGCAAAAATATATTTAAATAAATATTTAAAAACCATTTTATATAAGAATTTTATGATTAGGTTTAATGATCATAATATTTTCATATATGAAGAAATGTTACTCATACGTACCGTGAAACCATGTTTTTATAATAAATTAAATTTAGTGATTTATTTGTTTAAAACCAAACTTGTAGCAACAACAACAACAACATCAACAAAATTATAAAAAGAATCCTACTTTTCAAGAGTCACAAAAAATTTCAGTACGCTTACATGATATAACAAAAAATAAAAATAAAAATAAAGCAAATGGGCAATGCCACTTCCCCCAATTTATCATCCCCGAAAAGACGCTGAAATTTCCAAATGTTTGCAAAAAATTTGGCCAAAATCGGAGCAGTAGTTTTCTAGTTATAGGCCAAGTAAGTTCACCTTCATTTTTGTGGTCATAATTTTGAAAATCATGCAAGTTTGAACATGTTAGCAAAATACCAGGCGCCCAGCATACCCAGCAAGCAAATTTTGATTTTAGGAATTTTTTTAAAGTCGTATAACTTTTTAACGGCTGCACGGATTTTGTTCAAACTTGTTGTAAAAGCTTGCAAATTAATTCAGCTTTCAAACGAAGTATATTATTTGGGCGTGGCACCACCCATTTAGTTAAAAAACGAGAAAAATGATTTAAAAATCATTTTCTAAGAAAATTGGCGGTGCCACGCCCATCAATTTATCAACCTTCGCATAGCTAGAGAAATTTCCAAACGTTTGCAAAAAATTTGGCCAAAATCGGAGCAGTAGTTTTCTAGTTATAAGCCAAGAAAGTTCACCTTCATTTTTGTGGTCATAATTTTGAAAATCATGCAAGTTTGAACATGTTAGCAAAATACCAGGCGCCCAGCATACCCAGCAAGCAAATTTTGATTTTAGGAATTTTTTTAAAGTCGTATAACTTTTTAACGGCTGCACGGATTTTGTTCAAACTTGTTGTAAAAGCTTGCAAATTAATTCAGCTTTCAAACGAAGTATATTATGTGGGCGTGGCACCACCCATTTAGTTAAAAAACGAGAAAAATGATTTAAAAATCATTTTCTAAGGAAATGGGCGGTGCCACGCCCATCAATTTATCAACCTTCGCATAGCTAGAGAAATTTCCAAACGTTTGCAAAAAATTTGGCCAAAATCGGAGCAGTAGTTTTCTAGTTATAAGCCAAGAAAGGTCACCTTCATTTTTGTGGTCATAATTTTGAAAATCATGCAAGTTTAAACATGTTAGCAAAATACCAGGCGCCCAGCATACCCAGCAAGCAAATTTTGATTTTAGGAATTTTTTTAAAGTCGTATAACTTTTTAACGGCTGCACGGATTTTGTTCAAACTTGTTGTAAAAGCTTGCAAATTAATTCAGCTTTCAAACGAAGTATATTATGTGGGCGTGGCACCACCCATTTAGTTTAAAAACGAGAAAAATGATTTAAAAATCATTTTCTAAGAAAATTGGCGGTGCCACGCCCATCAATTTATCAACCTTCGCATAGCTAGAGAAATTTCCAAACGTTTGCAAAAAATTTGGCCAAAATCGGAGCAGTAGTTTTCTAGTTATAAGCCAAGAAAGGTCACCTTCATTTTTGTGGTCATAATTTTGAAAATCATGCAAGTTTGAACATGTTAGCAAAATACCAGGCGCCCAGCATACCCAGCAAGCAAATTTTGATTTTAGGAATTTTTTTAAAGTCGTATAACTTTTTAACGGCTGCACCGATTTTGTTCAAACTTGTTGTAAAAGCTTGCAAATTAATTCAGCTTTCAAACGAAGTATATTATGTGGGCGTGGCACTACCCATTTAGTTAAAAAACGAGAAAAATGATTTAAAAATCATTTTCTAAGGAAATGGGCGGTGCCACGCCCATCAATTTATCAACCTTCGCATAGCTAGAGAAATTTCCAAACGTTTGCAAAAAAATTGGCCAAAATCGGAGCAGTGGTTTTACAGTTATAAGCCAAGCAAGGTCACCTTCATTTTTGTGGTCATGATTTTGAAAATCATGCAAGTTTGAACATGTTAGCAAAATACCAGGCGCCCAGCATACCCAGCAAGCAAATTTTGATTTTAGGAATTTTTTTAAAGTCGTATAACTTTTTAACGGCTGCACGGATTTTGTTCAAACTTGTTGTAAAAGCTTGCAAATTAATTCAGCTTTCAAACGAAGTATATTATGTGGGCGTAACACCACCCATTTAGTTAAAAAACGAGAAAAATGATTTAAAAATCATTTTCTAAGGAAATGGGCGGTGCCACGCCCATCAATTTATCAACCTTCGCATAGCTAGAGAAATTTCCAAACGTTTGCAAAAAATTTGGCCAAAATCGGAGCAGTAGTTTTCTAGTTATAAGCCAAGAAAGGTCACCTTCATTTTTGTGGTCGTTATTGTGAATGAAATGAAATTCATGCCAATATAAAAATGTGAGCAAAATACCAGGCGCTCAGACTTGCTCAGCAAGCAAATCTAGATTTTACAACAAGAACCATCCCAATAAGAATAATCCCAATAAGAATAATTCCAATTAGAATAATTCCAATTAGAATAATTCCAATAAGAATAATTCCAATAAGAATAATTCCAATTAGAATAATTCCAATAAGAATAATTCCAATAAGAATAATTCCAATTAGAATAATTCCAATAAGAATAATTCCAATAAGAACCAACAACAACAACAAGCAAATTTTGATTTTAGGAATTTTTTTAAAGTCGTATAACTTTTTAACGGCTGCACCGATTTTGTTCAAACTTATTGTAAAAGCTTGCAAATTAATTCAGCTTTCAAACGAAGTATATTATGTGGGCGTGGCACCGCCCATTTAGTTAAAAAACGAGAAAAATGATTTAAAAATCATTTTGTAAGGAAATGGGCGGTGCCACGCCCATCAATTTATCAACCTTCGCATAGCTAGAGAAATTTCCAAACGTTTGCAAAAAAATTGGCCAAAATCGGAGCAGTGGTTTTACAGTTATAAGCCAAGCAAGGTCACCTTCATTTTTGTGGTCATGATTTTGAAAATCATGCAAGTTTGAACATGTTAGCAAAATACCAGGCGCCCAGCATACCCAGCAAGCAAATTTTGATTTTAGGAATTTTTTTAAAGTCGTATAACTTTTTAACGGCTGCACGGATTTTGTTCAAACTTGTTGTAAAAGCTTGCAAATTAATTCAGCTTTCAAACGAAGTATATTATGTGGGCGTAACACCACCCATTTAGTTAAAAAACGAGAAAAATGATTTAAAAATCATTTTCTAAGGAAATGGGCGGTGCCACGCCCATCAATTTATCAACCTTCGCATAGCTAGAGAAATTTCCAAACGTTTGCAAAAAATTTGGCCAAAATCGGAGCAGTAGTTTTCTAGTTATAAGCCAAGAAAGGTCACCTTCATTTTTGTGGTCGTTATTGTGAATGAAATGAAATTCATGCCAATATAAAAATGTGAGCAAAATACCAGGCGCTCAGACTTGCTCAGCAAGCAAATCTAGATTTTACAACAAGAACCATCCCAATAAGAATAATCCCAATAAGAATAATTCCAATTAGAATAATTCCAATTAGAATAATTCCAATTAGAATAATTCCAATAAGAATAATTCCAATAAGAATAATTCCAATAAGAATAATTCCAATAAGAATAATTCCAATAAGAATAATTCCAATTAGAATAATTCCAATAAGAATAATTCCAATAAGAATAATTCCAATAAGAATAATTCCAATAAGAATAATTCCAATAAGAACCAACAACAACAACAAGCAAATTTTGATTTTAGGAATTTTTTTAAAGTCGTATAACTTTTTAACGGCTGCACCGATTTTGTTCAAACTTATTGTAAAAGCTTGCAAATTAATTCAGCTTTCAAACGAAGTATATTATGTGGGCGTGGCACCGCCCATTTAGTTAAAAAACGAGAAAAATGATTTAAAAATCATTTTCTAAGGAAATGGGCGGTGCCACGCCCATCAATTTATCAACCTTCGCATAGCTAGAGAAATTTCCAAACGTTTGCAAAAAATTTGGCCAAAATCGGAGCAGTAGTTTTCTAGTTATAAGCCAAGAAAGGTCACCTTCATTTTTGTGGTCGTTATTGTGAATGAAATGAAATTCATGCCAATATAAAAATGTGAGCAAAATACCAGGCGCTCAGACTTGCTCAGCAAGCAAATCTAGATTTTACAACAAGAACCATCCCAATAAGAATAATCCCAATAAGAATAATCCCAATAAGAATAATCCCAATAAGAATAATTCCAATAAGAATAATTCCAATTAGAATAATTCCAATTAGAATAATTCCAATTAGAATAATTCCGATAAGAATAATTCCAATAAGAATAATTCCAATAAGAATAATTCCAATAAGAATAATTCCAATTAGAATAATTCCAATAAGAATAATTCCAATAAGAATAATTCCAATAAGAATAATTCCAATAAGAATAATTCCAATAAGAATAATTCCAATAAGAATAATTCCAATTAGAATAATTCCAATAAGAATAATTCCAATAAGAATAATTCCAATAAGAACCAACAACAACAACAAGCAAATTTTGATTTTAGGAATTTTTTTAAAGTCGTATAACTTTTTAACGGCTGCACCGATTTTGTTCAAACTTATTGTAAAAGCTTGCAAATTAATTCAGCTTTCAAACGAAGTATATTATGTGGGCGTGGCACCGCCCATTTAGTTAAAAAACGAGAAAAATGATTTAAAAATCATTTTGTAAGGAAATGGGCGGTGCCACGCCCATCAATTTATCAACCTTCGCATAGCTAGAGAAATTTCCAAACGTTTGCAAAAAATTTGGCCAAAATCGGAGCAATAGTTTTCTAGTTATAGGCCAAGTAAGTTCACCTTCATTTTTGTGGTCATAATTTTGAAAATCATGCAAGTTTGAACATGTTAGCAAAATACCAGGCGCCCAGCATACCCAGCAAGCAAATTTTGATTTTAGGAATTTTTTTAAAGTCGTATAACTTTTTAACGGCTGCACGGATTTTGTTCAAACTTGTTGTAAAAGCTTGCAAATTAATTCAGCTTTCAAACGAAGTATATTATGTGGGCGTGGCACCGCCCATTTAGTTAAAAAACGAGAAAAATGATTTAAAAATCATTTTCTAAGGAAATGGGCGGTGCCACGCCCATCAATTTATCAACCTTCGCATAGCTAGAGAAATTTCCAAACGTTTGCAAAAAATTTGGCCAAAATCGGAGCAATAGTTTTCTAGTTATAGGCCAAGTAAGTTCACCTTCATTTTTGTGGTCATAATTTTGAAAATCATGCAAGTTTGAACATGTTAGCAAAATACCAGGCGCCCAGCATACCCAGCAAGCAAATTTTGATTTTAGGAATTTTTTTAAAGTCGTATAACTTTTTAACGGCTGCACGGATTTTGTTCAAACTTGTTGTAAAAGCTTGCAAATTAATTCAGCTTTCAAACGAAGTATATTATGTGGGCGTGGCACCGCCCATTTAGTTAAAAAACGAGAAAAATGATTTAAAAATCATTTTCTAAGGAAATGGGCGGTGCCACGCCCATCAATTTATCAACCTTCGCATAGCTAGAGAAATTTCCAAACGTTTGCAAAAAATTTGGCCAAAATCGGAGCAATAGTTTTCTAGTTATAGGCCAAGTAAGTTCACCTTCATTTTTGTGGTCATAATTTTGAAAATCATGCAAGTTTGAACATGTTAGCAAAATACCAGGCGCCCAGCATACCCAGCAAGCAAATTTTGATTTTAGGAATTTTTTTAAAGTCGTATAACTTTTTAACGGCTGCACGGATTTTGTTCAAACTTGTTGTAAAAGCTTGCAAATTAATTCAGCTTTCAAACGAAGTATATTATGTGGGCGTGGCACTACCCATTTAGTTAAAAAACGAGAAAAATGATTTAAAAATCATTTTCTAAGGAAATGGGCGGTGCCACGCCCATCAATTTATCAACCTTCGCATAGCTAGAGAAATTTCCAAACGTTTGCAAAAAATTTGGCCAAAATCGGAGCAGTGGTTTTACAGTTATAAGCCAAGCAAGGTCACCTTCATTTTTGTGGTCATAATTTTGAAAATCATGCAAGTTTGAACATGTTAGCAAAATACCAGGCGCCCAGCATACCCAGCAAGCAAATTTAGATTTTAGGAATTTTTTTAAAGTCGTATAACTTTTTAACGGCTGCACGGATTTTGTTCAAACTTGTTGTAAAAGCTTGCAAATTAATTCAGCTTTCAAACGAAGTATATTATGTGGGCGTGGCACCACCCATTTAGTTTAAAAACGAGAAAAATGATTTAAAAATCATTTTCTAAGAAAATGGGCGGTGCTACGCCCATCAATTTATCAACCTTCGCATAGCTAGAGAAATTTCCAAACGTTTGCAAAAAATTTGGCCAAAATCGGAGCAGTAGTTTTCTAGTTATAAGCCAAGAAAGGTCACCTTCATTTTTGTGGTCATAATTTTGAAAATCATGCAAGTTTGAACATGTTAGCAAAATACCAGGCGCCCAGCTTACCCAGCAAGCAAATTTAGATTTTAGGAATTTTTTTAAAGTCGTATAACTTTTTAACGGCTGCACGGATTTTGTTCAAACTTGTTGTAAAAGCTTGCAAATTAATTCAGCTTTCAAACGAAGTATATTATGTGGGCGTGGCACCACCCATTTAGTTTAAAAACGAGAAAAATGATTTAAAAATCATTTTCTAAGGAAATGGGCGGTGCTACGCCCATCAATTTATCAACCTTCGCATAGCTAGAGAAATTTCCAAACGTTTGCAAAAAATTTGGCCAAAATCGGAGCAATAGTTTTCTAGTTATAGGCCAAGAAAGTTCACCTTCATTTTTGTGGTCATAATTTTGAAAATCATGCAAGTTTGAACATGTTAGCAAAATACCAGGCGCCCAGCTTACCCAGCAAGCAAATTTAGATTTTAGGAATTTTTTTAAAGTCGTATAACTTTTTAACGGCTGCACGGATTTTGTTCAAACTTGTTGTAAAAGCTTGCAAATTAATTCAGCTTTCAAACGAAGTATATTATGTGGGCGTGGCACCACCCATTTAGTTTAAAAACGAGAAAAATGATTTAAAAATCATTTTCTAAGAAAATGGGCGGTGCTACGCCCATCAATTTATCAACCTTCGCATAGCTAGAGAAATTTCCAAACGTTTGCAAAAAATTTGGCCAAAATCGGAGCAATAGTTTTCTAGTTATAGGCCAAGAAAGTTCACCTTCATTTTTGTGGTCATAATTTTGAAAATCATGCAAGTTTGAACATGTTAGCAAAATACCAGGCGCCCAGCTTACCCAGCAAGCAAATTTAGATTTTAGGAATTTTTTTAAAGTCGTATAACTTTTTAACGGCTGCACGGATTTTGTTCAAACTTGTTGTAAAAGCTTGCAAATTAATTCAGCTTTCAAACGAAGTATATTATGTGGGCGTGGCACCACCCATTTAGTTTAAAAACGAGAAAAATGATTTAAAAATCATTTTCTAAGGAAATGGGCGGTGCTACGCCCATCAATTTATCAACCTTCGCATAGCTAGAGAAATTTCCAAACGTTTGCAAAAAATTTGGCCAAAATCGGAGCAATAGTTTTCTAGTTATAGGCCAAGAAAGTTCACCTTCATTTTTGTGGTCATAATTTTGAAAATCATGCAAGTTTGAACATGTTAGCAAAATACCAGGCGCCCAGCATACCCAGCAAGCAAATTTTGATTTTAGGAATTTTTTTAAAGTCGTATAACTTTTTAACGGCTGCACGGATTTTGTTCAAACTTGTTGTAAAAGCTTGCAAATTAATTCAGCTTTCAAACGAAGTATATTATGTGGGCGTGGCACCACCCATTTAGTTAAAAAGCGAGAAAAATGATTTAAAAATCATTTTCTAAGGAAATGGGCGGTGCCACGCCCATCAATTTATCAACCTTCGCATAGCTAGAGAAATTTCCAAACGTTTGCAAAAAATTTGACCAAAATCGGAGCAGTGGTTTTACAGTTATAAGCCAAGCAAGGTCACCTTCATTTTTGTGGTCGTAAATTTGAAAATCACGCCACACAAAAAAATATGAGAAAAACATCTTTGCATAAAATATATTATATATAATATTAAAAAATAAATCTATTTATAATTATTTAGATTGTTAAATATGTAAAAATATAAACATTTAAATAAAAGCAAAAATTTTCTTCTCTGCTCTCCATACATAAATTTTTTTATTTATAAAGAAATATTATAAAAAAAACTTAAAGAACTTTAACTCTTTGAGAGAAGAAAAAAAGAAAACGTTGTAAAACAAGAAAATGAAAAGTACAGAATAGTGTGTAGAGAACAACCCGCTTTGTTGCCAGAGCTGTCTGCAAAATTCTCGTAACCAATAAGGGTATCTTGTGACAATCTATATGACACACAGACATATACTCTCGGACATAAACTTTAAATTACTTTGTAAAGAAATGCATACAATTACAACAACAATAACAACTCAAACTGAAACTGAACTCAACTGACTTAACTGACATTAGAAAGATAAGCTTAAGTCCTGTTAAGCTATAAACTAACAAGTTCCATCTCCTATTATAGAATACACATGCGCCCACACACACACAACCTCACATAACCTTTGTGGTACGCGAGGAATTAGTTTTTCGTATATTTCTTTTATTGCTTTGTTGTTTTTATTACTATTTTTTTTTTGTATTAGAAATGTTAGTACAGGCCAGCACTGCTGCAGTATATGTAAATGTATGTGTATTAGTTGAGAAAAGTTCTCACCCACACATTTCTTAGATTTTCTTCATTTTCTTTTCTTCATAAAACAGAGGCCTGCATACATATGTGTTGGTCATATACATGTGTGTGTGTGTGTGTGTGTTTATAGTAGTGTATCACTGTCATGCAGTTACGTTAGCCAAAGGCTGCAGGGGAGGCAGTTAAAACAGTTTAGTTTAGGCTTTAAGAGTAAAAGAACAGTTATGAATGCCACCATATTGAACATATGTATGTATATACATATATATACTCTATATATATAGTATGCATGTACAGTGTGATTCCTTCATTTTTAACCTAAAAACAAACCATAATAAAAACAAGTAAAAAAGTTAAATAATCTTTAAAAATATACACCATACGAGGGAGTGATAGGTACTAGGATGCTGTACTAAATAAGATATTTTGTAAATTGTGGGCGTTTATGTTGTTATACACCGCCCATTTTTTTGTGACAGTTGATCTATTTTATATATTTCCAATAGAAATGGATTTAAAATATGTGTACTTTGTGAGGTCTCACACGGAATGATAAACTTAATATACCATTTTCTTTTTTCATTAGTAAGAAAGGAAAAAGAAAGGAAAAATCCGGATAAAAAAGAAAGGACAGTCAAGTCAAGTCAAACCAAGTCAGTCAGTCAGACAGACAGTTAGTTATTTCCTCCATACTGGCAAGTGTTTGTTCAAGTATTAAGGCATTCAGGGTATTTTTCGTTTGATATTCAACTTGAGGAAAAAAAAAACATAAAAAATAAAACACAAGAATAAATATCAGTGCGTACGTAAGTGGGTTTTGCATGCATATGGTTGGAAGACAATGTATCTTCAAGTCTGTACCGCTTCAAAATGAAAAAAAATTGTATGCTTACACTTATCTAAAGGACGCTTCATACATTCACTTACAATCTCTTTCACTATTTTGTGCCACAAAATGCTTAAAAGTTTTAAAACTTTTCTACCATTTATTTAACTACTTAACAGACTTAAAATTGTGTTATATTTAATGTGATTATCTAACATACTTAAGTCACAGTTACATTTTCCTCTCATTGTGGACGTGTTTGGTAGCTTTCTTAACCTTAAACTGAAATTGCTTCAATTCACATTTGTGTTCACACATTTTTGGTTTTTTTCTTATTCCATTTAATTAAATTTTCTCCAATAATTACTTTTTCGTCTCTCTTTCTTCTTTAGTTCGGGAATTTGTGTGAAGTGAAATCTTTTAAAATAAATTAAAATTTAATGCGTCGATAATGATGCAAGTGCTAGTGTTTGCTGTTTATTCATTTTCATGATTATTTGCTAAATTTATTAAGTAAAGTTTTAAAAAAGTGATTTGTAAAGGATTACAGCGTGAATCTATTCATGTCGCAAGACCTTGTAACTTATCGGAAAAAGCGTGGGAATATCTAAATCTAATCTAAAAATGGATCAATTAGATCACAATTTTTGTAGTTGATTTTTAACTATTCTACATATTTTCTTTTTTCAAAAGTTTAAGAAGATGAACTTTTTTATCGCGTAAGAACTTCTACCAACGTTATATGAAAAGGTGTCCTAAACATTGACCGATTACATCCATTTTCAATAGTAACTATCTTTAGCTTTGAAAGCTTTCCTGAGCCAAATTTCTTTTAAATATATCAAAAGTTACGCCCTGTAGGTTTCTTTCAAAAAGTACATTAACAGACAGACAGACAGACATGATTAAATTAATAGCCGTTTGGGAATTAAAAAGATTTACACAAGTATCGCCCCCTTTTAGGCTATTAATCGACACTCACCTCTATACGATTATCATCCAATTGCAGTTCGCTTAAACTCCACAATTCCGCAAATACTGTGTCACCAATAAAGTTGATATTATTGTGCGTCAGATTCAGTACATTCAAATTGCCCAACCCTTTGAAAATCTCACTAGTCAGCATCGATATTTGGTTATAGGCCAAATTCAGAAAAATCAAACGCCCCAAATCCATAAACAGGCCTTCATGTAAATTCGATACGTTGTTGTTGTTCAAGTTGATACGCTCGCACAGTGGCAAATTACGGAAAGCGTTCCGGTCTATCTCGAAGATTTGATTATGTTCCAAATTCAAATCACGCAATCGTATATGGTTGGCGAAGGCCTCCTGATCCAAAGCCATTATCTGATTGTTGGTTAAGACAATACGTTCCAGTTGCGGCAGATTGGCAAAGGCGTAACTTTTGACAATTTCCACTTGCGAGTATTCAATACTAATGCTGGTCAAATTCTGCAGTGGCTCCAATATCATGGTGGGTATATAATCCAAGCGGCCGTGATTTTGTATAACAAATTTCAAGTCGCGCAAGCGCCTTTGCTGATAGAAACGGGTCCAGGTGGTGTCGTTTTGTAGGAGGCCCTCGGAAAAGACCCAACATTCAGCTTTTTGAACGGGCACATGATTTTCATCGGGTGTACAATAGCACATCAGTTTCATGTCGCGGCGGCGAGCACAAAATCCCGTACTGTCCATGACACCGTTAAATGAGGCGGATGAATAGGAGGAGGAGGAGGATGATGCGGTATTCGCTAAACCGCTACCATAAATATTATATTGATTGTTAAGACTGCCCGCATTTCCCGCTGCCAACCGGTCATTACGTCGCCTGCCCTCCTTGTCGCGAGAGCGCGCTTCCATCTGTACTATTAAGCTGCTGCATATTATGAGCAGCAATAGAGGCAGGCTACGGCTACGGTGATGGCGGGTCATGATGCAATTATTTGGCAGTGTTATCATTGCTTTGTAAATTAGTTTTGGTAGTGTGGGTGGTTATCTTGCTGTTTCTAACGTGTGTCGCAATTAAAATTCTGACCTTAACTTGATTCTTCGTTTAAAATGCAGCGACATTCATTTTTTATTCATCTGAAGAAAATGCTGCAAGTAGAGAAAAATATATAAATAAGAAAAGTTTAATATTTAAGGATTTCTAATAAATAAATAAGAACAACAATGATTAGAGAGAGAGGGAGGACACTTTAATTTTAAAATTAGTAAAGAAGATTTATTTGGCTCATTTATACACACTGTAAAGTGTATTAATTGAGGCCTGGCAATATGACAAAAAAAAAAGGACATACAGACAAATTCATTTTTAACGCTTAATTGATAATAGTAATAATAATGTATGGCGTTTTACAAGCTTTAATTTATTCATTCAGTCACCTATCGAACCAACCGCGACTTTCATGGTAATATTCTTAACTGTCGGAGGGTTACCAATCCAAAGCGACACCCAAGTGTGCCGTGACTTTCTTTTTTTGTTCGAAATATCACACACAAGCAGATAGTGTGCAAAATCTTTATATATATAAACATTTTTCTAGCTCTCCTTTTAAATATCATCCACTGCTCATAAAAATCCAATTGAAAATTAATTAATCATTTCAATTTCAATTTCGTTACAGCATTCCATACCGTTGTGCTTGCAGCACAGGTACTGCACAGTTTTCATTTAAAAAAAGAAGACGAAAATCACTTTTCTTTATAACATTTATCATTTGCTTTCTACATTTCAATTATAAGACAATTGTATAAATATTAACACAGAGAATACATAAGAGATGACACACCGTCACACACTACACTCGTACGTTAATTGAATTTTTTGTGTTTTTTCATTCATTTTCTTTTCCTTTTTAATGCCAGCTCGCTTTTCTTTACTTTATTGCTCCATTATTATCATTTCGCTTCTTCTTACATTTCAGGCTTTCTCCTTTGTGTATGCATGTGTTGAACTACGATTGGCTGCCAGCAGGCAATATTTATTCTTGTGTGTGTGTCTGTGTGTACTTTTTCTTACAATTCAAGTATTCTCTCTAAAAAAAAATTTATGAGCTTCATATAAACGCTGGCAGCTATCAAAAGAACGGCATTTCACTGCACGGATGCAGTGCCGAAAATCTGTTGATTGCACATCGTTAAATATTAAACGTTTTATTATACTCAACACTCTCTTACATAAAATTTATACGCAAGACTATGACACAAAAATCCCAACTATTTAACATGTTCGCCCTATTTTCTCATTGCTGCTGCTTTTTTATTTTATTTTTATTTTCTTTTTTTATAATTTATGTTTTCTGATAATTCGAGCATATTAAAGAATCATCTCGTGCTGGAAAGACAATCCTACGGTGTTAAGTAGAAAATTTACTTGCGAATGGAATGTAGTGCGATATGAAGAGTATATGTTTTTGTCATTCATTCATGAGTAACATGAATGAAAAAAATACATGTTCTTGTTGTTGTTATTATGGTTTAAATTATTTGGTTTTTTAAACTGAGCAGAGCGGTAGTTAAGTATACGCTCCACATAAGGTGGTCGGTATACCACGCTTGTTATTCCGTTTGCTAAATCAAAAATGAACCCTTAGAAATTCGACTAAGTATATATGGTCGAAATCTGTGATATAAGCATGTCGGTCCTTGTAGCTGTATATCCATCCGTCCAATGTTGTTACTCGCACAAAAGTACATTTTGAGTTGATCTGACATTTCCCCTTTGTGCACATAGATCGTTAAATAAATAGGGAAAAATCGGTTGAAGGTCACGCCCCCAATCTATTAAAATCTATCTATTAGTAACAAAAATTTAGCTCCGAAATCAAAATTTGGTATTATTTATACAAAAATTTGGTCTTCCCATCTTTATACCGAACTTGAGCGTAATGGGGCAACAAGCACGCCCATAATTTACAAAAACTATACTATTCTACTTGTATATCAATATATAATATAAGAACTAATAAAGTGTTGAATAAAGTAAATGCCACGCCCACTATGAAGGAAGTGTAGGAGAGTATTGGTCTAAGCCAAAATTTAAGCTTTTTTACGCGCTATATATACATGTGGAAACTAGTGAAAATTTGGTCTAATTCGAGTTTAGTTTCTTTACTAGAATTTAATATATTTCAGTTTTCTTTATATTCAGACATAAAGCATAATTCGTTTACATATCAAGTAGAATGAAACTTTAAGTCATGATCCGATATTTTTCCTATTGATTATTATGATAATTTATAGCAAGAGTATTACACTTGTGCACATACTTTGCTGGCTTATATACTTGCATGTACGTTAATGTATATAAATTTATTGTTATTGCACTATAGTCAGTTACCATATGTATCTGTATAAAATTGTCAAGTTCATTGTTATTAACATCAACAATATGTTAAGTAACTGCAGTAACAGTACAGGGGAGAGAGAGAGAGAGAGAAGAAAACGAATACAAAAAAAAAAAAAAAAAGGAAAAGGAAAATCTGAAAAATTGCAATTTCATGCAACAACAGTACAAAAGCAAGCAAGTGAATTTCTTATACACAGATGAACGTTGAAATATATCAACAACATACTGCACACATGTACATACATGTACAAGTTGCATATGCTGGTAAGGATACTAAAGCGAGAATAAAACACACAGAGTTTGTTGTTATTGTTGCTGTAAATTTTCAATATTATTGTTACCCGTCACATGCTATAGCAAAAGGTGAGAGGGAAGGTGTCTGCTGTATATCATGTGACATCGTAAAATTCTACACTCCAGCCTGTATGTACATACGTACTCGTCGCATATGTTAACTGCGAAAGTGTTTGTATGTGATTTTAAGTGTTACACCCCAAGAGTTGCTATTTTTTCAACACATTTGTCAACTGAGTGCTTGCTATTCAAAACAAAACAAAAAAAATATCATTTCGTCGTTAAATTGAAAAATTTTCTCATTAATATAAGAAAATTATATGGAAGCGCTTCTCGGTTTTCTAATCAAGATAATTTAAAACTCGTAATATCCTGCAATACGAATGCTCAGTCATCCCACAATATATTGAAAATTATTTCTTTGAAATTTGTTTGAAAATTAAAACATTGTTTAAAATACAAAAAATTGCGGTCAAACATCAATTCTTACTTGTTTTAATTAAAAATTTAACATTACCTAGAAAAACTATTCAAATGTGTTAAATATTAAATGTTTTCAAGAGAGTTTATGAAAAATTCTAACAAGCCCACTTGGGCATATTTTATCTTATCACTATTTAATGTATTTGAAGAAAATTTTACTCACTTTTTCATATTTCATATAAGATTAATGTACACATTAAAATATTGTAATCTTAAGCTAATGAAATAAATCGTCGGTATATATACACACACATACATACATACACATGTGCATAAATAATCCCAAGATTCCTTACAGAGTGTAAAGAAGAGAGAAAGACAAAGCCAAGCAAACTCAAGCATTTATTTGAATTTCTTAACTTAGGAAAAAAAATAGTAATAAAACAAATCATTATATGCATTATGTACAATGTGTGTATATACACATATATACATAATTAATGCTGCTGGGTGCAGGATATACCAAAAAACAAAAAAGGAAAAAAGTTAATTTAGCTTAAGTCAAATTTTAAGTATCTTCCACATATACATAAAAGGAGTGGGCGTGTCAAGCACATGATTATGCCTTT
Source organism: Ornithomya chloropus (assembly GCA_963971445.1). NCBI lineage: Eukaryota > Metazoa > Arthropoda > Insecta > Diptera > Hippoboscidae > Ornithomya > Ornithomya chloropus. Next base: position 5,768,813 of record OZ020532.1, read on the forward strand.
TAATAGTATCAACTTGCTAATCGAATTTTACGCTTAGATTTTTTTCGTAAATTAGGGGCGTTCAACCACGCCCTTTGTTGGCTCATCGATTAAGGAAGTAATTAAAAATATGTACGCGTACTTTATGGGCAAATTTTTGTGGTAGAGATTTTCATCGATTGTGGGCGTGTCTCTTTACCGATTTTACCCAATTTAAATAGCGATCTGTTTACAGAAACTGTATATAATTTCATCTCAATATATCAAAATTTACCATCATTAGAAATCCAATAACGGACAGACACATATGCCTTGTAGGGTCTCCTGTGGAGGGTATAAATATGAAGAAGAACAAAAAATCATTTTCGATGTCAACCTACCTACGCAGGGATACTCTACAATATACATACATACCAATACACATACATAGTAAAATACATGCAAGATAATCTAAAGAAACTTTAGTAAACGCATAAGAAAAAGAAGAAAACTGTACACCATACAAGACAAGTAGGTACAAAAACAAAACAAAACAAAACAAACAAAAAAGAAAGAATACATTATAGGAAAATAGGTTAAGAGATTATAAAATTTAATAATAGAATCAGAATAAGAAAAAGAAAAAGAACTAAAGTGTAAACATTTAGTAGAAAATAAAATTCTTCCCAATTTTTAATACAATTGTAATCCACTCACAAGAATTGTTTACAGATGAAATTCTAAAGAGATCTAAAACGTTGTTGTCAGAAAGTCCTCAAGTTGGAATCGAACGAAGGCGTATGTTGAATAAAAAAATATCAACAATTGGGGATTATTTCCACATAAAGATCCTTTGCATCCGAACAGACAATTTTTAGAATCCCTTTCCAAATAATGAAATTTTATAAAGTAACTTATGTGACAATGCCTCACAGTACAAGTAATTGTAACATAATTTAAGGAGCTAAGTGGTGTAGGGTACATAACATTTTCGTTCGTGAGCGATAACAACGCTTTTCCTTTAACTATTTTCTTAAAATAATAATATCAGCACGACAGACTGAATCTATTTAGCACAATTTTTCCCAACGAAAGAGAAAATCACCTTTCAAAATGATTACCAACATTGTAAAGAGAGGAAAACTTTATTCTTAGTTAAGATAAAAGAAACAGTAAATCGTCCCAATGTAAGGCCAAGCCAGACCAGGCCAGGCCAGGCAAGGCAAGGTAAAGTAAGGCAACTGAGTTAACCCGGTATTAACAAACAAACAAATCACAAACAACAGCAATTTTTGAGGAGAAATTTTCACTTTCACCTAAAAAACTGTCAACAAGAAAATTATGTCAAAGTTTTGTTGTCAGCAAGTTTGGTTGCGCTGTCAACCGCAACACGTTTTCTACACAAACCAGTGCTAACCAGGGCGATAGTGAGTGCCGAGAAATAGAATGATAGTATAAAGTAATCAACAGCAGATTTTGCTGCCACCTTCATCATATCACAGGCTGACAACATCGTTGTCACGTGGTAGAGTGTGTTTAGGAGTAAGCTCAGGAATGGTTTCCAGCGGAAGGGGTAGCATATGGCTCCGTTACTACACTTGACTGCCTTCCCGGTGTTTCCCTCTCAACTTTTCGTCTAAACTTTTATTATATTATCTCTTCTATTTACTTTTCTTTTGGCGCCTGTTATCATTATATTTATATTATATTATACTCTCGAGTTATTTTCGTGAACAATTTCAAGTTTTACTAAAATTTTCCTTTTTTTCGTTTTTGTTTTGGTTTGATAGAATAGTAACCTAGTTTCGGTGAATACATACTGCACTTTAATCTGATGTGTTTTGCTTTTTTGTTCACAGTATTTTTGGGTATAAGGGTTGAGTTAAGTTTTAATTTGCTTTTCTATTCTTTCTTAAGGATTTTTCCTTATTTTAGTTTCACTTTAAATAAATTTTTTATTAAAAGTAACCAAAATTTCTATTACATGCAATTATTGATTACATGTGGTATAAGGACTGTGTCCAAGTATGTGTTATATGTGGGCGGGATAAGATGATTAATTTATTTAAGTACATGTTTTTTGGTGTAGAATTCCACCAATGTTTTGAAATGTAAGGTAAAGTCGTTTAAAGAAGGTGTATACATGCCACGCCCACAAAAACTAAATGTATTTCATGTGTATTATTCGATAATTGAGATAAAGTGTCAGGAATATTTTAACAGGGTTTAAAAGAAGGCGAAATTAAATACATGCCACGCCCATAAAAGGTAAATTTATTCCATATAAACAATTCGTCCGTTGAGATGAAGTGAAAGTAATATTTTAATAGTATTAAAATGAGGGGTAATTATATATATATATATGCCACGCCCATTAAAGGTAAATATATTCCACACTTCATTAAAGTTATCTGTAACATTATTGCTTGCTATTTCATACTTTTAAACATTCTCAAGAGAATGTTGCAAAAGTTCATCCCGATAAATGAATAAAATTTCTGGAAACTATTACATCACAACCCTATCATAACATTTGTAAAAATATTCCAGTTGACATATCAAATTATCCTTTCATAATTCTACACACATTGTAATTACTGTCTGCGCTCTTTCTACACCTTTGTCTGCAGGCGTATCAAGCGCCTGTTTTGTTTTGTACACGGTTTAGATGTCATGTTGTTACCCGTGTATTAATATAATTATAGGTTTTATATTTCATTTCATTACAATTTTTTCTTTTCTTTAAACGCAAAACGTGCAATATTTTCATAATTAATTTCTGTTTTTTTTTGGTGTGTGGTGTCTGTGGTGTATTATAGTTCATGCAGTAAATTATAGCATAAAAATTCATTAAAAAAATGGTTTTTCTTTACATTCATTCCATACCTTATATAATACATATATATATAAAATTATGTGCTATGATGTTTGTATATTTTCACTAATGTTGTTGCAATTTGTTAACCCTAACTAGAGAGAAATAGAGATAGAGAGAAAGAGGTGAAACAACAACAGTCAGAATAAAGTTGTATGCAAAATAAAAGAAAAGAAAAAGTAAAGAAATTCTAACAAGTGCATGCATACAAGCACGTATCTTGAAATGGCAACAACAACAACAATAACACTAACAAAATAATACAATTTCTGGTGCGTCACATGACGCGACATACAACAATTTAAAATATATACAAGTGAAGTCTTGTTTCTTCATTTTCATTTAAGTTGTTGTTATTGTTGTTATTGTTGTTCATATTTTCCATTTGTTTTGCTGTATACCGCGACTGACTCTTTTACCAAATTTGTGTACATTTGCAGTCAGATCATGAATAAAACATATGAAAATTAACCCGGTCGTATAATTAGAAGCAAATTTGTGTAAATTGTTGCTGCTTTTGCTAGCCAACGGGGCAGCAGCTATTGTAGCAACAAATTAGTGAAAGAGAAAAAAATGGAGCTTTATTAAAAAATAAAAAGAAAAAACAAAAAATAATACCCTCCACATCTACATACAAACGGTAAGCGCAGCAGGTACATAATTACACCCCCTAATAGCGAATATATTACGTATCAGCTAACGAGTCGAGTTTTAATTATAAATTTTCAGTTTTTCATGTTGAACGAAAATATTCATAATTGGTGTTGCAAACGAAAAGACAAACTTAGTATACCCCCCATTTTATATAGAGTGTGTAATGAAAAATTGTTATTTTTTGAATAATTAACTTGACACTTAAATAATTTAAGATAAAAATCAACCGTTATTTTCTTGAGCATAAAGAATTTTTCAACAAGAATAAAACTACAGCCAGAGTCAGCCGCTCAATCAATTTTTTTCTTTTTTCATTTCCCCCACCGAGAGTCTTTAAATGTTTTTTTTTATTAAAAGAAAAGTAAACATGAAACTTTTTCAAATCGTGGCAAATTCTGTTCTCCCCTCGTTGTTGTTTCTCTTTCATTTACAATCCAATTTTTGTATTATATGTAATAGATCGCAACCAGGGGTGGTTCTAGTTGCTACGCTTTACCTGCTTTTCTGTACAAACGAAAATGTATTCATGCTCGAAGGACTAGAAAAATAATAATAAAAAAAAAGAAGAATCCTTGGAATTTAATTAATTCATCATATTACCATGTGATTTATATTGTTTCACTGTGTGTGTGTGCGTGTGTGTGTTTGAGTTATGCTTAGCTTTCATTCTTCAGTGAAAGCAAAATACTGTTAAAACACAAAAATTAAAATCAACTGAAATGAAAACAAAACACAAACAAAAGTTATACAAATAATAATAAAAACAACAACAACAACAATAACAGCAACAACAAATTGTTTTACATACTACACAAAACAATAAATGGAGCAGAATGAACAACAACAGCAGCACTTTTATAGACGGTGCTCAAACTCCCACCAAACACACACACACGTGCCATGTTTGCATCAGTGCATCCGCACACAAAAGGGCAGCCGAAGCAACACCTTTAAATAATAAAATAGCAAAAAAACCAAAACATTCGCAACAACAACAAAAACCATCTTAACATTTCAATAATAAAGAGCTTGGCAAACGTTGCGAAATCAATAAATGATATGAATATACGAACTAAACCCTATGTATGCAAAAACGTAATGGAAGAAAGAAAAACACTGAAAAAAAAAGATGAAGAAAAATCTTAAACCAAACAATTTGCTAAACAAGCGCTAATGAATAAAGAATAACAAAAACAAAAACAAGAACGGGTTAAACAAAAAGGGAAAGTGCGGTTATTATTACAGTTGTTGTTGTTGTTATTATTATTTTGCTCTTTGGTGGCCGCTTTTATTATGCCTAAGAAATTAATGCGTTCGTTTCAAGTACTTATTTTTTATATTTTTCCACTTCATAAAATGATTTTTCAAAAAAAAAAAAAACCACAATCATGGCGAATGGTGGATTGAGGTTGTTGAGGTTTGCTTTGCCTTATATATCAACTTAAACAAAATTTATGTTTAATAAATATAAATGAAAGTCTCTTTCCTTTAAGCGACGCATTATATTTATTAGTACCTTGAAAAAGAGGCCTTAGAGCTTAAATGAGAATCTCCCTACCGAACCAAGGAATGTTCGTCCTCCTGATTATCTTTTGTTGAAATAAAATTTCAGATATTTAAATGAAATTTCTTATAAAGATACTTAGTCGTGGTTATCAAAAAAAAAAAATATGGGCGGGGTCTGTTACGCCTACTTTTTTATAAAACTCTTATTAAGTACAGAATGCCAGAGTTTTAATAATTAAATGGCATGATCAGATAGCAGCCGCGCCTACTTTTTGTATACACGTGTATTAAGTCTTTCCCTTCAACTCAAATGTTCTCAGAATGTAAAGTCGAATGTATGTACATAAACACTACTCTGTAATCCTCTCTGTTCACCGGCGTACGTACATGAGTAAAGTCTTCGTACGTACATAAGTAAGGTCTTCCTCCAGGTGGCTAGTTACATTAAAAAAAAAAAAAAATCCGACCCTGCAAAGAATAATTGAAGTTTGATTGAAGCATCGTATTAAAATAATTAAACTTTATAACTCAGAAAAGTCATTGTCGAAAACGTTATTATTTTGTAATCGATATTAACTGAATTTGCTGCATAGCCCGATAGAGTAAAAGCTGTATAATAAAAGCTGGTAATTATTTGTTAATTTAAGATCTCTCCTCATCATCTTGTAACCTTTACTTAGTTAGCTGTTATAGATCTTTTGTTGTCCTGTCCATGATCTCTTATTTAAGTAAAATTTATAACGGCCCCGTTCGGTGAAGCGCTGTAATGGTTTTTATCATTATTTCGCTGTCTTTTTATTGCCAATACGTGACGCCTGTTCATTGTTTATTTATTATAGTATCTTATATCTTGTATTGATATTTGTCGCTCTCTGCTTGTTTGCCAACGTCCTCTGCATTCACGGTCTCAGGGTGATATCTATTTTACAATTTTCTTTTTTTTTTTCTTTTTTTATTATCGTCTCTTATTTTAGTTAATGTTCTTCATTTACGTTTTATATCCTCGCAAATAGCAAAGCATATAACAACGATAAGGTCTGCTTGTCCACTTTTCTCTCCCCTGTCTCATTTTCTTGCATTCATTCTCTGTAACACCTTTTTAAATGGATATTGTAGCTCTCGGTATAACTATTTATTATAGTATTATAACTGTCACCCATGCATGTGTGTGTGTGTGTGTGTGTGCTATTTAGGTGTGCGTGTTTGCTATCTTTTATTTGCTTGACTTTAACAGCTTCAATTCATCGTGTCTATAATTGAATGACTTGTGCTGGCTCAACATATTTATCTGCACAGAGTCTTATATTCACGTTAAACAGAAGCAAGCTGGCAAAGGGCTTGGTTAGTGTGTTCATAGTTAGAAATTATTATTATTATATATAATTTAAAGGCAAAGGTCAAGCACATAAAAACGGCAGAGAACATAAAATGTGTCATTAAAAAAATGCCATAAAAATTCTTTACTCTCCTTATATATATATATATATAGATATATATTCCTTTTCTTTTGGATTCCAATTTTATATCTAGAGCTTTATATGGTGGAGGGAAATATTTGGTTTAATATTCTTTGCTCACATATGACCAAAATATATGTAGATACAATAAAAAAATATTACGACTATGAAACGTTTACAGTTTCTAACTTGGAAGAAGAAGACTTGGGAACAAGTAGTTCTTATTTGTTGAAAATCCGCATGGAATACCAAATAGGTGCAATTATGTCAGTCGTTCCGTCTTTGCTTAGAAGTCATATTTCTACCCACAAAAACCAAGTAAACGATTCTAATCAAGGAACACGTGTTAATTCGATTCCGATTAGTTTGGTTAAATATTGAATAAATATTGAAATTATGTCAAAATGGACGGACAAAACAAAATGCTCAACGTATTGATAAAACTAAAAAAATTAATTTTTATATATATTGAGTTTGTTTGTTCGTTTGACCCAAGTTACAAGCCTATGACGTTTAACATATCTCCATATACCCCACTTGGCATATATTCGTGGCAACAATTTAAATTAATTTATATATTATATTTTAATTATACATTTTATGCATGATGCATAAACATACATGAACGTACGCACACAAGCACATAAACATACACATCATCATCTCATCTTTATCTATAATGTATTACATATGATGGCCTTTTAATATCTCCCTAATGAGCACTAAATATTTTATGAGTGGTTTGCTTCCATGTATTTTTTTCTACTAATTTATTAAAATGTTTCATGTTTTCTCTTTTTTTCTCATTTTCTACTCTTTCGTACCCACCTATATACAATTATAAAAAAATTTCAATTATAAACTAAAATATAATTAAGTGTAAATATAGGAACATAAAAATAAACAAGAAATAAACGAGAAAAATAAAATACATGACATTATGTTATGTCATTAACCATGTAGAATAAATAAATAAAAAAAAGAAGAAGGTAAGAGAAAAACATAAAAATACTAATGATATAAAAACAACAACAACAACAACAACACCAGCAACAATGAATATGTAAAAAAATTTATATGGCTTAGCCTTCATTATATACAAATAGTGAGCGTGCCATGTACATAATGACGCCTTCTTCATTTATTGTTTTACGTATGAACTTGTAATCCAAATTTAACCAAAGGGCGCGTCTGTTCATCGACCACGCCCACTCACATATATGAGATAATTAGAAATTTCAATTTCATGGCACATTTTTTATAGAACATTTGTTAGATTTTGGTTGATTGTGGGCGTGGCTGGCAATCAATTTTACCTTACCTCCTTTAAAGCAACCTTAACAAGCGAAATATAAATATAAAAATTTCAGCTCAATAACTCAAAATTTACGACCATGAAAGTGCGGACGCACGGACAGAAATGTCTGAATAGATTCAGATTTTAATAATGATCATTACGATACTCTTATATAATGTGGACGATATAAAAACAACAATAACAACAACAATTTCTTACACATTGTATGTTCAGAAAAGACAACGGTAGAAACAATGATTGACACCAACAACAAGGTGGTTAAGGGTACATGTTTGTTCACATAAGACTGAAGCAAAGCATTTGTGTATTTTTTCTTCACTTCTATTTCTTTTTTTCAAATAAATATGTCTGCGTATTTTATTGTAAAACAACTTTTTAATTACGTTAAACAAAATGTGTCTGTACGTCCATGATTCTATTTTTTTATGATGGTTTTTTGTATCTTTATTTTTATACGTTTGTTTAAAAAACAATACAAACAGAAAAAATTAAATCAATTTAAAAACAAGAACTTTTCTTTTATTCAATTTTAAATTTATAAACGCTCATACACATACATACATATATAATATGTGTAAATGCACAAATGTCATGCTTTTGTGTGTTAAATAAAGTTTTTCAAGTTGTTTTGATAATAACAACTTGTTGGATTTATTTACTGCTTTACAAATAATGCACAAATACAAAAAAAAAAGAAGAAAAAAAAAGAAAATCCAATAAATTCCAACAAATACAAGAAGAAAGCCTTTAGTAAACACCTGCTTTACATAATATAGCACACACACACAAACACATGTATTGTACAATTGGGTGAGACATACATATATAAACATATAAAAGATATTTAAGTTTTAAGTTTATTATATAAAGGAATCCAAGAAACAACTTAACACAAAAAAAAAAATTAAATAAAATAAAATAAAAAACACCAAAACAGAAAAGGTTAACAGCAATTGATTTACACAAAATGAACTTTGTTGCTTTGTGTAACAGAAAACTCGACAAACTGTATACGTGTTGGTGGAGAATGACAAACGCACAAGAAACCTAGCACAACTAACTAACGAGATAAGTAAAGGGAACGGACGTACAGACATGTATGGGTATAAATAAAACCACAAAAAAAGTACTTAAAGGTGGAAGAGACAGATTAAAAAATAACACGTGGAAAGAAGAAAATTAAAAAAATAACCACAAAAAGTTAATAGCATATAACGGGGGACCCCAACTACAACACTTTCATGTGCGCTCTACGTTTCTTACACACCCAGCCCTCATGCCCAATACTGCGATAACTGGATGGCTTTTGCTAAAGAGATCAGTGCAACCATTACCTGTAGAGTTTAGTTAATTGTTGGTTTAGCTTACAATTAGTTTTGTTGTTAGTGTTGTTGTAGTATTTATAATACTGAACTTTTGCTATCGTGTTACGCGCGACCAACAGTTGTAATCCATACTTGTGCTGCTGCCACCGCCACCACCACCACCATCAACATCGCTTCCATTCATTTCGTTTTTGACCATAACACGGAACATGGGCTTATATGTTGAATTTATAGCTACAATTACATACCTACGTATATGTGTACGATACCATACATAAAAATTCTTTATACTTTTTGTTCAATTCACATTCAATACAATACCACTCGTACTGCTTTGTGTAAAGATTAAAATGGCAAACAGACCTCCAATGCATGCTATATGTATGTACATAAAAATATACATTTTCACTTTACACTTTAATATATATGGTACATACACACAAGTGCCTCTTCCAAGCTCAACATTTTTACGCTTCTTTGGTAGCAATTTGTTGAAAAATAAAAAAAATGTCGCTGTTGGTGAACTTTATATGAAAGAATATTAAAAACGTGTCTAAATGTTCAAATTTGAATGCAATTGAAAATGTTCTCGTTATTGTTGGGGTTGGTGTTGTTTTTTAAAAAAAAGAAAAGTTTATCATTGCGTTAAATCGTAGCAAGAGGGATCCGAGGATTCTCATAAATCATTAAAATCAGAAGCGTTCCCATAACTTCCATTGGCAAAATGGAGAGTATACAAAGTTTGTCATTCCCTTTGCAACACTGAGAGATTCTACTAAGTGTTAATATTCTTCATCAGCATCAAAAACTAAGTCGTTCTAGACATGCAAGTCCAAGTGTCCGTATGTCCATCTGTTCTTGATATTCTCACGGTCCTAAATTTTAATATATTGAGCTGAAATTTTACGCTTTTAGTTTCTGCGCATAGATGGAAATTAAAAAATTGACAAAATGGGTCAAGAGCCACGCCTACAATCAAAAAAAATTTATTTATCTGCCACAAAAATTAAGCCATTATGTTGAAGTATATAGTTATGATTAGTTCAGCCATCGTTGTACCAAAAGTAGGCGTGGTCGGATAGCAGACATGCCCACAATTTACAAAAAAACCATATTCAGCGTAACACTTGCAAGGTGATGCATAGTACATAATCTATTAGAAAGCGTAATCATGTATCTGCCACGCCTACTGCTTATGTGTACATGTAGAAGTCAAATTTAGGTTTCTTTCTTGTCATTGATTGATTTTTGCTTCAAAGATATTCAACATTAGTATTCAAGCTTAAACTTCTAAAAACATATATATATATAACATATATAAGACAATCGGAAGGATACAATTACATATATTCAGGTACTGAATAAAATTTGAAAAAATTATGAAAACATATGATGTTAGATTAGCTACTTAGTTATATGTCATAACAAGTAAAAATATGAAATTTATCTTAGACCAAATCTTATATAACATCAACTTCCATAAGCAAGCAGTGGGCGTGGTTAACTAATAAAAGAAAGAAATATGAAATTTGAAGAACGAAAAATGAATGAAATGAAGTCTTTCATTATGCGCCATAAATCTTTACATGTTTACACGCCCACATTGCAATGATTTTACATCAAATTATAAATGTTTACAAATTACAAACTATGTTTATGCAGTTGGTTTTTCGGTTTAATTGCTTTCAACTTTATTACATTTTACACATTATGGCAGTTTATGCTGCAGAAGCATTCATTAGCGAACTTCTAATGCATGCGGAAACGCATAAACTTTTATTTTTTTTTTTTTAAATTCTGTTTATTTTATTATCGAAAAGTAGCAAATAACAAATATTTTTACATCCTTCATTCATATTTAATATTGAAACAATAACAACCATTATTTATGAGTGCCATAAAAGTAACGAAATTATACGTTCATCCATATTAATTAATGGGGTACAGAAATTATTCACTTTATGTGTTTGAAAGAAACTTAACAAAAACAAAAACCAAAACAAATAGAAAAAAAAGGCGGGTAACACCCTATACAATAATAATACTATGCTTTCAATGCACACGTAGGTACTTATACAAGTGTCCTCTTTAACGAACGAGAGTGAGGGGGAAGAGAGAAAAATTTACATAATCAATGATATTTATTAGGGTACGAATAGTACAAAATAATTACAGAGCACATATGTAAAAGCACTACTGCCATGTACGAGTCCTTAAACACATGAGGCATACACGAATATTTCGGTTTGTGGAAATGTTCGACAAAAATTATGTATATTACTGGGTACACGCTTATACGAGCTTAGTTAGTGAGTGGTACACAATTATGCATGTCTGAACATATAAATAATTCCTCAACCCTCCCTCCCTGTGTACAGTTTCATCTGCCATGTAAACGTTTGCCGTAGCATACAAGTGTGCCGGGTAAGTGCAAAGTGAACGCCTGCATATGTTTATTAAAACTTAAGAGAGCGCCCCTTTGCATGCCAGTCATCTATTACAATTACAGTAAGTCGATGCATGCATATCTACAGCAGCAGCAATAGTGGATGTGTTCACGTGTATACCAGAGTTTATGAACGTTAATTTACGCTTCAACTTATTATTACTACATATTTGTCTGTTGTTTGGTTGTATGGGTTCGAAAATTAATGCAATTAGTTGTTTCCATTCCTAAGCGTCCCACGACAAATGCCATTTCAAGTTATTTCTTTTTTTTTTAATAATTACTGCTTCAGCATGTAATGAAAGACAATAGCCCCTGCTGGAGTGGGACAGTTTGTTGATTGTTGGCTACAGATTATAATCATTTAATATAAATAGTTTTTTAAATAAATGAGTAAATATTTATGATAGAACAGCATGTGAATAACAAGTGAAAATTATGTGAAAAAGGAGATGAAATCAAATCAAATCAAACGAGGAAAAAATTAACAAAATTTTAAAACTGAAATATTCATGTAGGGTACAACTCGGGGTGTGGCATTATGTACATTATTACGCCCTCTAATAAGTTTAAGTAGAGTTTTATGCTAAATAAGTTCTTTTTTAAATTGAGGGTGTGTCCGTTATTCGATCATAATGGATGGGTCAACTTTATGGCTGAATTTTTGTAATATATATTATACTTAAAACTGGCACAATGAAGGCTTCTATTAAATGGAACTAATGTACCAAGGTTTCATTAAAATATATCAGCCCCTGTGGATATTTTCATATAACGATTTTTACTGATGTTCTATAAAATTTATAAGACAAATTGCTTTCTGTTTTGTGTCTTATTTTAACCTGCTTTTATAACCTAATCCATTTTCTAGTCAAAACAATTAACCGTTAATTGATCTGTATTTCTTTCTAGGATTTATAACCTGAAAAACAAGATAATCCCTAACAAAGCTCAAGTTAAACGTCTTAATCTATTTTTGAATTTAAAACGAAGACATTTACAATTACTTTTCTTTCTACTAAAAGGCTACTTGAATTAGAATAAAGAAAAGCACTTTGACATTAAATTGAACACAACACGATACAAAACACCTTAACGTTCTTTAGGCAAGATATCGCCTTTTCTGCTGTGCTCCACTTTTGAAATAAGATTTCAATTAATGCCATCACACCGTTTAACTTGTTAATTTATATTGCTATTTAATTTAAAAAGAAACAAACAAGATATCGAAAGTCTTAGCAAATGCAAGCACCAAGCACCGCCAACACCCTTATTTATTGTGCCACGTTTTTCTAGTAGCAAACATGGCAAATATTGTATAATGAACAAAAAAATAAAAGACAGTTAAAAAGAAAACTCGAAGCATTACTTGAAATGTTACCGTCACCGTAACCGTTACCGTTACTCACCCTTATTTACGCTCATTAACAATTAAGTACAGTCAAGTGAAAGTAAACATTGAATGGAGGGAGAAGACAAATGAATTGTTAACTGAAAGATAAAGGTGAGGAAAGAGAGAGAGAGAGAGAGAGAGAGGGGTATGTTTGGTATGTGTTTAATAATTTGTCGCCTGTCAAAAACTTTTTTCAACAATTTATCATTCATTCGTTTTAGTTTATTTGCAAAACACCGGAATCGCTCTCATTGGAGAAAGTATTGTAATAGTAAGTAAATGATACTGAAAGGGAGCGTATGTATCACAGGAAAAGTAGCATTATTTTATGTAAATAGCAGCACAAAGTTGACACAATGAAGAAAATGTTTCTCTCAAGTAAACATTCCTAGGGTATGCACTCTTGACAGCACATTCTTGCTTTTTTCAAAAGCTAATTAATACGCAATTATTTGTTTATTATTCATAGAAAGCTGTAATCTTAAAGGGATAGTTTTGCAGGACCTATACCACGCCCACAATTTATCGTAGATATCCAAGATTTGTCCCAAGCCAATACCTTTTTTACTCGTTTTTAATTAACAAACAAAATGCGGACGTACGGACACATTTTTACAATGAGGTTTCTATGTTACTTATGTCTTAAGTAACGTTTTTACAAAATTTTACTTAAAGAACTTTACATTAACGTATTCACCTAGGTCTAGCTGGATACTTAACACAACTACAAATATTTTTTCACGAAATTTCAACATTTTACTCTTTGACTTAACTTTTCTTCGATCCATTACAGTGTGCATACATTTTATAATAATAATAAAAAATAACCATTATACAAAGTTTATAACCGGAGAGGAATTGCGTGTTAAATGAAGAAAAAAACAAAACAAAATCATCCTTCCATTCGTACAATGTTACACATTTTGTATACAATGTCTCCCAACATCATCATGTCTAGTGAAGCTTTTCTAGCTTCTATTATAATTTTTGTTGCTTGCTTTTGTGTTATATTTTTAATACCCTTGCATACGAGTGATGTGTTGCTCGGTGTTTGGGTAGCGTAGGAGAACACACACATCATAGGTAGCGTGGATTTCAGTGATGTGTACGTGTTGGTATTAGTAACGTTTTGTGTTAGGATTTTCTTATTTTTTATTTTGCATTCTTATTCACTTCTTTTTTTTTACGTTTTTGTATCTTTTTAGATGTATGACACGCTGACAAATTCATTATACAAAATGTATTTATTTACACAACGTTTTTCTGGGATTTTACACTTTATCTTTAGCATGGTTTCTATGGTTGACACGTATGCGTATGTGTGCGAGTGCAAGATAAAAAGTGGGTATGGTTACAGTGTTGAGAGAGTATTCAGTTTTCTATACATCGACATGTACATGTGTATGTATGCAATTCAATTTTCTTTTCATTAGTAAGTCGATCATAGCGCATCAGTTGTGGACTCAAACCACCGCATTGCATTGAGAAAATCGATAAAAAACTATATTTGACTGCGGACCATTTCTGAACAGGCCTCACATTTTTTATTAAATTTTATGGGCGTGGCATTTATAACATTAAGCCTGCCTACTCTTTCCCATATAAACTTTTACAAATTAGTTGATTTTTTTATATTAACTTAAATTTATTCCAAAATCGTCTAAAAAAACTTTTTTCCCCCCAAAAAAAACTAATTTTTGTTTTCACATTAATTTGATGTTTTGCTGTTTATAATTATAAAACAAATTGAAAACTTTGTTTGTACAGCAAAATATTACGAATATTACAACAACAACAACTACAACAAAAAAGTTGAAAAATCAAATTAAAAATTAAAAGAGTTAAGTAGCAAACAAGCGAATAAAAGATAGAGAAAAAGGGGGAAGTGAAAGGGAACGTAAAATGCATTTGAAAATGAAATTAGTTTACGTAACACATACAAATTTTTTGTTAATAGGATTCTACGCTTATGCACAGTTCAACAACAATAACAGTATAGTGCAGCTTACTCTTCCATCTGTAAGTAAAGTACATGAAAAGTGTAAACTTTCCGAAAAAATACTATTTGCCAACTACTCTACAACTGCACCCTGTATTATATATTAGATGTTATAATAAAAGCAAGAAAAATTAAAAAGAAAAACGAAAAATTTTTGTATCTCTTAAAAATATGAAAAAAAGAAGAAAAAAAATCATCACACTTGTAAAGTTCTACCGAAATGGGTCAAACAATGTTTTTACAACTTTTGGGAAATTTATTAATCATAAAAAAACTATGCAGAAAATGTACTTGGACGATTTTGTTGGAATCATTTTTTGTATTAAGTATTATGTATCGCAGTAGAAAGGATTTAATAATTATAAGCAAGTTATCACATTGTCAAATTTAGAACACACCTAAACATGCCTTACAATCGACTAAAGTCTGTACGTCCATCTATTTATAAAATACAGTCATACTTACAAGATACTGACGTATATGCATAAAACTCTCGAAAATATTAAAGTGAACGACTGTTGTTCACTGTTAGTCAAGGTTAAAAATGACACTTTTACAAACTTCATGACAACTTGCAATATAAAGTTGAAAGTAGAAGAAAGAAGTTGAGTATAAAAGTTCAAATGGTTTAATGAAATATATAAAATAATCAAAACTTAAATGAACAAATGAAAAAAAAATGAACAAGTAAAACGGGGCTATATTAGGCGTGCACCAAATCTAGGATACCCATCATCATTAACCTCTACCAAATAGTTAAGAAATAATTTCTTAATTTTTTAATGTAAATTTATCGAAGTTATAAGTAATTGATTTGGAAAATATTGAGTGGTGTGCACTTGCAGAGTGAGGGATTTGAAAAGCGCTGTATTGTTGATTCGATTCCTGTCGTAGTTTCTTGATAGTTTGTTAAGTAAACTATTTTTATGATGTATTAGGCAAGTGCACCAAATTAGGCTTTTTTTCAACAGGATACTTTTACGTTGATGAAGCATACGTGTACCAAATTTCAACTGGATATCTCAAAATTTGCGATTTGTGAGAGTACAACGTTTAGAAGGTTATTATGGGCGTACATTTTGCCCAATGTTGCCGAATTGCAATAGGGTATGTTAGAAAGCTTCAAAGATTACATGTACCAAATTTCAGTGCTATATCTCAATTTTTACGAGTGTGAGAGTTCCAACAAAAAAGTTCACAGTTGTGGCCAGACAGCATGAAAGAAACCGCGGCAAAAGTGACAGCAGAACTATTCAGAAACTCTATGCATCTATGTCGCTTAGAAATGCAGCTGTCCTAAGAGTAAATGGTGTCTTAACACCTTTTTAATAAATGAATATTTTTTATATCAAATATCAGGTGTTCATATTATTTTGTCCATCCTCTATATATATACTTTGTGCGTTCTCTGACACCTCCTTTTGAGCCTTGCAACACGTTTTGATAAAGTTTACTTTTTTGGGCATACAAAAACTTTTATTTAGGATTTATAAACTAACAGGAGCTTTACTTACTTGTTGCTGTTTAATGTTTTCTTTTTTTCTTGTTTAGTGTTCTTTTGTTTTCCTCCACAATTTATTTATATTGTATGCATCCACATGCCTTTGAAATACAATATTTGTTTTAATTGGAAAAAAAAGAAGATTTATTTACCGTTTACTTAAAAATGCATATTGGCCATTAACACTCACTCGTAGAGCGCGTATAAAAAGTTTTATTTTTATTTACTTTGTGACGGTTTTTCGTTTTTTTCAGTTTCGTTTATAGTTTGCTTCTCTACTCTGTTTTCATTTCCCCCTCTTGTTTGTAGCAATTATTTATTTATAATATCATTCACATTTATTAACAGTGGCCAGCGCACGGGCCAGGTTTAATGTTTTTAGGTCACTAGCAAATACAACAAAAAGGTTTATTAGTGCGCTTATATATGTGTGCGTATATATTTACCATTTTATACATAATAAAATGGTTTTTGAATTATTGACGATTTTATAGTTTTTTTGGTTGCTTTTTATTGTATGTGCCACCAACCCAGGGAGGTGCAAATCGTGCATATTTCATAAAAACGCTAATAAATTGAAATATATTTCGTAGAGAGTTGTAATAATTTATTATAAATTAACACACACTCGCATACTCTTTTAAAAAACGGTACTAAATTTTGAATACATTTCAAGTCATCTGTTAGTCTTTTTTTTCTCTAGTAAATTCACTGAATATTTTCAACCAATTTGTTTGTTATCTGAAATTTATTTTGACACGAAGCAAAAAGGAGACTTGTTGCTCTCTTAGGATTACATAGAAAATCCTAGTAAGTCTTTTTTTTTACGCGTAATTTATTCACATAATAAATGTTATTTATTTCGAAATTTTTTTATAATTATCATAAATCATTTATTATTGTTGCTGTTGGTGTAAAAATTACAAAAAAATACGAATAATAGGAAAAGCAGAACGTAGTGGCAAATATGTGATAGCAACACGTTGTTGATACATAGACCGCCTGACAATGACTAAATATTATCACAACAGTAGTCGCGTCATGCTAACATCAACACGCAACGTTCACTCAACACTAACTAACTACACGGCTTTTCCATATACAACAACCATCAGGCATAAAATGATACATGGCGCACACACTCACACTCACACACATACACAGAATTCAGTGCAGTTTACAGTATGCTAAGCCAAGCTAAGTGGTGCTGTGTTATGTTGTATGACTTTTATTCGTTTTGCTTAATATTTTCCCTTAATGACCATAATAATGACGCTGTACTATAACAACCATGATGATGATGATTATATTGATGATGACAGTGATAATAATAATGGGAATAAGAATGATTGTGATGATGATGATGATGTTCCAAATTGAAATATCACATAACCTAGTGCTGACATACAAAACAATTATAACAACAACAACAACAACAACAGCACAAATTATGAGCTGACACATACACAAGCTGGTAGTTAAACTTGCATGACCCCAGAAAAGTGAGAGCTTAATGGTATGCCAAGCACGGTAAACAGGGATAGATTTATGAATTGAAAGAGAGCGCATTGAACAGTTTTGGAGAGCAAGAGATGCTATAAGATAAAGGTGAGTAAAGAAAGCTTCAAAAATTTTCCGTTTCAATTCCATGTCCTTATATTTTATGTACTGCAGAATTTTTTACTCATTTTACTTAAATCTCCGGCTCAACTTATAGACGATGTGATATAATCACAATAAAACCTAATAGGATAATGATGATGATAAGGAAAGGAAATTAGTACCATTTCGAACAATGCCGTCTCATTACTAATTTAACCACAGAGATTCCCAAATATTATATATATATAAAAAATATGAGAAGATTGTACAGAGAGTGAGTTCATTCCATTACCATTTCATTTTCAAACAACTGCTTTTATGTTTTCCTAAACATTCCCAGTATTTTTGCTTAATTGTCTGTTAGTGTATGCTCCAAGTGTGCTGAAGATTATCAAATATTGCTGGAAAAAAGGGGAAAATGTTATAAACTGAAACAAATGTTTCATTGCCGTTCATTTTCATCACCAAAACACAAGTCTTTTCATCACGACATTATCTCACTTCATTTCCAGTGTTTTTCAGTTATCATTCTCTTTTTCTCTCTCCCTCTCTCTCTTTCTGATTTTGTCATCAACTGCCTCTGGAATATGTCACGTTAATATTTATACAGAACCTGGGGTATTTTTCCTTTATTTATTTCTCTGTTTATATTTATAGGCGTGTGTGCGTGTGTATGTAGAATTGTTTATTTGTTTTGCTTGTTGTCAAAGAACGACGTGAAGCTGGAAATGTTTACTCTATAACTTCCTCTGTTGAAATGAAGTGCTCATTATATGATGTCCGCCTCTGTTCACGGAGAGAGGGGGAAGCCAAGTGTGTGTAAAGTGTAAAGCATACATGTTTCTTGTCTTTCGACAATATGTACACAGTCCCATGCCTGCTTGACGTCACTCTGCACTTGTTTAATCGTACTATTATACCAATAAAACACATTCCATGCACACTACAAATAATGCTCTGATAACTTTTGTTTAATGTCTGGCATCAGCTTGTGCGTTCTTTTATTATTATTTTCTTTTAATAAATCTGTAATTTTACTCTGCAGCAAATGTGTTCCCTATTATCACATGTTGTTTTCTTTGTGTGTTTGTTTTTGTTGTTGTTGTTGTTTTTGCTATTTCCTACTGAAACAACACGAGCAACATTTACGACTTGTGCATAACTGTTTATTAGTCTCTATTCGCAAATCGGTATAAATGTGTGTGCATATGCCGTTGTACGCGCAAACGCATAACTAATGCTGTGTCTGTGTATGCTGAATATTGGATTTTCATTACACGCACACTATAGAGTAACAGTGCAGTGCAGTGTGTGAATTTGCAACAGGTTCCATTACTTACACTTTTATTTCTTTTTTTGTTATTTGTTTTGTTTATTTGTTTGTGTGTACGTATCCCTCTCTTGGGTCTCGCTTTCATTGTAGTTGGTGTATGTAAATATAAACTATTGTTGCTGCATTGTTTATCTTGTATACTATAAAGCGGTGATTGCTATTGCTGTTGCTATTGCTGTTGTTTGTTTTAAAGTCAAGTGTTTACACTGGGTTCTACGTTTTGTACTCTTTTTTTTTAGCATTATATTAAATTCTTTGGTGTTGTTGTTTTTGTTGCTTCGGTTGTCTTTCTTTTCATTCATTGTCATTGTTGCTGTTTTTATTGTTATATATGTTCATGTTTTAAGTTTATACAATATTCTGTCCGTCTGTCCAGTTAGTCATACACCCGTAGAACAAATTTACAATTACTTTATATATCAAAGGATTTTCTTTGCATTCCCTACGCACAGCAACTAAAGCATAAAAATAGCCAAAGCACACAAAACCAAATACTAAGAACAAATAAGAACATGCACACACACACACAACAGACCTACAAAAGAAAAAAAAAAGAAAAAACAACCAGGACAGTTATAGTATCACTAGCACTATGCGGCAGTGTTATAACTCTCATGTTTTTTCTTTTTCTTCTTCTCGTCTATGTGTCTCTTTGTCTCTTTCTCGCTGCTGTTAGACTCGTGTACAAACTCAGAGATTAGTCGGCTATAAAAACAAGATTTGTTGCCTGTAATTTTATCTGGTCATAAAGTTTCTATGCATACCCATTATATTGTACCATTTACTGCTGTTCTTTAAACGCGTTCCTCTACATATTATCCGATCTGCGTCTTTGATGGCATTTGCTAAATCTCTTAAAGTATTAAATATTTTTTAATGGTGTAGTGGTAAAAAGAGAATAATTAATATTGTCTTTCAAAAGGAATTAGGGCGACCAATTTTGTCTACTTTAAGTAGAAAACTACTTCAGGAGTATAAAAAATCTCTAAAAAATTAACATTGGTCAGTTTTTGGTTTACTATGGGCGTGTCCTTTAAAGGATTTTACCAAATTTCATACCAACTTTCCTATGGAAACAAGAAATCGTTGTCAAGTTTGGTGAGATTATTTAAATTTTTACTGAATTTTTCGAGTGCTTACCTTAAATGGACAGACGGACATAGTTAAAGATTTTTCAGAATTTAAAGGTGATTAGGAATACATACACATTATGAGATTTTTACAATCATTTCGACAAAGTAAATACAAGGGTTTACCTTTCTTAGATAAAAATCATGTGGGAAGGTTACTCCTTTTTAAACAAATCATTTTTTAAAGCTATTCAACTATAGAGGAAAATGTCGCACCTTTTAAATAAAACCTGACAACCTGGGGTAATAGGGTAGATTATCATAACAATTACGCCTTATTCTCCTTGATATTTATAAACGTAAATTCATCTAATTTGAAATATTCTCAGCACAGCCTCACAGCAGGATTTATACTATACTCTAAACAACCGTCTTAGTACAAATAATACAAAAAACCAACAACAAGAGATAGAAATAAAGCAAGAATGACATGTAATGATAATGTGATGATTGCCACTATCATTACCAGACCAGACAAATAATCACATGCCAAACCTGTGTATAATTTCCTTCTTCTCACTCTAGATTCACGGTTTATTATTAAATACAAATAGTGCTCAGCGTGATAACCACAATTACTTGTGGAAAAAAGTTAAGCATATAGAAGAAGGACAAAGTAAAGGAAAAATGTTTAGAAAATATATACAAATTATGTGATTTTTTCTAATACCCTGCAGTCAACATTCTAAAGGACTTTTTTAAAATGTTTGTAATAAAAGTTTTTAAAGCGTTTCTCATCTTACTGAATACCTTTAGAGGATGTTAAATCGAATTTACGGAAACAATTAAATTAATTAAGAGCCACGCCCATAAGTGATAAAAATCTACCTTTATGCCACAAAAGCTGATCTCTGAAGTGGAAATATGTAACGCTTCACCGATTTGTTAAAAATTATAAGTAAATGGATAATAGACACGCCCACAATGTCCAAAAACCTATACTTGGCACAGAATCTAATCTTATAAATGGATGCATAATACACTATTAAAGATGGTAACGAAATACCTACCATGCCTTCATTTTGGTATGCACCGAGTGAGGGTGTTTAAGATTCGACTTGAGCCACATTTAGTTTTTTATTTATATTTATTGTACATTATTTTTAAACTTAAAGCAAACTCATGCTGTTCCAACGCAAAAATCCACACTTCACACAGCCAAGGAACAGATAAAAACAAAATAATTCAATGTTAACAACAACAACAATGATAACAACGACAGTGATAGTGGAAGTGGTAATAGCAAAACTAACTGCAGCAACAATTTTCTACTCGTCATCATCACTATAATTATTATCATTAGCCGCCCAATGCAGATGTAACAAAACATAATAATAGTGTTGATGGTTGCGCTGCGATTATAAACATGACGCTGATGGCGTTGGCACATATATACATATGCGTGCATTAGTAGTAAAACAGGTAACATTAGCCAAGCATCTGCAGCATCAACAATATAACAAAGTGTTCGGTTGAAGAAAATCACTATGGTTACACTGTGTCAATCTGAGAATGTCATAATGAAATATTGCCAAGCGCCAAATACAACAATAACAAGACAAGCGGAAACAGTACAACAGTACTAATAGCAAAAAGCAAACAAAAGAAAAAAAAAACGAAACAGAAAACTATATAAAACAAGGATGAGCTGTTCAAATCAAGAAAATCAGCAGCAGCGGGAGGAATGGCTACAAGCTGCGTATATGAGGGAAGAGTGATTTACCGGAAAGTGCAGGGATATTGTATGTGAACATAAATCCCATTAAAAGTGAAAAGCAAAATAACACAAAGTACACAATACACACACACACACACACACACGCAAGTATATGAACTCAAATACAAAACATCACCCAACAAATATTGGACGTTGAGTGTTGCTAACATATTGCTCCCTTCCCACTGTACATGTATACTCTTTATTTATATATGTATGTATGTATGTATCGCATCGCTCTGACACCGGATAATTACAGCGACTTAGCTGGACATTTTGTTGACAACCGCCACAACAACAGTATCACAGTTGCCAGGGTTATTTAGTTGTTCCCACTTCATCTGTCCATCCCCTTCCCCTTCCCCCTTTCTACTTACTTTATAACAGCGTAACATTGTATACGTACCTATGGTAAACCAGGGTGTACTATAAAGGTGTATATTATGGTTGGTAATATTATACTTGGTAAACTATCTTTAAAAATGGCGTATATGTGTGCGTGTGCGTGGGTGTGTGTTTCTTACTTCCTGAACTGCTCAACAATATGTTTTTAAATCCTCTCTATATAAAGTAGAGGACATACCGAATTTATCATTCCCTTTGCAACACTAAAAAGAGGGGCGTAGAATGACATAAAAAGGGCTTGGGCGTCATAAGTCATAGATCATGTGCCACGCCCATAATGGACGACAATTTATCTATCAGTTTTACAAATTTGATACAAATACATATTTATAATTAAACATTCATTGATATAACAAAAATGGGCATGGTCCTATAACAGGCACGCCTACAATTTGCCAAAGAAAACCCTTTTTACAACATTATCTGACCTGTAAGTTGACACATAGTACATAATATGTAACATATAACATAATCAGCTACTTGCCACACCCACTATTTATAAATAAATATGCAGGATATTTACGGTTTGGCTTGAATCAAATTTTTGTTAAAATTTCTTATTAGTTTGAAATAATGATTATAAAGTTGTATAACGTGCTAGTGGAAGTACGCGTGGGCATGTATGTGTGTGTAAGGACGTAACAAATAACTTGTTATATAAACCACCGATATTGGCTTAACTCTCAACAAGTACTTCAATTTATTTAACAGCATGTACAGCAAACACCATCAAAACCTGAAGATTACACAATATTTCATAAAAACATACACAGACACATACGATTATTTATATTCATGTGAGAATGTTACAGTTGTTATAAAATATATTTTTAATATTACTTAGAATCAAACACACACACACAACACTATTACCTTAACGGTGAGCGTTGTTGTCTTTGGTTTACTTGTAAAGTTCTTCATGTACTCGGTACATGGTAGCGAGTTTTGATATAAGATGATTATAATATATTTAACCCTCAATGGTTGGGACTTTTGTAGGGCGTACGCATAGAAATTGCAGTTGGGTAGATGTGTTGCATATGAAATATCTTGCTCAACATAAGATCACACACATGATTCAATTATATGAAATTTAGCGATACAATTTAAAATGAATACGTTTTAAACATGTTATTAAAATTCTTCACAAGGTTCATGCCTACACGCCTACAGTTGCTAACTAAGCTAAATTTACATTGTCTTCTTCTTTTTTTACTTTTTCCTTATCTTACTCGACACTTTCACTGTCATTTGTAATGCTTATGGCTGGGTACGTGTACGTAGGTGTATGCTTTTGTTTGTAACTATTACAGAATTTGGCATTAATGTGTTGTCAGTTTGCTTTCAGTTTGTGTGTGTTTTGCTAGTGTTGTGTTGTTGCTTTTATACGAGTATATAGTTGGCCAACTCTCAACAGCGGCTATTATGGATTAACGTCAAAGTGAAAGGATTTCTATGAAACATACTGGACACCCACCTAGGATCTCTTTGTCTTTTGTTTTTCGTTTTTCGTTTTTTGCTATTGTTGTTGTGTTGCTTTCTTTCATCCTCCCGTTTTATTATGCATATGCATGTATGGGTATTAGCAGTGGTAGTACGATTACATACATAGTTCAAAAGTTTCGTAATTCATTGAGACGTTTTCATATTTGTGTGATATACCATCACCATGCGGTATAAGGTGGAGTAAGGAGTAGAAGGGGGAGGGGTGGGAATATTTTAACAAAATACACAATTACTCAAACTCAACACTCGTAATTGTCATACATGTGTGTCATGTATGTGTTTGTGGGATTTATCTAGTGCTGTGTGTGTTATTTCCTCCTCTCGACTACAATATAAATAAATTATTGCACACAGACATGTTTACCCATGAACAAATATTGGAGTGGTCGTTTTGCTAAGTTTGCCAGCACTGTCTATCAACATCCCTTCCTTGCATTGTTTGTTTATACTTCACTCGAAGTATTTGCTTTTTTGCTCCCAACTCCCTCCCTCTCTCTCTCACTCTGTCATTGTACCCTTCTTTATTCAAACTGTACAAATTGTTCGGATGTTTTTGTTTAGTTCTTATATCTTTTGGTGTATGTGTGTGTGTGTGCTCTTATATTATTTTCTGTTTTGTTATATGATTGTTGTTGTTGTTGTTATTGTTGCCTTTTTATATATGTTACAAAATATTACTTAGAGGCAGGATTTTGTTTGTTTGTTTGTTTGTTTGTTTGTTGATACTTTTAATAAACAAACCGACTCGAGCTTTAGATTTAATTGGCATACTTTTTATAACCAATACACACACACACACACCCACACACATGTAAGGACGGCACACCTTATACAAAATGCAGCCCATTCTCACATGGCTTACGATCATGTCTTATATTTACAAATCATATTTATTGTTGTTATTGTTATTGTTGTATGTATGTGCTAACTATTCATATCAACATAGGTATGTATGATGGCCAGTTGTTGTGGTATTTGTTGTTATTTTACATTCTGTCTTATTAAGAGTCTTTTACTTTGATGGGTGCTGACAACCGTTATTTAGCTTGGAGGAACTTATTACCTTAATTAAACATATAATTGTAATTAGTTTTTGTTGTTTGTGAAATCCAACAAATTATATCTAAAAGCAAAAATTCATATAAAGATTAAATGAAATATTTACGCAAAACATTTCATACATTTAAGTAATTCCCAAAAGCATTTACTTAAGAAACAGAACAGCAGGTCTAATGTTGTCAATCAAGCTCAAAGTTACAACATTCAATTTGTGTTGTCAATGACTACTGACTCAATGTCAACATTTTGATATAATTTGAAAATATTTCGACAAATTTTACTAATTTTTTACTTTTCCATGAAAAATGGATACTTGGTACGATTAAGCTTCCTAATAAAAGACATATAGGTACCAAGTATCAATAAAAAATATTGAGATTTGTAGATTTTTTCCATATAATGAACTATACCAAAAATTCTATCATTGTGTTCCAAATGGACGGGATCTAATACCTAGAACTTACAAAACGTCATTATTGTAGAACTCGACCGTTGAAGTAACATGCTTAACAGTTGTTAATAAGGGTGTAATTTTTTGTAAGCCACGCCCACAGCATAATATATATATATATATGCTCAAATGCTATTTATCCTAAACCATGCCCTTGGTTCAAGAAGGGTAAAACAGATTTGGCCTAAACCAAATGTAATTATTTTCTCTCTCTGGTTAAAAGCGCGACAACTTTAGTTTTAATAAGTGTTTGTAATATCCATTTAATTGCTAAAACTTTTCATAGATTTATAGACAATGTTACCCATTTGACCATGTATTCTGTTGTATTTGTATAGAAAGTTATAAAAATAATCTGCAAATATAATAAAAAACATAAAAAATTAAAAAAAATAAAAACATTCCAAGGAAACTTTAAATGACATCATAAAAACAAAGTTGATGATAAAAGATTTTCTTTTTTTTTGTTTTATGATTTCATTTTGTTTCTTTTCACATACAACTATAAATAAATCAAGTTTGTGTTACATGCTGTTTTGTGTACACAAGCAGAAGACATGTACAAAGTAATAAAATGTAGACATGTATACAATGCCAACAAAGGACAGCAAAAGTACGAAGAGATAAGTTTTCAAGTGGGGGCATAACAAAGAAGAGAAGAAAGCGAAAAATTATGATGACAAGTTTAATAATTAGCGGATACTTTTACAGTTATTTGCGAGTTAACCTTCCCTCCACTTTGAACCCTTGGCCAAAATAATCTTTGTCCTTTGCATTAGATTCATTTAGTTTAGCTTTGGAATATTTGAGTTATAACGTTGTAGCCGGAAGCCGGAAAATGTCGCCTGCCGTATCGAGTTGCATGTTTGTCATATGCTAAGTAGTCGGATGTCATTTATGCTGTTTTTTTTTCGATTCAACTTTATTTAGTCTAACAGGCTTGCAAACACATACACACTCGCACTCACGCTCATACCCTTTTCCTTTATTGAATTCATAAATAAAAGCGAAAGTCTAATAAATGGTTTTGACAGGGCGCCATAAATAAATTCATTTATAGACAAGTGGCTTTTTAAGGGTGGTGCTGCACTATGGAAGAAAGAAATTTTATAAATTATTTTATTATTTAATAGAGCGTTCTTCCCCTCTCCGAGTGCACGGGGTTTATGAAAAAGAAGAAAATCCATAAAATCCGTTTGAAAGCCTCTTTAGATATAATCTTATCATTTATGCTCAAAGAGCAGACACGCTTGTATACACAGGCAACCAACAAATATTACAATCACCTCTATCACTGTCACAGAAACATACACACACACACACTCACACAACATATGCTGTTGAGTTTAATCTATATTACACAGTGCTTAAGCGGCAAGCATTTCAATTTGTACCCTCTGATTGCGCTTAACTACTCAGTCTGTACTGTACCGTACACACATACGTTCACCGAGTGTATTAGAGATAAATCTATATCAAAAGGTATTGCAGTGGTGCAGTGCATTTTAGCTAAGAGAATTGCTCGGTGTTAGTGTTGTGTCACTCCTTATATTGTTCCATAAACCATGCTGGCTTACAGTGTTAGCGGCAAGGCTGTAAGGCAGATAATATATATATGATTTTGTTTTTCGTTGTACATCATCAATGCCTTTTAATACTTTCACAAATTATCTGATTTTTTTTCTACGTAATTGAGTGCCAAAAGTTCTGACTACTACTTATCTTTCATTTCATCTGTGACCATATACCTGGTTGTGTATGCCTGATGGAGGAAATAAATACTCAACCAAACCAAAGCAAAACTAAGACTTGTCATTAAATTGATAAAGAAAAGTAATAAAAATTAATTGTTAAATAAAACGTAGAGTGCGGGTAAGGAGCTTAGAAGAACTGCTTAATGATTAAACTTTGAAGATAGTTTCCAATAATCCAAGTTATGAACAGAGAACACTATCACTTTATTAAGTTTTAAAAAGTGAACGGAATTTAAGCGAATATTTTCAAATGAAGTAAATTTTTAATCAGCGCACCCAGCACCCAAAACAAAACTAAACAAGTAAAAATTAACAAAAATTTAGCTTAAGTCAAATCTTCAATACCCTTCCTATCTATATAAAAATCATGAACGATCACGTCCATTGTGGGTTAAGCTAATTATATTTATTTATACCAAACTTTCAACTTTATAGCTTCTTTTCTTGTGGTCTTTGGAAAGCTTCTTAACAATGATGGGCGTGGCTTTTACCGAATTTTGCTCTTTGTACCATGTGTAGAAAATAATAAATCAAATTTTATTGTTATGGTTGCATTTTTGTGGGTAATAAAACAATTGTTGTTGATTGTGGGCGTGGCATTTTATCTATTCCATTCGATTTAAATATTGCCGTTGCTTTTAGAAATATGTATAACATAATTTTTATAGGTGAAATAAAAGATTTCGTAAATTAGAGGCGTGGCTATCAACCCATTTTGCTTTAACTTAAATTGTTACAGCCTTCAAAGACATACGGACACCCATACGGACAAGATTATTTCTATTTAGATTTAAAATTTATGGGAAAGGCACGCTTTCTGCTTTGTGTTGCAAACGGAATAAGAAACAAATCATACCTTCTCTTCACTCATCATTGTTGTTGGTATTATGTTTAATGCTGTCAGTAGCATAAAATACTGTCGTAAAAAACAAGCGGCAACAACAACAATTTTTAACAATTTTTTAAATAAGATAACACATACACACACACACACACTCAGCTAAAGCCATTTGCCTGAAATTTGGCATTGTATTAAGCCAGATGCAGTGGCGAACATTAAAAGTGCAGGTAAAGTCATTAAAAAGAAAGAAGTAAGCGGTAAAAAACAAAATACAATGAAACAGAAACACAATATTATGCACACATACCCGCACACACACACACATAGTATATATCCCATGCATGTATGAAGTTACCATTTCCTTTAATGTACAAGCTATATGGAATATATATATTTTTTATACATCTTACTTAAATTTTCACATGACAAGAAAGTGTTTTCAGTACAAGGGAGGTGTGAAGTGTGAATCATTTTCCTTGAAATGTAGACAACGACGCTCAACTTCAGGTGACAGGTGGAACATTGAAATATATTTATATGCATTTGGTGGCCCGCGGGCATTTAGCTGTGAGAAATTTTAAAACAAATATAAAAACAAAAGAGAAGAAAAAGAAATAAAGTGAAGAAGAAGAAAAAGAAAATAAGAAGAATGTTTTGTCTTCTTGTCTGATTGTCTTTGGTGCGTATAAGGCTACATTTTTAAATCCCACGCTTATTTATGTAGGGCGCGTCGGCGTGGCTGATACCTAATTAGTCATCTAATAGTGTATTCATTAACCTTTAGTATTAGATTCTCTGCTAAATACGATTTTTTCAATTATAAATTGTGGGCGTGCTTGTTAGTCCAACACGCCTCCTTTTTTCAATCAATTGCCAGATACAAATATCTTTACCAAAAAACAATTTCATAACTCAAATTTGAATGATGGATAAATTTTTGCCAATAGCGGGCGTGGCTCTTAAGAGATTTCACGAGTTTAAATAGAAATCTAGCAAAAAAATTCAACAAAACGTCTGAAATTGGCGGAACATTTAGTTGAACAACAGACGGATACACGGACTGATAAGTATTACCTTCGAGTAAGAATGAATTCCAACAAATTATATTCATGCGATAAAAATAATACAAATTACTTATTCTACGGTCCTTATAAATATGGAAATAATTGAGAGTAAATTATTGTCCTTTCACGTACGAACGTAGTAAACAAAATTAAAACGTTACTTCTAAAGTAAAACGGTACTAATAAAATTTACCATTAATATATAATATACATATAATATGAGTCGCCTTTTTATTTCATTTTTGCTAAGTGCATAAACCCTCAGCTTACAAATGCATAAAGCACTGGTTAGCTGTCTACATGCAACGGCTTACTCTGTACTCTACCTTTATATATAAATATAAACCGTACACACAGTACATGTCAACTTAACATTTTCGCTACCATCTCTTCATCATCCTCCTTGAAAACATTCATTCATACATTTTTAATAACGCTGTATAACAGTGGTCTGCTGTTGTTTACTACGAACTGGACTGGACTGGCTGTGTTTTTTGCTCTGACTGCTTTTATGGCCATGAATAAAATGAGATGATTACAAAGAACCGAAGAGAGAGAGAGAGGGAAAGAGTCAAAGAGAAGGAGATAGCTGCAATATATACATTAAATTACTTAATGGTATACAAAATTAATTTAGCGCTCATCTTGACCACCCGTAGACCGAGTAATAGCAGCAACAACACCAACAATGCATGAAAGCTACTGCAGCTGTGTAGTACGCAGTGTAGTAAAATAAGGAAGAACCTCAAGAAGAGGTAAATATGTGTGTACAGTGCAGATTCATGATACAGGTAATATAAATGCCTGGCATTAAATATTCCATATACTCAACATTCATTCACTGCACACTGCGCGTTCCCATCCACCTACAGCTTCATAACTCCTTGTACTGCAGACGGTATATAGGAAGCGCAACGGATATTGGTCATTTGCCATTTCCTTTTTTCTGCTTCTTCTTTATCGCACTTGTGTGTATTTTTATAAATTAACCGGCGAAAGTGAAGAAATTAAAAACGGCTCCTACAAGGAATCTATTATACGTACATACTGCCAAAGAGACAAACAGCAGCAATCTACTATAGTGTATTGTAGTGTTAGCCAGTATAATAATAAGAATAATTCAACAGTCATTTATAATCGTTTATAATTGAGAAAAAAATACCTTGTGAAATAAATGCCTTTATAACCGAGAAAAGTGAGGAAGTGCTGCGCAAAAAAATCAAATTACTTGTCAGCTTTGGTTAAGTCGTAAATATTAAAATATTTTTACCATCAAGTCTGCAACTAGTAACTTATTGTTTACATTATAACAAATTTTATTTACATATGTTATGTAAAACGGTTAGTTATGCGGACGCAAGGACATTCTTAAGTTGAGTAATATAAAATGTGTAAAAAGAAAGTTTATCACATGACATATAAAATTCGATTACATAAGAAATCTTGGATAACGATTACCATTTATATGACCACGCCCACTTTTCCCACATGAAGACTGGAGGATGGATTTTTCAATTTTAATTCATTGCTTAATTTCTTATAACTTCTACATATTTTTCTGGCAATTGTGGGCGTGGTTGTCATCCTATTCTATTCAATAATTCTATTAGTACAGAATTAAGAATACAAATTTAGTAGAAACTTTAACTTCCAATTTCTTATTAACAAAGTTTCTTCTAAAATTGTCCTCTAGGATAATTGTTTCGTACAAGATATTTATTGTACATTAATTTATTAAATTTGTATTTGCTTGTAAGCAGTATTTATGGTACATGCCAGCATCATGATTTAACTTTACATACCTTATGACAAGCTTTCAGCATATTTTATAGTCAACATAAATAACTGTGCAATAACAACAACATCAAATATTACAAATTGTAATTTGCAAAGCAAGTCATTTAAGTAAGGAATACATACAACAATAACAACAATAATAACAGTAACAACAACCTTGTCTGTATACACTATGATTGTAGGGTATTAAAATAAATTTTCTTTCATGATTTCCACCTTGTCTCAGTTATGTGTGTATGTGTGTGTGCGTGTATGGGTGTATTATACGGCTACTCTATCTGGCATAAAGAGAATTATTAATGTTGAAACCATTAAAGGAAAATTTCGTTTACCCGCATCACTACTCTCTTTGGAGTGTTGTTCTTCAATGTCATGTCTCTTCCTTGTTACAGATAGCTTAAGCTGAACTTTCGAACAGGTGGGCAAGGTGTTTAAATCAAGTATTTGTTTTATGATTTATTTATATTTATTGACACTTAATAACAACACCAAATATAAAATAATGGAAATTTTCTTAGTCATGTGTTTAAACATTCATTTCATGTACTCGGCAATGAGACCGTTTGCAAAAAATTTAAATTTTATAATAAATAAAACTGTAAAACTTTAATTACTTGTAATTTTGTTATTATTGTTGCTATTTACAGAATTTGTAACAGAGTTTGTCGTTTCTCTGCATAATATTTTGTCATTCTTAATTATTGAATCATTTGGCAAAGTTTTCTGCTACAGTTTTCTTTCTTTTTTTTTTTGTTGCACTTTGATGGCATTTGCCTTTAATGAAAAATGTCTACTTTTGTGCAATTGGCAAAATAAATATTGTAGACGGTAATTAGTGATTGCTTATAAAAACAAACAAACAAACAAACAAACAGGCAAACAAAAGAGCGCAAGAAACTTGTTCATGTAAATTTCATGTCTATGCGGTGTTGAGTAATTAGTGAACTAATATTTGGCAGATAGTTGTTTTGCGTTGTTTTGTGTTGTTTTCTTCTTCGTCTGCTGATAAAAATTCATTGCTCGAAAAGTTGTCAGTCATAGGATTTTTACTTAAGTAAAGTTGTTAGTATTGGCAGACGGGTTTACACAAACAAAGTTTTTCAAATATTTTCAATTTAATTGAGAAAATTTCATTAAATTCGAATCAAAGTGTTTAAGATAAGGTGTTGTTGTGGCCCTCATGTCCATCATTTTTATACCTTTTACATATATAGAGGAAAACTCCCCCATCTAACCATGTCCATCTGTACGTCTGTCCCTTAAATTTATGTTCTATTAGAACTCCTTCACATTTCTGCATCTTGTAAATATTTTTCTTGTCTGTGTTTCTTTTCTAAACCAAATCTAGCAAATAATAACCGCTCCCATTGGGATGAACACTTTCCAAGCGCACCCTAGTTGAGAATTGAAAAAACATCAAATTCAATGCAAAAATATTTTGCATAACACAAACTCAGCATTCTTTTATTGTTCATTTTCCATTTTATTGTACCGAGCGGAGGATATAAAATTCTTTCTATTTGCAGAAGCAACCACTCCACTCTCACCAGTTCTTTTTATTCTGTTTTGCTTACAAACTGAACACCACTCCACTTATACTGTATCATGCAATATTTATAATAACATTTGTTTGCTGTCATAAGTCCTGGCGAGTAAAGAACATTTCAAATGAACCCCTTTTTAAGTTATTCCCTTCAATTTAGATGGAACTTACTTTTATTGCGTTTACAAGTGTTATAAAGAGATAACCAGGTTGGGCAAGTGTAACTTTAAGTGCTTTGCTGTAAAAATCTTTTGAAGAATAAAAAATATTGCCGCTATAAACTTGTTAAAGAATTTATATTAAAAAATTAAAAAACAAAAGTAGAGACTAAGAGCGAGGATACTTTTAAATGGGTTTACGTTTAGTTAAAGTGCCCATCCCTGGTATATGACGTATATATTTGGTATGAGGCGAATTTCTTTTTATATAAAACACATATTTGCCCGTTTAATAATTTAATAAACCTGAAGTATGCAACTAAACCGTTAGGTACATAAATCACAAATGCTTCACTGCGGTAAACCTTTTATTTGGAAGTATCGAAAAAACAGCTATAGAGACGAATGAACACTGACTTTTAACAAAGCCAATCATAACAGCTTATACTGCAGTGCCTACGCGGAGTGTAGTTACAAGGAAAGGGAGCAATTTGTTTAAATAAATATAGGAAAATATATCCCAAAAAATACAACTGGCATGAAACTGCTGAAGATTTAAGCATATTATTATTCAGATGTTTAAAGATGTGGATTTTTTTAAAAGATATTTGACTCAAATCATGTCTTTTTTCATATATAACGATTTTTGTTCTTGAATTTTCAAGAAATTCTTTTCATAGTCTACAATTAAATCGAAAGTACGGGAAACAAATTAATTTGAATTTATTTATTTAAAATTCTAAAAGCATAGAAGGACGAACAAAGAGTGCACAGAATAGAATCAACACCCAAAACTTACACATATTCATACCCTCTCCATAAAAAGTAAGTTTGTCATTTTATGTGCTACTACCAGATGAAGTTCTAAGTTGCCACACATACACATACACTCACTATTAGATAACCACGCCCACTTTTCGAATGTAGGGTATTTACATTTTGACCTCACCCCAAATTTCTTATCTTTTCCTTGTTGTATCTCTAACAAGTGGTGGTGCCTGTACGCATAGTATGTGTGTATGTAAATGATAGACAAAAGTCTTAAGTACACATGCTTGAATTGAAATATTTCCCACACAAACACACTTAACTTTATCCAGAGTATTACGTGATATCATGTCAAGTGGCGTACAACTAATAAGTGTTTGTATAAAAATGTACAGATGATGGCGTCAACGTAAATGTGTGCATGTCTCTGCGTTTTGATACAAGTATTGCCGAAGTTGGTGTTGTTGTTGCTGCCTTTGCTTTTTCTTCCAGAGTAATTATACAAGTTAAAGTATGATAAAGTTAATACGTTGTACTTTACGCCTGACAGGCTACAAAATTAATTTCAAAAAGATAGATATAAACACACACACACACACACGCATAAGCACATAGTCATCTGTGTTATATGTTTATTAAAGAAATTTAGCAATTACAAAAATATTGTAATAGGGACGCAGCAGAGAACATTTTCTTTTGTAAGAGAATGAAAAACAAATTTATTTTAATTTGAAAATTTTCTTTTGTAGTTTTTTGTTTTTTATACCCTTCGCATAAAATGGGGGGTATACTAGTATAGTTTGTCATTCCAGGTGCTATATATGTATCTTGATCAGTGTCTAAAAATGAGTCGATCTAGACATGTATGTCCGTGCGTCCATGCGTCTGACTGTTGTGGGCGTTCTGACGAGCGTAAATATGGAGATATTGAGCTAAAATTTTGTACAAACACTTTTAGTTATTGCTCGCAGATCGCTATTTAAAATGGGCAAACTTGGTCAAAAGCCACGCCCACAATCGATAAAAATCTATTTATCTGCCTCAAAAATTGAGCTATGAACGTGAAATTTGGCATATATATCTATATATGTTCCATTCATCGATGTGCCAAAAATAGGCGTGGTTGGATAACAGAGACGCCCACAATTTATAAAAAACCATATTCACAACACTTCACTTGCAAGCTGATATGTAATACATACACTATTAGGGGGCGTAATTATATAATTGTCACGCCTATTATGGTAAATGTGGACATCATTTAAGGTTTGGCTTAAGCCAAATATAGTTTTCATATTTGTTTTTTTAAATTATTATTCACTTACCCTCTTTCACAACGTATGGTTTAAGGTAAACTGGAAAAAAATGTAAAAAAACAAAAATTTATAAATTTGTGTGAATTATTTATTAATTTATAGATAAAGATAAGCTGTTTTTTTTAACAAGTATTATATTATATAAAAAAAACATTACATGACATAAATGTCTTATTGAATTAATTATTTTTTTAATATAAAAAAAAAAAAAACAGAAAAGTTAAACCACACAACGCACGTGTTTTCATTTTTTATGGGTTTTGACAATTTATGGAGATTTCAATTAAAAACATAAATAATAAATAATAATAACATTTGGCAATTGTGGTCGAAGTTTGGTTAGACAACACATTTCCCCTTTTAAGGTGCACTACAATGAATACAAATAATTCTACAATAGAAACAACGAGCAGTATATAATATAACCTAAAATGGAAGCAAAAGGAGGGAAAACAAACCAACGGAATTATCTTCAGAGCAAGAAGCACAACAGTGCTGGTATACAGTCTGTGAATAGAAGACAACAGACTAAGGTCATTTTTTTCTTTTTTTCCTTCTTTTTTTATATATTTACTGATATATAACTTAGAGTCTCATCTGGCTTGTGCAACCGCAACAATCTGGTATTGCATGGTAGTGGTAAGATTTGTGTTTTAATTGTAATTATAAACAATTTACTAAATTGCAAACTGAGGCCCTTGGAACGAGGCATTAGGGATTCTAGAAATCTCAAACCAAACATATATATGAACCGTTCAGTGCACACATTGATTAACTCCACTTTTTGAAAAATCTTAAAATGCCCACAACAGTCAGACGCATGGACACACGGACATACACGTCTAGATTGACTCAGTTTTCAACGCTGATCAAGAATATATAAACTTCGTAGGGTGTCTGACGCCTTCTTCTGGGTGAATGTATGAGGGGGAGGTGGTT
Source organism: Ornithomya chloropus (assembly GCA_963971445.1). Classification (NCBI taxonomy): domain Eukaryota; kingdom Metazoa; phylum Arthropoda; class Insecta; order Diptera; family Hippoboscidae; genus Ornithomya; species Ornithomya chloropus. The sequence goes on from OZ020532.1 coordinate 5,804,628, forward strand.
TTTATTATGTTTTTTTACAATATATTTATAATACTTAAAATTTCATTCAATTGGACATAAAACACATCCTTGTTCTTGTTGTTAATTTAACTTTTTTTTATTATTCATTACTTATTACTATTAGTTTTACATAATACAAGTATTTATGCATAATCATATGTGTGCGTGTGTTTATTATTATAAACCAACTCAACAAGAACAGCACCAACAATAACAGGTTGGCAGTTTAAGTTAACAAACTGTACACAGTCTTATATAAGTTGAGGTTCACTTGCACTGGTTATCTTCACATACATTTAGTATTTATTTTTGTATTGTATTTACGTTTATGCCAAGTACAGTGTGTATAAACACAATATGCAATTATTTAGATACTTTAACCTCAACAAGAAAAAAATTGCAAAAAAAAAAGAAAATCTTAGATTCTCCATTGTCTGTGTATCCACACAGACACTTCTTTCAATGTATGCATCCAAACACACACATATACAAACGCAACAATTTACTTACTTTACTTGGAAATGTTTGCGTCTGTATGGAGCAGAATATCAATGTCTCTTCATGCATTTATAATCTTAACTTTGGCTTGTGTTGGTTGTTATATATGTTGCGGATTCTATTTACGCTACATTTGCATTTATTTGAGGTTTTTAAATAAAAGTCAAATAACTTTTAAAGTACTTGCATATTTAAATTGTTATGTCGGTATTTGTCTGCAACTACATTTACGACTCTCACTATACATTTACAATACATACATAAACATGTCTTGTTATATTAAATTTTTAAGATTTCTTCTAAGAAAATATTTGTATAAGAAAATATAGAAAAACAAATTACCTTGAATGCCGTACATTTAAATGGAATGGAATGAAAAGTAAGCAAAAAGTAAAAAATGAAGAAAATGTTTTTAAAAGAAACGTGATTTTAAACGGAACTTAACCCTTATGCTTAGCGTGGGGTAGACTTTCATCACTTAGTGTGAGGTTTTTTGAATTTACCAAGCATCAAATTTTTTATTAAATATATAAAAAAGTCTTTAAATTACTTGCAACAGGGGGATGTTTTAAAAAATTTACAAAATTTTTTATATTTTGTAAGGGTTTGGGCAAGTTCTCTATATTTTCTGTGATGTTCTGTCAGTGCTTTGTAGAAAGTATTGAAATTTTTGAAAACTTAGAAACGATTTCACCCAAAGCAGCAACTTTTAGCTAAAATTTTTCCAATATTTACTTTTTTTTGCACGATTCGGTGAACTAGACTTAAACGAAGTTGTTTAAGTGCCACGCCATCAGTAAACAAAAGTTGAACTCTAAACTTGTAGCTTGGTACGCACACAATTCCTTTCTTATTAACTTAAGCATATATGTGCAAAAAAAGGGCATGGTCACATAGCAGATTGACACAAGATATACAAAAATTCCGTTTTTGAAGAAGAATCAAACTTTTTAGTTACTATACACAACGTAATTATGAATCTGCCACGACCATCATTTTTCATGAATCGATAAATGGATAATACGCCCACAATTTACAAAAAAATCTTAAGTCAAGATGTTAAAATTTGATATATATAATTCTAGTTAGATCGTCTATAAAAGTGTGAAAAAGGGGCGTAGTCGGGTCCTACACAAATCCCCCCTTATGTACAAGATAATTTTTTTAAACGAGAATACAATTGTTTAGTTATTATATAACATGTAATTATGTACCAGACACGCCTACTATTTAAAATTACGTCAAAGTCAAATTTCGTAATAATTTTTCATAATTTTTCACCATTTTAATCATAAAAACATTTTCTTACTGATGGACTTACGGACATAATCAAAAAATACACTGACGACAATGTGGAATAAGTGATTACAAATACAATAGAAAAAGAACAAAAAAAAACATTTTCAATTACATCATCACTCTGTCTAACACACACACACACAAACACATTTAAACAATACACACGAATTATTAACTATTTCTGTGGGTTGATATAGAAAAAAATTTGTGCGCTAAATAAAAACATTGAAAATATGCTGGCAAATTACTAATTTATTTGTAATAATGATAATAATTAACAACATCAACAGCAATAATAACACTAACGAGAGAGTTGTATGTACGCACCCCGGCTGCTGTATCATTACAACCCAAGACAGCTCACACAAGCAACAATTTTTGAAAAACTTGAATTTGTTTTCCTTCCCCTAGTCTTCTACTTTCTACAATAACTACTGCTATAGTCTCCCTTCTCTTTTAATCTTCTTCATTATATAATAAATTGCTGTTTTGGTTAAAGGTCAAAAAACAAGTAAAGCAAGGGTCTGGGTGTAGCGCAGCATTATTGTCACATGAATAATTATTGTTGTTGGAGTGTTGTTGTGTGGAGATGACGACGAGGAGGCATAAGAAAAATTAATTAAATTCTGACAAAAGAACCAAAACAACAGCAATAAGAACAAGAGCAATACATTATAGACACACACGCACACACCCACTTTGTATAATATATAAGCAAGAAGCAAAAAGAAGAAAAAAGCAATAAGGAAAGGCAGCAGTTGAAGAAGCCAAAGTGTTGTTATTAGGCTTCATAATTCGAATCGAAAAGCGAATCAAAGCTTTCTCTTTTTTTTGTTTCTCATGGACCCTCTGGCACGTTTTGTTAATGTTGTTTATGGCTTGAACAGCAACTCTTTCTTCAACTCTATCTCGTTCCCCGCACCTTGACTTTCAAAGAAAATAAACATAAAATAAATGGCCCCAGTCCTGCTCCACAGTCTTTATTAAGATATACAGTCAATGTTTAAAATGAATATTCACCATTGTGTTATTTTTTTAATATGTTGGGAAAAAAACAAACATTTAAAAATTTTCTACTAGCGTCGTTAAGGGGGTCTAGGTACCTAGTACGTGCATCCATTCATTGTGTTTTATTATTGCTTTGTTAATATGTTGTCTCTTTATTGTCAGCAGTCTAGTGTCTGGTGTTTGACCCAACCAGCAAACCAACCATTCTCTGTGTTAAATGTTGTGTATGCCTTATTTTTATAATGTTATAGTGTCTGCATTCAATGCAACAAACCAAGCACCGCATGGAGTATGTGTTCCTTTAACATGTTGTCTGCGTCTTTATAGTCTCCTTTCTTTAGTCTGCGAAACTCAGCAACGCGTCAATATTCGTGTGTATGATAATGAAAAACAAAGAAAAGATAATGAACATAAAAGAAGAGAAGTCATAAAACCCAGCTAGAGTAGCAATGCGGTTTGTTTAAATCGATATTATCATCGGTTGGGCGAATTCTTTCATAAACTGTAGACGTTAAGATTAAATCAAGAGATAAACTTTTGTGATATTCCTACTGAAGGAGATTAAGCACAATTTTGGAATCCTGATCCTTTTTTATTTATAATCATATTTACAAATCGCCATAAAAAGTTCATCAAATTCGAAGTTATCATCGCTACCATCTTTCTTATCGTTCTTGTCTCTTCATACCTAATTTTGTTTTAAAATTATCTGAACTGAAGGTCTGTTGCATATTGATTAAGTTTCTTAAACATTTGCGTCCAGAAATAACCGTCATTGCTATGTCTTTATTTTCTTCACCAACTCCTACCTTTTGGTATCATTAGCGTAAAAATAAGATTATAAAAAAAAAACCAATTTACGCACTTTTTTTTTCTCAATTTTTTCTTTACAATACCTTTAGTGGCCTTTAGGAAACCTTTGCATTGAAGCACACAAGTGCCTGTGATGGCTTAACTTACGGCCAACTTTAAAATTATTTGAAAAGAGAAGAAAAAAAACACAATTTCTCTCTTCTTCGTCTCTTTTACAAGTGTTTTATCAAAAGGCTTAAAAAGTTTTCTTTATACCATAAAATGCAACCGCGTTAGCATATGCATAAAGTGTACACTTGCACAACTTACAACTCACAGCGTACCGTACATATCTATAATCAAGGAATGGTGTGTTAAACTAAGTTAGAGGTGTAAAGAAAAGGTTTTCTCGTGTGTGTTTGTTTAAATGTTCAAGTGTCGTGCGGTGGGTAGGTAGAGTGATTATTAAAGTAAACAATGTGTAAAGTTTGACACTCGGTTGCTGGTGTGAATAAAACAACGGTAACCGCAACTTGGAAAAAATATATAAAAAAAAAAGTGAAAAAAAATTAAACCACTCCAGCTTGGATTTTAATAGTTAAAACTAACAACACTCCGCCATTTTGTAGTTATTTTCATGTACACATGCTTTTAACTACACGCACACTGCAAAAAATAATCACTAATACCACCATACCACGATATTTCCAAGCAACTCTACGCTCTTATCTATGTTACAACTTTACTTTACTAAATATTTAAATAATCCTTTGTAGACTGTAAAGATATATAACTAATTATGGGTGATACATTTGCAAGGGTCTCCTTATCTTGAAAAGTTTTATAAATTTCTTCAAATAATAAAAGGGTGGGTTTTCTCAATGAAATTAAATTTTTAAAAAGTGGTTAAATATGAATTTTGATTAAAAGTAAACATTTAAAAAAGTGGGCGTTTTTTAAAAAAATTGGGCGTGGTTAATTGAAATTTTCTGAAACCATTTTTAACAAGTGTAAAATTATACTTTTTGGGAAAAGCATGTTAACGGAAGAGAAAATTGTTATAAAGTGGGCGCGGTGTATAAATGGGCGTACAGTTTTTCAACTTATTGTTATATGATATATTTATACAGTGAACCGAGTACTTACATGTAATATGACTAAAATTTCTTTTTTTTTTCTTTTCTAGAAATATTGACCCCCTACACCCTATACATTGAATATATTTTTGATTAGCATCAAAATTTAACTCGATCTAGACTTGTGTGTCTGGGTGTCCATGTTGTTGGTACTCTCACAGTTGTATTGAAATGTCATTTCTAGTTTCTGGACACAGATCTCTATATAAAATGTGTTATGTGCCACACCCTCAATTTGCAAAAATCCACTTTTCAACCACAAAAATAAATTTACGAAATTTAATTCTGGTACACATACGCGCCTAAACTTTATACTTATATATAGATGTGGAGCGTAGGATAAGTTTCTTTCAATTGTTAATTGTTATTGTTATTGTTATTTCAATGGCAACAATCCAGCCATGACCACACCCACATTTTCTTTATAGATATGAAGGGTATAAAAGATTTCGTTTGAGCTAAAATTAATTTTTTTCTATGTATAATGTTTAGTTGTTGTTGTTGTTGTTGTTTTTGTTGTTGCAGTACAGTGCTATTTATTGTCGTCTGCATTTTATTTATTCACTTGCTCAGTACCGAATGGTAGGAAACAAAATGAAAGTTCATGTTTACCTTAATCGTATGAATATTTGTGACAACAACAACAACAATCATATATAACAACAATTTCGTAATACATATAAATATAAACATATTGCATGTATGCACGCATCTACATTTTTTGTATACTATTAAGTGCAGTCAAAGAAACACGCAACCAGTAGGCATTTACAGAGTGTGCCTGTGTAGGTGCATATGTTGTTGGTACAATGTACATATATGTGTGGCCTGGCAGCAAAATGCTGTGTGTGATTGTTAAGGAAGGAAACAATTTCCTAAAGTAGCTTTTGTGTTTTTCCTTCATTTCATTTTATATCCATACGTAGACTCACATAGGCAGGCATACTGTTACTTATGTTAGAAACGTAATGACACTACGTATTAACAAAACCATAAGCCAACATGTAATGTATATACATATGTATATGTATAAATGTATGTATTACATTAGGTTGAGAGATATATTTGCTCCTACAACTATATTAGTACTGCTGCCACCACTTCACTCCTCAGCCTACTGAACTGAACTGTTGCGTTTTTTAAATATCTTTTTTTACCTTCAACAGTTATCTAAGGTTTACATGCATAAGAGTTCTAAATAACATTCTTAACTTAACCTCAACGTTTGTGTTTTTGCATTTTTTTATGAAATAATATTTTTTCCAAATAATTTCGTGTATAAAGCATTAGAGAAGATTAGATATACATATATATGTATTTATATATATATATATACATATGTGTCACACCAGTTTTCCTTGCTCAATGCAAGGTATTCTTTATAGAGTGTACAAGTACTGTCAGAGGTCGTCAAAGAAAAAACCAAAAAAATTGAAAATTCTCCTTGAAAAATATGAGTCAAGATGTACTGCTAAGGCATACGTTTAGTGCTCTTCGTTTATTCGATGTAAAATCAATTGAAATCATGTTACTTTGGAGTTAGATAGACAAGAAGGGTACTTTTGCATATAGTAAAATATAAATAAAATAAAACAAGTAAGAAAACTAAATTTGGCCCAATCTTAAATAGCTAGATCGATTCAGCTTTTGATGCTCAACACAATACTTTGTAAGGTCTCTACAGACACCTTCTGGGTGTTACAAACGGAATGACAAACTTAATATACCATCCATATTACGTGGAGGGTATAATAAAATGAAATAAGAACCTAGAAAATGTTCTAAGGGAAGTGTTTTTTTCTTCATTATTACACCTTGATACGTAACCAATTTTTAACGCTTGTAAACGCATGTATATTCTTAGACCTACAACACTTCCACAAATGACATAAAAGCCCTTCTTGCGCACTTGTAGACACTTAGAGTAAAACCCATTTAAATTATTGTTTAGTTGCAGTTGGAATAACTGCATCATGTAGAGTTAAATATGCTTTTGCGGATGAAAATAATTTTCATAAAAATGGACATCAGGTGCAGGACTCAGTAAGTACTACGCCATACTCCATATACGCATAGTATGCGTTTACTTACACATGTAAAAGCAGTCTCAGTTATTATATGATAATTCGAAATTGTAAATGTTGAAGGCATGTCGGGGAAGGCTCATAGCTGCATACATTACAGGCAACTAAGTGCAGTATACATTATATGGTATACACCTTATACCCATACGGGCATGTAGAATGAACGCATACTCAATAAATAACACAATAATTTGCATCTGGGAATTTTAGCTAAAACATGCACAAGTAATATGCATACGCACACACAGTATGTTTGTGTGTTGTTGCTATAGATGTGTGCATTAGCAATGCATATGAGTGTTCAAAATGTCTGCCAGTGATTGTATATAAATTCATAATCAAAGTTAAGTTATGTTATGGTTTTTGGCAATGAATGGTACATTTAGTGCCCATGTATGGTGCAGCACAAATGTGCGTTCGTACGTCATGACAAACAAAATACTTTTGCAAGAAGAGAATTATTTTTGCACATAACATTTTTCGTATTTCTATGCCTCGTTCTGGGTCTTCTAATATTTTCTTTTTCATTTTGTGGCATTTTTCATTGCCATCTTGTTTAACATTCCTGCTCTTGCTCTCGTTTACAATGTGTCAGGAACGAGGCCTTTTCTAGCATTTGCAAATTAGGTTAAATGGTTGTTAGAGAATTGAGATTTAATCACAATTTATATAATTTTGTTATATCCTCCACATAAGGTGGGAGGTATACCAAGTTTGTTCTTTCGTTTGCAACACCAAGAAGAAGGCAACAGAGACAATACAAAGTATTTATATTTTGATCAGTAGCATATAACGAATCGATTTAGAAATATATGTCCGTATGTCCGTCTGTTTTTGGCATTCTCACGGGTGTTAATTTTGAGATATTGAGCTAAAATTTATTTTTTGCGCAGATCGGTATTTAAAATGGGCAAAATTGTTCAAGAGCCACGCCCATCCATCAATGGTCCGAAAATGAGCGAACTTAAATAATAGACGCGCTCACTATTTATAGAAACTGCACTCCACGTAAAACCCAACTTGCAAACTCATACGCATTAGAGGGCACAATAAATACGTATATGTAGCCACACCCAAAGTGTAAACAATCTATTAATCTAAACTATTTTATGATGCTATATGCACTTTCTTTAAAAATTTAATTTAATAAAATGATTTTTATTAACAAATTTTCAAATATTTTAAAGAACGATAAAAATGCAACACTGTGTACATGAAAAATTGCGCGATGAAACGGTTTCGTGTTGTATTTAACGTGTGTAAGGGTATGCGTGGTTGTTTGGAGGTGTTTCGCTATTAAAATGTTTTAGTTAGCATTTTGTTATGTTGTTGTTGTTGTTGTTGTTGTTGTTGTTGTTACTACTTGTTTATTTGTTTTCCTGCTCAACTTATTGGCAAACGCTTTAAATAGCGAAACTTTCTGCAGTACACGAATATTTATGATTACAAATTGTTTTGTTAAAAAAATAATAATTGTTGTCGTTGTTGTTTTAGTTTAACCATTGTTACCGAACACAACATGGTTTATGTCTATCTTTCACTAAGTTTCCCTGTAAAGTATTTATACATATATAATAAAATTTTACAAGCAACATGCAACTACGTACACACGTAGAGGTGTACATACCAACAACCATCACCACCATCAACACCCACAAACACACATACACACAATAGTTGATGAAAGTTTATTTAACGTTTATTTCTTATATACTGTGAGCAGCTTTTCACTCACTATTGTGTTGTTGTTATTGTTGTTGTTATTATTATATTTGAACATTTACTTATATGAGGAGTGATTGTAAAGAAATAAAATTCTTAAATAAATGAAAAGGGCGGCAAAGTTGAAGCTTCTTAAAAATTGTTGCGCATTTTCTTCTTTGTCTGCCTCTTATTCTTCTTTTTTTTTGGTGCTGTTTTGCAGTGAATATATAGAAAATTAACACATATACTCCTGAGAAGGTTTTCGCTTTTGGTTGGTATTCAGGGTTGGTCCTTAGGCCAACTTAGCTTCTTTGCTTTGCTTTGTTTGGTTTTTCTTTGCTTTTTTATAGTATGGCTCGAGTAGTTGTTATTTCTGTTTTACTAATAATTACAAAGCCACTGTGTAAATATCATATTGTTGTTGGTACGGCTGTTTATTTTATTATTAAATGCCAAAGGTTCTTTCTGTCTGTCAGGAAATTATTATTTCCGTTTATTGCGGTGGCTGTTGTTTGTATTGTTTATTTGTTTGTTTTCATGTTTTCGTTTTGAGGTGTATTTATTAACTTACTTTTAAGTTGTTGTTGCTGTTGTTGTTGTAATATATTTTCCCTTTGACATTACTTGAAAATGTTTTCTTTTCATTTTTACGGTTAGTTGATGTTTCATTTTTGGCACTTGAACAATTTCCGTTTAATTTAAATAACAATTAAGTGCGGTTGCGAAAAATATTCACAAACAACATTTCAGTACAATTAAAACATTCCCACAACAAACGCCCAGTTAGCTGCATGGTTAGATAAATTCAGATAATTTTTACAATATTTTTCTTTGATTTAAAGCAACAAGAAGAAGAAGACAACATGTTTCATTAATGTTTGTATTAATTATAACAAATAACGCAAGAAAAAAAATAAAATGTGGCTTAGATCAAATCTTAAATACCCTCCACATATACATACGAACAGTGGGCGTGGCTGGTACATTGTTACGCCTTCTTGTATTATATGTAAATATTGCCTATCAAGTCGATCTCTACGCTGAGTGTAGCTTTTGTTAATTGCGGGAGTGTCTGGTATTGGACCACGCCCATTTTTGACAAATCGATTTCTTCTATGTATGCCAAGCTTCTTTTGACTATAAACACTTTCTTAGCTCTCTATTGCCTTCTTTTGGGTATTGCAAATGGAATGACAAACTTAGTATACCCCCCCCCCACATAAATTTATGTGGAGGGTATACAAATTTATTTAACATGTCTCACCATCCTTACTATGTACTGGTTTCAGTTTCACATCCACTACATAATATATGACAACTATTATACAAATAAAAATTTAACTAAAACTTATAACTAACTTTATAAAGTTACTTTTTTTTATGTATTTTGTATCCTACAACTATTTGGTATTCTTGTCTGTTTTAAAATGCAAGACTATGGGGAGACACTAAAGACAAAAGCAACAATATTTATATATTTTGTTTTATAACAATGCAAAGAGATGGGTAGGAATAAGATAACAATAACAACAATAAAAACATAAATAACAATAATAACGGCAATAACGACTACGAGAACGGCACAAGCGATAAAAATAACAACAACAACAATAATAATAATTTCAACAACACAAACAATATCAGCAACAATAGCAACAACGACAAAAAGGAGAAGAATAACGACAACAACAACAACAACACTAATAATATTAACAACACAAACTATTTTAACAAACAACAGCAAAAACAACACGCTGATGTTGTCACACTAATTCTTAAAGTCATTGTCTTTGTTTTTTCGCATCTTCCTCTTCCTCTTTTATAGTATCTCCTGCCATAACTCAGCAACATGTTTCACTGCTCATATAAGCTTTAAAGTGTTTTTTGCTTTATGATGTTTGCTATCCGCCAAAGAAAGAACCAAAACACGTGCTTTTTGGTGCATATTTTAACAAAAATGCTTTTGCGGGTGTGTGTGTATGGTATGTGTGTAGAGCATATATAAAATTTTATAAGATCTTAAAGAAAAACAAATTAAAATGTTATAGTTGGTTAAGCTCGATCATTTAATACCCTACACTACACCATACCATAAATAGTGCTACAATTAGTTTAGTTCTGGTTTAGTTCTGGTTCTGGTAAGTAAACGCGAAGTGTTGGCTTTTGTCACTTCTTGAAATATAAAAATATGTAAATAGGTTTTAAAAATGATCCGATCCGGTTCAAATTTGGTACAGCCAAATATTACGCCAATTAACTGTTCTTCACTTAATTTGGTCAGAAAATATTAAGTTTTGCAATTCGTTTCCATATAAAGACTTTCTTTATAATAGAAGTTTATAAGGGAAGGGGTTCTACATATGGTCCGATTCGGTCAATTTTCAATAGAATTATTCTTTGGGCCAGTACATATTATTGTACCAAATTTCAACGAATTATCTCAAAAAATACAACCTGTAGCTTATTGTAAAAATGTACATGGACATACAGACGTTTAGCGTTTCTGATTTCAGATTTTGATTCTGAATCAATCGGTATAATTTAAGATGGATATTTTATTTCCCATTCAGCAGTTACAAACATCCGCACAAACTTAAAATTAATACTCTTTGTCACGAGTGGTGCAGGGTATAAACAGCGGCTTTGTCATAGTGACTCAGCCGGAAGGAAAACCGAAAAACAATATACTCAACAAATTTTTTATAAAAGCATCTAAGACACAACATTTTATAAATTTCTTTTTGTGTTTATAAGGATATATGTACGCGTTTATAGTTAAAGTATCAGCTTTTTCATTTTTATCTTTTTTCCAATTTATATTAAAAAGCAGCTTAAAGAAATTATCATGTAATCGTAGAGGCTGCTTACACAGTTTTTCATATTATGAATATTCTCATTATACATTCTAAAATACATGTAATGATGTGGTGTTAACAAAGAACTGAATAGCGTATCATTTTAAAAAAGCATAACTGTATATATGCCACGCCCTTATTTAAAAAATATGTATAGAAATGTGACATTAGTCAAAAGTCAATACGGTTTCCAAAAAGATGTAATTACATGTATGCCACGCCCTTATTTTCAACCATATGGAAAGGCGTAATATATATGCTATGCTCATATTCTTAATTATTCCATATAATTAGACTTTTATTGAATTTGAATAAATTAAAACCGAAAGTTTCAGAAAATCAACTTAAGTCCGTACGTCCATATTTTATATGCAAACGCCCGCATATTATGATCGTTAGAACTTTTGTGTCTAATTTATATACATATATATATAAATGTATATATTTAAAGTTTAAAACTCTTTACTTATAATGATACATATAGACAATTTTGTTTTATGCTTAAATGAATTTTTAAGCTATGTCTGTACGTCCATATATTTGTTGTGTTTATTACATCCCTTCTCACCCAATTATTCAGTTACATTTCTATTCTATTCCTTCTTTAAATAGATGTAATATATAAAAGTTTCTTCGTTTATTATTTGTACACATTTTTTACGATGTTATTCCACATTAATCAACAGATTGAAATCAAATACCCCAACAGAGCGTAATTGTGCATTCAACATAAGAACAATTTTCTTTTTATTATTCTTTTTATAAATCATAACATAAGCTTAATTTATTGCAGTTGTCGTGGTGGCCCGCTTATATGTATACATATATATTTTCCTTTTATTTATATGACTTCTAATCACAATTTTAAATTATTTGGGATTTTTTTTAAATTTAGAAATTTTTTTTAACATTTTAGTTGTTTCATTGTTGCTGTATAAAAACTACAACCAACATTAATATGCACCACACGGCTACATTGTATAAAACATTGTGAAATTGTATTACTGTGCTAAATTTTTTCTTCCTTCACATAACTCTGTTGCAACGTTTTACTACTGCACGTTTCATTTTCTTACTTGCACTCGCACACTGGGTGCTTTTTGGTGGAAATTTCTTATTTTCAGCGACATGTGTGTGTGTGTGTGTGTGTGCGTGTGTGTATGCGCTTGACTGTATGTTTAGCAATAATAAATTATTTAATAAATGTTACAAAATATCAATATCCTTGCCCAGCACTTTGCTCGCCTGGCAAGTTAAATGTATGCGCTAACCCATGCTGTGTACGAATTTACGTGATTTACACACGCACACATATATAATGTCAACTGTGTACGTTTTAGGTTTTTATTATTTTTATGCAATTCAGGGCAAATTGAATTGTTTTAAAGACGGGGACATACACTCACATGAACTAGATGTACGTGCGGTCGCATAAAATGGGCGGATAAACTAAGTTTGCTATTGAGTTTGCAAGGCTCAGAAAAAGGCATGAGAGGATATATATATATATTCTTGATCAGCATCAAAAACTGAATCGATCTAGGCATGTATGTCCGTGTGTTCGTGTGTTTATGTGTTTTTTCAATTTTGAGATATTGGACTGAAATTTTGTACACCAACTTTTAGTTTTTGCACGCAGGTCTCAACTTAAAATGGGAAAATCGATCAATGGCCACGCCCACAATGGATAAAATTATATATATCTGCCATAAAAATCGTCCTAAAAACTAGAAATGAATATCCCCGGTTATCCCATCTATCGATGTGTTAAAAATGGACGTGATCGAATAACAGACAGACACACAATTTACATACTCAAGGTATAAATCAACTTGTAAGCCGAGATGTAATACAAGAAATACTAGAAAACGTAATTTAATATCTGTTACGCTCATCACGCCTGTAGTTGTGGAGGGTATTTAAGATTTGGTCTAAGCCAACAAGTTACGAAAACTTTCTTACTTGTTTTTACCCTCAATTTCGTTATGCTCACTTTTCATTTCTAACATTGTTGCACTTGTACCCCATATATGCGAGTGGTAACTAAGAACATGTACTTTTTTGTTTTTGTATGTGTGACTGCAAGCAAGCAAGATTATCATTTATAACTTTCATACATGGCTTCATTGCGGTTGTTGCTATTTTTGTTGTTGTTTTTCTTATTATTTTTTATGGACTTAATGCGTTTTGTATCAATGTTGCAGTTTATGCTTTTTTGTTTTTGATTTTTTTTTTGTCTATAAAAAAATTTTTACTTTCGCTATTGTTTTATGCATACGAGGGTTATGTTTATAGCCGATTTTTAAAATTTTCACATTACGTGTCTACGAGGTAATGAGTGTAAAGGCACACAAACACATGCAAACTTTTCAATTCTCCTTAATGACCCAGTTTTGTAACAAAAATTTCCTGTTTTTTTCGTTTATGTTTTCCTCCTTCTTGCACTGCTGCTTATCTTATGCTTACCATTCTCTCAATCTCTAGTTTTGTTGCTTTTTTATTAATAACAGGTATTGCTACGCATTCGGTTATGTTGTTGTTGTTGTTATTTTTTGCTTTCACAAAATATTATTATTGTTCCGGTTAGTTGGGCATTTGTGTTGTTTTGTTATTACAGTTGCCATTACTTTGCTGCTATTATTATTGTTATTGTTATTGTTATTGTTATTATTATTTGTACTGAATTTTAATTTCCAAATAAACAATCACAGTTGCTTTTCTGCCATTTGTTTGGAATATACATAAATCCATGATATATTTGTTATTTTTGCTCTTTCTGTTAAGTTAGTCTGAATTTATTTAGTGTCCATCTGTCCGCCTTCTCATATACTATCTATATCTATGAAGAAGAAGACTAAATTGTGAATTTCTCTCGCTTATAATCGATGTAAGTTTTAAGAAGAAATAAATTAAAGCCATTTTTTTACTTTTTCAAAGATTCAAATAAATATTACTCATACGTCATGTGGTAACTTAATATGTTAGTCTGTTTATTAAATATAAATATGTTTTAAGAGATATTATATTTTGTTTTATATAAAAAAGCAATTCTTGTTAAGGAGTCTGATGATTATTTTTTATAAATATTTATACATAACAAGCAAAAAAACCAATAAAAGAAATGTGACCGATTTTGTCTATTTTCTATAACCAGTGCGACGCCTCCTTTTTGACGTTACAAACGTTTAGACAAAGTATTACATACCCTCACTGTTTATATAAAAATGTGAAAGGTTTTCAGAGACAAGCCTGTAATACATTAATTCTACCCTAAACATAGAACGCATAATTTGGATAATAGCCAGTAAACCATTACTTGCGTCTGAGTCTTTCTCAAAAGCATCATGTGAAAACTTAATTGATTTACAATGAATTATGGCCACCGTCTATAACACACTGGTTCAGCTGTTGCTAACATCCAAGTCCATCTACAATATTTCTCTCTTGTTGTTGTTTCTTTTCCCATTAATCAAAATTTTGTTATTTTCCTCTTCACTCGCTTTTTTTTTATTGCATTTTGATTTATATTTTAACATTAAATCGTAAAAATTGATCAATTTACTTGTATATACGTTTATAATAGATTTTTTATGTCTCTCTTGTGATAGAAAAAAAAACAGTTTTTTTTTTTTATCTATTATCGGTTATCGCTTATGCAGGAATTCCCTAAAGTGAAAAATTGTTTTGTAAGATTTAAACTTAACCAAGTTACAGTTGCGTGAATCCATTACTCTAACACACTTCCTTCGAGCAAACTTTATTTATACGCAAGGATATGCAATTCAGTTTTGTTTTTATTTTTTATTTTTCTTCTTCTTTATCTTTTTGCTTTCATTTGAATTTTTTTTATTTATTCACACTTTGTCTGGGCCTTCTAAATGATTCAACACTTTATCACTTAAACAACGTTAAAAGTTGAAGAGACACGGAACAGAACAAAAATAAAACAAACAAAAAAAAAAAAGGATTATGAAAACAACAATAACAAAAACAATAAAAAAGGAAAACTCTTAACGGAATCTGCATTAATGAAAATCTGCATTGACTTACAGGCGAGCTGTCAAACTAAAAAGTTTCCCTTCCGCTATTAGCCTCTTCCTTCCCTCACTCCATCTCTCCTTCTCTCTCTTGCTCCTTCCATCTATTTCCTGATAATATTGTCATTGGTTTCAAGTTTTCAATGTTTGATATTAAAGACATTCCCAGCGGTATGGTACTAGAAGATGCTGTCATGCTTTAACTTTAACTTTTTTTAAGAAATTTGTTTAAAACATTAGTTACCGTCTCACCCTCCTGCTCGTTTTCCATTTTTTTATTAATACGTAACATAAAGTATTTTATATAAACTAAGTCGTGTCTGAAAGTCATTAGGCACGATGTTGTTGTGAGAGGAGAATCGATTCGAAGACTTGTGACGCAAACAATATGTACAAACATCTTTAGAAACTCAAGTAAAAGAAGTAAAAAAGTTACTTTTGGTTAAACTTGAAATATTCTTTACATTATGAGCATAGCATCTGTACAATTATGGCCTTTTTTAATAAAGTAAAGTATAAAACACCTTGAAGGAGAAAATTATTTGTTTTTTGTCCATTTTTGAACTAATAAATGGATTTTTGTGTATAACAGTTTCTCTTCCCTTGGTGTATAACAGTTTTATTTATTAAAACAGTTTTATACATTTCTAATTTTGGAAGATATCCATTATATTTTACATTATAACAATTACATAATGTATATAACACTTATTGGATTATTTTTGCTGCACTTTTATTTAAAATATTTTATAATATAGAATGTTTTTCTTATACAATATAACACAGTTAGAAATTGTATATAACAGTTATAATTTTTATAGCATTTTGTTACAAAAATGCTATAATTTACCGTATAACAATTACAAATTTTATATAATAGAGAATTCTACGTATAAACAGACGGACGAATATGCTAATCAGAGAATGTATGACGTCTTCTTTTGAGCGTTACAAACAATATAATCAACTTAAATTAATTTCATGTGAGAGCATTATCTTATGTAGAATGTACAGCAAAATGTTAATATTCCAATATCACGTAACATAAATATGTTTCAGGCGAACATGTGATGGCCCAGGTAAAGTAGCCCATATTGCTGGTACTTAGTTTTCGTTCTCCTTCTCTTCTCTCTTCTTCTTTTGTTATTTGTTGCTTTTGGTAAATTTTAGCCTGTCACAAAATAGCTTTTATTTCACTTCAGTTGTTGGCCATCTATTCCCTAAATGCACTAACATTTGGTAAATAAAAAAAAAACTAAACTTTACTTAAGAGTCTTACTAACGACAGTTGATGCGAAAGTTTTTTTTCACACTCACTTTGTTACATGCACAACACTCTCTCTCTCTCTCCGTCATTCCAACACTTCATTCATTTTATTACAATTTTATCAACCGCATGCATACTGACAAAAGTTGAATAAGGAGGTATTGGAAGGGAGGTGGGCTCGGCCACTTAAAACGGAATGTGAAAACTGAAACTGTAAATTATAATGCTTATAGATGAGTACTTTGGTTTCAACCCATCCATCCATCCATTCATTCATTCGAAATGTCAGCTGAGTGAGTCAGTCAGTCCATGTAATCATTTCAACGCCTTATCATTCATAATTATGATGAGTTTGTAGCTTATTTTAATTGTTCTTTTCTTATCATCATTTGGAGGGTTTGAGTTGTTTGTTTGTTTGTTGTTATTTGTGTTTTTGTTGTTTTGTCCTTACAAAGACTTAACCAACAATCATATTTTTCGTTTCGCCTTATCTTTCCGGGCTCTACCATGAGAACCTAAGAAAGAGTATTATCTTGATAATTATTTCTTAATTTCTCACGGTGTCTGGTCATCTATTGTATGTTATACTTTTCTTAAATACCTGTGGAAGGCTGTGGAGAAGCTACTGAGGGGTAAAGAATTGTTGTTGTTGTTTTTTTTTATTGTAATTTTCGCCCGACCATTACATTGTGTCAACATTGTCAACGTCAGCTGCATAGAGTTTTCTGGTTGTCTTTTTGTTTTTGTTTTTGCTATATTTTCCTGTATCCTTGTTATCATTGTTGTTTTATTATTACTTTTACCGTAATAATAAAGTTTTGCATACTCTCCACTGTCTGTGTCAGGCAATCCAACACATGAGCACCAGAACACAACTATGATGATAATGAAAAACCTCTTGTTGTACTTTCTTTATATTTTTTGTTTATCTTTCTTGTTGCGTCTTCTTCTTACCAAAAAGTGAAAAAAGGAGTCTTTTATGAAAACTTCAGCATGCACTTGGTACATCGTTCTTTTCTTCTTCTTGTACTCCTATCTACCCCTCTTCCTCTTTCACTCTATCGCCCTCTGTGTCGCACTTTAAAACAATGACAAAGACAATTTAATTTTATGCAAAATATTTACACAGAAAATGAGTTCTTTATCACATAAACGAAAGTTTCATTCTTTCTTGATTTTTGGTTGTTTTTCTTTCCACACACAGCCCTGCTATCATCTTGATCCAACTAAAAGTTTAGTTAACATGTTTGTAAATCTCTATTTATCTATGCGAACAAATAATAGTGAGACTTGAATTGAAAAAGAAATTAATTTATTATTCCGCATGAATGAATGTTAAACACATTAAGAAAATGTGTCATACTGTGCGGTGTCGTAAAGCCTTCGGGTTTGCTTTAATAAAATATTTATATTATATTCTTTTATAATTTTAAATACACATGTTATGTAAAATATTTAAAAAAATATTTCAGGGTATAACAGTTGTATTTTCTTTGTATAACAGTATTTATTTGTTAGAACTTCAGTAACAGTTTCATACATATATACTTAGACAATTGTGAAATGTATTTAAGGTTTTTTATAGTATAACACTTATGTAATATGTATAACAGTTATAGCAAAACTTAAATTTTATAGAACTTTTTAATTGTTTCACTATATTTAACAATATAACAGGTGTATAACAGTTTTCTTATAACATTTATAATTATTATGGCAAAATCATTCTGTAACAAGAAATGCTTTACTTTGAACTATAACAAATTGCAAATTGCATTTAAAACACTTTCGTATAACAGTTTCAATTTTTATATCCATTTTTTCATTACTCAAGTTCAAATAAATGTCAAATATCTTTAAGCAAATATATCAAATGTGTAAAAAAATACAATTAAAACACCAAGTAGTTCTTCTACGGTACACAAAAAAACATAAAATGTTATGAAATGAAATGAACTCTCACCATATGAAAAAAAACACATCCTTAATTATACAACAGCAACAATTATGTGATAAACATTTTACATAATTAACATGAAATTCATTAAAATAGAAACATACCATAAACACATAAACATAAAGTGGGTGCGCCAAACGAATTCTCATATGTTTCCACATACGTACCAAACGTACATGAACACATCGTTCGAGCGCACATTATAGAATATGAGAAAATAATATTTCTAATTGAATGTGTTCCACATGTAAACAAAATTCAAGTGAATGCATCGGGATGTGTGTATGTTAGTTAGAGGGAGAAAGAGAGAGAGAGAGAGAGAGAGATAAAGTCATAACATGTGCCATTCATTCGAATATAAATAAGCGCCTGATGATGAACGATAAGCATCAGCATGACACACACCAGACCACATTGTATGACAACAACAACAATAAGGAAAAATACAATATATGACTCTTCTGCATGTTCCAGCATAAATATTTTGTGTGTCACACATCATACATGCAATGTTTGTAGTACGTACGTATGTATGTGTGTTGAAAACCCAAACCAATGGTACTTATGCAACTGCCAACAAGTGTACCCTCCCATAACGTTATTGCATATCATAATGTGTTACATTCTGTTGCTGCTGTGTTCCACGTGCGGCCAGACTCGACCAGATTAGAAAATATTGTAATGAAAAAGCCAAACAACTTGTATAACCGCTAAAACGCAAGGCACATGTCATTCATTTATTCAATGTTTGTTTAGTTTAGCTTAACACATCAGTTGAACGAGTATATGTATGAGAATCTGATGCATTGTTGTTGTCGTTCGTCGATGGGATATAATTGAAATTTTCTGGTATGAACTGCAACTGATTATGTGTCTTTTAAATGCCTCATTACTGTATATGGCGCTTAAAGATTATTATGTTTGAGATTGAATGCGTGCCTGCATTCCCACAGCAAGGCATAGACGAACTCTCATCAATCTTTTATCCACAGCACAGTATGGTGGCTACTGCAGCATAGTCTTAAATTCTTGATGATGACAATGAGAGGGAAAGATTCATTAAAAATATCATCATCTGGTGGTTTAATGGTCTTTCTTTACACACAATCAACTGTGACGGCGGCTCTACTGAGGCCCATATTCTTTTCCCTGACAATGTCTATTCATATTCATATTTTGTTTTTGGTGATTTTGAAATCATGTAATAACCAAAAGAAATTGTCATTCATAAAACAAATGTGATTAAAGTGATCCAAGTCAACTTTATCTAAAACATTATCTGAAATGTTCTCTGAAAATCAAGTAAAAAGGCATATATTAGGTGTATGCGAAATCTAGGATACCCATCATCATTGCCCACTTACAAAACAGAGCAACACTATTATATTAGCTTAGGCTAAATCATAACTGCCTTCTGCATCAAAAAGAAGCATAAAAGTGTGGCAGATTAGGTTTTTTGGTAATGTACGTAAACGTTTTAACTTAAAAGTTGATTTTTAGCTTAAAAACAATGTGTTCCGCCCATTTTTATCAAATCGATAAGCGAGAATAAATGTGAACTTGCTTGGTTCATAACTTGGAAACTACTGCTCCGATTTTGGTCAAATTTTTTGCAAAAATTAGGAAATTTCTCCAGATTTTCGGAAATATCTAATTAATGGGCGTGGCACTGCTCATTTTCTGAGGAAAGAACCTTTTAAAAATACATGTTTATTGACTAAATTCCTAATGCCACGCCCATTTAACATATTTTGTTTCAAAATTGAATTAATTGCCTATTTTTTACAAAAAGTTTTAACAAAATCCGTCCAGCCGTTTCTAAGTTATAACACTTTGAAAAATATGTTCAATCAAGATTCACTTTCTCAGCAATTCTGAGCGCCTGGTATTTTTCTTATATTTTTTTTTGTGTGGCGTGATTTTCAAAATTACGACCACAAGAATGAAGGGGAACTTGCATGGCTTATAACTAGAAAACTACTGCTCCGATTTTGGCCAAATTTTTTGTAAACGTTTGGAAATTTCTCTAGCTTTACGGGGTTCGATATATTATTGGGCGTGGCACTGTTCATTTTCTTAGAAAATGACTTTTTTAATCATATTTCTCGATTATTAACTAAATGGGTGGTACCACGCCCACATAATTTACTTCGTTTGAAAGCTGGATTAATTTACAAGCTTTCACAAAAAATTTGAACAAAATCGGTGCAGCCGCTTTCATGTTATAAGGCTTTAAATAATATCTAGAATCAAGATTCGCTTACTGAGCGATTCTGGGCGCCTGGTATTTTGCTAACATTTTTATACATGCTCGATTTTGAAAACCACCATAAAATTCAAGATAAACAGATTAGATATTAGATCAAGTATGATTTGGCTTTTATCTAATCAACAATTATTATTAACATAAATATCCGACAATTACAACAATCATAAATAATTGACCTATACATCCTACAACGTATTACATATAAATTGATTTAATTTAGTTTTCACATTACACACGAAACACATAGTAATGAATTAATAATGTTTCGATAAAGATTTACATTAAGAAGATATAGTAAGAGCGAGAGAGAGATTAAGCGATTCTCTAACCTACTAATAAACCATAAACTAATCGATGCCAATACGAAATTGATTAGATATTTACACAAAACACATATTAAAGTATGTAGCTATGGAACAACCCTCGGTCATAATAATTGTACCAAATGAAGAAACGTCCACACATACATATTTCTACACACATGATTGTTAAGCACAATCCTTTAACATTCGGTTTAATATTACAAGGCAGTCAATGTGAGCAGCTGCAGTTACTAACATTATTACATACTGCTGACAAAAGCAATATTATGATTATCATTATGACCATGTATGGGTGTGTGTATGTGTGCATACGTTGGGCTTATGTAAGCATAAAATTTTCATGTAAAATCTGTATGATTTATAATCATAACGAACAAAACTTTGCAACACAATTGGGAATGAGGCAAAATATTATAATAATATTGTAGAGTGTTTATCCAACCTTATACACATACACATTTATATATATATTTGTATATGTGGGTAAAAATGAAAACTTAACATCTTTAGAGACATGTTATTGTATACCTTGATGCCATTACAAGTTGTTTAGCAAAAAGACAAGAAAGAAAGAAAAAAAGAAATGCTTAGGCTGACATAAAAAGTTCTCTCAGCTTGCCTGAGTCATGCCTCAAAGAATAAATTGCATTTACACAAATTCTAATGATATGACAATATTTGATTGGTAAAATGTAATCATGATATTATTTATACTTGTTTAAACTCTTGTTATAAACATCTTACATCTTCGAAGCACTTTCTCTTCTCTTCGTGTGGACTCTGTGAAAGCAACGTTGTATGTGGGTCAAGAATGAAAAGAAATGAAAGCAAAAAATGAATATTATATGGATGACCAACAACACCAACACTATTGTAAAATTAAAAGATAAACTGAAGAATTTTAAACATCTATGTGGTAAATGTGGGCGTGGCAGATTTCTGGTTAGTTTTTTTCATAGAATATACATTAAGCATCAACTAGCAACCCTGAAGAAGTTTTGTCAATTGTGGGCGTGCCAATTATTTGACCCTGCCCACTTTTTTTATATCGACTTTTTTATATAAAATATCAACTATCAACATAATAAATAACTAGTTTGAAAGACTTTTGTAAATTGTGGGCGTGTCAATTATATGAATCCGTCCACTTTTGTCATATTAAAGCTTTTATAATATTTGTTCTTTGTGAAAGTGGCTAGATCAATTGTGGGCGTGTCTGTTTTTCATTTCGCCCACTTTTTCGAGCTTCTGTTTAAACTGTCAGAACCAAATCTCTATTTTTGGACATTTCGAACAACAATTTCCTCATACTTGGGGGCGTACCAAAATAACAAAGGACAACAACAATAACTAAATTAACAAATAAATTTAATTTAACAACCTAGTGACTAGACTTTTACTTATGATTCAAAAAATTCCAGCTGCAGACAATTGGGTACAAAAGTAAGGGACAGACGTACTGACTTATTTGGTTAAATACGTTGAGAAAGTAATTTATAAGGTATAAATTATAATATATATATAAAGCACGAGTCAGCCCCTAATTGTTTAAAGGTTAAAAACATTGCCTCATAACATACGTACCAACAGTGGCCAACAAAAGCTACATCCACCCAAGATATGAAAAGAAAAAAAAGTTTCATACAACTTTGAAAACAAAAAAAATAGGAAAACTTTGCCATATTTTCACAAAACTTCACATAATTTAACAATCAAAACAATTAAGTAACTAATTATTCAGCAAAGAGAGTCCTTCACCACCACTTCCCACACACCCCAAACTATACTCGAAATTTAACTTTTGCTTAACATAAGGAAAAAAGTGTAGAAGAAGAAGAAAAGAAGAAGAATTCTTTTAACTTAACAATCATTGATTTTAAACACTCCCCCCTCGCTAGATAGTTGCACAAAGATTCCTGTATGTATGTGTTGTACAACCTGAGGCGGTCTTCTTGTTGGTTCGCTTCTTTATGTGTGCGTATGTGCATGTTCATGTTTACAGTTGAATTTCTAGTTCTTGTTCTTCTTCTTCTGCTTCTTCTTCTTGTTCTGATTTTGTTACAATAGCATACAAAACTTTAAGTATAAGATAACATTATATTGTATTCCAACTGCACAATACTCCAGCGGCCACATACACTCAACTTAACTCAGTTCAGTTCAGTTCGGTGCAGTTTTGCTCAGATTCGTTCCAAGTTGAAAGGGAAAGATCAACATGTCAAATCCCAATTGGCCTTTCTTATACAATTGAATAGTTTATAGAAAATGGAAAAATCTCTGTTAATAATAATAGAAAGAGACAGCGATAGAGAGCCATCATGGTGGCCAGAAGTGGGTTAAATTGAATATTTACCAGAAATCCTGTACAGAATTTTCAAGTTCCAAATGCAAAATTAACTAAAAGTATATTTTTAAATATTTATAATAAAACTTATTTATAAAAATAAACAAACAAAAAATAATAATAATAATAACCGAGACTATAAAAAACTGTCAACAACTGTTTTTTAACAGAACAAAGCGTAACTGAAAGTAAAATATCAACAACAACAACAACAACAATAATAACATCACAAATATGTAACAAGATGTTTATGGGTGAAGCATGTGCACAGAAGAGGCCATCTGCAGGCGCCTGAAAATATACAACAAATTACATTTTTGATTTGTAGACATTTAAGTTAAATACTTGAAAACAACACAGCGAGCACACAACAGCCCACTCAAACGAAACAAAAAAACAAAAACCAAAAAAAGAGAAAAATAAGAAAAACAGCACTAAAAAGAGAAAAACATGTAATAAATAACAAGGAAACGAGAAAAAACATTTGGCCAAACAGACCGAAAGACAGCAAGACTGTATATGAAACATTAAAACTGACAATAAAAGAGAATATATTGTACAGTAAGTGACAACAAAAAGGGACCGACCAAATGGTATGCACAGCAGTTGCCAACGAGAATGAGCACTAATCGTATATTTATGGAATTTATTGTAAAAAAAAAAACACTTTCTCTTTTCCTTTTCTCGTTTTTCTCGCATTTGTTCATATGAATTATTACATATGCGGGCATATTCACTTAATCAACATTTACTCATGCATAGGTGTTATGGTACCCTGCACATTAGATGGGGAGCATCCTAAGCATCATATTCAGTTTACAACACCTAAAAGGTGGCCTACAGAGTATATATGTATTGATCAGCAACCAAATCTAAATCGATTCAAGCACGTCCATCCATGTAAGTGTCTGCTAATAGCACTCTCAAGATTGTCAACTTTGGAGAGATATTGAACTAAAATAATGACGCTATTAGTGCTAGCACGTAAAACACTATATAAATTGGACAAAATTTGTCTAGAGCCACGCCCACAATCGATAAAAATCTATTTAATTCAGCCTTAAAGTAAAAATTTTGTTTGCATACAAGTATTCTACATACATGGATAAGCCAAAAATGGGCGCGGTTGTATTATAGACCCGCCCACAATTTACAAAAAACCGTATTAGGCGTAAAATTTGACTTTAATTTAATTTTTATAATTTTTTTAATTTTCTTTTCATTTAATTTAATTTTTTATTTTTTTTATTTTATTGGCTTCTGCGCAAGAATTTATTATAAAATGCAGGAAATTGAATAAAAAAGTGAAATGTAAGAAAATTTCATCCAAACCTTAAGTAATAGCTTGGGAAAAACCTTTTCACACCACATACACATACACACACACATGCTTACTTAGTACTCACGTACATGTACGCACACTACAATGAAGTACATACCCACACACATAATAAGTACAATATATTTTATTGTTGTTGTTGTTGTTACAACTAACCAACAAGCTAAATAAAAAGAAAAAAACCGAAATTAAACAAAACTCTGCAACCGAGCAATATGTGTTCGGTTAAATCAACAGCATGCAAAAAAATTGCTAAAAAAAAAAAGGAAAACTATTACGTAGATGGGGAGTGTAAGTGTATAAACTTACCAGTTGAGGAATGTGAAAATCTCTGTAGAATAATAAATAAGTTTTTGGTGGTACGTGTATGGGAAAGTTAATCTCATTCCAGTTACTTTTTTTCGCCAATTTTTTTTTGCTCCTTCCTCAGTCTAAATAAAAAGCGAGTCTAACGTATACATAATTTAATGTACAGAGCACTAACTCTATGCATAACAAATTATATGCTTTATCTCTATTTTACTCTTTGTACCTCTTTAACTCTATCTAAGTCATCCTCTCTCTCGCTCTTCTCATTTCTATTTTCTATTTTCTATCTGCTAACAATTGTATGTAAGTACATGAAAAATAAGCTTTTATAGGCATGTCCTCAGTGAATTATTTGTTGTCATTATTATTGTTGTTGTTGTTGTTGTATTGTTAGTGTTTTTTGCCATTTCTTACTCTACTGAGAGACTAAATGCTCTATTGTGGTTTTCCTGTGCATGTGTGTATTCGTAGTTTCCGTTTCCGGAATTAAAATTTTTCGTTACTTTTTGTTAAACGAATAAAAAGCAAAGAAAACATTTTAAAGCAACAGAGATAAGCATCGTTTCTTCTTCTTTTTTCCCTCTTTTTTTCAGCTGTAGCATTATAAGTAATTCTGCTCAGTTTTGCTCATCTAAAATTCTTTTGTCAAACCTCTTTATATAGTCTATCGATGTATGTGTATGTGTGTTTGTCTATATACTATAGATACATGCTTTGCAACTTATTTTTCCCATACGGCCTCATAATCATTCGGAGCCTTAATAAAAATCTCTTTTTTTTTTCTAGCTGGTTGTGTATATGTATGTGCGTTCATTTTCCGGTAATTCTTGTGTTTTTTTGCTTCTCTTAGTACGTTGGTTAGTTACGTGATAGTTAACAAACGTTAACTTATCAAAAGGTTTTTAAGGCCACATAAATTTACTTTAAGTTAAGTTAGTATGTATATAAACACAAACACACGCACACATTTGTATATGTATATGTATGCTTGCTAATATAATAGAAAACAACCTTACTTGCATTTATTGTTCACCTTCTTTACATTCTTTTTTACATTACAATAGTATTTTCGGGGCTTCTAAACTTCTTACTAACCGATGTTTTTTATTCGTTTTCTTCATGTTCTTATTTTTGTTCTTTTCTTTCTTTTTCATATGACTTTGCTTTATAATTTTTTTCACTTTTTTAATTTGTTTGTTGTGCATGGATGAAATGCTTTGTATCAGATGTCTGTGCATGTAATACAGCTGTAGCTTTAATTATGAGAACATCAACTATAAGCTCAGCTGTTAAGGCTGTTACTTGGATGATAAAAGTTGTTTGTCTAATATATGATAGTAGCAACAAATAAAGCGTAAATAAAATCAACAACAACAACAACAATACATACTACAAGGCTACGTTTGCTTCTATTCAATTGTTAAGTGGGCGTGGCAGGTACCTTATTAGGTAGTAGACTTATTGTATGCACTGAATAAATTCTGTAAAAAAAAGGCGGACGTACAGACGGACATTGCTAGATTCATTGTGATTTGGAACTTGTTACATCTCTAACGCATACATGTGGGTGCTGTAAATGATAAGCATTTCTGTAATCTCTACTTTAAGTAAACGGTATAATAATACCGTTAATTATTTCTTTATAATGTCTAATGGTTCTCATATATCTTGCTACCACTGTATGCACCTTTCCTATTTCCTAACACATTATTTATAATAATGTAATAAAGAAAACTAATATCATGCTCAAGCAGAGAGAAATTCAAGACTTCTGCATAAAGTATGAATTTAGTGTTTGTTGTACCCGGGGAGGGTGGTGGGGCGGATATGAAAGGATTTCATTTTGAATGTTTGTGGTACAGCGAGTGTTTGCGTTAGGTTATGCTAAATTTTATAATAGTCTCTTAGAGTCACATTTTTAATAATTCTTTTCCGTCGTCTTGTTCTTCTGCAGCCGTTTTTCCTCTTCTTTGTCATTTTGTAGAAGATCTGGTCTTTGTTGTTGTTATGTCTTTTGTTCCTCCCATTTTATTTTTTAATAGTACAAGCCTGCAGGCGACATTAGCAGCAATAGAGTTTAGTAGAAAGATGCCGAGAGTGAGAGAGAGACAGTGACAGAGTAGCAAACAGTAAGCAGCTCGACTTCTACGGTTACATTTACATGACATGATTTACTTTCGTGTACGCTAATGAGACAAGCAGGAATTGAAGTCAATGTTACACAATGTTACTTGTCCTTGTTCTTGTTCTTGTTACTTTAAGCTCTTTGGTGCTTGCTCCGCAGTCATATTGCAGGAACTGCTTAAATGACACACAACACGTTTTTTCATTCTTTTACATTCCATTTCTTTCTCCTCTACACACTTATTATCATTTTCATTCCTTTATTACCACTTAACTTCGCGTCTTCTTCTATTTCTAATGAAATAACACTGTTATCCGTGTTGCATTGTCATGCGTGAGTCTTATCTTGATTATGGTTTTTTAATGGAGCAATGGAGCGACGAGCAGCAGCAGTAGGTCTACCCGCTTTTCATATACACCCGATTACTTGGCCTTTAAGTTTGTTTTTATCTTAATATCTACACCATCACATGCACTGGGAGACACCATATTGGCATATAGCGAAAAACGGGTTAATTAGCAAATTCACGATTTTGTGGCTACGCCTGATTTGCTATCTACGATACAGTTCCATTCCTGCTTCTTATTCTTTATATTATCTTTAAACGGTCTCTCTGGTATGTTGCAGCATAAAAAGTTATTAGAACAATTATATGAAAAAAACAAACAAAAGAAGAAAATGTTGGTGTGGTTGTGTTTGTAGTAATTGGTGGATATTAACAAGAAATTTTTAGCATACTCCTTGTTTTTCGTCCTCTTTCTTCATCTTTTCCTCCTTTTGAAGGGTAATTAAAGAAATTGTTAGTAAATTAACACCAAAGGAGATTCATTTTGTTCTTTTTTTTATCCTTTGGTTAGAAGACTGAAAACTTTTTTTAGTATTTAAATGGATTTAATCGTTAAGAAGGCAAAAATTAAGAAAAGATATGTTTGTATGAAGCATGTTAATATGTAGCTTAGTTGTGTTTCATCAAGTGGAAAATCTATATTTTGCAAAATGTGGGCGTGGTATGTGCGCAAAAGTGCCCTTTAACAATATATATTTTTATTATTATTTTACCTAAAAAGGTCAAATTTTGCACAAAAATTAAATTTTCTAAATTGTGGGCGTGTCTGTAATTTGACCACGCCTATTTGTTTTAAAATATATAAAAATGGATGGCCTTTTTATATATAACAACATTTCAACTTTGTACAATTTTATCAAAAATGGGCGTGGCATTTAACTGATTTTGCGCACTTTTAAAATAAAAACTTCTTATATATGTCTCAACGTCTATACGTCCAACTAAGTCCATTTCATATCAAACTGTACATTCAACTGCGTCACCATTCCTAAGTTCAACTGTACGTTATTTTGGTGGTAAAGAATTTCATAATCAAATACATTCCAGAAGTGTTACGAGATGAATATCTCAATAAAGAAAAATTATATTAAAGTAAAAAAATCTTTTTTTTTACTTCTTTTTTTTTATTAAGAATTTTATCCCTCATTAATAAAACTAACAACAATAACAATAATGAAATGTGCAGTTGGAGGAGAATGAGAAAAGAAAATAATACAATAAAATGACAGAAAACAGATAAAAATTGTTGCCATACCACCAAAGACCAATAAAGCTAAAAATCAAATTAAATATCATATAATGGCAGCAGCAGAAGCCACAGCCACTGCCACAGCTACAGCAGCAGCAGTGTGAAAAGAAATGAAGATATAAATTTTAATAATAATAATAATTATAGTTTTAATATTATACCATATACATGCACCCACACATGCATTCATAGTCAAATGGTCATTTCCCTTAGACGTAATAACGAATGATAGCTGAGCCACAGAGACAATTGTACGGAGTCGTTTACAACTGTAAGCATGTATGTGTGTGTGTGTGGGAAATAAATTAATAAAAAAATTATATAAAATAAATCACTAAATTTGATTTAAACCAAATTTTAAATACCCTTCGCCTCCACGGATAACAAGTGGGCGTGGAATATAAGAAGTCCAATAACGTATGCACGGACGGACATAACTAAATTGAAGAATAATATATATATATAATACACTTGTAGGATCTCGGAAGCTTCCCTCCGAGGTGTTGCAAACAGAATAACAAACTTAGTATACCTTTTATCTTATGTGAAGGGTATAAAAAACAGAAATATTCCAGATATTCGTGCTATAAATGCGGCACTTAAAAGAGTAATGATGACATTGGAATGTATGTGGATGTGTATGCATGGGTGTGTGTGTGTATGTGTGCGCGTGAATGTGAAAAGCAGAGCAGCAGTTGCTAGGTAGTGAATGAAAATTATCTCTCTGTTGATATGTATAAATAAACTACTTAAAAAAAAAGTCTCGTACGAACAATCACATAAATTATCTGTAAAATGAAAAAAAAAAAAAATAAAGAATAAAATAAAAAATTTATAAAAATAAAAATATCGCAAAAATTTTATGAATTATAACTGAAAGTTGCACAGACCAACAGCAACAAGAGAAGAGAGTGGGTATCAGAAAGATAAATAGTGCTGCACAATTGTCTCTTTATATATGTATGTATGGAGCCATCTATGTGCGTGTATCTGTGTATGTATTAATATAATGCTTGAAGCTATAAAAATTGAACCCATTTGATTTGGAGTTATTACGTCCTCTCTATCTGGCATAATATATATAAAATATTTTTTTTTACTACAACAACAGCAACACTGTTACATAATCCATACTGCTTATAATGCACATAATGTACAGGAAAGCCCATCTCTACGCTTGTGAAACACATATAAACAAACAACAATTGAAACAATCAGAACCGACATATGTGACGAAGTAGATATTGTCAAGCAAGGTGGCTGGGATAGAATCTTAAATAAACTTTAGAAAATGGGGGCGTGGCAATCACCCCATTAAACCTTTTTATAGTGTATGTACCACGTATTCAATTTACATGACAAAGTATACACAACAAAGCTTTTTAACATAGTGGGCGTGTCTGTTATTTCACCTATTTTTGATACATCGATTACTACGATAATTATTAAAATGTTTACAATATCTCAACTTTGTTGCTTAATTTAATGATTGTGAGAGAATTTTGTGAATTGTGGGCGTGTTACTTAATCGGTTTTTCTGGAAAGAAACGGAAATTGTCTTTACTAACATTTTGTTTATTAAATCAAACTTCTCAATCATAAGCGTACCAACAAGAGATACAAAGGCAACCCGATCGATTTCGATTTTAATGTGATTCAAGAAAATATATATTTTTGGAAGATTGCTGAAGCTTTCTTCCAAGTATTGCAAGAGTAACAACCAACTTAGTATACCTACCATCTTATGTGTAGAAAAAAGAAACAAAAATGAGGAAAAATTTTACAAAACTTTTATCTTAACTGCTCATACCTACTCGTCCATGGTCACATAATATTTACTGGCACATTTTTACTTATACATACACATAAATACAATTGCGTTACGGTTGGCATATGTATGCACACGTTTATATATATATTGAGGTAAAAAGCTGTGGCTGCTATATGGAGGCCATTAAAGCAGAATAAATGACAGGGACACACTAACACACATACATATATATACATTCACTCGTCTATGAACAATTTAAAATACTAACAGGCATTTAAACACAATTGTACACGTATGCTCTCTTTCTGTATAAATCTTGTCTTTGTGCTGCACACAACAATCCATTCCTGTCATTTCACATACGAATGACTGTTGGTAAGGATTAAGACATGTATATATATATGTACTGCAGCATGGTATAATGGGGTAATATTCGATTGCTAGTATTTTTACAAATATCACAAATCTAACTCTCTTTCTCTCTCTGTCTCTCTGTGTCTATGTCTCTCCATCTACTGATTTTAATCAAGTTGATCCGTAAAGCTAAAGATTTCAACTTCAATTACCTTGTATGTATTGCGTAAAGGATAAACCTGCTAACCTGATCAACCCTAAGTACTTTCGTTTTTAGAACCCTACACATAAGGTGGCTGGTATATTAAGTTTATCATTTAACTTGTAACCGATTTTTTTTTATATTTCCTGATTATCATCTAAATCTAAATTGATCCTCGCTTCCGTGCGTCCATGTAATTTACTTGTAATTTACTTGTTGACATAATGCATTAGATGCTGTAATCAGATAACTGCCGCATCCATAGTTTGTCCAGAAGGGTATTTAAGAAGTGACCTAAATTATATCTTTTGGTTTTTGTGTTGTTGTTGCTGTAATTTATTTATCCTCCTTCCCTCAAATCCCTTTCACTTTTATTAGATGATAGTTAAGAGCTAGATTGGAAGCTAGATTTTATGTTGTCAATTAAAGTCTTTTGTCTGTTAACGTCGATTTGTCACAATTTGCATTAATTACCAGTGATGGAGAATAACGGAGCACATTAACACAGCCAGTTAAAGAAAGAGAGAGAGTGAGATAACACGATTTTACATTAAACAGTTGCATTTTTTGGTTAAGATGGTTTTCTAATTGTGCAGACATTTTTATTAATCATGATGAATGACTAAATGAAAGAGACAGATACAGAGAGACAAATACTTGTGCATTGGATAAGAAATGAAAAGAATAGATAAAGTGGAGAGAGTAACAAATAGCTGAATACTTTACAAGAAATCTTAAACAACAACAACAAGAAAAAAGGTGACAAATAGAAAATCATAAAATCAAAAACTATAATTAAAATTAACAACAACAACAATAATAATGTAATAATAATAATAATAACAAAAACAACAAAAACAAAAATACATAAACGTAACAAACGTAACGTATAAAAAACTCTATATTTTTATTTAACTATGAATGTCTGTCAGTCTATCCGTGCATATATAAATATTTAATATTTATTGTTAACTTCAATTAATTAACAACAAACACGTAAAAAAACTTTAGTTGATTTAGAACAAATTTAAATATCCCTCACATTTACAATAGTGGGCGTAACAAGTACATGATTACGAACCTTTTTACATGGAGTACGGTTTCTTGTACAAAAAACCATCTGCATTATAATTCTGATATAATTTATGAAAAAAGCCTATAAAAATGCAATACGTTAAGTTGACTGTACAAGCTTAAAGCTTAAGTTAACACTCTTTCTTTGGCTGTTTTACTTTTCTTTAATCCTGATTATATAAAATATTTCCCCCAACGGAACTAAGTCATATTTCCAAGTGGAATACAAGTTAACAATTGTTTATCCTATTCTCCTTAGATTGCTGATCATTGCTTAAGCAAGTTAAAGTAATCTGTGTCGTACCTTATACACAAACAGATTTTTTCATTTCGTTATTGGGCGAGTACTTTATATCTACCAAAATTTTGTGATTACTTCTCTTACATTCCATTTATTTCCGTTTTATATATATATTCTTCTTCTTGTCGTTCTTGTTCTTGGTCTTCTTCTTCTACTATTTTTGTTATTCGGACACCTTTTACCAGTTATATGCACAATGGAAAAAAAAAACAAGAAATTTTACCAAATGCCTTTCAGTTTGTTATGTGTACAAGACACACATCGATTACATATGTCCAGTGTAGGTGGCTTTGTGAAAATGTATTAAAATTGTATTAACAACAGTGCTCTCCATGTAATGACATCCCTTTTATGGCTACACAGGGAATTCACATCCTTTACATACATGTTCCAATTTAGAAACATGGCAAGATGACGAAAGTCTGCATTTAAAAGTTTAGGCCTAAGCGTACATTTGTGAACATTTGTAGGTAATTACTGCGTATGCATCATAAAGTTAATGTTTTTGTTTTTTTCATCTCATCTTTTTACTTATCATCTTTTTGTTTAAATGTTGTGTTGGAATCATTTCTTTCACCTTTTTCTTTATTTTATATACAAAACATTTCTAATTTATTGTTTATAATTTATAATTAATTTCTTTTTGTATAAAAAGAACTGCATTTGTATGTATTGCGCATACATACACTTTATTATTACTTATAACTTTTTCCTCTTCTTCATCTACTTCTTCTTCTTTTACTTTGCCTTCTTCTCCAAGCAAAAATTCAGATTCACGTTCAGTGTTATCCATTTGAAGGTCATAAATTTTACGATAAAATAGAACAACTCTGCATAAAAAAAAACCAACATGATGAAATGCTGTCCTTAACAGTAAAAATAAAGAAACAACAACAACAAAACTTATAGAACAAAAAAAAACAACAACATGTGAAAAATAATTTCCAGAAACACATGATGATATAATGTTGTTGTTGTTGTTTACCATGATAAATTAAAAATTTCCTCTTGTAATATAAAAAAACAACAACAAACAAGTAGAAAAAGCTATATTAGGCGTATACCAAACCTAGGATACCCACTAACATGAACCTCTTCCACACAGAACCCCATTACGTTATGATGAGAAACTTATTATTTGCACAAATACATACATAGTTTATACAAAAAATACATCCCACAGTACTAAACTCTTATAAGAAAACCAACTTTCACAGTTTTTCATTTGAGTTTCAAACAAACGTTTGCAGCAATATCAATATACCCCCATATCATAATAAGAACATCATCCGGCACCGGCAACCAGAATAATAAAAAAATAAATGTGAGTTACTTTTATTTAATGGATATGAGATATTTTAACACTTGACAAAAAGTTTAAGGATGAAAATGCAACAGCAACAGCAGTAACAACAAACACAATAATAACAATTTTTATTATCATTTAAATTAAAGATACAACAGCGTGAAATAAATTAAAGGTTTTTTTTTTTAAATAAAATAAAACACTGTCTTGGGTTAAATCTTAAATACTCTCCATATCTACATACAAACAGTGGGCGTAAAGAAATCTTCGTGCAGATCGCATGCAGACACGCCCACAATTTACAAAAATCCCTTATAAGGCATAAAAGTCGATTTCCAAGCCAACACTATTAAAGGGTGTAATCATGTCCATGTCACAACCACTTTTTATATATGTGTGCATGTATATGTGGAGGATATTTTAAATTTGGCCTAAGGCTACCATAGTTTTTTTCTTTTTTTACATTCTTATTATAGATGTATCTTCTTTGTAGTTGATGCTGTGTTTGTAATGATTTTTCAAAATAAAAAATAAAAAATTTAATAACAACTACATAAAAAAATTATCTAATACTTGTATTCCCTGAGGATTGATGAGAAATATGAACAACAAGTAAGAAAAAAAAATTGGGTTTAAGACAAATCTGAAATACTCTTCACGTCTACATACAAACGATGGCTGTGGCAGGTATATGATTACGTTTATGATGCAAACGAAGTGACAATCTTAGTATACCCCTCACTTTAAGTGTAGGGTACCAAAACATAAAAACAAGAATTTAATTGAATTGAATTAAAATCAATACAAACCAGTTAAATATTAGCTAAGACTGACAGCCTGGACACTCATTAATTTAAAAACATTCTATAAATGGCAAATAAATATATATTTAGGGTGGGCTATAAGGATTGTCTGGCTGTTTGGA
This sequence comes from Ornithomya chloropus, assembly GCA_963971445.1. Classification (NCBI taxonomy): domain Eukaryota; kingdom Metazoa; phylum Arthropoda; class Insecta; order Diptera; family Hippoboscidae; genus Ornithomya; species Ornithomya chloropus. Next base: position 5,839,502 of record OZ020532.1, read on the forward strand.
AATTATTTCGCTTCATTTCAATACCAACACACAAAAAATAAATATAAATTTTCGATACTTGTTTCTGGGTATCACAAACCCTGTGACAAAGTGAGTATACTTTCCATTCTAGAGTGGTGGTTAAGAAAAAAATGAACATAACATCATAACACAATATTCTTGTGTATGCTTTGTAAACATGTTTTGTTAACCTTTTTTTCCAACATACGTTTGTGCGTATGTGTGTGTTTGCCTTGTATGTTTATAATAAACGGATATTACAGGGAAATCATATCATGTCGAACGAATTTCATTAGTGTGTTGGGCACAAAGCATCTTCCCAATACGAATGCACTTCATGTCCATCAGGGCTAATGATGTTAAAAGCAGGAAGAGAGAAAAGGGAAAACAGAAAACAGAAAACATGATAATATGTCGATTTCCAATCATGTATTCTTGCTTATAATGCGTTCTATGACAATCTTAACAACAACTTCCCCTCAGGGGCATCACACAGGTACAAGCATTAATTAGATCATCATGTGCTCACTGCTTCAATAAACTTTCCTAAAATACAATAATTCACATAATTCTTAAATATAGACACTTTAAGCTGTTCTAATAACCGGCTTATTACTCTCCCGAAATCGCAGCAACTGAACGTATGCGTTGCTAGGGGTTGTGGCCAAACAAACAACGGAAAAAAGTGAACATGAACAGAAAAGTCTGAGTGTCTTAATTAATTGATTTATGTGGTATGAAAATACACACACACTCACACACAGAGGCTTACACTTACACACACTAACACGCACACAAACACTCCGCCAAATTCAGTGGCCATGTACAAAACATTAACAGCTTCAACACCATTCAAAATTTATTGTATGTCACAACTGGCAGTAGCAGCAACAGCAGCAACAACAACAACAACAACAGCACCATCAAACGGAACACTGCCAAAAGTAAAGCAAGCAGGGCCAGTAAACGAAACAGCTTATGAGGTTTATGTTCAGTAACTAAGTAAGTAAAGGGACTTTACATGAAACCTGGGGAGTAACAACAACAGTATGTTAAATATAAGTTATTGCAGCTATCCAAACCAAACTCGCACACACACACACACACACACACACACACATCCCCTTCTTTTTTCCACGCCAAAAAGTTTAATGCGTTGAGTTTATATGGTTGAGAAGATGAACTGGAACGAACTTGACGAAATAACCAACAAAGCCGGTAATTGAAAAAGTATTATACTTAAATATGTACATTAGCTCAAAATAATATTAAAAGTTGTTTAAGATCATGTGTAAGGGAAAAACTTTTCAGCTTCTTTAAAAAAAAAGAAAACTTAATGAAAAACTTGTTTTGGGTTCTTCTTGGGTGTTTAAAAGTAGTTAGAAAAGAAGAAGAAGAAAACGACCACAACTAAAATTGACAAAAACTTACCACGATGGCTTAATTAGAGTTACAAACGTTTGACCTTAGCAGGTTTAGTCATATAATTGTGTCCATTACTTTTTTAAAAATAGGGGCGGCAACGAATAACAAACACGCCCATAATTGTTAAGCTACGTGTTTGTTGATACGTAAAACAACATGCCACGCCTTTTAAATTTGCCCTAAGATTTTTCCAACACATCAAAAATTTACTAAATTTTTTTATAAATTTTGTAAACTTTTTAAAAACTTTCCTCTTCAACAATATTTTACATATATAATCGTTAGTTTTGATGAGAGTTTAAATTACAATCAAATCAATTTGTAATTTCCTTTTTGTATTCCTACCAGTAGAACCAACAACAGCAATTAGTTGGCAAAGAACACTTGAAACACTTGGTACGTACTTAAGTTGTTTTCCTTAAGATTGACGATAACACTAATTGGCCTTTCAATAAAGTATTTTGTAACAAGACACTCAGCCGCCCCCCCATACGGCCTCCTACCCCCAGCCGGCAATTCCACACAGTTTAAGTAGAAAAAATTTACAATAGATTGTTTTTTCCATAGTTCAGATACTTGAGCGATAAGTGTTGAAATGAATCAGAGGGGTAGAGGAGAGTAAATGAATGAATAAACATGGGCGGTAATTGAAAAAAGGTCCAAGAGGTGTTTAATTTAATTTAACATAATTTCAAAGGACATAATACTTCATTTTAGTTTATTGTATCTTATTTTATTTTTTTTGTTTTGTTTTATATAAAATTAATTTACAACACGGGTCTTAAGGTTTAACGTGATACCTGGTAATCGAAAACCTTGTCAGTGTTTTCCGTGTATGGTGCCTACGCGGTTGTACTTTATGGGAGATTGTAAATATGCTTAAAGCAGTGAACGGGAATTGTAACCATATGAATTGAGCTCATGTAATACAAGTGTTGGTAGCAACAACAACAACAACAACAAGAGCAACAGCAAACTTCGTTGTTTGGTGGCGGTTAATTATAAACACGATTCTTGAGTAAATGAATCAACTGCAGCAACAGCAGCTAAAACAGTTAAAACAACAACAACAACAATAACAACAACATGAATAAAAACCCTAACAAAGTCAATTGTATTCCAAATATGTGCACGGGTAAAATTTATATGTGGGTGGAGACATTTACTGAAGTCACTGTGACTTCAGACTTGAATGCGCACTCTTGTTAATTGTTAAGCCAGCAGTATGTGCGTTTTCCATATGTACGGTATGGTGTGTGTATGATTGTTGGCCACATTGTCTGTGGCAGCTTTACGGTCTCTCTTTCAACAACACAAACAACAACAACAACAACAACAACAACAACAACAACAACAACTTTTAACAATGATCTATAAACGCAAGCCAAATACGGACAGATAACAAGCGATGCCAAAAGGGTTACACATGTAACAAGGATACAGTATAATGATAGCACATAGTACGCCACACACACTCACACTACTTACGCACATGAAGATAATATTATAAGGGTAGACTTTAGATAAGTGGAAAAGAATGAATTGCAAGAGGGCACCATCAGCACACACACACACACACACACACCCAGCACATGTTGTGCCACCAAATCAAGCAAAAACTAAGCTTCAATTTAAAATGAGTAAGCGCGTAAGTATACACATACACAGAAGCACACATTGATGATGATCCAATGGGCCGTGATTTTGTCTACTTGCTTGTCTGTCCGTCCGTCTGTCTATTGTATCAGTTTATCAGTCACAGTCATCAATTGTAAGAGAATGTTAAACGCAAAGTGTGTCTCAACAATACCTAAAGAGGAATGCTTTTGCTCTATACAACAACAATAACAATAGCAGCAATACATACTGCAACGGCTTTATATATAAGGTCGCTATAGATTGAGACACAAAAAAGGTTGGCATTTGGTCTGCTATGCGAGTTAGATTGTTATGGCAGCACAACTTGATTTTAACTGATTTCCGACTCTGAACACTTGTATATCCGACAAGATTACAAATATAGCCATTTATACATACACACATACACATAATTGTTAGGCAGCTGTATTTATAACAAACTACTAAGCGGTTGGTATAAGTCAATCAGTCCATCAGTTGCTTAGCGAAAGAAACGAACAGAATTTGTAGCAACAATAAACAGAGACGATCACCTTAGTGCCGGGGGAAGTGAAGTTTATACAACACCTAGAAAAAAAATAAACTCCAAAAAGTATAAGGATCAGCATAAGAAACCATCTAGTCATGTCCATCCGTATAGATGTGTTTTGCAAACTTTCACTTATCGAAATAAAATTTTGTACATTCAGTTGACAAGTCGCTGTTAAAATTGTGTAAAATTGGTTGGGAGCCACGCCCCAACCGATCAAAATCCATCAATCAGCAGAAATACTCGCCTTTAAGAATGAAATTTTTTATACACAGTTATGAGCTATGTTATCAAAGTACTAAAAAATGGGCGTGATCGGATAACAAACATATTCACGCTGACAAAAAGAAGAAGGAAAATGTAGAAGAATTTACGAAAAATTTCAGGCCGATTAGTTTAACATTCTGGCTTCTCTAGCCTCATTTTTCGTTTGGACGTACGGACACTTAATTCTAATAGAACAAAAAACCCCTGTGAAGTGTTCTTTTAAATGAAATTATTTAACATTATTTATTGATTATACATATATATGTAGTATATTAAACAACACACATATATTTACATACGTAATTACTTACAGTCCGTGCCAAGTTTCATTTTCAATTCAAACTCCCTCTCCCTTGTGGTGTTCCTCAACCCCTTTGCATTTGTATTTTAAGTAAAGCGTGATGCATTAACTATATTTAGGAGCGCAACATCAATATTGATTTAGGTAATTATTTTCTCAATTGCATAATATGTGTACAAGGGTATATAAAGCTCTTCACATGTATACTACATATCCGCTTACAGAGATTGGGACGGATATTATGCATGCATAACGTATATATATGTAGAGATATACAAAGTTGCATGCAATGCTTTAACATGAAGTGAAATCGATGGAATACTCGTAAAGTTGTTGCATGAGCCCATTACAGCAGAAGCAATCTCTGGGTTTATGTAAAATAAATAGCATTATTTGTTTATATATGCATACGAGTGTGTGTGTGTGTGCATGTATGTTCTTTTATCTGTTATTTGCCGGATTACGTTCTTAATATTGTTTGATTTGCTTACATTTTGGTTTGTAACTGAAACACAACAACAGCCACCATCAACAGCAACAGCAACAGCAAGAGCAACCTTCCGTTGCCATCACATGATATTTTTATATCCACTACTCGTCTACCCAAACCAAAAAAGTGATAAAAACAAAACCCTCTGGCCCTTTTTTGTTTTCACTGTTTTTTCCCTCTTTCTAGCAAAAGGTCTATCTTATCCAAACATACTTATGACTATCGATGTTACATAAAAAGCAAAACAATACAAACACAATAGACTTTGCTTTTTTTGCGTTGTTTGTAGAAGGGTTTATTATTTCAGCTGGCAAACACAACAGCAACCGCACTTGACCCTGAGTTATGAGGATGGAAAAATAGACTGTTTTGTTTACATTTAAATATTCGAATTCATAAAATGGTACAAAGTACAAACTGAATGATATTAAGTAAGGATTAGACCCCCAACTAGGCCCTTTGAGAGTTCAGATTCGCTTCTGTGTGTAACCAAAAACAAACAAAAAAAAAAGGAAAAAACTGTCTAACTAAACAAACAAATATTAAACCATACATTAGACCCATCCCATAAGAATGGGGGTATACTAAGCTTGGCAACAGTTAGAAGCAAAAGTTGATCAGCATCGAAATTGAGTCGATCTAGACATGTATGTCCGTATGTCTGTCTGTTGTTGGCATTCTCACCGGTGGTAAATTTCGAGATATTAAGATCACTTTTTAAAATGAGCAAAATCGTTTAAGAGCCACGCCTACTATCCTTGGCCATAAAAATTGAGCTACTAAGTTAAAATTTGATATTTATATATATGTAATTATCCCATTCATGGGTGTGCCAAAAATGGGCGTGGTCAAATAACAGACGTGCCCACAATTTACAGAAAACCTTAAGCTTTAACTTAAATTTTAATTGCAAGTTGATACGTAATACATATATTATTAGAGGACGTGATAGTGTATATGCCACGCCCACTATTTGTGTATAGAGTATTCAAGAGAAATATAGCTTTCTTACTTGTTTCAAGATAATTTATCTTTCTCCTTCTCACACTTTCCCCTTCTCTCTTTCTCTTTCTTTCTCACTCCGTCTATCTCTTTTATACTCAAATATTTAGATTTTAGTTTCATTATATTAAAACAAACTATATTATTCTTATGTTATTTTAAACAAATTCAAAGCAAAATTTCTGCATGCTGTTGATTCAAGAAAATTTCAATTTTATTTAAAAAACACTATAAGTTCAAGTCATACAATGTGAGTAGTACTGTTTGCTAGGTGTTATTACTCGCTTTTATATAATTTTCTTTAATAAAAGAGAGATGGCATCAAATTCACATAAGAATGTATTGCAGCTCTTACTCCTAGAATTTACAGTTAATTTGAAATTCAATTTTTTAACTATCTCTCAACACAGAGCATAATGTTACCATACATTCTAAAAGGAAGGGAATGATTGCATCTTACCCTCCCTATCTCTATCTCTCTCTGTGTTTATCTTTCATAACGAATGTACATATATTACTTTGTGCTTTTTTATGCTTACTGTTGAAATGAAAATATATATTATTGAGAAAAGAAATCTGATACTATTGCTACTTATCTGAATAACTCTGAAGTCTAACAAGGTTTTATGGAAATTATTTAAGATCCACTATATAGTATATATAATGTTGTACCCTCTACCTAATATGGGAGTATACTAAGTTAGTTATTTTGTATGTAACACCCATAAGAAGACGTCAGAGAACCTGCAAAATATATATATTCTTGATCAGCATCGAAATTTTTTGTCGATCTACATATGTCCGTCCGTGTAGACGCGCATTTGCTTGAGATTGATACTCCCGCGGCCGATATTAAGCTGAAATTTTGTTCAAACACTTCTACTTTCTACTTACAGAACGTTATTTAAATTAGAAAAAATTGATGAAAACCACGCCCACCATCGATAAAAATCTCTTTATCTTATTAATTGTAACCATAAACTTAAAAATTTGTAGATTTATTGATAATAATCCTATTTATGGATGTGCCATAAATAGGGCGTGGCCACACAACAGACACGTCCATAATTTACAAAAAACCTTATAAAGTATATAATTTGATTTGAAACCTGATATACTATACATATGCTATTAAAGGACTTAATCAGGTACTTGCCACGCCCACTCTTTAAGATTTGATTTAAACCAAATGTAAATTCTTTTACTTGTTTTATACAATTGTATTTATTTTACTTCATTCAACTGTTTTAAAAGCGTCTTTATTACTTTTGATGGTCATTCCTCTTAGGCAGACTAAGTAACAACACTACCATTATGAACGAGTAAGTAACAATGTGTGTGCGTATAGTTTCAGGTTCATAATTATAATGGTCTATTGCAGTTGGGTTCAATTCATTTGTCAACCAACAAAAAATTGACCAACATTTCAGTTAAAGTTCTTTTTACCGCATTATGGCATTAAATCCATTAAAACATATCCTTGCCACCCAAGACAACAGCAGCTTAAACGATACCAAGAACAGTTTACAGCAGCAAAACAAAAAACATTAACTGGTGTGTGCAAGTGTGTGTTTGTGTACACACTTTGCATTTGTATATATATGTTGAGAGTTCAATGTTTGTCTGTTCTTCTTGTGTGTTTTTTTACAAAACTTTCTTAGATAAATTTAATTTTTCTATAAATATTCGGGTTTCGGTTTCTGCTATACCCGCACACACACAAACAATAAAAACAAAACTTTATTATTACATTTGCCACAAGTTTCTGTCTATACACATACATACACATGCACACAATACACGCACCATTTTCAAAAACAATAACATTAGACAAGTTTTATGATGATATTGCAACAACAACAATACCAACAGCAAATAATATAAAATTTTGTATATAATAGTATATAATATATATTTAAAGGACATTTTGATAAAAAAATACAAAATCAGTAGAGACATTCAAAAATATTGTGGCGTTGTGGTGCACATGTACCACAACCGAACAAAAAAATAAAAAAAACTATTGAAAACAATTTTGAATGGTTTTCAAGAAAACAGTATAAAAATAAAACTTAATGTTTCTGTTTTGTGTTGTTATTGGTTGCTAGCACAGACATGCCCACAGAATTACTCTACATGTGTAGATTTATGTGTTAAATAACATTTAATATTTGGCAAAAGAAATGTTATTATTAATGTTGTTGTTGTTGTTGTTGTTGTATATCATTAAAATGACACTTGTGCATCCCACAACTACATAGTAATAGGTCTCTCTTGTTACAGACGTGTATGTACGTACATGCGTGAGTTTAGCAAAACCACTCACTCGCGTATCTCGTTGCTGTCAATGGCATATTAATGCTTGATTGCATTTGTACAGCCACTATATGTCATATTTACTGCTTGACATAATCCAAATTATTATTTCACTAATGTCCAAACAAGTGGTTAGATGAGAGCGAGAGAGATCAGGTACATACACTAAGTGGTCCCTGGCTTTTGTATTATTGCGTTGAAGACGCTTCACCTTGTCAGAGATCTAAAAAGTCTGTTTATTCTTGATTAACTTTAATGTAGGACCCAATATAGTCAAGTACGTCCATTGTTGGTCCACCTAAGTAGCGTAAGTTTTTAGATATTCTTCTGAACTTTTGTTCAAACATTCAGTGTCATTAAGAAACCTATTATGTATTAAAAAATTTATTAACTGCCATGCCCACCCTTTATGTATAAAACCGCAGGAAAGTATTTTTTATTTTTAGTTCTAGTTTTAGGGCGAAAGAACAACTCAGAGCCTTTTTTAAGCAGATTTCAACGTTTAATTTGGTAAAGGGCGTAATGAGCTACCTGGCAAGCCTACAATTTGGAAATATATGATAGTAGATATATATGTGAACAGTACTTTAAATGAAAGTCCTAACTAGTCCAGTTTTATGCTTCTTAAATTGCTTCTTCTTTACTTTATATTCAAATATTTAATGAAACTTGTGCGTATATTTCCTCATTCGAAGGAAAAAAAAAGATAATTAATCAAAAGATAACAGCTAACCATGCCAGCAAACTTTTTAAGCTTAAGTTAAATCATCTAATTTATCTGTTTCCAAGTATTTTACAGCTATTATTGTTATCTTAGTTGCAAGTTAATTGCACAAAAGAATCACAATACATTGCTTTGCTGCGTCTCTCTCTTGCCCTGTCAACCCCCAAGTCATTCATTGCATGTAATCTCTCTACCATTAATTATACAATATTACAATATAGGTATAAATTGATCCACATAAGCAATCTCTCTCTATTCCAACTGAGATTGGCAGGTATTAGAGTGGACTTAAAAAAACAACTGACCATACACTATACATTTAAGGCCTAATGGACGTGGATTAATATAGCATGGTCTCAGTTGGCCAAAGACTTTTAAATAATGCTCTCAAGACTCTACCGACTCAGTGTTATAGCAGCAGCTGCACATGCCTTAATAGAGTATTATAATAAATTATACGTAAAGTTTTCAAATTGAATTTAAAAATTCAATTGTTTGTTGCTGTTGTTACATAAAAACAAAGCACAGAAAGAAAGAAAGAAAAAAAAAGAGATTTGAGAGTAATTTGCTCTTGTAACCCATTTAACTGGCATTCAATGTAATTTGCAAAAGGTAAGATGGTACTTGTATAAAATATGCAAAGTTTGAAGAGCATCGAACGTACACAACATGAGACGTGTTAAGTGCAGTGCATTATTATGCAAAATCGCTCTCTGTTGCTGAAGACTTCATCCAGCTGGCACAAAGCAAAGCTTTCCGGTTTCATATATATATATATATTAACACATGTATAGGTAACAGCATCTCTTTTCTTTTCATAGACAATATTGTTTAATGTTTATATGAAACCAGCTCTTATTGCAACAGAGACTACAGGACTGTAGAGAAATTTCGTTAAATTTATTTCAATGAATTTAAATGTTTTCACTTTAGATAAAATTTTATTCGTCAAACAATGATTTGGATACAGAAAGAGTGAGAGGAGGTGAAGGGATGATTTCATTTATTTTCCCTTTATTTTTGCTCCAACACGAATTTAATGTAATTTTATTACAACAACTAGAGAGAGAGAGAGAAAAGTGTATCCAAGAGGAACACAGAAAATGCTTTTTCCTTCCACCCCTACGTACACATACATACATACCATAGAAGATATTAATTTTTCAAAGATTGCTGCTTATACACCCAACATTACTATGTAGAAATATTCAAAGCGTCAGTCAGTCAGTCAGTCAGTCCTGTATGCTAGATGTAAATAAAATTGTTATGTCTTTGGAGATTTGCTGCAATATTGTTGTTATTGTTGTTGTTGTTGTAGATGTTTTTGATTTTGTTGCTATAGTTGTAGTTGGTGCTGTTGTTGTTATTATTGTAATTGTAGCTGTAGCTAACATTATTGCTTTTGCAACTGTTGCCTTTGTTGTTGTTTATGTTTTTTTATGCTTTTGTAGTAGTTGTTGGATATGAAAGACAGGTTTTACTTGATTTTCTCTTTCTTTTATATAAAGAAATAGGTGAATTTGTTAAAGAGTAGCAACAAAAATAAAAAATGAGAAAATTGGTATAAAAGTAATGAAAAATGCTTAAGAAATCCCCAAAAGATTGCCAAAGTCAAATTGTTTGAGTATAATGCCTGACAACTCAAGTGATGCTTAAACTTAAAACATTATAAGATAAAGAGATGAAAAACACACAATTCAACGCTTTATCTTACATTTTGTTTTAACTGTATATTTACATAATAAACTCATACCCCTACTCCTACCCTAAAAACAATTATGAAAATTAACAATACATGGACTTACAGACCAAAACAGTTATAATCATCAAAATAAGGAGAAATTTTTCATTTTAAATAAATTTAGAAATTTTAATGTAAAAAATTAATAGAAAAATTTAAAAGTTAGAATATTTACTTTGCAGTTTGTCCATCTGTCCGTCTTAAATTTATTAATTTTTCATACACTTAGAAAGTAAATATCTATAAGGGCAACTTATCTTATGTGGAATTATTTAGGTAAACTATCAATATTTGCAGATCTTATAGATACTAAGAAATATTTACACGAATCTCACAAATGTTGCTAAAAGAAATATTTTTGATTTAATCTACAATTGTAAATTTTTTTAATTTTGAAAACAATAATTTATTGAAATACAACTTTTTTTACAGTAATGAAGTAATAACGCATTTGTTATTATTTCTTTTCTTTTCTTTTTTAAATGTAATAAACGAAAAGAAAAGCGGACGTACAGACATCTTTACTAAGTTGTGCTACACATCGTTTCTGTGAGAGCCGTACGGACAAGTTTCTTAAGTTTGAGTATCTACAACTTCCTTGAGAGCGTAGATCAGGCTTTCAAGTTAGTATTTTATAAAAATTCATGTTATTTTTGTTAAGTTAAAAAAGTTTGATTTCCGAGCATTTTTGATTGATTTTTTTTTTTTAATATAAAACGGACGTATAGACAACTCTCTATGTGGAATCACATAAAGAGCCTTTTCAAGTAAAAAATGCTTTTAATTTAAATAATTTATTATTAATTTGCTTTTGCCTTGGAGTAAAAACAATATTATTCAAATTACAAGCAGGAAGACAAATGTCCATACGTCCGCTTTATCGTTTTTCTTTTAGATTGTAATAAAAGCAAAACTTATTTATTGATTTTTAAATAATTATAAACGTATGTATATATTATACATTATACCTATAGTTTGTTTAACAATTTCATGTATATTTCAAAATCTAGAAAATTACTGAAAATATTTAAATCGTTTTATTTTCTATTTGACTCCAACTTTACTGCCTTTCATGTATATAGAACCATACATGTGTAAATAAAATGTTGTAAATGTTTATGCGTAATTTGAAATTCTTTTTCATTTGCTAGCAGCCAAAATACCAACAACATTGCCTATCATTACCAACCGAACCCAACTCAAAGCAATACCTATTAAGCAACCTCTTATTAACCTCTTCAACTATGAAACTCATCCGTTAAGAAAATCTATGGTTTTTTTTCGTTTTTCATCTACAATCTTAAAAAAAAAAAAACTTGCACCAAAAATTCATCATCATTTGAAAAAGTATTCTTCATACTTTCCACACACAGAAGACAAGCAATAAGCAAAAAAAAAAAAAAAGAGAGATTTCTGTGATTCACACAAAACTGAACACAGTTCAACTTAACTCGACTCATTCCAAATGAACAGGCGTGCACTGCTTTTAATACGAAATCATTATTTTAACATACAATCCGGAAAAATTCTCATCTATGCGAACAAAATACTTACAAATCCAAACGAATGCTGCCAATGATAAAAGGAAGAACACACTCAAGATTTTGTACCATCACTCAGTTCGTTGCTTCTTTCATTTTTACTTACTTTAACAGAAACAAAAACAAAAACAAAAATTGAAAATTGAAAATTGAAAATTCATGTTGAAATTTGATACGAATGGAACAAGTTTGCTAATCTAGCATAAAATTACGAACATTACATTACAACAACAACAACAACAACAACATAGGTACAGATATTATGTTAAACGAACATACCCTGGTTACCTATTACGTACAACAAACAAACAAACAAGCAAACATTTCTTAGTAGCATCAACTTCATCATTAACGAGATTTTTTCTTTTATTTTTTTGCCCAATTTTTCCTAATACCGATACGCATTCCTTTTACAAACTGCTTACAACAACTGCCTCTACTTCTCTTAAGCGAGTACAGCGATTAAAAGTAAATTGAATTTGTTAAAGTATTCGAAGCAAAGCTTACGAAAGTAGAAAATATGCAAAAATTCATAGAATCGGGCACGTTTACTATTGTCAAACATTTCATATTTAGTTATAGTCTTTCTGTTTATCTTTCTGTTAGAATTTTGAGTGGCAAGTAACGATAAACTTGTGTTAGAAGTCATGTAAGCACACACACGCATGCATACCTAATCTACTGAAATATTTACACTCTTTCTTCTACGGCTCAAAGCATGAAAATCGTTCCCTATTCCTCTTTTTGATTGTGGCAAATATTTACAGTTCATAGTTTAATGTTTAAATAAAAGTTCGCCAGTAAAATGTTTAACGGATTTAGATAAAAGCAATTTATGTCGATTTAGGACGAACTTTTGCAACAAACTATATAAAACAAATATCGCCGGTATTCAGCTTGAGCATTAGTCAAAAAATTTCTTATATATTTAATAAAATATAATTTTTTTTGCAATTTCGTCTTTTCACAACTACGTCTGACGGGTTGCGTGAATACAACACATTGAGCGTTAAATCTACATCGATTCCAAATCATTATAATTCAAAGTGTTTAAGGTTTCTTTCATGAATACCGAGGTAATAGGATATATAAGGATTATTTGAAAACAAACAACAGAACAACAGAAAACAATCACGAATTTAATAAATTAAAAGGTTTATTTTCTCTTTATCAAAAAAAAAAAGAAGAATTAAAACTTTCACTCTAATTTAGTAAATTGCTGCTTGCACTGTGACTGCCATGAATAAATGTATTGTAGCAGTGTAGAAATGAGTAAAGCACGGACTGACTGACTAGCTAGCTGACTGCTTTGCTTTTTGCAGTAGCCATGAAAGTTTACTTTTTTTTGCATTATTCGAAATGTTATTGGGGTGGGCACTGCAGCAGTAACGGTGGCGGAGTTGCTTGGTTTTTTGTAAGCAATGGCACATAATCATATAGTATTTTGAAAATGCATTTTGTTGTAATTACAAAATGCTTTTAAAAATCTTTTTTCTGTTTTCATGATGGTAGCAAAAGAGCAAGTGCCATACGAACGTAGGATCTCTTTTCGTGCTCTGCAGTGTTTGCATATAAAACTTGTGTAATTTTTCATTTTCATCCCACTCCACCCTACTATCGCACTACGGCTGGCCATGCAGTAGAGTATGCAGCTAAACAAAAAAAAAAAAATAATATGTTAGAACGTTATAATGTTGGCCATAAATGCCTAGTACACATATACCCCTATAGCGTGGCAGCCGACCAGAGTAAGAGAGATGGTGATAGGAAAAGTTGGCTGGTGGTCGCTTGGATAGTTGGAAAATAAATTCGTTCGTTCGTTGTGCCATTGTTTTTATAAATTGCCAACCAAAAAATATTACAAAAAAAAAAGAGCCAGAACTCCTATTCGTGCTGTATTATCCTTGCATGGTATGTATGAATGTGTGGCGCATGAGAAGCCATTTACTTTTACACTGCGAGTAATAGCAAAAACTAATAATTTTCTGCTTTTGTTTTAAAAGTTACTTTGTTAGTTATTAAAATAATTGCATTAGTTTAACATTAAACAACAACAATAACACTAATAAATCGTAATCAACTCATACTGTACAGTCACTCTACAGCACACGCGAATAAATGTATTTTAATGACAAAGCCGTCAAAACTTCAACCGTCTCACGCAGCAATCATTTCATTTCACTTTATTACAATATTTTCATTATTATTATAATTATTATTATCATTATTGTATTATAGGCTGGTACACATTTTTACACAGTTTGTCATTTGAGTGCCTGCAGCATAATTTACAAACATATGGTGATGAAAGCAAATGATAGCAATGCGTGCGTGCGTGCGTCATTGCTTTGTTCTGCCTGTTGTGGGTGTTTCCTCTTCAGTATTTGTCCATTAGAATAATGAATGTGTTGTAGTTGTTGTTATTGTTGTTGTTGTTTTTGATTAAACTAAATAATGTAACCAGAAATGTAATGAAATTTGTTTTATAAAATTTTCAACTCTTCACAAACTCCATAAACACAAAATCTCTTAAAAATTAAATGGCACTGATCAACTACAATTAATAAAAATATTCTTCCAAAAATTTTTAGTAAAATATTTTGCTAAAGTACTGTAATTTTAAACATATTTTTGGTATACGATGAGGTTGTTAATCGTATTTAAATGAATTAAAAACTTTGTCTATCCGTCCGTCTTACATTTAGCAATTGTTAACGTAATGTATGCTCAGAATAGAAGAATATTTTAAAATTCTATAGAAGAAGACATCTCAACCTAAATATAGAGAATAGAAAACCATGTAAAAACATTAAAATTTGAGCTCAATATTTTGAATTAACGCTTCGAGAATAAACGGACTTCAGAACTAGATTTTGATATTGATCAAGACAAACGCCTCCTTTTCAATGTTGCAAATGGAATGTTTAAGCAAGACATTTAGAAGGCTTCTTACCTTAGATGAGTCCCTCTTAAGCCGGAATATTTAATTTTGAAAAATTTTTAAAAAACGGTTTCTTTTCTTATATTTCGGGATATATTTCTGTTACTCTACACTAATCAGTACAGTAAGTAGTTGATTGTATAAATATTTATTATTGTGGAATTCATCTCATTTAACAAAGTGTGCATAAGCACACGACTGAAGGAATACAAAATGTAATGCACAATAAAGCTGGAAAGCAGAAGAGAAGAAAAATTGTTTTGTTTAAACTCTTTCTTTACGTATTTCCTTTGAGAAATTTTCCTTCATGTTTTATTATTATTATTCCAGCTAGTAAGAAATTCAAGAATTGTGCAACAACGCGCGCGTTCGCAAGCTATTTGTTAACTTCACTATAAGCTAATTTAGCTGAACATTCCACCCTTTTCTTTGTTCGTTTTTCCTTTTTCTTATTTGTTATTTATGCGGACTAATGTGCTTGGTTCGTATACTTGTTGTGATGTTTTCTGTGACTGATGTTTTGTGTTAATTGCTTTCGTGGCTAAGAAAATTAACGCGCACCCATACATGCGCACCCATGCACACATTTCTAATAAACCCTCAAAAGGAGGTTTTTCAAAGTCTTTTCACCATGAAAATGGCATAAAATGCTTGAGAATTTTTTTTTTTGATCTTTTTCAAACGATTTTCTTTTACAATCATCGCTTAATTGGAGATTATGTCAAGTGTAGATTAATTTTTGTTGTTTTTAATAAAATGGAATCAGTTGCCGTGAAGTTCTTTTTCGTGGTTATGTAAAGTGACTTTGAGAGAAGATTTATTATTGCATAATTCCATTATATATGATTTACAAAAGTGTTTTTATTAATGACTTCTAGGATTTTACCACATTGTACACTGAAGCAAGGCGAAAAGGAAAAACTCGGAATAATACATAATCACTTAATATTAGAGACAGAAAGTCTATTAAAATCAAAAGAAAAAATATTATATATAGTAAGGATTATTTAAAGATCGAAAAAGGCAGCGAAAGATTGAAAAGGATTGAAAAGGATCGAAAAGGATCGAAAATATTTAGCTTAAAAATTACGATTAAAACAATTTTGTTAATAAAAATTATTGAAAAAAGACCAAAAAAATCGAAAAAAGTAATTGATCGATATATTAAATCGATCAAATGAAATTTAATACAAGAAGTACATGTCTGTACGTCCACCTTATTGTCATTTGTGTTCTAGCATTCGCTCAAACAATTCAAATTTAATATGTTTTTTTATTCACAATTTTCATTTAATTAAATCAGCTGTTTATTGGTATATTATTGTTTATTTATTAACATAAGGATGCATATGTATTATATTAATTGTAAAAACATAAACAGAACCTTTAATTATCAGCTTCATGTTTTTTTTTGTATAATTGATGCCCACTTACCTTTTTAATAATGCGGTGACCAAGTTGCTCTTACGTTTTGTTGTTATTTTTATCAATTATTATTTTTAAATTGCATTGTGGTTTTTATTGTTGTTGTTGTTGTTTGTTTTTTATTATATCGTATATTAAATCTGCAAATATAAATAAAAAAAGATTTTTTTAGTGAAAAACACATCAATTAGGACGATTGGTAGAGAAATAAAATTTTTTAATGAAATCGTGAACTATTTAAATTATATGCATGCTAAAAATTAATAGCGCTTCAGTTGAAATGATAAAAACTATCTATTAAGTATAAAAATGGGCACAGACGTACCAAACTAGGCGTTATCGTAAGTCAACACGCCCCCAATTTGCAAAAAAAGTACCCTTTTCGCGTAGAATTCAATCGATGAAAATAATTTTTGAGATATAAACTAAAGAAGTGAAAATCAGGTGCAGACCACGCTTACTGTTTTTATATAGAGGTGGAGGGTACACAAGATGTGGCCTAAATCTAATTTAGTTTTCTTTTTATCAAACATTTTATTAACAATTATATAAACTTAAATTATTAAGTATGAAGTAAAATTTTTACTTATGTATAATTTTTTGCATAATTGCATAAAATTTCATCTTTAATAAACTCTAAACACTTAAGGTTTAGCGTAAGTTACCGTAAATTACCAGAAATTAACTGTTATGTCAATCTGCCTTTCAGTTCTCCTCTCTTATGCATTACTATCGCATTATTTCCTTTGCCCGTATGTGCGTGTATTTGGAGTATAATTAATCTTGTCCAAATTAGGGATAACATGGTGAATAGCAAAGCATAACTAAACATCATTATCTAACTCACCTTATCTCACTTCGAGTTTATGTGGTATTAGCGTAATAATGTTAACTATATAACGCTGGTTAAGCTTGTCAACGTTTGTGTATTTAGGGGCAAAGTCAACAGCTGTAAACTACCCACTCTGGCAGCAGTAGACAACAACATAAAGAATTTCGATTTTATTGTATTAAAATGTGACATAGAACGCGTTAGTGAGTGAGAGAGAGAGAGACAGATATAGAAAGATTTAGAGATAATATATATTCCTTAGAAAGCAGACTTTTAGGCTAACAACTTAAAAACTATTCTAAAACGCTATCAAGGCGCTTTTAATAAACTTTATAAAAATTCACTCAACTGTTGGCTGACCTGCTTGAAGCTTGAAAAACTTGATTATTGGTCATCACTAAATGATTTTGCATAAATTCAAAAGAATTTTTTCACCAATAGGAGATTTTTTTTATTGTTTAAAACTTCCGCGCGTTTCACTTTTCCATTCCAAAAGCCACAAACAATTAATCCTGTTGTTCAGAGCATTGGGACGTATACACAACAAAAACTCGTCGCGCTTTAACCTTTAATTTCATTTAAAAAAGAAATTTATTACTTTATCGGCTCGTAGGCAAATGAAATGGAAAATCAGGTTTAACACCTGATGCTTTCACGATGGCCAGAGTTGCAGCTTAACATTATTATTACTGTACTTAAATTTTTATTTTATTTTTCATTTATATTTATGTAAAGCATGGAATGCTGTGGATGTGCTAACTACATTATTAAGAATGGCTTTAAATTCCCTTGTTGGAAGACTCGCTGCTCAATGAGATACTTTCTATTAGTGTAAGTGCCCCAATCTTTTTGGAATTTTGCAAAATCGATTCCTACATCAAGCTCTCTATTTTATTATTTTAAATTCAAAACTCTCTTTATCTAAACCAATTATGTGTAATCAGTGTAATTAAATGGACGCTGCCATAATATTAGAAAATGAAAATATTTACAAAAAAAACATCTCTTATAAATTTATTAAAGCAGAATACATGTGTTTAAATTGTTGTTACATATCTTTATTCGAATTATTTTCCATCGTGTAATGTTTGGGCCAAATATTGCGGTTATTAGTCAACAATATGCTTGCAATTACATAAAACTGACGATAACAATCGCCAAATAATAACAATGTTACTATAATTAGTGTTGTGATACAAAAAAAAAAGCATTTACACGGCCGCTGGAAAATTTCATTTAATTTCAGTTTCAATAACTTAACAGCGCCACTGCCTTATAATAGAATTGCCTGATATTACGATAGAAAAAGTTTTCACATTCAGTCCACTGATAGTCTTGCTAAGTGATAGCCTGTTAGTTCAACAGTCTGATAATCTGGGAGTTCTATAGCTTGCTATTCTTATAGTCTGTCCAAACCATTAGTCTGTTTGTCTAATAAATATTTGTTTATCCGCTTAAGAGTGTTTCCGATGGTATAACCTGCTGGTCTAGTAGACTTATATTGTGGCAGTCTGATATTCTCATAATCTGTTAAGTCTAGTAGTCTGCTCATCTGATAACTGGTAGTTTGTACGCTTAAGAATCTGGTCGATCTGCCAGTGTAGTAATCTAGTAGTCTGATAACCTTTCAATCTGTTAAATCTGGTAGTTTGGTAGTTTGATGGTGTGATAGTCTTTTAATTTAATAATCACAGTCTGTTTATCTGTATGTCTAGTACTTTGTTCGACTGATAAGTCTGAAGTTCTAGTAGACTAGTAGTCAAATTATGTAGAAATCTACGTTGTCCCATAGTGCTCACTTGGTAGTCTTATAGACTAATTATCTCATCCTCATAATCTGTTAAGACTAGTTGTCTGGTCGTCTGATAACAGGTAGTTTGTTCGCTTAAGAATCTGGTCGATGGTGTAGTCTGCCAGTGTAGTAGACTGTAAATCTGATAATCTTACCCTCATATTCTACTAAGTCTAGTTGTCTGGTCTTTTGATGATCTGAGAGTCTGATAGACCAACTAATTGATAATCAAAGTCAGGTGAATCTAATTCTTTAGTAACCTGAAATTAGTATTTTGATGGTCTGTTAATCTGTTAGTTTGTTAGTCAAATAATCGCGTAGTACGGTAGTCTTCTAATCTGAGGGTCTGGTCATCCGTAGGTTGGTTTATTGATTTGGTAGTCTACCAGGCTTACACATTGTGTATTTGATCTGGTAGTCTTGGATTTAATGGTCTGGTCCAACAGCTTAGTCACTTCGTAGAGTTGCGCATAATAGTTAAATTTTATTAGTGTTTCTGTCCAATTAAGACCTGGTATAGGTTATTTCCTTTTCAACTTATTCAATAGAACCTTTTCATATTTTAAAACAAATTTAATGAAACCGTAACAAAACACCCTGTATGGAGCATACACCCATTATCATTTGAAAAGCCCGTTTTCATCACAAAATACTCCAAATTGTTATACAAGCATTTTGGTTGAATAATACAGTGAAGCTAGACGTGTATAATTACAAAATTTCATAATTACACAAAACCCAAACACACGCTTACACACACATATATTTGTATATATATATATATATATAAATAAACACAATTACCGCATACCATCACACCATCACGCCATGAAAATGACATTTACATATTTATTGCAATTTACCAGTATTATGTGTTATAGTACTAAGTTGATGATGGTTGTGATGATGAGCGATGATATAATCCACACGGTGATGATTGTTGTAATGCAATGAGAACAAACAAAACAAACAAAACAAAAAAAAACCTATATTGTAGTAATAACTTGAGGGCTTGTGTTGGGAAAATGAAATTAAGAAAAAAAGTATAAAACATTCAACAACATATTGTTGTAATAATTTCTATATGCAAAGCAAAGCAGACATGTTTTGAAATATTTTTATTTATACAGCACGCACCAGTTTCTAGATGACTTTTAATTATAACCATCCAGCTCACCCTGTGCTCTCCTTACACCCAGAGGTGTTTCAATTTCACTCAACGTTAACCAAAAAACTGGGCATTATCATTAGGTATGAAAGCCGTTTTTGTTGTTGTTGTTGTTACAATATTTGGTCTGAGCTGTCCCGTATTAGCATTGGGGTCTCATAAAATTTCATCCAAAGGCTCCCTCTCTGCTCCTATAGTGCGTACTGTAATTAAAGTTAATTACTACAATCCCCCCAAAAAAACTAAAAAAAAAAAAACAATGAAAAAACTTTTTGGCCCACAAAACTTGCTCATGCCACAAACAAAACAGGGATTGAAGAGGACAAAAAAAGAAAAGGGGGAAAGAGCAATTGCCAGACATGGTTATTGGAAGGCCAACTACCAACTAGTCACAATGACTAGCCAGGCTTATCACACTATTACTTTACATATTTTTTCCTACACTCGGCTCGACCTCAAAACCAGAGATTTATGTTTTTATACCCTACCTCATACTGTTGCATATATTTAGTTAAAGTACTTGTTTGAGCTGAAATATATATAAAACTGGATCAAGATTTTCTTATTATTACAAATTATTGAAGTACAACTTCAACGTATGAATGTTGCATGTAGTGATTATGTGATAAATTTCTGTTTTAATAAGGTTTAAAAACTTGATCTTTTTAAATACATGACATACATGCAGTGATGTCATGTTAGGCTCAGTAAAAAGTTCCTACAATATATTATATACACGTATATATAAATGTATGTGTGTGTGTGCATGAATGCACATTATTCAAAACTCTATCTTTCTCCATGACTATAAAGTAAAAGTTATAAATATTCTTATGCATAATATTTCTAAAGGGAGCACTAACGCACTGACTGACACTGCATGAAGTGATATTTTACATACCAGTGTTGGCAATTTAGCAATTTAAAGTTGTAGCCGGTCAAGTTGATAGATGTCTTGTGTTGCGTGCACTTGAAGTTTTGCAATTAAATGTTTTTAAATGCACATGACTTTTGCTTTTGCTTTTGCTTTTCATACTTATTACGGTTTCGTTATATATTTTTTTTTGCTATATTTTTTATATTTTATAAAGTTTAAGTTTGACTTGTTATAGTTAGCTGTTAATTTAATTGTTTAATTTGTTTATAATCATTTTTATCAAAGTTGTTTATTTAATGAATAACATTTAATGGAACTTTTTTAATTGACATCTATGGATTCTATGGAAACTTGAATGGTTTAAAGTTTTAATTTAACTTGTGCCAACTATATGACTAATTTTTTGTAACTAATTAAATATATTGTTGTTGTTGTTGTTACTGTTTATTAAACTTCAAGCCATCGGAAACAACAAAATACAAAAAAAAAACAGCTCCATATATATATAAGTAAAAGAAGTAAGAGAAGTAAATTTGGCTTAGGGAGAATCTTATATATATCCTACTTTCAAATATAACTTG
Source organism: Ornithomya chloropus (assembly GCA_963971445.1). Lineage (NCBI taxonomy): Eukaryota > Metazoa > Arthropoda > Insecta > Diptera > Hippoboscidae > Ornithomya > Ornithomya chloropus. Next base: position 5,861,092 of record OZ020532.1, read on the forward strand.
TGGGCGTGTCAAGTATCTATCTACGCCTTCGAATTGTTGATATACTTCATAAACTGCATCGAATGAAGTTTTTTTTTTGTAATGTTCAGCCCAAAACTAGATTTGGGAGGTATTTAAGATTTGGTCTTAGTTTTTTACTTATCCTTCATAATAAAACTCTTGGTTAAAAAAAAAATTTAAAAAAAAGCAAAATATTGTCATCATACTAATTATATATAACTTAAAACAAATTTATAATATTAAAAAACACTTTTTTTTAATCACATAATAAACTTAATACTCAATATATTAATTTTTTGTTTCATTATAATAAACATAAAAATTTACATTTAATTATCACATTTTTTTAAGCACTATTTACGCCATAACATAATTTTTGAAATAATTAAATTTTATATAAAATTGCATAGAGTTTAATTAATGTTTATGTAAATGTTTACAAATAGATGAATCTTTATGAGGCTGTTTATAATGGAGTTGAAAAGAACAGAAAATATTTTTTTTTTTATAATAATAATGATGTGAGTTAAACATTTCCGTTTCATGTAAATATTTAAATTAAATCCTATTTTAAAGTGTTAAATTAATTTGTTTATAATGCTGAAAAAAAAATATTGACCTGTTATTATATTTACTTCTTAGCCAGATCAGCATCAAAAACTGAGTCAATTTATTTATTTATTTGATATTTTAACCCAAAATTCAGTGTGAGTCAACAAAAGGTGATGGAGAGGATATATATACATAATCAATTAGCAAAAACTTGACACCAAACTTATTATAGTTGTACTTAAAATTAGGTCCAATACACTCTGTGGTGTCAGTCGGTGCGTTTATGTGTAAATGTATAAAACTGTTTAAAATTAATTTCATTATGAGATTATTTGAAAAACTTTTCCTTAATTGCTGCAACAACAATGTCTTTCTCTCTCTTCCAAGCTCCACAAACTGTGTAGGTTTTCTCATTTGTAATCCGTTCTTTTTTTTTCGTTATATTTCACCCAAAAATTCGTTACAATAAATAACTTGAACAAATTACTTCAGCAACTACGTGTTCAGTAGGGAATCATTGTCCTAGTTCTTGACTGGTTTTTATTTCCTTCTTTTTTTTTTCTGTACAATACATACCCTTGCGGTAGCATATACATATGTTTTACATGCAAATTAAATTTAAAAAAAAAAAAGAGAGAATTTTTAACTTACACCCATACACATGTATGTACATGCATCAATGTAATGAAAAGAAGAAAAATGTGAAATAAAGCAACAACAACAACAACAAATCTAGTAGAAATGAAAAGCACTGAAAGAATTATATTTAAGTTGTCAGAGCATAATTAGCATGACAAATGAAATTTGTTTCTATAGAATTACACTGACATACATACAACATAGAACAATAGAGAGAGACAGATATAGAAGAAACAAGTATACGAGTATTCACAGAAACATTACCCCAGTACAGCAGTAGGACGTACAGACAATAAGGCAAGCAGTAAAATATTGTTGGCTGGTTTACCACTGGAAATAAGTTTGCCAGTTCATTATATGACATTTATATATGTATATATAAAAGAACATACACATGTAGTACATGTTCTAACCTCATTATATTTCATAGCCTTAAACATTTGTGTGCACTTGTACGTGCATATAAGCAGACTTGCTTTGATTCTTCACAAAATGTCAATTCATCTATACTTACAGATATACATGAACAAATATTAAGTATATATGTCTGTGTACATACAACTATATACATATAGAAAAAAATTCATTTAAATTACTGTTAGTAGCTGAGCTTTGCCACCGGTCGGTCCTGCACTAGAGAGAGTTAAAACTTTTATGCTATCAAATAGTTTTCGGTTAATGTATGCGAGTTTTTAGTCACATTATGTTGCCTTATCAAAAATAAAAAATGAAATAAAACGACTTTCTCTCCTTTTCTATCTTGCTAGGTCTCTGTGAATTTTTTTTTTTTTTTGCTTGCTCTTGCTTGCTAATGAACATTATTCATTAAAAAAGTTTTTATTTTGTGAATTTTTGCTATTATGTGAACTTTTTCCTTTTTTTTTTGTGTGTGTGTGTCATTCCTCAAGGGTGCTCGTAGGTAAAAGTTGCTTGAAATATTTTTGAAATCCCATTTAGGAAATGACAACTTAAAACTGATGTGATATATACGACCATTGTTGTTGTTTTTGTACTATTATTATTATTATGTTTAATGGGGAGGTTCTATTAATATTCAATACAAAAATTATTAGAAAAAAACACAAAGTGAAAATGTTAATGTCGGTCAAGCTCGACAATTTCATACGCTGCTGCACAAATTATGGTACAATTAGTTTATTTGTGTCAGTTTGTCATATAAGTCTAGCGATTATTGCCACATAAGTCTGTTGGTAAAATATTATTATATACGAAGGGGTTCTAAAAATGGTACGATCGGGTCCAAATTCTGCACAGCTTATTATTAAGTTATTTAAAAATTTTTTACTAAATTTTGTCCAAAAATATTAAGAATGGCCCATTATCGCCTTATAGAGATTTCCTTTTTCAAAGGACCTTATATGGGGAAGAGTTTTAAAAATGATCTAATTCGATAAATTTTCATAATAAAGATCTTCCTTGGATTAAGACTTGGCTTTGAATCAAATTTCATCAAAATATTTCAAAAAATGCGACCCATAGTTAGCACGGAAATGTTCTTTGGAATACAGACGGACAGATGGACAAGACTAAATGGATTCAATAAGTTAATCTATATCAATCAGAATAATTGAATTATTAATTGCCTTTTAGTAAATCTGAAATATTCATATCTATATCTAAACATACACCATGGGTGTGGCAATCATCTTAATTTGAAAATTAGAAGTTTTTCACGAGAATTATTGGCTTAGTTATGAATGCTCTTAATATACATCTGAGTATAGAATTTCAACTTTCTAGCTCAATGTTAATGGTTGATGGGTAAATTTTCGTCGATTGTGGGCATGGCTTTGAACCAATTTGGTCTAATTTACATAAAAACTTGGATGGAAAACACTAAAAATATTTATACAAATATTGATCATTTGAATAGTAAAAGTAGACAGACACATGGGCAGATATATCTAGAATGATTTAAAGATTATATATACTTAAGAAAGGAGACATGAGATTCTTTCTAAATATTGCAAACGGAATAAAAAAAACTTGAACGACTCATCCCTCCATGTGTGTATTATTTAGGAAAAAATTACACCGACCCCATTATTTTTTAGCAGAAAGTTTTAAATTGTCTTAATTTGTGTAAATAATAATAATAAAACAAATACAACACAACAATAGCAATAGAATGAGTAAGATGGACGTACTGACAAATTTGCTTAAATCATGTGAGAGAAAGTTTTTAAACCATTTGGCATTGTTATCAATGTGCTGTAATGTAATCATAGTTAATTACTTTGACATTTTGCAAAAGTTACGTGGATGCAAATGGGATAATGTGAGTAAGATTGAATGGAAATTCAAGCGAAATGAGAATAAATTTCATGTTGTATGTCTCTCATAAAAAAAGTTGTTTAATTAGTTGTTAAACAATGTTTATTCTTTATGAATAGTTTATTTTTATTTTTATTTTTTGTTGCTATTGTTTTAATAAATTGTTGTAAACACAAAAATTTTGCAGCAAATTTTTTTTTTTATTTTTTGTCAATGATGATGATGATGCCACCATCAGGGCCAGAGACGTAAAACAATGCAACAAACACAAAAGCAACAAAATCAAGTACAACCAGAGAGGTATCAACTTAACGATACAACATCGTTTAGCAGCAGTTTCAAATCAAAGACAAGAACATCACAACATAGAATGAACAAAAACGTAGGAAAAGAGTGAAACGGAAAATAAAAAAAAATATATCAAAACTTTTTTTTTTAAACTTCATCGTCAGCGAACAGGCAGCTTTCTGCACATGTACATGATTACAGTTACACGTACATACACTTGTATGTATAGTTTTTAGTTTGGTTCTCGTGTACAAAACTTTTCGGAGAGAGATTGAAAAGTCGATCCCTACTCGTACCATCTCTCACCATACATTATATATGTTTGTGTAGGGGATATTGTTGTGTTAGTGTTGAATATGTTCAACATATGTTTATTATTGCTATCTCTTTCACACGTACTTGAAACATTTTATACCATTTTGTGTGAGTAGTTATTTAACTGGCGCCAAAAGTTTCACGTTAACGTTAAATTCGTCTTTTTTTGGTGTGTTTCCTTATTACTTACTTAAAATATTGTGCATAGATAGTGATCGGGTTGCAAGTACTTAGCTACTCTACAACTATAAGTGTAAAATCTGAAGATTGTATGAAATGTTCTTCTCTTACATTTTTTTTTTTTTGGTTCTTCATTTACATCCAAAAGTTTCTTTTCACAAGTTTACTTGGCTGTTAGTCATTATTGGTATTGACTATAGACATATGCTGCAGCAGCAGCAATAACATCAATATGCTTGTTCTTATATGGTTATCGAGTAAACCTTATCAAATGTTAACAAGAAATCGGTCTGAAGGAAATTGCTCATTTATGTATGTAGTCGAGTATTTTAATTAATATGGTGCGTGTATGCGTTTGTAAGCTTGTATGATTTGGTGTAAATTTGGTGCAAGTTTGCCGCTTACAAGTTTGTTCAAGTAAATTTATTTTGCGGAATTTTTGATAAATGTTTAACTTCATGGAGAGAAGTTTCTTCGTAATGAACGCAAAAGCCATGGAAACGAACGTTTATCTCCATGCGTAAGTATAATATGTTGCATGGTATATTATTTATGTAAAAATCTTTGTAACAACTAATCAGTATTTCCTCTTACAAGATTTCTTACATTAGAATTTCAACAGCAACAATTTATTGCAATTTTAATCCTTTTATTAGCGCGTCTTTATAATAGAACAAGGGACAATATCATAGCCTATCAATTTTTATTTAGAAATAAGAATAAATAACATCATCTGAGAGGTAGAATTACATACATTTTATAGTAGTTTTTTCCTAATTTGTGGGCGTGGCATTTAAATAATATATATCTCCCAAAAAGATTCAATCTGAATATCTAAGCTTTCAAAAAAGATACATTGATCAATATTGTAAGTTTGATTATACACAGCTTGAGCACACAGAGGGTTAATGTTCACAATATATTGTATGAATATGAATCATTTGTAGAAAAAAATGAAAACTTGCGTGTTGCTGCCCTTAAGTTATCAATAACACGACTATGCGTGCGCCATTATACACGCAATTATTTGGTTTTAATATATTTTCATACAACATCGTTAGAAGGAAATGCTTCAAGTGGTGAGTAGAAGTAATTTATAAAGAGTTTATACTTTTTTTTACAATATTTTTAGATAATTATACTGATAACTCTTTTTAAGTGATTAATATATTTATTTAAAAAAAAAAAAACGAATAAAAAATTATTATAATAAATTTCTTCTATCTCTGGCCTAAAGGATATTTAATAAAGATAGAAACGAAAAAAACTTTCCAAGTGGTTTCTTTAGAAACAAAAAATTGTTCTTTTCAGCAAAATTTATGAAATTTTGTCACGCGACAACTCCACCACTCACTTGTGCAGTCATATACTTCCAATGTGTCTCCCAACCAATTATTGTCATTATGGTTAAAGGGAAATTGTCTCTGCTGTTAACTTAACTTGAGACCTCATTTTTGGCAATCGTACAAGTCGTTTATTTTCCGTTTAGAGTACTAAACTCGACTTGCTTAACTAAGCAAATTTTATTATAAAACAACTCCATATACAACATATGCACAGCAGAAGAGGTGTTGAAGTTGAAGTCGAATAGTTAATAGTCTGTACACTATACCCTGTAAATGACAGTTGCATGACAGTACAGCACACGCATACATATCAAAAAGCAAACATCATCCTGTAAACTTCATTAAATGTCTAACTTCAAATATATACATTTTCATACATCGCATGTATGCATATATGCGTGTGTATGTATTTGTATCATTGTGCCATTCATTTACTCCTAATAGACATACTTTGCTTTCTCCCCGCACATGTGCTAAATTGTGTACAGGGAAAATAAGACAAAAAAAAAAAGAAAAAAGAATTTTTCGTAAATTATGCCGCTATTATGCCAGACAATGGTTACAATAACATGTTGCCAATTTGGTTGCCAACAAAAGTTACCCGTCTCTGTTTAAATATTAAAAAAAAACAAAAAACAAAAAACAAAAAACGATCAAGCTTACACACAACTAAACTACATCACACCCTCCCCTTAACGAATCAAAACTACAACAAGATGAATTCAAGTCTTATTTAGCTCAGGCCGAATTTTAAACACTTCCAAACAGTTGGACAGTAAAGGATGAATTATGCACAATAAAAAAAATAGTGGGTGTGGCAAAAATTTTGGTGACTCTGTTCTCAATTTTATCTTAATGAGAGAATTTTTTAAATTGAGGGCGTGTCTATTTTACAATCCATTCCATTTTCATTTAATCACAAAATTTTTTTTTAACATACAATAAATTTCATTAATTTTCCAGAACGCGAAAATTGTGGGCGTGGCTATCAACATTTTTTTTTATGATATGATAACCTAGCAACACAGATAAAGTAGCTGCATTAAATTTTAGCTTAAAATGTAAATTATTATGTCTATAAATAACAGACACAAAGGTACGGACGTATGGACGCATTACTAATATAATAATTTTTGGAGCTTTGTACTACGAACAGCTTAACATACTTGACAGTTTAGCTACTTATTATGACATGACACACATGCACACATATACATAAATATATATATTCATATTAAGAAGAAGAAAAAAATGAAAAACTGCTGAAATTCAACTTCAGCAAACGTAGCAAAACAGTTGCTGTTGCCTGCCAAAATAGTCAACTTGTTTTAGATATTAAACAAACACAACATACACACTCGTCCTTGCATAGATGACATACTTGTGTGTTAATATTCATATACGAGTACTATTATGATTGCTGCCCCCTCATTTCTTTTGTTACTTCGCAGTTATACAGTTCTGTCCTATATAGATATAACACATCAGCCAACGATGGCTTAACAACCCAATGAACCATGACAGAGCACTATAACAAACCTACTGCAATAATAATAATAATAACAATAACAACAAATACATATCTAGTATATGTGCATGTACATAAATATTATACGTTTCCTGGCAATTTTTACCATTTTTTTATATTTTATGACAACGAAAAACGAAAAACGAAAAACATAAAACTCTAAAACAACAGTTTAAGAATTATTAGTTTGTGCGGCCATTTAAATTGTTGCCATTGTAGCCTTTAAACTCACACTCACACTAGCACTTACATTCACATGCACTCATACATATTATATATGTTATATAAAATATGTAAATATGTATAAGCGACATGGTGCTTTTTGTGCAACTCTTATATAAATGGAATGCAAGCCGTCCTTGTATAGAAAATTAAATGTCAGCAACAGTACTCTATAACAGCAATAACAACAACAATAACAACAACAACCATTTTCTACAACTAATGTGCCAACAATCAAAATATATGTATATGCATTAAAGTTGGTTATATGCATGCATGTGTTTATGTGTATGTGTGCATGTGCTTTAAACCATATTCATTCATACCTGAATGAATTTATTATAAATGCTGGTTATAGATAAATATTTGCATATATAGTCATGGGGCATGAATACTTCCCCCATATGCACACACACACATAAACGCACACTTATTGTCGTCATGCCATCCGTGTATCATATACGGTCATTGTGGCTAAAGCTCTTGTGCGCTGGATCAATTCAACGTATATGAATAGTTTGCTTTGGCATGAAGATCCATGTATGAATCATAAAATTTTAACGATATTTATTGTGCTGGTAACGGCTAAAATTGATAAAAATAAAACACCTCTAAAAACAAAAACAAAAACAACAACAACAACAAAACAACATGAAATTTTATGTTCTCGTTCATTTGTGTGTTGTACACCACTTACTATGGTGCCGTGGAGGAGAAAATGTTTTTTTATTGAAAATCAATTGCGACCGAATAAGAATGAAATAGAAATTCAATCAAATATTTATGGGTTAATGGTTGTGTATGTGAAACGATTCGAAAAATATTTATTTTACAAAAGTTTTCAGTTTACAATGGAAACATGCATACACACAAACAGAAGATTTGTTTTTTTGTTTTTTGCAAATCAAAGCTTCTGCTACCATACTAATAAAACATTTCGAAGCTCCTCCACACATACATACCAAACCTCCATAGACAAGCAGATCAATATTGTAACAAAAGCAAAATATAGTGGAATTTCTTTTTAAGAATCGTCCATGCGTCCGTATGTTTTTGGCACTTTCTCTCAACTTCTTAAAAATTCCATTTGTTATACATTATTATTATCATTGGAGGCTCCAAAAAGTACATGAATTTTTGCTTAGCATAAAATACAAAATATTTTGAATAAATTAAACTAAATTTTGGTACAAACTAAAATTTTACATTTCTTAGGTTATTATTTAAAGTGGGTTAAATTGGTCAAATGCCACGCCCACAATTAAAAGACACCATTATATGAAATCAGACGTACACATAGTATACAATTAAACACAATTAAATAGTATAATCAGGTATTGCCACGCCCACTTTTTGTATACACAATAGATAGGGAGGGTCCTTAATTCAAATTTGATTTATTTTAACTTCTTGTCTCTTGTACCCTATACTCCACTCTTACTGGCTTTTAACCTCACAAAATAACGTCGTGTACGATTTCTTAGGTCACAGTTGAAAATCGTGTACAGTGTTGTTAAAGAGTATAGAAAATACATGCAAGAGAAGTACAACTTTATATGTATACATATATGTATGTATGGGTATAGTGTATGGCATGCTGACTTTGTTACTATTGCAGTTCCAGTCACTGGAGAAAATGGGTTGACACTTTCTTTTGATTTTTTTTCTTCTTCAAGTATTTTGCTTACTTGTGACCTCATTTCTTTAGTCAAGTTTCATTTTTTTTTTTATAGCTGTCGTGTGTTTTTTTCTCTCTGATTATATTAAAAATAATATAAATTGAATGTCATTTATAAAATAATTTTTTAATAAAGCAAATGTGAACACTTTTAAAATCTTTAACTTGCAAAAAAAAAAAAAGTTGTAAAAATTTTTGAAGAAAATTAATGTTAGAGTTTCAGGAAACTGACTATGACTAATATTAAAACTAGAAAAAACGGATGTAGTGGATATAAGGAAACTCTAGTCGGGAAGGTAATAAGAAGCTAAGAAACGGAAGCATAGTGTACAGAAAAGTCCTCAATTTTTCATGGATTATGTAAAAGCCCACTTTCATGCCAGGGCAGCTAAAAATATTAGAGCAGCGCATAAATTAAACCAAAAACCATATAAAACCATTTCTCCTTAACTAGTTCACACTAGTTGACTTAACTCTGGCAGAAAAACAGAATTTTATGATTTCATGAAAATGTTCACATTACGGCCCAACAGTACAAATATCTTTGTATGTCTATGCGTTGAGATAAATAATGCTGTTGGTGGTGTTTGGTCATCATTATAGATTTAAGTACTTTATTGCTTTTAATGCTACACACTCTGTCGCACATATGCACATACAATATACGCATGTAGTGGTGTTTCTTTGAATGTGTTGCCAAAAATTGTGGTTTTGTGTCTTGTGATAATTACAAATACTTGGTTAATTTATGCACTTGATTGGACTTTATACATGATTTGTGGTAAACAGTGTCACATAAGGTTATCATTGTTGGAAAACCAAAATGCCACGACTAACTTATATTGTATCTGTGTGGGTATTTATATGTATGGTTCGCTGCACTTCGCATCGTTTGCTGTAAGGTGTGTTCAACATTAATTACATAATTTTAATAAGTTTTTAATTATGTTTGAATAACATTATTAAGGGTTTTACACTTGATTAATAAATTATATGACAACAAATAAATAATATTAATTGTTGTTATTGTTATTGTTGAATCAATCAGCAATCATTTGTACAACTTTTTAACTTAAGTAGCAAAAATAAATATTTCAGGAGAAAATTACATTAAATTAAATTCAATTCAATTCAATTCAATTGAAAATAAAATGAATAAAATTTTTGTAAATTGTGGGCGTGTTTATTATGCGACCATGCCCCTTTTTGGCATATTGATTAGTGGACTTATTATAAATTTAAATTTTTGTGGCAGATATATAGATATATAGACTTTTGTCTATTGTGGGCGAGGCTTTTAACAGACTTTTCTCAATTTGAGTAAAGATCTGCTTACAGAAGTTATGGAAAATTTCAGCTTAATATCTCAAAATATACGCCAATGAGACAGACGAACGGACACGTGTAGATCGACTCAGGTATATGTACATACTTTGAAGAATCTTCAAGGCCTTATTCTTATTATTGCAAACATAATAACAATAATGCGTCTTTTTACGCTAAACTGAAACTTATAAAAATGTATAAAATTGTTAAAGAAAATATTGCGAAAACTTTCCTTCCACCTCTTCCCATATTTGCATTCCCCCTTTTTAGTTAGAAAGATTACATTTTCATATTTGGAAATCTATTTACCTTACAGTCACTACCCTTTATTTTCAATTTTTTTTTTTTTTTTGTATTTTTATTTTGTACAATACAATGTTGTTTCATATGAAATGAAATGTTATTGGTTTTTGTGACATAAGTATGACATTGTACGGATTTTGTTTTGTGGGAGTTTCATGTAACACATGAGTGACATTATTTTAATTGGCCATCTCTCCAAGGGTTTATGTAGAATTTTTCTGCATTTTTTTTTTTTTTTCATATTTTTTTTGTTGATAATTTTTTAGGACAATCATTTTTTTTACTATTATACAATATATTGTACACACACACAATTGAATGACAGAAAGTACAATAATGTGAAAGAAATTGGTAACGTATCGATTGTGATGCTGATTTGCTTGATATGAAATTAGTAATATTTAGATTACGTACAATTTTTTATATGATAGAGCGGTACAATGTATGTGTACAATCAAATGGGTGAAACCGGTTAAGTGTCACGGCCACAATAGATAAAAATCTCCCGATTAAGCACAAAAATTTATCTAGATATAGGCGGGTTCGTATAACAGACACACCCACACTTTACATAAACAAATAATTTGGCAAATAATCCAACTTATCAGTAGGAACGCTAAACATAAACTCTCTCATCATCAGATAGATAAATGCCATGCCCACTGAATTTAAAGGGTATGTGAAATTTTACCTAAACCAAGTTTAGCTTTGTATTTTTATACCCTCCACCTCAGTGATGAGGATATACTAAATTTGTGTTTTTACTCATTTTTTTTTTAGATAAAATGTATTTTTTCTTTTTTGAAATTTCTATTATATAAAAAACCTTTTTGACAATTCAATAAATTATTCATATTTATGAATGGGTATTAGTAGCCATATATGAATTATTTGAAACATAAAGTAATTTAATTTAATTATAAGTAGACATACCAGACAGCACCGGAAATTATTGTTAAGTAATATTTTATAATTCTATTAAAGCTATCAAATCACAGCACACATATGTGACTGGACGTACACATACAGTTTTTTTTAAAGCATATTTCGTAAAATATCTAAACATACGTATAAGCTAATTCAAGCATTACATGCGTTTGTGTGTGTGTGCAACAAATGCACATAAGATAGCAACAGCTGCTGCCTTAAATATTATCATAATACCGACAAAACAATATGTATAGTATGCAAATATTAAACACCATTATGATTGAAACAAATTTGTTGTTGTTGTTATTATTGTTATTGTTTTCCATTATGATTGTATGGCGATCTAAACAAAATCACATTGTGATAAGTTAATTATTAAAGAATTTCAAAATTCCAACAATTTTATTGATTTATTATAAGCCTGCCAAGATTTTCTGCTTCAATAATTCAAATTTAACCTGATACTAATCAACAATATAAAACACAAACAAACACCCTTATCAGCATAATTTCAATATAAATATAATTGAAATAGAGTTGGTGTGGAGTGTAGATGTAGGTGTGTGTGTGTGTCGGCATAAATTTATAATATTTACTAAAATCTGATGAGTATTAAATTACTGTGACATACAATGTACATTAATGTAGAATATGCATTGTAGTATACAATGAGAAAAATATGTTATATCCGCTGTAGAAATAGGGTAAAGGAGGAGAGTAAGGACGACAGCGAGACATGCATTTAAAACAATTCTAACTTAACAAAAATATTAATAATAATAAATATTTTATCTTGTACAATATGTGCCCTACACCGCCTTTCGGTTTATGTAAACGTTTGAACTTCCCAAAAACTCATTAACATCTCACCGATTATGGGCGTATCATTCAATTTGGAGGAGTTCTTAACATGTATACAAAACTTCAGCTTTATGTAAGCTGAATGTTATTTGTCTCATAGATAAAGTTTTGTGGGCGTGGCTTTTAATTTTTCACTTCCATGGAAAGAAACAAATTTCAAATCATTATTTAAAGTTTACCCCAAACAGATAAAACGACATACTGGCTAAGATAACTGTTATAATGTAGGGTATAAATTAAACACTTTTTAACTTTATCATTAATAATACATGCAGGTAGAAATTTGTTTCGTTACTATTTTGTTATGATTGAAAATTCCACACAGAATGTTTTCAATAACACGACATACCAGCACACACCCAAATATACATGACCCAATATATATTCATATAATATTTGCATTTATTTTACGCGCACATTCATGTACATACATATATATAAGCTGATTATTTCACTGTTTCAATTCAAATTCATACAAAGCTGATACTAAAAAATTCCATAACGAAAAATTGTAAAAACTAATGCTAACGATTTTCGTTCATGTTTCTCAATATTATTGTTATTATTATAGTATTAGTATTTGTTTAACTCTACAAAAACATGTTACGTTATATATGTTTGAATAGAAATTCTTTTGTATTTTTCAATTTCATTTTAAATCTTTAGCATGCATGACATGTTCGTCTAGACAAGAGTCAATTTAGTTTTTATTTTGTATATAATATATGCAGACATGATACCATACAATGCATGCATGTTTTAAGTACATTTTTGTTTATATAAATGAGTTGGATAATATATAAAAAAAATTGTTTTTTAATAAGTTTTGAAAATTATTGTAAAAAAAGTGACGAATAGCCTAAGATTTGGATAAATATATAACAAACTAAGGCTTTCTCTGACACTATCATAGAATAATCAATGCCACGCCCACTTATATAGAGTGGGAATGTAAAATGAGTGAGAATGTATACAAACTTAGCAGACCCACCCTGGAACAGTTTATTTTAAACATGTACCTCGAACCTGCTAAAAATATATTAAAATCAACCAAAAGACCTAAAAACTTATACTCTCATCTCTATAACTGTAATGCATTTACGATAAAAAATCATTTTAGATAAAAATATTATTAAAGTCAGAAAGTAAGTAAGAGAGAGACGGAGAGAGAGAGAGATTAAGCATTACGTTGAAGTGCGTAGCAAATACACTTAATATAAATTGCACTGAAATAAGAAGAAGAAATGGCTGCAGAAGAAGAATAAAAAGACAAGTTATTTATCCAAAGGATAGCATCTGCAATTAAATAGATGCAACCATCAAACATTGTAAGCCTTCCTCTCTTACTTTGAAGTCCCATCTTTTCTATATTTTGTATTAAAACATTTTGGGTTTTTAAAGTTTTCTAAATTAAATAAAAATTATCATTTATTAAACGTTACCAAGCGAGGCAGAGAGGAAGAGAAATTATAGAAAAATTTTGCAAAAGAAAAGTCTTCTCAAAATATTACACTTGACCACAATAATGCAGCGCTCTCCAGCCATTTACTTTCCACTCTATTCATGACTTTCACTTTGTTCATACACACGTACATACGCACATCGGTGGCAAGATGTTTCACTTCTTTCAAACCATTGTTTAATTTGTCTTTTTTTTTCGATTTTTTTTTTCGTTTTCGTTTAAATTCTACTTTTTTTCCGCAGCGCATTTGCTATAAATGTCAAATGGAGTTGAAAGCATGTGGTTTTGTTCTTTATTTCTTTTCTTTGTATTATATTTTTTTTCTTTTCACTACTTACGGAGGGAGGTGAAGAGAGAACAAATAGATATAAAGAGCAAAGTGTGGCAAACACAATAAATTTAATTATTTATTGAGCAAGTATGGGCAAGTTATAAAAGTCATGAAGTTTTTACTTTATTTACACACACACGTATATAACCCTCCAACACAGTGTTTTTGTATATATTTATATAAATAGAAAATGAAATTTCTTAATTCTTAATGTAACAAAAAAATTAATTTAAAAAAATGGATGGAAATAGTGCATTACCTTAGTAATAAACTATAACAAATTTGAACTCGATCGAACTATTTTTAAAAACTCTTACTAGATAACGCTTTTTTACGCACTAATTTTTTCAAGACAATGAGTCCAAGTTTCCTGATCTTATCCAAGTAATTGTAGCGTGCATTGTGAAACCAAGCAGTGTAGGTTATGAAACTGACTTTTTCACTACATTTTCATTTTTGTGATGATTTTTTATTTCATTTTTATTCTTTTCCTTTGAACTTCTTAATAGAACCTGACAAAGTTTATAATAATTCGCCTTAAAATGTCATCTCCGCAAAAACATATACCAGTCATCACCTTTCCTTTAATATATGCACTACATACACATAAGTTTTGTATGCTTTTCAGTGAGTTAACGAAAAAAAAAATCACTCATACGCACCATAACACTTGAAAATAAAATGTGAATAAGGATGAAACCAACAAATAAAGAAAGAAAGAAATCATTTTTATTATGGTTGAAAATGTTTTTTCTTTTTTTTTTTTTTTTTCTTAAACACAGAGTATAATCAAGCAATCCACGCACACTCCAACACACAAATGCGCCAAATATGAAAGATGTGTATAACCAGTCAGCCAAACATCCAACAAACAACAACAACAACAACAACAACAACAATAAAGAGGAAGAGTGGAGAAGTCTATTTATATGTTCATCATTGTTTATGTATGTAAATAAATGCACATCACCATAAATGAACATTTCATAGACTTGTACACTCACTTGCCTCTATAGAAAAAGTCTACGCTGTACGTTGTACTGTTTCGCTGATTTTTGTTGTTTTTCCCCGTCTACTTATTTGCATTTATTTGTATACCGGCTTGCTACACACATGTACATATGTGTAAAGCATAAGATGAACATTTTCATATATGTACGCTTTGTAATGTAAATTACGTAGAAAGAGAACGAAACCGTACATGAGCACCAGCACCAGCATCAGCATCAGCACCACTACTTTTAAAAGCCAGCATCTGAGCAGCCAGCAACTTTCAGGTATTTTGCATTATAATGCAAAGCATTGTGTGCACAATTTTTTGGTTCCGCTCTTATACAGACATTAACAAACAACCATATATACACACATGCATGCACATACGTATTGTACAATATATACGGTATACCTAACGTACCCATCAAAGATAAAGATAAAAAGCAAGGAGAGTAAGGCGTGTGTGTGTATGTTTGCTTATATAACGGTTAAAAAGGCTTAGTTTTATTCGTTGTCTACTGTTATAGTTGTTGCTTTTGTTGTTGTATTCTCTTATATATTCGATTCTTTTATTGTGCTGCATCACCAGCAGTTTAAAGCAGCGGGTATCTGAAAAGATCTCTTTCCCTCTCTCTAACTTTTTATATATACACGCACACATAACAATTAAAAATAACAACAACAACTACTACTACTAGTTTCTGTTGCATTCAAACCAAAAATACAATAAATGATGTTGGTGTTGGTGTTGGCGTTGGCGTTGCTTTCATCTTGTTTCTGCCTTTTCTGTCTTTTTCATTGCATGCTTTATCTGGCTTTTTCTTTATGTTCATGTTGTGGCAGTTACTTATGAAAAGAAGCCGCTTTTATTGCCTCGTAAAGTTGCTTGTGTTTTTTTTTTCGTTTTGTTTCTTTCTGAGATGGTTTCATTGAGAGAAGATTTCAATATGAATGAATTCTTGAATATTTTTTGTATGTATTGTGCATATAAAGAATTCTTAAAAATAATAATTTCTTCTTTTATTTCATGTACCATAAGTACAATGGGAGTTACGTCATATGTTAAAAAGAAAAGTTGCATAGAAGCCAGACTGAAAGTATTCGATTTTCTTAAGAAATATTTTATAAATGAAGCGTTTGATTGAAATTTTGAAAGTACGGATCAACTTAATACCTAAAGGGTAAACGAAAATGAATAAATTGTGATTGAATTTGTACAAAAATGAAAGATTTCATTTTGAAATGAAAAAAATTCTACTAAAATTGGAAATTTTGCTTTTGAAATATGATATAATCTAATTAAATAAACAAATTTTTATGAAAATGAAAAAATCACCTTTCAATTCCAATTGAATATGAAAAATTTTCAAATAGAATTGAAAAATCTTAATTAAATATGAAAAAAGCTCACTTGGAATTGAAAAATTTGCAAAAATTGCAATTTAAATAGAAATATTTTATTTTAAAATAGAAATTAAAAATGTATGAAAAATAAAAATTTGTCATTTCATATATAAATATAAATCTTTTAACTTTCTTTTCAGTCCCTGTTTTGCACAAAACCAAATGCTTGAACTGAACTGCTTTGTTAAATGTCATTCGTATTAAAATGCAAATATTTTGTCCATTCATCAAATTGATACAAAGAATCCAAAAAAGAAAAACAAAAAAAAAATCAAAGCTCATAATACAACACACGTTTCTATTCGCATGTATGTACATATATGCATATTTTTACGCATAAATTTTTTCCCTTTTTTTTTCGCACAATCTAGATGTGGAAAAATTCATGCATACAGATGTCAGCTGTTATACCTCTACAACACATGAATAGTTAATACCAAACGTTGTCAACAAGTATATGCGATAATAAATACATCACACATACACATATATATGTATCTACATAACCATTGTATATAACGCATAAAGTATAGAAATCTGTGTGTAAAACTGGTCAATGACAGACAAACTAGAGACTAGTTCGAAAAAGTGACAGTTATAGTGATTGTCATCTATATAAATCACTGACATTTCTCCACGTACGTATGTGTTAAAAAAAAAATGTTGTATTCTAGTCCTTTGTAGCCCAAATGTGTGTTGCTTTTGTTGTTGTTGTTGTTGTTATTCCCTTCAAACATGTAACAGCCAAAATGGCAGGATGGTGTACACACAATTTCACAAACATTGGTAAACCGTTGCATTGGACGTCTGCGTGTGTTTGTGTATAAATAAAAAAAAAATTGTGGTTTTATGGTGTGTCCTAAATAAACTGTCATTACAGTCACATATTGTATGTCAACGTATTAATCAATGTTTAGGTTGTTAAGTATATATGTTCATATACACACGCACACCTGCCATACATGCCACCTGTACCCAATTTACAAATACAGCGAATGGTTTATAAATAGATTCTAAATTTAAGTATATTCCTGATCAGCGTAATATAAAAATCTAAATCGATTTAGATATGTGTCTGTCCGTTTATTCTTGAAACATCTTAAATTTTCAGATATGGAACTGAAATGTTGTCCATATAAAATGAAGCCCTTAAGTTGCTCTTTAAATATGGTTACAAGTGCCACGTCTATAATCGATTGAATCTATCAGCCACACAAAATATTTATATATGATATTAAAATGTTATTCATAGAATTACCCCGTCCATTAAAATTCAAAAATGGACATGATCAGACTACAGAAAGGCCTATAATTTGCACAAAGGAAAAAACATTACTTAGTTCACCGTCCAGTTTACACATAATACATATACGTAATCAAATATACGCCCGGTCTAAAATAATTCAAGTTTAGGCAGAGATTTAGTTTTTCATGAATTAAGTTTTCATACTCTACCTCATCGATTACCCTATAGTGTTATATAAAATTTGCTAAACATAATAGTTTAATGATTTTTGTATAGTTTTAAACTTTAAATAAAGTGTATAAACATTTATCTACCCATACATATATATAAAATAACAAATTCATATCAAGTGAACCAAGTTTACTTCTTATAATAAATTTTTGTTATTTTATCATCACATGTATGATGACTTGTGTACCTTTTTTTTTTGCTTCATTTCTTCCATCACACACATATATTTGTTATTTAGTTGAGTTAGATAGAGAAGTAGGAAAAAAAAGAAAAGAAACTTGAACTTTTGAAACATAAATTAACCCCAATTCACTTGTCAACGTAATTGCATGTGTTGTTGTTGTTGTTATTGTTGTTGTTGTCTTTTTATATACTCTTTTGATTAGTAATAGAGTTGTATGAATAAATTATGTAAATTCTTCTTCTTCTTCTATTTCATTTTTCATATATCGTATATATATGGTTGCACACAAGTTTAACCAACAAAAAAGTTGAATTTTTAATTAAAAAACAATTTCTATAAAAATAATATTTGTACCCAGTGTGTAGACATAACGCTGTACAATGTAGTTTTGGTAGCAGTAGTAAATGGAAAACAATAACAATTTAAAATGTTAGAAAATTATTCCCTCCCATAGGAAGATAGACAGACAGACGGACAAGCTCATACAATGATATGTGACTTAAAAATATTTAACTCATTTGCTTAGTTTAATCTATTACAAACTGATATAGAGTATAACAAGTATATAGAAATAATATATTTGGCTTAGGCCGAATTTTGTATACCCTCCACATTTATATGTAAACTGTAAACGGGGCAAATATTTTAACGACCTCTAAGATAATGGGTGGTTGTCAAATGTCCCTTAATTGGTGATATGCTGCCTTAAATAAAATTTTATGAAAATTGTGGGCATGTCTTATATCAAACCCCGCTCAATTATATCAAATCTATGGATACGCTAAAAAAAGTTCATTAATTTTGTATGTTTGCAAAATTTTTAGTGATTTTAGGGCGTGGCTGTTAACTTATTAAGTAGATAAGTGGATTTAAAAAAAAATTCTAAAATTTAAACTAGAAAGTTGAAATTTCCATCAGTAAGTGAAAATTGGTTAAATGCCACGCCCCCAAATTTACACAATTCTACTTTTCAATTACAAAAAGTTATCTATAAAGTTGGAATTTTATGAAATTATAAAAATTAGACTATCCTTCAATTTCCAAAAATAGGGCGTGGTCGTATCGAACATGCCTACAATTTTCCAAAATTCTATATTTCATGAACAATCCTACTTGTAAGTTGATGAACGGCAAACACTTCCACAAAGCGTAATTAAGTACCTATCACGCCCACAATTTGTATATAAAGAAGAGGAAATTATTTAAAATGTGATCGAAGACAAATACGGTTTTTCTTTTTTCTTAGATTTAATTGATATAAACACCCAATCAAATGATATACAATGACAGCTAAGAGGTAGCACTGCGACACTTTAGTACAACAGCAGCAACAGCAGTCCACCATTTCACAACAGTCATCATTTTTCATCTTCCTGCACTGCTGCTGTTTAATATTTTAAACAAATATTTTTCCTTTTACTGTTTTTTATTCTTTTGCCTCGTTGTCGTGACCACTTTCAATTTACTAGTAGCCAGTGTAGCATCATAAGCACACATACATACATATATACGCTGCATGCAATCCATTCTCATATACTTAGGTGCAAGCGTGATGGGGTCCGTTTGGTTGGTTGTATGTGTGTGCGTTGCTTGGTTGGTTTCTTTAGTTTTTAAGCAACACATACTGACGGTCATTAATGTTTTCCTCACTCGCTGAGAAATGTTGCTGTGTTACCCACCATTTTATGACCAAAACAGCTCTCGGTAGTAAATGACTTTTTACATCTCTTTTCGTTCTATTCCCTCTTACCTCTCTCTCTCTCTCTCACTCTCTTTTTCTGTTTGTGTGCATGGTTGTATGGTATTATTATAAATTTTAATGTTGTTTTTGTTGTTGTTTTCTTGTTCTTTGTTGTCATGTATTTTCTTTTTTTTCCCCTTATATTTTAAATTGAATTTCGTGAGTGGAATTTATAAATTTTTCACATTTCAGGTATTTTGTTCCAAACATTGTAAATGTTTAGCATTTATTAGCACTTTACTAAATACTTTCTGTACATAGTGTTCTGTCTCCCTCTTACCTTTCTTTTATCGCTCTCTTACACTCTCCCTTCACATGGTATATTTTTGTTAAAATATAAACTTCATGTAGGGACTTTTATTATATATTTTTGTTTGCTGCAGCGCCATTATTAATTTAATTAAAAAATTGTTTAAATTATAAAAATTTCAATAATTGTAAGTTAAGGAATAATGCACAGTTAGATAAAATAAGTAAAAAAAAGTTGTACTTGGTCTGGATGAAATGTGGGATACTCTTCAAAAATTTTACATTAAATGTGGGCGTGGCAGCTATTAATTTGTATTTTCTTTTTAACAGGTCGGTGTGTTACTTATTCTACACTAAACTACACTTTTTTTTGCTAATTTAGGGGCGTGGCTGTTATACATTTTCATTTCATAGCTGATTATATCAAATTCTTAACTAACTGAGGTTATGAATTATTTTTATCAAATGTGAAAATGGTGGGCGTGTCTATTGTCTATTTTAATTTCATAGTTGGATAGAATACACACATACTCATAAAATAAATTTGTACCTCTATTTTCGTCACAGATACTCCCGCTAACCGAGCATCAACGATTTGCTTTCTTTCGAACTCTGAGAGATCACACATTTCACCGTTCGCTTGTTTTAATCGTCGCGGAATATAGCGTATAATACAGTGAAATATAACCTACGAGACTTGGCACGCAAGCGGTGCAATATATAAACCGTTCAGTGCACACATTGATTAACTCCACTTTTTGAAAAATCTTAAATTTAGGTATCGAAGCACTTGGTATAGTCATAACTTTATTATTTCATCGCATTTCTTAACAGTTTTTATGGAGTTAATCGATGTATATACTGAAAGACTCATATATGAGTCCTATTATTTACACAAAAGTAGTGTTGTCAACATACAAGAAGAGGTCATCTATTGCATGGTGTTCATATTATTTTGTCCCCTTTATATGAACATAAATTATTGAATTTTATATTATTTGTAAAAATTAAAGTCTTACAATGATTATGAGTAAGATTAGTATGCAAATTACTATTTAACAATTATCATAAACAAGGTCATAGAATATATATGTATGGGATACATATCAATTGAATAAATCAGTTGATACCATTCTGACCCATTTTGGCACGACTGAACAACTATTTTATCCTATACCAGATTGTACTATACGTTGCATTAGTTGACAACTAAATATATGCATTATTGTTGTTATCTTCCATGTAAAATAGATTTATTATCAACAAAAAAAAACTAAAACTAATCCTTTCATATAAACTGTTAAACATTCACAGCAATGAAGAGAATGTGCACCGTTTTGTAATATTGTTTATAAAGCTGAATATATGATAATAATAAAAACAACAACAACAACACTAACAACAAAATATAGATATTGTATAAATGATAATTTAAGTTGTGTTACAGTATTTGTCATTTAGTATTTTATGTTTATGTGTTTATGGGTAGATGTTGAGAACAATTATGGCTTCATTTCTGTATAAGTAGTGAAGGCAAAGCAAATATGAATGCACGCATCTCTGCATTTAATATCCAAGTATTGTTATGACATTTCAAACAACTATTTCATAAAGAGTTAGTTTTATTGTTGTTTTTGTATCTTCCATTTATATACGAAGAACGGTTTACTAAGTTTGTTGTACCGCTTGCAATACCGGCAAAAATGTGTCACAGACCTTTCAAAGTATATATATTCCTAATCAACAAAAAAATCTAACAAAAATCGGTTTAAACTGTTTGCCTGTCCGCGACTTTGTATCCCCGATGTAAATTTTGATTTATTAAGCTGAAAATTTGTATAAATATTTTTATTTTCTGCAAGCCCAGCACACTATTTCATTGAAAATTTGTTGAGAGCCCCGCCCACATCTAACAAAAAACATTAAAATTAAGCTACAAATTTTAAATGCGCTCCACATATAATATTAAGGATGAGTGTTTTCCATTTTGTACCAAAAATGGACGAGACACGCCCATAATTTATATTTAAAAACAAAAATTATATATTCTTACAGACGTAGTCAAGTTCCTAGTACGCCTTTTAATGCATGCATTTGTATAAATTTGTACGATTTTTACATAAATTGATAAAAATTATACTTTTCAACTTTCCTTTGTTACTAAGCTTATATACAATAATTACACATTTATTTATACCGCGTTTTTGTCATAATTTTTCTAGTAATAATTAAAAGGAAAAGAGTGCATCTGGGTTGTTTTAACATTTCGATAAAGTTACTTAAAATGTTGGGTATAAAAATTTCTATCAAACTGTTTTTAGATCTTCTCACCCCTCCAAACATATCAATGCATATACAACAGCAACAACAACTCTAACTAAAAATGGAAAAATTGTATTAAAATTATCGTCACTTTGACAGTGAATGCAGTCAGCAGCATCAGCAGCCGCCGGGGGAGTTTACATTATTGCAACAATACCGACTAACTGCATCATCTGAGTAACAATAATTGAGTTTTGTAAACATCACTCATTTTTATGGTATTTACACCATCCTTCTCTTTCTCACCCACTCTCTTTTAAACTGTTTCTGTCACTCTCTCTCTCTCTCTCTACTTCACTAGCACTTTACATGTGTATGCGAGCATTTTGATAAAGTGTTTCTGTTCACTCTCACTATCTATTTTACTCACCCTATGCACTTAACTTGTAATATAATAATGCCACCTAAATGGACTTTTTGTGATGATGCCGTTCTCCCACACTCTTGCTTCATTTTCTTTTTGATAAAGTATACTATTGACTACAAAATTGACTTTTTGTGACATTCTCACACACATGCACACAAACACATACAATTGAAAATGAAATTTGACTTTAATATTTTTTCCATTTATTTTGCGCGTTTTGAATGGAACAATATTCTCTTCTTTTTTTTCTCATATAAAATACATTTTGCGGGTAAAGTGTATGTTCTCGTTTTTATTTTAGTATATTTTTTTATTTCGAATAAATATAAAAAAAATATTTACATGTAAAATATAAATTGTTGCTGCTGTTTGTAATAACTTGCTGTATGTGCTGGCAGCACTTTTCCAACAACCCACTCACACACAACTACTGTAAAGACTACTTGAAGCTAAAATGCGTTCTTACTTGCCTTCATGCAAACAATTTACCTAAAATATTATAATAATAGCAACAACATCAACAACTACCACATGTAGAATGAACAACTTAACGTTAGCATATGATGAACATAAATTTTTTTTTTTTTGTTTTTTTGTTTTTAAACGTTAGTGAAGAGGTCTGGTAAGGTTTGTGTAGAAGTACTTGTTTTATAGTTGTTGCTGTGTGTGTGTATAAGATGTAGAGTGGTGTACTTGTAAAAACAAAAACACAAAATGTACATTCTTCAGTCACATGCACAAAATGATATTGTTGTTGTTGTTGTTGTTATTATTATTATTTTTACTGCACTTATACAGAATGTTATTAATATTGTTGCTGTTGTTGTTGGATACAAAATAAGGTCATGTTAAATTTGTCATTACCTGTATAAGTTATAGTGAAGTGATGTTTTTCATGACAATGTTCATGAGAGAACATTTTTCGGTTTGTTTTGTTTTTGAGTTTCCTTAACAACGCTCTGAACAGCCTTGTTGTAAAAACGTTTAGCTTGTACATTAAAAGTTAAAAATGTTTTGTTTTTTATGTGACACATTACGTTAAGCTGAAATAATTATCATATAATATTCAATTCAATGTACACGGAAATAGAATATGTCCAGCCGTCCGTCTTACAGCAGCTTTAACTTTAACTTGAAGTGCAATATATATTATATAGAAAAACCTTGAAAATATTTTGTTTTTACATGCGAGAAAAATGAAATTTTAGTATTTGAAAATGAAAAAGAAAAAAAATGCAATTCATATTGAAAATATTTCAATTGAAATTGAAATTAAAGAAAACTCAAGTTTAAATTAAACTACATCGAATGAGTTATTATTTCAATTTAAAATGGAACTTTTTCATTTCTAATTGAACATTTTTCAATTTGAATTGTTTTATTAAGAGTTTTACATGTTTAATTAAGATTATTATATTGAGATTTTTTCATTTCAATTTCAAAATTTTATAGTATAAAGTTTTTCTTATTTTTCTTGTTTCTGCTTTTATTGTTTTATTGTTACCCTTCACATAAGAGAAGCGTATACTTGGTTTGTTTTTCCGTTTGCTATACCCAAGTACAAAATATATATATTCTTGATAAGCTTCGAAGACTGAATCGATCTAGGTGTGTGTGTCGGTGTGTCCGTATTTATTTATATGTTACTTCCTATATGCAGATATTTAAAAATTAAGAGCCATGCCCACAATCAACAAAATTGATTCATCTACAATAAAAATGCAGCCATAAAGTTGGAATTTGGTGCACATATATTTGTAATTACCTCATTCATCGATTTGCAAAAATGGGCATGGTCGGATAACAGAAACACCCACAAATAACAAATTATTATACTCAGCGTTAAAATCGACTTGCAAACTGATACGTAATACAGACTCTATTAGACAGAGGAATCATGTACCTACCCCGCCCACCATTTGTAAGTAGTAAGGTATTTAAGATTTGGTTTAAGCCACATTTAGCTTTCTTCCTTGTTTAATAAGATTATTTTAAGTATTCATAAAAAGCACAAATACGCACGTACATACAAAGCTAACTTATGCACTTTAAGGAAATTCTTTGATCTTAACCAAAAAAGAAAAAAACCAACTCTGCTACTATGCTATTTATGTGTAAGCCTTTAGGGTTGCAGAGAAGTAACATCCATATAAATAAACCTGAATAAATATGCTTATAAGCATGTAAACATGTAAGTGTGTGTGTGTATATATGAATAATAAAGATTCTTAAAATCTTAAGCATTTCCTTGCGGTCGTATTTTCATACATATATGGCACATATACTCGTACGTATGGAATGGTTTAAAGCGAAATTGGCAAAAGCAGCAGCCATAAACTTGTTAAAATCCTCAGCAGCCACAGCAGCTTTGCTGTTAACCCATGACAAAATATTTTGGTGTAAATGGAAAGCCAACTAACAACAACAACAACAATAACAATTTGAATGATGTGTAGGGAAGAAAGCTGATATGTAAAACAAATAGAATCCACAGCATATTAAAAGGAATACGTACATGCTCAGCTTCGCTTCATACACATAACATGGTATATGTATAAATACTTACCAACAAAAACTAATCTTATCAAAATGTAGGCAAGTAAGTACGTATGTAAATAAGGCAACCCGACCCCTAGAAAGTGTACCCAAGTATTGTATTAAGAAAGAAGGCACGCAACAGCGAAAGTGGCAGCTTTTCTACGCAGCCAACAAACACTCCAACATTAAACACAAAATGCCACGCAATTTATACAAGTTATAAAATGTACACACAAACCCACACAGACACACATCTACGTATATAAGGTTATATGTGTACGAAATGTAATCGTTTAACTAGCTAACGCTCTGATACTGCTGCTGCTACTATGGTTACACAAAACTTTAGCTGACGGACTTATGTATGCTGGCAGCTTCATTTTATAAAATTTATATATACACACGTACCCACATACACTCTCTATAATATTCACTTTATATGATGATTTTTTAAAAAAATATTTTAAATTTTTTCTTCCTTTTTATGCTTGTTTCCATACTTTAGTTTAAAATACATATTTAAGTAAAAATTTTCATGAAATTTTTGAAGAGGTTCATTACACACACACATACGAATTGAAAGAATATTTCATTGAATATGAAAGAAAAATATATCGACAGTTTTGTTTAACATTAAAATGTAAATTATTTTTTTGTTATTACTATTTTTTAAATGTTGTTTTTGTTGTTTTCACATGTAACTTTTTACCCTATGTTGTCGTTTTTTGTTTTTCTTATTGTTTTTTTGTTTTTGTTATTGTTGTAGCTGTTATTGTACACTATTTACGTTTACAGAAGCACATTATAAATATGTAATCAACCTTGCCTTCCTTTGTCATTGTTATAAAACTTTTATTATTATTGCTATAAATATACCATTGGATACACGCCTGTATATAAATATCAATGCAATATTTAATAAGTGATGATTTAGCCATTTCGTTAACATGCAACCACAATAATATGTGTATCATTGTATGTACCGCGTGTGTATATAGGATATAATGCTGTGATTATAAAATATGTGTGTTAAGGTTATTCAGTTATATTGTATTTGTATAAAACCAAACGAAACGAGGTTATATCAGTCTCTTTCAATAGCATATATACATTAATATTGGATTTATATTAATCGTTAAGGATTTATTTACAAGGCCAGTATGAAGAGCAGAAGACGAGAGCTGAAGATTGCACGCGATAAACATTTTTTGTAAAAACTGACTTAAAGTGTTTTATAAATGTAAAAAAAATAAGTACTGTTTTTTACTTTATATAGATGATATATAGTATATGATGGCACATGATATTTTTTCATTTCAACTTGAAAATTAAAAAAAATAACTTTTCCTTTATATAGAGGACATCATGGCACAATTACTTATTTTTTCGAATATAATTTAACAATTTTCAAAAATAAGTGCTTTTGTTTACTCCATATAGTTAAGATTAGCATATGGTGGCACAGTTGCTAAAGGGTATTTTTTTATTATAGCTTAATGATTAAAAAAAAAAACTTTCGCTTTATATATATTTCAATAGCTTATGGTGGCACACTTACTAAATGTGTTTTTTTTTAATTCAACTTAATTTAAAAAATTACTTTCTTTTTATATAAAGAAGAATAGTATATGATGGCACAATTGCTATATCGTATTTTTTTATAAAAATATAGTTTAGTAATTTTAAAAAATAACCACTACGGTTTTTTGATTTATATAGGTGAGAGAAGTGTATGATGGCACAATTGCTAAATGGTTTTTTTTTTATTATTTATTAAAATGAATTTATTTTATAAATTTTTTTATTGTCTATATATATACATGTGAACATTTTATTGCTTTAATGAACCGTATAATTGCCAATTGAAACTGAAAATATGTTCATTAATGATTTGTTTGTTTGTTTATTTGTTTGTTTGTGTAGGGGTGGAATTTTTATTATTATTTGATTGCATGTTTAATAAAAATCACGATAATAATAATGCAATCATATTAATTCAATATAATTAAAGTTATTTTTATACAAACAAAGTGTTTTTTATGTAAATTTAATAAAAAACTCTGCTACAATGACATACAATGTCTTTAGTTGGTAATAATCACAATCGAAAGGGAACTCTTGTGGGTATCTCGATTCATTAAGCAGCCAGTGCTATCTTAACTAATCAATCTCAAACTTAACTCAAATGATTTTCACTCATTTATTATTACGAGCATAAAAATTCTGGTTTTAGTAGGGAATAACTTTTGTCTGTACGTCCTTTAATCTTATCACTTATTTAATTACAGATATTTCTATATTTGTTTGTAGTTGTTGTTGTTGTTGTAAATGTTAAATCATACAATAAACATTTTAATGAAAGCTTATGTGCATTTAACTTTATTTACATTTATATAAAAAAAACTTTATAAATATAATTAAATAGCGATAAACAATTCAATTCAATAAAACATTGTGATGTTCTCTCTTCCAAAAATCAAACCCTTGGTTTTTAAATAATTAAATTATTAAATTATTTCCTAAAATATAGGCGTGGCAAGTATCCTAGTACGCAACAAATACACACAAATACTTGAAAAATGACGACCATGAGAATTCCTGTAATAGACGGATGAACAATTAATTTTCAATTTAGTTGTTAGTGCTAATCAAGGATGTAGGGTTCCTGAATAACAATATATATGTATATTCCCTATTACACATACACACACATATGTACATATATACTCGTTTAATAACTTATAAGCAGTAAAATGTGGCAGAGATGACAGCAGAAATAGAGTTGGTGAGAAAGAGGGCAACTTTTCTCTATATTTAACTAAAAAGATTAGAAACGCAAGCACACAAATGCACGTACAGTAGTGTAATTGTGAATATATGACATAACGTGATGTGATATGTGCACACATACATATGTAGAAACCATATGCCGAGTAATTGCTTTCACACGACCACAAAAACTCCATTAAAAAGCATTTAAACAATATTACAAACACTTAAAATGCTTGAACATGTCAAAGCTAAACAAAATAAACACAAACGCATACACATGCACACACACGCCATAATATCTAAAGCAAATGGCAGTTAAACTAAACAAAAGCAACAGAAACAGCAGCAGCTGCACTATTAAAGAATCTATAGAGTCCTCTCTCTCCCGCTCTCGCTCTCTCTCTCTCTCGCTCTGATGCTTTTTCTGTCATCTATAAATGTTTTCTAATACTGTAATGTAAATGTAAGCATGTGTAAACGTTTATATTAGCATTTGTATTTACACACATCCACACACGATACGATTACACATGAGTGTGACACTTTATTTTGGCATTTACTTACACTACTCGCATACATGTTGAATTGTTTCAAGTGAGTGTGTTTTAAGTGTTTAGTGTTTTGTGTTTGCCTTAACTACTTACTCCATCTCTCTCTCTCTCACTTTTTCTCCTTCTTTATATAATGATTTTGGCAAAAGACAAGAAAACAAATCTTTTGTGTTCCAATAATACAAAAAATGAAGAAAACCAAATAAAATTTACATAACATCAACGCAAGAGCAGTATGCGAAAACAGAGCAAACAAACAAAAACCTACAAGTGCCTATAAAGGATTATTTGTTTGTAAAAGCATATAAATACAGGAAGTTGTTATTTATATTTCCCCATGAATACATCAAAGAGTTGATGAAAGTGTGAAAAAAATATTAACCACAAACAAATACAGAAATTGTCAGGAAGGAGATAATAATTTTGTTAAGGAAATACCAAACAAAGAAATGGAGGACGAGGAGGAGGTAAGAAGGAAGTGAAAATATAGGAAACGTGAAACATTCAACAATACCTTGAGGTCATTGATATAATAACAAATACTCATAAGTATTCATATTTGTTCCTAAAATGATGGGCGTGGCATGTGTTTACATATTTCTTTTAACGGCTATTGACATATGTGCAACATTTTTTGCTTTACAAGTCAAGGTCTATACCAAAGAAAATTTTCTGTAAAATGTGGGCGTGTCACTTAATTATATGTATAATGAAAATTCTTATTGTGAGGGTGTAATTTTGTGAAGGTAAGATATATTTGAAAATAAAAGGCGTGGCATATATACAAATTAACGCCTTCTTTTAAGATTTAATCAAAATGTGTAAGAAAAGAATTTAACTTCATAACCGAGAATATTACAAATTGTGGGCGTGGCATTTATACAACTTAACGCCTTCTTTTTAGATATAATCAATGTATGTAAAATAATAATTGAAAGCTTATTCTCAAAGACGTGAAAATTACAAATTGTGGGCGTGACTCTTAAGTGTTACAAATAAATTATTCACCTTTAATATGCTTTTGTCCGTATACACGTGGTAGGGTTATATGCCATCTCTTTCTAACACTTATACAAATCAACTCTCTTTTTTTGAGTAAAAGAAGAACACAAACTGGGAAGCTGGACATAAGAGGAAATCACAACACAGTGATAAACAATAAATAACAGTAAAATGATTTAGATTGTATGGTGAGTCGTCAGTTTTGTATGTAACTGTAAATTACAGTTACTCCTTTGGTAATAACCGCAAAAAAGATGAAAACAACAACAATAACAACAATACATTCATCAAACATAAAACAGAATGCATGTTAAAAAAGAAAACCAACAAAAAATAAACCTGTAAACCTACATAAATGAAATGAAATTCTATAAGTATAGGTGGCATGTATATATGTGTGTATGTGTGTGTGTGTAAATCAGCGGAATTGACTTTAAAATCCTCAACTCTGAGTGACAAACTAAATGACTGAGCAACTTATATATGAGCAATGGTTTTTTAGCCATTCAAAGTGCAACGGATTTTTTGTCTATTCGTTTGTTTGTTTATTCGTTTCATACTCTGCTGACCCTTTCATACTCAAAAATTTTGCCACAAGTGGTTTATAAGGATTTTTTGGTTTTTTTAGATTATTCTCATTGTTGTCGTAGTTGTTTAGATTTTAAAATGAATATTGATACAAATCTCTTCGGTGGCTGGAGGGTACTACATGGCGTATGAGTGCTATAACAGTTGTAATGAAGGTGGAGACATATTGACACTGATTCTATGCAGAGTACTTGAAAACAACTACCACTTAACAGCTGTAAGGGGGTGAACAAATCATTGTCTAGTTATGTGTATATTGAATTATTGGACTGACGGCCACCAGAACTAAGAATAAAAGAAAAAAGGAATTTAAAACAATGGCATCATAATGAACGGAATGTAAAAATGTTTTCCCGTTTTTTCCATTCTGCACTTTGTTTAAGAAAAAAACAGAAACTCCAAAAGACAACAAAAATAAAGTAGAAATTAACCCACACCACAGTAGGCACTCAGTCGATGAATGATGAAAGAATGGTCAACGTATACAAAGCAAGCAACACTACTTATACAGTGAATAATACGCGCTTCCTCTTGTTTACTTATGTGTTTGCATTCTGTTGTTCTTCTTCTGCTGCTCTTCTTCTTGCATTTCTTCAATTGTCTCCATTGAAAATTAATACAATTTGTGTTCATTACACTCGCCATAGAAATATTATTAAGTTGATGGGTTTTTTCATTCCTTAGCTTTTAACTCTTGGTCTGAACTTTTCTATTTGTACTCCTTCTTGCTTCTTGTTCTTCGACAATACAATTTACGAGAAAGCATTACTTTCATTGACACTATACTTAACACATAACAAACAGCAAGAAGGGAAAGTTTTCATTGCGTAATAATGAGGAGAAGGGCGGACAACACACAACTCATTTAAAGAAAACTGAGAAGAATGATGTTTAAGTTACTTTTTTAAAAGATTAATGATGATAAAATATAAATTTGAAAATAATTTAATTTAAATTATACCAACCAAGTGGCAGATCGGGAGTATAGCAATAAATTGTTGGAACATTTAGCCACCGTTCATACCGTACGGTACCTCTACTCTGCATCTATAAACAAAAAGGGGGCGTGGTTGGTACTTGATTAGGATTTTAGGGTAATTATATACAACAACAACAAACAAACAAACAAACAATCAAGTACAATATAAACAACAATAACAACAAATAAAAAACAACAACAAAAATTAACTTTTAGCCCAACAACAACAACAACAACAACAAAAGCAATAACTTAAGGAAAAAGTACAATTTTGCTCCAGTACCCTTAAATTTTGTAAATTATGAGTAGGATTAATAATCCGAGCTCATTTATTCTTAGCCCACCATGCTATAGATTACTTCTAAATATGTGCACAAAATTTCAACTTAAAGTACTAGAAACTAGAAATGCACAAAATTCCAAAACAATTTTTCAAAATTTGTTTCCAGCCTCTTTCTGACAAACTTAGTATGCCCCCCACCACCCCTTCCGCAACCTTCCATCAATTCCAAATCATTTTCACATTTACAATTTTTATTGTCACTAAAAAAATTGTCTCAAATTATAGAATTTTCACGCATATATTTTTCAGTTATGTCTCTCTCGTTCTCTCTTTCTAAACTAATTACTAGCCTTAAGCTAATGACACACTTAACACCATTATAACGAGAATACATAAATTCATTCTAGCGTTATGTCCCGGCTAAATTATACAACCATACCCACTCTTTGGCTGGAACAAAAAAAACACAGACGCCAGAGAAAGAGAAACGAAAATGAAATTGGTTATAAACGCCAAATATTTGTACGAAATTTAAGCGCACAAATTTGTGTTTAATTAAAATTCTTTTAGTTTTTGTGTTTGTAAATTTGTTTTTTTATTTTTGTAATTAAACTAGTTAAAAGGAGGCAAAATAGAGAGAGAGGGGGGGGGGAGCAAACATGTTGTGTGTTAATGGCGGATAAAAGCTATTTTGCATATTCCGTTTATAACAATTATGGTGGAAATTTTTTTTAATACAATACAAACGGAAACCGGAGCAGAACTGAACAAACAATTAAACGAGAACAATAACAACAACAGTAACAACAACAACAACAACAACAACAACAACAACAACAACAAAAGTGAAACTAATTTCATTTTTCATTAACAACATGGAAAGAGAAACACAACATTTTAATAAACTACAATGAAATAAAAAGTAAAAACAAAAACAAAAACAAAAACAAACGGATAACAAGTTGACGGATATTAAAAAACGCGTTAATATCCGGTTGCAATATATTGTCTACAAGATAAACAACTTGTTTAACAATTAACAAAGCAAACTACTAATAAACAGTCATGTCCAACTATATAATGCCGGGCAGCTGTCTAATAGGACGCATATTATGTTCATTAACTCACAAATCCGTTTCTGAGACAAGTAAAGCTTTTCTTGAGCGAGATAATTAAATATTACAACTGAACTTGCATTTTGTAGCTTCGTTTCAAATGAGAACCTGAAAATTTAAACCAGAAGGTGTACCAACGGACACAGAAACGAATATGTTTAAGATCTCTGAGGTCTCTTTCTAAGTGTTACAAATGCATTGACCAACTTAATACATATTATAGGGTGTAGTTGTATACATTACACATTAAACTTTATCTGTTATTGTTGTTGCTTTTATATAACAAAGTTTGTTTAAAAATGTTCAATATCGAGCTTTGTCAGACGATGCTAAGGAAACGTAGACGCGCGAACGTACTTAACAGAAATTTCAACTCGCTTGGCTAACAAAATTAATTATTAATTAAAATTTCTTTTTTCTTTTTTTTTATTTACAAATAACATCATTTTCAATTAAAGTTGGAGGCTGGCTGCCTTGTTTAAGATTTTAATATTATTAACGAACTCGAGAGTATAATCTTTATTGTTTCTTTTGTAACTAATAAAACTCAAACAACAAAAGCAAAAATAAATAAACTGAAAACTATTGTATGTGCATGTATAATGTGAGCTTGTATAGCTACTATTTCCAGGCCATTAAGTTTAGTCTCTTTACTTTAACTTGAGTACTATTCAACTCAACCGAACCAAATGAAGTGAACAAAAAGAGAAATTTTATCTATTTTTCTGTATACACATATTAAACGTATTTTGTGTGTATAGTAGTTTTGGGTGGAAAGAGTTCATTTATCATAGCTTAGTATTTGGTTTTTTTTTCGGTTAATATTTCACTTAAATAAAGTTTCAACTGTGATGTTTATCCAAAAACAGAAAAAAAAAAAACGGAAATGAAAAAAATCTATTGCAAAGCTCAAAACCTGCAGTAGTAGTTCAAACAAATATTTAACCAGAAATGGACGAAAAAAAAAAAAAAGAAAAAAGAAATCTGCGCGCACTTATGTTTACCTAACCGGTAAATACAAACATAAGCCACGATGCCTGACAGTACGGTAAACACAAAAGAGTAGTACGAGTACGCAATGGTTGCTTAGGCCAGTTTTAACTATAAACCAGTGGTTTATTTGTGTTTATATAGGTTTGTGGGTTACTGTGGTATCGTTTTTGGTACTTTTTAAATAACCGCTCTTGTTTAATTTTAACTTCAAATGAAAAATGAAAATATTCTACATTTTTATTAGGTTTTGGATAAAAAAATTGTACATGTATTGGGTTTTGTATTTGGTGGGTTTTTTGATCAATAAACAAATTCGTTTTTTTAATTTAAATTTTATTTTATTTTATTTTATTAATTTTATTTTATTTTTTATTATTTTTTTATTTTACTTTATTTTTTATTTTCTTATTTTTTTTATTTCAATTTAATAAAAAAAATTGTTGTATTTTATTGTTTATTTTATTATTATTTTATTTTATTGTATTTTATTTTAATTAATTATAAACCAATTCATTTAATTATTTTTATTCCAACTCTCACTTTAATATTTGAAGGCTAAACAGGTTATATACCTCCTTAACCTATAATCAACTAATTACGTTGCATAAATATTTGAAAAAAAAAATTATATTGAAATGTTCATGATAATGCTAGAGAATAAATATTCTATTCACTACACTTTGAATAGCTAAACAAAAGAATAACGAACGTAGACTTCTTTTCTCTAACTATTAAACCAGCAGCGCACATCTTATTATTTCTTAAAATTTTTTTTTTTTTGCCTAACAAAAGCAATTGTGCTAATTATGTAAAATAGATTTGGTGCAATATTACCGCAAACTGTACAAATCAGCTAACAATGGCAGCAGCGGCAGCACAAACAAAAGGATGAAGAAACAGAAGAAAAATTGTGTGAAAAGAATTAAACGAACAAGCACAACTTAACGTCAATTCTTGTATGAAATGGGAAATTCACTTTATTCCTTAACAAATAGGATTTTGTTGTTGCTTTCGTTCATATTTAGGTAAACGTATTCGTATGGTGAGAATGTAGGGACCAAATAGTCTCACAAAAGTTTTAAAGTTTAAGTTTTATAAGCGTGAGGTGAGGTGACTTTTATACCTAATACTTAAAAAGTATTGAAAAAAATGTGTACGATTATATTTAGAGCAAATCTTAGAATGTGTCCGTACATCCATTTATTATAGGTTTCTTCCGAGAGTGAATAATTGAGTGTGGATATAAATATTTCAATGTAAAGATGATAGATTCAATATTTTAAGAAGTGTTATTCTTAAAAAAGGTTCAATTAATTATAGCCACACCTACTACTTTTGTATAAGTTGTCTTTCTTTATATTCCATATAAATGTTTTAAAAATTTAGTTTTCTTACTCAAGGTAGGGTACTTAATATGTTACTTAAGTTAAATAATTTTTTTATTTTGAATATTTTTTTATTTTCTCTCTGATTTCAATTCGTTGAAAAGCAGTTAAACGCTTACAATGCCATATAATGTAGTGAAAAGTTCCAGTTTGAATGCCACAGGCGACGACTGGCACAAGATGGCAAACAATTTAAAAAGACAGAAAAGAAAGCGTTAGAAGAAACAACAAGAACAACAACAAACTATTTTTCTTTACAATTCTTAACACAAGTAATGGCGGTAATAAGCAAAACACCAGCGAACTGCACTTTTTTTTCCAACTCATTCATTATTATGTGTATTCTTCTTCTTTATTTAAGTATCAATAGCTTTTAACCACCATAATACCCAACCAACATAATAATGAAATCTTAAAAGCAGAAGAAAAAAATTTACCAAAAAGAAGAAGAATTCTCATGAAAAATATATAGCATGAAAGAAAAACCTTAAAAAAAAAAAAAATTAATTTTCAAGTACATAAACTTGAAAACGTAGCAGAAAGAAGAAGACAATCGTAAAAAAATAACAACTTTTATAAAAAAAAAAAAATTGCATGCAAAATATTTTTGAAGAAACTAAAACGAAAACGAAAAAGTTTGACATAAAAATAAGTAAAACAATTGAGTGCGGTTTAGACCGAATCTTAAACGTCGTGGTTCATAATATACAATTTGTGGGCGTGGCAGATATCTAATTATACATTTTGATATTGCATGCATTTCGCATTAACTTAAAAGTGAAATTATTCAGGAAATGATTTTTTTTTTGGAAATTGTGGGAATATTTGCTGTCCAACCACGCCCATTTTTACCACTTTGATTGATGTCATAATTAACATATATGTAAACCAAATTTGAACTTTATAGATTGATTTTTACAATATATAAATAAATTTTTGGCGATTATGGGCGTGGTTCTTAATCGATTTTGCCCAAATCAAAAAAAAAAAACAATTAATAGCAATATGTGTAGAAAATTTCAGCATAACATCTCAAAATTTACGATCGTAAGATTGCCAACAACAGACGGACACCCAGACAGGCACTTCCAAGTCGATTCAGTTTTGGATGGTGATTAAAAATGATCAAAGTATATATAAGTTTACAGGGTTTTCAAAGTTTCCTTGTTGGTGTTACAACTAGTGTGACACACTTGTATACGCTCGTCACCAAGATGGAGGGTATAATAATATAGAAATATTTTACCAAAAAAATGTGTGAAAATATGTTGAATTTCAAGAAACTAAAAAACTAAAAAACAAAAGCAACAACAACACTTGATTGAAATGTTTCACCAAAATTGAAGAATTTTTCACTTACCTTCATGTCACACTGATGACGGAGACTGCACAGAAAGTGACAAATTTCAAATGATTTCAGCAACACGTACACACGCACACTTGCTTTGTATATATAAATACTCAGACACACACACACAAATAAATCCTGAAGTGGTTTATGATACTGGAAATATATAGAAATGGAAAAAAATAAGTAAGTAAGAAAGAGAGAGAGTGTACAAAAGAAACTGTTGAGAGAGAAATTTTGTACAGAATTAAGCGATGAAATGAATAAATATAACAAATAACTTGAATAACTTTTAACATTAACTCGTACTGCATAGAAGCGTATGTACGGTATGTTTCTCATCCTTTTATATATACAGTACAACGTTTTCTCTCTTCTAACAACCAAACCAAGTAATCACAATAAGTTTTAACCGCTTTACCAATGCAAGCGACATTTCTATTAAAAACTTTGCAATATAACACAACAACAACAACAACAACGACAACAACAATAATTCTTAATGCCTAAAGTCTTTTATTAAAAATTTCAGTTATAGTAAAAAAAATTCTTGTTTTTCATTTCAACAATATTAAACAAAGTATTAATTGAAAAAATAAATATATTGAAATATATATATATGTATTGGTATCCATAAAATGCTATTTATACATCAATGTAGGCGTGGCATGTACATAAAAACGCACAAAACCCACAAAATGTATTAAAATTTAATTCAGTTAGTTACAAACATCAGGGTATAGGATACAAAAAAGAAATCTTTTAATAAATTTATCCAAATTATATTCTCTCACTTAAAATCTTTGTCATTTTCTTATATCATCAGTTTAAGCTTAAGTTGAAGCTTAGGAAAACATTTATTAGATTTAAGCATTCTTATCAACACTTCTTTATTACATATTTTCTTCTTCTTTAAAGACAAACACAAATTTTTCAACTTAATCTGGAATATAATAAAAAATGGAAAATAAACGAAAAAAAAAAAAAGAACAAATGGTACAAGGAAATAAAGTTTTCTTAAGAGAAGAAGTTGTGGTCACATAACAATAAACTACAATTGTACAATAATCTGACCTTAACAAAGCGACAATGGTTCAAAACGAAGTTTATGCTACTTAAAGTAAATAAAAAATTTCGTTTTCTTAAAATTATTTTTTTTTTCTTAATGTAAATAATTTTTTAATCTTAAAAAAAATTTAAAAAAATTAATAAATATATAAAAAAATTAAGTTTAATAAAAAATATATTAAAAGCAATTTTTTTTTATTAATTTTTTTTAAATTAATTAATTAAAAAAAAATTAAAAATATTTAAAAAAAGTAGAGAAACTCATTTTAGTAATAAATTTTTAAGAATATGTGAATCCTTAAAAACGTGATATTTGTAATAAAAAGCAGTTACCTTTTCGATTTTTTTTTTAATCAGGGTAAGTACATATATACGCACATAAATTATTGCAATAATTTGTACTCGCGTTACTAAACTTTTCATGCTTTCTGTTTAACCTTTTTAATGTTATAAATAGCAGTTGGTGTTGTTGTTGTTGTTGTAGGTTCGAAAGTTGTTTGTGGTGAAAAGTCCACAAAAAGAAAATATTTTCTTTACACAAGTGCCAAGAATAGTGTTATAAATAATTTTGATAAATACATATAGTATAGAACGAGTTTACCCAGAAAATCTTTTAAGAAAACATGGCATAGCATGGTGTACTGCACAAAGGATTGTATACAATAACAACAACAACAACAACAGCAAATTGAGTAACAATAGTTATTGTTAGCAGTATTACTATACCAACAGCGGCAACAGCATAATCATCATCAACAGCAGCAACAGCAACAACAACAATAAACATCATTATCATCATAAAACCGCCAATAAGAGTAAAAGCAAACAATTGAACAACAAAAGCAATAATAATACAAAAAAAAAAAGAAACACCCGCATCATCATCATATAGATACACTAATATTGACATATATGTACATATATGTATATGTATGTATGTTTATATGATGTGTATGCATTGTAGAGAAGACAAGAAGTATCCTTTTTTTTTTCCTATGCCTTTATAAACCAAAACAATCCCAAGTTCAATTTTTGCCATCTCAAGTAGAACGATATTTAGTACGAGTATATTGAATTTATCAAAGAGTTTGTAACATTTGTAACATTAAAGAAACAAAAAAAATCAAAGAATTCTTGTAAGATGAACAAATAATACCAAAATAAACGGTTATACTGTGAAATGTTTGCACCCTTCGATACGCTAAGGTGGTTTTTCCTTCTGCTCCTAGAAAAAGAGAGGTATCAGCCACCCTACAAATTACACAGACTCTTAATTAACAT
The DNA here is from genome assembly GCA_963971445.1 of Ornithomya chloropus. Classification (NCBI taxonomy): domain Eukaryota; kingdom Metazoa; phylum Arthropoda; class Insecta; order Diptera; family Hippoboscidae; genus Ornithomya; species Ornithomya chloropus. Next base: position 5,899,988 of record OZ020532.1, read on the forward strand.
TATACATTAGAGTGTTAATCGATATCTGAGCTATGTCCGTCCCGTGTGATTATATGTATGTCTGTAGGTCCATCTAGTGTTGGAAGGCTTATTATCATTAATTTTAAAATATTTAGCTAAATTTTTTTAAATTTTTTCCTCATGAAACGTAATTGATTCATGGCCACGCCTCTTTTTAACTATTCTACAAAATTTAATTATCCAACATCGCAGTAATTATATATACACAAGACAAAATCAGTATATCTAGATCGGAAATTAATATATAGAAAATGGGCGGGGTTACGCCCACTTTTTATAAAAAAAATATTTGTCTTGACATCGGTTTCTATGCCCTTAATAAGTACATTATTAGAAAGTATAATATATAATGCCCCACCTATTAATTTTATACTTTAAATACAATTTTTTTTTCACTATTATTCAAATAAATTTAGTATCAAGTTAAACGTCTTCACTTAACTAAACACTTGAATGCATATACGTTACAAACGAGTACATATAAGCAAATAATAACTGGTATATGAATGTGTATAATATTTAGTTATTAATGGTATACTGTACTGGCCCATGCGGTAGAATTTTCTTTATTTCATGTTATGTGTACTTACACATACACACTTGATGTATGCAGTAGTGTAGACCAGTATGTTGGTAATTGGGTCTATTTATTTCTCTCTCGCTCTCTCTCTTGTCGCTTCTTTCTTTGTACACTTTTCGTGTGTGTTTTGTTTGCTTTTCTTATGTTTACTTTCGCAACATTTTCAGGCTATTCAACTTGTTCAAGAACTGTGTTTTTCGGTCATTGTTTCTTGTTTGTTTTTTTTTGTTTTTTTTTTTTTTGGAATATATACTCTTCACTGTTTTAGCATAGAGAAAGAAAGAGAGCACATATGTTAGTTAACACTTGGTAGAAGCTTTAGTTCGAATGTGTACTAAATATCGAAATTATCATCTTTATTCTAATCATGGGCGTGGCGCATACCTGATTAAGCTTTATGATATTATCTCTCTCTATCTAAAATAGAGATTCTGGAGCCTAATATGCAAATTATTGGGCGTCTTTACTATGTGAACCACGCCCATTTTTGGTACCTTCACAGGGAAGTATTTTGAAAAATGATATGATTTTCATAACTATTAACTTATAAGCCAAATTCTTGAGCTGAATTTACAAAATGTGGGCGTTTGTATTATGTGAACTACGCCCATTTTTATTACATCATTAAATGTATTCTTTACAAACATGTATTTTCATTTTCATAAGTAAATTTGTATATATAGTAGAGAAAAGATGATTCGTTGTGGGCGTGGCTCTCAATCCATTTTACCCAATTTCAATAGCGCTCTACTTTATATTCATTATTATTATATAGAATGTTTAAATGTCGCAACAAATTTCCATTTTTTTATTGATTTACTTTAAGAACTTTCCCCTCTTTTTCTGCTTTATACCTTCTCTTCTCCTACAACAGTTACCATTTTGTTCATGTTTTATTAAAAAAAAAAAAACCTATAGGAAGATTTCCACAAGCCGTACAAGCAGTGTAGTGTAGTTTGTTACATTCAGATTTTTTTGAAAAGTGAAATCCTGAACTAACTGTATTTTATCCTAATTTCATAACACATGTGTGAGATATATGTTGTGTTTATAAAAGGAAGAAGATGAAACCCCTTAATGTATAATTAAATTTAAATTTAATTTTCCATGTATATGTGTGTATACAAAAAAAGCCCTTAAGGAGGGTCAGGGTTGTTTCTCTTGTTGGGAAAAAGGATTAAAAACTTTTTTCTTTTTTTAAATAATAAAACTTTTTTCGTTTTTTTGATGGATGATTATCAAAAAAATCTATCACTCGTTGTCTCTTACTCCCTCTCTCCTCTTTAACCCACCACATAAGATTGTACGAAAAATTCAGGAAAGTTGAAAAATTCTAAATTTGGCTTAAGCCGAATTTTCACATTTATCTACAAATATGGGCGTGACGTGATGACCCAACATCTTATTAATAAATAAATGTTCATATTATTTTGTCCCCCAACTTAACATATAACATATATAAATGTTTTTTTTTTTTCTTTTTTTTTTTTCTTTTTGAAAAATGGTTTCGTGAAAGTTCTACAAACCCACCCATTTTTTTTAATAATAAATATAAAAATAAATGTTTATAAACATTAATAAAAAAAAAATTGCTTTGTTACTTGTCTTATATTTAGAACAAATTTGAACTTAATCAAACAAGGAACAACAACAACAGCAACATAAGAACATATTAATGTAAATATGTATATATGTAACATATGAAATTTTGATTTACATATTTCACAAAACAATATTGTGGAAGGTTATGAATAAAATAAAAGGAAAATATGTTCATACACATACACTGATGGAATTTTGCATACATTATCATGCTACTACCGCTTACATATGTTTAGAGACACACACACACACACACCTACTCTCAATGCACACTCATGCAAGTGTGCGTATGTTATCATCCATCTTAATATGTATTTTGATGTATTTGCTTTTAATACTTGTGTTGTCTTATTTTTCATTTTTACTTTCTATGCTTTGCAAATATGGTACAAGCAGATAACTGGCTTTATGTGTAACTTTCTAAATGACTTATACACACATACACACATTTACAGCATTTTATGTTGAAATTAGTTTTTCCATTTAGATTTATGTTCTTTGAAAATCATCCATAAAACAAAAAACAAAAAACAAAAAACAAAAAACAAAATATATGCGTTGCTGTAATTTGTGATGAGTGTATAAAAATAAATTATTTTCTACTCCAAATATTTCCTTTACCTTCTCTTCCACTTGCATATTTTTATGAGAAATCCATTTAAACTTTCAATTCCAATTACCGTTCTCTCTCTCTCTCTCTCTCTCTCTCTCTGTCTCCGTGACAGTTATAACCAATTTTTTTCCTTTCTATACTTAGCTAATACAGAGATTTGTAACACTTGGCTTAGTTACATAATACGAATCCAGCTCTTGCCCTGCGACTGGGACAGGGACAGACAAATAAATAGTTTAATAAAAAATTGAAAGACAAGCCATTTACTATTGATGGCACGAGATGGTGTCTTTAACAAGGAAACGTGCCAAGCATTCTAAAAAACATTCCTGCACAGCGAATAAAAAAGGAAATGTTTGAAGCAAGGTAGCAATGCAACTCAAAAGCATAGAAAGAGTGCGAGAGAGAGATTGCAAGAAACTAGAAAACAAGTGTCTTAGAGGCTTAAGGAAAAACAATTTTTGAACGTTTGCAAAGAAAAAAACAAATATTTCTAAATACTCGAATTAATATATATAATAAAGAAGGATGGAAGAAGAAAATGAAAAAATATAAACGGATGAAAGCACGTAAAGACTAATTGTAGATCTTAAAGACTGATTGGCGGACGCGTATAAACATATGGAAGCACATAACGAGAGATTGAAAACTGTAGAGACGTGTAGGAGATTTTGCCGCGCGATAGTTTTGTGTTGTCTGGACACAATCCAGCGTGTATGTCCAGGTTGGTATAGAAACTGTGCTTCGCGATCAAGGATATTTAAAATTAGACTTTAACCAAATATTGTTTTTCTTTTACTTGTTCATATTGTTTCTTACAACAAAGTAAAAGAACACGACAGAAACAGGCAAATTACACTGACAAGCAGAGACATAGTAAGATCGAGCGATAGAGACAAGAGAAAAAAACCACAACAAACTGAACTAAACACAAACCAAACCCAAGACCAGACCAAACAACAAAGCGAATGAGTGACAAGCAAGACAACAATCGTTTTACAAACTTTAACTTCCGGTAAAATGTGTAGAAAGAAAATTTCCTTTTTCTTTACATTTATTTTGCATTGTTAAGCTGTTTGTTGTTGCACTTCCTTAAGCCTCCCTCGGGTAAAACAACAACGAAATAATATAAAATGTGAAAGACAAACACAAGCATATATAAAAAACCCAAACACTCCATTTTCCAGCTTGTTGACATGGACGACTTGAGGTCGTCGTTTAAATTGTCATTATTTGTGTTGTGTGTATACTGTGTGTTTGTCTGTCTGACTGTCTTTTAAGTATGCACGTTATATGTGTTATTGAAATATATTTTTTTAATGATGCAAATTTAAAACAAGTGAAAATGTTATAATCAGTCCAAGTCGACCTTATTACTACCCTATACCGCTTGGCCAACAAATCGGGTAATCTGCTATAATCTACAAAGAATTTTATGAAGCAAAATCTTTCGGGTACCTTGCTGGGTTTTTTCTTTTACTTAATGGGTTAAATTACCGTTATTGAGTATGTTTTCTTTGATTGGTCGTTGGAAGTTTAATTTCATTTTAATTTCATTTAAACTCCAGTGAAATTACATCACTGATAAGATTGATTAAGAGACTTTTTCAAACGTTAATAAAAATGAGTAATAAAATAACGCAAATATCTTGTTTGATATTCATTTAACACCAGATCTGGGTCTTATGTGTAAATTTTAACTCAAAAGTTTAAAATTTTGTGTCTCAAAACTTTTCTTTTATAAATGAAGGCGCGGCATTTATTTAATTCTGCTATTTTTCAATATATTTGCGAAGGATCAGGAATTGTAAAAAATTGTTTATCAATTAAAGGCGTGGCTGTCTCTTTTGTTTGTTTATTTATTGTTTTTCTTTTTGTCTCAAATATGTCCTAAAAAAATTGTCATAGGTATTAACTATATAGAAACAATCATATATAATTCACATGAAGACGGACTGACAGACATACCATACGAATCCACCAAGTATTCTTATAGAAAAGTAGAATTTTTTAATATTTCTTTCTGTTGAGAATTGCAAGCGACATAAAAATTTTACAACAAAAACAACCTTTTCAAATCTGAAGGGTATATCAACTACTCATATGTGAACCTTATGTAATGCGTATATATGTATGTGCACTATACACCCACAACACAACACAACACATATTCATATAATATACACACATATCAGTCAATTTGAATTCCTGTTTAAATATTTCAGCATCCTGTTGCTGAATTTATTATTATTCTCATTGTTGTTGTTGGTTGTTGTTGATAGTTTTTTTTCTTCCCTTATTTCTGTCATATTAACACAAGACATTTTCACCATATTGTGTACGAACAACAACAACAACGCTTATATACAAACATGTTTTTCAAATGCACTCATAATACATACTTTTTTGTCATATTCCTTTATTTCGTAACGTATTTATATAATATTGTATATATGTTATACGGAGTACAATAGTTAAGCAGAGAGTTTAACAAATGCATAATTTTATCATATAATGCACTCCCTACCTTAATAAAATTAAATTAAATTGAAAGAAAAAAAATTCAATTTGATTGAAACCATATTTTTAATACCTTGTAAGTCTATGTAAAAAATGTGGGTGTGGCAATACGCCATTTAACAGATTATGTGAGACGTATCAAACTAATCTTTAGACTCTGAAAAGTGTGTTTTTTTCAATTGTGGGCGTGTTTTTTATTTGGCCACGCCCGTTTGTAAAGTGTGTGTTAAATATGTGTATCAAAAATTAAGTTTATAGGTAAATTTGATTAGCTAACAGATAGGTTTTTATCAATTATGGGCATGGCTGTTGACTTATTTTGCCCAAATTGAAAAGAAACCTATACACTTAGAGAAACTATCAACGATTGTATGAAATTTCAGCTTATCTTTTCGAAATTTGAATATTTATTAATACATAAATAAAAAGCCATGCCCACAATTGATGTAGGAACAAAAAACTTTGCTTATTATCTAATTTTACATATGGGTAACAAAAATTATAGCTTCATTTTAGTAGCTATTAGACAGAACGTTCAGTAACTATAAATATTTGTTCAAAATTGCAATTTACAGCCAAGCCCACCATTAACTAAGATTTATCTCTAAGCTTCAAAAATTTTGTAATTTGCAATTTACACATATAATCGGTACATCTATGAGAATTTAAAAAAAAAACGACTAAACCGATGAATACTTTTAACGAAACGAGGAGAGGAACCTGACACATCTTCACTTAAAGAAAATCCTATTAAACAACTTAATTTCACTTTTGATAATCAGATTGCTTAAATATATTCCCTTTTTTTTCATAAAAAAATCATTTTTATTTTTAATTAATTTAAATTTTCTTTTTATGATTTATACTATTTTGATTGTACATATGATGGCGGAAAAATTTATGTTGTGCATAATTATGCAACAACATGCAATGCATGCCATACTTTATGGTATATAGCCTTACGATGATAGCCTGACTGCTAACCGCTTACCCCCTCTGCACAATCCCGAGCTGCGTTTCATTCTGTCACACATAAGCGTATAAACAAGTAGTTATGAAGTAACAAGAAAAATATATATTCATGCTAGTTTACATATTACGCACACACACACGCACCCATATCCTTATATTTATATATATATATTGGTGACTGAACTAACTGCTTGCCTGATGATTGTATCCGTCGTATACGCATATTAGTGTAGAGTAAAAAATTTTATTTATGTAAACAACACAACTCGTAAAATATGTTTTTACAAAAACAATGCCATTTATTATATTTATTTGTATAAATACGTTGGGTGTGTGTGTGTGTGTGTGTGTGTGTGTGTGTATGCATGTGTAATATGTTGAATACAGAAAAGCGTAAATAATTCAATTGCATATGTATGATATATGACAGAACATGCATGCATTCATGCATGCATACTTTCATTGCTTTATTCACCAATTCATTCAGTCATTCATTCAATCGTTCATTGTATTTTACCCCATAAGACAACAATGACAACAATAGCGATGATGTTCGCTTAAAAATGACAGCCCAAGTCAAGAACTGAACTTGTTGACATTTCAACGCGATTGCAATTGAAAGAAAAAGAAGGACAGACGGTATACGGTTTATGTTTGTTTGTAGGAATAATTTTATAATTTTTCTTTTAGAATTTAAAAACAAAATGTATATATATTAAATTAATAAATGCTGAATTTCTTTTAGCTTGAAAATATTAATTCCTCTGATGGAGAAACTTCAATTCATTTCACTATTGTACAATAACAACAATATAAGCTTTCATTGGTAAATGAAATTAAATGCTTGATTATCTTTCTTTCGTTTATTTTGTTTTTGTTTTTGTATTTCAAGTGTAGTGTTAGTTAGTATTGTACGTAGAAGCAATTGCACTTGAATACAATACCACTCCAACGAATGAAGTGATTAAAACAAAGTCCTCTAAACCCTCACGTAAATCGTTGAAGAAATGAAGGTAAGGATGGAAAGAAAGAAAACATGAATCAATGTTATGAAGTACAAGTTGAAAAAGAAAATTTACCTTGGGCCCCAACTAAGCTACTCTACACATCAATATACAAATAGGGGGCGTGGCAGGGGGCTAAAAATGAATGTATTATGTGTCAACTTAATAAAGGAGCATTCTATGTCAATTAATTTAAATTTTTGAAATTGTGGGCGTAACTCTTACTCAACCACGCCTATTTTTTTCCACTAATTATAAAATTTGAAATCAAATATTAATTTCATATTCAAATTTGTGCAGCTTTTAGAAAAAAATTTGTGAATTGTGGGCGTGGCATGTAATCAATTTTGTCTAATTCAAAAAGCATCTTGCGTACAAGAAGTAGAAATTTATAAACAAAGTTTATAACCATGAGAGGTCTGACAAAAGACGGACCCACAAACACACGGACGCACATCGATTCAGTTTATTTGTATGTATAAGTTTCTTCAAATTCATTTTCAACTCCCTACAAAAAATGTTCCCTATATATATGTTCATTTTTATTAAGGCAACAGCAGAAAAGAGTAAAATGGCGAGAAGCCATTCATGTAATACTAAATACTTACACGGACGTACAGACAATGACAAAGAGTGTTTGTAATGTTTTCATACAATATCTCATGAAAAATACAGTGAGCATAAGCATTTTGTACAAAAATAATTATCAATTAAAGCCTTTTGGTGTAAATGGATGTGTGTTCTATTGCTTTATTATACTCGCAACCATGTCATGCATTTCAAAATGTTTTATCGCTTATAGCTGTAGCGTTGAAAAGCAGCACAAGTACCTCTCTTGTCTTCAATATATATATATACATACATAGTACGTATGTGTACCAAATATAAAACACAAACACTTACTTTTAAGCACTTCGACTACAACGCCTTGTTGAATAGTAAAAAGTTTTTCGTGTCGATTTGTAATTTATAGAGTGTTAAATGGTAGAAAATCCCATCACACCACACATACACATGTTAAGAAGAAAGAAAATTAATAAAAAATAAAAATATATATAAAAAAACAAGGGTTCGTGAAAGAAGAGGCGACAGAGGGTAAAAGAATGAAAATGGAATATTGGACAACATACCATCAAACCACGTACAATAACATGACCTTATGCCCTAGTATGTGTATAAATTGTTTTAAATACATATAAATGTATGTGTGTGTGTGTGTGTGTGTGTGTGTGAGCGGTCGTGTGAAAATTGCTGAAAAGGCAATAAAGCCTGCATTCGACAAGAATAGGAGGATATGTAGAAAGCTTAAGCACAATTACTTTTCACTAGCTGTACATGTGTATGTGTGTGTGTGTGTGAACATTTGTGGAATTTCAACAAATTAAATAAAAATACTGATTGTCAGGCCAACTAAAGGGTAAGAGGACGAACACCAAACCGCCGCCGCCATCATTTCCATAAACTCCCTCTTTCTCTACCACCCCTCTCTCTCTCTTTCACCCATTTACCATTGCTACCTTTCCTATATTGATTCATTCATGTATTCTTCGGTTCATTTCTTTAGTGGTTTTCATTTCATTTCATGTTTTTCTATCTATTTGTTGCTCTTTTACTTTTTGTATTATTTTTTCATGTTTTTTCTAAAGTCAAAGAAAGAAAGAAAGGACGAAAAAACTGTTGTGTTCATTACAGAATAGTTGAAAACCCTAACAAGGCAAACTGGGAAAATGGGAAACTGGTAAAAAGGAAACAAAGTGCACCTACCGTACATTCACATAACACACCAACAACGCCAACAACTTATACCAACATTTACATTTTCATGCTTCTTTCATTCAATTCATTTGTATTGTACTTGTTCACCATGCACGCTGGCCAACCGGGACCATTACGACAATAACGAATTCATACATGTGTGTGTGTGTATGTGTGTATGTATGTTGCATAATATGTCACCGACATACACACATATACGGGTGTAATGTGTTGTTGTGAAAATTTGTCATCTTCTGTTTACTTCTTTTTACTACTCCTACTGAGCCCGCTCGCAGTTGCTCTCTCTCTTTCTCTCTCTGTCCCTTTCTCTGTGTCCTCTGCTTGACTTGTTTGTATGCAATAAAATTATTTTATTATCGTATCAACCAAGTGCATGACATTTTCAATTTGTCCATATAAGCCAGTCTTTATATATCACATCCTATAAAATCTCGTTGACATTTTTTGTATTTTTTTATATTTTTTTTTTTATAAAAAATTTAAATCATTTAACAAATTTCTGCTCTTGTTAACATGTTTTGCAGCAAAGTGAATTTAATTTAAAAACGAAACGTCAAAGGCACTGAAAACTGTGGCATTCCGTTACACTCGTACTAAACGGAAAAATGGTTAATTATCTCTTTTTCCATCTAAATAATTTTGTTGGTCATTCAATACAACATCAATCATAATTGATTATAATTGACCAAGTGAGTTTTTTTTTCATAACTTCTACATCATTTAATCTTTGCACGTTCTCGGCAATTCTAAATCTTCACAGAATCTTCTACAAGCGGCATCCATGATCATGGATAAGCTGTCAAATCACAACATAATCATTATAGCAGTTTAATTATAACAAAAAAGTTTTAATTTAACATATTTTAAACAGACACTTTTTACAGCAACAACAAGTTCCATTTGATGGTTATAACAGTTTTCGTTCAAACTGTAATCTCACAATACAATTAAAGTTTAATCTTATATACATAATTATTACAGTTTACTAAAAATTATTGATGATTTCATTTATTTAATAGCTTTTATAAATACGGTTTTTTAATTTTTAATTTTTTGTTTTTTTTTTTTGTTATTTATGGTAAATGCACTTCCTCGCTCTGTCTCATCCGTTCATAATTCCGTTAACATTTGATTTTTGTATTTTTGTTTTTGTTTTCTTTATCATATTATCCTGTTACCTGCATATGAACCGAACATATGTTCAATCATATTTCCCTTGGAAACGGTAAACTTTGAACTGTTAATATTTTTTTATTTCCTTTGCAGCCAGCGCATAATATTATTTTTGAATACATTTTTAATATTATTTCACATAAATAAAAATTGTTCAATTGCATACGAAAAAACGAACAAAGTGACATACGCCGCACACACACACGCACACACGAAACTCTTAACTTTCAATCTACCGCGCCGGTGCTCTCATGGTACTGATGTCCTGAATTAAAGGTTTGTTTATTTTGATTTTATTATTATTATTTTTTTAGTACTGCTGCACTTTAGCATCCTTTGATGGTTTTTTATACCCACCATCATAATGAAACGGGGGCATATTGTTTTTTGTTCAAACGTTTTTAAATACAAAAACGAGGCGGACCTCTTGTATGAAATACGTCTCTCCAAAGCACTTTTTCACGTATTTCGAAAAAGAAATTATGTAAATGTATAAAATTAGCTCACATGGGCGTGTCTGCTCACAATGCATTTATTGCGAATTATATGAAAAAAAAAATTAAAACTTTTCCATAACGATTCTCTACTTGAGAAAAGAATATTAAAATGGCCACGCCCAAAAATTAATTATATTTTAAACACGTTTCTTCAAATATATTTGAGGTATTTTTTTTTTCTTCTTTGAAGAAATGTAATGGTGCTGGTTACCCTAGACTTGGCATACCCCTAATATATCCCTTTTTCCCTTGTTTGTGTTTGTATTTATAAATTTAACGAAGATAAAATACACAAATTCACTTATTCGTTCGCCTACATATGTTTCATATAAAATATGTAACTAAGTGTTGTAATACCCTGTACAGGAAGCTCTTTTCCATGCGTGTGTGTGTGCGTGTGTGCATAACAGGAAGCAGAAAGAAACAGAGAACATAGAGCTGCATTATACAGCTTCTATATGTATGTTTGTGTATATACAAATAAAATAATAAACATTGACACAATATTTTGAACACTCACACACAACATACGCTCAGCTTAACTCTATTCTACAGTACTCTACACAGGTACTATAAAAACTCTATATAACATATAATATAATACATATTTTTTAATTGAATTTCCGTTTTTTTTTTTTTAATATAAAATTTAATGTCATTCAGCGTAACTGGTGAGAGAATGTCATATCAATCAGTTTAAATTAAATGCCTAAATCCCATGTTTTTTTCCGTTCAGTTAAGTTTTTGTTTTTGTTTTTGTCTTTGTTTTTGTTTTTGTTTTTATGATGAGAATGATGATTAAAAGTGTGTACATAAAAACAAATCATGCATGTTAATTAAATTATGTACAAAATCCAGCTTCAGGATTTTATTTTGATCTGGAATTTATGCAAAAATTCCACGAAAATTGAAAATCATTGTTTTTTTTTTTGTATTATTTTCCAACTTTTTTCGGAGAAAAAAAAATTTATTTAGACGCCATATTGCATTTATACTTTTAGTTTATAGTTTAAAAATGAAATGAAAAAAAAAAGAAAAGAAAACTTTGGCCGAATCTTAAATACCCTGCACCACCACCTCCTGCATTGTGAGCGTAACTTGTACTTGAATAATTCTCCCTAATAGTGTATACATGTATTACTAACCTCCCTTTTAATTGACAATTTGTGGGTGTGGCATCTTACTCTCAACTAATTTTAAAAATGCATGTATTTTCTACTAGATCGTAAGTCGGATAATACATGACATGAGTTCTTTGTAAATTGTGGGCGTTTCTGTTATCAAACCTCGCCCATTTTTGCCCATTTTTGATCTATTAATAAATGGGTGGGATTATTATAAAGAAGTATACGGAACTACCACTTTTCAGAGTTCAGTTTTTGTGGAAGATAAATTAATTTTTGACGATTGTGGGCGTGGCACTTAACTGATTTTGCACAATTTATATAAATTTGCATACAGTTAATAGCAGTGTATGTCAGCTCAATATCTCAAAATTTATTATCGGTAAGAAGCTAAGAACAAATAGTCGAACATGTCTAGATCAAGAATATGTATACTTTGTAGGGTATCCGAAGCTTCCTTCTGTGCGTTGCAAGCAGAATAATAAACTTATTATACCGCCATCACGAAGATGGGAGCTATAAAAACTATAATCTCTCTCTTCTCTACGAGACTTTAACGCTTTGTTTATAGTTTGAAATGATTTATATTTTTTTATCACTTGCAAACATCTCTTTAACTCGCAACACTTCATTCAAACACTTGCATAAAACTAATGAATTTTTATGTTTAAGATGTTTCGCCTAAATATTAAAACTTTACATACTTCATGTTCATACACAATATAAGAAAAAACTCATTATGAAAATAAAGTGTTTCCGTTTTTATGTTTATTTATAAACGACAGAGCATCGCATAAAGCCAAGTACACTTCAAAATCATACATAGAAGTTTCATACAATATTTTACCCACTTCTTCATGTGGAAAGCCCACTTTAACGAACTCTTTCAATATTTATTTACATATATACCGTTCTGTTGGTGCAGAGTGTAGTCTTCTATTCATGTTTATCATTTTTTTTTTATATCAAAAGGTATTAACACGTAAAAACTTGTTTATAAATGTTTTCTTTAAAAAAAAAATATATTTAATGAAATATATAAAAGCTATACAAAGTATTTAAAATATTTTAATGGCCCTACATCGTTTTATCACGTATCATAACCGAGGACTCTTTTAAGTGAATGTGATAAGATTGTGTTGAGAAGAAAACTATAGAACATGTTTTGTACAAAAAAATCTAAGCAGCACGAAATTTTCAACAAGTGACAAGTATACATAAATTTAGATAACAAGCGAACGTACTAAATTTACTGCCACGCCCATATTTTGTATATAGATGTAAAGCATATCACTTATTTTTCCTTTTTTTGGACAAAATTCATACATAATTATATTTAGAAGCAATTATTTTCATACAATTCTTTCTCGTATTACTGCGTCAGCGTCTGTTTGTTTGATTACTTTTCTCAGTAAATGTTTACTTATCGTTAAGATTGTACGCAGTACTTATTCTTTAACTGTGACAAAACGGTGATAATAAAAGTACTTTTATTTGTTTTGTTTTTACAACAACAATAGCAAAAATAAAGCTGAGCATTGCTTTGCTTTCCAAAGTATTTGCTTTCTTTTGCAACAAATTGCTTCCAGCAGACTACATAGTGGACGCATATGTTGCCACTTGAAATTTAAAAAAAGATCAAGTAAGAAAAGTGAATTTTGGGTTAAGGCTAAATCTTAAATACCCTACACAGCTGCACACAAACAGTGGGCGTTTACACCTTTTATTAACGTATCAACTTGCAAGTCGAGTTTTAGGCTGAATAGGTTTTTTTAGTAAATTGTGGGCGTATCTGTTATCTAACCACGCCCATTTTGGAAACATCGATGGATGTGAATAATTATAAAAGTATGTGTTAAACTTCATCGTTTAATTTTTGTGGCAGATTAATAGATGTTTTTGCCAATTGTGGGCGTGGTTTTAGCGATCTGCATCCTAAATCTAGTATTTGAGCTTAATATGTCAAAGTTTTCGACGGTGATAATGCCAACAATCAAATGCAAGTCTTTTATACGACCACGCCTACTTTGAACAAATCGATGCATGCACTAATTACAAGTATTACATTTTCTAACTAAATTTTTCGATCTGATTAATAGTTTAATGTTAATAGTGGGCGTGGCATATAGATCATTTTAGCCAATTTATATAAAAATTCACACATTGTAGGAAGAAACGTTTGAACATCATTTTTATTACATTATTTTCCACGGACACACAGACAGACATGTCTCGATCCATTCATATTTTTATGCTTATTAAATATATATATATATATTTTTACAAACGAAATGATAATAAACTGATGTTTCAATTTTGGCATACACTGTATTTAAAGTTTCAAATATTTGAGGCAAAAAAAACAGGATTTATTACGCTTGTGAGAGAACATAATTTTTAAGAAATAATAGAAATTTATTTATTATTCATAAATATACTTCCAAATATATTTAAGTCACCCTCCCATTCGATACATGTTCTGACAAGCATTTCAGTACAAAATTTTATATATGTGTGTAGGTACTTGCCTCGTGCATTATAAATACTCAAAAAATTGCACTCTAATGATTACATATCAAACATGGTTTATGGGGGAACGCACAGAGCTATAACTAACTATGCCCAGACGGACATGATTTCGAAGGATTTGGTAGAACAGGAAAAAAAAACAACAACAACTACAAGAGAAGGAAATATTTCGTAATTTTTTTTCACAATCTTTGAATAACGAGGAAGAGAAAGAGGATGATGATGACGATGATGGTTGCTTTGGTGATATGAGGTGGTTTTGTTACGATTGTTGACAACGTTCATGTAAATGACGATGATGATGATTGTGATTGTGATTGCGATTGTGCTGCTATTGCTTTCTGTTTGTATGTACGTGCGTGTACATAAGTTAGAATGGCACTTGTGAAAATTGTTAGCTTAAAAATTGTGCTTGTGATTTAGTACTTGTATAAATATCCTTTAATCTGCTCCCCCTCTCTCTCTCTCTCATTCATATACACACCAAAATGAAATATCAACAGAATGAAAAACGTTAACTGCACACATTTCGTACTGTTCACACACATGCCATACATTTACATAAACATTTACTGTTACATGCATATCATCTCCCACTAGAACAGTAAATGACTCACTGACTGATTTGCTTTAACTATTTTTTTTTTTTTCTTATTTGCACACACACACACATACAAACAACATTTTTACATTTGCATTCTTAGCAAAGTGCAAACACTTCTTTACGTACATGTGAGTACATAGGCATGCATAATATTTATATAAATGTGTATAAAACCTAAATACCTAATTGTTGTTGTCATACTTGTACTACCGCTTGTATAAACATCTCAAGAGTATGTGTTTTTTTTCGTATTCTTTCCTTTTTTTTTGCTTTTTCTTAAAATACAGCAATTAGTAGTCAGTTTTACTGTGTGATGACAAGTGAATAACACACTTTTTTGGGCGTGTGTTATTTTTTTTGCAATTCTAACATTTTTGAATTTTTTCAAAAAATAAATTGCACGAAATGATCAAAATTAACAATTTAATGGTCTACACGATAAATCGAAGTTATGGATATTTATATATATTTATATCCTTCACATAAAAGGGTGGGGTATACTAAGTTTGTCATTTCGTTTGCAACACCTAGAAGGAGGTATCGGTTAAAAGCCACGCCCATAATCAACAAAAATCTATATATCTGCTATAAAAATTGAAGTATAAAGTTGAAAATACATATGCATATTTATAATTAACTTATTTAGCGATGCACCAAAAATAGGCGTGGTTGAATAATAGACATGCCCACAATCAACAAAAATCCCTATATCGGCCACAAAAGTTGACCTATGAACTTGAAATTTGGTAAGCACATTTATAGTTATCCCCTCCCTCAAGGTGCCAAAAAAAGTCGTAGTTGGCTAACAGACACGCCCTCAATCAATAAAAATCTATATTATCTAATCATATACCTGCCACGCCTGTGAAATGACGGGTATTTAAGATTTTGCCTAAGCCAAATTTATTTTTCTTACTTGTTATTTAATGATTTATTTAATTTGAAACAAAAATGGGGCGAGAAGAGATTGCCTAAAAATCCTTATATTTGGCATAAAAATCCTTTTAGGTTAAGAACCAAAAACTATCTATAGATGATAACTACATTTAAATTTTTACTTCGTACCTCTATTTATGTTATTTTATTAAGTTCCTGCAGCGCTTCAATTTACATTAAATTTTCCATTGCATGCCATCATCAGAACTGTGATTTTCTACAATCTGTGCATGTGTTTATGTGTGTAAGTTATAATATTTATAGACAATAATTTATAGCATTAGTATTTACTTAATAGTGTTTGTGTGCGTGTGTATGGGTAGAATCCTTTTTCGATTTTAAAGCTTAAATAAAGAACGAAATGTCCATTAAAGTAAACAACAAAGTACTCTGTCCAAGTTATGTGCAGGTAGATTAGTTAGGCCTCCTCCAGCTGGTGTATTATATAAATTTCTAGATATTTTCACACATATACATACGTCGATGTAAAGTGAACACTTTTTTAGATATATTTTGTATTTGTATGCAAATGTATTTACAGCAACAACGTGACCATATATGAATTTTTCAACTTTAAACCAACCAACCAACAGCATAACACTACGTACCGTACTTGGCTCATGTAATGTGAGTATGTGTGTGTATGGTATGGTGTGTGTGGCAAGTTATGAGATTACTGGCAATGTTAAAAGCAATTCTATTCAACTGTGTATCAAAAAATTTTACTTTCCCAACATACCTACACCACCCAAGTGCATGTGTGCGTATATGCGGATAACAGTTTGCCACTGGAGCCCTCTCCAACCAACACTCGATCGCATTGTACATATAAACATTCATACATTTATATTAATACGTGTGTATATAGGCACGTGCATTGAAAATGTGAACTTTTTGCTAAAGTGCGATAGGCAAAAATTGAAATGTAGGAAACTAGCGAAAAGAGCAACAACAACAACAAAAACTCGCCCGGTCTTGTAGTATTTACATAAAAATTTGTTTACTTAAATATTTCATCAGATCTGTTTTCTTTAGAAGATAATAATTTCTACAAATCTTATCATCTCAGGTGTCTTATACTTAGTACGAGATATCGATTTGTATTTATAATGAAAATTTTGAAAAATATTAAAAATTATTTTGGATCTTATAAGCACTAAACAAAGAAGGAACGGGATCTCTATACTGGAAGCATGCAGGTGCCCTGCAGGTGCCCTGCATGCTCCTCTTATTAGTTGCACATGAATTGACAAATTTGTTATATTCTCGCTTTTCAAAACAAGTAAAAATGTAATAGAAGATTAAAACCGACCATTTAAAACCCTACACTATTTAGTTATACAAATTATGCTACAAATTTTGTTTAGAAATATTAAGAATTATGATTTTTTGCCTTATAAAGATTTTCATTATAAATAGATTTTTGTCAATTGTGGGCGTGGCCATTGACAGATTTTGCCCCTTTTAAATATGCATGCAACAATTAAAAGTATTTCAACTGAATATCTCAAAATTTAAGCCCATGAGAGGGCGAACAAGAAACGTACGCGCGGACACACGGACATACATGTCTAAAGCGACTCAGTTTTTGATGCTGATCAAGAATATATATACTTTGTCGGGTTTCTAGCGTATCCTTCTGTATATTACAAACGAAATGACAAACTTATTATACCCCCTATTTTATGTGTAGGGTATAATTTAAACAAAAAAATGTATCATTATAAAGTTCCATCTACCGAAGGTTAACAAATGTTAGCGAATGAAATGAAAAACGGTAATAGTGGCAGAGGCAGGTTTCACCCATAAATCATTGTATAATCAATTTTCAGTGTTGGCATGTTTGCTTGATGCACACACATGCACACGCACAGTACAAACATAAACAGAGTGTCAGAAATTGCAATTGCACACAGTTACTCACAATTGTTTCATACTATGCACGCGTACAGGCGTGTTCTTAACTCAATCATAAATTGGCATTGTATAGAGGAAGAGAGAAAGAGAGAGAGAGAGAGAGAGAGAGAGAGAGATTGGGCACACGTTGTTATTGTATATTATGTATGAATGGACAAACAGTTCGCACGTTATTGCAACAACGCTCCGCATTCACAATAAAAGTAGAAGTGTATTGTGTACACACACACACACCACGCATATTTGTGTATGTGTACACATATATATATAATTCAAATATAACTGACTGAATGTTTCAATTGTAGTTATCTTGGCTGCTTGCTGCTCTCTTTTCATTTAAAAACTTTTCTTTCATTCTTTCTTTCTTTTTTTTATACAACAATATCTATAAAGTGTTAATAAAAACGTATATCGAGTAGCCTTTGTGTACAATATAAATATGAAATTGAAATCAACAAATAATAATAAAAATAAGAATAAAGTTGGAGAGTGTGGCTGTGTGGCACAGTTATGTGTGACAGTGACTCTACTGCCAGGGAGACACCATATTTATTGTAAATAACATTCACAAATACCTCATCGTGTATTGCATTTCTCAGTTGTTGAGATTTTTAAAATTTCCTTTTAAATATAAATTGAAAGATTTTTTTTCACATCCTTTGGTATGTAAATCCAATTCTGTGTTTGTTTGTGTTGTTTTCTTCTTTTTTTTTTTAGAGGAAATTGATAGAGCATAAAGGCAACTATTACAAAAACATAAACAACAACAACAACAATCTTTATATATATGTTATGGGTTATGTGCTGCCCTTATGTTTTGCATCATGACATCATATGTTCTTCCTTACTTCTCGCAACCGGCAACGGTGCATTTAAGTGAATCGCATAGTTTTCGTGTCAACTACATCAACACAATTCTTCCATTTAAATATCACTGCATGTGAGCGATGAACGCCCCTGGAAAGTATGCACATGCATATATTATATGTTTTATAAGAGTGTGTGTGTGTGTGTGTGTGTGTGTGCATGTGTTTGTGCGTTTGTAAGCAAAATTGATCTACCATCCATTGTTGCGTTGACAACATCATATTTTTAACACTCTCTCACGTTGACTGGATTAAACACCAATTTTTGTTGTTGTTGTTAATTTCTTTTCTTTTTTTTTTTAGATGCTATTACTGTTATTGTTTTTGTTGTTGTTGTTGCATTATTTTGCATTGTTCTGTTTTTATGGTTATGTTATGTCCTGTTTTTTTTTCAGGCTCGATGATATTTAAAGCTGCTGGTGATGGTGTTGTTGTTGTTTTAAAGTTATTTCCGTTTGAATATGTTTTTGCAATAGAATGTTGTGCTTTTTTTTTATGTTTATATGTATAACTGTGTGTTTGTGTGACAAAAATATTCAAGTAAAAGTATTTGTCTCGAAACCGGCTAGTTTTGTTACCTGTTGTGATCAACATGTATGAAGCGGAAAGCATTTAATTTTTTTTTTTAAACTTTTTACAAAAAGAAGATAAAATCGTCACAATATTAAAGCCATTGAAGGAAAAATTATTCTGTATATAGAAATTCTTTTCTTTCAATTCCTGTACCATTTATATTTCCTCGTATGTGTGAGCGTGTGTATGTGTGTGTATGAACTATCAATCAATAAAAATCTCACCTGTAACTCATAGCACTGTATACAAACTATACTGAAACACGTATGCATGCATAACTCTTGTTTATTGTTTAATAAGCCCTGGGATAGGAATGAATGATATAGAGTGTCGGAGAGAGGAAAGGAGAAAGGGATTGCCAAATTCCAAATATGAAAATGCCAGAATGTTAGAATGCATGTTATTGTGTTTACAAGAATTTCATTTTCATTATTTTTCTTTATTCGATCACACATACACAGCTTACACACATGGTGTGTTTGTGGATTCATTTTGTATTGTTAGGTGACACTTTAAGTGTGGACGCATTTTATTTAAGTTTTCCTAAACATTTTCACCACCCATACTATTGAATATGTAGATGTGTAAAAATAACTTTGCCACACCCACTGAAAAACGCAAAGTGGGTGTATTTCATTTCTATAACCGCCTTTAACCTTAATGATGGGATATTGTTTTGTACTCATTAGTATTTAAAAATGGACGGGACACGCCTACAATTTACAAAAACGCTGAGTTTTGTCACATTTTTGAATTTTAAGGTAAAGTGTAAGATAAGCTTAAATTTGAAGTCGTGAAAAGAAGGAGTAAATGCCTAGATGCCACGCCTACATTGACTTAAACCAAATATAAATGTTTTTACTGATTTTTATTATTCTTGTTTGTATCTTTCTAATACCCTCTACGTTTGTCAGAGGTGGCAGAGGCCCCCCAAAGTGTTTGAGTTGATTCGTCTGATTTTGGCATATTTAATATACTAAGCGTTTTATGGGGAGAGGTCCTAAAAATTGTCCAATTTAAACCAAAATTGCCTTTTGCATGAAGGCACACTTTTGTATCAAATTTCATCGAAATGGTTTTGAAACCTTGCATACAAATTTTCATAGACAGACACCGGACGAACAGACGGATATTATTTAAATAAATTCATACTGTCATGCTGAGCCTATTGGTGTTGTATTTGCCCTATCAAATCATATTTAGCATAAAGTTTTACTTGAATTTTAATGCATTATATGTACGAAAATAGAGAGCGTCACCAGGTATATGCCAAGCCCACTAAAAAGGCGGTGATAGAGGGTACTTAAGATTTGGCTTAAACCAACTTTAGTTCCCTTACTTGTTTTTCACTCTTTTGACGCTCTTTTGTTACAACTTTCACTTTATGATGCATTCATTACTATTTGTGGTATACACCACTATATTCTCCACTCCACAACAATTTATCCATATACGTGTATCTACCCCTTTAACTATAGAAATTCTGTACCTTTGTAAAGTATCTTTATACAGCGCCATATATGTTATGAATGCATTCAGTCCTTTTCTATGGACTTTTTTAATTAAAAGGATCAATTAATACAACATAAAGCAAAACAAAACATATTGCATTTCAGTTTTTTATATAAATTTAACTAAATTTTTATTGGATGAATAAGAATTGAAGAAAAAAAAAAGGAAAAATCTAATCAAAATTAATGCAAGGAAAAGAATTTAAGAGTTTAGGTGGAAGAATGTTTGCAAGCAATGAAAAATTCAGACAGCATTGCTTTAAATTGCATTGAAGTTGGTAGTAGTCGCCTTGCTGTTACCCTTCATGATATAGGCAAGCACAATAGCCATGTCTCTATACATATATACAAAGTCTTGTGAGGCTGAGAAGCATTTTAAAAACATCCTCTTCACCTGGAGGTACGTAGATACTTATTATCAGAGAAAAAAGCTCTAAGTATTCTACTGGTAGCAGTTCCACTTGTTTTTTCTGCTTCTCGCTTCTTATTATTTTTCTTGTTTTTTCTGTTAAGTATATTTTTAGCCACATTCCTAAAGACTGCAGTAGCAGCAGCGCACCAACCCGAATTATTTATGCTTGAAGTAAATTGCGTTTCATTTACAGTGAAAAGCCAAATTATCAGCAACAACGACAACGACAACAGCAACAGGATCCTGTTTTCAGTCACATAATACGCTGTCAACGTTAAATCCAATTTCCTAACAATTCAGGTAAAATTCTATGAATAGAAATAAACTAAATAACTAAATAGCAGAAAAGGCAAAAACTAAGAGGAGAAATCCCACGAAAAGCGTGATAATGAAGCACAGCTAAGAAACAATTAGAGATGGCAACACAAATAGAAAGAGACAGATAATGCAAAAATTCAAATTAATTAGTCAACACTTGAAAAAAAATTTCACTCAATCATCCTAAAGCATCTACTAAAGGTTATATACGAGTATATGTGTGTGTATAAAATAATAATTTATAAAGAAAATAAATCGCAAAAGAAAAGCTAAAGAGTCAATGCAGCATAATACTCATAATAATCATAATAATAATAATAATTATGATTAAATGAACGACTGATGAAATGAATGAATGAATGAACATTACATGCAAATGACTGACTGAGTGCAGTGTCAGTTTGTAGGAGAGTGAGTCGAGTGACGCTGCATTGAATTGAAGAACATTCCTTCACAACAGACGAAAGAACAAAAATTCAATTAAAAAATCAAACCGTCTACCTTTTGGCATTTATTTATATATAATATTTACCAGGCAGGAATTTAATTAATCAGTAGAATATGATGCATAAGGGAAATGCACAAAAATTGCGCTGTTATGCAGCAAATATGAACAAAATTATAAGCAAAACATTCTCAAGTTGAATGAGATTTTAATTAAAAGTTTATATCGCCCCCTATTATCCACATAAGGCAGGTCAAATATTAAGTTTGTTATTCGGTATATAACAAGCAGATGGAAACCTTAGAGATTTCTGTAGAATATATTGCAAATATATATATGTGTCCGTACATCCGTTCTGTTACGGTCGAAAAAATTACATATTGTGTTGAAATTTTGTACAAACATTCTTAATCCATACAATATAGAAAAATTTCATAGTGTTGTGGTTTCTGTATGTGGAACATTTTTTGAATTGTGCAAAATCGATCAAGGATTACGCTTTCAATTAATAAAAATCTATTTAAATTTAGCTATAAAGTTGAAACTTGGTATAAATATTTATAATTACCCCAACTATCGATGTAACAAAAATGGGCGTGGTCTTATAAGATATGTACAAAAATCCTTATAAGTGATACATCTCGATCTGCCAGTTTGTATTTAATATATAGACTATTAGAAGGCGTTCTCATGTACGTGTCACGCCCCCTTATTGTATGTTCAAATGGCGGGTAATTTAAGATTTGATCTAAGACAAATTCAATTTTTTTACTTCTTTTTCTTTAAATTTTTTTTTTATTTCTATTTTTTTTTTATGAATTTTATCTTTTTCACGCTTTCTTTTATATATTTGTGTGTTCAATTAAACAAAATTTTGTTAAATTTTAAGATTTAATTGAAAAATTCTTCCTTTCATTAAAAGGAGTTTTTAAACTGAATTAAAATTGATTTGAATTTAATTAATTAAATTAATTTATGCATTTAATTATATTTATATAAAATATTCTTGTCTTTGTCTTTGACTCAAATTTTATCTCAATTTTTCATTAAACAAAACAATAATTTATAAACGTACTACACATACATACGTAACACATATGTATGCGCTGGGAACAATTTGTCTCACATGACCATAGGTAGTAAGAGTAACGTAAAATTTCAAGCTGAAATAAGAAATGTATGCTTTTATTAAGTAAAAGGCGTTTTTTTTTTTACTTTGTTAATTTTTTTTCTTAATTTTTTTAATACTTTTTTAATTTCATATATTTTTTTAATTTTTTTATTTTTTATTATTATTTTTTAAATAATTTTACATTTAGTATCTTGTGTTTCAACGTTCACCAACAACATTTTCTTTTGTTGTTTCTAGTTTCATGATATTTTTGCATAAAATTCCAAGCACGTTAAACGGAGCGAACGCATATGTTAGCATCAGAAAAAAAAGAGAAAAACGTTTATTCTATAACAACATACCAACGTACATAAAGTTGTCTTTCCGTTTCCGTTTAAAGTGAAATGATTGGTTACAATGAATGTGGCTGCATATGTGTGCAATGTATGTCCATATGTTTATTTCGTCTTCTTTGCCAACCGAGCCACCGAGTTGCAGCACTTGAAAAATTTCAGTTGCAGTAACACTCCTTTACACACATACAATATTTGTGTGTATATATGTGTGTGTATGTGTATTGGTGTACACATCTGTGTGCAGTAAAACCAAAACTCACTGCTCACTGACCATAAACGCCACAGTTGCCACAACTTTCCTTCTTCTCTTTCTCCCTCTCCGGGACTTCTACTTTTAAATTGTTTCTCCTTGGTTTTTTGTTTTTTCGAAGTCTCTTCTTCTTTGTCTTTTTTTTTTTTTTGAGTCCATCATTTTACAATACGGTCTTGTTCGGTCCGTTTAAGTATAAGAAAGTTAAAACAGTGAACAGAGAACAGTATATAGTAGAGAGAGGAGCAACAATGAATGGTGGCAGCAGATGTATAAAGATCGTATACATAGCACCACAGGTAGCAACATAACATAGCTGTACGCATAGTTGCATCACATTTCAAGTTGATGAAAATTGAAAAAATTTGTACACATATACAGTACATATCTGGATATATCTATATAAACATTTTTGAGAGGTGTAATAATGAGAAGAACAAGAAATTGTTTAAGCTGTTCAAAAACTATAGAAACAAAAACACATATATGATAAATTATATTGTAAAAGTCTACATAGACACACACCCATATACTACTTTGCATTATTTAAAAGCATGCATCTGCAGTGGATGCTCACGAAAAAAAAATTATGTAGTAAAAAATTTCTTTTACCACAGAATGGTTTTGTCATTAATATGAAAAGTAGAATCACACTTTATGTACATTTATACCCTCCTTAAAAAATAGACATAAACTCAGTTTGCCATTCCGTTTGAAAAATTCTTGATCAGTTTTAAAATCTGAATTGTCCGTATGTCCATCTGTTGTTAGAAAAGGTGCGTTCGTAAGTTTTGAGATATTAAGTTGAATATTTTTGCACGAATTTTTTTTACATTCTCTGTGTTTTATATAAACTAAGCAAAATGCATTAATAGACACGCCCACATTGGGTAAAAGTCTATCTATCATTTACAAAAATTAAGCTATGAAGTTGAAATTTGTAAAAATTGTTTTTGCACGCATGTTTCCATTTTAATTAAGTGAAATAAATTGAAAGTCACGCCCACAATCAGCAAACATCTGCCAATCAGCGGCCAAGATGGGCACAATAAATTAAAAATTCTGTGCAAATATTTCTGCAAACAAATTTCTTTGAAATTGAGCAAATTCAAACAAATGCCACGCCCATAGGCGAAAGTAACTTATCCATCAGCCGCAAAAAAAAGTACAAATAAATGTTAATAAACAAAATATTATGAATATTTTAATTAACTTATGCAACAATAGGCGAAAAAGGGGCGTGGTTAAATAAAAAACGCCCTCTATTTACAAGAAACGTATTTTTTTAGTTAATAAACTGAATAGAGGACATAATTAGGTATCACGCCCAATTCTTGTATTTATCGGCAAAGAAGTCGCAGAGATATTAAAATTCCAATTTTGATCGCATCTACAGTGTATGTACAAAATAATATGAACACCTGACATATACACAATATTTATTTATTTAAAAAAGTAACTTTTTTACATAAATTAATTTTTCATTTAAGTTTAATAACGCTTTTTTTACGACTATAAACGTTTAAACAAAGCACGGACATACGGACATTTCAATATTGTTTCATGATTCGATACACAATACATTGAGTGACTTTATATTGATTTATATTTAAAATCCGTTTGTTTGTTAACTACTTAATTTGTTATGGTAAAATATACATAAAAAAAATTATAGTAAATATTTAATTTAATTAAATAGAGTGTAATACGTAACGTATTGTCACCCTTTTTTCTATAAACAAGTTCTTTGTTAATATTTAGCAAATTTTTTGAGAAATTACTTTATACAGAAACACAAGCACATTGTAAACAGCAGCTCAATTCTTTATAAATTAATTTGATTTGCTTTTTTTTTTTTCTCCTATAACTCCAACTAGTCTTTTGTTTGAAATTGGTGTTCAGTGGAAAAAGTGAAGTTTCAAAAACAAAACAAAAAAGATATGTAAAAAAATACCACAAAATAGGTTTAAAATAATTTGTTAAATAAATTTTGTCCAGTTATTGTTGTTGTTGTTGTTGTTTTTTCTATTATTTCGTGTTTATTTAGTTTTGTTGAAACATCCATACACAAAGAAACATTTATATTGTTGACAGTATTGTATTATTTTTATAAAAAAAAAAATAATAATCACACACATACATCACTATAGGAATAGCATTTTTTTGACACGTTGTTTGTTATATTTTCAACTGATTTTGTGGGTTTTGTTTTCGTTTTCGTTTTCGTTGTTTACTGTCTGTCATATAATTCTTGCAATACAAATATAATTGATTTGTGGATGTATGGGTGTATGTGTTCGTTGTTTAATGTTTAACTATACAAATCACTATAAATCATGACAACGTCATAATGTTGTGTTGAGTTTCTTTTTTTTTAAGTATACTTTTTGCTGTTTTTCATTTCAATTTAATAAAATGCTATTATAACAGAGATTTTATTGAGGTCTTGTGAAATGACCGAATTTATCAACAGTTTTTAATTATCTTGTAGAAGCAGAAACCACCATATATGGCAATATTTAAGTAGTAATCTTTTTGTATGTATTGTATATTATATGCAAATACACTTGGCAAAAAATTCAATGTTTGACGGCATACCTTTCAGACTTTTAAAGAAAATTTTATTAATTCATTCACATGATTTATTACCTTGACGGTTATTATTTTGGCATATGAGGCGTATGAGTAACTTTTTTATGTTTTTTTTTTTTTTTTTTTTTTTTTTCTTTTGTAATCTTCACATAAAAAGATCATTATTCCGTATTCAACACTTAGAATGAGTAAAAAACTCCATGAAGTAACAGCAAATGTTTATGATCATTACAATAAAATGACACGATCTGGTCATGACCGACCATGTGACCATTTGTTTTTGAAACGCATACATTGGCAAATTTCGAGAAATTAAACTTAATTAATATGTAAAATATAAGGCATTAACAAACAACAACAAATTCTAAGGAAAATTTCTATACGGTTTTCTAAAATATTCTACAACAAAACATTTTCTTTACCAATTATAGCATAATTGAGTAATTAAGTGATGTAGGGTATTAAAAGGTGGGGTAGAATGTACTTGTTCTCATTTTCAATTCATTTATTTTAAACTGAAAATGTTTTATGTAATATTTTATAAGAAAAAAAGAACAAAAATTTACAGATAATCAAATATAATGGACTGACGCAGTGAAATTTTAAGAAAAATTAAAAATTTATTACCAAAATCTATAATATTTAGCAAAACTTCTAAGATAATTAATATACATTTTTGATTTCTTTTATTTTCTTTAAAAATTTTTTAAATCTTTAATATAATTTTTGTTTTTTTTATTGTAATATCTGTACTCACCCTCGCTTGTTACAAATACCTTTCACTTGCTATCACTAGAACACATTCTCTCTTTCATGCTTCAACACTTGTAATAAATGGCAACAATTTCTCTTTTTTTATAGCATAAAAATTGCAAGCAATCACTGAAGATTAATCTTCTTTTTCTATTACGATTAATGTGTTTTTTTTTCCTATTTTTTTTTTTCTTTTTTTTTGTATTTAACTCAATAAAGCAAATTTCGCTGACAGCATTATGTGGTCTGATATTTAAATATGTATAAAATTGAGTATGTATGTGTGTGTGTTTAAGATGACTTTAATTTATCGTTTCATTCAAATGTATCGTAAAAGCTTTCAATTTGATTTAAAAAAATTGATTCAAAGCAAAAATTTCACTTTCTACTTATCTACCTAACGCACGCTCTTGAACGAGAACTGTTTTAAAATCTTATTACAACACTCAATTAACTTTATTGACACATTTTTTTCCGAGTTGATTTTTTTTTTTACAACATTTGACCCAAGTCAAGAATTTGCCGAAAAAATATGTATAGAAACCTGTTTATAATTAATTATTATTGATTAAATTTTATTTTTATTTTTGTAAAAACACTTTTTCACGTTTTTTTTTTTTAATTTTTCAATCAAATCAACGCAAAAATATTATTATTGAAGGTGTTCTACATTTCATTTAGTTTTATTTTTCTGATTTAGCAAATCTTTTACACTTTTGGTGAGAGAGAGAGCGCACCGAACAACTGTAGCCGTTTAAGATAAACTGACAACTAAACTGCAGTATCACAGAAAATGGAGACTACAAAACCGAACCAAAAAAAAAAATACACACGCATAGCATATAGCATAACATAGCATAGCATATACGATGTGTTTTATTGCTGGTGTCCCTACACCAACACATATACACGCACACACACTAAATAACGAACGAATGCAACACAACTGCTGTACCGATACAAAAACACATATACACACACTCTCCTATAAGCATATAAAGGCAAATTATAAAAAAACGGATAATAGGCATAAGACTTGGTTCAGAGGCTCAGGCTCAGGCTACGTAGAGGTTGTAGGAGTTGCTGTTTCTTTAACACCAACAACTCGATTTCATACAAATCAGAAGAGATGTGGTTTTTATTGTATTCTATCTATAATACCCGAACCTACACCAACATCATTATCATCATTATTGTCATTATGAACGTGATTATATGCAATTTAATTATTATTAATCATAATCATCATTATCAATAAAGTGAGACGTAGTGGAAATGAATTTGTGGGAGTATAGAGAACTTAATGAGAGAGGCAAAGAGCGAGAGTGTGTGAGAGAGGGAGAGAGATAAACAAAAAGAGAGCCTAATAAAAATAAGGCCAACGACCAGCGACATGCAGACACGAACACAACAGGGAAACCACCGAGCTTATAAAGAGAGAAAGAAAAAGAGAGAGAGAGAAGAACAATATCATCATCATCAGCTTCTTTAACATTATTATTATTATTATTACTTTTAAAAAGCTTAACAAAAGCTAAGGAAACGAAATAAACATGAAACACTGTTGCATGTCTTCAACAAACAAAAAAAAAAAAATTGAAAAAAAAACGATTGAAAAATAAAAAAAACCCAGTATTATGTTGCATTCCTCTACATCTCTCTTCAATAATTTGTGCTCGCATTTGTTACATTGGAAAGTTAAGTTGTTAAGTTTCTAATGGAAATGTTTCATTATTTTCTTGTTTACATTTGTTACTGTTGTTGTAGTTGTTGTTGTTGTTGTTCTGTTTTTCTTAATTAGGCGGTTATATTACAAAGGCTAGAGGGTTTACCAACCGGCTTTCTAAGTACCTGCTGCTTATTTGTATATTATTATTATTTTTTTGAAGTATGTTGTGTAATAATTATGCATGTGACACATAATATCACAACGAGTGAGAGATTGTGTAGAAAATAAAAAAGCGTCAGGTGATTAATTTTAACGACCATTCGAGTAATTGCAAAAAAAAATTATATGAAAAAAGAAGTGAAAAGATTATAGTCAGTCAAGCTCAACTATTTTATACCCTACATCACACAAATAATGCTATAATTAGCTTGGTAAAGGCATCTTATTATCACAATCAAGTTACAGTGTGAAAAAGCTTTGCATGGAAAGGCATAAAAAATAATATTGAACAGATGCCCTTTACATGCATAATCAGGCCTTCAGCCATTCCGATAACTTATCACAGCATGCCCAGACAACTTAATTCATTTAAAATCAACAATCTCAAATCCTGATAAATTAAAGGCATCTTTGTTCTATACACTGATCATATATGGTAGAGAGAGAATCTTGAGAGAAAAACTAAAAGAAAAAAGAACGAAAAGGCAAGCTACGAAAATTCTTAATGGTACACTTAGATTTGGTAAGAAGACACATTTTATGACCTCTAAGGAATACTCCAGCAGATAGAAAAGAGGCGTCATCTTTATATATATGACCTTGGATTATCCAATACGATTGGTTTCCTTCATCATCATCATCATCTCAAACATCTCACCTCTATAGTTTCCATAGACAAAGATCTAAAACAGAAAAACTTAATTCATTCCTAGAACGAACTGAAACTGTGCATATCTCTGAAAGAGTTCTTGGGAAGAATGACATGAAATTGATGAGATTTTACGATTTTATGATAACTTGAAAATATAATCCTCAGGGATTACATTTCTTGCTGTTGCTACTTTAAATATTCCCCCCCATACTTAAAAACTTACAAAAGTTCTATATTTAGGCATTTCGCTTAATTGGTAAAATTATGAGTTGTTTAAATTGTGCTGATAATGTGTTCGTAATAAATGTAGAGATCTCTACATACGCACAACACAGAGAACATATAAAGTAACAGGGCAGACATTATAGGCATGTACCATTAAAATAATAAAAACAAACAAAAGCAACAACAAGAAAAATTGAAAAAAAAAGGAAACTTTTATAAGGTTTATAACGAAATTGAAGGCCTTACACCCACTTTAGTGTGAGGATGTTTGTAAATTCTGAAAGGGCTTAAAAGAGAGACAGAGAGAGAGAGTGAGACTCATCTTTTAATCGGTAGATCGATTTAACATAACTTTCAGAATCAATTTAACTATGTCCGTCTGTATGCCCGTCTGTTGGTGTAAATTTTTACAAGCTACAGTATAATTATTATAATAAATTATATATTTGTTATAAACACAGATTGTAAGCTAGAGAGAAATACTATTGAAAATGAACCGGATTGAAACATTTTTACAACACCTTCCCTTGTAATGGCGCGTTGTATGGCAAAAATTCGTTAATCTTTATTATTTATTTATTTATTTTGTAAATAATTGAAATTGAATTTTAATTTAGTTCAATTTTAATTTATTTTATTTTATTTATTTATTTTATCCGATCGTCTTCATATTGATTGTTGCAAAAGTGACAACCAATCCATCATACCCACCATTTGTGTGCAGAATTTGGAAAGTTATGCTTGCCTCTAATTAGTTGATAGCACGAATAGATAAATTATCTCCCTCTGCCTATATAATGCACCCCACTATCACCACCCCACCTACCTACCGCCCCAACTACTCTTTACAATATATTGTGCATTACATTTAAACCAAAACCAGGCAACACTATGCAAACGCAATCGAAATAACTTTGCGCGGTAGCAATGGTAGTGGTGACTGGGGCTGTGGTGGTGGTGATGGTGATTGTGGTAGCGGTTATGATGGTCGCCATATGCATATTTTCAGCATGTTTTTGCAAATAATTAGCAACATAAACTGATTACGGCACAAGATTAACAACGAATGCATGGTATTCTGCATACCAAATAAAGAATCAAACCCGATCCAATGAATAAATAAAAAAAAAAACTAAATACACGCACTGGTTATGGCATTGGAAAAAAAATTGTTGCTTTTTCTATATTGAAGCACTGAAATGACTTCATAATTATGTTTCTTTACAAATAGAAGGGAAAAGATTTTATGGTTGGGTTGCTAAAGTTACATGACCAGCAAATTCTGTGTGAGTGTGTGTGTGCGTTGGCGTTTGTGTATTATGCTATGAAAAGAAACAGCGAATAAGTATAATCACTAAATTTGGCTCAAGTTAAAAGTTAAATATCCTTTAGATGTGCATAAAAAAGTGGGCGTGGCATGTACTTCATCTGTCAATTTAAAAAACCAATTTTGCTTTAATGAAACCTAAACGTTAAATATGCTGCACATGTGTATAAAAAAATGGGCGTGGCATATACTTAAAGGACGCTCTGTGTATTTACCTAACAACTTAAACGACGATTGTTGTTTTAAGTACATTTTTTTGTAAATTGTGGACCTACCCCGCCCATTTTGAGCAAAATCGATCAAAAATACCAAATTCGTACTCTAGAGAGTGTTACTAATATGATGACAAATTTAGTATATTTTCCTACGTGGTGCATCCAGTATAAAATATTTGTTGAGAGGAAGATCATTTTACAGTTTGCTTGTTTTGCCAGAGCGCCCATTTAACTATGCGTGAAACATGTGTTTAAATAAGCTATGCACCGCAACAACAACAACAACAACAAAGACTACTGCAACAAAATATAAAAAATATTTCTGTACATCCATGTGAAAAGTGCAGTGCTGTTGCGAGCTTTAAAATATTATTTAATGCATGTAAGAAGAGTCTCGTGGCGCCATCAACACTCTACCACGCCATAATGATAACGAGTGGCTCTCCGATTGCTGGCGGCATATACCAAATGCCTCTTTATTCTAATAAAGCTTAACGCCTAGCCACCATCACACACTCTCCCATAGCCAAAAAAACATCACTCACTTCACATACACAGCACATATCACACCAGTTCTTATGTGCCCTATGCATACCTATATAGGGTACTGAAGTTTAAAAAAAAAAGAAATTTATGTCAGCAACAAGCATAATGAAAGTGGGTGGGAGAGGTGGTGGGGGAGAACGGCCAGAGCACGCCAACATAATTATGTGCAATTTACACAAACACATGCCAAGCACAAGCGCAAGCACAAACCATTAAATGAATCCCTTAAGGCAGAGAAACAGCAACAATTGCAAAAACATGCACAAACATACACACATAATGTACATGTTCACACACACACACACGCACACACACTCGCATGCAAAATAATATTCATACAAAGAGGAAGAAGACGGAGACGGCAGAAGAAAATTGAACAAGAGGAGCACATGGCCGGCCTGCTACAAATTGGAGCTTTTTTGCTTTTTTTTCGTTTTTTCCGTTTTTTTGTACAAAAACAAAATAATGCCAGAGAATGGGGCAATAAGCGAAAATAATATGCCATGAAATAGCAGCAACAACAACAACAATAAAGTCATAATAATTTGTGCATACGCTGTACATGTGCACAACTACCGTAACCGTACTTTTACGCTACTGCTCTCCAAAATGCATGTTGCACAGTACAGTGTACAATAGAAAGAGAGAGAGAGAGAGGCAGGGAGTGATGGAGCTTGTTGTGGATATATATTCACAATCATACACAAATTAGCACAGTGCATGCAACACAATTATTTATTTAGTCTTCGTTTGAATGAACCAACGAACACATAACGAACAAACGAATAAAAGCACAAATACTCGTACAAACAAGGAAAATTGCATTTGATACTTGTATAAAAAGCAACAGTTGCATCACCATCATCATCATCATCATCATCATCTGTTACCCATTTAATTTATACAGTAGCGTAGACTGTTTACTTTGTAAAGGGTAGAATAAATTTACCGGAATAAAAAATACAAACATAGCAGTAGATACAGTAGAGTCGCGGATTATAAAATTTCATACATTTTGGTTACGTAGTGTGAAAAAAAATACTTATTTAGCTGTAGAAGCTATTTAAGTCAATTCTGGGCATGGCTGTTAGCTAATTTCATCCATTTTAAATGGAAAAACTAAGAACTAAAGCGATGGTTGGAATATTTATCTATATCGCTATAATAAATGTGATTTTTGTCAAACGTGGGCGTGTCTTGGTCAATGCTTTACATATATATACTGAATTTTAAAGCTTTTCTGCAGTACTTGCATCAATTGTGGGCGTGACACTCAACCTATTTGGCTCGCGTCCTAGAATAGACTCTCTGGGGAATTTGAAATTATTTTTATATATATTTTACAATTATGAGCACATTGAAGAATTGATTCATGGATGCCCTATGACCTGAAGATTTTGTACCATAAATTTTAAACTAAATTTACTGAAATTTTGACTCTCAGCCTCATTTCATCAATTGATGGACATACGGACGAAAGATATTTTTTATATATTTTATTAAAAGACACGCCTATAATTATAGCATATAGTGAAATTCCAAAAGGAAAACCTCTTGATACGTCTGGTAAATGCTTAATACTAAAAAGGTACACAAAGTTTCGGATCAATTTGTGGCTGCTCAGGTTATTTTTCATTTGATGGATGTACGGACACAATATAATATTTTGTACTAATGCACAGACTAGAGTTAAAGACAAGATCAGAAGACATTTAGCTTGACATAATGTGTTGCATATTAATTTCCGACAATTTTTTATACGTTAAATTTGGTCTTTGTTTGAACCGCTTTATATTTATAACGCCCCTACATATATTTTTACACTACTATAGATTTTACCATATTCGTTATAGCTTTATTATGTTTCTTCTTCTTCATTTTTCTTTTTATTCTTCTTCTCTTTTATTTTTATAATGCCTTTAAGACATTTATACGTAAACGCATTTATAGAGCACTTTTCCCCATTTCGTATTGTACTTGCATTTATATATTAACAGGGATCATGTTTGATTTTCTTTACAAAGAGAATTATGTTTGTTTACAAACAAGCAAGCATTGCCAAACGACAAACACATATTGAGATTTTACACTATTGCCGGAGCATTGAAGTCTTTCATGCCACGTCTGTTGCGTCTGCTCTATACGTCAACATGATATAATGCAATATTACATTGTACATGTAGTTGTATGTTGAAAATCCAATATTGTACAAAATAATGATATTAAGTTGAATGCAAAAGAAAAATCTTGCATTTGTGTTTTTTATGGCCAATATCTTTCTTGTTTACCCAATACGCACGTTAACGTTTAAAGCATTGTTTGGGGTGGTGTGCTGGAGTATGTGTTTATTGGAGGAGGCTGAACTTTTTTAAATTATATTTTAAAATCTTTCTTTTATTTATAAACAAAGAGATATTCTTTTTGAAACTTTAAATTATTTGTCATATGAATCATTTTAATTATGTCCGTCAGTCTGTCTATCCAGTATTTGCTGTCGCAGTTGAAATAAGGTCAACAGCTACAACATTTGTTCGTGGTATTAAGCTTATAAAAAGGACAGAGAGAGCTTTTTTAGCCTTTGTGGATAATACTTTCTAATTAACCAAAAAACTCAATAAGAGGAGATTCTTGTTTGTTTATAGAAAAACATTTTTTTCTAATAGAAAAATTCTAAATATTTTTACTTCCTTATAGGACAATGACCTTTCTTGTACAACACAAACCACATGACATTTTTTTATTCTTTTTTTTTTTTCTACATTAAGTAACCGCAATAGTGTCTGATGGGGACACTGATTCATTAGACCGGCTCGTATCAAATATCAATAAAAAAAAAAAAAACAATTCCTTGAATGTTTAAACAAATAAAAAATAAGCTTCGACTGTGTAGTGAAGGTAAGTGATGTGTATTAACCCTCTATTGTGATACTTTCTTTAGATTTAATAAACTTGAACCACTCCAAGATTATCAACCTAAGGTTTGTAGGTTTTTCTTTTTACAGTAATGAGTAAAAAAAATATTCGGCTTAGACCAATTTTTAAATACCGTTCACACATATATACATATATACAAATAAGGGGCGTGGCAAGTACATGATTACTCCTATTAAAAGAATAATATTTTGACTTAAATAAAAATTTTTTGTAAATTGTAAGAATTTCGTTTATAAAACTCCGTCCATTTTCTTGGCGCCTTCAATAGTTGGAGTTATTATACATTTTTGTACTCAATAATGAATGAATTTATGAAATTTTAATGAAATTTTTTCTACGCAAATTTACAAACACGACTGAATCGATCAACAATAGGATATATATGCAAATCGAATGTGTAACATAGTACACCCTACACTAGAATAGGGAGAGTTTAAAAATATTTACAGATTCTATGAATACCGAATAAAGGTAAATTAAAAAAAAAAAAGTTCAGAGCCTTCGGTAATAATCACACAACAACAACAACGACGACAACAGCAACAAGAACCACAAAAAATCTAAGCCTATACACGCCACATACAAACGAAATCAACAAAAGGCCTGAACAAACATCAATGGGAAGAAGCAGAAAGAGAGAAAGAAAGAAAAAACCGGCATTGTAAACGCCTATGATTGCGATAGTACACTAGGCCTACATACACACAAACATATGTACAAATTTGTTTTTTTTTTGTTTTTTTTTTTTATAAAAGAATCTAAACACTATTCATTCTCTCTATATAAACGAAAGGTTTCTCTGTTTATGCTAACCAGCTTACCATATATGCGTGAGTAGGAGGGCAGAGCAGTAGCCTTTGAAAAAAATGACCCAAATTGTAAGCAAGAGGTATTTAAACTATTCCTCGCACACAACACACACACACTCACGATCATCACACATGACCAAATAATAGTTTTACAGACCAATGCACGCAAACAGCAAAGCCCAGAGTAAAGAATTATGTTTTTTTCTTTTTTTTTTTTTTTTTGAACAGATTGCAAATAAATTTACACAAATTTTTTATAATGTACGTGTGCACTGTTGTAGTCGTGGAAAGATAATATTTTTCATATTAAATGGATTTCTATGTTTAATGTAAAGTCAAGTAAAAATTGAATGAAATGCAATGCGAATCAAACAGATTAAGTCGTTGTAAGGAACGTCTACGTTTGTCTACGTCCACGTTTATCTACGTCCACGTTTGTCTATGGAAATTCATTGAAAAAGGATTATCGGTCATGTTCCAGTCATATGTTGTGATGTTGTTTAAATTGGTTCAAGAAAAAATAATCAATTTTGTTGTTGTTTTGATGTTGATGATAATGTTGTTGTTGTTGTTGTTTTATTAAATTTCAAATATTTTTAACATTCTACATATAAAAAAATAAACAAAAGTAAATTTACAATTATTTAAAAAAAGTGGGCGTGTCAAAAATCTGTTTGCACCCTTTTAATAGAATATATAATAGATGTTGAGGCCTGATGGGCCTTGGGGCCAAATACAACTTTTTGTAAATTGTGAGCTTGTCTGAACATGTTCGTTTTTAGCACTTCAATGGATGATTTTATTTTCACAACTCAATTTAATTGGCTAATAAGTACAAATTGGAAAAAATATGGGCGTAGTTTTAGTCTGATTTTGTTTCTTTTGGATAAAAACCTGTGTGCAGAAATATTTTAATCAAATTTCAGTTTTACGTCGATGGTTGATAAGTAAATTTCTTTCAAGTGTGGGCGTGATTTTGTATAAATTTTATAAAATTTAAAACTCGGTGCACAAAAACAATTTATAATTGTAAAAAAGTTAAACCTGAATACCGTTGAAAGGGAAAAAAGGGGACAAACACTCAAACACATCAATTCAGATTTTGTCCATTTTCGATTTTGTCCTCATTTTACTGCAATTAATAGAAATTATCTACAACAATATGTGAAATATACAATCGTCAAGTTCAATAGCTTCATCTGTTTATTTCATACTTCGTGGACTGACTGACTGACCAAGTGAATCAGAATAATTAGACATTGCCAGCTTTCATATGTCGACTTTATAATATATAATTAAAAGCATTTAATTGGCATAAAAAAAATTGAAAATATTTTAGTTTAATGTATTTGAGTGACTTCCTCCAACTCGTGTGGATGATCGAAATAATAAAAACAATTGTAAAACAAAAATTTTGTCATTGCCCAGTTTTATGGATGAGTACATAAATCTGAAATATCGAAATTATATTTTAATACATAGCACACAAACACATATGTATATGTATACATCTATGTGTGTGTGTAGATATTCATTTGTGTGATATTCAAAAAAACCAATTGTTTATTATGATGGTCTCTGCGGTTGACTAACGGTATATGACTGTGATACACTTCAATTGTTACTGCTGCTGCAGCTGCTCTTCTAATGATAAAAACTTGCAAATTATAAAATTGAGCTGTTTCAGTTGGTTGTCCCCATAATAGTGTCCACACATATATACTCAATCCAAAACACACACACACAAACACATTGACAATGGTTTGTTGAAATTAGAGGATAAAGGATATTTTTGACAAAAACGACAACGCTTTTAGCATTGACCGCAACATCATTATTCACTTAATTGCACCGAATATATCCGAAATAAAGTAAATTATTATGAACAGGTTTGCCCGGACACTCATTCACAAACCCAGCACATGCACACTTGACAATATAACGGATATTGAAATGTATTAATAATGATGAACCATATGAAAAGCGTTAATGTATAGAAAAAGGAAACAAATTGTTTGCAAGTTTTCACTAAACAATCGATAACGGTTGGCAGCATAAAGAAATTGTTTAATGAAAGAGTGCACACATGTTAATAATTAGTGATTATAAACGAGTGAATCTTAAATACCATCCACATTTATATGAAAAAAAATCGAGGGCATGGTTTCCGCCCACTAATCGTGTATATATTAAGCATCAACTTACAGGTTGGATTCTGCTTCAAATAAGGTTTTTGTAAATTATGGATATGTATATCATTTGACCACGCCTCTTTTTCGTACATCCTTATTTAAGTTAAAAATTAATAAATGGTGGAATTTTTCAATCTTAAACCTTGTTCTTGTAGTTTTGTTCTTGTGGCTTATAGATAGACTTTTGTTAATTGTGGGCGTGGTTTTTAAAAGATTTACCTGAATTTAGTTATTAATCTATAATACGAGGAGTATAGCAATGAATATTGATTTAAGATAAATATTATATGCAGTCAAACACAAAGAGTAGGCGTGGTCCTTTAGCAAATCTACCCAAAATTAAATAAGTTTAAAATCTGTTTAAAATTTCAGCTGAAGGTCTGAAGTATTTGCAATAGTAAAAGTGCCATTACTAGTCAGACATATACTCATCCGATAACTGGAACAAATCAGAATACATATCTTCTTGGATGTTGC
Source organism: Ornithomya chloropus (assembly GCA_963971445.1). Classification (NCBI taxonomy): domain Eukaryota; kingdom Metazoa; phylum Arthropoda; class Insecta; order Diptera; family Hippoboscidae; genus Ornithomya; species Ornithomya chloropus. The sequence goes on from OZ020532.1 coordinate 5,938,308, forward strand.
AAACGGAATGACAGACTTATTTTGAAAGTATAACAACACTACAATACCATTCATAATGATCCCAGCGACAGTTGCCATAAGTATACAAATATCAATCAGCCCACCAACCAACCAACTAACCAACCACTTTATAATGGATTATGTATGATTGCAATGCAATTTACGGATGTTGTCATAAATTATCTTGTGCATTTTTTTTGTGATTATTTCAAATGCTTTCCACCCCCCTCCACTGCTTAATAATTGATAATAACGATGGATGGAAAAGAAATGCTATCAAAACGTTGTGAGTTGAGTTGTGATACTAATGTCCATCCATCTCAGTTTATGAAACTAAAATGGTTGGTAAACAATTTCACTATTCAAGAAATATTTCTATGTACGTACGACGTACGTATGGGTGGCAATTAGTTAAGTTCCATTAAAACAAAAAAACAAAAAACGTGCAGGATTGCAAAGCACTTTACTGTAAAGATGGTATTAATACACAAATGGTGTCTAGAGTATGCTATAGCATAATTATGTGTATGGGTGTGTGGTTGTTTATAAAATTTCCATTGTGTGGACTTTAGAATTTATATATATACGTAGTTTTTTCATTCAATTATGTACTCTATATACATATATATATAAATGGAAAGTGAGTCATGCTGAAAGGAAGCGAAGGCATTTGAAAAATGTTCATGAAACCATAAAACTAAACAAATGAAATAAAATGAAATAAAAGGAAATATTTTAGTAGTATCAATAAAAATAAGCTCCTTATTCAATTTTAATGCATTGGTAAAGTTAAATAAAGCACTTTTGTTTAAAGTCTTCAAATGGCACAGAAGTCCTTTAATTATATCGTTAATTATTTAGCGTTTCATTAGTGTGGTTAATTAGTCAAGATTTTCTTTTATCATAAACACTTGGTTTCACACCTTTTCAAGCGCATAAAAGCATTTCGCTGCAATTTTCTAAAAGCGTTGAATGTGTGCAAATGATTCTAAATCAATGAATGATTGACACGCGGTTAAAGCTTTAATGAAAAATACATGGCACAGTTATAAAGGTGACCGCAATAACCTAACCTAAATATGTACGCACACTCCCACACCCACTTATTTGTTCATTTATGTGCATATAAGGTTTGCTATCGTGTCAGCCAACTAAACAAACAAAAACAACGAATTTTTCGTCTAATGATTGCAAGTATTTGTCATCAAATAATTTGAGTTATGTAATTAGTTAGAAGCTGTTTCTCGCTCTCTCTCTCTCTACTTCACTCCATCATCCATTTGAGCAAGTATGACATTGAATGTTTCAAGTGTTTCAAAAAGTAGAAAAGGTTCACATCCATGTTTTCAATTGGCGGACGTACGTACAAAATTACATAATTATTAGCATAAGCAACAGTATTGTTTGGTCCATGCGTCCGTCAATTAAAAATGAAATAAATCCATTTTCTTTCATTATTTTCTCTATCAATTCAAAATTTCGCACACAAACAATACCAAAAATATCGATCTTTATTGATTAAATTTTGATCTCTATAGGAAATTTAAAACTCTGGCTTTAGCTAGCAATTAATGTTTGGTAAAATATAATACAACCTGAAATACGCTCTTCTAGGACATTTGCTCCGATTGGTTAGAGAGCGTGTCCACAAAATATAACGTGCCGGCAGTTGCCATTTAAAAATACTTTAATCAATATATAATTTACATTAATATACACTTTCCTACATGTTATTAAATATATTGACACTTCAACTTACACATTCAATTAAACGCACTTCAATTCTGCATTTAAATGAATACGTGACTGAAAATCTTAAACATATAAAATGAATGGCCGAACTGCTAAATTGTAAATGTACACACACAATTGAAATAAAAAAATATCAAGTATTTTGCAGAGACAGAGAGTGACTACAGAGAAGGGGAGGGTGTGTGGCAAATTGATAGTTTATTATAAATGAGCAAAATTCAATTTAATGATATTGTAGGCAGCAGTTTAGTCAGGAAGTGTATAAATGTGTCACACACACACACATGTACATGTGTGCTCTCCAACAAACTGCATTGTAATTAACCAAAATTGTAAGATAACTTAAACACAATTACAGTTAATTGAATTGTGTGAGTGGCTGTAAGACAATACGATGGACGGAAGGACATTACATTATGTTTGACTGTGGATGACTGACTCCCCAGAGTGTTGTAATTTTTCGTAAAGCATTAGAAAAGCTCAACTATCTACAATATTTAGTCTACAATTTAATGGTACGTGTTTGTACAGCTTGGTCGTTGTTACTAAACTTATCCCATACATATGTATAACAGTAATGAAGAAGATTTTGTGGTTGGTTAGGTTTGAATAATGTTCAAATAAAAAGATATAAAACGTGTTTGTGCGAGAAATGATTTCTTTATATAGATTTTCACATTATATGCACTTAATATTGAATGTAGCAGCAGGTAGAAGTGTTGGCAGATTTTATAGAATTACGATTTTTATACTATATTAAATTTATTGCTTCATTTGCAACACCTAGAAGAAGGTCTTAGAGACCTTACAAAGAATAAATCAATCTGAATTGATATATTTCATTGGAATATATCTTAAAATATAAGATTTGTACCTTATAAATAAATTTACATGGACAGACAGACAGACATGTTTAGAGCTTTTCAAGAAATGATCGTTAGATGTAATGAAAAAGTAAAGAAAGTTAAAAAGTTACAAACACTTACAAAAACCTTAATGTATTCTCTCATAGTATAGGGTACAAATATAAAAGAATGGCAAAAAAAAAAAACACTCAAACTTCAATTTCAAGAATATATATGCGCGTATAGTATTTATATAATCTTTCAAAAAATTAAAATTTACTTAAAATAGCGCCTTTACTTACCTTAGAAATATTTCTTAATAAAAAGACTTCAAAATAGCAGCAATTAAACCGAATTTAACTAAGTTCCGCACCTAAAATTCCCCATATTGTCGTTAATGTTAATGAAATATTATTCTGTTAACAATTAAACCCTTTAAAATTTTGTAACGTTATGAAACTTTTCCAAGACAAAGCCACCTTAGATTCTTCTTTATAGTAAATGTTGCCATAAAATATATATCTATAATAAACACTATAAATATTTACAGCTTTCACTAACCACCGTTAAAATAAATTTGATGCTATAGTTTTTCTTATTATACAACAACAACAACTACAAAAAATGGTGATCACGTGAAAGTTTCATTAATTTTTTCAATTACATTATTTTCACTTTAAATTGAACAATTCGGAGAAGATTTTTACATTTTTCTATTATATAAACATTGATCTACATTTTTCTGATAAATTTATTCAATTTCTTCAAGTTTTAACATTTTTTTCAATTAATTTTATTAGAGAAGAATTTCTGTGTAACACTTTTCACAACTACTTTTAGAAGATAACTGTAAAATTATTGCTTAGATGTATTAAGTAGTATTAAGCGTTGGTAAAAAAGGTACTAATGTAAAACAGCTAACTACTACAAATTGCAGTGCTTTTTTTACTACTACTTCCGATACATATTAAACATCCGTTTTAGAATTATTTAAATACGTTTAAGATTAAAATGTTAGAAAAAAGAACTTACACAATAACAGAATGGAGGAGGAATACAAAGAAAAATTGTGTTTGATTAATACATATGTCCGTCCTTACTATTGAATAATGTTACGCTTAAGAAAGCGTTTATATATAAACACGCCAATAATTTACAAAAAACTATATTAGCCACAGAATGTGAATTGTCCAATCACATGTCACAAGTATAAAACAATTTGGTCTCATTATTTCTTCTTCTTCTTCTTCTTCTTCTTCTTCTTCTTCTTCTTCTTGTCCATTATTTTATATTAAAATATTCAAAATATAACCTTTTCTTAACAGGACAGTAGACACTTTACATGAAATCTTTAAATACTTTTCATATATATTGTTGTACCAGAAATCGCCTTCATATAAATTCTTCCCACGTTATACTTTCGTTTACCTATAATACAATATATGACAAATAATCGTTTAACGAAACCTTAACTACTGTTTAGCAATCAATTTAGGATCTCGTAGCCAAAAAATACAATTGATGAATGAGTGAGCGATATAAACGATAATAATAACAAATGAATGTTTATATGGTTATTGTTGTAAAAAAAATTCATTCAATTCATTCAAAATCATTTTTGAGCAAGTTGAACACAACAATGATGGACTTCTTTCTTTTATTTCCAGTTTGCTCAATGTTAGTATATAATAAAATGGTTAAAAAAAGAAGAAGATGATGATAAATAAGTATCTTATTGTAGTGATTCAATCATCATTGTGAACAAATGTGTGTGAAACGTGGTGCGTTTGACATTTGACAAAACCTTACGAAAATTCTAATGTTTTTTTGTTCAACTTAGCAATAGAAGAAGAAGAAGAAGAAGACGTGAGATATGTGTAACTTGAAAGGGCAAACATACAAGTACATCCCTAACACTACACACACACACACACACACTCCGACATACACTTTAATTTGAAAATGATTTAACGTTCAATGCTACAAGTCATCGCTGCCAACTGTATGTAACACCAATAAGAGACTTGGTTTTTTGTGGCTAACCAACAAATTGTTAATTCATCTTCTACTGCTCTCATTAGCTCTTTTTTTATAGTTTTGGTTTTGATATCGAGATGTTGTTTTTTTTACTGTGTTTTTATGCGTTATACATAATTGTACACTAAATGCGGTATGTAACCACATCTTCATGTAAAAGCACACCCATGTTTGATATCAGGTATGAGTATAATAGTGACTGACCTTGTCATACTTTACTATTAAAAGTAATTAAATATATTTTCCTCCCCTTTTTTTTCTAAAAAAAAAAACCTTAATGAGATCATCAGTGATCAATACAGTTGAGTAAGTATTGGAATTTTTCTAATTTCTATACATTATGTAAATCATATGGAAGAGGAGAACATAAGCATTTTAATGTTGAAAACTTGATTTTATTGTGAATCTTTTAGAAAATAAATTTGCCCAAATTAAATTATGATATTTATATTAAAATATTATGTAAGATTTGAAAGTAGATATTTTAAAATTCTTAGGGTGTTACATATATTTTAATTGTGTGTTTTAGTTCATTTATATTTATATTGGTAATTAAAATCCCTCTCTCCTACAATAAGAATGAAGCTTTTCAGAGCCAAAAAATTTATGTTTATTAAAAAGATTATATAACAAAATCGGAGCACTTTTGTGGTTTGAAAATGATCTCACTAGCAATTGTTTTGATACTGATTCACACACTTACTAAAAGTATGATACTGCGGTCTCTATAAATGTTTCAATGTTGGTTAATTATAATACCCTTACACATGTCACAATCTTAAATGCAAAATTAATAAAATATATATTAAAAGCTTATGTTGAAAATAACCGAAGTTCATTTTTCAAGTTTTATAACAAAAAAAACCTAATCCTCCAAACTTTGAGATTTTTAGATAAATGGACTTGAAAAAAAAACGCCTCATAAAATATTATAGATTTTTCAAGCCCTAGCAGTTTCTTTTTTCAAAATTTTTCAAATTTGATTGTTATGGGAAAAATTATCTAAAATTTTGAAAAAAAAAACACGATTCATAAAATAAATATTATACATTTTCCAAGCTTTAGCAATTGATATTGCTTAGTTTTAAAAATTTCAATATTTTCGGATAAACGGTCTTAGGTCACTTTTCACAAATACTTCATATAATGAGTATTACATACACATTTTATTGAGATTAGAGAAGTAGAACTCTTGTACAATATGGTAAGGATCGTTTTGTACTAATTTATTACAATCAGTTTTCGATCTTTTCGACCTTTGTTAAAAACGAATTTTTTTTTATTCAACTTTTGTAATTTGCCTATTATATGATAATTTGTGTAAATTTTCTTTAATTGTCTAATTTTATTTCTTTTTTTTATACATTTTTTTCAAAGTTACTTCTAACGAATATTTAAGTTTTTATCTGATTTAATTTAAACAACTTTACATTATTCAAAGTTGAACAAATAAAGATTAATGGATAGTTTAAAAGAGGAATTTAAGTAACAAATTATCTTAAACATCAGGGTCATCTATTTTGACCGAATTTTTTAAGCGGAAATATGTAAATTTCCTAATGCAGGATGTTAAGCTTAAGTAAATGGTTTAAATATCTTAATTAACTTACCTAGACATGTATACCCATCCTCCATATAAAATAAGAAGTATACTAAGTTTGTTATTACATTTGTTACTTGTAAAATAAGGCGTGATGAGACCTCACAAAGTTGATCAGCATGAAAATTTCGGGTAAAAAATTGCCAGACACGCCCACATTTTATAAACAAACCCTGTTTGGTGCATAATCAAACTTGTAAGTTGATATGCATAGAATATTAGTAAGCTTAACGTCTTACTCTTGGTAGGCATACATATAAATATGGGTCTTTAAAGTGTGTCCCAAACCAAATATTTTCATTTTATTTTTTTCCAGCATGTTCGTTGTTGTTGGTTGTGGTGTTGAAAAAATGATTAATTAAATTTTGTACAATATGTTAACAGATCTTCATTTCAAATGGAAATTAATGTTTCTTTGTTTGTTTTGTTTGTGTTGTTGTTTCTTTTTTTTCTTCTGTTAATGGTGAGTAATTAAATGAAATGTGTACTAAAATACTATAGTTATCGTATACATACCTTTTTATAACGAATTGTTTGTTTACAAACATTCAATAAATATGTTATTGTTATTGTTGTTGTTGTTGTTGGATTTGATTATTTCTGTTGTTTGTTTGTTTGCCAATTACATACTTAAAAGCTTCAGCTTAGTTCTGCTTCGTTAAAGACACACTAACACACATACACACATTCGTTAGGATTCATACACCAGTTACAACAAAAACAACATCTTATGAAATGAAAGAATCTTGAATTCCTATAAAACCAAAAACAATAACAAATACATATTAAATTTGTAAATATATGTGTGTGTATATGTTATATATAAAATGTGGAATAATTCAAGAACATACACTTGTAAAGCTTGTTAGCAGTTGTGTTATGTAGATATATGTATATATGTATATATGTATGTATGTACATTGTACATATAGATAACAAACTTGTACAATTCAAATTATTTGCTACAGAATTTCCACTTCCAAACTATACAGCTTGAGATGATTTTTGGCCTTTAAAAAACGCGTTTTTTCTTTTTTTTTTGTAAGCCAATCTATTTTTCTATCCGTTTTGACCACAGACACTAAAATGTCATTGTATTTCATTTTTAATGATTATAAACTTTGTACCTTGTATTAAATACATGCACAGCGAAGTTTTGCTTTGCTGTGCATATGAGTATAGTTCTTACAGCGTGTGCTATAACTAGAGCAACACATCTGTCTATTTATGTTGATTTTACTCTGATTTATTTTTAACAATATTATTTACTTAGATAATATATTTATATAGCCGAACAGCCTAATCTTTCTATGTTATAAGTAAAATTGTTTTGAAGCAAAGTGACTTTTATGTATTTAGTTAGACATAAAATAAAAGACTTGAGCAACAAACTTGTGCTTTAGAAAATAATTTTTATAGAATCTTATGTATGTACATACACTGCACCATTTGCGATAAGAGGTATATTAAGTTTTTCCAGATGTTTGTAATTTCTAAATGGCAAATGGCCACGCCCACTTTTAATTATACCAATTGATTTAATATCGCTTTCTGAATCGATTTAACCATGTCCATCTTTAATCCATTTCTGTAACTTTGTTTATAAGGTACAGATCGCATGTTTTTAGATATTTCGATGAAATTGTTACAAGGACATGTTTTGGGAAAGAATAGAAAGAAGCCTATTGAATATGGACCGAATAGGACCAATCTTTAAAACTATTCCCCCTATAATGTCTTAGAAAGTCGTTATTTGGAGAAAATTCGCATGTGATAAAATAAAGTTTGTTGCTTAAGTCTTTCATATTATTAGTAAGATTCCCTCTTAAAAAGAACTTCCTGCAAAAATTGGACTTTACAAAAGAATAGAGTTAAAAAAGTTAATTCATTTGGCTATATGCCGGCGATATAAATATTTGCTATAAATAAAACACTTTTTCTTTTACTAATTATTTAATAATTTTATAGGAAATGTAACAACAACAACTATTAATATTTTTCTATTGTATTATTCCTGCAATCATACCAAAAGCTGTTTGCTTTGCAAGGCAAACAAAAAATAAATTGTTTACTAAAAAAATAACCTTCAAATGTAGGGAGAGAGGAAGAGAATAAAAGCCGAAACTAAAAATAAAATAAAAAAGAAACGAAGAGCAGAATAGCCTAAAAGCATAAATCACATGCACTGAGATGGACGATGGTTTCAACAACAACAACAACAACGACAACGAAATACAAGTTATAATTGACTCAAACCGAATTCGAAACTACTTACAAAAGAAAACCCACTTGCTTTTATATGACAATCAACACAATAGACAAGAAAGAGGGACAAAACGAAAATGTTTTCAATATTACGTAATAATCGTAAATATAACAACAATAACAAGAAAAGTCTGTTTAGCGTTACAAACATCTCACTAAACTATATTCACTAGCATTCCTTAAATTGCATCATGATTAACAAGATGATAATGATGCTGAGTTGCTGTATTCGGTGAAGATGAACTGCCAATTTTTTTTATTATACTCCAAGTTGTGTGTTAGTCATGTTGTGGCAAAGTGCAAATGTTTTTCGCTCAAAAATGTTTTTGTTGTTCTTTTTTTTTTTTTTTTTTTTTTGTTGCTACCGTTGATTTACATTCATTAATAAGTGCAAACGTTTATGCGAACCAACCAGCCAACCAACCAACCACCAACATCATGCTGAAATTGTTGATCAGGTTGGAAATTTGTTGAATGGCTGAATGAATGGAAAAATGAGGATGATGATGATGTTGTTGTTGGTGGTGGTGATTGTGATGATGATGATGATGATGATGATGATGATGATTATGATGCTAAAGTTTTGTATTCGATGTGCTTGCAACGTTGTTTTGAAGTATAAAACAAAAATTTATAACAATTTTTTCAGCTTTTGCCCGACAACCATACGCGAAGTAACACATATGTGATCGAAAAAGTGATTAGATAGCAATTGTTTCCTTTTTAACATTAAGAACAATTAAACAAATTTAAGAGAAAAAAAGTATTCAGAAATAATATCCACGACTCATAGAAGAATTTGTAAATAATAAATAAAAATATATGTTTAAAAAAATTCTAATATATAAAAAATTAATTTAAAAATATCTTATATTGTGAAAAAATATAATTTAGCTAAAATAATAAAAACCAATTTTTTTTTAATAAATAAAGTGAAAAAAAATTATATGTAACAATTGTGTAAAAAAATATAATTTAGAAATAAATATTAATTTCTGTAAATTTTGAAAAAATATTTATCGATAATTTTTTGTAATCGTTTATATAAAAAAATAATTGATTTATTAACAATCTTATAATTATAAAAATAAATATGTATTTAAGTTAAAAAACAAAAATCAAATTAATTATTTTGTTTTATAACAATTTATAATTTATATATATTAATTAAAAATCAATATATTTTCATTTTTTTTCTTTTTAATAAACAAAAAATTATTATAAATAAATTCAAAAATCTTATTTAAATTTAACATAAAGTAATAAATAAATAAATAAAAATAAAAACTACTGTTTTATTTAAAATTAAAATAAATAAAAAATTTAATAATACGTATTAAATAATTAATTTTAATTTTTTAAACTTATTTTTATTGATAAAATATTTTGTTTTTAATAATATAATATTGAAAATTATAAAAAATTAACTATATTATCAATAAAAAATAATATAAATTAAAATGTTATAAATAATAAATAAAAAAATTATAATAAAATTATGTTAATTATAATTAAATTAGTTCATTCAAAATTAATTTTTTCAGTTTTATTTCAAAAGCATTAATTTTTTAAACAAATTTTTTAAATCTTCAAATTTAAAAAACCAACAGGATAACACTAACAAGTAAAAGACCGGCATCATCTACAAAAAATCATTATCATGTCCTCCTTACCGACAACTTTCAATACTATTAACAAAAATATATTCACACCAACACTATCACCACCAATCATGGCTGCTATAACATTAACATTAACATTAACGTCATCGGCTGTGTTTGTATTCATTTTAAATTGCTGTGAATATGGTTTCAAAGGCTGTACCAGCCGTGTCGGTAAATCAATGAAGCGCAAGCATCTTCATTTAAAAGACTTGGTACTAGCACTGCAGAAGTCGAAGCAACATTATCATCATCAACAACAACAACAACATAGTATATTGGTCACTATTATTATTGGATTATTTTTTAGCTGTATATGTGTTAGTGGGGTAAGTTGTTTCACACAGAGAGTTACCATTTTATTCTATAAATCCGTACGCCAGTCTGCTTGCGCGTGTGTTTGTGTGTGTGTGTGTTGATCATTTACAACACATCTCTGATATTTATGAAGACACTTTATGGTGAACGTTTTATAGTTTTTATTAATGCTACATACATACACGTTTTTGTTAATCATTATTATTATTTTTTTTGTTAAAATTTATACAATATGAAGTTTGTTGTTTTTGTTAATCTTTTGTATTTTGTATTGTTGTTGTGCTCTATAGTAATTGTGTTGTATGTATAGTATATGACAGCAAATTAAATTCAATTCAATTCATGATTTTGTGATTAATGTGTATGTTACATACAAATAAGCACACAAGCGTGCAATATACAAACATACGTATATTAGGATTTGGTGAGTAGTGAAGCTATTTAAATGCATTTTTAACTGATTTTTTTACTTTATTATAAAAGTTATTTTTTAATGTGTTTTTTTGTTATTATTATTATTATTATTATACCCTACACATAAGATGGGTGGTAAACTAAGTTTTTCATTCCATTTGCAACACCCAAATGGAGGCATCAGAGACTCTACCCTATATTCTTAATGAGCTTCGACCTAGACATATATGGCCTTGTGTCCGTCTGCTGTTGGCTTTCTTGTAAGCACGTAAATTTTAAAATATTGAGCTGAATTTTTATTCAAATACTCTTAGTTACTGCACGTAGAATGCTATTTAAAATAGGCAAAATCGGTTAAGAGCCACGCCCACAATCGACAAGAATCTATTCATCTTGCACAAAAATGTATCTATACTCTTGAAATTTAGTGCACAAATCTATAAATATATTGCTTCCATCGATTTGCCAAAAATGGGCGTGGTCAGAAAACAGACACGCCCACAATTGACAAAAATCTATATATCTACCACAAAAATTTACCTACGAACTAGAAATTCGGTACGTATATATATTATTATGTGCCAAAAATAGGCGTGGTCGAATAACAGGCACGCCCACAATTAACAAAAAAAACTTTCCTAGCCTTCTTCTTCATTTGCGAATTGATGTGTAATACACACCCTATAGGGGGGTGTAATCAAGCTTATGCCACGCCCATTGTAAAGGTTATTGAAGGTTTTCCCTAAGCTAAATTGACTTCTTTTACCTGTTTTATGAAATTTTTACAACTTCAATATTATTGAAGGGGATTTTTAAGCTACTTTATCTTTATCATGACCCAACCACTTTATACGTCATCCATTATTATAATCATACTAAACCAACTTTAATCCGTTTCGTACTAATTATCACATGTACACATACATGTTTAGCTATTTTTATTTGTGTCAAATATATTTTTATTCCCATTACATTTAATTTTTATATCAATTCAATCAATTTTGCGTGTAGATTAAAAACCAGTGACATTTCATTTCCAAAGAACGCCACAGTGTGATAAATATGTATAAAAACTTATTTGGGGTATATGAAAAATATTGTACAATACAATTAATATGGAAAAATTTCAAATTTTTCATTTTGCAACATGAGCATAATTTGAACGCATTTTTCATGCCACATAATTGTCATGTAGATTTCATTAACACACTCACACAAGTAATCATCATAAATTAAATGTTAGCAAGCTAGTACATGCGGTACATACATATATACACAAAATTATTTAAAGCTTAACTCGGTGTATAATAATAATCAAGTTTTGGAGCCTCATGTAGCAAACACCGCAACTATACAGTGCACTTGTTTTTCACATTCGATGTCTCTGTGCTGCAGTTGGCCAAGTTTATTCTGTTATAAAAAGCATGTTCGCGCTTTCATACGCATTCGATTGATAGAATTTTTATCTACGTACCTGTGTGTCACACACTTAGCTGAACTCTGTTATTATAACCGCCAGCCGTACTTGGCTGCGTGGATAGTGTGCAATACTCGAGCCATGTGCAACATTGTTATTATCATTGTCATCATCACCGCCATCATCATTATTAGCATCATAATAATCACTGTCGTCATGACACGCTATTGTTTTGATTTTATATTGCGGTGCGATTTCCACCGCTATTGTTGTTATTATTGCAGATGTTCATCTATTGTCTGCTTCTGTAGGTTTTTCTGTTTATAAGTTTTTTTTTTAATACACTTGTTTATAGTTGTTGTTGTTGTTGCTTGTTTGTTTGTTTGTTTGTTTGCTGTTTGCTTGGTGTTGATGTCACTATCTATATACTTGTATATATTGTTCTTATTGTGGGTTAATTTAAGCCATCACATATTAGAATTTTAAATTAGTTTTAATGTTATTTTTAGTGGTTTTTCATTTTTCATCATTAAACATTGTTTTTGTTGTTTTATTTTATTTTATTTTGTTTTGGTTTTTTGATGTTTTGTAATTAATTTTTTGTTTTTCTTTGTGTGTGTGTGTTGTTATGTTGTATGTTGTGTGTATTTTCAAAAACTAAATCACGTTTGATGATTTGCGTAATGGTGGGGATGTGCTTGCTATAGTGTGATGATGGGTTTTTTTTGTTGCTGTTGTATTTTATTGAGAATAATTCTTGGGTTTTTTTAGTGAAATATGGAATTTTTTTTTAGGGTATATATTAAGTTTATGCGGGTGTTTGTAACTTTTAAACGGCTAATGTTACACCCACCTTCAAGTTTACCGTTCACTTTAGAATCAAAATCTGAATCGATTTAATCATGTCCCTCTGTCTGTCTGTCTATCTAAATTTATGTGTAAGGTACAGTAGTTTTCTTCTTCTTCTTTCCAGAATTCTTTTTCTTCTACTTCGTCTTCTTCTTCTTCTTCTTCTTTTTTTTCTTTATTGTTGCTATTGTATTTTTGCTTTGCTGTGGTTGTTGTTTCTCGTTGTCATTTTGTTTTTATGTTTTTATGGTTGTTGTTTTTATAATTGTTGTTGTTATTGTTGTTATTATTGTCGCTTTTGTTTTTCTGTAGTTCTAATTGTTGTATCTTGTTGTTTTTGTTGTTTTAATGTTTGTTGTTATTGTTGCTTTATGCTGCTAATATTTTTTTTTGTTGTCATTGATATTTCTTTCGCTTATTGTTGGTGTTATTGTTGCTTTTGTTGTTTCTGTTCTTTTGCTTTTGGTAGTAATTTTATTCATTTTGTAAGCGATACTTTACTTGTTTCTCTTCTTCTTTCATCACTGAAGGTCATTATTGGTCTTTACACAAATATGTGATAAAAACCCTTCACATTGTATTGCATCAACATCAACATCTTAACACAGAATCAGAATTTATTTGAAATTCTTTTCAAGTTTTATAACATTAAGTAAACATTTATTTTTATAAAATTCAAATTAAAATCAAATAAATTTTAAGTGTATTAAGAAAGTACCTAATTCCAAGTCTACACCCTTAACGAATAATTTAGCTGTTGAATGTTACAAAACATCCCTTTTAATACATCATCGTTTGTATAAAAAAAGCATACTGAATATGTAAATATTTAAAAAAAAAAAGAAAATTCATTCATAACTTCATGTCATAAGCAGAGGAGTTATTATGCATGATAAATAATTAACGTCTTCTTTTATCATCATTATTGGCACAATCATTATTAAACAAAAAATCATCGTATCTTATTTCTTATATTTACTTACAACAACAACATCATCCATTATTAATTTTTATGCAAATGATTTAAGAGAGCTTATGGCTGCGCTGCTAACCTAAAAACCTACCAACCAATATTGTACAACGTTACCTATCGTACCATATAATTGTTAACGTTTAATTTTTCTTTCCAAATTACAAAATACCAAAAAGAGAGAAGAGATGTTGTTATCTTTATTTAATGTACTTTTTGTTTTTGTTTTTGTTATTATATTGTAGTTATTGAAAGCCCTTATTAACATCAATTAAACTTTTCGTTATTCGTAAAATTGTGTAAAAAGCGGTCAATTGCATCAAGGCTAGGGAGCGAAAAAGAGAGATTATTACAGACTACATACATATGCAGATATGGTAATAAATAGTAGTTCATAACAGTACAGCTATATTTCAAATAAATTTATTTAACTACCGGAACATTATATATTTTTTACTGCTGTTCGCTATAACGAACAATGCAATACCATCACCGTAGATTCCATTCCATTTTCATAGTTCCAATTAGAGTGCTTATGCCATTTTCATACTTTTATATATATATATATATCACCTGTTGCGGTCGAAGTATATTAGGCAGGTGAAGCCATATAACGAAATTATGAAAAATTTCTAAAATTCAACTTTTGTCCTTCTGTCCTTTCGTCTTTGTAATTGACCGATATTAGATTAAGAATTTAAAAAAAATTAATTTTAAAAAAACTTAAAGTTAAATTAAAAATTTTAAAAAATAAACATTAAATTAATATTTAAAAAATAAAATCTAAAAAAATTAAATTCAAAATTAAAAAAATTACAAATTAAATGAAATAAATTATGCACATGTACGCCATTTTTAATAAGCAAAATAATCCCATTTGTATAACCATCCCACCAGCCTTGTTACTATCTACAGTTGTTTCCATAATATATATAAAAATCCTTATATAATATAAGAATAAGTTCAAATCTATAAACAAAAAGAAGAGGATTGAAAATGTGACCACACTCAAAGTATAGGTTGTTGTTGTTATTCTTCTTCTTCTTTATTATTAGACCAACGGTTTCATTCATGTGCATGCATACCTGGAGGTGTTTACAACATAGTGGCTAAAGAAATAATTCATAATTTTGTGCGATGCGCCATTTTCGCATGTGATGGCACAATTTGCCACTTGGAAATGTACCAACCAAACCTGTAACCCACTATAAAGATGCAATTACTTAGTCTTGGCTGTGCTAACTAACTATTTCAAAAAAAAAAAAAAAACACAATAACAAGAAAACAACAAGAAAATAATAACAAGAAGAAGATGAAGAAAACATCATCAACAACAACAACAACAACATTGATTGTTAAAAAAATTGTCTACTGCAGCTCTAGAGTGCTTTTAAGCTAAAGGGTTATTTTTTTTTTCTTGCTGCTTAACATCTTCTTCACTTAAGACACAATGTACACAAGTACACAGTGATCGTGGTGGAGGCGGTGGTGCTGGTGTTGTTAGTCTTGCAAAATGACTTGTAAATCTTTGTCTCTAGTTATTGTTGTTGTTGTTATTCTTATTTTAACATTTGTTTATCTACTTTTTTTATACGTCTTCTACTTTTCTATACATTCAATATATACAGCAAGTATGTATTTTTTTTTTGTATGGAGTAATATTGTTAAAGTTTTATTGTTGTTGTTGTTGTTATTGTTGTTGTTTTATTTGTTTACGCTTGGGCTGTTCATCTTTATCTGAATTACATTTGTGTGCTAGTAGAGTAGAGTAGAGTAGAGTAGAGTAGAGTGGCGTAAAGTGGAGTTCGGCGTGGGAGTTTCGTTTCGGGTTTATTTTATCGTCGTGTATTTACATTTCAGTTAAGCAGGAGGAGAGCAGAGATCTGACTATCATTTCACATCAATTTTATTTATTCTACTATATGTACATGTTAGTATTATGTGTGTGTGCGTGTGTGTAAATGTTATTGCTTTTATTTTCTTTTTTTATTGCTTTTTGTGTTATTGTTTAATTTTCCTTTTTGTTTTTCTTTTTTCTGTTTAGTTTTTCGGTACACATGTAGATCATTATCAGAGACAAACAAGAGACAAATGTGTGCAATCACTAGCATTTTTTATTGAATTATCACTCATTTCGGTTGACAGTGTTTTATAGTAGAGTAGAGTACATGGTGTAGGCGTTTATTTATATATTTTAACATATATTTCCCACACACACACACACAAGTTCGGTGTTGTTATTGTTGGATTGCTGTTGCTGTTGTTATGATTATAAAAATTAGGACATTTTTTATATTTAAATCACAAAAATGTTGAACATTTGAAATAAAAATTCTAAAAAAAAAAATTGATGAATTTTTGTTTAAAGAATTGAATAAATTCCATAAATTCCGATAATTTTGAAAATAGATGTGTTTTTTATAAATCATCATATATCGTTGTTGTTGAAAAACATGACCTAAATCACTTTCATTAGTTGATAGTTAAGGTTACAAATATTTCTCTCATGATAGAAATTTTTATTTCTCTTTTATAATCTATAGCAAATTGATGGTTATCTGGCGGGCATAGATTATCCCACTTATGATGCGATACCTAAAGGTTTATCATTTAATTGTCAAGGACGTTTACCTGGGTATTATGCAGACATTGAAACACGTTGTCAGGTACTAAATACAAATTGAAAAAAACTGCAAAATATCTAAAATAATTTGTTTAATAAATTCTTTATATAGGTGTGGCACTGGTGTCTTCATTCCGGACATCAATATTCATTTTTATGTCCCAATGGTACAGTTTTCAATCAAGCGGTACGAGTCTGTGACTGGTGGTCTAATGTTAATTGTCCCGCTTCTGAGCAATTATATCAAAATAATGAAGAGCTTTATCGAGTAGAAGAATCTCGACAAGGGAATAATATATGATATAAGGCCCAACAGCAACAGCAACAACAACACGAACATAAACATCATGAAACTAACTTTAAACAAAATAAACTGAAGGTAATGGGGGATGGTAGACAACAACAACAAAATATACAACAGCAAAAACAACAACACCTACAAGATATTTTATTATTAGAATTACAACCGCCTGAGGGGCCGACACATCATAACATAGTTCGCAAAATTGAGGACGACACTCGTTTAAGCACCAAAAATAATTTTAGAGGCAACGCTAGATACTCACATAGCAGCCAAAGTATTAGTACAGAGCAGCAACAGCAGCAGAAACCGTTCGATAATTATAGTAAAACTGTAACAGCAACAACAACAAAAACCCATAAGAATATTAATAATAATAAGTCATTCCAACAACAACAACAACAACAACAACAATATAAACCACTTAGTTCCACAAAAAGCTACAAACACCATTCTACACCATCTAATGCAACAGCGTCATCATTAACAAAAACATCTTCTTATCAAATACAAAAGACACGTAAAATGCAACAACAACAACGTCAACAACTGAAACAACAACAATCCATTGGACGGGGCAATCATTCTA
This sequence comes from Ornithomya chloropus, assembly GCA_963971445.1. Classification (NCBI taxonomy): domain Eukaryota; kingdom Metazoa; phylum Arthropoda; class Insecta; order Diptera; family Hippoboscidae; genus Ornithomya; species Ornithomya chloropus. The sequence goes on from OZ020532.1 coordinate 5,955,949, forward strand.
CAACTAATAAAAACAATTTGGAAAACGATGAACTAAAGGATTATAAAAGTAAGATTAAAAATAAATATAATATCGATTACGATCATGCACTGGATGCGGAATATGAGATTATAGAAGCCATCGAATAATTCAAATACTTAATAATTTCATTGATATTGATTTTTATTATGTAGTGATTAATGCCGTTGTTGTTGTGTACCGTATAATATTCTTTCTCTTTCTCTCTTTCACTCTCACTTGCAAACAAATAAAATTATAATAAATTACATATATTGCGATAAAAAAACATTACTTTATAAATTTTTATTTTATTTACTTGAAGAAAAATGTGTTGAAATATTTCCCTTTGAACAAATTTGCGTTTAAGGCAAATCTTAGATTCACACTTTTCCATATTTAAAGAGATTGAAACCTTTGTACAAAAATTGGATTGTTATACTCTGCACATAAGATGGAAGGTATACTAGGTTTGTCATTCCATATATGTCCGTGTGTCCGTGTGTCCATGTGTTGTTGGGACGGTAGTAAGTTTTGAGATATTGGGGTGAAATTTTGTACAAAAATTTTAGTTTCTGTATGCAGATCGCTATTGATAATGGAAAAAATAGATTACGAACCACGCCCACAGTCAACAAAAATCTTTATAACTACCACAAAAATTGAATTATGAACTTAAAATCTGGTATGCGTATCCATAGTTATCTCATCTATGTATAAACCAAAAATGGGCGTGGTCGGTTAACAGACGTGCCCACCATTTACACAAACACATACCTAGCGTACTACTTGAATTACAAGCGTATACGTAATACAAAAACTATTAGAGAACATAATCATATACCTGCCACGCTCACCGTTAATATATAGGGTATACACCGTACACCTTGTTCATCAATAGCTTTATATATAGCTATAATCCCACTCGATCATTTTCAAAACATATTTTCAGGCTTAGTTGATTTTACAGAAACCAAAAAGCTTTTCATTCAAGAGCTTTCTTATTATCTTCTTACCAAAATAAAAACCTTGCACCCATACATAACTCTTCCAAACACACAATTTCTCATCGTTAACGTTTTGATAGCAACTTGTATACAATAGTTATTTAGTAGCAATAAAAGAGAAACGATTGCTTTGCTACGTAACAATGTAATCTTGTTGTTTTTTTAATTACAAAATAAAATATTTTTGATTAAATTCGTAAATGTTTCAACAAACAAAACAAGTACAATGAAAACTATTTATTAATATATTTATGCAGCAAGAGTATCAACAAAAGGTTTGTAAATGGAACGATTTCAGAGCAAATAAAAACAAAAGTGAATTATTTAAGACTTGTATGGATGAAAAGTTTACCGAGTAGAGAGACAAAGTGAGAGAAATTGTCAACATTTAAGAGTTCATTTACAAATTATAATAATAACAACTATAACACCAAACAACAACAAATTCAATTGATGTAATTAAACAAGTTTGCAACGAATTTTGGTTTCCCTACATCAGGAACTGAAAAAGGGGATTAAACAACAACATCAATCAAATCTAAATATATCTAATAATATAAACAACTTTAGCAAATTATTTTTCCTGGCACATGTCTTTAAAACAAGACCAGGTAGTCGTCACATTCTTATGTGAGTGAGTGGAAATTATGGACAGATTTTTTATTGCATTCATATAACAAGTTAGTCACTAAACTTTATTTGATTTTAAAGTCATCTATACACAGTCTTAAACCCATCGCATACTTAATCTATCTCCTTTTCTTATTTTTCAACTAACGGACGTACAGACACATTTGTTCTTGTATAAGAAAATGCATAACCTATAAGTGTAAAATATATTAAAATAGTAAAGTCAGCTTATTTACACAAGGGTACGGTCTCAACCGCCTGCTTTTACTTGTAACCATAATTTTTTTTTTTTTAATTTTTCAAAATTTTTAATTTTCACTTTTTATCAGTAGAATGAAAACATCTTCCTCTTCCTATATTTAATAAAAGATACGTATCTACTGTTTGCATTTATTTTAGTTAATTAAAATTTATTTCTGGTTTTGTTCAAGTTTTTATTGCAATTTTTTTTTTCATTTAACCTAAAAATTGCGTGACTTTGCTGCAAGTAATTAAAAGTCGGAGACGACAAATGGCCTAAAAACATTATATTATGTTTATTTTTATTTTTTTTTTTATTATTATTACATAAATGATAACGTGGTACGCACATAAATAATGATTGGCGCTTACGTTTGTTATTACGCTTCCAAAAAAAACGAAAAAAAGATTTATGATTGTAATTTTCTGTTTTTTGGGTGGATTAGAGAAATATTGAAACAAAAACAAGTAAGAAAAACTTAAATGTTCTCTACATCGTGGGCGTGGCAAGTGTTTTATTATGTTAGTATATAGTGTACTTATTATGTATTAAACAAACAAAAATCCGGCTTTTAAACCAAATAAGTTTTTTATGAATATTGGGGGCGTGTACACATACATTTGGCCACGCCTATGTTTTCGCTCTCAATCTCAGTTTAACTTATTTAGACGCAAGGTTTTTTTCTCAATTGTTATAAATTGTTGTTAATGTTTTTATTGTTTAATAAACAGCCACGCCCATTTTTGCATATATTGATGAAATGAAATAACATAATTATCAACAAATTACCAAATTTTAAATTTTTAATTCAATTTTTGTGGCAAATAGGCCGATTTTTTTCTATTGTGGGCGTGGCTCTTAAGCGATTTTGCTCATTATCAAAAAGCATAACAAACTTATTATGCTTTCTCTACTAAGTAGAGTCTCTAACAAGTAAAAAAGTTATATATTTGATCGCAGTGGGCGTGGCCTATATATAATTACGCCTTCTTTGAACTAATCTTGTATAGGTTTCCTATTAAAACTTGAAAAGGATTTTTCTTAAAGTATATATATATTGGTACCGCCCATTTCTTAATAAAATATAGGCAAAAAATTTCCTTTTTCCCCTTTTTTTAATGATTGCATTAAATTTCGTAAAAATAACTCAAAAAGCATCCATTTTAAAAAAGACAGACAGACTGACATAAAATATAAATCAAAGATGGATTGTTCTTTAGTCGTTACATACCCAACTACTAAAAGAACATTTTTTGCTGCAGCATTGTTGTTGTTATACATTTAGAAGAAAATGATTTAATGAATTATTTAACTTGTGAAACATTTGATATTTATTTGCATTAACTTTTCAAATATTCATGTTTTGAATGCACAAAAAAACAAATTGACAATACCTTTACGCTTTTTGTGTTACCAAACACGCAATCAAAACAGAGACACATTCTCTTGTATGCGCTCTATAAAGACCAGTCTCCTGTTAAGTGTTAAATCGAAGGCAAGCAAGTTTAAGAAGAAAAAAACCCAAAACAAAAAACAAACACAAACACACACATATACTCGCAGACCACTCGGGTGCGTATTACCCAGATCAGACAGGTTTTTCTGATTTATAATTATTGTATGATTGTTGCTATGTTTCCTTTTTTTATTATTTTTATACCCTATAGTGGTTGAAAGTAAAGCAACAAATAAATAACTAATAAAATTATTGTAAAATTAACCTTTTTTTTGGAAACCTCCACATAAGACGGAAGGTATACTAAGTTTGTCATTTCAATTGCAACACCCAAAAGGAGGCGGCAGATCTTGATCTTCTTGATCTTCATCAAAATTTGATTTGATTTAGGCATATCTGTCCATATGTCTGTCTGTTTATGGCATTCGTACAATCGTAAATATTGAGATATTGAGCAAAATCGCAAATCGCTATTGAAAATAGGTAAGATCGGTCGAGAGCCACGCCCACAATTGACAAAAATGTATCTACCAATACCCAAATTGAGCTACGATCTTGAAATTTCTTACACATATTTATATTTAGCCCATCCATCTAGGTAAAAAAGTTGGGTGCGGTCAGTTTACATAAGGACAAGCTAACAATTTACTTTTTTGTACGTAAAAGTTTTTATATATTACATATAATGAGGTACCTAACACGCCCACAGTTTGTATTTAGATATTTGAGGGTATTTAAGATTTGGTCTAAGCCATATTTATTCGTTATTATGTTGACAGTATGTTTATGTATTAATGCGTGCATACAAATTTTTAGATTCATAGAAGATAACTAAAAAAAAAATATTCAAAATTATATCTACATACACGTATAATGAATGATTTGTTTCGTTTCATATTTTTCAGGCATCATTGGCGATGATGGATGCAAAAATCAAAAAATTATGACAACGAAGTTTTCAGTTCACGACAACCACATCAGAAACGACACAATGTTAATCGCTTACCTGCAGATGATATTGCGAAATTGTTTTGACATTTTCAAAATCTATTTAAAATTAAGTTTCATTGCTTTGATTTTATATTTAACCGCAGCCTGGTATGTACAACACTTTACAGTGGATGTGAAAGATGTCGATACTGCTTCTCCTCCTCCTCCTCCTCCTCTAATGATGGGTTTCTTCCCTTTAAAATCATTAGCCAATAGTACAATAGATGTAGCCTATCGCTTTGTGATCAATTTTTTATTCGCTTAATGTTTTTTAATCAAAAAATAATATGAATAGATTTTAGAAAGGTGTTTAAAAGTAAAATGTCGCTGAAAACAAGTTTGTCTCAATTTAATAATAACTTATGAAGAAGAAGAAATATGAATTGAAAAATTAATATTTTCTATGTATAGCTTGTACCTTATTAGTTAAAAGTCTTAATAAATATATTCACAATTTTTTATGATTATAATGATTTTTTGTTAATAAATTGTTCTCTCTATTAAAGAGTTACATACAATACAAGCTTTAGCACATATTTTCTATTATATTTTATATTATATTTTACTAAAGTTAAGAGAATTTTGGATCAATTCGAATTGGATTAATTAATAAACAAATTGGAAGCGTGGTCTTGATGTTATTGAGTGATTTTGAGTACAAAACCGCTTGAAAACTTTTAAAAATTATTCCTTTTTCTGTTTTTCTCTAAATGTGGGCGTGTCTTTTATATAATTTAGCTTAATTTCATTACATATCTTCGTGCAGGGACTGTTACTTTTATTTCTGTCAAGTATAAAATAGATTTACAAAATTTTGAAAGCGGACGGATGCACGGACACATTTTACTAACCTTGTACAGAATTTCATGTTGGTTAAGAACTATTCTATCTACTGTACAAAATTCTTACTATTTAATGGATATTCTGATTATACCTACCCTAACTATTCGGATCTTATCTATATTATCTAGCCTATTCTGTACTTACGTAACTGCCTCTTCTGTTACTAAGAACATATTTCATTTACATATATTTATAACTTCTATTAATAAATTTTTCTACTTTTTTTTTTCAACTTTTGTGATTGAGTAGTAGGTTCTCATCTACAAATACGTCAATACAAAAAAACAAAACGCACTAACCCTGACATTTATTAGAAAACATGTTTTATGACAACAACAAAAATATTTAATAACAATTAAAACAATTATGATAGATTCGTTCTTGTTAAAACAAAGTCATCATCAAGGTTCACAACTTGCATTAAAAATATATTTCATTAAAAAACTTTGTATACTTTGTAAGTTTTAGTTTAATCAGATATTCATTCTAAATACTATTTGGAATGAATTTTAAAAAAGATCTTTTTTCAGCAGAAAATTTGAAGCCAGCACACCTCACCCGATTCATTAGTATGCATTCAGTGGCAAGATTATTAATTTCTTGCAGAACCACTTACATGCATACTCATTATGAGTCACAAGGTATAACAAGGTAACTGATATATCAGTTTTTAAAGCCAATCAAACAAAACAAATAAACAAACAAACCGCTGAAAATATTGTACGCAAATATTTACTGCTTCTGCACTCTGTAATAAACACAACCAAAATTCAAAATTAAAATCAACAATCTTTTCTAAACTGTGTTGCTTATATTTACCTATATCTTCGAGTTTCATTATTATAAGAAATACACAAGACAGACAAACAGACAGACAGATATTATATGCATTTAGTAGCAACAAAACATATTTTGTAATATAAACAACAAAAACAAACAAAGTAGATTACAGTTAAGAGCTGAATGAATTTTAGATTTTATATACTCATACGCACACATACACGTACCACTATATTACGTCACATGACATAAATATGTGAAAGTTAAACTACAAGTCAAACATACTCACACACACATACATAACATTACTTGTCTGGCACTGAACGATTTACTTGTATTGAACTGGGGTAAGGCTTGAACTCATAAATCAAATTGTTAAATGTTGTTATATATAAATTGTTAAATCTATGGCATAAGCCAGGGATCGCCAATCAGTAGGTTCATGGATATGAACTATCTCTAATGTTTGGTACAAAAAAAAAATTGTTTTTTTAATACCAAGTATTTTTGGAATTTTTTGTAAAGTGGACGCGATTTCAAAATATATTTTTTATCTTAAAAAATTTCATATTAAATTATTTTAAATATGATATTATATTTTAATTTTATTTTTATACTAAATTATTAAATTATTTAATTTAATTTTAAAATTCAAAATTAAAAAATTAATTTAATCTTTTTATAATTTTTTAATATTAAATTTTTTATATTTTCATATTAAATTATTGTTCATTACAATTTTTTTTATATAAGTATTTTTTTTTTTTTTTTTGTAAAAAAATTGAAAAAATTTGCCAACCTCTGGTAAAGCATACAATATGTAACCGGGAGAGGAAACTATGTTTTATAAAAATTTACTTAGAGCATTGTCTAAGGGGTAGAAGCTCTTTACCATTTCCATAGTTGTAAATTAACAAGCTAATAAACGTCTTAGAGATCAATGATCAAGAGTTGAAAAGTTTCATGGGAGAGGTTTTATTATTTATTATTATTGCTGTTGTTGTTTGTTAATCTGCAACATATATTTAATGTATTTTTATTTGTAGCACTTAAAGGTAACTAATTATAATAAAAGATAATTGTAGCATGGATAAAACACAAACGATTATAACATTAAAGGCCGCCAAACCTGATCATTAAATAACTTATAAACATCACTTAAGATTCATTTATTCTAATTGTAATCTTTATCACAATTCGTTAATAATTTCATCAATAAAAGCTGATTTTTCTTGTATAAATTTCTACCTTTCTTGAAATGAAAAGAATAGATGAACAAGTGGACGGAGAGACGGACATGATTACTTATTCTGAATCGATTAAAAAAGAAATAAAATGAAGACACTAACAAATTTAATTTAAAAGAATTTAATTCCTTTTCAATTTTTATAAAAATATGGGCGTGGCCTTTATATGATTACAGTTTCCAATAAGGTTTGTATTGTTTATCAACTTGTCTACCGAATTCTAATGGCAGTGTAGGGCGCGATTATTATATGACCATGCCCATTTTTAACATATAAATGATTTAATTATTTATATACATATATGGAGCGTATTTCAACATAATAGACCAATTTTTTTACCCCAAAGATAGCTTTTTGTAGATAGTGAGCGGGTCTGTTATATGACCCCTCCGACTTTTAGGGACGGATCCTTTAATTATAGAAATTCATACAAATTTCATCATCATAAAACTACCTTTGTGTCTAATAGAAAGATTTTTGTCAATTGTGGGCGTGGCACTTTATCGATTTTGCCCAATTTAAATGCATGCTGAAACGATATATATCGATTCAAAATTTCAACTCAATAGCTCAAAAATTACTAAACCTTACATGGCCAGCAGCGGACACACACCCGGACAAACATTGCTAGAACGACTCTAAACGTTGACGTTGGTATTACAACCGAAATAACAAAATCAGTATAACCCTCTCTCTTATATGAAGAGTACAAAAAACCAAACAACACAACGACACTATGGAATAAAGTAGCGCATGCAAAATACAAAAAAATACACGATATAAGCTCAAGTATACTTTGAAAATCAAAATTCATAGAAGACAGTTACAATGAGAGTGTAGACAGACAACACATACACCAACTGCTGAACAAAAGCTAGTTATTTGCTGACTTGAAGTATAAACACAAACAGAGTTTTTAAAGCAGCAACAGCAAGCTGCTATCGGGCAGCGTACCCATACGTACTTGTGAGTGGATTGCTAAATAAGACAAACCATAAAAAGTATGTTGGGGGCTCAGTCAGCTAAGTAATAATATTAAATAAAAATTCAGTCTGCAAATGAGCAGCCAAGTGAACAGTTCGTGGAAAGAAAGCCTTCAACAATCAGACGACGTAGAAAAGAAGAAAAAAATATTATTGTTAGTAACCAATACGTTTGCAAAACAAGTGCTTTTTTTTTAATTTTTATTTTCTATACATATTGTGGTAGTTACTACATTAACAAAAACAACAACAAATAATAATAAATTATATACAACAACGGTTGAGTGGAATAACCAATTTAGCCATTAACTGAAGCTAAAGCAGCACAAATAATAAATATAATAATAATACTTAGTTACCAACAAAGAAACTTTTTAAATAGGCACCAAATTAAGAAAATCATTTAAAATATTTAAAAAAAAAATTCAAATACTTGAAAATATATTAACTTAAACAAAATTATATAAAAAAATATGTGAAAATCTGTATTTACAATGAAATTGAATTGAATTGAAACAAAATGATTTTGCAAACCAACATTTAAACCCGTTTAAACTTTGCTAATAACCAACCACCACCAGCAACTAAGTAGCATTCGTTAATTGCAGTATATGTGAAAAACAAGTGAAATTATTTGAAATGATTTCAACCATTCATAAATAACCCTACACCCACCCTCAGTCTAGTAGATTTTTTACATTGAAATGTATTTGAATGAATATCAATGCAAAAGCGTATGAATTTTTTGTTAAAATTAATAAATAAATAAAAGAAAATGTTTAACTATTTAACACCCTACACCACTTAGTTCTTTTAATTTAGCTACAATTAATTTATTTGTGTCAGTAAACGCGAGGTAGTGCCATTAGAAGTCAGTTTGTGAAATAATCATTATATATGGAAAGGTGTTCTAAAAATAGTCCGATCGGATCCAAATTTGACACAGCTTATTATTAAGCTAATTAACTAATCTTCACAAAATTTTGTCAAAAAATTTTAACAATTACGATTTTTTGTCATATAAAGACTTGCATTATAATGGAACCTTATATGGGGAGAGTTTCGAAAAATGGTCCGATTCGGTCCCCTTTCAAAAGCGTTCCTATTTAAGCCAATACATATCCTTGTACCAAATTTCATTGAATTAACTCAAAAAATGCAACCTATAGCTTGCGCATACATTTACATGGACAGACAGACATAATTAAATCGATTCAGATTTTAATTCCGAGTTGAAAACAAGAACTCGTGCAATCTTAATATATGGACAGATGGACATTATATCATTAACAGTTTGTGCAAAAGTTTGTAACTTTTAAGCAGCTGCAAAAAATCAATTTTTATTAAACCAAACGATTCAGAATCAATTTAAATATTTCCATATATCCACTCTCCGTCTTAGTGATGAAGAGACTACCAAGTTTATTACAACAGAAATCAGAGTCTCTTTAAATTTTTGCTCGGAAACAAAAACCTCTTTAGAGTGATTTTTTTTTTTGAAAAATCCTAAAGATTATGTTCTGCAGTCTTTATAATTATGATGAATATGTGTTTAAAAATAATCTCTTTATTTTCTTGCTTGATATACTTGCATGGAGTGTAATAATAAGTGCTCGGTTACAGTAGCTTATTATCTGTTTGCTGCTGATATGTTTAAAAACTTTTTATACCAACGTTTGTTTTTCCTGCCATTGTATTAAAAACGATTATATGTGTGTGTGTATAGAGTGTTTATGGTGTGTGCGTTTATTGCAAATTTTTTTCTTTTTGTTATGAAGAAATTTCGCTATTGTTGTAATTTACAATCTATGCATTTTCATTTCCATTTTTCATTTTGTTTTCATCTACATTCAGCCTTAATTGAAAATTGTGAAAATATTGCAAAGAAAAAAATAAATTACAAAATTTACTTCAACAACATCTGAAACAATTACAAAATAACAAATTTATCATATATGGCAATAGTCAATTTGTGAATGATATATATGTGTGTGTCTGTGTGTTAGCGGTGCGATAATTGAGTGGCTTACCTCTAAGAGTCCTGCTTAATCTAAGGTAATTGCTTTTATTTTATTTTTTTCTGTTTTTCTTTCATTTAACTTTTAATTATTATTATTTGTATATATAAACGTAAAGAAAAATTAACAAGTGCATGATTAAATGCCTAAAGCACGTGAATATTTTTAGCATGTGTTCAGGGTGCATGACAACTAAGTTAAATATCCACGAAAATCATTTTATTGCAAAACATTTGAAGCGTTGCAAAGCATTTTACACGACCATCAATTTTATTATAAATATTTACACTTGTATATTCCTAGACATGATGCGTACAAACATACATGCATACATATATGATATTATTAGAGATTTTTTCACTCCATCATACATAAATTTTATGTGTCAGTTATGTTGTGCAAACATATAATTATATGTACTTCATTACCAAGCCCAAACAGAGTAAAAGAAGAGAGAAATAAGTGAAAAAATCAAAGCTTATACACCCACCACATATACTTTGAAGCAATGGCCTTGATTTTGACCCCTTACCAACTTCCAAGTTGACTTTTACTTAACTGTGGAAAGGGGAAAGCATCGAGGGCCGAACGTGCAGGATACAACAACAAACTTATGTCCCATAACACAAAGCCTAACATACCTAACAAGAAACCGCAACAAAAACAGTACATTCCGGAAGCAAATATATAGCAAAACTATCTTCTTATTAATGTGACCTGAGCGCGCTCTCTTTCAATCACTCTAAGTTTGCGAAGAACGCTACTTTGCTTATTTTCCTGCATAATACCCACACCATCTTCAGCTCTAGTCATTACAAAAACGGAGACATGTAAAAAATACGTCCGTCTGTCTGTCTATGTAAATTTAAGCGCAAGCTATGCATTTTTTTAAATATCTCAATGAAATTTGGTACAAGAACATGTAGAGGAATGGAAAAGGGACCAAATCGAGTCATTTTTAAAACTCCTTCCCACTTAAGGTCCTATAATAATACACTCTGTCTAAGCAAGCTATAACATTAGGTCTCATTTTTTAAAATATTTCAATGAAATTCGGTACAAGGACATATATTGTCTCAAATAGGAACTCTATTGAAAATGAATCGAATCGGATCATTTTTAGAATCCTTCCCCATATAAAGCCCTCTTATAAAAAAAGTCAAAAAATCCCGACTTTTTTAAATTTTTTGACAAAAATGAGTAAAGAATAGTTAACATAACTGACCTAATATGTGGCTGTGCCAAATTTGGAACCGATTGGACTATTTTTGGTACCAATAATGATATTTCACGAAATGACTTTTGTGACAATGCCTCACGTTTACTGAAACAACTAAACTAAAAGCATAATTTATATATCTAAGTGGTGTAGGGTATTAAATTGTTGAGCTTCACCGACTTGTTTTCTTCTAATTACTTGTTTTTTAACTTGTTTTAATGAGGAAGCAGACACATAACAAACTTGTTTGTCTTCTAAACTCTAAACTTTTTAAAAAACGCTTTTTAAGAATTTAACAAAAAAAACTATCACCCTCCACAGACGTGTTAATCCAACAAATGTATTCAATTATATAAAAAAGAAAAAAGTAAAACTAATCAACTGCTGCCATTATACAACGTAACACATTATCAATGACCTTGAAAAATAAAATGAAATGAAATGAAAATAAAAATAAAAAAAAATTTAATTGTTCATAATCAGATGAGTTTTGTGTATTAGTCGATTATAAACAAAACCATACAATATTAAGTTACACATAAACACATACAATGAAACTCTTTATATAAGACAGGTATTAAGTTAGCCACCCATACACACATGACTTTCTATGTATGCGTTGATTTAAAAAAAAAAAAATTATATTTAATACAAAAACAATGTTTATGCAAAAGACTGGTTTGTTTTTTTGTGTTTGTTTTTAACTATAGTGCGACCTCTTCTTCTTCTTCTTCTTGTGCGATGTGCGGTTGTTTTTGTTTTGTAAACTTGGCTTTCGCAATATAAAGTACATCCACATACACAGCTATGCAGTATGTAGGTGGTTTAAAACAAAAATTAACTCATCTATGCTTTGTCTTTCTTACCTACAATGTTATTGTTTTTAGTATTGACACTTCACCCCCTCACTGTGTAAAAGATGCAGTTCATTAGACTAGTGTGTGTATATATGTATATATTTTTGTAAATATGTATATTTGAAATAAAAAACTCATTAACTAGTTTTTTTTCGTACAACCTGTTTCGAGTTTGTTGCTTCAGTTTTTTGTCTTATAGTACTTTTTCTGCCGCATTTTTATGACCAATAAACCAATGATCAAGAACTGGTTTAAAAGCTTTAATTAACGTAATTTTTTAATGGGGGCGTGGCATATACAAAATTACTCCCATTTTTAACTACTAATAATTTACGTATTTTTTATCACTTCAGAGGTCGATTTCTTTGTAAATGATTTTTTTTTTTCAAATTGTGGGCGTGTATATTTTTGTGCAGTATCCAATGTGTAAATTAATACATATTATATAAACTATTAAAAAGCGTAAACAAGTGTAAGCCACGCCTTATTTTTTCATATAGATTTGTAGGGTGTTCAAAATTTGGTTTAAGCCTCATTTAACTTATTTTTGTAATAAAAGTACTTAGATATGTATTTGATGGAAAGAAAACATATGAGGAAAGGAAAACTTTCTGTGTCATAATAAAGTGTCTGTCAGCCATAAACAAACTACTAACTAGGTGCCACAGAAATCAGAGTCAATGGTATGAATAATAAAATCGTCACCATCATCATTATGATCTCCAACATTATTACGCATTTAATGGGTACATAAAGTTACAAATAATTACAAACATTATTAAAGTTCATTTACTGTTGCTGAACACTTTCATTTCATTTGCAACCACACACACAATGTAAGATGATGGGAAAAAACTGTGGCAAATCAAAAACAATGCAATGCCAAAATAATTACCATATAAAAGAAGAAATGTTTTTTCATGTCATCATTAACTCGATTTTTTCATACATTTGTATGAAAAGATGTAATCGTAACATCATAATGTTCATTTGAAATTATGATGCATTGCATGATGAGTGAATAAGTGTGTAAGGAGAGACAATTTTGTTGGTGTTTTTCTTCTTTTATTTACACCCGTACACCTATGATGCAAATGGTGTACAATTGTGAAATTTCCTTAAAACTATTACATAATTAACAACATGTGTGTGTTGGTGTAGTAGTGGTGAATTGTTATGATAAACCAATTCACTTATTAACATGTATTACGCATGCATACCTGCGAACATATTTAATATGAGACACACATACACACTTTAATAAACTACTTTAGAGTATTTTATAGGCCAAGAAAACTTTTCATCAAAACAATAACTGTTGGCACTACATTTAAATTTAACACATAAGGAAAAAATAGTAAATGTGCGATAAAAATATGTGTTTACAACTATGTAAAGCAAATATTGAATAAAAAAAAATAAAAAGTTCAGCTTACTGTGTCAAAATTTACGACAATAAGATGAAGACATGGACGAACGTTAAAATCAAGAAGGTCTCTTCACTTTTACTACCTATTAGAAACAGCCCAACAAACTTAGTCTACTTTAGTTTATTAATGTTTTAAAAATCGTGTGCACCTACACTTTAAATGATCTGCCATATGTTATGTATTGTTTGGCTGCCAATTATTTTAGTTTAATACCAAATTATTGATTTTGTGCGGTGCGTGTGTTAAATGTGGTATACATTTTAATAAATCTCGAACACTAGGAAGTATAAACCATTTTTTGTTCGTTGTTCGTATTGATGTCGCGGAAATAATCATTTCTTTTTATGTTTGTTTTTTGTTGTAGTGTTTTTTTTTTTCTTTTCGATCATAATTATCATTATTATCATACTCACAGCAGCGTAACAAACAATTAACATTTAGGTTTAGGTGTACGCATGCAACACCAACATATTCAAATCCGTCTATATATACCATGTTATCATATATAAAAGTATTTATATAGTGCCTTTCCTTTTTTGATTCTTAAATTTAGAGAGTTAGAATAATTTAGAATGCACATCAAGGATTATCTGTGTGTTAACATTTGTTTATAATAAGTTGCTCATACGTCCCAGTGTGGTGACCGAGCTTTACCTAGTTTCTTGTATAAGATAACCATGAGTAAACTGAGTAAAATAATTGAATATAAAAAAAACGTTTAAAGTACAATGTCCGTCTGTCCATTTATATAACTGCATGTATCTGTTTGCAACATTTAGGTGGACACTTTCGAAAACGTTACAAAACCTATCCAAAGTAGGTGTGGCTACGTCCACAATTTTTAAAATTTCCACAATCGAAGCACAATTGTACTTGTGAGCTTTTATGTAAATACCTGCCACGCCCAAATACATGATTGGCATGATTTTTTTTGTATATTTTGCCTACATTGTAAAAAAAAACAGAAAAAAAGGATTTTGGTTGAGGCCAAATCTTGAATAACCACCATCGATCGTCGCTTGACCAATTTTGCCCAATTTTAATACCAACCTCTGTATAAAAACGACCAACACTTGTTGTTGTCAAATTTGGAATGGATATCTCAGTTTTTACAAGTAGGAGAGTGATAACCACAAAAAACACATGCGTGGACGTACGGACAGATTTGATTCAACAGAATGTATATACTTTGTGGACTCTCCGATACCTTCTTTTAGGCGACATAGTGAAAAAAAAACTTAAATTTGTACACAACTTACACTTGATGATCATTATCATTCTGATCACTGTGTTCTTTTTTTTTTCTTCTTTTCTTTACAACGGCATTAATATGCTGCCGGCATAAACATACAATAACTTTTATAATAAATTCTTAACCAAAACAAAAGAAATACAATCAAGTTGATTACACTGCAGTATAAAGCAAATAACAATTAAACACACACCTACCTACACGTTCACACTTGAAACGAAACCAAGTGCTTTTCTTGTTATGTTTACGATTTATTTAAAATATTTCAATACCGTTATATAATAAACGTTTAAAAAACACCGTCTTTACGACTACAAACTAATTACAAGAATTTTTATATACGATACACAATAATCGCATTCATTTCCATTTCAGATTATCTCATTAACAACACGGCTCCAAAGAAAACAATGAAGAGAAGCGAACGATGGTTTTGTTTAGCAATTGGTAAGGATCGGGCGTTCAATTCACTTTTTATTGAATATAAATAAATTTGATTTGTTTGGATTTTTATTAATTTATTATTTGTTGTTGTTGTTGTTGTTGTTTTGGTTTCTGTTTTTTTCTTTTTTTTAACCAGTTTTAGTTACATTTAATACAATTAATGGGGCTGCACCCTTTAAAAAAGTTGCTTTAGTTACAAACGCAAAAGGTACAACAACAACCACAACTGCGGCGGCACCATCATCATCATCATCCGTACAAGAAGAATCATTCAGTAGTGAAGGTGAAGACAGGGTAATTACAAAATATATACATTTGTACACATTCTCAAATACATTTAACAACAATTGCTCAAATGCAATAAATAAAAGGTCATTCAACTCTTTTTAAATTGTTTAAATATATATCTTGCATATGAAATGTTAAAAGTATTTTAAATAGTTTTCATAACTGTGCTAATATTTTCTATTACCTTTTAAGGTATTTGTGTATATATTCCATTGGCTATGTTAACCTTTTGAGGGTGACAAGTGTCTGGCAGAAATTTAACAATCATTCTGGGGTGAAAGTAAAACTCTCATTTAGTATTCCAATCATGTGTTTTATAAAAACTATAAGTTTCTAAATGTAAACGAAAAGTTGTTCTTTAACATTCTAAAATCATACTCTAGTCTATGCTTGCGGTTATAGTGGTTACAGTTATAGTTGATTAATTAAATTGATTTAAAATTATAAATAAAAAAAAAGGATCCTCTACAATATATTACACTTAATACACTTGTAGCAAAGGTAGTATAAAGTTTGAATCGATTTAACCAAGTCCGTCTGTCTGTCCATGTAAATGTGTGCTCAAGCCGTGAAATTTGGTACGAAGATTATTTTTACAACCCCTCTCGATATCACATAGAAAAATATATACATTTTCAACTAAACAATTTGTGGCATAATTTAAGGAGCTAAGTGGTGTGAGGTATTAAATGGCGCGCTCGACTCCGACTATTTTATTTTTACTTATTTTTAATTCAAATTTTTTCATAATTTTTTTATTTTATTTTTATATTTTTTATATATTTACAATTTTTTGTTTAATTATTTTACAATTTTTTTACAAAAATATTTTTTATTATTTTTTTTAATATTTTAATTTTTTTTTTTTAATTTTCAACTTTTTTTAAAAAAATTTGCAGTCAGAAAATGGTACTGCTTCGGGTCAAGTAAAAAATTCCAAATTAACGGGTATACCACAAATCGATTACATATGGGATCCCAACTTACCCAGAGAATTAAGAGGGTAATTATATATAATTAAGGAAATTATTTAAAAAAAATTGAAAATTTTTAAATGTTAAACATTTTTTTTTTTAGTTACAATTTATCAAGTTATCCATTCTTTTCCTCGGTACCGCCCGAAGAGGACATACACTTTAAATGTGATGGTCTGCATGATGGATTTTATGCTTCCATTGAACACAAATGTCAAGTAAGTAAAAAGCTTAAACTGTAAATGTTGTATAACAAATACCGACTTGGCAATCCCTCCCCAATTACAATACAAATCTCCGAGTCAAGTAAATTCAATGAATCTGCTGACTTGTACATACTTCCACAGACGCCTGAATTATTCATTCACTTTGTATAATTTAATGAATGTTTAAGTCAATGTTATAATAAATACATTAATTTAGTTAATTAGTGAGAATCTTAAACCATTGTTTGCACACCTTCAACCTTAATAAATAGTTTTTGAAAACGATTTGTTTGTTAATTTTTACCTTAAGCTTTATCACCATTGTGTGTATGGTATTCGACATGATTTTCTCTGTGCCAATTTCACAGCCTTCGATCAGAAAACATTCATCTGCCATTTTGTATCGGATGTGGATTGTGAAGGATCTCAAAAATATTGGAATCGGTAAGTAGAAACACTTACTCCCTTGTACTGTTACAAATAAGTAAAGTATTGGAAAATATTTTCTAGGAATGATGACTTATATATGGCCACAACGACTACATCAACGACTACAACCACAACAGAACCTCCACCTACCACACCTCGTAGAAGGCCAGCCAGACCGTTGAGACCTTTGCGGCGACCCGTTAATCGTCGTCCTTTGGATGATTACTATTATGATGAGGAGGACGAATATGATGATGATTACTATGAGGAGGTGATAAAACGTAGACGCAAGCAAAGGCCACGTCATCGCAAGCCGGTGGTGGATTATGAAGATGAATACGAAGATGAGAAAAGACCAGTTGAGGTGAAACCCAGGTTTGGTAGTTTAAAAATAAGCGATGAGAAAAACTCCTTAACCATGTGCTGTCCAATTGTTTTTCAGACGTGGTAATTCTAGAGATCGTTTTCGAGATGAGATCGATGTGGAACCGGAAGAGGATTATGAGATAGACAGACGTAAGCTAGACCGCCCAAAGTCTCGCAATAAAGCGAGCCCAGCCGCGGAACGACGTAAAATAAGCAGCCGCAAGCCCGGAACATTAGTAGGTCGCTCAAACGTTGAAGAGAGACGCAGTTTAACTGAAGACAGACCAATTTCAGGACGTAAGAGAGTAACGCAAACCATTCCGGATGAGGCCAGTGATCCAGTAGAGTTGCCATCACGTCGTACAACAGGGCGAAAACGTCTTAATGAAAGACGTACCTCATCAATCGCTACGGACTTGGAAGACGTGGATGAATATGAAAAAAGTGATCAAGAAGAAGCAGCTGCCATTGAAGATGAAGTCCCCGTCAAAGTCAAGACAACTCCGAAACCTTTAGAAGAGTTTATAACACCGAAGGCGGCACCATCTTCCGTATATGCCAGACCCAGAGCTCCTCCACGTATCTCCAGACCGGTTCCTATGAATGAGAAAAAGAAATTCCAATATCCGGTGCAGAAAACCGGCACCACTACGAGACCATCTTCCGCAGTTTCTGCTGCCCACGATGATGAGAGTGAATATTATGATGAAGAAGAAGACTATGCAGATATACAAAGGCCACGCGGTAATTCTCGCAAACGTTTAAATAGTGAGACGATACGAGATGACGTCGATGAGGTACTGCCTCCTGTTACAAGGCAGCGTAAACAAAAACCGCCCAGAACTCTACGTAAACCGGGCGGTGTTAACAAAAAGACAACAACAACAACAACAGCCGCACCGCTTCTAGAAGAAGAAGAAGAAGATTACGATATTGAGGAACCCTATGTAGGACGTGGTGGCACACGTCGAAAAAATAATTTTACTGGACGTGGTACACGTGGTAGAATTGAAGTGAACGACGATGTAGACTTTGTCGATGATGATTACGATGAACGACCGGTACAACGTTCCAGACCAAATGGTCGTAAAGGTATAAAGAAGCCACGTCTTCCGCCAGCCGAAGTGGACGCGGAAGAATTTGAAGAAGAACCGGAAATAAAACCTCAACGAGGTCGCGCGAATGTGAAAATAGGACGCCGCAAACCTGCCACGTTAGTATCTCGCACACGAGGGCACACAGCCCAGGTTATTGCAGATGATGAAGTGGAATCCGAACAGACTGAAGAACTAGATGATGCACCAGCAGCAGCAGTAGCACCTGGTAAAAGTCAATCAGCCACCAGTAGCCGATCTGCTGCGGTACGTGTAGTTAAACGACCATTCTTACCTTCACGTGGTGGCAGTCCATATTTGCCGCGCGGTCTTCAATCGGTGGGTGTGGCCATGAAATCGTTCGATGACCAAACAACGGACCGTAATCATGGTACAGTTCAAATCAATATGGGTTCCACCATTTCGGGGGTACACCTGCTCGAGCACGGTGTACCATTGTTACGTGATACGGGACCGCTGCGCACTACACTGCCACCACGTAGCCCTATACCAATTTCTAAAACTCAACCAGAACCATCGCCACCACTACATCAACCGAGCAAAGCTACACTGGATGAGCTCTACGAAACGGATTATGATGTTACACTGAATGATGCCCTCAATCCAACGCTTAAACCGCTTTCGCCGCATCAATCTCTTCATCATCAACAACATTATCTCCATCAAGCAAATCAGTCTCCTAACAGTAACAACAATAATCGTTCGTATCCAAATGGTGTTTATTCCCCACCACAACCACCATCATCACCTCTTCCATCTGAAACATCATTTGCATATAGTAGTAGTAGTAATCAATCACCTCCTTCTCCTGTTGTTATTAATCATCATGTTCATCATCATCAGTTACCGTCATCATCATCTCAAGCACAATCATCCAATCATCATTTGCAGGTCCCTGCTGCACAGTCCCCAACACAAGCGCAAACCCAAACTTATCATCTTCATCATCGTCACCCATTACCGCCACAATCCCAGCCGCATGTTCAATTGCAACAGCAACAGCAACAACAACCACAACCACAATCCCTACTACAACTGCAACAACAACAACAACAACAACAACCCCAACCACAACAAACAAATGAAAATAATAATAATAATTTCAATAGTGATTCGTATTTCTCCTCAACAGATATCCGGCGGCGCACGATTGTCTCAGCGCCACAGGCTCAATCGAGTAGATACGTAGCAGCATACAACTCTAGAATAGGATCATCAGCACAACAACAACAACAGCAACAACAACAGCAACAATCCCAAAATTTTTATGATGAATATGAATATTAATACAACAACACCAATAACAACAACATGAACTAATTCTTGCAAATATTTTGACTGAAAAACCACACATTTGCACAAGTATGTTTTTTATAGTGTATTAAACATTAAAAAAAAGTTAAACAATTATTTTGTTTTTTTTTTTTTTCTTTATTAAACATTTTTAGAGCCTTGCAAACTATCAGCACCAAAAGAAACAAAAATGAATCACAACCTTTAAACGTTGGAACATCACAGAGCTTAAACAAATCAGAGCTTAAAATTATAAAAATCATAAACATTCAATAATCATTAAAAAAGTTTGTGAATATAAAATTTTTTATAAAACAAAAAAAATTGTTACAAAATATTTTATACCTTTTACACACATATACTCGAACTTTCGTGATATTAAAAAGAAAAAAAGTATAGTACGATATTTGTTAAACAAAAAACGATAAACTTTTCCAAATTAATTGTAATAAAATTACAAAAACAAACAAGAATTAAAAAAAAAAAACACTTAACTTGGTCGTTATTATTATTTAGACGTTTAAAGAAAGGTTTTGTTGAATATGTAAAAATGTGTGTTTCCACTTAAGCTTACCCATTCTCATAAATTGTTTGTTTTAAGACACACTTTAAGTATTTCCGTTTCCTCCTCCAAATGATCCAGTTTTTTCATAAGTATAATCTGTCAAAGAAAATGACACATTTTTTACCGTTACTCAATAGGAAACAAGTGAAAATGTTATAGTCAGATCATATAATACCCTACACCACTTAGTCCCTTAAATGTTAGGATAGAACCTTATATGGGAAGGGGTTGTAAAAATGGCCCGATTCGGTCCATTTTCAATAGGGTTTCTCTTTGAATCAATTTGTATCTTTGTACCAAATTTCATCGAAATATCTCAAAAAATGCGACCTGTAGCTTGAGTATAAATTTACCTAGACAGAGAGACGTACAGACGGACATGGTAAAATCGATTCAAATTTTGATTCTAGACCGACCTGTAGCTTGAGAAAAAAAATTTATTACTGACAGACATGATGAAATAATTTCAGATTTAGATTTTGAAGCGATCTGTTCAATATAATTAAAGGTGGGTGTGGCAGTTGTCGTTTATGAGTTTCAAACATCCGCACAAGCTTTGCAGTGGTGCTGAGTTGATTGAACATTAAAAACAAACAGTGCCAATAGCTTACCTTGGCAGCTGATATAATTTCTTTGGCTATCTTCATCGGCATATGTTCTACGGTTTTAACCAAATCAATGGGACGTACTTTGGCTATATCTTCGACAGTCTTGTAGCCAGCAGCATACAATTGTTTGGCTCGATTCTGTTACTCAATGAGTGGGTAAAAGAAACCATTACCAGATAGACTTATTGTATAAAGGAAATAGTCCTTAAAATGCTTACAATTTTCACAGCTGGCAGTTCTAGTAATGGTTCCAATTCCATGCTACCGCATCTGTCCATTTTCTTGACAATTTGTTCGAATAACGGTTTGAAACACCAAAATTCTGATATTTCATCACACAAACGTACTATAGCACTGGCCGCTGTCATCGATTGACTGATTAAATTTTGTAAAATGCCACGCTCGATACGATACTTGTGAGCCACAACCGGTAACGGTACAACATTTAATACATCCTTTAATATTAATACTTTAAACAGACGATTTATTTGCCTCTCTAACGGACCCTGAACAGACATGGTTGTAATCATTTTAGCAGCATGAGCTTCCGTAAAACCCACTAATCTGAAAAGATTCAACGTGCATTCATCCAATTGTTGATAGTGTTCAAACAACACAGAGACATCGGCGGCGAAGAGTTCATCGCCACAAGCATTCGAATTGAAAGTGATTATCAGATACAACAAATGGGCGTAATTGCTCAGGATCAATTGTTTTTGAGCGTTTTGCAGTTCACTGTATATGGCGTGAGCTTTATTATAATCAATGCCCGCCTTGAACGCCGCCTTACCAATTGCTGTCAATTCAAAACGTGAATTTCTATCGATAAACATCTGCCGACTGTTGGATTGTGATATGTTTTTATTGGCTAAGTCCTGTGGTGTTAATATGTTGCTGATGTCGGCATTGTGAGCACTTGTACACATTTTCAAAATCTTATGCTTAAACATATTCTTGACAATCTGCTTGACTTTTAGCGTTTCAGTGCCTTCTAGTTGTTGCGTTTGTACCGACAACAGGGTTTTACTCAACAAACGGTATAAATCATTAAGACAGACCGCTATACCCAAACCAATGGAACTTAAAATCAATGACTAAATATAAAAGGGAATAAAATGGGAGGTTATTTAACAAGAAAAAAAGAAAAGAAAAAATTTTTCCCCCTTACCTGCAAGCCCAGTTGTTCTTGGTCATCTAATGAACTCAACGCTTTGTCCATGGGTGAGAATAACATTTCACCCACTCGTACATTATCGCGACTTGAAGTGATCAATATACTTTCACCAGCTTCTCCAAAACCAGCTCGTCCCGCTCGACCCACCATTTGCTTATATTTGCACAAAGTCATGAATTCAGCGCCCACATAAGGTGCTCGTATTATAACCCGTTTAGCGGGTAAATTTACACCAGCCGCCAAGGTAGATGTACAACATATAACGCTCAACACTCCGAAACGATATGCTGTCTCAATAAATTTCCGCTCATCGGTGGTTAAGCCTGAATGATGGTACGCTATCCCGTACGGTATTGTTCGTGCCAATACCGAACTTAATATACCACAAACTTTATCCAAAGCATCCATAAGAGCAGCTTTTTCATTTTTACGATATTCAAGAAATTTAGGTCTAGATTTTATAAATATTTCTTTAGTTTTAAAGGAAAGATTTGTTTTTTCAAATTATTATTGCATTACTTGGGTAATGTACGGCTTAACAGTACAGCAACATTTTCACAATTCTTACGTGTTGAACAGAAAACTAAACAATTATTTTGTGGAGAACATTCAGTAACCAAACCAGCCAAATGATCGGGATCATTACGTTTTACTGCTTCACTGTACTGAAAAATTATAAAGAATTCATCAATTTACTTAAGTAATTATAAAAAAAAAAGTGAAAAGTTGAAGTGTTGATTCAAAAAAACGAAATTCGTGCTTCTTTTATAAGCATCAACTTATTTATGTTGTTGTTATTGTTCTCTGTCTCTAGCTGTTAAATATCTCGTTACGTTCCAGTTTGTTATATTCATCTGAGAGAAATACGACTGCTACTCCTAATGAATTCACCTCCCTGTCTTATATTATTCTACTACTATTTTAAAACGTCGCGGGGACAAAAAACAAATTGTTTATTAAGAAAATATTTTAATAAATGAATCGAATCGAAAGTGAGAATTAGAAAACGTGCTAAACATTTACTTTTAGGATTACTTTGTTAATAGCATATAATTATATGTACCCGATTTCTAGGTTGTGCAAAAAGTATAAAAATAATACGCGTGTTCTGAGCTAAAATGAAAATCTCACGTCATAAAAAGTGCCATAAAACATTAATGTTTTTCACAACAAATTTTAATTATCGTGAACCATACCAAGTGCTTATAGACGCCACCTTTTGTCAGGCTGCTTTACAGGTACGATGTAATAGAAATTTACTCGACCAAAGTTTTTAAATGAAATTTATTTTTCAGCATAAAATTTTGGTAGAAGAGCAACTAAAAAATTATTTACAAACGCAATTGAAACTCCTGACTACACAGTGTATTATTTTGGAGGCTGAATCTTTGGGACCACAATTAACTGGGGCTACACAAATTGTTAAAAAGTTTATGATTCATAAATGTGGTCACGAAGGTAAACCAGTAAGTGCAGCAGAATGTATAAAACAAATGGTAAGCTAAACAATCATCCACCCATTCACATAAAATTATTATAATATCGTTACGTCCCAATATAGACAAAGGATTCGTCCTATATAGTTGCTTCACAGGATGAAACTTTGCAAAAGTGTTTACGCAAGATACCAGGACGCTGTTTGCTTTATCTACACAGATCAATACCGGTTTTGGAATCACCTTCTCCAGCTTCAAAGAAATACATTCAGCGGCGCATTTCAAAATGTTCAGCATATGAAGTTGAAAGAGTGATTAAATTGAAAGGAATAGCTGGCTTAAGTGAAAATACAAAACCGCCACTTAAAATTAAACGTAATAGACCAAAAAATCCAAACCCTCTGTCATGTAAAAAGAGTAAAAAGTTAAAGCAACAAGAGAAGACCCAACAGAATCCAAAAACCAAAAGAAAAAATGGGGAAAACGAACTAAAGAAAGTAAAGCACTGATGCATGAAGCAGAAAATACACAAATCTCTCTCGCTCTCTCTCTCTCTCTATAGTCAAATATTCTGTCACGGCCAAGTGTCCAATAAATTTCAATAAGAATAAACATTACTTACATTGAATTTGACGCTACGTTTATAAACGAAAATTTCCTCCAACGATTGTCCAGCATAATTTATTTCCAATATATCTGGTCCACATTTAATATGTTCGGTAAGTTCGACGGGACGAAATCCACGTGTGTAAACATCTGCACTCAAAAACTGAGATATTTCCGCTAAATTCCCAATAGTAGCACTCATGCCCACTATTTGTATATTTGCTATAAAAAATACAAAAAAAAAAACAATTAATTCAAATGATACAACTTAACCTGCAACAACGTACCATTCAAATACATAATTTTGGTTAAAATAATTTCAAGAGTTGCTCCCCTACCACGTTCACCAATTAAATGCAATTCATCCACGACCACTAAACCAATTTCATTGGCACGATCGCTTTCTATTAAGCTGTCTAGTAACACGGCTGCTTTCTCTATTGACGCTATATAAATGCTTTTGCGTTTTCTACGTTGCATAGGTGGACATTTACCCTTGCCGGCTGTGTACTCTTCAACCAGAAAATCCAATGCAATGGCAAAGGGTGACATGGAACTCACCTGTAATATATAAGAATAAGTTTTAAAAAGTTGAAAAATAAAATTTACTGAAGAAAAAAACTTTTCATACCTTTTCTTGGACAATCGATACATAGGGTAGGATAAATAAAACGTTTTTCTCGCGACAGATTATCTCACGCAACATTAAAATCTCAGCAACCAATGTTTTGCCACCACTGGTGGGCAAGGCGTATATCAAGTTGTGACGTTGACGTACAGCTGCAAGATTTAAGCATTCATCCTGCCATTCTGCGCATAATTAACATTTTAATAAAATCATTATTAGAAATCTTAAACAACATTATTACCATACAGACTCTTAATGCCTTTATGCTCGAAAATCAATTGTTTCACTTTATCGGGCAGATTATAGAAATTCCCTTTGTTCGGCACCACATCAATAATGTCCTTGAATATTTGCGAGTCCCAGTTTATATTTGATAAATTACTCAACTCTTGATTAGTTAATGCATCCACGCATGAATCATTTCCCTTCAATATGGTGCGATTGCGTATTTCTTCTCGCGTTTCATACTGTGTACCCTGCACCAAACTATTTGTTGGACTTTTCTCAGCTACGCTTTTATTGTCTGTTAAGGGCTTTGGTAATTTAAAAGCAACATCATTGAGAAATTTTTGAGTATTTTGCAGAAGTTCCTCCTCTTCGTTGGGTGTTGTATCGGCAAAAATATCTTCAGATTTTTGTGTAATAACATGCTGTTCTATCAATTCATTTACATTGATTTCCGTAAATAATGTATTATTGTCATCCAACGGGAAGGGTAAATGTTCTGTTAGAGGTGTACCACCAACTTCTTTGGAACTGCCGCTGCCATCATCTGCCGGTAACAGTAGATCATTGAAAAGACTATCTTCGTGTTTTTTCGTTTCGGGTTTATTATTATGATGTAAAAGTTCATTTAATCGGGCATCAGCAAACAGACTGACATCTTTATTGGACCAAAAAATATTCTCGGCAGTTTCGTTTGGTTCGTTTTCAGTCTCATTTGAAGTGATTTTTTTAAATTTTTTTATACTTTGCTGTTGATTGCCGAAATCCAACTCCCGATTTCGACGATTTTCAGACATGTGAGCTACTGCGATATATTTTACTTAAGAAATCTTATTTATGATGAAATTGTTAAACTGAAAAACTTCAATGAAGTGTTTTTTGGCGCGGAATATTTTTATATATTCCGTGGGGTATTGTTGAGTTATCTACATGTGAAGTTATACAAAATTAACGAAATTTTTAATTCCGTGTAAATATTGAGTAAAAGAAATAATTCCATTTGATTTGATGATTTTTGATTACTTTCAACAGAGTGAAAGAATTACTTGGGAAGAAATAATTTATAAAAATATCTAATTTAATTCAAAAGTATATATTTGAAATTTTTTCTTTCACCCACACATTACATTATTTTGCCATCATAATATAAGAACAATTTTTCATTTTGTAAAATAAAGCCAATGTTTCATTTTGTTTATTTAGTACAATGCTGTTATTCTGTTATTAGTATTATAGTCATAAAAGTACTGGTTCTAATTATCCACTTGAATGATTGGTTCACTTGAACTACACTACTTCTATCACTTGTGTTTAATAATTAAATGAGCCTGCATTTCAATTTACTTTTATATTATAATAAATAATATGAAACATGAGTAACAACGACGACAATAGTGATGAAGAAAATGTTTTCTATTTTGAAAGTGATCATCTGGCCTTGAGAGGGAACAAAGATTATACAAATTTATTGCGTGTAATAGCAGTACTAGAGGCTCAAAAAGTGCGAGTGCTTCAACAAATTGAAGAGCTTGCGTTGGCAAAAAAATACTATTTGGAAAATCCTGAAGTGTTTTTAAGAAAATTACAAAATGGTGAAGAAATAATAAACGTACCTGATGTAGTTGTGCCACAGGTAAGACTAGAAAAGTTTACTTACATTTAAAGAAAATAATGTGTGTCTTGAAATAATTTCAGTTACCTGAAATTGGTCACTATGAAGATCTGCCATTGGAAGATATTAAACCAATTAAAAAGGAGCTTAATAATCAAGGTGAAAATGTAACGGAAACTGTAATGGGACGTAATGGCACAGATAATAAATCATATAATCAATTGTGGACTGGAGAGGAGCAAAAACGTTTAGAAGAATTACTCGTTAAATATCCAGAAGAACGCATAGAAATGCATCGTTTTGCTAAGATTGCCAGAGAATTGGGTAATCGTACAACTTTACAGGTAGCTAGCCGTGTACAAAAGTATTTCCAAAAATTATACAGTGCCGGTCTTCCAGTACCGGGTCGTTTACCTAAAAGACGCAGATTCGCACCACTGAAATTTAAAAACTATTATCGTCCATCTACGTTCTTTCCCGCCTACAATGTACCCGTTAACATACCGGAAGATGATTTTCATGATTTATACAACCCTAATTCAAACGACTCTTCTACCACTAGCCAAGAAAAAACGCAATGTTTCGATGAAGCTGATGATGGTGAAGACGAAGGAAACGATATTAAACCGTCTACCCAAGATATACAAGAACAAACGTTGAGTATGCTGAAGCGAATAAAGCAGGAAAAACAAAATACACCCGAAGGTTATAATCCTGATCCTCTAGCTGCCAAATGTGTGTCCTGTCATATATCTGCTGTATCTTGTGCAAATTGGCGCTGCAACACTTGCTACTGCCACCTAAACGTATGTGCCGACTGTTTAATACAACAGTTAATGCAGCAGGATTTCGATCATTTTACACACGATGTGGTAGCTGAAAATTAATGAATGGTTTTTTTTATATACATATATAAAAATCTGATCAACATCATTGACTTTGTATTAAAAAAGAAATATATAAATAAAATAGAGCTTTATACTATGTTTTATAAAACGTATGTATGTAAACATTTGTGTACAGTAAAAATAATTGAATGAATGCCTTTAACATGTAAACACGAGTGTGAAAGCTTCGCTAATTTCACCTTCAAAAGCTTTACCAGATAATAATAATAAAAGCAATAAATGTTTGTAAAAAGTGAATTGAATTTAAAAAAAAAACTGCTATAGGCGTTCCACTACCACCGCCCCTCAAGCAGTAGCAGTGATTTTCAAATAATAACACGACAGGTATGAACCTGTTTTTATTATTTGAAAAACAAGCTTAAGAGAGAAATTGCATATAATACCGTACAGCAAAGAGAATGTATATGCAGACGTGTATGCATTAAGAGGAGGGGAGAGACAATATAAAAACTGGAGCAAATAATAACATACACAAACAACATATTTATGCCACAAAAAAAAAAAATGAAATGAGAAGAAGAACAAGAAGAATTTCTAGATGCTGCATACATATCGTGAACCTTTGAAAAGCTTTAAAGGACAATTCAGTTCAATTTGTAACCGTAACATAAAGACAATTCTTCGACCGTGTTTACTCGTAAATGGTATTTATATATATTATATATTATATATGTAATACGCTCTTATATACATACCTATAAGGTATGGGAATTGCATTAAAACGGCACCTAAAAGTCTGCTTATAATTTTTAAACATTTTACCATAAACAATGTAAAGGATTTTTCTGCTATGCGATTTAAGCAGCTGTATCTATTAATGCGATGAAAATCAATCATCATAAATACAAAAGTATTGAAATGTTGAAGAAAAAGGGTGGTGGCATCTTTAAGAGTTAAAACAATAGATGTGCGGTAAAGTAAACTCTTAATCTTTTTATAAAGTTGATGGAAAAGGTGGAGTGTTTGTGTAGAATATTGCACGTACACATATATTTAAATACATATGTGCGAGTGTATGTTGTTTAAATCCTTTCAGTGAAGAATTGCCATTCAGTTGTGTATGTATGTACTCAGTTTTATAAGTTTTTTTTTTTTTTTATAAATTTCCCCCCACTGCGTATGAGTGATTATGATAATGAGGGTTTGTATACTACGACGCAGTCTTTAATAATGTTTTTTTTTAATCTTTTTAAAAAAGTCTAAGGTCAAGAATTCAGTTAGCAAGTGTTACTTTGGTTTGGCGATACCAGCATCAATGCTTAGAATATCTAAAAGGTCATAGTTAAATGTGTGTTTGAAAGAGGATAATGACCACATTCCATAAAAAAGGTCTAAGACCCTGTTTAAAGTTTAAAGTTCATTGACCAAAATAATAAATATAAAAATATCCTTTAGACACTTTTATTATAAGTCTTTAGTGAAAGCTGACCTTAAAACCTGAGTTAAATTCCATCTAATGTTATAAATGAATAACTTTTGTTTTGGTACTAAGCAGCTTTAGGTGCGATCAGAATTTAAAAAAAGTTATGTATTAGTAAAAAAAAGTTACAATAATAAAAAAAATTAATAAAAAATAATTTTGTAATAAATAATAAAAAAGGATTAAAAATATATCATAATAAAACAGAAAAACATAATATAATGAAAAGAAAGAAAAAACATTAAACCACACCCTAAAATTATGCTAATAATTTATGATTTTTTAATACAAATACCCTTCTTAACCGTTTGAATGAATAAACAAGTGAGAGCTCTTTCACAAAGTACTTAGAAAAAAAAAAAAAAAAAAAACAACAATCCCATCTATTTACAAAAAAAGACAAAACAATTATACAGTTATGTGAAAGTGTGAGATAAGTATTAAAGTTTGTTTTTATATAGGTGTCAACAAAAGTTCGCCTACTGTATACGCTCGCAATTAATGGTAAACGATAATAAGCCTATAACAACAACAATAATAATACACAATGCACAATGCAATGAACATTAAGGTGAATGTAAAGAATAAATAGAAAGAGTAGCAAACAAAGTACACTCTTCTGTTGACAAAACTAAACAAAACAAAACAAAACTGCTCTTGAATGCTTTGAAAACAAGAAATTATATTACAGTAAGAGAGTCAAAAGAAAGAGTTTCATCATCATGAATAACAGAAATATTAGACAAAGCTCTCTCTAAACAGAATTATGTTTATTAATTTCTCACACACATAGAGAAAGTTCTGAAATAAATAATAAAGAAATAAAAAAGCCGGCAACAAAGAAAACAAAAGAACCATTAAGTGTAACATTTGAAATGCTTTACAAAAGCATTTTTTTATTTTATTTTAAACTTTTATAATAATTGAGCCATTCCAAGGCGCTTATTATTGTAAGTTCATCAAAATTGTTCTTCTTCTTCTTTCGAAACATTCTAAAAGTATAACAAGTAAAAAAACGAAATTTCGTTTAGACCAAATCTTAAATACCGTCCACTTCCATAACGGTGGGCGTGGCAAATATATATATGTATATTGCGCACTCTAATAGTGTATGTCTTACGTATCAACATGCAAGTCTACTTTTACATTGAATATGTCTCTTGTACATTGTGGGCGTGTCTATTATCTGACCACGTCCATTTTTGGCACATCAGTGCATTGTATAACTATGTACACGCGCACCAAATTTCAAGTTCCTAGGTCAACTTTTGTGGCAGATATATAGATTTTTGTCGATTGTGGGCGTGACTCTTCATCGATTTTGTTCAAAACTACAAGTGCCTGTACAAAATTTCACCTCAATATCTCAAAATGTATGCCCGTGAGAAAGCCAACAACAAACAAACAAGCGCACACACGGACAAACATGTCTAAATCGATTCAGTTTTTTAAAATCTATTAAATAAAATATTTTCTTTAATTATTATAGAATTTTTAAAATTTTACTCTTCAGTTATTCTTCAACTAAAGCTCTGTAAGAGACCTTAGTGCTCAATCATAAAAATACAGGAAGTTATATGAACATGGGGTCCAAAAAATATATAGACTTGAATATTTACACTTCAAATGATGACGGTGCTGAAAATAGAAGCATTGGCATGCATGGGAATAATGCCAGTAATTGCCAAAATGTGAAGCGTCCCATTAGACCGAAATTGTTAAAATTAAGCGATGTTACTATACCTCAACGTAGGCGTAAAAAGAGTAAAACCAAGGTAAAATTATTTTCAATTTTTCCTCAAAAATTATTATAAAAATGATTTCTTTCGTTTTTTGGGTCAATTAGACAAAAGATCGCTCTCAATCATCGGTACGTGATCGTATTTATGATGATCCAGGTTATACGGATGATATTAGCCATTTGGTGAATCCTTTTAGGCGTGGCAGTTTTACAAATATAGCGACAGATGAAAGGTTTAGTGCTGGCGGTGGTGGTGTTGGTGGTGGCAGTAACTCGCTGGGTAAACGTAGTAAATTAACAAAAGAATTTTTAAAAATAGCCCAAGAAGATATGGGTCGCATTGTATTTAGTAGTTCCGATGATGATTTACAAATAATGGCAGTACGTAGTGGAAATCGTGGCCGTAGTTTAGAGCGTAAAATCAAAAATCAACATTTTTCAGATTATAAGAAACAAATAAAAGGATTCGAAGGCGATGATAGAAAGGTAAATAAAAGTGATTTTGGTGCGGATAAAAAATATCGAGAAATGCAATTTGATAAACAAATAAAGCCAGAAACAACTACCGCTAGTGAAGTGCCTGCGAAATGGAGTAAAAAACATAGGAATGAGGCGGCAGCGGCTTCCGCGAGTGGTTGGTTTAGAAAAAATGACACACCTAGTGATAGGTTTTTTGTACGCAACACAAAGGCGAGAGCTTCACTTTCCGCAGAACATGAATCCTCAGAAACGATGCTCTCCCCAGCCAGCAGTACAGCCAATACAAACATTTCCAAATTACAAATGGGCAGACGTTTCCTGAAAGGAGAAATTGGCATAAAGAGTTTCAACTATTATCTGTTGAAGGAGGGCTTGAAAAGTTCGAAAAAATTCATTGATAAACAACGCAACGGGACCCCAACAATGCAGCCATCGACGTTGGGTAATGAAATGAATATAACCAATGATAAGCAGCATGCTTTAGCAGCACACGAAGATAGCGAGGAGAATATTTATGAGGAGATTTTCTTTGACGATACAGTGGATGAACAAAAAAATGCCAATTTTTGTCATAGACAGCAACAGCAACAGGAACAGCATCATCATACAGAATCATTAGGGAGCAGTGTTAATAGAAATACTAATGAAATGGCAAAAGATTCTATGGTTTATCCGGATTGTGAGTTGTGCATGCAACAGTGCGATAAGCCCGATTGTGACTTTTGCTATAACCCTGTAAGCTCTGCAATAAAAACGGAAACAAATGTCCAAACGTCTTCGGCTTTGTATAATGACAGCAGCAGTAATATCAAGGGAAACAATGTGTGTGATTGGAATGCACCAACGAAACATTTGGTGGACAATGACGGGCCAACAACAGCTAATGATGTAAAGATGAGTTCGGCCCCCATTTTAGAATTTCAATCTTATAATCCCAATAATCCGGGTGTTTATAAAATGGAAACGACACCGGTTGCTATTACTGGAGATTACAATCCAATTTTGCAATTTCAACAACAGCAACAGCCACCCGCTAATATGCAATCATATTATATGCAACAGCAACAGCAGCAACAACGCTTGTCTTATTCAACATCAAATCCTAGTACAGCAACGACAACGCCCAGCGAACAACAATTTCATATGCAACAACAGCAGCAACAAGAACAACACATATTGGACAATGCAACCACATTATGGTTGCAATCAAGATCACGAAATATTTGTCACGTAACGCAAAATCCAGTTACAGGTAACCACACAGAGACCTCCTCCACTCGCAATTCATCGCTACAACATTATCAGAAACAGCAGCAGCAGCAACAGCAGAAAGACCACGAACAACAAAAACTCAACATTTTGTCATATTTAAATGCCAACTATTGTAAAGAGAACGCAATGAAAAATGGCAGCAATGCTGCGAAAAATTCCTATTTGTACAATGAATCATTGCACCCATTAATGTGCAATGCCACACGACGCCTGGGAGGCTCACAAGTACATTTGGACGCCAATATCCCTTATGAAGCATATTCACCCGACGCAATTTATAAAACCGACTCTCGCACATCCATTCTAAGTGAATACTCACTGTCGCGCAGTTCCGATACATATTATGGATCTCAGAGGTATGGAAAATTTGGTATTGGTGGTGGTCCTCATAACTACATGCAAAGGTCGGAGCAACAATTCGGCAGTTCACTGCTCTCGACTATCGCCGCAAATCAAAGACGCCATTTTGGTAGCGCTGAAAATTGTCATTACGGTTCGGATTGTCGACGTTGTAGTTTTGATAATATTGCTACCTTACCATCAACCAATGGAACAACATTAACTGACTACAGTACGGTTGCTACCGAGGCAGACAAAGCCGCCACAAATAACAAGTGTCCCTATACCGGCAATTGTAATTTTGATTGTCGCTACTGTGATTGTTCATCGAATTATTTTTCATCAGACTTTGATGAACTGTACAGTGGGAAGCGTATACCTAGGAAAACAGCCAAAGGAACTCTACCATGTACAGGGGGTCAGCCACCGCCCTCCATGGATGATGTCTATAACGATGAAGTAAGATCGAAGACCAATGAACACAAACAGGCATTGAAACAAAATAAATATGCTCAAGATTTTTTCAAACATGTCAACGACGTAAAACGCAGTATTTATCAAGATGAAATAAAAAAGTGCGAAAATATAGTGGAAGATATAAACAATGAAAAGGAAAAGATAATATTTAATGAGGGAGATGAACCAGTGGCAGTTAGTACCCTGCCATTAGCCAAAGAGCGTATTTACAGACCCATACCAATACCAGCTCCTAGAATTAGTTTACAACAAGCCGGCAAAGTACAAGCTGTGGGTGACAAGGGAGCTGTACCAAAAATATCACCAAGAACGAATCAAAAGTCCGCCAGTCCCCAAGCTAGTGAAAGAAATCTAGCAATTGCATCAAATGATAATCAAGAGAGGGATCATCTTGGTATGGAACCAACGCGCCAAAAACGCGTCAATAACACAATATTGTCATCGCTCGCTTCAAAGAAGCATTCAAGTACTTTCAAATCTTCAAGTTTATTAAGTAATGCATTAACTTTGAAGCGTCGTGACATACCAGCCCCCCCACCACCTTCACCCGAACTTCAAAGTGAACAACATGAAGTTCCGGAAACTTTACAGCAGCAGGAAGACGCGACAAATGAGAATGAAGAGACAAAAGTTTACAGTGAAATAAAAGCACAGCGCGAGAACCTATTGAAAGGATATGCAATAGGCAAGGAAGTGTTTACGGAATCTGAAACAATGCCGAATAAAAACATAAAGAATATAACAAAGAAAACCACTCCATCATCACCGTCACAACAAAAGCACACCGAACATATTATTGCAGTTTGTGAAGCAAAGAAAAAAGTTGCTGAATCTCTCAAACCAATGCAAGTAAATGGGAAAGAAGAAATTGCGCTGGTATATGAAGAAGACAAGCAATCAATTGCTGCTCAATACGAGCAACGACAATTTGACAGTAACGATGCTAATGATAATAATGAGGACTATAGTATGCTAAAAGCAACACCTTCTGCAAAAGTTATCAATACGTTTGCAACAAATGAAATGACAGCCGGTGGCGGTGGTTCAGTGTCTTATGCATCCGTTTCACTGTCATCATCATTGGCAGTCACAATTACCGATTCTTTACAACGTGACCTAAATGAAGATGATGATGTTTTTTATGATGCACGCAGCGAGGATTCCGGTTGCAATGCAACCAGTTGTAATACGGATGCTATTACTGCACGAACCAGACAAAAGCAGCAACAGCCACAACAATCATCACCAACTATTCAAATTTATTCAAACGTAAAGGAAACTAAAGAACAAAACGTTACAACAAACGATTCATCATCTAAACAGGTATGATGAGAAGAAGTTGGAAAAGTTATTTTATTTAAAGATATTCCCATACCCTTGGGGGAAAATTAAGGGTTTTTTACTTGGGCTCTGTGAGTTAGCTAAGCTGAGCGCCCACCTATGTAGAAATTTAGTTGATAATGAATTGAAATTTGGTCTCTAATGAAAGCTTTTTCGGGGGCAAACAGTGCGCCATTTATAGTATATTTATGGGTAATGGGAACAAATTCGTCGAGTGTCCTTTCAAATATTTGTTACGATTCAGTTAAAGTCAATTCAAAATTTCATTTTTTTCAATTTCGATTTTTCTTTATATGCTCCAATAAACAGGATGTATTGGAAACTTTCACTGATGATTTAAAAAGCCAGGAATGTGGTAGCGAAGGGCCCTTCAAAGATGATCTCAATAAAATTGCTAGCAGCGGTAATGGAGTTAAGTGCTGCTATGATGAAAACTCAACGAATGTTAATGAAAAGCAATTAGAATTACAAAATACCACAACAACAATAGCTCAACTCAAGGTTGATAATGGGTATGGCGAGGTCAAAACGGAAAAGGATTTACAACATGAAGAAAATGAGAAAGCGCAAAAGGTGAATAACAAAATTACAAAAAACCTTGAGAGTGGTAGTAATAGTGGGGGTGGCGGTGATGTTGTGAAGCGTGAAACGCGCGAAGAGAAAAGAGAGGAAAAGAAGGCCAAACATAGTAGTGGTAGTAGTAGTAGCAGTCATAAGAGAGACAAACAAGAAAAAGAGATGAAAACAAAACTAACAATGAACCCGGATGGCCTGAAAAGTGCTCCAACAACAACAACAACAATAACTCCACCAACTGTTAAACATTTCTCAATAACATCTTTAGCAACAGCAAGAAAACAACGCACTCAGCGTCGTTCTCATACCGTATGTATGGGAAGGTCGGCGACATCTATTTCAACATTAAGTTGCGATACATGTTGCCGCGAAGAATGCAAACAACAACAGTTACAACAATATCAAGGTGGTGAACACCATCAACACCATCAGCACCAACAACAATCATTACATTTATTAAAACCGCCAACATTACATGTCGGTATGTCTGGTCAGCCAACACGTGTTAGTAAACGTAAAATGCTAAATAATAAGGAAAGAGCGAACAAAACAAAACATGAAATCAAAACAAAAGTCATTTATAGTAACGAGAAAGGTGAAAATGTTTGGTGTAGTGGTGGTGGTGGTGGTGGTGGTGGTGGTGGTAGTAATACTAAGGAGACTGGATTTACTATTAAAACAACAACAACAACAACAACAGCATCCACTCCAACTAAATCAAAAGAGATGATTGGTGAGGAGTTGTGCGCACAGAGCATAAAAACTGTTAATGTTACAGAAAAATTGGTAAAAAGCAAAACAAAAATTGGTTATCGTAAATATGTTGCTGTTGATAAAAATGATAAATGGGAACAACAACAACAACAACGACAACAACATGTTAACAAAAACAATAAAGCTTCCACTCCAACACAACAAAAGGATGTGAATGATGAAAATGTACAAAATGAAAAATCAACAACAATAACAACAAATACAACAACAATCACGACAGTGACAGTAATAAATGACGAGCTACAACAACAATGTGATTCTAATTTAATGAAATCAGCAACAGCTGCAACTCTTTCACAATCAACACTCAATCGAACCAATGAAGAGTCAACACAGTTAACAGCATCAATAGAATTATTGAATAACATTACTGTTGATGTTAATAAGAAATGTGACGAAGAAATCAACGACAACGATAACGACAACGACAAGGAAAATGGCAGCAGCAGCAACAACTATAAGAACAACAACAACAACGATCACAACAATGTTGCTGAGATAACGAACGATGAGGCCAACAACAAAGCCATAATAATAACAACAACATCAGCAGCAGCAGCAGCAATAGCTGCTCATTCTGAAAACAACAACAACAACAATAATGATACGGCGCAATGTATTACAATAATGGCCAACACAACAAGTCTTATGAGTGAGGCCAACTCTACAGCATTTAGTTGTAATACGGAGTTTGCAGGTGCCACAACGCACACGCTAAACAGGTACGGATACGCGCATAATTTTTTAAAGAAACTGAAATGTACAACAACAACTTTTTCATTTATCAATGTGATTGTATAGCGCATAAATAGATATGTTGTGCGAGTGTGTGTGTGTGTGTTTATCCGATAAACGACCATATGTACGTTAGTCCGGTCCACAGCATAATACCCTCAAATGGTTGTAAAATGCAATTCAAGTGTTATTCTGATTTATACTCATATAAACACACTTGTTGTGAGTTCTTCTACAAATCATTCTGTACATGGATATGTGTGTGCGTGCGTAATTGTGTCTGTGGTTATATGTATCTCTCAGTTATATATCACTTATATAAATCGAATTCAATAAAAGTGAAAATTAATTCAATTTAAATTGAACGAGAATCGTAATAATTGCCAAAACAAAGTGTACAACACTATAACCCAATTAGTATACCTTCGGAATACATACATTTTGCAAAATGTGTATTCAAAGTTGTTTTTTTGCTTATATATCCAGAAAATATACAAACATTTATATAAGAGTGTGTGCACATGCATAATTGGAGAGGACCAATAATTAACTAAAAAATAACAAAATTAAAAAAAAAACTAAAAGAATCTTATTCCAATTATATGAGTTTTATCAATTCATTAAAAGGATACATTACATGCACATACACCCAAGTGACAATTGCCATCAAAAGTCATATAAATCGTAAACGAATCTAATCAAGAAAAAAAATAGAAAAATTACGGTCAAGTATCAAGAGTATTCAAGAGTGATTTAAAAGTGTATACAAACATTTCTTACATACAATCTATTTATGGAAACTTGTCCAGTTGTGCAACATGAAAAAATACAATATAATGGAAAAGGTTCAGTGGTATTGGTTTGACTATGTTTGGAACTCTTTTTAAAATTTCATTTCTAGAAATATTTACAGAATACATTCATTAAACTAATCAAAAAGAAACTTGAAAGGCGATTCACAAAAAATGCTTGTGAGATGGAGAGATTTCCAATGAACCGCCATAATTTTCACATTAATACAAATGATTTTTTTAAAAACAAAACTTCTTAAAGGTAATCAAACTTTAAAGTGATTTTAATTTGTATCCACAAATATTCTGATGTGATCTAAACTATGTAAACAATGTTGCATAACTACTCTAGAGCAGACCTCCTTGAGAAACGTTAAATATAACAAAATTTTAAACAAGTAAAAAACCTAAATTTAGCTTAAACGAAATCTTAAATATTCTCCTTATTTATAGGCAAATAGTGGGTGTGACAGGTATCTTATTACACTTGAAAATATTTAGATTCTGCATCAGAGTCAGATTTTTTTAAATTGTGAGCGTATCTTGAGTTATAACACATCGAACGATGGCCACATTTTAAACCAAATTTCACTTTTTTGTAACCGTCGGTTTAATTTATAGTTTAGGAGTTACAAACATCTTTACAAAATCTTTGCCACAAGGTCTGCAAAAGATTTGTGCGATCTCTGAGGTCCCTTACTACTAAACTTAAACTGCGTAGGGTATAAAAAGAGGTTTTAAAAATAGTTTAAACTAGACCAATTTTTACAAGGAAACCATTGTTGTACGTATTCCCAATTATGAAAAAGAAACACTTCAGTCAGTATGAAATTTCCTGAACCTGCAAACATTATCCCTGCCGCCAATATAGAGATGTTGACTTTTAACTTAGCAGGAATATTGATTGTTCTTGTAAGCAGTTTAGTATTGAAATTGGGAAAAATCACTCATATGTCAGAGCCACTATTATAGATAAAGTGAAAAGAACAATTTTTATAAGTTCTTAAGCGGTTTTTTACTCATTCTTTGCATTAAGACCGCGCCTGCAATACACAACTGTTAGCGACTGTCATGACTTTTATGATTAAACCCTTTCTAACTTTTTTATCTATTTTTACATAACTTGAACTATATTGTAATAATAGACGTTAACTCATTGCTAAATGCGACGTGGACTAACCTGTGGATTTGCCATTATTTTGATATACTACCCAAATTCTAGAAATTGATCCATTAGCACTCCATACTCCGACTGTAATTATCATAATGGCAAAATCGTTTTTTTCTTTCTTTCTTAGATTTATGTAAGCGCGTGTGTGTATGTATATGATAGTTACATATTTTGTGTACACTCGTTTATCGTTCTATCCATGCACAATACATACATGTGTATTTATATTGACGAGTATACATATTGAAACAATAAAAAACCGAATACAGAACAGAAGAAACATTTTCTTCTTACCCAACTAAAACCCAATTCATGTAAAACTAAAAACAAAACACATTTAACCTATTTCAAGAACAATTCACTGATGAAATATCGATTGGAAAGGAACACAAATTCCAAAAACAAAAATTCTTCAAAAAAAAATTGTTAGCAAATATAAATTTATTTATTTTTATTTTATAAAAATATTTCATGCTACCTTTCCATCAAAAGCAATCAATTAAGGAAGCATTTACTGTAATGAACATTTCCACAACAAAACCCATGAGAACATGCACATTTTTTACTCTATGTGGTATTTGAAGTATGGTTTTTGAAAAAAACTTTGCTTTTTACCACTCATCGTGCTATGAAGGGTAGAAAAAAT
Organism: Ornithomya chloropus; assembly: GCA_963971445.1. NCBI lineage: Eukaryota > Metazoa > Arthropoda > Insecta > Diptera > Hippoboscidae > Ornithomya > Ornithomya chloropus. Next base: position 5,995,539 of record OZ020532.1, read on the forward strand.
TGCCACAAGTCTACTTGAATGTAGAGATAGTTGCCAACGCCAACATTTCATCTATGCGGTACGTAACTTCTGTACGTTAGGTATGACTTTTACGGTCATTATTCTGTTAACCCCAACGTATTATTTTCAATTACTATTACTGTTATTATTATCATGGACTATAATACATCTCGACCGCAGAGTCTATTATAATGTGCCCTCAATCCAAAATTAAAACTTATGTTAAGCACTCAGCTCTACATTATGAAACGATTATTTGAAGGAGAACAAGTAAAAATGTTTTAGTTGGTCAAGCCCAATCATTTAGTAACCCACACCACTTAGCTCCACAAAATATGCTACAATTAAGAGAGTAAACGCGAGGTTTTGTTACATAAGTCACTTTGTGAAATATTATTATATGGAAAGAGGTTCTAAAAATAATCCGATGGGGTCTAAATTTGGCACAGCCTATTAAGAAGCTAGTTAAGTATTCTTCACCAAATTTTGTCCAAAAATATTAATAACTGCCATTTTTTGCCACTTAATTCGTTATTAATTGAAATACTTTCAAGTGTTTGTTCTTTAAATTTGAAATTGTTTAACGTTTTCAAGAAATTTTTCTTTTTATTAACTTTACTGCTCGCTTCTTCTTCCATCACCATGTGGTGAATGGCGTTCGCGTTATATTAGATTTTTATAACTTTGTTAAAGTTTAAAAAAGAAATCTTAAATAACTCCGTCTCTCTGCACTTAGTGTTTATGAAAGTAGATTTTTGATTCTCAAGGGGACCAGCCAAGGAATAGATTAACTTTCTTCATAAATGCAACCCACCTAAGTGTCAAACGGTTTCCCTTTATGTTGTTATCGCTGCTAATGTGTTGTTTACATGTAATTACAGAAACAAAGTGCTTACATACGCTTTTTAAGTATTTGCTGTAAAGCGATTACCGATTATCTTATCTTTGTATAATGCTGATACCTTCTATCTTCTTCTTCTATTTCTCTGACATGTCAAGGTTCCCTTAAAAGCTAAAAAACCATAATTAGAATGAAAGCAGAAATCCAAAAATATAATATTGCTGACTTGTGTGCAGTGTGTCCGCTACTCATCATCATCATCATGTTGATACCTTTTGGGGTTAAGCAGGACGTACATGTGATGTACGTTGTATGAGTGTTACTATGCATATGAAAAGAAGTGCTTATTAAGTATGCCAAAATTTTAACTCTTGAACTCATTAAAAGTTACACAGATTCCAGCACACATTCTAAAGAAGAGATAACTGTTAAAAGAAAATTGTAACCGAGGCAGAGACTTGGCAATAGCTGTCACAATATTCATAACGTGCATTGAACTTTCCATTACAGCAAGTGTTGAAGTGTTTCTTTTCAGTTTTTACTGTTGCCATGAAATGGGACACAATGTCGTTGTCATAGTTGTGGCCACAATTCTAAAACATACGACAATACATTCTAAATATTTCCCCTCTGTGCCATTGTGTAGAATGTAATTGTTTTGATTTTGTAGAAAACTCATGTTTTGCTTTAAAACTGAATGAAGGATTTTTAAGGATTTTTCTACACGACATGGGTATATAAACAGTTTACAGTTTACAACAATTTATCATCACACATGTACACTACCCTACACTATACATTACCCTTCACCTTGTATACAGCTGAGATGAGATAAGTTCACGCATATATGCAAATGCATTTGCGACACATCTGTTGTGTGTCACATTACATTTGAAAACATGCATCATGACCACACATTTCATTTGTAATGTAAAAACGATTACAATTTCGACAAGCTTTCTATATCTATGTAACGCAGATAAATATGCACAAACAAACATAAGCATGTTTTCATGGCAATGATTTATGTATGCATGCATATGTATGCTTGAAAAAAAAAAAAGAGTTTCTTATTTTATTCAACACCTTTTAGGTAGACTCTATAATGATACTAATTGGTGGTACAGGTTGTATTACATTTAAGGTCTATACTTATCATTTGCAAACGCTTTTAATTAACAATCCATTTAAGCATCACTTCCGGTTGCAATTTAGGTAATGAAGTCGATGCATCCGTCAATTAATTGCTTTGTGCGTCTGATTAAGTTTTAGTGGCTTATTTTGGGTTTATTAAATAGCCCAACTATTGTGATAAATATGTACTTGAACCGTTTCGAAGTCAACATTGGAAAATGGTCTCAACTGCTCGAAAACGTGATCGAAAGTTAGGTTAGGTTGACCGATGGTGCGCCAAACAAAAAACTTCAAAACTACGCTTCGTTCGAGTAGCAGGCATTCACTCATAGCTCAATTTTTGTAATAGAGAGATAGATTGTAGGCGTGGCCTTTGTACAATTGTTTATAACGGCATTAACTCTTTAAAATTTCAAATCAAAGAATGCTATCATAAGCTGGCCCGTAGCTTAGGCGGGACAATAATCTTTTTAAGCAAAAAATATCACATTTGATCCAAAAATTATAGAAAATTTTGTTTATATGAAAATTTAAGACAAGGACGTATCTGCCTGTTCAAATACAACATCGACACCCGGACATGTACATATAAGACCTACTGAAACTTTTAGTGCTGATCAAAAAATATACACTTTATGTTACAATTACAAAAGCAAACTTAGTATAACGTTTCGTATTGTGGGTAGGCTATAAAATCAACAAGACATAGTCTTCTTCTTCTTCTCTTTTTATTCAAGAAGATGTATTTATTGAATACTAATTATTTAATAGCTTCATAAAAACATTTGTTCAATTCATTCACACCCACACACAAACACGCACAATAACTTCTCTAAACCCAAGAAACGTGGTATTTTACAAAGCTAATGATGTGGTCGGAATTCTATAACCACATAATATATTATATAAATGTTGTAGATTTCATGTTTATATATATATACACATATATAAACCTACAATATTTCAGATTTTGAATATATGATCAGGGGGAAAAGTAGACTAATTCGTCAGGTTTGAATTATAGCTTAATCTCACTGCTCTTTCTCATAAAGTTGCTTTTTAACATTAAACAACAAAGTCAGTTCTAAGTGATTGTGGTAGCTGTTGTAGTTGAGGAGTGCAATATTAAATGTGGTACAATTTATAAGTAGACAGTTGCGAAATCATTCGATCAAGAGTAAAGAATTCTTCAATAACTGAGAGTAGAAATACTGTTGACTTTTCTGTACCGGTTTTTAAGCATGATTAAATGAACCGTGCTGCCCACCACAAACCAGTCACCCAATGATATATGTGCTATACGTTTTTATATGTGGCAAAAATTTTTTTCATTTAAATGTTACGTCAATTTATTAACTCGCTCCCTTCTCTCTTTCACTCCCAATCCACCCCAATGAAAAAGTGTCACGACTATATGTAAAACCATTGACCATGAGATTGTTTAGCGTTCATTATTACAATAGTACGCTTTGATTGGTTAGTGATGGGGAGAGTGAAGGTGATTAGTAGCGTTAACCATGTTAAGGAAATGTTATTTTGAAAGTTTATTTTTGTTGCTGCTGTGCAGTTCATTCAACTGGGATAGCTATCAAAGTGCGGTCAAGCAGGAAATTTATTTAATTTAATTTTTTTAATGAATTGCAAAGAAAACAATTTAAAACTGGTCTAACGCCCAGCCACACAGGAAATATATGTGTAAACATGACAAAAATAGAGGACACGATGTGTGTGCATAAGTTTAACTAAAACTGTTCAAGACATCCAACATAACGTAAGCAAACTTAATTGGGTCATTACCTTTATTTAATTATAATTAAAGGGGTAATTGGAGCATAGTCTTGTATTGATAAAGTCATCGAAGTTAAATAAAATAAGTGAAAATGTTATAGTCGGTCACGCTCGACCATTTAATACCCTGCTTCATGCTACTCTTGGTTTAGTTGTATCAGTAAACGCGAGGTATTGCCACATAAGTCACTTCCTGAAATATTATTATATGGAAAGGGGTTCTAAAAATGGTGCTATTAGGTCCAAATTTGGCACAGCCAATTATGAAGCTAATTAATTTACTTTTGTGCGCTACCTTTAATTATATTCAGTCGCCAGTTAAAAAAAATACATTTTTAAAAATTTTATAGATCTACTGTAACCACTCCCTTAAAACCGCCGTTAACAACATTAAGCACCTCCACGTCTCTGGAGAGTGAAAGAAAAAGACCACCACTGCTAAGGCAAGACTACTCATGCCCAGACTCTAGTGAGGCTCAATCAGATGATAGTCATTTAACTCGAGACTCCATAACCAGAGACTCTCAAAACGATGAGCTTTCCTCTTCAACATTAGATAAAATTGATATAACAAGTCTACCGCTGCCAGCATTACCACCTAAGAAACGCCGCACAAAACTACGAACCATCCCTTCAACGAAACATCATCAAAGTCGTCATCATGATGGCGATGATACTGCCACTACTATTCTTTCAAGGGAGTTAAATGACCGAGAGCATTTAGATTTGGTGCAGGCCACCCAACCCAACAGTACAAATAATAATAATCAAGAATTGTTAACACTTAAGCAATACGTAGATAAACGTAGAGAAAGTATAGAAGCATCGACACGTAATTTTACAAAAAAATTAGAAGCTCACAAAATGCATTATCATATGCGCAATAATGGGGGAGAGTGCGGTGGGAAGGGTGGATCCAACGGGTTTGTAGGTAAAACAGCAATTCAATCCAATGCAAATGGTTTATCAGTGCCGACCTATTTGTTTGGAGAGCACTACTGTCCAATGACCACTAACACTGCAGAGTCGCGTAAATATGCAGCCTTATCATCTCAAGAAGAAATCTATTTAAATAAATCCGGTTGGGTTCAAGTCAACACAAAACGAGCCAATGAGGAAAATCAAAATTATCGCCGCGCCAGTTATCATTATCAAAATGGGAATATGCGTAATAATGCCGTACACATGATAAAACCACCAAATAATCGCTGTTGCGATATAACGTCACGGCAGAGAAGTCTACAACATCAGCGCTCCATAGTGGAAATGCCAAAATTTACGGTTAGTAAAGTGGAAGAGTTATTGCAACGGAATGATGTTTGCTTGGGTAATTGCAACATGCAAGATCAATATAAAAACACCGGTTTTCGGGTGATCGATTCGGCAAAATCGAGCAATTTTCTGAACGAAAGACCACACCTTTTGCCAGTACGAATACACAATGATAATGATTCTCCGCCTCCAGTCACACCAATTCTATCACCCCCGCTCGCTTTTCAAGATAATGGTACTAGAACAACAAAACAGTACGATAGAAACCGATCGATCCCAACGCGTGTCAGAAGCACTCTAACAACTCAGCGTACATTAAAAGCTGCACCAGAAGTGATGAATGGTCTTGATGTTGGGGTAGGTTCAGGCAAAGGTATGGTGTTTTCACGTAGTTTTGAGTACGAAACTCGACGACATACACCCAACGATGCCTACGTCAATACATTTTCACGTAGTTTTGATGGCAATCTAACCGAAAGACCGACCCCTGTTCCGCTTTTACCTAAACGGGAGCGCTTTTCAAATTTCAGTACACTCACCGGAAACTCTCCCAGTTACTTGACGAAAAAAGACTCTGGGGGTGGTAGTAGTGGCAGTTTACGGAGTCGGGACTCTTCGCCTAAATATCAATCACCTGCTCCTTCTGCATCCCCTGCTCAATCACCACAAAATATAAAAACGACAGCCTACTTAAATACATCCGTAAAAGAAGCGCCCGCTTCTTACATGGTTTCTCCAGCTACTGGTTCGATTAATTCGAACAGTTGTACATATTCTCCCCGTGCAGGTCGCAATTTTGAACGTTCGAAAAGTCATAACGTTGTATTGGATAATTCGCGTAAATCTCAATTCAGTCGATTGGGTGGGAGATATAGTTCAACAGTACAAGGAAATAATAATATGAGAATGTCTAGATTTCGTAGCATGGAAACAACCATTGCGCAACGTTTAAATTCTTGTGACAGTGGTGCTAGATCAGGTAATTATGCAAAGTAGACATGAGTCCGTGAATTACTTATTTTGTTAAATTAATTTATTTAATAATTGGTTATTAAGGTTTATTAAATATGAAGCCAAGTATTTGTTTTTTCTTTAATTTTACTGTACAACTTTCTTACTTGTCTGTACTACTTTTAAGATCTTTCCAATGATGAATTGGAAATCGAAAACGAGGATGCTGGTTCTACGGAATTCCTAAATATATTAAGTTCACCATTTAAAACGCAGCGACAACGTTCGCTTACCCCCGAACGTAATGAATCGTATAGTTCTTCAAGTAGTTTGCGTAAGCAACGTTCCCTTACACCAGAATCCAGATCTTTGACACCAGAAGATAGACGTAAAAGAGGTTCACAAGCTTCACTAATGGGTTCGCGCAACAGTACTTTAGAACGTAAACATGAAAAATATAATATATCGAGAAGTTCATCGAGCTCCAGTTATAGTGGTAGTAGAGATTTTCACGATGGTCTAAATTTGGCATCCAATGTATATTTATCTAATCATCATCAACAAAGGCGTTTGATGAGCCGTAATGCTAAGCAAACGGAAGAGTATCGTATAAGACGATCGAGGTAAGTTTTTCTTAAAAAAAAAAAAATACTTTTTTTTTTAAAACATACGCTTCGGGGAAAACTTCTTTAAGATAGCCAGAAATCTTGATAGATAATTTTTATTTTATTTCATTTTGTAGATCTTTGCAATTAACAGAACGTTCACCAAATCGTGCTCCCAAAATGGCTACATGTACGGGACAAACACAGTTCGCTTCAAGTGGACATGCCCCTCCAATATATCAACAGGCTAATAATCGGCGGGTAAATTTAGTTAATCAATTACCATCGCCAATGAGGAAAATGGGAAAATCTCAATCTATATTGTTGACAACAACTAATGGCAGCACTACACGATTACGACAAAACGATATCGACAAAAGTCATTCATTCGATTTTGATTATTACAATTACGAATCACCCAACAATACAATAAGAAGCCATCACAGCAACAGTTCGGTGATAGGAAGTGTTGGCGGAGCATTAAATCGTGATGCCAAATTGAGTCATTCGTTTGAGGAGAATTTCCGTGATCAACTTAGTAGTAATAACAATTTAAATGTAGCCGCTATGCGGTATTTGCAAACAATTGAAGGAAATGGTAGATCGCAAGGACGTAGCATGCGACGTTGTTCACCAGTGGAAGGGTCACATAATAGAAATCGATCACCTCATTCATCGGGCTCTTCATGCAACAATTTAAATGTACCGCGACCCAACACTAGTCCACAAAATTACGGCACCCGCCTATGTGATCACGAACTAACCTATGATTTGATGCGTAGGTCTTTGGATCGTTCACCTATTATGGATTTTAGGCGTGGGGACAATAATTTGGGGCAAGATTACGATTTACCTTTGACGGCATTAAGAAATCATGAAATTATCAATAAAAGTGATGGTGGTGGTAGTGATTTGAATTATCTCAATAGCGAAAAACGATTGTGCGACCACTTAAGTACCACCTCTCTCAAAAGGAGATCCTTGCGAAGAATGCACAGTCCCAAGGAAGCGTATTATTCAACCGATCAGCAGTCCCACGGCTTGCGTTCTCCACGTGATGAAGCAAAAACCTTAGAGACTTCAACTACCTACCGAACCGATCACATGTGTGGCCATCAACGTGACGCATCAAGAAATAATAACCGCGGAAGGTATTGAATGATTTAAAAAAGCACGGTCTCTCAGCATGAGGCTGATAGTTAATTAAACAATCAACAATGAAATGAAATGAACACACAAGAGACGGAAACATAAGCTTAAATCAACTCAGTAATGCTTGCTTTAATTGCATACATTGGGGCATACGGTCACGTAAAAGCGCATTATTAGGGTGGTAACATGCATAACATTCTCACTAAATACCTGGAATGAGAGAACAAAACGATTTTAAAAGCAATAACTGTTAAACCTATTACCAGTATGTATTTTGAATTAAACCAATTGTGTGATGAATAACTAATAACTACATTAAAACATAACTAACAAGTGAATGGATATGATTAAGAGTATAACGTATATGGAAAATGCACTAATTAATAATCATATATAAATTATATATCCAAACAACTAACTATCCAATAACCGTCATCTGTAGTGGTATGAATACTAAAAAAAAGAAATAAAATGACACACGACTTATTATGAGTAATCACAAATAAAACGATTTTAAGCAGAATATCTAAGTAACATAACCCACATACACGATTCCTGCGAATAGTAAGGATCACACATATATTAAAAATCGTATTATGTAGCAGTAGTTAGATAAAGAAAAAAATGATTAAATTAAATTTAAACAGTTAGTCCAACTCATTCTTTTGTTATTATTAACAACAACATATATTAATCACAAACACACTCATCATTAAAAAAATTCAAAAAATACATCTTAACAGTAAAATTAAGACAGAATGGATTTAAAAAAAATGATGATTAGAAAAGTGTTCTCTTACGGATATGGCCCAGAAATTGTCACTGCCTCTTATTCCCTATTTCTTTTTTTTTTTTTTGGAGTTTTATTATATCTCTTACGTTTACAGTCATATCACACAAACACTAGCACTAACAAAAGATGATGTGAGATTAGCAACCAACCAGTTGTACAGTGTTTCAACAGCAGATTGCTGTCCAAGGCAAACTTTTAAAAGGACCACAACAACAACATTTACATCACAGCAGAAACAGAAGCAACAACAGCAACCACAATTAATTACAGCAAATGTTTGTGATTATATGAAGACATTACCTGGCGAAGAAGAAGTTAATTTAATTCAAAAGTTGGAAATCTACAAACAACCAAAACAAACTGAATCCAAAACACCAAAATACACTCAAATTAACGACCACCCAGTGTTAACTGTTAAGAAACGTGTTAGTATGATAAATTTAAGCAACAGTAACGGTAGTGACAGATCTATGTTACCTTTGCAACGATCCAGCAGCAACAGTTTCAGCACAACGCGATGGTCGGTACTTTGCAGTGGAGCTACATCTATGTCTTCAACATCTGTTATGCAGAAAAAAGCTGAAGCTGAAACGAAGACATCATCATCATCATTACAAAACAGTATTTCCATTTCAACACCAATATCATCACCATTGGTTCCATTTTCATATTTGTCCCTGTCATCGTTATCAATTTTGAATTCAATGAAAACGAGGGATTATTCCAATCGTGTTATTCCATTGACTGCTACCTCTCTGGTATATTTAAGTAATTATGAACAGACTCTCTCCGTTAATCCTGATCTAAACGACTGCAACCCCATTAATAGCGAAACTTTCACCAAGGAAATGGTCTCGTTCAAGGACAACAAGACTTTAAACATGTAAGCAATTTTAATGACACGATTTTGTGCCCGTTTTATCTGATTAATCATCTCTTCGGAACAGATTAAGCCGTAATGTGGAAGATGAAGAAAATAAAACTTGTCTGGATGTAACGACAAAGCATAAAAAACGATTTTTAAAAAGTCTTTCATGGCCGGATATCACGGTACTCTATCCAAAGTAAGTAACATTTTATTTTTGTATTGTATTCTAGTTGAATGCCTTCCTCTTTGAAAAAAGCTCAAACATCCTATACATGTGACAATTAAATATTGTGTCAACTGTATAATGTTTTCACTTAAAGTTTATATCAATTTAAAATGTGATTACAGGAAGTAGTTGAAAGTGTACTAACTGTACAGTTATGTACACTAAAACTCATACATATTTATTAAGTGTAGTAACACAATACATATGTTTGTATGTACAAATAAAACAAAAACAAAAAAAAAAACTGCTTTGCTATTAAAATTGCCTTTCAGGCAAAAGCATTCATCCAACAGGAGCAGACACTAAAGAATGTCTACAGTATTCTTTCATTTTATTGTCCAGTCATTTTAGAGACACATACATAGAAATAAATAAATAAACATTTATAATGAGAAAGAAAGGAAAACAAAATGATGCACTCAAACGTAAATGGATCCACTCTCCACTTTCAAAGCAAACAAGTGAATATTTTATAAAATCAATAAAAGAAGAACAAAAAAAGGATAGGATACCCTAACTCAACTTGTACTAAACATTATGTAGAGAATATATTTCATATGACATTCTTTAACATTATATAAACAAACATAATTTAAATACTTTTAAAAATTATTTTAATTTTATATAGATTTTAACGCCACATCAACCAATATAGTTATTTAGGCTTGAAAATATTTTATAGTATAGTTTTAGGCTAGACATATATTCTACAGATAGCGGATCTTTCTCGATAAAAAAACTATTTTTTTTCCTCGATACTTAAAAAAAAGTAATTGCTGTGAATTTAATTATATTGATAATAGGACTTACTCAGACCCTTCTGCGCCAACATCTGCTTAATATGTTAGAAAAATAAGTTTATTTTCTTAATTGATCTTCAAATCTCACATCAACCACAAACCAAATATTTTTTCTTTAAAATAAACCAGGTATTTCTTAATTTTAAGGATTGCTATTGTATTACAAGATAGTCTGGTAAACCTTTATCACTTAACACATCTTAGGGATCTGCATTTAATCATATTAATTACAAGATTTACACGATGCCTACGGCACCATGATCATTTCAATTTATCACTTATCACTTTCTGTCTTTAGCATTATATGTGAATCATATTAACGAATGCCATAAATATAAATGAATTCCATAAATTATAAACTAGTAAATTTTAACATGCTTTTTGCAAATAAACTTTATTTTAAAAAATGACACGCAAAAAAAATCACTTCTCTTCAAAAAGTTTTCACTTGACTAATTATTTACACAATCAGCTGATTAACATCAATGTTCGTTTCCGGTTTGGTTTCATTTTAAAGACTAATCAAAAAAATTTGCATATATGTAATAAGAATTAATTAAATTCATTCTTTAATGATTTATTAAAATATTTCTTTGAAATATTTATCAATTTAGAGTATTTAATAGCTCGTTCATATGAACTTGTGTTTATTTCATATATTTTCCTAAAACCTCTAATACTGGTCCATTCCATTTTGTTACATGAACTAATAAGCTTTCTGTGTATTTATTATATTCAGTCGTGTTTTTGTTACTCAACAGACTAAACGTGAAATTGTTGTTAGCGCAAAGCAAAAAAGATTTAAAATTTATAATAAATAGAAATAATATAATTGGAATGTAACAAATCAAACGTTTAAAAATTATTCTAACAAGCATTTTAATATTAAAATAAAAAAGGAATTTAATTTAGTTATAATTTCATAAAACATTAGTGAAGAAAAATAGAAAATTATCCAAGTGAGAAAATATCAAAATTCAACATCTGCCTAATTTAGTATGTATATGTGTGAGTGCGGTAATTGGAAATTGTGGGGTGGGTAACAACAGCTGCAAGAAACAGTGCAGCAGTTAGTTGCACCTTTTTTTAACCTTTTTTTTTTATTTTTTGTGTATCTGTTGACGAATTTATTTAAATTTTTCCCAAACAATTTGTCAAAAATAAAGAAAACGTATTGAAATCAGGTTTTTATACAAGTACTCGAATATATTTTTATTAATAATACAAAAAAATTGAACAAATTTATAAAGTGGGGAATAAAATTAAAACAACAAAAACAAATATAAACACGAAAAACGGTATTTTATGAAGCTCTGCTCTAATTACGTGTCGGGTGGCAAACGTATTTGATAACAGTTTACAGGACACACATTAACACTTTTTAGGAATGGAATCAACATAAATGAGTGCGACCTACATTTTCAGCATATACACCTGTTAAAAGTGAACCAAAAATCTTTCATAAATTCAATCATACGTGTTTAGAGAAAAGGAATCATTAAGTAAATAATTGCATTAAATCAAAAAGTAGTGACGAGTCAGTGAAAAATCGTAGATATTAAACTATTTTAATGATACCCAAAGTAAATGATATTTATTCGTACCGGAACAAATATTGTTGCACCATAACCGCCCCCTTTAAATGTGTCCATGCATCAAAATTATCAGCTTAAGTCAAAAATGTAAGTAAACTGAAGAGGAAATGGAAAGAAGGCAAATTTTTAGTAGTGTATGTATGTATGTGTGTGTGTGTATATGTGTGTGTAATAGATGTACAGATATAATAAAAGTTTGCGGTAATTATTTGTTTTTGACAGAATGGTGGTCTCCTTGCAAATTATTATACCCTGCAGCACTTGTGGCAAAGTATGAGTTGGATGTTACTACTAAACGGCAAATGCCACATTCACGTTCACATTCTCGAATATAAATCTACACATATACGTCTGTCCGTGCAATTATAAACACAAGCTACAGGTTGCCTTTTTTAAGGTACTTCGATAAAATTTGGTACATGGACATGAATTGGCCCCAAGAGGGACCATTTTTAAAACCTCTCTCCAAATATTGCTTATTGACACAACTAAACTAATTGTAGCTAAGTAATGTAGGGTATTAAATATGTAACATTTTGACTTATAAGTACAACAAGGGCATTCATTTCATTTTTAGCTTTCATAAATAAATGTCCTTGTTAACCAATGCCATTATAACAATATTGTACTGTCTAACGGTATTTATTATATAATTTTTTTTTATATGCAAGAGCGACTGTATCACATTTATGTCACAAACGTTGCCTTCATCCAATGATAGAATTAATCCGTTTTAACCTCGTAAAGAGCATAAAAAGTTATGATGCACCAACAAAGCCCAAGAAATAAACAACAGATGTAAACTGTCAAAGAATGTTTTAACATTTGTTTACAATTACAATTTATGTAACAGATGCATTCGTAATGAGTACCATGTGTGGCAGCATGCTATATAAACTAAGCGGCTGTGCAAGATTAAAAACCTACAACTGCCATCAAAACTTTTTTTCCATTTGTTACTTCCAGCATGCGTTGCTATATTTGTATTGTAGGAAAAAATCTGATTGAGGGTGTTTTTTGGTTCACATACAAAAATAAAGCGGGTATGAAAACATATCTTTTATGAAGGAGGTGCTGAGTGAATATCATTTCCTCTGCTTCATAAAATCAATACAATGCTTACATAAAATGTGTGTACAGTACAATAAAAGGGGGATGAAATATAATGCATGAGTGTGCGTGTGCGTACGATTTATGTCATAAATATATTTTGTTATTTATTATTATACAGAAGTTTACCCAGCACGGCCACGGCTACTTCAACATCTACGCTAACGTTAACAAATACCAATGCTATCGATGACATTAGTTTCACTGAGATGCATACTGGAATCTCCAAAAATCTGGTAAGTGCTTGCTTAAGCTTAGTGATGAGGGTATTCTAAGTTTATTCTTCTGTTTGTAACATCCAAAAGGAGGCGTCCGAAATCCTACAAAGTATATAAATTCTTGATCAGCATCAAAAACTGAGTCGATTTAGACATGTATGTCCGCGTGTCCGTGTGTCCGTCTGTTGTTGGCATTCTTACGAGCGTAGATTTTGAGATATTATAAGCTGAGATTTTGCACAGGTACTTTTAGTTTTTGCACGCAAATCGCTATTTAAAATAGACAAAATCGATCAAGAGCCACGCCCACAATCAACAAAAATCTATTTATCTGCCACAAAAATTGACCTATGATCTTGAAATATGGTGCACTTATTTAAGGTTAGCCTATCCATCGATGTGCCAAAAATGGGCATGGTCGAATAACAGACACGCTCACAATTTACAAAAAAACCATATTCACCATAAAACTAGACTTGCAAGCTGATGCATAATGCATATTAGAGAGCGCAATTTATATATATTTGCCACGCCCATTGGATATGGAGGGTACTTAAGATGTGATCTAAGCTAAATGTAGTTTTCTTATTTGTTTTTAATTTAATATGATTTAAAAAATTTCTACTAATTATGAATAAAAATTTCTCTTTTTTTATTTAACATTTGTGCTTCCTTATGGATAACATAGGATGAATCATATTTCGTTTTGTGTTTTTACGCCAATTAAACAAGACACCGATGCGTAGTGTTCAATTAAATTTTTACCCAATTGCTGCCTTACAATGCTTTTCCTAACCACACACGCACATGTTAAATCAAATTCATGTTTAATGGAATTCCACTAAAATTCAACACGTTTTAATTTACCGGCAAGTTTCAAATGCAATCTTGCAATAATTGGCATAGTGCCCATGATAATGATTTCTTGTACAATGTAAAAGAAAAAAAGGCCCACAAACGTGTATATTCAAGATGTAATCAGGAATTCACACTGGTCACTATTTTATACAATTTGTAAGGCCAACAAAGCCTGCTAAATATAGTTTATTGGAGGGTATAAAATAATTCATAATTTTACCGCATCAAATACTTATCATGTTAAATATCACATAACTGTGCACGTAAGACCCACTCTAAGAAAAGAAAACCATCATGTAAATGTAAATGAGTTTATAGGAAGAGTGTTATAGTTACTTTAAGGTAGTCAAGGCAATCACGCGTATATTAGGTTTCTTTCTTTTTGCAGAAGAACTCCATATACTGGAGGGATTGTGGTTGTAATTGAAGCTGCTTAAAAGAAAATGTTTAATAAAAGACATGTACTGTACTGTGTATGTGCATTAGTGCATGGATCTCAACAACAATGTATGCATGAAAATAAACAGTTTTTCCATTTTTTCATGATACCTTCCATTACGCTGGCTAAGCTGGAAAAAGGGCGGCATGTTTCAAACATAATTATAAAACAAGTTAGAAAACTACATTAGGCTTTGGCCAAATCTTAAATACCCTGCACATGTACAATAATGGGCGTGACAGGTATATGATTACGTCCTCTAGTAGTGTATGTATTACGTGTCAGCTTGAAAGTCGAGTTTTACGTGGAGTATAGATTTGTGTAAATTGTGAACGCGTCTCTTATCGGACCGCGCCCATTTTTGACACATCGATGGATGTAATAATTATAAACATATGCACCAAATTTCAAGTTCAGAGCTCTATATTTGTGGCAGATATATAGATTTTTGTCGATGGTGGGTGTGGCTCTTGATCGATTTTGCCCATTTTAAATTGCGATTTGCTTGCAAAAACTAAAAGTGTCCATAATTTTAGATCAATATCTCAAAATTTACGAACGTAAAAATGCCGACAATAGACAGACACATGGACACACGAACAAACATGTCTAGATCGACTCAGTATTCGATAATTATTCAGAATATATACTTTCCGACGCCTCATTTTGGACAAAGTGACACGTACCCCCATAGTGTTGTGATACATAGTGGGTATAAATAACGGTACTGAACACATTAAACTGTCATTTTCACATTTAATTTTTTATTGCGTTTGAATTTAAACATTTTGTACGGAAGAAAATGATTTCGTACAAAACATGAAATTGTTGTTGCACACTCTTCGATTATAAATTTTGCAAACATAGCAATGTTTTCATGTCTTTGATGTTCTGCTGCTTCGAAATTGATTGTTGCTGTCCACTGATAAAATAAACATTGGACGAAAACTTGATGTTATAACTACACCCACATACACATATACATGTGTACTGTATAAATGTTAATTGATATGGATAGCAATCGACTGTTTTAAAGTTTATCATTTATTATTTATCGATGTGTCCCCCCCGGCTGATATGGGAATCATTCATTCGTAAGTGTGCACACTTATGATACCTGTTTACGTAGAACTTAATAATTCAGTTAGGATTAACAAAAGATTCTTATGGATGAATTTTTACTATGTCATCAAATACTTAACATTTCAAACAAAATCTACTGATAATTAAAAACCACCCGCAATCTTGCCATCACCTCTAAACATTGCTTTTGATGGTTGTGCACAAAGTTTTATAATAATATGAAGAGAAAAAGGGAAAAAAGTTTTTTTTTTATAAAGGTGTGTGTTCCCCAGATTGCAATTAAAGGAACAAACACTTTGTGAGCACACACACACACACACACACATCAATATTTACACTTGGGTTAAAGGTTCTAGTTAAATAATAAGCAAAAAAATATTATATTTGGCAAAAACAATATCTTAGATACCCTACGTATATAATTTTGTAGGCGTGGCGTAGTATATATGCCGCCCTTTTTTAATGAATATTCATCTTTGTGTTGAATTTAACCTTAGCAGGTGAATTCTATTTATGGTAAAATGTGGGCGTGTGTATTTAGCTCCTTTAAATATTTCCTAAATTTCAACTTTGAAGTTTTATTGTTAAGGCCGGGAAAGAGTTTTTGTCAATTGTAGACGTGTCTGTATGGATTGAGAAGCTTGCTATGCCGCTGCACTAATCTGTGATGGTTATAAATTATAATGATTTTTCACAAAATTATAAAACCGCAAATTTCTCTGCGTTTGTGTTTAATTTTTTTCCTTTTTGCATATTTTTTTTTTTTCTAAGAAAAAAGGAAGCGACGCAGATGCTAATGCAATTCTGTATTATAACACAAAAAAAATGTTATAGTTGCAAAAATCATTAATTTGAAATCATTGCAAATGTAATCACAGAGTGATTATGAATTTCTTCCTTAATTGCAGCTTTAAAGATTTTTCTATTGATTGCAGACTCAGCAGTTACGTGCCATATCCAGTCCTTCCTTAATCGGTACGGATAGCGAAATAACTCAACGATGTGTTACTACAATCAACACAAATAACAGTCTCATTACTAGTCCAGCTGAACAAAACAATCGTTTAGATAACCGCCGTTCTAATACTATACCAAGTGCCAAAATCTCATCAAGTCAAAATAGAGGAGTTTTACAAAAAGTCAAACGAACTTTTACAAATTTCCACAAATCTCAGTCGTCTCCCGTCGAGTCATCGTTGTCGGTCTCATCATCATCAACTCCTAGTAGTAATGCAGCGACAACCACAAAAATGATAATAGAACGAACAAAAACTTCCCCAACTGAGTTCCAAATGAAGGAGGCCGCAGATAAGAGCGAAAGAAATATTGAGCTACTCGGCAAAAGTCGTTTCGAACCATTAATATGGCGTTCATCGAAAGAGAGACGTCGCACCAAATGTCATCGTCAAAATAAATGTAATAGTGGCGATTCTGGCATACAAATTGAAGCAGAAAGTGACGAACCCTGCTTGCGTTATACGGCGGCTACAATTGGTGACACAAACACAATGAAAAATGTCCCCACAACCGGTTTGTTGACACAACAGCAGACCGAAAAAGAAGACTTTGTAAATATTGTGAGTGATTAATTATGAAAATCTGTACATTCGTGTGTTATTGTATTTGTTATTATTTGTATTTAGCATTCTTTGAAATTTCGTGAGGTACGCCGCTACAATTCGCTTCGAATACCATCCACAGCATCTGACGCCAAAGACATTTTAAATACAAAACAAATGATACCCAAATCAATGCCTTTTAAATCGATAAGTGAACCCAATGGTCTGGAGTTTTGTGGTATAAATGCAAATGATTTCATGCATGCATGCAGTAGTGACAGCAACAGCATCAATTCACATGATGGAGGTGAGTAGTTGTTGTAAGGTTTATTTTTATGCATATTTAATACTAAACTTGTTTTTGTTAGTGTCAAATTATTATAAGCCTGTCTATGGCAAAGTATTGTACAATTTTATGGCGGCAGGACCGCAAGAATTGAGTTTAACAAGAGGATGTGTGGTTGAAATATTGCGCAAAGAAACGGGTCCCTGGTGGTTTGGTCGTATTAAAAAGAAGAAGACTATCAACTTAGTAGGTAACATTTTGAAAACAGGATTGGGTTGGTTTCCCAAAGATTTTGTATGTCTTATAAATGCGCCTGATATTGAAATAGAACAAAATGTAAAGCC
Organism: Ornithomya chloropus; assembly: GCA_963971445.1. NCBI lineage: Eukaryota > Metazoa > Arthropoda > Insecta > Diptera > Hippoboscidae > Ornithomya > Ornithomya chloropus. Next base: position 6,013,461 of record OZ020532.1, read on the forward strand.
ACATAATTTGCAACAAAAACAACTACCAGTTTACCATAAAAGTGATTCCACAAATACCAGTTTAAGCACAACACCGGCTTATGAGGAGTCCGAGGTAGAACATCAGATAAAGCAGGCGGAAAATGTAACAACGATTGTAATTGAAACATCATCACCCAACACAACCAACGATTATATTCAAGATGTAAACAAAACCCTTAATAGTTATGTTAATAATACAGCAACAACAACTACAATTATTAATGTTGGTGAAAAAAATTGTTATATTAACAATGATGATGGAACATCATCAAATCTACAGCAACTAATGACAGATAACTTCAATGTCATCATGTATGGTAGCGATATACTAAAACACAGTGCCATTAAAGAGTTGCTGGACACCGAAATCAATTATGTTAAACATTTAGCCTCGATATGTGAAGGGTAGGTTAGCACAAGTGTATAACGGCACAGTTGAATTTTGTAACATGCCTGTCTTTCCATTTCAGTTATTTACCCGCCATGAGCAAACGTGTTGATATCTTCTCGCCCAACAGCGTACGTTTAATATTTTCCAATATAACCGCTATTTATAAATTTCAAAGAAAATTTTTGGAAGCCCTACGAAAAGGCATCGAACAGAAACAATTGGCTCAAGTTTTCTTAAAAATGGTACGAATTTAATAGAAAATGTTTAAAAAAAGAAAAAAAAAAGAAAATATTTCATTAAAATTTACAAATTTTTATATTGTAGCATAAAGGTTTTCTGTGTTATTCCATTTATTGCAATTCCTATCCAAGAGCCTTAATCGAGCTGGAATCTTACGAGAAAGTGAAAGATGCTCGCACCATATTTAACAAGTGAGTAAAAATATTTAATAAGCTGACAATTTCAAAATCACTTCATAAGTGTTATGTGTATGTACAGCTGCCTTGAATCGGAACATTTGGTGGAGTTGCCCTTGTCAGCACATTTATTAGCTCCCATACAACGTATTTGTCGCTATCCTTTACATTTGGCGGAAATTATTAAAACCACCTGCCCGTTAAAAACTGAACAATCGCCCGAACAAACATGTGATGGTGATGAAGTGAATGTAAGTGACAATTATAATACTTTACATATGGCTCTGGAGGCAATGAAGAGTGTAACGGAGGCGGTAAATGAGGGCAAACGTCACAGTGAGACTATAATACGTTATCAAGCCAGCTTTCAGAATTTCAAGGGATCACCACTGCATCTACATAGTACACGTTTTTTTCTACAAATCGATGCTACACGACAAAAACAAAACCTTTGGAACAGCAGCTGTACATTATTTCTGTTTGACAATCAATTGATTTATTGCAAGCGCGACATTTTGAAGAGATCACAGTTTATATACAAGGGTAGGATTTTCTTGGATCATTGTCGTGTGGTCAATGTGAGGGATGGAAAAATTTTTGGTCACACTATAAAAAATTCATTTCGCATTTATTGTGAGGCTCGAGATAAATGGTTTGATTTTAGTTTTCGTTCAGCCAATAGAAAGCAACGTTTCCTTAATACACTCGCCTTGGAGAGACAATTCAGCGGCAAAACATTGTTTGTTGCTGAAATGACCGGCTTTCAATATGTCTACAGAGAAGGTGACATTTCTGATCAATCGGATTATGAAGCATTCGATCATGAGCCCCCCAGCACTGGTAGTAATATTAGCAGCAATGTACAAAAAAATTCATTTTATTCTATACAGAATAGTCGTTCTGCCACCAACATTGATGATTCTTCCATTTCGGATTCAATCAGTAAACTGAATACACTTTATGGTGATAGTGGCAACAGTCAGAATCAGACAAGTTCGTTGGGTAGACGACGTTTGGGTAATTGGTTTAGAAAATCAAAGAGTTCAACATCAACACCTAATCAATCACCCACACATAAACCACAAACAACAATTGCTCACTCAACGGGTGATTTGCCGTTGGCAAGCACTGAACCAGTTGACACTTACATATGTTTAGAAGATAAAGGAGGTGTGACTACATAAAAAAAATGCATATATGTGTTATAAAAACAAAAGACTATTCCCAGAACCCAATTCCCAACTTCATTAAAGACATAAATAGAATGTTTATCCGCGCATGTTAAACAATTTATATTAAACTTTGTTACATATGTTTGAATTTTAACAACAACAACGTACCTGTGTTGTAAATGGAAACCAATAAATCAATTTATTTATATTACAGCATTCTTATAATAAACAGTCATAAAATTCCAAAGGAAACAAACAAAACAAAAATCAATGTCAATTACCGTTGAGCGGATTTTTTGAAACAGAAACTTTTCTAATTCATTATATATGAACATGTATTATTCGTAACGGAAATGGTATTCTGTTATATATAATTAGTAGTTAGTTCCCTTTTCGTTTCATTTTCAAGATGTTTCATTTTGTATTATTGCATTTAATGATATCAACAACAAGAATTATCGAGTAGTTATTCAAATTATTAGTAATTTATTTTTACTTTGAATAAGATATTGAAAAAATTTACCAAATAAATAATTAAATATGAAGTTGACATTATCGAAATATATATATATTGTGTATTAATATTTTAAACCGAGTTTAACAAGTGTTTTTCACTGTTGGTATGTACTAAAGCATGGCTTGTGTTGAGCCCATAAATTCATACAGCAAGGATTTCTACAGAGTACGTGAATATTATTAACGATACTTTTTAAAAAATTAGAATCAATTCATACAGCAAGGATTTCTACAGAGTACGTGAATATTATTAACGATACTTTTTAAAAAGGAAAATCAAAAACATTGGCTGTAAAATAAAATTTATTTATTTACATAGCGTTTAAATTTAAGGTAGATGCAGTATTGACAAGAAACGGAAAAAATACTGCGCAAAAATACTCTCGTTAGCGTTAAAATCAGTGAAATTACAAACATACATACTTATATGGCGTTTTTGGTTGTACTATACAGGACATAACCACACATATTATGTAATTACTTGAAGAATGGCACTTTTTTTTAAACATATTGTACATTTTATAAATTAGTGCAAATATATAGTACTAAGGTACAGTTTTATTATTGTTAGATAAGATTGTAGAGGCATGGTGTGCTTTTTTTTATCTTCTGCTCTTCAGGTATATGTATTGTATATGAGTCAGACTTTTTCTTACATATCAGTGGGTAAGACATCTGGTATTAGATATTTACATAATTCAGTTTCATTCTCAATGAAAATCACCTTTTGAGCAGTATTATCATCGATTAATTGACGTATAAGCGGCCAGACCGTAGAGAAGAAACCAGGCGAATTTAATATAAGACATACACCTAAACGTTCTGGATAATGTTTGCTTAGTAGCCAAATAAGATTCTTTACCAACTGCATATCCATACAAGACGTACTAAATTCGCCCAAATCAAATACAATACATAGTGTATCGATTACCTCTTCAAAACACTTATTACATGCCTCCTCCAAACACTTGACAATAAATTTTGTCAATTCATCAATGTCACGCGTATTGGTGTTGTGATTTTTAGCTGGTATATAAATAATGGGCCGTCCAGCACAATCGCGATGACGCAAAACCCGAGCTTTGTCAGCATATTGTTGCAATTCCTTTGCCTTGGACAATGTATTAACACCATATTGTTCGCGCCACTTATTGGTTTTTAGAATGGCCTAAATTATAATATTGTAATATTGCAGAAAATAACATTCGCTTATAGTAAATAATCACCTGAAAAGCATCATCAACTGTTTTAAATGCTCGCAAATAACGTTTAAGGGAGTATTCATTATGAAATTGTTTTGGATCTGCGGCGGCAATTAGTTGCATACGTTCCTTCAAGTCATTCATGTCATTGGGATTAATTGCCTTCAAGTGTTCTTCAGCCATAATCTTTTAGTATTATTTCTCTTTCTTTATATGACAATAAGCATGAATAACGTATTTTCTTACATGAAATTAATTTATTAAATACACAATATTTTTGTGTATTTGATTATTCTTTAAAAGTCAAGTTATGCCAAATTAAATCAACGAATACTTGGAATTTATTATTACGGTATTTAACGAAACGAAATGTGAGGAACGGAATAGTATTAAAATGATTCCCTCTCTCTATGTTTCTATAGATAATAACCAGTTATAATATAATATAATTCAATTTAATTATTATTCCCATAAGATGTATTATTTTAAAATATTTGTTTAATAAAAAACAACATTTAATAAAAATTTCATGAAAAAATAATCATCAATGATTATTTCATTTAATAGTAAAGAAAAATTTCATACCTTTTTTCCGAATAGAAAATTTGTTTAAAATGTCTCTATAGATAATAACCAGTTATAATGATTCAATTTAAATATTATTTCCATAAGATGTATTATTTTAAAATATTTGTTTAATAAAAAACAACATTTAATAAAAATTTCATGAAAAAATAATCATCAATGATTATTTCATTTAATAGTAGAGAAAAATTTCATACCTTTTTTCCGAATAGAAAATTTGTTTAAAATGTCTCTATAGATAATAACCAGTTATAATGATTCAATTTAAATATTATTTCCATAAGATGTATTATTTTAAAATATTTGTTTAATAAAAAACAACATTTAATAAAAATTTCATGAAAAAATAATCATCAATGATTATTTCATTTAATAGTAGAGAAAAATTTCATACCTTTTTTCCGAATAGAAAATTTGTTTAAAATGTCTCTATAGATAATAACCAGTTATAATGATTCAATTTAAATATTATTTCCATAAGATGTATTATTTTAAAATATTTGTTTAATAAAAAACAACATTTAATAAAAAATTCATTAAAAAATAATCATCAATGATTATTTCATTTAATAGTAAAGAAAAATTCCATACTTTTTTCCGAATAGAAAATTTGTTTAAAATGTCTCTATAGATAATAACCAGTTATAATGATTCAATTTAAATATTATTTCCATAAGATGTATTATTTTAAAATATTTGTTTAATAAAAAACAACATTTAATAAAAATTTCATAAAAAAATAATCATCAATGATAATTTCATTTAATAGTGAAGAAAAATTTCATACCTTTTTTCCGAATACAAAATTTGTTTAAAATTGTAATGTGAAACAGTTACTCTCTTACATATGATAGATCGTCAAAATTACCGTACTTTGTTTAACACAATCTACCACCCATATGTAAATGACAGTAAAAACGTCAAATATTTAATTCGGTTAACGAAATTTCTCTCCATATTCTCGATAAATAAAATTGTTTGCAAAATAAAAATCGGAAGTTATTAATAAGCACAAAATAAAAAGAAAAGAAAAAGTAATTGAACTGTGTATAACAAATTATAGCGAAGTTTTGCTTTTTAGTGTAAATATATTGATAAAGAGGAAAAATCGCTTTAATTAGAAGCAGTATTCCAGAAAAAACCATACATAAATAATAAACGGTGAAAGGTAGTGGTATATAAAAAATATTATGAATATTTTGTTTCCTTAAAATATTCAAGTGTTGAAAGTTATAAAAAAGATTCGCGTCTACATTTAAAGATTTGCAAGTGTGCACAGCACTTGGCTCTGAGGCTGGGTGGTGGTGTACGCAATTGTTGCTGCAGGAGTGTACAGGTAACCGTACATATTTCTATATGTATGCGAAAACCGCTGTTGGCAGTTGGTCGGGTTTAGTTGATCTTTATATGCAGGAATTATTCCAAAGCATTATCATTAAATGATGACCAAATTTTCTTTTGCATACTGTGCGTTTAATGCGTGCCTAATATTGAAAACAGTTATGACTGTAGGCTCACGAAGTTTGGCGTGCACGATAAGTATACAGAATTTAACTGAGATCAGCTGATTAGTTAACAATTCAAAACATGTAATGGAGTCGGTGAACTGTTCCCTACTTCCAAAGGACATTAAAACCTTTTTCAATCATAACTTAATTTCACTTTTGTAAGCAAGTTCAGGCCCAGAAATTGTGTTTTTCACGCAAAAATTCTAAAAAATATTTAATCAAGACTGTAGATTACCTGATATTGTGAAATGTAAGGTTAATTATTGCAACCTTGGAAGATGTAAACAAAAACAAACCTTTGGGGCGGCATGGCATGATACAATGACTCACCCGTTTGTTACATTAAACACCAAACACTAAAATGTTGTCTCTTATTAGGATTCTTTAGGTGCATTAAGTTTATAAAAAACAAATAAAGATGAGCGGTAAGGTGCGTTTGAAGGAGGATGGTGTACTAGATGAAGATGCCATGACTCTACAGGATATCACTTACAAATACATCTGCAAAAATTTGGATGTAATCAGTTATGAAGATGAATCGCTAGATAAGACAAGAATCCTACGGGATGGTATCGTATTACCGAACGACATATGCGATCGTCTACTAGAAGCTTATCAGCAATTTCATCGTCATGTGGACGATCGCTTTGTTACATTATTTCGCGATAAAAGTACAACTTCTTTGAAAGTTGTGCATTTGCGTAACAGCACATTGTCGAACCAGGGTAAGTGAGAATTGTTTACTATTGTTATGCAAAGTATTCCAATTTATAAGAATTTTTTTTATTTGTTATAAGGATTGGAAATATTGATGCGTCATGAATTGTATTCTTTATCATTGTGGTACTGCGATCGCATAACGGAGTGGACACAAGAGCTATTAGCGTATCATGGCAACAGTTTGCGTTCCCTTGAATTGGGTATCGGATCACATATGCTGCCAAGTCGAGATGCCAACGATAAGGAGCCGGTTGATTTCCAGTTGAATTGTCCACACTTGAGACGCCTGATCCTGAATGGGGTTACCTTACACCACCAACTACAATTTGCTCATTTGGAAGATTTAATTCATTTGGATTTGACATCTTGCATGTTGGGAAATTTCAGTTTAAATGCTTTGTCAACGCTTCCGAAACTACACACGTTGATCTTATTCAATGTGTGGCCCATTGAAAATGAACTGCATGCGATTTGTGGTTTAAAGCAATTGCGTACTCTCGATATAGCGCAATCAAGTTTGGGCAATGGTCATGGAACCTATGATTTTCCGGATAAAATCTTAGAAATGCTGATGGATAATTTACGGGAATTAACGCATCTCGATATATCGGGTACGAATTTGGCTGGTAATGGTGTGGCCACTAAGGGTTCGTGCTTAAGGAATACGGATATACCGGGTTTGGTATCGCGCACCCAAAGACCCCTACAGTTTTTAGGCCTCTACCATACAGCTCATTGGGCTTGTAAACGACACGATATACCAGCCATTGAAGTAACACATAATTAAATATAATTATCATCAAACACTGAATTTATTTTTGTAGATTGCTGGGGATGCAAACGAACAACAAATTTTAATCGCTGCTCGCTATTATTTCGACAGACCAATCCTGTTAACCAGGGTAAGTATTAACGCCCGCTTGCCTGTTGTGCCCTTATAACCATCAAAACGTTATCAGGTTCTCAACGATCTGTATCATTTGTTTCGCTTCGAAAATTGTAAAGACATTCATACCGCTCTGGATGTAGTATTGACCGCTATGGACAGACATTTAAAATTTAAACATATGCAAATATCTGGAAGGTAGGTCATTCGCAATTTTTTTTTTTCATATTATTTAAAAATGTTTGTATTTTTGTAAAAAAAAAAAAAAAATCCAGCGCCACATTATTCTACATAGTGAAGGGTCGTGATCGAACAAAGTTCGGTACACCGTTACGAAATCACATCATACGGACTTTATTGAATGGCATGGAAATGCATATAACGGATGATACAATGCTACGAAATGGTTACCTAACATTGACACAATTTCAAATGCCCACTGATGTGGTAAGTAGTGGGGTACAGTTTTTCTATATTTTTTATTTTTTTTATTTTCTAAAATTATGGTGATTTTGCATTAACATATGTTAATGTTAATCGTTCAAATGTTAATGTAATATTATTTTACATTAATGTTAATGTTATTCTTTAACATATGTTAACGCAATATTAAATAGTATTGAAATAGTATTGGTACACACAGAAAGTTTTCTGTAATGAGGGAAAAATGTTACTGGTTGAAGATTTGAAGAAATATAAATCAAACGAATTTATTATTTTCAAACTGAGAATGTGAGTTCAATTCCTGTTCCATGTAAAGTTTTCTCCTATTTTTTTTTTTTTTATTTTAATTTACTCAATAATTATGTACTGTTTTTATATTTTTTTGTTTTTTACAGTTATTCGAATATGAACGCTTAATATCCGTGTTATTGCACGGCGTTTCCCAAACAGAACAGGAAGGGTTCGTCCAGAGGATAGCTATTTATTTACTAAATACGTTGGCGTGTCAAGTAGATGGTCGGCAAAAGTTATTTCTCGGCGAGTTGGGTGTAGTTAATGTAAGTGGTTGGTTGATGATATATGTTAAAAATACCGCATAATGTGGCAAATATTTTAGACTATGCTCAGCCTAATTAAAGATAGACTGTCGCGTTCGGTGTTTGATGATGTTATGGAGGTGGCGTGGTCTACAATGTGGAATGTAACTGATGAGACTGCTATTAATTGTAAGAGGTTTTTAGATGGTCGCGGTATGGAGTATTTTCTGCGATGCTTAAATGTACGTCCAATGATATGTGAAGTATTCACGACGTTTTAATCTAATATTTCAATCCACATTTCCAGACATTTAGAGAGCGTGATGAATTGTTAAGAAATATGATGGGTTTACTTGGCAATGTGGCCGAAGTCAAATGGCTGAGACCGAAATTAATGACACAAAAGTTCATTGAAGTGTTTACCGAGTTATTGTCCTCAGAGAGTGACGGCATTGAGGTGGATTAGCTTTAACAAAAATTAAAAAAAAACGTGAAAATATATTTTATTTTTAAATCTTAGGTGAGTTATAATGCTGCCGGTGTGTTGGCACATATTGCGTCTGATGGACCAGAAGCTTGGACCATAAAGGAGCCAACACGTGAAACAGTTCTGCTTGGTATGGTCGATGCCATACGTCGTTGGGATATAAAGAGTGAACGTAATATAAATTATCGCAGTTTTGAACCCATACTTGGTTTAGTGCGATGTTATGAAACACCTCAATGCCAACATTGGGCCGTTTGGGCTCTAGCGAACCTCACACAAGTTCGTCACTTTCACTGTTTCAAAGCACTTTCAAATTAATTTGTTTGTTGTTGTTATTTAGGTCTATCCGGATAAATATTGCCAACTGGTGGAACAGGAGAATGGTATACAAATACTTAAAGAACTCATTACCCATCCAAGTCCCTACGATGAGATTAAGGATATTGCACGCATGGTCATCGATCAATGTACCAACTGGCCACGACCAATGCTCGAAGGCTGAAATCTCTTCGTCTCTGTCTGAATTATAAAAATTAGTAGTAGATATAGTGCATAAAACCGTTATTTATGTTCTAGCGCGTGTACGTGGAAAATAATTTTACTTTTAGATTCATGTATGATTTAAGTGAATTAGTGCTGCTGCTAATTATACCGTTGGTGGCTCTATGCCATTGTTTTGTCATTCAGTCTGTTTTACTAACAATAATGAATGAAGGCTGTCTATTTATCCTCAAGACTTTTTAAGAGAATTTAAAAAATAAAAAAAGTGCCACACCCACTTACATATAATTTAAACAGAATAAATAGATTCAAAAATCGAGAAAGAAAAAAGAACTAACTGCAACAAATTGTTAAGTACCGTTTTGAATTATTTCATTAAAAAGCCTCAAAAACACGGTTGATTATAAAAAGTATGCCCAATGAATTACTTGATCACATGGCATGCTATTACAACATAAATTCGTTTTATCGTTTAATCTCTAGTAACTCTTAATTCCCTTTTCTCTTAACACTAACTGGAATAGGACTTGTGTATAATATATAGTAATATATATCAATATTTTATAATTTATACATTAGACATATAAAAAAATATCTCATATTAAACAATTAATATGCAAGAGTTGATGTTACATGAACTGTTTGAAAAGTTAAGCTCATATAATCCAATAACAATCCGACATGCGTAATTTGGAATGCATCGTAAATTAAGTTTACAACTCATTAGCATAACGTTATACCCGCATACATATTTGTACATAAATAAATTCTTTAAATGGATGTCTCACTTGGTTCCTATATTTCGTTTTTATTAATATTTAAAATAGTTCCCCTTTACCAACTTGATCACCAATTTCTTGACCTATTAGTCTAATAATAATCTTTTACGAAGAAGACATTTTTATCAATACAACAAAATGGAGTTATTTTTAAGTAATTTAGTTTAATATCAAAATTTATTTATTTATACTTTTTTTATACAATTAATTACAAACACAAGTAGAATATTTACTTGAAATCATAACGATATTTATCTTTTTTAACTTACAGACGTAAAATTCTAATATACAAAATACCTTTCGCAAATGACTTATTCTATTATTTAGATTAGATGACAAAAAAGCATATAAATGATACGTAATGATGTGATTGATCGTTTATTGCCGATAAACAATTTGTGGAAATTTCGGTGACATGCCACTAAGTCCTTCAGTTTCCCACACTTGTAAATAGGATTGATCGGTCAATACCACCAAATGCTGATGCGTTGAATATGTGAGACTGTTGGAAATTTCGTATAGCAGGTAATTACAAAAAATTAAATGAAATATAATATAATACCAACCTTTTTATATTCGAGTTGCCTGTTATGATTTTGGTCACATAACTTAAATCCCAACTAGACCATAAGTGTATAATGCCACCTTCCACAGCTGTAGCTATCACGTTGACCCCCACACCTTCTTTAACAAAAGAATAACACACCGCCAATATATGATCTTCGTGTACAATGTGTTTCACGTAACGTGCATTAATCGTATGTAGCCGCATTATTGATTTTCCATTCGGATTTACGTAGACGTTAACAAAATCATCTAAATTATCTTCGGTTACTTCGAAACATTCATCGGCCATATTTGTTAGGTTCTCGTCATTTTCGTCATCATTATTCAATGCTGTTGAATTTTGCGTAACTAAATTATGAATGGTTACAATATCACCTAAAGTGGCACTAATACTAATTAAGGAAATGGGTGAATGATGAATTTCTGCTGGTCGTTCTATGGTCCGAATATAACACCAGCTGGAAAATAAATTAATTTTATTATGTTGCGTTTAAGAAAAAGATGAAAAACTCACTTGTTTAAATCCCAAATAACTGCTAAACCATCTTTACCCGCACTAACCACAATCTTGAATTCTACCGATAATCGTATGCAAGTGATTTCGTCGGTGTGTCTTATTAATACTGTAGGACCAAACCATCGCAAATCAGCACCATCCCTGATGGCCCAAACAGTTTCCCCATCAATGGTCTTCCCCGACGGTATGTCCTCATCAAAATTGCTAGCATTTAAATCCTTTTCAGCATCAAACATGGTTTTGGTGGTGATTTTACGAAAAGCCGAATTATACGAAAGTCTTAAACCGCGTACATAACTTTGACGACTTCTACACAATTTCTGATTTATCTCAATACTGCAGCATTTATAAACACTAATACGCCCCGACTTGTGACCAAACCATAACTGATTAGAATTTGGATCACAGCCGCATGCACTTATGTCGTCGAACGTATTATTATGCAAGAGATTCTTGGGCCTAGAATGTAATTTATTTAAGGATTGTATCCGTACAACTTGATCGCTGTAACCCCATGAGATGATATTGAAAGTGTCACTTTCAGCACCTTGCATAATGCTGCTATGTGCTGGCAGACCGTAAACTACATTCGTACTGTTGAAGGATACCAAGTGATCGGCTTTTGGTAAACTGTATATATGTCCTAATGTTGGTCGTGGCAATTGCGGTGAACCCACATAAATGCCCCAACGGAGACCCCGTACACTAGGCAAAATCTGTTTTACGTTGTCTATCTGGTAAGTTAAACGTCTGGAGGCATCATGAGGAGTGTTAAATAATTGGCGTGGCATTTGGCCGTACGTTCTAATCATCGTTTCAACTGCATTGCGTTCAACAGGATCCGATATGTGACAATCGAGAATGTTTGGATACGTCTGTGAAAGAGAAGTAGTAGAAGTAGTAGTGGTATAAATTTTGGAGCCCATTCGCCTGATGATTAAATGTTACTTACAACGGGATGGAAAACATTTATTGCATCAACAGCTGCCTCGCCGGTTTGTTTAAAGCCGAAAATCAAATCAATCCAATGATGCAAGTCGTTACGCACCAATTCCGATTCCAAGGCTTGCCGATGAATCAACACAAAAAGCCGAGGATCTCGTAAACACCAAGCGGGTAAATGAACATCACTTACACGTTCACCATTCTGACGACAACCGAAATTGAAACTTTCAAAATTTTCAAACATTTCCGGCAAACAAAAGAATTCCGGAATTAATTCCTTCACATCAGTTGAACTATCCCGACTAGCCAAGCTCCATGTGGTATTTAAGGCATGAAATGTACGGTCCGGTATATCAAAATTATTATCTACGCAACAACAAACAGTTAAAGAAGATCTAAGAAATTCTACTAAATCAAACCGCCCCCGAACTAACCTTGATAGCGCAAAAAATGGCTGGTAAATGGTGGTACTCGTACTAGAAAATGCAACACAGTGCCTGAATTAGAATAATGTGAACTGTAATGATATGGTTGCAGTGGCAGGGATCCTATATGCGTCTCATTGTTTTTAATATGCTTTAAAAGAAACAGGCAAACGATAAAATGAAAACAAAGTACATTCTCACTGGTCTCAACTCACCGCATAATTATTAATGTAATGCTTCTCATTATCCTCATTTTGTACGGCTATCGGTTTACGTAAATTACGGAAATTTTCTTTATTACACAAATCCAAAACAGTTGCAGTATAATTGGACAAAATCCAGGGAAACACTGGATACTGCATCAGATCATTATACGTTCGTCCCGCAATATGATTTAAACTCATTAAATATTCCCAATTGGTTAGGAAACCTTCGCACCATTGCTGCGTTATTTGCAGTAATTTATTTTGTTCCGGCTGCAAAACAATTTTATCACAGAAAACTTCACGCATAATTTTCAAATCTGATTGATTTTGTATGACGAAAAACAACGATTGATTTGTATCCAAATAGACTTCAAATGCTTTTTCTTTATGCTGATGACGCTTCAGCCAAATCTCAGTAATGTCAGCAATATCACAGTTCACGTAAAAATATTTGCAACGATACGTGGCCACAAAATGTAACATTTGATCGGTTATAATAATTTCACCATCAATTTCGCCATCCACCGGCAGATATGTGGCGGGGAAATTATATAAAACTTGTGAATTTAATGATATGTTTAAATGTTGATCGTAGTTTGCTGTTAGATAGTGTAGCGGTCGACTGTAATTATAATGATTAACGGTAGGGAGTGACGGCGGCAACAATAATCGCTCATTTTCCCGATAATCGCTCATAAAGAAACGCTTATCCAATTCTAAATGGCAACGTCTCAAACGTGTATGTACGCGGGAAGGACCTTCGGTATCATCTAATTCCCATGACCTTAAGAAAATTACATAAAATTTCAAATAATACTTGTCCAAAACATCATTCAAATCTCTCACTAACTTTTCAAAGCTGTGTTCACTGTACCAGGGTGCTCCCTCATGAGCCAATCGACGCACAATATTTAACCATTTGATGTAAATGTGAGTATCATTATAATCTTTCATATGGCCCATCAGTAATTTTCTTTCGGCATTCTATAACAATATCAAAATATTTTCCCAAAAAGATTACAAATATGAAAAAAACTCAATTTTTAAAAAACATATTGAACATATTTAAGAACTGTTCTTTTTATTGGTCTCACCTGTAATTCTGTTACCTTCCTCGTCGTTATCATTGAGGACTCAATACAATTGCGAGCTAAAGTTTCATATTTAAATATTGTCTTCTCCAGATATGATCTTTGTTTGACTGTTTCACTATTATTTTGAATCACTAAACGTTGCAATTCACTCTCCAAATTCCATATAGAATCGTTCTCTTTAATACCCAAACGTTGGCACAAGAGCGGTAAACTTGTTATGGGCGGATCTAAGTCTTCTAAAAGGCTTAGCCATAATAAAGCTTTAATCATTTTACCATCACATAGAATGGCAGGTAGAAAGTCATCCCGAGAAGCAATCCATAGAGCATCTATTATGAAACTACGCAAATCTCGAGGTTGTGAGGGTTGCAGACCCCATGCTATAAAGTTGTTGCAACGCTGATTGGTGGCAACGCTGTACGATACTAGCCATTCGAATAGTTCGATTTCATGTTGCGATGGACACGATTTTTCATTGTAGATGGTAAAAAATTGAGCGCTACTATTAATCAACAGTTCCAAACGTGTTTTATTTTCTGTCACGGATAGTGAACTATTCTCCAGATTATTAACTGAAGGACAACACAATATTCATATAATTTGCACTTGATTAAGCCAGTTAGAGTGTAAAAGTAAAACCTTTGTAATTCCAGGGAACATTTGTTTCAGCAAAAAACATTTGCAACCAATTAAGTAGGAGTTGAGCTTGCACAGAACGAAATCCCTTCATCAACGGTTGCGATTGTTTATCTTGTTGATAGAAAGACATCATATTTATAATATCCCATAAAATCTGTGAAAAAAAAACAAAAACAATGGAAAACGGCATCGAAATGAATGCGTTGTGCCCTTACATTTATGTGACCCGGCGAGTTTAACGAATATTTTCCAATTACAGTGAGAAGTTGGGTAATTGCTTTTTCCGTTTTATGATTGTAGGCATTATTACCCATCGCATACATGTTGGATAGAGCTTTAATTGTACTCTGTATTACCCCAGCTTCAATCAATACCAATCGCTCCTCACTGGAACTATTTACAAAAAGATTTTCAATGACCACAAAACACTTTTCACTGAAATCATTTTGTATTCCGCTACTGAGTGGTGGTGTTGCTGTCGATTTGCCAGCTAGAGCGATTAAAGCATTCAAGCCGAATCGTTGTTCAATGCGAAGAGGATCACAGATTACTAAAGACTGCATATTGCACAGGTGACCGGTAACCCATGTTAGGCAGGTCTCAAAGTTCGTAGCATCCACATCATGAATGGTCAATTGATTGGCCAAATGGAAATTATATAAATTCTTCAAACAAGTGTTCAAGTCTTGTGGTAGCAGACGTTGTGTCAGTGCGCCAATCAATTTGATGACCGCAGTTCTGATACAGTTGCTACCATGATTGGCCAAAACCAATAGAAATTCGATTTTGATATAGTGATGCAGTACCTGGGAAAAGACGTTCAATCAATAAATACCTGGATAATAATTATTCTTCTTACATCGTGCACATCATTGTCGGGTAGAAGACACAGAAAATCTTTAAGTAGCAGTAGTAAACCAGTCTGTAAGGCAGTCACACCTACAGAGCCATAAGAATCGGTTTGTGTTAACAGTGCTGAACGTTGTGTACGTAAACTTGTCTTGGAACCGCCACTCAAACTTGTATCGCCCCAATTCGTGTTTGATGAGGATGTTGTGAAGGAGCGCGAACTTCTGTTTGATTTTCTATTAAGCTGCTGTTTCCCTGAAGGCATATTTAACTTGTTCTTGATTATATTGATAGTGCGTAGATGCAGATATCTGCGCTTCTTTTTTCGTATGCGTGATATAAGTTTTAGCTGAGGTGGGGCTATATCTAAAATTGTGTAGTGCGATTGATTTTTCCCTAAAGCTCTACCAATCGCCAATCGTTTGTATTTTTCACGCCATTTTTCTACCGCTTCGGGACTCAGCAAACGCAAACCGCTCCTATTAAGATTTGTACAGTCGGCCACATATTCCAAATTCTCCATAAAGTCATCTAACGATCTTTTATAAGTAGATTTCCGTTTGTGCAGATTACGTAAACGTTGTAATCGTGCTTGGCGAGACGAGTCATAAGGACTGCTGCCAGTTTCGGACATTATTTGAGTCCGAGTACACTTGGCTATGCCGGGATGTGTTCTTGTTGAAGCAGCTTTCTTAAATGTGGCCGCCGCAATAACCGATAAACCAATATTATCTTTGTGCGGCACCTCAGCAGTTAAAAGAAAATAAAACTTGGAACGATCATGTGTTATAAAACATTCGCTCGGTTTATGCAGCAACAGCAGTAGTTTCATTATTTCATCCAGCAATGAAGGGGTTGGTGGTGAACCGGCAAAAATAGATATTATGCTAATAAAAGAATCGGCTGCTTTCCTAGATATATACACCGGATTAGGCGATTCCACTACATACACTTTACACAGATTTAATAGCTCCTTCATCAGACCGGCTTTAGTAAGTTGCGCTATGTTAAAGTCACGAAAAGGATGCTTTTCACGCGTCACAGCTAATATGGCACTTAACAGTAAATCTAAAACATCGGAATGTTCGCAACCCGAACGATGCCAATCTGAATAGCGTTGCAGTTGTATAGTAAATAATCGAGGATATATGACAGTGGCTGTTGTAGTTTCATTAAGACACAACTGATTATTCTTTTTACTGACTAGTGATTGTGAACAGGCATTATTTATGATACTCTTCAAAAGTTGTACATCTTTGGTGCAGCGTTCAGTTTTTATAACATAACCAATTAAACTGAGATAATCGTTTCGATGAAATTCTGTGTACAGTTGAGATTCGGAGAAGGCTACTTTAAGTAAAATATCTAATGCCATAGCTTGGGTGGTGGAATTGGAACTTTCCTCAACAACCTACAATATAATTCAAATGAAAAAGAATTACAAGATACCCGAACAACTTAGCACCGGGCACGAAATATTTTACATACCCTGGCAAAGAGATACAATAAGTTGGATAAGCCACCACATAATATTAAAGCAATTTGTATAGATGGTAAAGCATTTTGCTTAGGCTTCCCGTAAAGCATTAAATCACTAGGAGATCCTACTAGACAAAATATATAAATAAACTGAGCATTCAGTTTGTTTATTAAAATGCTTAAATTACCACAAACGAACTGATCCGCGTCCGGTTTATAGCACATCACCAAATTGGGCTGTTGAGCTGTATAACATAATATACGCGATTCGCGCAACACTCGCATAGCTTCCGTAAAATTGCCAAAACTCGTAGAACACATTTTCCGTAAATTCAAATAACCGTAATTGGGCTTCCAGCTGCCCACTTGACACTCACTTAATTCGGTAAAGTCCGGACCCATGGCAGTCAAATTGAAAATTGTTTCCTTCGTAAACATAAAACGATTGAATAGCATTAAATTGCTTATAGTTATACGAAATGGTCCATTGCCCGCAGGTGTCATTACGTTATTATGTAAACAACCATCACCCAAAGCTATCAACTGAAATGTATAGTTCTTGGTGGCTATTTGAAGATTATGAAATGGTAATATTATCGTGTGATAGTCGAGACCATTTACACAAACTACAACAACTACAGATTCGTTGTGCATTTGTACAGAAAATGTTAAATGTGTCCATTTGTTTTTGGTCACACGAAACGAACTCAAATACATTTCAGTGCTTTCAAAATATGATTCCGTCGGGTATACGACAGGATCGTTAAATAAATGCATATTTGTAAAGCTATTTAGCAAAATATTTTTGGTATGCTGGAAAGCTTTAAATATTGATGAATTGGCATCCGCGGAACGACCTGTTCTGGATACATTATTTTGAGTACCCGCTTGACTTGAAGCGGGCTCAGTACTGTTTGCATCTCGCATTTCATGTAAAGGTGTTGTTGCCAACTCGGCGTTTGGTTTGCACGTTTCAAACACCAAATGCATCGTATTGCTCAAGTATACACATAGCATAGCTTCATCCGTGCCCACCGAAAGTATATGAGTTTTCTAAGAAAACAAACTTTAAACTGTCAACTGTATTAATATTGTTTCTAAATGTACCTCCCATACCGCCTCACCGCACGCGCTGGGCTTGTCATCGTACATACTTTGATTGGGACTTTTTGCCATTGGATCTACTTTGACTTGCAACCATATGGATGCTGTAAATCCCTTCGTTTGCCATAACTGAGGATAGTTTATGGGTATAATGCATGGTGCACGCGTTAAAGGTGTTATAACCTGGCAGTGGATGTGATATTTTCTCAAGTAATCAATTTTGCCGGTCATAGGTTGTGAATCCACGTTCAATAAACTCTCCGTGTCTATAATTTAGGATTATTGTGTTTTTGAGACTACATCGGTTCGTTGAAACCATTGGGAATCGCCCTTTTACTTACCATCATTGACCAAGAACTCCAATTCAATACGCGGCTGCATCTTTTTCAAAGTATTTGCGCATATGTGGTGTAAAAATTTCACTAATAAATCTACGGGCGGATTCTTGGAAGCCAATATACCAAACAATGTCGCCAATACATCGGGTGTATCCAAATCTGCTATTAACTCCAATATACGTTGTTGCAATTCACGCAATCGATGATCATTACAGGCCAATATGGGTGTGAAACCTTTCAGCAGAAATAACGAACCACCCAAGCACTCACGTATCACGTATAAACGGTTGATTAATTGTGCCAAATTGTCCGACCATCCCATTGCATGACGGCAACAATGATCACTGAGTTCTATAAGTATTTCCACCACCATACGGCAAATGCCTTCATGTAGTATAGGTAAACGATAACGGGAGGAGGGTTGATGCGAATGCCACATAGCACTGTTAATATCATCTGTTTCCGTTTCAGATAATTCTAATATCTCAACATCGGCATCATAACCCTCATCCGCCGTTAGATACAAATCATCCAATTCCGCTTCACTTATTTCCAGTTCACTGTCAGCACATAATAATGAGGCACGAGTGGAAAAATAATCATTATCCATACTATTACCAGACAATGCCTGTTGACTTGGGGTTGAAGGTGCCAAAGTAGCATTTTCGTTTAGTTTTGAACTTGGGTCTGAATAATTGAAGGAAACACCACTAGTTGATAAACGTACATAATTAAAGATTCCTCCACTGTGACCACCACCAGCAGTATTTGTTAGGGGCGAAGATGCATCACATTCGACCAAGTTAGGAGTTGTACTATTTATGGTAGACGGCACAATTTTTGCATAGGTCAAATCGGAAGCTATTTTAAGCAATGATTGCAATGCTTGTATTATTAAATTGTCACGTGAATCTTCTTCAGCATGTTTCTCCCAATTACTGGTGGCATTACATAGTATGATATGTTTCAGTTTAAGTAAATGTTTTTGCATTTTTTCAGCTGTCAATTACAAACAATAAATTGAAATTAAGTTTAAATAATAAAACAAGACACATTTTACGTGAAGAGCTCATGCCCTAATCACTTCTATGGCTTCATTGCATTAGTATACTCGATATTACGCAAAAAAATGTAAAAAAACAACAACAATTATTCACACAATTCGATACATACTTACCATTAACATTCTGATATCCTCTAACACATATGGCCATGGTGGTCTCAAATAATTTCAATAATAATCTTTTGCAATCACCATGTAAATCATAAAAACACAATAATTCTGGATCAATTTGTTTGGCTGCTATTGTATCTGGTTGAGTTAAATTATTTAACGATACATCACGGCTGGGTGAACCAAAAACTAAGCCACCAAATACATGCAATAATTTAACAAACAAATTATCACTGTTAGTACTGTTGGCAATCATATCATTGCCAACCTCATTACTGGCACCATTCTCATTGACCACTGAATGTAATAAATTGTACGAATCGTTAAGATAACTGCATGTGGAACTATTTGTGCTATTGTTAAACTCATCGAGTATTGTTGGTGTTGTTGTTGTTGCTGCTGGCGTTGTTAACGATGTTATTGTTACATTATTAGTTGAAAATTTCAATTGATTTTTTATATCGTAAAGAACAATACTTTCATTGAGTGGATTTGTACCCACAAACGAATCCCGTTGAGGCTTTAGTTTATGTAAAAATGATTGCTGTTTATTTAAGCTGGATACCGAAGCATCATGCGTTAATAGAACCGAGTCTAAGGGCAATATTGAACTGAATGTAAAATTCTCTTCGGATAAATATATTGGCGGCGTTGTTGGTGGTAGTAGGGGTGGTGATGATGATGTTATTAGTGTTGACGACGTTGTTGTAGTTAATGTGTAAACTAGATTTTCCATTGAACGGGTAGCTTTGTTATTATTTTCATTTGCTTTCTTGTTCTTATTGATTATGGAATTTGTAGTATTTGATTTTTTCAATTTTCTTGCTATTGGCATCATTAAAAATGCCGTCAAAGCATTATAATTTAAACGTAATATATCAATAATTGACTTGTTTTTTAATTCCACAGATATTGACCTTTGGTAATACTCATCACTAGCACTATCACAATCATCGCACAAGTAGTTTTGGGTAAATTCTTTGTAAAAATACTGACTAGTCTTTAATAATTCATAATTGAGCGTCCATTGCAATACGACAACATGCAGAATATGTAAAATGTTGGAGGACGAAGGTTGTAGTAGTCCTTTCGCTTCATTATCCAACCAAAATTCTTTACTTTGATATGTACTCTGTTCAATTTTACGTAGCAGATCATTGAATACGTGAGTGGCATGATCAGAGGCTGCCAGTTGAAATGTTATTAAGCGTTGCCGTAGGATTTGTTGTTCTTGTACATCGTCACCCAGAAAAGTGATTTTATCGAGACCGATTTTAATTAATTCACATACACCATATATTAAGGGCGGTACATGCCACAAATCTTCCAAATGTTTTATATTCTCTTCATTGTAGAAAGCCTTAATTAAATGTACATCGCCTAGGTTTAGATAAACAGCAAAAATGCTAAGACATTCCAAGATTAATTTTACCGTATTATCCTCTTCTACTATTCGGCAATCGGAAATATTCCGTTTATACGTTTCCGTTAGGGTTTCCGGTAATTTTAATAAACGTTTATTTTCTCTAAAAATGGGTAGAACGATTTCAGCTAAAATACCGGCAGCCATATGATGATGGGTCAAGCGGTGACTGCTGTGTTTCAGATGCTTGAGAAATAACCACAACTCCCAGTTATGCTCGGGCTGTTGCAATTGCTTATAGAATGCACAATACACCTGCAGAAGGCCAGCCTGAAAGTCTAAACTTTGAGATTTCGCATAACAATGCGAACATTGCATGTCCGTTTTTGGCTGCAAATTATCACCACCAGCGCTGCCACACTTAATTTTTATTTCTTGTCCATTTCGAATGTTGAATAAAGTGCTTAAAATTTTACCAAGAAGAAATTTATAAACACATTTTTGATGTAAAAGTGAAGGTTTCAGGCGGACAAGAACATTTAAACATTGTTCATATGTAACTAGATTGTAGTGGCAGCAACATGTACCATACTTGGCTAAATGAGACACTGTTATATGCTGCAACTCAACGGGTAAAATTCTGAGTAGATGTATTAAAATGCTTTGTAGGAGACAAGCCCATCTGGCTGCTGATACTTTTGTGCGGCAATGCATTTGTCTGCGACCTTTCAATTTACTTTGTCTCACCCGTTTATGTTGTTGACGGCTTTCCTCTTCACTCTTGGACACCTTCACCATATACAAGCGATGATATTTGGTCAATTGTTCCAAAATGTTGAGTAATAGTTGCAGTATATAAGCAAACAATTGCTTAATATCTGATCGCTGTGGTGGCCAGTGTATTAACAAATAATCGAAAGTTTTTAAACATGTTTTTATCAAATTCTCATCCAACATGTTACGATTAAATAAACACTCGGTTACATAATCATTTGAACTATATACAGCCACCATGTTATGCAGTACACCAAATATAAGAAATAATAAACTGTACAAGACTTTTTCCAAATCCATATTATTCTCCAAAGCATTCACCAAACGTTTTAAAACACTTTGCATGGATTGTTCTCTTTGTACATGTAATAAATTATTCAAACATTGTTCCACCAACTTTATCAATTCATATTTAATACATTCAGCGTTGTGAATGGAGGAAAATGTATGATTCTCTCTGTTCAAACCCTGCAAACTGAAGTCTAAGATTGTGGTGCTAATTGCATGTTGTTTATTTGAGTTGTTTTCATTTTCTAAAATGGCAGATTTTAGCAGTAACTGGATTAAGAGTATAGAGATTTCATCGCTATTCTTTTGTGTTGAACAAAATTCTTGAAAATCTGAATATTTGTTGGATTGAATTTTCTGAATGAATGGTTTTGCTTTATAATCCAATACACTGGAAATGTGTTTATCTTTAGGTTGCTTGTGCAATTGCAAATGACCAATGAATTCATAGACATTTTGTGGCTTTGGTAATTGCTGATGGTTGTCATGATCATTCCAGGGACAATTCGGAAAGAGATTAATACATAAATTGCAAAAGCTCTCCCGTGAAGCCAATAACTGTGGGAGACAAAATTTAAAGTGTCAAGTTCTGCGCAATACATTTGGGAACTGACTCTAATCCATTTTAAATCTAAATGTTAAATAAATAAATTCCACACCTTTATATCCATTTGTAAAAAGAATTCCAATAATCGTTGTCCCACTTCATGAGTTAAAAATTGCCGTAATGCTAAAATTTTACTACAATCACTTGGTTGACGTAATATTAGCTATAAATGAAATTAAAAAAATAATTAAATTTTATATTAAACAGAGCAATACTTTATAGAATTGTGACATTACCTGAGCAAAATTATGATTCTTCTTCAACAATTCTAAATATTCTGTATTGTTTTCACCCATTGTGTGTTCCAGAGTATCTTCGGCAGAACTGCAATTCACCAATATTGAAGCATAAAGATTTGATTTGGTAATAATATCGTATATTTGTTCCAAAAAATATGAATAGATTTCTTCTGGTATGGATTTCAAAAATCTACAAATTGAATTTTTAATTATTATAAAATTTTTAAATATTATCATTAATTGCACATGTGTGAATACCTCTGGAATTTTACACATTTTACACCAACAAATTGAAAATTATACAGAAACAATTGCAGCCAATGACGCTAAATGTAAAACGAGAAAAATTTTTAATTACTTTTTGATTATTTTTGAATGATAAAAAATTGTCTTACCTTAGCATCATTGTCATTTTTGGATTGTAAATAATTTTGCCATATTATCTTCAAAGTATATAATAGCAAATTATTCTCTTCTGAGCCACCATACAGCTCCCACTCTGCAGTGGTAGTTTCCATGGCAAGAATAATTATTGCTTCTTTTTAACCAATAATCATTAAACATAACGAACATTAAATCGGGTCATAAATAGTAGTTGTATGTGGATGATAGGATTAATGAATTTTATGTAGTTTGTTGACGACCCAAGGGCTGCTTTAAGACTGTCACACGTATAATCTAAGTCGTGCATTGCCCACCGCATATATGAAAGTAAGAAAGAGAGAGAGAAAGAGGCAAGAGGGAGAAAAACAAAACATATTTCTCATAAAACTTTTATGTAGATATTAAGCATTCAGGATAACCGAGAAAAGTAAAAATAAACGAAAATATTATCATAAAATACATAACAAGAGCACTGCACGTAAAGCTCTGTATCTAGATGGGAGATCATTTAATCACCAGTTTTAATTATAGTTTTCATACTCCTATGTATTGTTATTGTTGTTATGTAAACAATAATCAAAGATGCGTGCTATTGTTTGGTAGTGTTGATCATTATTAGAATATATTACAAAAAAAAAAAAATATAAAAATAGATAAATAAAGATTGATTTTAGCTGATCGCTTTTCATTAACTTTTTAAATATAATTTCATTATTATTTTTTGATATTATTTTAATTTTGTCATATAATTGGTATATAAAACTGACCCACCGCACTGCACAACAGATAAATTTATACTAGCGTCTATACACCACACATCCAACACAATTTACTGTTTAATTGAGTTTGTAGAACCGTTACACAAATACTTTATATATACAGGGTGCGTACGGTAGTTGAGGATACTCATACATGTAAATGAATTGTTTTTTTCTTGGCAGATCATCAATGGAGGACCATAAAATAATGCAAGAAATGAAGAGACATACAGTTGTCGTCGCTATATGAGTGAAACACATGGATTTTTTCTCAATTGCGTCCAATCATTCACCCTGTTTGTGGTACAGAGCACAAAAAGGTTAATAGTTGATGATAAAAATACGCTCAGTGACCATAACGGCTTAGTAAAGCTCAGAAATTAATGCATTACTGATAAGTTACAGAAAACTTCCAGTAATTATTATAATATATGGATTCGCTCGTTGTTTTAAACTTTACACTTGACTTTGGTGAGGGACTTGAATGGATTGCCTGCCACTTGTACCGTTTTAGTGAGAACTACTTCTTTTGCTTATCTTTGAACCTCACAAAAGGCGTAATAAAAGTGAGAAAATAAGTCATTTCACTTTTTTTATATACAATTAAATATTAATAACTTATTGTATTACATTACTTTTAATTTCATTTAGAAAAAAAAATTAAAAATTCTTCTTTGCAAAGAAAACTTCTTAATTTCGCAGTACCATTACAATAACTTAAGGAAAATGGAGAAGATCTTTTGTGTTATACTTAAACACGCAATTTGTTTATTACTCACTTAAAAAGTTCGTTTTATTGTTTAAGAATAATCATTTTTTTAGCCATATAGTCAAAGTTTTATTAAATTTAAAAAAAACACAAAACAATTTTTCATTTAGAATTACGACGAAATAAGTAAAAACAACAACAGCAACAACAACAATATATATGAAAACAAAATGATTTGTTTTGTTGCTGTTTAAACATATGACTGAGGAACAAGTGAAAAGAAGAAGAAATTTGCAAATATCAAATACGCATAGTTGCATTCACGTGACTTCGTACTAAATCTTTTATATTAAGCATAAATAATTTACAAATTTGTATATTTTTACACTACTTATAGATTACATATATAGTTTTATACTAAAAATATTAACACTATTAAAGTATATTGTGAAGCTTTGTAATTTTTCACTTTACTGCTTACAAGGAAAAGTGCAACTCTGCAAACACTAGGTTTTTATTATAATAGCTTAATTAGAAACAGTTTTGTTCAACTAATGAGTGCGAATTTTGCATAATCATGTTTAAGAAATGAATTTTACGATCACATGTATGGTAAATAACAAGTTTTTTTATAACAAATGAAATGAAAATGTCGTTTCTTAGATGCAGAAATAATAAATAAATGTAAATAGTGATAATTAATGTGATAATAAAAAGTAATTTGATATATTTTTTAAACCATAACATTGTAACGTTTTTGTTTCTAACTAAAATTAACAACCGGTCTCTAATGAGAGTTTTTCTTGTACATATCACATAAAAACAAAATTTTATGACGTCACATACGTGTTACTGTTAAATTCCCTTAATCTATGAAATTGTTAAATTCTTAATAAAAACCAGAGACCTCTAAATACAAATATAAAATAGTAACAGAGACTAAATAGTATTTACAGTTCTCTGCTCTTTATAAAAACAGTGCAAATTTTTGTTGGATGATGGTATGAATGAGTTTGCACAATATTAATCATTTTAGTGTTGAAAAATCGAGCGTGTGGATCGTTACGTATAAAAGTTGTTGTATATATTTATATATATTCACAAATAAATTAAAGAATATAACTTGTCACATATATTTATACATTTAGTGAGAATACAAATTCCGGTAAACACATAATGTTGCAACAAGTTCGTGGTTACCTTTTCAATACAAAAAATCACACCATTAAGGTGAGCGGCTGAGTGAGTTGTGGGATAGTATTTTGCAGAGAATAATTTTATTTTATTTAATTTATCTAGAAATTAACTAAACTGTAAATACGCAAATGCATAAATTTTTGAATAGAGAACAACAACTAAAACTACATTACATGCACATGGCATGTTGTAATTTATTTATATATTTATTTATTATTATGATACATTGTAATTTTATTTACATTGTAAATAAATGTAAATAAAATTACAATGTATGTATGTATGTACATTGTAAATTTATTTACAAACTTTACAGCTTTATTACAATGTAAATAAATTTACAATGTTTGAGTAAAGGGCTTGGTAGCTAGACCATATTGCGCTTTAATTATAAGATTTTATTATTATTCTTAATACTAAGTGAGTTCAAATTTCAACTGGAAAACTTTATTTCTCAGCTGGATTTGAACCCGTGGCTGCAGCATGAAGAGTTTACTAAGACAACACCTTTTGTAATTTATATTAGGTAATTTTTCGAGTATAAAATGTTCGTTTTTGAAAAAAATTCTCTTTGATCAGAAAAGTTCTCACGGATTTTATAAATGTATATGTAAATATGCGTATAAATTAATCCCTTCCAAAGTATATTTAATGCTGTTTTTAATCATGCAATGTTTTGGATAATATTTTTGAACTTGACATTGAATTTCATTCTGAGAGAGAATCTTACTGATAACAAATGTTTCAGCTCTTTTTATTTTGTTTTAAAGACCTCAGTAAATATGAACTTATTTAAATGCAACATATTTTAAAACAGGTTTTAAATAAATATCCGGTATTTCGTTACAATTAATATATATTAAATGTGATCTAATTTTAATTAAAAATGATCATAAACATAGTCCAGCTGTGTTATATGATTATTTTTTAAATTTTTTTATTAATTAACCTAAAACATTTTAATAATTTGTCTCTAATAACAATAATAACGTTCTGTCATTACTGTGTGGGTGTTTCAGATCTTTGCCTATTATTCCACCCATTCAAGGAAAGGGAAAATCTATGAAAGCGCATCAGATGCTGTGGCCGATATTCCCGATGGTGCACGTATCCTTTTTGGTGGCTTCGGTTTATGTGGCATACCAGAGAAAATGATTGAGGCTCTACATCAGAAGGGTGTACGCAATATAACGGCCATCTCTAATAACGGCGGTGTAGACGATTGCGGTTTGGGTATATTACTCAAAGCACGCCAGCTGAATAAGATGGTGTGTTCGTATGTGGGTGAAAATGCTGCATTGGCTAAACAGTATCTCAGTGGTGAGCTGGCTATTGAATTTACGCCTCAAGGTACTTTAGCTGAAAAAGTAAGAGCCGCTGCTGCTGGAGTACCGGCATTCTATACACCTACCGGTTATGGTACATTGGTTCAGGAGGGTGGTGCTCCCATTAAATACACAAAAGATGGCAAAGTTGAGATAGCCAGTAAAGCGAAACCGGTGCAAGAATTTAATGGGACCATGTATGTTATGGAGGAGGCCATTAAAGCTGATTACGCTATTGTAAAAGCCCAGAAAGCTGATACTCTGGGTAATTTAGGTACTATCTCTACTTTTATCCAATTTAAAAAAAAATACTATAAAAATTAATTGAAAAAAAAAACATCTTAATTATTGTAGTTTTCAATAAGGCGGCCCGTAATTTTAATGCGCCCATGTGTCGTGCTGCCAAAATTAGTATTGCTGAAGTGGAGGAAATTGTGCCTGTAGGTTCAATAAAACCGGATGAAGTTCATTTGCCCGGCATTTATGTGAAGCGTTTGTTTAAAGGATCCAATTATCAAAAGCGCATAGAAAAAGTGACCACAACCGATGCAGATGCTAATAAACAAGCTAAAGCTCCCAGTCCAGCTCAATTGAAACGTGAATTTATTGCCAAACGCGTGGCTTTGGAGTTTCGTGATGGCATGTATGCCAATTTAGGTATCGGTATACCAGTTCTATCCTCCAACTATATACCGCCAGGCATGAATGTTATGTTACAATCGGAAAATGGTATATTGGGTATGGGACCGTTTCCCACCAAAGATAAAGTTGATTCTGATTTAATAAATGCGGGTAAGGAGACAGTTACCGTGTTACCGGGAGCAGCCTTTTTCGGTTCGGATGACAGTTTCGCCATGATACGTGGTGGCCATATGGATTTAACAATATTGGGGGCAATGCAGGTGTCGGCAACGGGTGATTTGGCTAATTGGATGATACCGGTATAATGATAAGTTTGGTGTAACTTTTCGGAATCACTTTTTAATCACCGTTTGCCTTAAAACTTCTTTTTAGGGTAAATTGGTTAAAGGTATGGGTGGTGCTATGGATTTGGTGGCTGCTCCTGGTACTAAAGTGATTGTTTCCATGGAACATAATGCACGCGATGGTAGTGCCAAAATTTTAGAAAATTGTTCTCTACCTTTAACGGGCAAATCTGTAGTAGATTTAATTATCACTGAAAAGGTTTGTATTTTACAATCCAAGCTTACAGCTTAAAGGCTGGATAAATTTCCTTTCCAGGCTGTTTTTGATGTTTCAAAAGGTGAAGGTATGACTTTAATAGAAATTGCTGATGGTTATACGGTGGATGATATAACTGCTTGTACTGCAGCTAAATTTGCCACTTCGCCTAATTTGAGGAAAATTTCTCAAATAAACGCGTAACGCTTTGTTGTTCATGCAATATTTATTAAGATTTAAGTGAAATTACTTTATATCCATTAAAATGACTCAAAGTAAAGAATGTACAGTTAATGTTATTTTTTCATTTTCTTTAATGTTTTCTTTAATAATAAGTTTACTTACAAAAGAAATAAAGCATATATGTAAATACACCTAAATCTCTTTTCGCACGAATTTTTGTTTACACGAATTTGATTTAACATGAGTTAAAAGGAAAAAAATTCTCATTTTACAGGAATCGTTTTGTTTTAACACGATTTTCCACTTTTTTTTAGGTCTGGAACCAATCTACTATACTTCCATTTAGACAATATCTTTTTTCACCTGAATTTTGTGGGAACGTATCTATCGTGTAAAAAGAGAATTAGGTGTATCATGAGTTGGGTTGATTGAATTGACTGCAAATTGAAAAATAATAAAAAATGGTTTAGATATAAAAACAGGATTATAATTACGTATGTACACGAATCGAAGAGTCTGACAAATATCACTTTTTAAGAGTATTACAGCCTTGGGCGTCCAAGTGCATCATTTTATTAAGGTAGGCAATTTTCTTGCCTTCCAGTTCATAACGGCATTTGTAGCAAAATTGTGATGTTAACGCATGCAGCGGACTACGATAATAAACATTTCTGTTCATACTTAAAATGTTGTAATAATGCGCCCACATGTGAAAGATCAATTCAATCAAAATAATCACCACAGCGGCATAATTTTTAAAACAGAATAGAGTGGGTATCAAGAGTATGCGATAATTGGACTTTTTATAAGCCATTATGATATCCTAGTAATCGCATAAAGAGTTCATTATAACGGTTTAACTGTTATGATGATTTGATAATATCTTACATTGGACACGCCTTCCATATTTATATAGTCTTCCCTCATATAGCCTTGATGTGTTTGATTTTTTGCACTCGTCTCCTGATAACATTCTTGTATATCCCTTTCAAATTGTTCGGCTGCAGGTGTACGTATATATTTTTTGGGTATTTGAAAATTGTGCTGTTTTATGTAGCGTACTTTCACATCACCCATGTCCGGTTCACCGGTTTCAGCATCATAGTTTTGCTTTTTTGCCGACAACGCATCGTACGGTATGTAAATGACTTCGCCCGTTTCGGAATTCTACAAATATTCGTATGAAATAAGAATATTTGACTTGAGCCAAATTTTAAATTAGACTTGTACGTTAACGAATAATATAAACACTATTAGAAGGTAAATGGCACGCCCCTATGGGGGAATGTATTTAAGATTTGGCCAAATTTGGCCAAATTTAGTCATTTTTTTAACTTTTTTTGTTTAATTCCATTTACCTGTATTGGAAATCCCATATTTGGTTATGTCGGCCGTTCAATCAATATACAGTTAATTTTATTTATTATTATATACGTAAATATTATCTTGGAGTACTCGTCGAGTCACTCTTTAATGTTGTTCTTATATTTATTTTATTATACAATCGCTTGTTGTGTCTGTGCGGTAGGTAATATATAATTAGTTAAGTTGCTTAGTACCTATGACGCACTCTTATAAGGAAAGCTTTTAAGTAATTGAATATTCCAACTTATTTGTTAGAATATATTGTGTTGGTAATGATAGCCACTTCAGCGTAGGTACGTACGTGTCAGAGACCCTATATAGTATTTATATTCTTGATCAGTATTAAAATCTGAATCGATCTAGACATATCCATTCATAAGTTGGTCTGTAGTTGGAAAACTTAATGTTGTAAACTTTGAGAAACTATTTAAAATGGGCAAAATCAGTCAAGAGTCCCGCCCACAATCGATAAAAATCCATTTATCAGGCATAAAATTTAATCTATTTGCTAGAATTTCGTCACAATTAAGTGCAATTGGTTTAGTTTTTAAGCGATATGCTATAAAATGGGCGTGGTTGACTATCAGAAACGTCCACCATTAAAAGCACTTGGTACAGAATCTGTTTTCAAAGTTAATATTTAATATCTACACTATTAGAGGGCGTAATCAACCACGCCCATTATTTATGTTCAGATGGAGAGGGTATTTACAATTTGACTTTAGCCAAGTTTATTTTTTTACTCGTTTTCTTATAATAACTTTTCCATTCCTCCGGTTAATGATAAAAATTCTCGCTATGAAAAAATGTTTTTTGCGTTAATTTTTCTCTCTACGTTCTAATACAAACGATGTCACTTAGGTAACTAAAGTTTTATAAAATTGAATTATTTATTCAAATAATAGCTAAACATTGCAATAAAATCAATCTATTAAATGCTCTACCGCGGGAACGTTTAAGTTTGTAATAAACCAAAACTTATTATTATTAAGTAACGTATAGTTAAGTAGTGTACTCGTATATATACATATATACAATATATATACAACATATCAATACATAAGCTAGCGGCAGTAGAACATTACATTATAAGTAAGTGGACTCCATGTTTGAATGTTTGAATCAAACATCATTCATTCATTAAGTTCATTATCATCTGTTCCAAAAGATATTCTCTATCATACAATGAAATCGACCATTTACATATACTTTACATCATTAGGTTTGTTAATTGCATCATTTAATCTTGATCAATATCAAAATCTTCATCAATTTAGCCAAGAGCGCATTTAGTGTCCGTACGTCTGTCTACAAATATGTCGAGTTTTTGCAAGCAGATTAATATTTTCATAGTAGACCACGCCTACTTTTGATAGAAATACTTCAATTAGCTAGAAAAGGAAGCTATGAATCTGAAAATTGTTAAACATATTTATAATTAGCCTTTATATCGATGTGCTACAAGAAGAGTCGGATACGCTCATAACTTACAAAGTCCTTTTCAGTACTTAATTTATTCGGGAAGGTAATACATTTCAAACACCTGAAGGGTCGTTCTAAAAAGGCGCAAATGTATAGAGCCACGCCCATATTTTACTTAAAAATATAAAGAGTTTTCAAAGTTTTTCTCAAGCTTAAAATAGTTTTTCTTATGCCAACCACATAATATGGGTGATGAACTAAGTTTGACATTCGTTTGCATTAAAAGGAGGCTTCAGAGATCTAGAAAATAGCCTTGATCAACATATGTTATCCACGACTGTTTCAATGTAATTAACATTTTAAAGCTAATGCTAAAAGCTTTACAGGACAGCTTTTTGTATTGTTATACCCTGCACCCCTTGTTGCATAGGGTATATTAAGTTTGTGCAGATGTTTGTAACTCCTAAATGACAAATGCTACATACCTACCTTCAATTATACCAATCGATTCAGAAGCAAAATCTGAAACGATATAATCATGTTCGTCTGTAGGTCCAGAAGTAGAAGAATAGAAGTCTTTATATGGCAAAAAATTGCAATTCTTAATATTTTTCGACAAAATTTGGTAAAGAATGGTTACTTGACTTAATATTTGACTGTGCCAAATTTGAACTCGATTTGACCATTTTTAGAACCCCTTTCTATATGAAAGTAATTTCACATAGAGACTTATTTGACAGTGCCTCGCATATACAGATACAACTAAATAAATTGTAGCATAATTTAAGGAGTTAAGTGATGTAGGGTATTAAATAACGTTTTCACTTACAAAAAAATATATTTACCGTTTAGAAGATTGAAAAAGAAGCTTTTAACTAATGCTGTGAGAATAAAAAGCCCTTAAAAAGTAGATGACAAACTACATATATGGAAATACGAAAAGCTCATAGAGTATCACATTTCTGAATACCCTTACTAATCAGAAGGAGCGTATAATAGTAGCCCCACAGTAAAGCCTACATTTATGCAGAATATTCTCATCAGTCCATCGCCTTGTTGAAAAGCCTGTTTTTGTTTGTGAAATTTCGTACAGTTTGAATTTTACTAGCGGGCGATTATTGAACAATAATGATTTGAACGTGATGAAATGATTTAGGGTATTGAAGGGTAGAGTTTTATATTTGTAATCGAAAGTTAATTGCCGTCTATTTAATAGCCTGATGCGATAATTATTACAATTACATAAGTTCATGCAAGATTCATAATTCATTTGATCATTTGAATATCTTTCAAGCATTTTTTTAATAATTTTTTTTAGTAAAATGTTTCAAATGAATACCTTGTTGTACAATTTTATTTGTTGTGTATTCAAGTGCAACATTGTTTATATTTTTAAGTGATAGAAAAAAGCTTTGTTAAGGTTTTTGTTAAGTTAAAAAAAAAGAAAAGAAATAGGGTGCTTTTAACTGTTATTGTTATTTCTATTCTTATTAGAAATATATAGTACGTAGTATAGTACGAAAGGAATGTTAATAAGTGTGCGATAATTAGTTAATTATTTTATTATATATTATGAATAGAATTTTAGGAAAAAAACAACAAGTCTAGAAGTCATATGTAAGCTTACAGCAAATCTGCAATACCCTGCTCATTTAGATGGACGCAATGTAGGCGTTACCATATATTTGAATGCACTAAACTTCTTTTTTTCATTTTTTCGGAATATTGAAAAATTTTCTTGATTATGGGCGTGGCATTTTAGTAATTTTATTCAATTTTATTATAAACAAGTACAAGATAAAATTTTGATTTAGATCAAATATTAAATGTCTTCCACATTTACATAGAAAATGTGGGTGTGGCAGATACCTGATAATGTTTCTTAGAAATGTGTGTTAAAGTTAAGACGAATTTTACTTCAAGTGAAGTATTTTGGAAATTGTAGTTGTATGGCCACGCCCTTTTTGAATCATATAACAGGTGGATACAATAATTATTGCTCTATTAAGTAAATAACTTAATTTAAAGAGAAATTTAACGGCAATAACTAAACATTTCATCTTAATATCTCAATAATTACAACCGTAACCGTTGTAGACTCTCAAAGGTAAGGACATTGATAAAACGATTTAGATTTTACATACTTTGTAGAGCTTTGTTAGACGCTTGACCGTTGTAAACCGAATAACAAACTTAATATACCATCCATCTGATATAAAAAGTATAAAAAAATTCAATCTAATCAGTTGTTTGGCGTACATGTCAGTCAGTAACCCTTAAACAAAAGTATTCCACATCTATTCATTATTATCCATCTCAAAGTTCAGAGTATCTATCAATGTTTTAAAGTGTTTGTGACAACCAGAAGGTGAAAGCTAGGAATCTGCAATGTATACTTAAGCGATCTAACCATGTCTGTCCATCTAGATTGTATACGAATGGAACTTAGTTTCCTTTCGCAGAAATGCTTTGAATTCAACAAAAATGGGCAATTTTTGCATATATAGTAAGAAAAAAGATCATATTGAAAATTCTCACAAATACATATTTTCTAGAGGGTTTCCAAGATTTCACCTAAACCACATGTTGCTCTTCATCAATATTAACGTATAATCTGTTGCACGAGATAAAAGAAAATCGAAATTATGCTAAACAATACAAACAACAGGTGATTGAAGAAAGATTATCAGCCCAATAGAATTTCGAAATTCTGTACATTAACGCTACCTGAACTCAATAAAACCGAATGTCAGCGAGGATATATCCATTTCTAGTAATTATGCCAAATTTTGTGGTAAAAATTGTTCCAAATTATATAAAAGTGAATGAATTCAAACCAAATACACATCTTATCTGTAGATAATATATTTATCTCTTTATTATCTACCATATATAAACCTATAATGTTTATTAAAGTTGTTGCACGCCAGCACTTAATAATTAATATAAATATGTTGTACTTTTTTCTTATTGTCTGATGGAAAAAAACGTTAAAAGTTAGTATCAAAGAATTGGTCACCCCGATGAAATGTGATATTTTTGAGCTGAGCGCTTGTAAAGATTATTATAAAATAAAAAGCGGGTGACGCGTGATAATAAAACAATTATAAATTAAATATTTAATTTTGTTTTTTATTATTTTATTGTTTCACGAAAAACAAAAAAACAATAACAGAAACACAAATAAATTGTTGCAGTAGAAAATAAAACAAAAGAAACGTTTTCAAATGCAAAGAAATGCAGTAAGTGAATGTGTGCCAAAGAACTTTATTTAATAATATTTGTATTAACAAGCGTTACATTAACGAAAACAACAACAAGTTATATAATTACTTAACAATAATTAAAAAAGGTGTACATTGAGAGTTTTTAATTTTTTTATATAATTTTTTAGAGAGAATTTTGTACATTTTTGAAGCATTCTACAAAACTTTAATTACCTGCATAGATATATTTTTAAACATAAAGCGTAGCGTTTATATATTTTTATCGATTTATTCAACTTTACAATATAAAATCTAAATTGAAGATAAGCGAAATCGATGCTTATTAAAAAGAGGGACGAAACTACCACGCCCACAAATGATAAAAATTGCTTATAGTCACAAAAATTTCAACTTTGAAACTCGGTACACATAGCCATAGGGGATGGACAAAATAATATGAACACCTGACATATTTATTTATTAATAGGGTACAGATTTCAACTAAATGTGGAGGGATTCCAAGATTTTGCCCCTAAACCAAATTTACTTCATTCATTAAAAATAATTTTACGGTTGACACTTATGCTTTGGTGTAGTTTTTATCTAAAGCGTTTAAGGTTGTTTTTTTAACAAAAGATTAGAAAAGTGACAATTTTTTATTGCTATATTGTTGTATATAAAATATATATTTATTGGGGCAGTTGTTTATAATTTTTACAAATATTCACCTTGATGATACTTTTTACAAAAAATTTAGCCATATTTCTAAAAATTCTTTCTAAACATAAAGTTTGAGAATTGTTTGATTGATGACTTAGGAGTAGTCTTAGAATTCTATGCTGATTACATATAGAAATATATTGCATTAGATATCCGGCGCCTTCTTCTAAATATTACAACCTTGGATGAGATATATAAAAGTACAATTTTAAAACAATTCATATTGCGATTTTGTTAATAACACAACTATGTTTTTTTTTAATTTTTTAAAAAAAATATTTTTTTTTAGATAATTTAATATTTATTTTAATTTTTTTTTTTAACAAATGTATGATAAAATAATTATTTGTTTATCTGTTGCAATTTTCAATAAGTCATCTACACAAATAAATATTTATTTTGTATTTGTTGTATAAATTGGTTCCAATTATTCACACAATTTGTTCATAAAATATCGTCGAGTTATAGATAAGATATATTTTAACATATAATATCCATTAAATGGTTCTCTTCAAGCATCGGAATTATCGTTTTATAACCAAATACGTTAAAGGCTTATTGTAGTTGTGTTAATTACCACTTGTATTTATGACTTATTGTTTATATTGTAAATTTCAAATGATTTGTGATATGTGATATTTTATGGTACTAGAAATGTATATAAAGTGTTTTGATTTTGTGGTTTTTAGTTCCAATACAACTACATCAAGAACCAATCTAACGACGTCCCTAGAAAATGGCATAAATAGTACAAATCAATATCCCACAAAACCATTAAATGCCGCAGATGATGATTATGATCCACATGAACATCGCACTGTTAGTAATCCTACCAAGTAAGTGTGATTTTTTCTCTGATTTTACCATAATTGTAAATTTGCATTTTTCTATTTAAGTAACTGGCAGACTTTTGCACATTTCCTGAAAGCCAGTATCGGTACAGGAGTTTTGGCGATGCCTCGAGCTTTTGCCAATGCCGGCTACCTGAATGGTTTGATGTTAACAGCTATAATTGGCATCATTGCAGTGCATTGTTTACATATTTTGGTATATTGGGATATCGATTAAAAATTCCAAATCGATTGTTTTTCATATATTTTATATATTTTTCGGCAGATTGGTTCCATGTATAAGTTGTGTAAACGTAAACGTGTTCCTTATTTAACATTTTCAGAAGCCATGACTGTGGGTTTTCAGGATGGTCCACCAATATTTAAATGTATTTTACCAATAGCCACGTAAGTAATGTAATTAAGTCGGTTAGTTCCAGTAAAGTTTGAATTTTCTGTTAAATGTTTGTAACTTAAGATAAGTCTACTTACTGTCTGAACTGTGGACTTTCAATCAATATAATTCATAGTCCATGAGATTGCCTGAAAGCCTCACCCATAATCATAATTCATTGGACACCAATGTTGAGCTTTGAATAATTGATCTTTTAACTATTATACAAAGTTAAATTGTAGAGAACAATAGTTAGCTTAACTATAGATATACTAAAAATGGGAGGAGTTGAAAAACAGACAGACACTGCTTATTTGAGCCGTAACCCAACTTGTAAGATCTTCTTTAATATACAAATAATTAGATGACTTCAGCAGGTGCAAACCTATATAAAAACCCTAGATGTGGCGGACCTACGGTTTTTCTATAGATTTGTAGGGCACTTAAAGTTTAGCTGTCTTTTTATTGTTCCATTAGTTAGACCATTACTGGTTGGTTAATCTCTAGTAAGCTGTAAGAAGCGATTGTAAAATTTTTTCCATTCTTTTTTTAGACCTTTTGTCGATGGTTTTCTGGCTTTTTATCATTTTGGCATATGTTGTGTTTATGTGGTTTTTATAGCTGAAAGCATTAAACAGATTGTCGATGAATATGTGACAGTGTTGGATGTGCGGCTGCATATCTGTTTCATATTGTTGCCGTTATTTTTAATATTCAGCATACGTAACTTGAAGTTATTGGCACCATTCTCATCATTAGCCAATATACTGTTATTTGTGGGTATGTATTCTACAAAAACATAAATGCACAGCTATTAAAATAATTCATAATACTTGTTCTGTATTTATACTGGCAACAATTTATATGTTTTGATTAGGTTTCGGTGTTATTTTGTATTATATAATCGATGATTTGCCGCCTCTCAGTGAACGAAAACTTGTTGAGGACATTGCCAAGTTTCCCATGTTCTTTGGCACCGTACTGTTTGCCTTGGAGGCTGTAGGCGTGGTATGTTGCCATTATGTTGACATCATATTGTTCTCCTCTAAAGTATTCTGTTTTTCTTGCTACTAAGATTTTAGCCATTGAGGAGAATATGGCCACACCGAAGGCCTACGTGAAGCCATTTGGTATCCTTAACTGCGGTATGTTGATTGTTTTAACTCTTTACGGTTTATTGGGCTTTCTCGGCTATTGGAAATATGGCGATGAGGTGTACGGTAGTGTAACCTTAAATATACCACAAGAGGAAATGTAAGAGCTTTAGTGGAATTCCCAGGATTTTTTTTATATTATTTGTTCTATTTTGTTTTTGTTTCCAGTTTAGCTCAAGTAACTAAAATTCTATTCGCCATCACCACTTGGATTTCATATGCATTGCAGGGTTATGTAACGGCGAATATTATTTGGCAAAAGTATTTGCGTAAGCGGGTTAAGGATGCTTCGAAGCATGCGATTTATGAATTATTGATACGTGCTGGAATTGTTGTATTGACATGTAAGTATGACTTAAACTAATTTAAAAAGCTCCACCTATACAGATAAATAGTGGGCGTGGCATGTATAGTTTATGTCTTACGTATCAACTAATAAGCGAAAGTCTCCATAAAAGAAGATTTTTTCTGTTCTATTATGCGACCACGCCCATTTTTAACAAACCAGAGGATGCTCTAATTATAAAAATGTGTATAAAATCTCCCCTGCATAGTTTTCAGCAGAGACTCACACGCATTATCAACTATAATACCAACGCTTGCGTAAGCGACCATCGTTTCTATTTTTTTTTTTTTTGGTTTACCAAATAAATAACAACAATAACAACATTTCTGTTGATAACATGCACAGCGTATTAAATTTACACAAATTTATTTTAATATAAACAATATTTTGTGTGTGAGTGTGCGTGCCTTTATTTATTTATTAATAGTGCACAGACACACACACACATTGAATATTTTTGTTTATTTGCTTTATTTTGACAGTTGTACTGGCCATCGCTATACCGGATTTATCACTGTTCCTTTCGTTGGTGGGTGCATTTTGTTTATCAATTTTGGGTTTGATATTTCCCGCCCTGTTGCAAATATGTGTCGACTATCAGGCGGGTTATGGCAAATGGAAGATAAGACTGATGAAAAATGTTCTGTTGATAGCGTTCGGTTGCTTGGGCGGCATTATCGGTACATATGTAAGCATTGCTGAAATTGTGGCAGCCTACACTAAATAATATTTTGTAATATATAAAAATATGGCAATAAATTATTAAATTTATATAAATATAAATATATTTCTATAATGTGTGCGCTTACTTATGTTATAAAAAATTTATGAAAATTTATATTAGAGTGCATGTAGTTGAAGTCTATTTATAAATGGAGCTTTTGAAGTGAGCTTAATATGTAAAACTAAGTGTTTTATTTAATCTTTAATATTTAATATCATTTAATCATACAAGTAATGATTGCAAGTACAACAAGTAAAGGAACTATATTCGGTTGAGGTCAAAACTTGAATACCCTCTATCGATGCACGAAAGCTTCCCGAGGAGTATCAATATATATTCAATCTTCAACTTCAATACCAACAAGCGTATCAACTCTACCAATACTTCTGCCAAGTTTGGATCTCAATTTTTGCGACCATAGAATAAATGCGTCGGACATACAGACATTTGTTAGATAAACTCAGTATTTGGTGATGATTTAAAATATATATACTTTGTTTGAAGTCCCCGATGCCAATTTTGGTTTAAGCTAGACCTTCAGAAACTAAGCAAATCTGTCAGCTCATTATCTCATTTTTTGTTTGAGAAACTCACGGACTGACGGACATAAGAGAAAGATATCTTTTTCAACCAGAAAATCTTATTAAAGAATTTCTTCTTCGCTAACTTAGTAACACATTTTATACAATAATTTTAATAAACCTAAACGTACATTACTCCTCTAGGTTGGTGTTGATTTTTATATGTAACAATGAACAAAAAAATATTTCTCTAAAAAAATGTTATTTATATAGTTTTTTAGTATGACATTTATAACACAATGTGAATAAAATATATTTCAGTCATGTTTTTCATTCTTTTTTTGCATTCTTGACATTTGCATGGTATCCGTTCAGTATAAACACTAGGTTATTATGTGGTGGCAAGGCTGTCTGCAATAAGCGGCTAAACTGGCATTTTAAATGCTCCCTTTGGATGTGAGTCTTATCGCGCCAGCGAAATAACCAACAATATTATTTTTTGATATATTTTCTAATTTTTTTTATAATGGTTTTCATTTATTTTTTTGTTTTTTTTTTCATTTCTGTTGGTGGCTATGTATTTCTATCATTGTGTCTGTCTGTCTGTCTGTCTTCGTGTTAAAAGTAATATTGTTGGGGGAAAAAAAAATGTGAACACAAAGCAATTACATTTACTACACACATACACAATTGCTGTAAAAATGGTGAATGAATGCATCACCTGATTTTTTTTTTTATACATACAACACGTATATGCTTGCATACTGTATGCTGGGTGATTATATGCGCAACATGTGTGTTAGAGTGTAAATGTGTTAAATGTGTGCATAAAATATACTTTTCATTCATATTTTCTTCTGTTCCATATCTACGCACAAGCACAAATGATATTTTCCTTCTCGTTGTTCTTGTTTTTCCACTTTGGGTATGACTGGGTGTATGATGATTACAAAACCCGACATAACCGCAATTGTAACAGTAGGAATTATACTCACATAATACTCTGTTGCATATATGTTTGCATAACTGTTATTGTTGTTGTTGTAATTGTTGCATTTGAATTTCATCTTTTTATTTTTTAATATATTTGGTACGAATTGTTATCACATACCCCCAACCAGTGTGTGGAATTTCTCATATAGTATGCGGGACTATATATCACATATATACATATTTACACATATATGCACCTAAAGGTTATATAATGTCGACCGATATGAAAGTTCATATTCGTTATGATTGTTAATTCTTTAGCGAGCACAAGTTGACAGGCACGTAGTTGGCTATTAAAATTTTGATGCGATAACTTTTTCTTAAGCGACGAAGGATCAAATACCTTAAAAGGCCGCCGTCGAAATATAAGAAAATCGCTCTTACGACAGACCCACAAATTCGATGAATACTGAAGAAGCCTGAACTGAAGAAGTTTATAAATTTATTTATTATCATAAATAATATAAAATAAGTTTATAACTTTCAAATACTGTAATATAGAAAAATTGTGAGGCATTTAAGCTTTCGTGTCAACCAAAAACATTTTCATAACATTTTCTTTTGTGGGATTAGTTTATATATAGTAGAATACGTAGAATTAACAAAGGCTTTTCGAAGCTTATGATTCTTTCCACATATACGCATCATGCACCACATTAGTGGTGGCACATATACTATGTAGTGCATAGATTTTCCATAAGTACGGATACTTTTACTGGTTAACACCAAAACACAAATGTTTGTGCACTTTGTAGGAACTCTTTTGTAATTCCAAAATATTTAACAGAACGGTTGTAAGTATGAAGTATAAATCTCTTTTCGTTTTATTAAATTTATGTTGGTCAATTCCAAGCTATGAAGTGAAGAATTGGAGAAGGAGACTATTGAAAGTTTTACATCAATTTATAAAATCAACTTGTGTCATGACCTTAATTGGCCGTGGCCGTTATCCTAAACCTATTTTATTCATTCTTTTGATCATAATCCAAGATTTTAGACCTTCTTTTTATGCAACCTCTTTAAGTATATTTTCTTTTTTTTTATATTATTTTTATTTATTCATGCCGTCGTTCTACAATCTAATCTTATCAAACCAAACTAAACATTATTTTAGTGGTCTGTTAATCAACTAAATGCATTTGTATCATGGTTCTTTCAGTGAGATTGAATATGAAATTTTTGTTTAAATTTTCTCTTCAACTTTGAACCACTTAATCAGGGATTGACATAATTTTTCGATGTCACTGTTAAAAAAAAAAAAAACATTCGCTATAGTACCAGCAGCGTTTACTTAGAGAACTGTTTAGTTTCCTATCCACAGTTGTAGTGTATAAATGTATGTGTTTTCTTTAGATAGTAAGCTTTTAAGTACTTTATTATTATTAGAACGTCTGGTAAGAGCTCTAAAGAAAATCTAACCAATGAAAGTTTCTGTTCACAGAAATTTTTAAGCAATCTTATAATGTTTTAATGTATTGAAGTTTGCTGTGTGTTTTCTTTGAACTATTCGCTTTTCTATGAACTACGGAAACAAAAATAAATGTACTTTTAAACGACAAAAAAAAATATTTTGTTGAATTTTTTAAGAAATTTAACAATTCTGCTTGTCTTCTCTTTTCGTTTTCTTTATGGTTCCCGCTTAAACAAAATAAAAAAACAAAAAAATGTTTGAAATTTTTTCATCATCACAGCTAATAAGTTAAAAATGTTGCCATGTTGTCTTATTTAAACAAAAAGTAGCTGTCATGGTAGAAATTCTGAAGAATTTTGCTTGCAACACTCTTCCAAGCCAGTGTTTAACAATTTCTTAAGGTTTGGTAAAATATTTCAATTACATTCTCCTTATACCCACCACCACCTCGGTGATGAAGGTGTATTAAGTTTGTTGTTTCGTTAGTAACATTCAGAAGGGTCTTCGCACTTTATATATAATCTTAATAATCGGGCAAAAACTTTGGTTCATAAATGTTCGTCCGTGTTGTCTGTCTAACGATTGTAAATTTTTAGGTATTAAGCTCAAATTATGTACAATTATGTACTGTTCACTGAATGTGGGTCGCTATTTAATTTGGGCAAAATTGAGCCACAAAGATTGTGGGCGTGGCAAAATACACTATTTGATACAGAATTCGATTTATTAGTTGATACATAATACAAATACTATAGCGAGCAAAATCAAGTACATGCCATGCCTACAGTTTGTATATGGAGCGTATTTGAGATTCAGCATAATCCAAATTTTCTTCTTGTTATACAATATTCTTCACACAGCACATTATTGTTGGTGTTGGTGGGAAGAAATACCAGAATGTGATATGATAAGGAATTGATGCCAGACTATGAACGTTTTTTCTTTTCACTTACTTCCTCTTATGTTTTATATATTTTTCGTATAATTTCCTTGTTTGCATTAATTAGCAATTATCACTCTTGTTGCAGCAGTTGTTGTATTTAACAAAATGAAACGTTAATTGTAAGCCATTGTGGGATTGTGTGGTGTTTTTTATAACAAACTTTAATGACAGCAGCTAATATTAAGCAGCAGTTACTCTGGCAGTTTGTATACATTCTTTTACACCCTACATATAATATTTTTATATCCATCACTTTAAAGCCACTTACTCGATGTAAATCGGTTGCATATGTAATACCGAATTGAATTAACACTTTTTTCTATGAAAAGGGAAAAAAGGAAAAAAACTTTAAGCAAAGTTCGATATAAATTCGAAAAGTATATACTTGGTGATAAAAAATTTGTTGCCCTTACAAGTTTAGGAGAGAAACAGTTTATATAATCAACACACGTTTCAGCCAAATGCCAGTTAAACACCGAAACTTGAAGTACTTTTTATAAGTTGTGACTAACTGGTGATTGCCTGGTGGTGGGGTTGTTCCACTCTGCAAGGCATCAATTCAGTATCATTAACCGAAACACAAACAGTTTAGATGAAATTGATTTTTCTTCCATTTCCAAATCAATTGAAAAACTTTTCACACACATAGCATCGAAAGAATAAAAAGCAAAGAAGGAAAACGAACAAGACACAGAGATTGAGTAAGTTAGCGAGTGATTTTTTTTTAAGAATTCAAATGGTGCAACATCTAAAAAAGCACTTTATGAACTTTAAAGTTAACTTTGGCATTGGGCCAGTTGCGGTTGGATGTGATTCCATTACCTATACAATGTGTTGTATATGGGATAGTTAAGTCTATGTGTTTATGTATAAATTGTACATGTTGCAAATGCGTTGATTGTCCTACCATTGGTGATTTATAGTAGCACTCAA
This sequence comes from Ornithomya chloropus, assembly GCA_963971445.1. Taxonomy (NCBI): domain Eukaryota; kingdom Metazoa; phylum Arthropoda; class Insecta; order Diptera; family Hippoboscidae; genus Ornithomya; species Ornithomya chloropus. The sequence goes on from OZ020532.1 coordinate 6,056,933, forward strand.
TGGAAATCTATTTTCGGCTTTTAAGCAATACAAATACCCACGATTGTGTGTAAACTTAATTTAAAAGCTATAAAAATGAAAAAAAATAAAAAATAAGAAAATAAGAAATCATGGCCCATATCTTTCCTTGTTTCTGTGTTAATATTTATGGTTTCATTTGTTCCATTTTACTTTTTTCTCTGTTCTGTGTCTTATTTTCAATCTGCCGAAAACAATTTATTGCCTCCATTTTACAGTGAGTCCGTTTGTCTGAAGCTCGCTCTCTCCCTCTCTCACTCGCTCTCTATCTCGCTGCCATTCCGTCGTATTTCAAATACACTTCAGAATCTATCTGGAATCATTTTTATTGGTCTTTAAGTGGATAATTTATTGTATTAAGTGGAAACACACCCACCGGCAATATTTATAAACGTTAAGTGATATTTCAAGGTAGCTGTTCAGTTCAATTAAAAGAAGCCTGTGAGTGGAATAATCAACATGGAGATTTAAGCCAGAAAATGTTCCATGTAAGAAATATTTCAGGGAAATAAAATTAATTAAGATATTAAAACGTAACTGTAAATTATTGAATAAGTTTCGTACGTATACACTTGTATACCTTCATAAAGTGGCGAATGCTCAATTCAAAAGAAAAAGCTTGAAAAGCAGCAGGCCACATCAAATCTAATATGGAAACCGTACGAAAATGTTTTTTCAATATTTTCAGCACTTTGTACATCCAAAAATATTGAAATTTTTCACTTAGTCATAATTGCAGTGCATTCAACAAGCGGGCCTTCTCAAAGGGGTGAATGCTAAAAACTAAACGGCAACCTAATGGTAATAATGCATGTCATATATATAGCTTGGTACCCAGACAACTGAGCATACTCCAGTGTCGGCCTCACGACAGCATAATAACTCTCTCAAGAATCTAAGAAGCGATTTAGCTTTATTCACTGACGATTCAATATGCAAATGAAACGTCATCTTTGGATGCAAAATAATATAAATTATATATCGTTTATTAGGCAGGCAAATAGCTAGATGGATAAATAGACAGACATGCTTAGTTTTAAAGTGCTCGTTATAAATGTCTAAAGTTTAATTGTTCAGCTATTTGAGTCCTTTAATAAAAGGATAAAAATTAATAAAACATAAAGCGTTTATGAAACATTCATTATACGAATACGAATACGTTGAAATCTATGAGGAAAAGTGACAATAGTAACAAGCATACATAAGTACTACATTGTTACTCTGAGGGCCATAAAAAAAAGAAAGCTCTTCATGGAGTTCCTTCCATCAGCTGGAACAACACTTATCCTAAAAGAATAACTGCCGCGACGATGTGTAGCAAGAAAAATAAATGTTCGCTACAGTCAGTAAAAACATGTCAACATAAATATTCGCAGTGACTTAATTTTATTAAGATATTAAAAAATAAAATAAATATTTTTTTGCAACAGTTGCAGGTTGTTAAGTGTTGCAGATTGAAGAAAAATTAAGTATTGATCTTAGCTTCTAAATAATTAATGTTTTACTACACAGAACAACTGAGAAATCGCTTTTAAGTTCATGTCCGTCAGTCCAAAAACCTACTGGTTGCGTTTTATCAAGACATTTGATTCATAGATAAGTTTGGCTAGCACAAATAGTTATTTAATGTAGGGTACTGTCTAGGTACAACCCATAACATATTCACTTGAGCATTTTAAATTAAACATAATGAAAGAGTCTATACGAATACAATAATAAACTAAATGCAACGTCATTTGGTGATAAAAAAAAGAGAAGAAACTATCGCCTCAAGGGAACAATACTACGACACGATGACTACCATACATGCTTACATTTAATAAATACAAGGGGGAACAATAAAAGGAAAGCAACAACTTGACACTTAACAGTTGACAGCAATTTAAAAAATATTGTACCCAGTTTAACAATGCAACACATATGTATTGTATGTTTGTATGTTTGTATGTGTGCGAGTATGTACCGTATGCGAATATGTCATTCATATGTATTTTTGTTGGATGATACATGGATTTTCATTGAGTTAAAGTCGGAGTATGTGTGTGTGTGTTTGTTTGACTTGAAAGGAATTGCAGCGTAATCATCACCATAGAGTTTGGATAATGACAGGTAGCTACAGAAAGTCATACATACTCGAACATTTATTTATGCAGTTGTGTCTTCCAGCTTTTGGGAGGTGGTAACAAACTTTATTATCATTTTAGTTTATATATGAATAAAAGTGTTTCTTTCTCTCTCTCTCTTTACGTACAATACAAGTTGTTTCGTTGAAGGCAAACATAACAACGTTGACAAAAACCCAAAGCAGAGGAAAAGCAAAGTAAATGAGAATGAATTGTAAACAAACGAGCACATGGAACAGCTTCGGGCAACTTGTATAAAACAAAACTCTGTTGATTTATTTGGCCCGAATTTAAAAGCTCTTGCATTTAGTTTTGTTATTCCCTTACTCTACCTCTATCTGTGTCTTTCTTTTTTTACCTAACAGGTGGACGTTGTGGGTATATTCACTCTGTCAGAATATTTAAAACATTGCGAAGCAAATCTTACGCGACCATCATCAAAATATCAAAAGATACCACCATGTCCGTACGTCCATCTCTTGTTGAAAAATTCAAATATTTACTTAAAATTTTGCCACACATTCTATTAGTTTAAGGCGTTTTGTGTGGGAGAAAAATATATGAAATGTTTATTTTTACTATTTAATGATTTTTCGTTTTCGTTGAAGACAAACAAGAATGAAATTTCACTTAAAAGTTTTCATTAAAATCATGCTCTTAAAATAAAAGCACCTTTCCCAGTCATCATGGCTAGGCTAAGATACATTTACCTTTTTTTACTTGCACACGTTGTCTCTATTTCATCCATTTGAGATGGTTTAGCTTTACTGTACAAATTTTTTCAAACATTTCCTACATATTCGTATGTGTGTTGTGTGTGTTTTAATTTGTTCTCAATTCATGGAATATTTTCTCAACATAAAACAATAGTGCTTATTCGTACCCTTCAACGGTATTGTTAGAAATAATGATAGAAAACAATGTACAAACAAGTGAAGCTGTTCAAAACATTTAAAACCTCATGTTTTAAAATAGTTTCTAAATGAAAGTATGTTAAGAATGATTCGATCGAACGTCAGTTTCACGAATGAGTGACATTCCGCAGAGGAATACTTAAATTGATTAAATGAGTCTCGTGTAACACTCACACCTATAATATTCATTCGTTAAGATGACGTTTTCAATAACTTTTACTAACATTTCATAGAATTAATATCATCATCATTCATTATTTTTCTACTAAAGATTCATGATTGATTTTTTTTCAGTTCAGTTGGCTTGAGCTAAACAGTTATGGTCTGTATAGTTTATTATCCATTTGGATGTGGGTTTATATCGTATCTACATATAATTGTATTTATCTCATTGTTCGTGTAAGTGTGTGTGTGATTGTGTTCAAGAGCCATTTCAATTTTCTATATCCAAGCGGAATTTTTATATCCTTCACAGAAGATGAAAGGTATGCAAAGTTTTCCATTCCTTATGCAATGAAGATATTTTTGAATCTGAGTCTGTTTAATAATGTCCGTATGTCCGCACTATAGGTCACAAAAAATTAGACGTCTATATGAAATTTAGTATGAATATTTTTCATACCTGCAGATAGTTTTTTATTCAAAATGAGTCAATAAGTAAAGAATCATGCCCATGATGGGCAAAAATCTAACTAACAGCCATAAAACTTAAACTATGAAAATTAATTTTGGTCAGTCCCTTTTCAATTGATATTTAAGAAGTGGGCGAGGTCGGACAAAGCAATGCCTCTTCTTTTTTTAAACCTTTCTTCATTTAGAATCTGACTTGCAAGTTGATACATAACATATGGGGTTATTAGGGATCTGCCGCTTGCTCGTCTATAAGGTATTTAAGATTTCACCTAATCCAGGTTTAGCTTTTTTTTTTTACTTGTTTTCTACTTTCATTGCCAACAACTTCATTATCAATGCTGTGTATATACATACATAAACACAAAAGCAATTGAGAATGTATGCATGTATGTTGGTATGTTTGTATGGATGGCATGTGTAAGCTCCCCAGATAGACATATAGTCATTATCTCTAGCAAAGCAAGGCATTATTCAACATTAAACAACGATTAAAAACATACATACGCACGCACAATGTTTACCAGTAAAATAGAATGGAAAACAACAACAACAAAAATGAAAACAGATAATGACAATGAACATCATTGCAACAGATATGATATTGAGATAGAATGCAATGCAATGCAATGCAATGAGATGAGATGAGATGAGATGATGAAAAACTATTTCAACATTTTTGCTGCTAATATATGCATTAACATAATATTGGGTAAGATAGAGAGGAGAGGCATTGAAAAAGCATTATCATAGAAAAAAAAGAAGAAGAAGACAACAGGTTTGAAAAGCATCACGTAATAAAACCTATTGAAAATATGTATAACATAACACTAAGTGTGGCTTAAGCCAAATCTTAAATACCCTCCTTTTTTACATATAAACAGTGGGCGTGGCATTTACCTAATAAAGCCTTCTACCATTCCGTGTGATTATCCGTTAAACAAGATATTTTGTAAATTTTGGGCGTGTTTACTATCTGAACACGCCCATCGATGGATATTTTGTGCGACTGTGATAGATTTTTGTTAATTGTGGGAGTGGCTTCTGATCGATTTTTTCCAATTTAAATAAAAACTTGCCGTAAATATACTAAAAATATTTATAAATTTTTCATATTTTTTTTCATCAAATGTTCAATCTGTTCGAGTCTAAATATATTTTATAGAGTCTATGAGGCTGTGTTGCAAACGGCGCAGTAAACTTAGAATACCCTTAGGTGGTGAGTGTAAACGTTTTACTTAAATGTAGTAGCAAACAACAACTACACTAAGAACATGTAAAATTTAATTGCAGTGAAATGCTCTGCTATGAAACTAATTACATGGTTAGAGATATTACAAACATACATACATACATGCATACATATATCCTGGGATGTTAAAATTACATATATTTTTTGGGTATTTTTTATACCCTACACTATTTATAATAAAAAGTAACGGCAAAGAAGTGACTCGCCACTATGGTGGGGCGTATCAAAACTCTTTCATTTCGTATAAAACTCGATATTCATGGTATTTACTGAGACACCTTGACAAATGTAGCATAAATTGTGTCACATGTAAAACTGTACGGGCGGAACCAAGTGGCGTAGAATGTCAAATGGTTGAAAGATATAAATGAATGTAATTTAAAAGCCCAAGTTTTAGCAAATAATGAAAATGGAATAAAACTTTTCAGCAATTTTTCTGGCAACAGCATATTTTAGCAATGAAGGCCGCATTATATTGTTGTTATGGTACATATTGATTGCAGGCAGATTACCATTCTGCAGAAACATATTGGGCGTCTAATAAATCAATTTTCACACGTGTGAAAAGCAATTTAGAAATGTTCCCGTAACCGGTATATTGTTAAAACCTTTGCTAAACTGTGAAGCACTATATACAAGGTTTGTTTTATTTCGTAAAAGAAATAAATTGGGTTGGGATTTTGTGACAAGGCAGTTAAGTTTGACTTCTATGGCTGTCTTCTAATTTTTTCAATTCTTTATTGGGTTCCTTCTAAATTTAGTTACTTTAATTGCATTTTGGCTACATTAGTTGGCAATATGTTGTCTTAGAGATTTATATTTTATTTCATTTATATATTTATATACTTATTGGTTTATAATATGTGTTTATTATACTAGAGTCCCACCCTCTTTATCTTTTCTTTCATGTTTCCATTCTCTCTAATGAATATTTTCATTCATTTTGCTTGTGACATGTCCGAGACAAGTTGGTTTTTATTTTATATGTTAACACTTTTGCATCTTCTTCTACTCAAGTATGTAACGTTTGTAATTGCTCTGCATGTTGTTCATATTTGGATAAGTTGGCTTTTTCTTTTTTTGAATATAGGAAAAATAAAAACAGAAAAAAAATCTGTCATTGATGAATGTTTTTAATACATATGTTGTTTTTACATGCTATTGCTACAAGTTTTTACAAGTGGAAAGGGGTTTACTAAGTTTATCATTTTGTAAGGAACACTCACGATATCCTAGTTAAAACAGTTGCCAGATAGGAGAACATACGGACAGACATGTCTAGATTGACTTAGATTTTCATGCTGACCAAGAATACATATACTTTGTAGGGTCTCTGATGCATATCTAGATGTTGCAAACGAAATGACAAACTTAGTATACACCCAACTTATGTGGAGGGTACAAAAATGTAGAGAGTATCCAAGTTTTTGGCTAAGCGAAGTACATCTTTCTAACTTCCTATGTATGGTATGCCTGCATGTGTACTTGTTGTGGCATTTCTTCTTCTCTTTATACTCATGTGTGTAGTTATGTGTTGCCTTTTGGCCAAGTGATCAATAGTTAATAAAAGAGAATCTACATGGTTGACATATATTCTCTAACTTGGACACATTCTGGCTGGTAATAATAAATGTATCGTAAGGATACATGTATCATGCATACAACTACATATATTTTTTGTATAATTATATTATAAAATTTTATGCATTTTTTTAAATAATACGAGTATAACAAGAAATATATTGGATATTTTAGCAACGCATAGGCACTCATATGTACCATAGTCAAACTGTCTTCCAATTGAGACAATTGAGAGACATTTCTCATTTCAACTGGATTGATTTTTTTTGTGTAGGGACTTATGGGGTATATAAAAATGATGTTTTACTTTAACACGTTTAATTTTTTATCATATTCTCCACCTTAGGGATGAGAGTATATTAAGTTTGCTATTCTGTTTGCAACACTCAGAAGAAAGCCTCGGATAAAAAGTAATTATGTAATTATTATCAGCATCAAAATCTGAGTGAATCTAGACATAACCGTCCCTTACCAGAAAACTCAATTTTAGGCAGAATTGAAATTTTAAGATGAAATGAAAAATTCCTTCAACAGTGACGCATTTGTATATATGCTATGCTCACGTTATCAAAGATTCGTTTTAAGCCAAGAATAACATTTTTATTTGTTGGGTATGAAGTGTATGACGGAGGCGTATGCGTAACATTTATTCTTTACAATTCGAAAAAACGAATCTTTGAAGTTTGTCAAAATTTAAAACATATAAATTTATAACTGCTGCCAAAGCCTAAAGTTATTAACTAACACAAGCATACGTAAGAAGTGTTGCAAGCAGACCCCAAAAACAGCTTTGCACTATAAAATGTTCGTTGAAAATGTGACAACTTTCTGTTATTACAAACGCTAGAGGCTTGGATTTTGTTTTGACCTGTGCAGATAGACAAGCAGACAGTTAGTTAGTGTAGTTGACATGTAAAATTGACACCGTGAACAATGATAACAGGTTTTTGTATATATGTGCGAGAGTGCCTAAAAAGAAAAGACTGATGAAAATGTTTTTATACAAAAAAAATACAAATTTTTTGATCCCTCATTTTTTTCAGCTATTTTCATTTTCCATCACCCACGAAACCATACAAAGTACTGCTAATACGAGTTGTAGTAGGTTGCAATACATGACAACATTGTTTACTTGTTGTTATTGTTTATACAGTTTAGAAATATTCAAAGTCAACATTCCGCGAGGAGAGACGTGCACATATGACAGCGTTAGGGAATGAGAGAATTAGTTAAAGGGCATTAGAACTGTGTGGGTATTAAATATTATACACAGAGCAACAATTTAGTGAATATTTTTTTATAGACAAATACTCCACCTTTCAAAATATAAGCTTTTCATGCATGTTAATTAGTTTGAAATGTTTAAAATTTTATAATATTTTTTAATGATGGATGTACAGACATATTCATATGATAAGCGTGATTTTTGTCCGTACATCCGTTAATTTTTAATTTAGTTTAAAATGGGTGTTGTTCACCTTTTATATTAACAATGTATATAAGTATGTGTGTCAATATAAAGACAATCAATCAATTGTGCAAACAATCAATCAAACAATTTAATAAATTGTGTATATAATATAACATTATAAGACAACTGAAATGAAGTTTAAGCTGTAATAACACCAACAATGTTAGAATTGTAAGATAATACAAGTAAGTAAATATCAAATCTATTCAATAGAATAAATGAAATAATATTGTGGATACAAAAGTCAATTTTCCATTGTTTAAAAGGGAAGAGTAGAGATGGGTTCTAAAACAATAACAGTTATTGCTGAACAACAAATCAAATAGACGGACGGAAAGACAATTGAAAATGTGAAATGCAACCAACTCTGTTAACAGTTCGCATAATAACAAAACTACCAAATTCATAAACATACTCTATACACACACATTAACTTTGAACAGTTATAAATAAAATGTCAATAGTCGAAACATAATCAAGTTGCTGCATTCATGTTCACAATGCTGATGATAATACTAATGATTGAACGTTTCAGGTTACGTTTGTATATATGTTTGTATATATGTTTGTTTCAAGTTAGTAAATGAATTGCACAGCAATGAATTTAATGCCTCAAGTCTTTCACTATTTTAGAATAAATCATATATTGCATCTGCGTACCTAAGCTATGCTGTACTATGCTTTTGTTTGTTTATGTAACGAAAGTGTATGCAGCCACGTTTCGGTAAAACCAGTAAAAGTAAATCAACATGAAATTGCCAGCAGCAGTGGTTTACATTAAATTTCTCTCTGCCATCGTTTACATTCGACTACTAAAAAGTGAAAATGTTTTACTTTACTGAGTTATATAATTAAGTAAATTTCCCCAAAAAAAGATTTCCTTTGAAAGTTGTTAAACCAGTGTTTGCTGTATGCGCAGTGAAATGAAACCTTCAACAAGTGAGAAAGGAAAGGAAAGGAAAAATGTCTGCTAATAATGTTTGTTAATATTATGTTTATATATATTTTCTGCGTCAAAGAAATGAATTCCTTTAAAAAACACATAAAAAGTAAATGAAATCTTAAAAATTGCAATTAAAAGTTTGTACCTACACAAACAAATGAATTATTTTAATGATTTCATACTTAACAAGGAAAGGAAAAAAGCGATATGTAGCTCAGGATAAATAAAACATACCCATACACAGGTTCGACTGTTGTAGACCCTCCGATAATTTATACTATGTGTATATAACCCTTCTTGCATAAACTAATATAGTTTCGCACATTTTATGTTCGCTTCTGAATTTGTATTACCTTGAGACAGACAGACGGACCTTTAGATAGCTAGTGTCAGATTTTGTTCCCTGAAGCCTTTTTATAGGTATTTTGCAAACGCTTTTAATACTTTTAATATACCCTTCATTTCATGTGGAGCTTGTTTTATAATAAGAAGTCTTTGTGTTATATATGTGGTAGTATTTATACTGTACATACATTTATATTGTATGTACACAGAAGTTGGTTTATGCATATGAAATGCGCGTTATGTAAACTTCATTACTTCACTTTTGTTTATTATAGTTATTATTATTATTATTATCTTTAATGAAAATAATGTTGATTTAACAAATGAAAGAAAAAGTGCACAGTCACGCACAACTACTTGTGTAGATAAAATGCAAAAAAAAGAAAAAAAACGAAGCTAAAAACCAAACAACAATAAAGAAGAAGAAGAAATACAGAAGAACAGTAACAACAACAGCAATAACAAGAATACCAACAGCACACATATCCATGGTGTACTAAAATACATACTGACTGCTAAGAAGAAACTGCTTACATACCACACATACACATACAATAACATAAAAAAGTTGTTTTAGTTGAAACTGTGTTACAACACCCTGTACACACAAGTTTCAAATTTTCTCAAAATGAATTACGTACTTATTCCTCCGTTTTTCATTTTCCATTTTAGTACAGCGACAAAAAAAAACACACAAAAGTAGAAATACACATAAACACATACACACAGACACAGTTTTGAGTACATTACGTGGAATCACATTATACTACATCATAGATAGGTTCGTATAAGGAGAGACGCCCTCTTCTGTGTGTAAGCGTGTACAAATTGTACGTTGACATAGAAATTAAACAACATTCACGTAAATATTGTGAAACCAATATGTGTATATATCATAATAATATGTGCATTCGTCTTTATACAACACCCCATAAACTTACGTGCAATTCTATATATTTATTTTATGTGTGTATAAATACATACATACATATATTAACTTCACTATAAATTACTAAAGAAGTTATTAATGATATAACAAGTACAACAGCAATCTGTTAAGTTTAATAAAACTTAACTAACACGTTATTATAAAATTATATGATTTTAATGAATTTCATAAGAAAGTGGCACAAGTTGCTTGTTGTATTATTTAATATGTTTTATTTCACTGTTAGGGGCTTTAGCTGCTCAAGAATGGAATAAATCCATATCTATATATAAAACAGAAGGCGTGGCAGGTAGCTGATTGTTCCCTTTCATGCCCTTTCATATGATTTCTGATTCCTTATTTAATCTAAATTATTTGCTACAGAAATACTTGTCCATGCTTTAGCTTTATCGGTTTGTTAAGGAAAATTTATTAGATTGCAAAACGAACACCATGAAATGAATAGTTAACAAAAGTTCCAGTTTTTTCTGTTTTTCTTTTTTTGCAATTCCAACTGAAGAGAATTCAAGTGTTTCACACTCTAAACAATCTGAGAAAGTCACGAAATCTACAAAAATTTAATTCCAACAAAAAAAAAAAACGAATTCATTTTATTTTAATGAATATTGTCGTCTGTTAGCAAAAAGATAAATTTTACTTAGGCACGCTTAACAAGAAAACATGTTATATATTTATATATACTTGTATGGTTTGAGATTTGGTCGTAGAAACATGAATTGTGAGAATTCAGTAAAAACGTTTAACAGCACACGCGTACCATGAATATTAACGCAACAATTTTTATGTAAAATAGGAAGTAAATGAAAGGAGTGGGAATAAAGACTAAGAAGATAATAAGCACTTATTGGCTGGACTTATTATTTAAAACCACTTGTCTCTTCAATGAGATTTTGTGTAAGAAAAATGTTTACAAAGAAAGCGATACTAGATCCTATAAAATTTAATAGATTTAACAAAACAAACACAATAATATAAAAAGCTGTTATTAGTGGTACAATTGCTGTTGCTGCTCTCTTGGAATCTTCTTAATATGCCACCGGATAGATAGAGTGGTAAGTTTTCAAGTTTACTGTGCACCCAACAATTACAACAACCATTAGCACAAATAAAGAGTGAGGAACAGAGAGAGAGAGAGAGTTTAGTATAGCCTTTACTATTCCAAACATTGTATACTAGGGCGGCATTATATTGCCGCTGTTTAGGTAAAGTACTGCGTGAAATTTATTGGCAGAAGAAGTGTAATAAAAGCCACAACAACAACAATCCCTGTGCCGTATAGCGCATACAATTTGCTTTACAACACTTATCATGGTCGTTAACTCTGTTGGGTCCTTTTCCTCTTTTTTTTTCCCTCTCTCTCTACACTGTTATGGTTATGAGTACGTTTGCATTTTGTGACTTTGTTTGTTTGTGTCTAATAATGCACTTGCTTAGTAGAGCAATTGAATTAAAAAAAGAAAAAAAAACGTATATTGCAGTTGACTGGCATCGAACATTGATGGTTATGTTAGGCAAGCGGCAAGCAAATTAGAGGAGTAACGCTTCTGCTCTGCAGTGGTATTAAAGGAAATCTTGCGGAACGCATTAAAAGATAATTGAAAGTTGTTGTTGTTGTTGTTATTGTTGTTTTCTTATTGCTTTAAAATGTGGCAAATTGTAAACTTTTTAATATTGACATGAAGGGAACAAAAATCATAATTGCAGACATCGTCCCCATCAGAAAGTATTGTTGATTTTTATAATGTTTATACCTAAGCCACGCCTACAAATAATAAAAGCCAAACAGTGATATTTAGTTTATTAATATCTAAAGTATCCTCCATATCTATTTACACAATGTGGGCATGGCAGGTATTGGATTTATCCCGTTTAATAGTTTATGTATTTTGTATTAACTTCCATGTCAGATTCTGCAAGAAAAAGGTTTTCTTTTGTAAATTGTGGGCGTGTTTGGTATTCGATCCCATCTATTTTTGTCACAGGAATGCAAGGAATCAATATAAAAACACTACGTGTACCAAATTTAACCATTATAGGTCAATTTTTATCGCTGATAGACAATTTTTGTTTGTTTTGTTTTGGTTCTTAATCGATATCGATCAATTTAAATAACGTACTGTGTGTAGAAATTAGAAAAATTTGTGCAATATTATCTGTATCAAAATTTACAATCGTGAGAGTGACAATAACTAACGGACACAAGGACGGAAGGAAAGACATGTGCAAATTTTGATGCAGTTGATACAGTCTCTGACACCTTGGTCTGGATATTGCGAACACAAAAACAAACTGATAATACGCCTCCATCTTATGTGAAGGCTACAGAAACTATGAAATTCAATTTGCATATATTATACATAAATTTAAATACAATGTAAATACGTATTTAAATGCATTTGTTCATATGTCTAATATACTTGTGTAAATATTAGCAAGCAAGCAGGCAGTTATATATATATTAAAACTAATACAAATGCCATCTATATGTAAATGGAATGTTTACCCAATCAAATCAACCTATACAAGTGAACAAAAGTTTGTATAAACAAACGTATATAGCATGCAGTTGTGTGTATTCATCTTAGATGCCAAACTCATATAATCTATAATTATATTACATTGGATTGCGGCTGCATTGAGATGTTATTGCTGTTGCTTAATACAAGTTGAATCTTATTTAAATGCATTTTCACAAATACACATTTATTTATATCCATATATGGAAACATTATCAATATTAAGTGTTTTGCTACCACAATCTTGATAATGTAATAAATGCACACACACACACTCGACATACTCATACGAACTTTTCTACTTTAACAACATGTTTTGTATGGTTTTTATGCATAGAGAGAAAGATAGAAAATTGCGCTTCGATAATTGCCAAAATAAAATTTACCATAAATGTACTCAATACACACATGAGTTGTTAGCATATTGAGTGTAATTGCCAGCAAATCACATTGAATTGGTTTTTACAACTATTTTGGATACTCTCACACATTTGTGCATATGTGTTGAATTGCATTGTGTTTCAATAAGACACTGAGTAAGCCTGAGTGTGTTTGTACAATATGTTTTCAAAATTGAATTGAACGAATTTTCACACCCACATCTTACCACTTTATTACATTGATTAAGATTTATAAAAATTGTTCAAATAGTAAATAAATATACGTTTTATTAAAAAAAGTAAATGTGGCTTAGAGCAAACCTTCAATACCCTTCACATCTACATACAAACAGTGGGCGTGACAGGTTTATGATTACCCTCATTTGACTCTACTAACAGCCACTTTGTTAAACTATAATATCTGTACAGCTAACTTAACTGTTATCTTTTGATACTACAATTTACTGGTAACTGGTAACTTTTGAAAAATTTGTAATCGCATTTTTTTTTCCTTTTTTGGTTTATAATTTACGGTTAATTTATTATCTACTTGTGCACATGACTGCTTGAAAAAGTTTAATTTTTATCGTAAATATATTATATACAAATATACACCATGCAGTTTATTTTTGTACCCTCCACTTAAGATGGGAGGTATACTAAGTTTGTCATTCTGTTTGCAACAGAAGTAGACGCCAGAGACCATACAAAGTATATATATTTTTCATCAGCAATAAAAACTGAGTCGATCTAGACATGTATGTTCGTCTGTTGACATTCTCACGTGCATAAATTTTGAGATATTGAACTGAAATTTTACACTTTTCAGACACTTTTCAATTTTGCATGCAACTCGACTTACAAACTGATACGTAATATTCTATTAGAGAACATAATCATATACCTGCCACGCCCACTATTTGTATATAGGTGTAGTGGGTTTTTAACATTTGGCGTAAACCAAATTGAATTTTCTGACTTATTATAAACAAAACTTCACTGTATTTTTTCCGAGTTCGTAATTTTGTTGCTTTTTTATGTGTGTTCCTTGTTAATATATGAAAATAAATACTTTGGATAATTATATGTTGTTGTTGCTCTTGTGTTTCATACTTTCATATAAATTTGTGTGTTACAGAAGTAGTTCCTATCATAATTGGTTTAAACTATCAAATGAGAATCTAACCAAGGATTGCCGTCCATAATAATGATAAATACATATACATATATATATAGATGCTTAACGCAACGTATAAATGTACATACGTACGTGTTTGTTTTCAGTCTTGTTTTATCTTGAAAACAAGAAAACTTTATTTTAGCTTTCAGTTGTTTAGGTAGTGGTAGTGGTTTGCTTAGTTAATGCAATGATAGAAAATGGCCAACAGAAAAGTTTTTCCTTGTCCTCCCGCTCTCTCTCCCTCTCTTTCTCTTACCAAATCTTTATATTTTTCATTGGTTTTTTTTTTATTGTATTGTTGTTTATTATTTAGCTGATGGGGTACCAGCCAAATAGAAGAAAAGTTTCAATTACAAATATTTAAGTTTGAAGAGGCAAGGGGGGGAAGTATAGTGAGTTTGAATGAGGGTTTCTTCGTCTATTTCTATTCATTTCAATACAACACTTTTTAGAAAGTTGATTCAAATAGAATGTAATTAAATAACAAGTAGGAAAATTAAATTTTAGTTTTGTGACTGATGGATACATTTTGAAGGATTGTGGGCGTGTCACTCTATTAAATGTCTTTAATTTCTAAACTGCAAACGAAACCTAAAAATGTCGGTCATAATGATTAAACAATAGAGTGACATAAAAACGGATAGAGCTATGCGTTTCTCCTTCTGAGATTTGCCAACACAATAACAAACTTCATATATTTTCCTTTTTATATAAATATTCACAAAAAGTTTTAATTGCAACAAAATCTTTACAATTAAGGTTAATTTTCAATTTATGTAAA
Source organism: Ornithomya chloropus (assembly GCA_963971445.1). Classification (NCBI taxonomy): domain Eukaryota; kingdom Metazoa; phylum Arthropoda; class Insecta; order Diptera; family Hippoboscidae; genus Ornithomya; species Ornithomya chloropus. Next base: position 6,072,016 of record OZ020532.1, read on the forward strand.
AGCCTTCCTTTAATCCTTTTAATGCTTAAGATTATATAAATTTTTTATTATGATATATTCTTTCTGTTACCCAGCATTCTCAAATAGCATGAAGAACGATAGAGAAGTTTGAAGAAGAGCGTACATTACATGATGCACTTCAAAGTTTTTAAATTGTCTGCAATTATCATTTTAATTAAATTTTTCTTCACTTAACACAAACTCTGATAAGTTCTCCTTCAAACTAAGAATGCATTTAAAATTCTCTATTACTGTAATTTAAGTGTACTCGTATACACACACTTTGTTAAAGTTACTGTTTCCTTTTTATTTATATAATATATTATGTGCGTACGTATGCGTACGTATGCGTACGTATGCTTTTGCTAAAATAAATGAAAAGAGTATGAACGCACAAGGAATATAGAAAAACATCCATTGACCGCACCAGCAGCACTTAAATACAAAACGATTTTAATTAAACAGCCGGCAAATGCCAAACTTTTCATAGTAGAACGAATTAATTTTATGTTCAAGCCAGAAAACCTCCATCGAAAAAAATGGATCGTATTAAAAATGCCAAATAAAAGCAAGTAAGAAAACTAAATTTAGCTTAACCCAATTCTTACATACCCTACACATTTACATAGAAAAAACGGGCGTGGCAGGTACTTGATTATGCCCTCTAATAGTAAGCTCGTAAGCTGAGTTTTATGCTGAGTATGAAATTTTTTTAAATTGACGCATCTGTTATGCAACCACGCCCATTTTGAACCTATCGATGGACGAGAAATTAATAGATATTTGTTTCAAAGTTCCACATCATTGATTAATTTTTGTGCCAGATATGAATATTTTTGTCAATTATAGGCGCGTCTGTTATCCGACCCCGCCCATTTTTATTACAATTATGATTGCTATATATATACTAAACTTAAACTTCATAGGTAAATTTTTGTGGCAGATAAACTGATTTTTATCGATTGTGGGCGTGGATTTAGCCCAATTTAAATAGCGTTGAGTCTATAAACTAGAATTTTATGTAGATTCAACAGCAATGTCTTAAAATTTACGACTACAAGAGTGCCAACAACGCATATGCACGGACGGACATATCTAGATTTTCATGTAGAGAATGTTTAAGAATATATTTACTACGTAGGATCTCCGAGGTTTCCTTCTGAGTGTTGCAAACTGAGTGACAAACTTAGTATATCCCCCATCTTATGTGATGGGTATAAAATTGAAGCGAATATCCGCATATCTTATGCATGTGTACTTAATGGTCATATTAACAACAAAGTTAACAATCTCCAATTAGTATAAAAAAATGCGATAAAAATAGTTTAATCCAATATATCTCTCTGTGTTGGTGAGCTTTTTAAATTACATGAACATTCGCTAAATAAATTTATGCAAAAACATAGTAAGTAACGCCCACTTAAATGGAAACCATTTTCAACACCTAGTAGAAGGCGTCAGAGATCTTGTTGGGACAAGGAGTAAGAAGTAGAAATCAGTTAAAATCAAGGTCATTGTCAAGTTCTCCTCTTTTAACACAACAACTTTTGAATATAAAGTTTTTTTTTCGAAAAATTCCACGTTATAACGTTTCTCGAGAAGTTCCATTTTCTTCCTCACCCTGTATATATAAAGAAAAATCGAAAATGTTTCTACAAGTTAAATGTCTAACACAAATTTCCTTTTAAAGCGTCTCTCTTTGTGCTTAGTGGTTATACGTGATTTATGATGGCCATCCAAATGTTTAGTTACAAGGAAGAGAAATAATCATTTAACATTTAAAAAAAGCAGGAGCGATTAAGGTTTAATGTGTGCTACTTAATATCATTTTCAAGGTGTTACAATTACGCCCATTTTTCACGGTAATGGCATCAATAATTTATAACATTAAATAATTCTCATTTTTTTTTTGTTTTTCAATTTTTCGTTGCACAAGCTTTTATTTTCATATACAATATTTATGTGTGAATAAGTTAATAAGTATATATATATATATTATATATATATATATATATATATTGGCATTTGTTTAAAAGCCATAAACGAGTGTATTTAATATACATTAATTTTTCTCATAAATCTTTTACAGAAATTTTTATAATATTTTAAAAATTTCACACCATCATAATAGATGGGATGCATTACATTGGATAAAGCGTTTGCAACACATTACGACAAGTGTGTTTATATGTATGTTATTGAAACTTTATCATTAAATAAACGATATCCACATACCCGGGTATGTATGTAAAATTTAAACGAACATACTCATAGGTGGGGTGAAATTTACGCTTAAATATCAGTATTACATAATATTGCCATCTATTTAAAAGTGCTCATCAAGAATATATATACTTTGTTTAGTCTCTGATATTTCTTTCGGGGTACTGCAAACGGAAGAACAAACTTAGTATGCTCTCATCACTTAGGTGGAGAATATAACAATATAAGTGTGTGTGTGTGAGTATGTGTGTTTATTTTGCATAATTATAAGCGGCATATGGTGAGTGTTTATTATACATTACAATAATTTTCCACAGCAACCAATCTTCAGTAATGCAACGTAACCAGCCAATAACCGTCCCACTGAAAATACAACAACAATGTTCCAACAAACAAATTAAATATATTTCATTAGTGTAATAGCGCATGTTTTTTGATACGTTTTATTCTTTTATTTGTTGTTTGTTATTTGTATTTTTACTGTATATGTGTGCCAACCATCAACATAATGTTTATGCTCAATTATATTTAACCCGAAACCAATATGTTGCTAATTATGAAAGTGTGGTCTCGATAAATGCAAGAGTTGAGTTTTGTGCTTTGGGCTTATTATGCACAATGAAACAATAGCTTATGTATGGGGGCACGACTAGAGTGCGAGAGGTGATTATGATTAGTTGTAAAAGCAAAAATACAACACGAATATATGTAATTAACACCGTATTATCAATTGATTCTGTATGTGTGTGTTTCAAAGGATAAATGTGTTCATATTTGTATTGTATGAATTTTAGCATTAAAGCAGCAAAAGCGAAAAGATTTCAATTCAATGAAATTATCATCAAAAGAATAGAAGAATTATTTGCAATTTTTCATTCATGATATATTACTGTCATGCATCATTATTGTGTACATGAAGTACTCTGCTTTAGGGAATAGCTCCAACACACATACACACTTCCAAGTACACAGACAATCACTGCATTTAATATATTATTTGTGAAAGTTTTATTTATGGCACCGAATTCTCTAAGCTCTGTACCGTCACCTAGTGGCTGTAGTACAACTAAAAAAGTTCTTGTTAACAAATACCCTTGTATGTAGGTAGCAATGTTTGCTCTTTAATCCCTGTAAATTACAACGATTTATATAAGCCCGTCAACTAGCTAACATCGTGTAGTAGCAACAAGCAACACATTCCGAACAATATAAACAACAGCGCTTTGTCTCTTTGTTTCTATTTCTCTCTCCCTCACTCATTCACGTTTATCTATACAAGTTACTCTGTATCTAAACAATTTCCTGTTTGTACAATTTGCCATCCTTACATCCTTACCTTTATTGTTTACTACCATTTACTCCGTTCAGGTAGTTGTTGTATAGAGAGGTTAATTTTTAACTTTGAAAATGTACCGTTATTTTATAGTAAATTTTTCCATATTTTGTAGAATTTGTAAACTTGTTTAAAAGTATAAAAAAATTATTAAAGAAAAATTTATATATTTTGTTGCATGATATAAAATAGAGGAAATTTTCAATCCTTCAACTTTAATGTTGTATATGACGGACAGACACGTAGCTGGCTATGAAACTTGAGGGCGGGGCACACTTTTTATTAAATATTAAATATTTTTTTATATCTATGTGTAAATAATGGACATAGCAGATATATGATTAGGTCCTCTAATAACTTCAGAAAGAGTAGAGACTTTTTGGGCATGTTTAAAGGCATGTCATATAGATAAAAACAATTTTATCAAGCATAAAAAAAGCGTTTTGAAGAGCCTTCGTGTATCGATGATGAGTATTCAGGATTGCGAAAGTAAACCGATTATAGCTTTACTACTTGTTTTTAATACGCTGCAGGTCTTGTGAAGTTTCAAATCAAAGTGGCCATTAAAAGTTTTTGCAACTACTTGGAGTGACTTTTTTATCAAGCGTACAATATGTACATTGGTGTTGTCCATGTTGTAGTTGTAATCTTTAACTTGGTTTATAGCTATAACTGAAATTGCTATTACGTGTGAAATGTTGACTTTGTTGCGCTGTTCGTGTTCCATACACTTCTGCAAACATTTCATTTCATATTCTGTGCAACCTAACAAACTGTCAAAGTTTTCGTTTGCCTACTACATTAGGGCATAATAGGCATGCGGGTGTGTACGTTTGGGTAATGTGGCAAATGGTCTCTCGGTCTCTGTAGAAATCAAGACACGTCGAAAATTAGGAAAAAATCAGTTTTGGTTGCCTACGTGCCAACATAAAATATTTTTACTGACACATAACGCTCGCCACCGACACTTTTCTTCTTGTTCTTCTCTTTCTTCTTCTTGATCTTTTCTTATAAGCATTTTCTTTGCATTTATTTACAACAATTAAATTACAAGTCAGTCGATGCGCTTTACACAAAAACAAAGGGCGTATAAAATGAAGGAGGAAACTTTCGAAAGTTTGCTACCAACAACTAAATGAATATGAAGAAAGTGTGTGTGTGTGTGTTTGTAGGTAAGAATAGAGAAGAAATGAAAAGTAAAAATAGGAAAAGTTTGGCAGAACTACGTACAGAAGCGTAACTTCTTTCTTCCCACCTATCAATGTCAGGAAACATTTCACATTGAGCAATTATGGTCTCGGCAAACTTCAGCAATGGATTATCGAAAAACGAAAAGTAAAAGTTAAGAACACGAAGAATTATTACAAAATGCCAGTAAGTGGAAAAGTAAATGAACTTGTGCTTAAAAAGAATAATTAAGCATATAAAGCATTCTGTCCAGAGCTAAATAGCAAATCAAAGGACTTGTCTGCATTAGAGTGCCTTAAAATATATGCAAAACTAGAAATTTTCCTTTAATTTTATTAGTATAACTGTATTTTTCTGCTATTTTTTTGCAATTAATTCAAGTAAACTTTAACAATAGAAACAAGAAGCAAAGACGGAAGGAAGGACACATCTAAAACGTGCACATATTGTTCACTACTCTATGGTTACAATTAACTAGAATGCACAAAATATGTCATGGTCTCAACTATTATATTATACAATATTTTAGGAAATTATTTTCTTCGGCTACGGACAACACACACACATATTTGTATGTAAATAGTTTTGCTTCCTATTGCTAAGTATAATTGTGTACCAGTGTCTAGCTTTCATTTTCTAAAGTGTTTCAATGAACTATACAATGCTACGTATATTTTATTTTATTCCATTTTACAATATTTTATTGCACGCACACTCATACACACACATACACATTCCGAAAAGGTCCTTTGCACACATATTTTCAATAAATGTTTTGTATGTATTGTACGTATGTGTGTATGAATGTACAAAAAAAAGAAAAAAAAAGAAAATAATAAATTGTTGAATGGCCTGGTTTTGCTTTTGTTGAATTTTTTTCTTTTACGAATCTTTTTTGTGCTGCTAAGAGTTTAAGGCACACACAGAAGTAATAAATATATATACATTGCAGAACAAGTAAACCACTAAATATGGAATCAGGCCAAATCTTAAATACCCTACATATCTACATACAAAAAGGTGGGCGTTGCAGGGGGCGTTGCCTCTACAAATATATGTATTACGTACCACCTTGCAAGTTTAACGCTTTATAAAGTTTTTTTTGTAAATTGTGGGCGTGTCTATTACCCAAGTACGCCCGTTTTTGATACATCGTTAGATTTCAACTTCATAGCTTTATAACTGTTGTGACAGATAAAAGTGGGCGTGGCTCCTCATCGATTTTGTTCAATTTAAATAGCGATCTGCGACCGAGAGAGTCTCAACGATAGACAGAAAGATACGCACATTCGGACGGACATGTCTAGATTGATTCAAATCTTGATGCTGATCAAGCCGCCTTCTTTCAAGTGCTGCAAATGGAATAGAAATCTTAGTTACCCCCATCATCAAGTTGGAGCGTATAAAAAATATGTGTAATTTACAAACATATGTATGTATGTGTTAACATATACAATAAGAGCCCTTGCACATACATACAAATTCACATGAATATATATGTGTTATAACATTTTTTTCTTGTATACATTGTAGATTTTTTTAAGATAATAAATTTTTTTTAATAAAAAAAAAAATAAAAATACTCTACGTTAGTAAAAATGTAATTGTTTTCCATATATTTTTAATCTATTTAAATAAACCACACAATTATTTTATTTACTTTGTATTGATATTTCTCTTTTACATAGTATTTTATATTTAAATACAAAAATCTGTAAAAAGAAAAGTAATAGAAATAAAAAATTCAACAAATTATTATAAATGTCGAATATAGAAAGTCGAATATAAAAAGTAACATCAGTTGTGATGAAGGGTTGTTTGCAAATGGCAAAATAACTAATTGGAGACCGAAATCGATTCGGCATCATTCCTTGAATCGATTTCATCTTATCCGTCTGTCGGTCCGTCTATTGTCTGTTTATGTAAATCTGTGTACAAGATATTTTAGTGAAATTTTCTACAGAGTTATATTTTGGCCTTAAGACTCCCTGCTTTAAAAATAAACCATATCTGATCATTTATAGACTCCCTCTCCATATAATATCTGAGTAAGAGGAAGTACTTTATATAGCGAAAGTTGGTGGAATAATATGTAAATTTTACACAACTTTTATTATAAGACTGATTCTTCATTCATTTATTCATTCATTTATTCATTATTATTTAGAATTCCAATAAAAACGCCCATATTAAAGCTAAGACACGTTTCCTTTTCAAACCCTGAAAATTTTGCATCATTTCAAACCATTGAATTCATTGAATGATTATTATTTTAAACTTACTAGTGAAAGCATTAGCAGCTTCGAAAGTCTCTATAGGTACGTATACCTATAATGTATACAAATATTTATTATTGAATTGAAAAAGCATTTAATTTGCCAAATAAATATTTCACCATCTTTTTGATCACATAAAATATTTGATTGTATTCAAATAAAATACTTTTAAAATCAAAAAATATATTTCTACTAAAAATAGAAATTTCTTTCTATAGAATGACTCTGAAAAAAAAAATAGATACTCCATGTAAATGAAATGCAAATAGAAAGAAAACTTTCTCATGCGATTGTGTGTTTAACAAGTTTCTGTTTTGTCTTTGTGAATAATAGTAACGGTAAAATACAAGAACTTTTTTTAATTAAAAAAATTTTTTCCCATTTTAAAATAATGATTATGTTACATAACAAAAATGATAATTTAATTGATTTCTTTATATACAATGACAACAATAAAAACAATGAAATCCTTTAACAATTAAATTAAAGTGAACATGAGTAAACAAATACAGTAAATAAACAATATTAAAAATTTAGAAGAAAATGAAGAAAAACAAGTAAAAACACTAAATTTGGTTTAGTCGAAATGTTAAGTACGCTTCCACAGGGGGCGTGTTATGTGCCTGATTATGACCTGTAATGAAAAAAACATACACGCCCACAATTTACAAGTTTAGTTTATTATAAAAATATGAATAAACCAAAAATATATACGAATTAGTTTTTTAAAGATTTCATTGATTACCTGTGAACTTCACACAAATGACAAAAACACGAAAATCAATTTTATTAAATTTTAAATCTGTTTGAATTTAATGACAACAGCTTAATGTTAGTGAACATTTTCCCCTTTTTTTCTAAACTGAGTAAATGAAAGCTTTTCACCACTTCACTAGAGGGGATAGTTTTTTTTTTTTTTTTAATTCCCAAAAAGGAGAGAACTCCCCTTAGTAGTTAGTGGTGATTATCATCAGTAGTTCATTTATTTAAATATTTATTTTATATTTAACCTATATAACGATTTAAAGCTGTATTCCAATTACTAAAGAGTTTACAATAAAATTACAAAAATATGCCACATTTAACAGTAAAAATAATATCAAGAGATAACCACATAAATCAAGTGTGTATATGGTAATGCTAGTGATGGTTGGTATGCATGCAATGGCCTTTGTTTAAATATGAAATGGCATACCAACCCATGTACTTATACGATAATCACCATAGTATGCATGCACCGCATTATTATCTATCATTAGGAAATCTAACCAACCGACAAACAAACAAACAAACGAACAATTTTAGTAAACAAAAGAGAGACAGCCAGATAAGCATAAAGAATTATGATATATAGAAAACCCCCCCGAAAAAAAAGAATATAATTATAAGCTTATCACACATATACATGATTATAAATGTTTGTATGTGTGCATGGTATATGAAGGGAAATTGTTTTGGTAGCTGTAGCCATTCTCATGGTTAATTTATAATTTATATACGATTCCAAAAGGATAGGCTGCAAATTACAAACATAATATTTTTTCGGTATATTTATGAGAAAATCAACAACATTTACGGAAATAAATTTGCTTTAGGCCAAATTTTAATTACCCTTCACATCTAGAGGGTTTCGCAATTGTAGGCCTTCCATGAATGTGGGCGTGGCACGTATATGATTATGCCTATTATCAGCATATGTAATGTGTATCAACTTAAACACCGAATTTTGCCAAAAAAGTTGTTTGTTTATTATTCGACCCCGCCCACTTTTAATATATCAGTGGAAAAACCTTGCTATAAATATTTGTATGGAAATTACACTTCCTAAGTAAACTTTTGTGCCTGAAAGATGTATTATTTCTCAATTGTAGGCGTGGCTTTTAATCGATTTTGCCATAGCAACAAGATATGTATGAAATTTTACTTAAGTATTTTAAAATAACTCAGATTTCTGTTTAACATTTTATACAGTTTTTTTCTTTTTGAAGCTTTCTGCTGTTGATTGTCATTGGTTTAACACATTTAGTATGTATTTCATATTTAAAGTAAAAGCGATAAAAAACGCATCAAGTGCAAGTATATAATGCAGATGGCTTATCTCTGCACAAAGCGGGGATAAAAATAAACAAACTTTTTAAGAATGATTAAGAAAATTATGTTTTTAAAGAAGTTTTTAATTTGTATACAATTGCAGTGGTTTTCAAACTTGCACCACTTGTGGCAAATGGTATATTAGGTTTGAGCGGACGTTTATAAGTCCCAAATAGTAAATGCCATACCCACTATCAATTACACTAATCGCTTGATAATAATTTTCTGAATCATGTAAATCATGTCCGTCGGTATGTCCATGTAAAATTGTACACAAGCTGCACATCACATTTTTTGAGATATTTTAATAAAATTTAGTACAAAGAGAAGTATTAAGTTGAAGAGAAGACTTATGGAAAATAGTCCGATTTGGACCATTTTTAGAACTCTGTCCGTCTATCTATATACATTTCTATCCTTACTATCAGCTGCAGTTTTTAGGTTATTATGATAACTTTTAGTACAAGGACAGCATTTAATCATGGCGCACTTTATTAAGTAATTAAACATTACATGTATACACGTTCAACTTAAACACAAATCATTGTATATTTTATAAACGTATAAAACGTGTATAATATAGACTGCGTTGCTTTAAAGTTATTGCAAAACTTTTATTATTATTCATATGGCAAAAGCATGGCGAAATGTTTACAAATTCATGCAACATTCAAGTACAACACACATACACATATAATGCATAATAGCAGCAATAGCATTGTAACACATTTATACGTTTGTAAACATTCGAAACACATCTGCTATGCTGTTCTAACATTCATATGTTTATGTGCAGCACATGTCTATACATTTATAATGCATTTTATGTATTTTTTGTTTGTTTGTATTATAATTTTATGTATGTATATGTTTTATATTAAGTGTTGTTATGTTTTTATTTTATTTATTACTTTTTTGTAATAACTTGGAACATATGTGGAAAAAGTAAAAACGTGAATATTATTAGGTGAGGTATTGATAGTGTTTGTGAGTTACTTACAAATTTTATTCGATATAATTTGCATTTTTATTGAAATGCTAAACCAGTAGATATATAAGAGTAAACAAAATATTTTAAGATTTTTTTTTTAAATCATTATTTATATAAATTTTTACTACATATAAATAATCGTGATCTGTAAATAAAAGAAAATTGAAGGAATAGTTAAATTGTTGCTCCTTTTGAAACGTTGGAAATCATACAAAGTATATATATTCTTGATTTGAATATGTCCGTCCGTTGATTAGAGATCGTAACCAAGTACTTGCCACGCCTACTCCTTATATAAAAAGTGTATGGAAGATATTTAAGATTTTTTATGTGATACTTGTTTAAATCACAAAGTAGAACAAGAACTTAATGTACTTCTTTTCCTTCTACACTTGTAATTTGATTACCTGTACAATAATGTTTGCGGTTCTTCAGTGTTTAACACATTTAACATAATTAACAACGCATATGTTATAAAAATGTATATTAGTTGAGTTTGTTTTCAATTACTTGCCCACCTTGTACTGCTTACTGTGTTACCCCCTAATAATAATGCTGCAATTATGTAAGTTATGCTGCACTCACTTCAGAAAAGATTTCATTATAAAATCATTTCCTAATTGCATAAAATTATGCTAAACTGAGTTGTTACACTGAATTTTTCATTCTTAAGTCCTCCACATAAGATGCGAGGGTTTAAAAACGAAAGTTAAGTTAAGTCATACCGTTTGCAACATATAGAAGGAGGCGTCAGAGACCCCATCAATATCTGAGGGTCTGTTCGAGTGTCTGTTTCTTATTGGTGCACATTTAGCGCTATTTAAAATGGGCAAAATCGTCCAAGAGCCACGCCCAAAATCAATAAAAATCTATTTATCTGGGGAAAAAATCCCAATTAGTATATATATACATAATTACCCCTTTCAACGATATGCCAAAAATGGGTGTGATCCCATAACACGTACGACCACAATTTACAAAGAACTATACTCAGTGTAAAACTCGACTTGCAAGTGATACATAAACATGCACTATTAGAGGGCATACCAGCCACGCCCACTGTTTTTATGTACTTGTATAGGGTATTTAATATTTGGCGTGATCCACATTTAGTTTTTTACTTGTTCTCCCTCTCTTGTGCAGTGTGCAAGTATATAGAATGACATGTTGATTTATTGTCGTGTACATACCTGGTAAACATGAGATGAGAAATGAATAAATTTTTTTTTTAATTATACAAATATATATATATATATGTGTATGGATTGTTTTTTTCTTTTTTTTTAGAAAAAAATTATGCTAAACTCACTTGTATGTATGCGTGTTATATACGTTATTATAAATGAAGCACTTGAAAAAACTTGAAACAAATTTTCTCTATGGCAACACATATATTTCTCGTTTTATATGAGTTTTCTTTTTTTTAACGAGAGAATAATGTATAAAATGCCAAATGTAAAAACTGATTTAAGACGAATCTTAAATACCATTTTATTAAACACAGAAAAGTAATTGGATTATTAGGCAACACTTTCACTCAGTTTGAGAACATTTTTGTAGGTTTTATAGTTTTAACATTTAATTGCATGTAAATATGTTTTTCAAAGTATTTTTACTTACTGAAGTAATGTTTAGATACGTGCATCACATAATTAGTGTTTTTTGTAAGAATTTTCTTACTTGACTTTTTATTACAAATGATTTCGTTAACTTAATATAACTTTTTTCAATGTTAATCGTAAAACACATCGTACACGTGAACCCCATAAAAGGGAGAAGGGGGTACAGGTGTCTCTAAAAGAAGTTAATCATATACAATAAATTGCATATTAGTGCTGAATATATATTTTATACACTCAGTAGCAAAAGTATACCAACATAATTGTAACGCGGGGTTACTTAGTGGAGTGAATATCGATAATTGTGCCTTAAATTTAACAACTGAGTGGATGGTTATCAAAAAGCAAGCAGAGGGCATGACATGTATACAATAGCTCCTCCTCTTAGTAACCATTTACTTTAATGAATAAAAAGAAACTTATTTAATACTTATGGACGTTTTTTCTACTCATTTTTAATACTGATAAAGAACTTATATGTGTCCCTGAATAATATTGTAGCTAATACACAATCATTCCATCATTCCGTGTCTCTTCACTTTTGCTATATACTATTAGGTACTATTATAGTTCCTTATAAACAATTTTTTTATAATATTTATGAGAATATAAATTAGCTGGATATTAAAGGAGTGTCATTAACAATAAGCACTTATACTATGTGTAGGTGCTAAGTATGATATAAATATTAGAAAGTTATGATAATACAACAACAACTAAAAATTAAGAACGATTGTGAGTAAATGAAGTTCCAAATAAATTCAAATCCAACCACTTTTTTATAAGAAAAACATTGAGAATTATCATTTAAAACAATTCAAATATGTCCATCCGTCCACTGCGATATTGACCCTTAATGGGTGTGTCTTTAATATAATCCAGATAAAATTTTATCATCTTTTAACGGAGACTGCATATTCTTAATAAGTTTTAGCGGAGTTTGGCTTGTGAATGTTGACTCCATGTGGGATATTTAAGGAGTGGGTTTAACCACTCAAACGTTTCCATTTCCTGTTACCTGTTGTAGTCTAATTTTTTATTCACATTATAACTACTACAACATATACATATGTTTATTTATACGTAAAATTATATTTACCACATATCATATGTTATGTAATGTTTGTATATTTATGCATATCTGTGCGTTTGTATGTTTAGTGCTTTTCATTAAATAAGTTTTTTTTTTTACTTTTGCGTTTAAGTTGGTTTTTTGAGTTGAGTAAGTGCTGTTGTTTTTATTGTCAACAGCACACTTGAACAGCAGCAGCAGCTGCTGTCATCCACCACATAAGAGTGAATGAGTTTCAGTTCATTCACGTAATACATGAAAACTTGCAGCTAAAGTTGATTTAGACAGCAACAAGGGGCCACCTCTTGTTTAAGCACAAATTTCTTTGTATGTAAATATAATGTGCATGTATATGTATATTCAGCTGTTTGTAATACATTTAAGTTACGTTTACTTAAAGTGAGATCCTTTACGTTTTTAACAAGTGCCAAAAACTGCTGCCATCTCTAATGGTTGTTAACAAGGTAAAGTAAGATAAGGTTGTCCTTTAACCCTTACTTTTACTTTTTACACATGTAGTTTTTAATAAGCATTACAACTGCAAGTATTTTAATACTTTTTTGAATTTCAATTCTTGGTCGCCTTCTTTCAAACCTTACTTTATTAGAATATGCTTTGAACACCTTTTTTATGCGTTCCTATATATATGTTCCTATATATATAGTGAAATTTACTACTTTAATTACGATAACTTTAGCAGATAATTGGAGTTATTTAATCATGCTTAATTAAACTTTGAAATGTCACTCATACGCCCTCCGCGCTTTGTTTAAGTTTAATATGTAAAAACAAAGGGTCGCTGTTTGCTGGTTTCTGTTTTTTTTTTTAAGGAAAACTTTTTTCATGCGCTTCATTTAGCAGATGCTTGACATACGGTTACAGTTATCCAACAACACAGCACAGTTAACCGAGGAGCGAAAGTTAATAATTATCTGCTGTGGTTACTACAAACATGTTTTGTTCTGATAGTATAATCAACGGCATAAAATTTCACTAAACTTTGCCACTTTAACACCTGATACCGAAACACAAAAAACAAAAAAACAAAAATAACAATAACAACACGAAGTTAGTTTGTCGCAGTTGTTGTTGGCAATTTACATTAGAGAAGTTAGCAAATGTGCATCCATTATAGCATAGATGTGCTATGTGCTATGGTATAATGTATATCCAACTATAACGCATATATTCCTGCATAAATGTTTGAGTGTTGGTAGTGTAGGGCTGTAGTAAAATTTATGGCACACCTGTTTTGTAAGTGAACGTTACAGTTCACGCACATGTTAAATAACTTTAACGGCAATTAAAGGGCGATTTATGTATATAAGTAGATGCTTACAGTTTGTTAACTGTATGTGCATCGCATTTGCAAAGTCGATTCTATGATTTGGTTTAAATATTAGATATATGTTGCTGCGGCAACCAAGTTATGCTCAAAGAAGTAGAAAAAGCTTAGTTGTATATATTATAATATTTATTGTTGGAGGATTCTTATCTAACTATGTTAATGTTCATAATATGTCATGCACATAATCATTATTCTTTCATAAATATTTTCATCACTTCTTATCTCGTTTAAATAGTTTTAAACCGTCCACATAAAGCGGAAGCCCACCAGGTTTCATGATTTGTTTATAATACCTGACAGTAGTCCTCAGAGACTATACAAAAAAAATGTATATTTTTGATCAGCATAATAATCTGCTTTGATCTGTCTGTACGTTCATCTGTTGTTGGAATACTCACAATCATACATACCGTGATATTAAGCTGAAATTTTCTGGTAGATATTTCTACTTTTTGTACAGAGATTTCAATTGGGCAGAATTAGTTGAAAGCCACGCCCACTATTGATAAAAGTGTATCTATTTGTCTCAAGTATAAGTAAATATATTTACAATTAGCTTTTCTATTCATGTAGCAAAAAGTGGGCGGCATTGAAAACCACGCCCACATCGAATAATATCTATAAATTAGCTACAAAAAGTTAGCTATAAAGTTGAAAATTTAGTATATATATATATTTTTTGCTTATCTATCGAGCTGATAAAAAAGTGGGCGTGGTTACATAATAAACACGCCTACAATTTACAAAAATCACTGTTTTGACGCAGAATTATCCTTGTAAGCTTGTTTACATACACTAAATATCTGCCACGCCCATAATTTCTATGCAATTTTAACGGGTTATTTAAGCTTCAATTTAAACCAAATTTTAATTTTTCCACTTATTGTGAAATGTTTTTAATTTTAATAATTTTCTGCAGTTTCTCTCATTTTTAATGAAGCAATTTAAATGCAACAAATTCTCATGCATAAATAATTTCATATGATCAATTTTCCGCGTTCTTATTTTTGTTCTATTTAAAGATTTATATAAAAGCAACATGAAAAAATGCAGACTTCATTTAGCCTAAATAAAAATATTTTACGTTAATGATTTCCTTAAAAAATTTTTCAATTTTTTTTTGGTTTTTGTTTTTTTGTTTTGGGTTTTTATGACTCTCTTAGAACCGAAACAACTAGAACAACGACAACAACAACAACAAACAAAAATCCATTCCAGTCACGTTGCACAAATTAAAGGAAGAGATATAGAGGGAGAGAGAGAAGGGTAATAACAAATACGTGAATGAAAAATATTACTGTTTTATAGTTCACAGCAATAAATTATGGGGGAGTGTGTAAGCGTATTTATAAATCTTTTACTGTATAGGAGGCATGCCTCTTATTCTTATTGAACAATTCATTGTCTAGGTGATGTAGCAATTTTGAAAGCAAAATGTAATCAAATTCCATTTCATCCAATATTTTTACGCAAAATTTCACTTTAAACCTAAATTTATAAACATAATCATTCCCACAACTCACGGACTTAAGAACTTGGACTTTATATTGCTCCAGAATATATATGATTTCTATAGACTTTTAAGACTTTTGCTTGCTACTAAAGCAATGACACACTTGTTATGTATACCGTACATCTTCTGTGGTGGAGTGTAACGGTTGTGATGTCCGTTTCTATATCAATATATTCCCGTTTTGCTTACCCACTATTAACCTTAGTAATATGAAGTATAGATGAGAAATGCTTTAAATGTTATTTCATGGTGCTGCTGCTGTTTCTTCCTCTTCTTAGATAATGACAGCACATAAATTGTAATAGTTTTTAAAATTTATCTAAAGCACAATGCTACTTGTCATATGTTTGTTGAAATTAATATTGAATCCAACATATAAACGGATACGAAAAAAAGCAATCGGATGCCAAACATTTATAATACGCAAGTAAAGGTTGTACATCCCTCCTCAACTATGATATCTAACATGTTACTACAATAAATGGTTAGATAAAGCCCTTTGTGTTTGTGTAGAAGGATAAAACTGTAATATTTTGATTTACATATAATTTCGTGCTTATTTGACTTTTTAACCTGAACACGAAAGCTGTGTGTTTTTGTCAAAACCTAAAAATTCTGTGCCTCTACTTAATCACAGCATTATGGAAGGGTATTTCAATGTCGATTAAATTGAAATATATTTCTCTCTTTGCTCTATAATTTGTCTGGTAAGACGCCATTTAGCTGACAATTTCATTATAAAGCCAGAAGTGATAAATTCCAAATGGAAAAAATTCGATTTTTACATTTAATGTTCGTACAAAAATTTCCCTAAAAAAAATCTCGAACTTGTGGCAGCTGAACAGAAACCAACACAATTAATATTTATCGTAGTCAACCAGCCAACATTACACTTACATATATACACATACACGCACTGTTCCTGCCCACGCTCACAAACACGTATTTAAAACTCATATATAATCGAGTGCAAATATTTATTTTAAAATGTAAAAAAAAAAAAAACCAAAGCAAGTTGAAAATGAAGTTTGGCTTGGACCGAATTTCAAATGCCCTATACATCATATACAAAATAAGGGCGTGGCAAATACATGAATGTGCCCATAAATGGTGAAAGTAATACTTATCAGTTTGCAAGTTGAGTTTTACGCTACATAATAGTTTTTGTAAATTGTGGGCGTGTCTGTTATTTGACTCCACCCATCCATGGGTACACTTATTAGTTGAATGAAAAATTAATTTTTACACGTGAATTTTTTTTGCTGAGAGGGAAAATTTTTGTGTTTTATGGGCGTGGCACTTTTTTTATTTAGACTCATTTAAATATTTACTAAGACCTTAGAAATATTTTTGCAAAATTTTAGTAAATTTTTGTGAATAACTTAGAAATCTACAAAAATGGGCGTGGTTCTCAACTGATTTTGTACAAAATTTCAATTCAAATTTGAGAAAATGAACAACACCTCACGGACAAAGCAAATTCGATTCGGATTTTGATTCGGATTTGTTACTTTGGCTTCTAAATGGATGCTGAAGTGAACAACAAATTTAGTATAACCCTTAAGCTGTATGGACAATGCAAAAAAAAGCCAAAAAATTTCACATTGTTAAAAAAACTATGATGGTATTCTTCCCAAAGCAACAACAACAATTTATAAGCGCTTCAACATTTTCATACATGTGCATGTGTGTGTGCAGTAATGTACATATATATGGTATGGCAGCTTAAAGGCCGAAATGCGGATTGCGGTTGTGAGTGGCGGTGCTTTTTTGTGTATATTTTGCAAAGTGATGATTTTGGTGTTGTGTGGTTGTTATGCCAATTGGGTCAAGTGGCAGCGACAATAATGTTTGCCAAACGGGCCAACATACTTACACAGCCATATACCATATACGTATACACGTACATGTAAGTACAAACTAAATAAATATAATTTCAGTTAACAGACGAGAAAAACACTATGTTCGCACACATGCATTTAAACAATACATACAAGTAAACGTATGGGCGAGAAAATGAAGGCAGACTTTTTGAAACCTTTTACTTAGTACGTAACAACATTATAGTCCTTCTCAACAACTGAGCCAGAGAATGATAGAGAGAGAAAGATAAGGGAAGTGGAAGCGGACACACTTTCTGCCTATATAAACTTCTACATAGCTAAAGATGGTGTTGTCTGTACTTTCCACATTGTGCAAACTGGCCGTTCCACAAACGGATCTACACCACACACCACACACCACACACAGATAAATATGTGAGAAGAACAAGGCAGCACCGAATATTGCAGCGTAATTTTTACTTGTACAATAAAACGGTCTATATATTGGCGTCCATTTGTCTACACTTAGTGGTGCCTGCTTGCAGTTCACTTCTGATTTTCGGAGGAAACGTACACTTCTTTTTTATACACTTTCTTGTGGATGATGGCTTCGGGGCATTGTTGGTAGGAAGTCTCACCAAACATCATGAAATGCAAATAAAAATTTTATGCTTGAATGATTTAAAATATTTGTTGCACGAAGCAGAAGAAAACATAAAAAAAAACGTAAATAAGAAGAAATATGGGAGAAAAATATTTTGGTCTTCGGTAATTGAGAATATTTTATAATGTTATGTATGGATATTATTTTCATATTTATGGGAAACATTTTGTATTTAAGAGAATGTTTAGTGATATTAAGATAAGGTGGCAAAGTCTTAAATGATTTAAATTTGAGTCGATTAACCGATGTCCGTATGTCCGTCTGCTTAAATATAGGGTTTTTACCATTTGATTGAAGCCGCATTTACTTTTCTTACTTATTCTTAATTACGCTTCTTTCAATGATTCTACTTTTTTAAACAGATATTAGTTTTGGTTTCTCTGTAGTAATTACCGCATAAAATGTGTGAGAAAAAGTTTTTGTTGAAATGAAATTTTCCCAGCACAACACTTTAACAGCATTAATAACAACATTAACGTAATGTTATAAAGTGATAAAAGCAACAACAACATTAACACTGTAAGTAGTTTTTCTCTTAATATTATTTTAAAAATAAATTTTAACAAAATTCCTTTTGGCGAAAAATTTTGAACAGTTCAAAATGCAAGGTCAAGATCAGATATTGAATAAAAGTTTTTTGAATTTTTATAAAAATTTCATTTACGTCACGCGGATGATTTCGTAGCCACTACCACCTACTGCCCCTATGGTAGGTTTTTGATAATAGGCTACATAAACTATTTTGAATTAAAAATGTAGGTTTTATAGGAGTTGGTACTAATCATAACATCACCGACAGCTGCTTCTAATACTGCTTCATAATATTTAGTTCAGTTAAGCGCCTGAAGTTAAATTAAAGTAAGCACTTGGCAGTACTTAGAGCATCTTTTGAAATGTTTTAATTTAAAATTTTTCACTTTCTTCTTTTTTTTTTATTTAACTTTCCACTTAATTATTTTTAACTTTATTTTCAAATCATTTATTATGTTCTTTATCATCACTTTGTGCTTTTTGCATATGTAAGAAATTTCCTTTCAATAATGAAAACAAAAAAAAAAAAGAAACGAAAATAATATTATGACATTTTCCTTTTTACTTCCGTTAACATGGCAAACATTCCCACCTATCACTTTGCGCTTTTCTTCTTCTTATTTTACATCAATTGAAGTTCATCTTAGATGCTGTTCATGTACAATCTGGTATATTTCACGTATCGTACATTTAAACGACATGTTCACGTTACACTTATGAGTTTCCTCTTGTATTCGTTTAACACACATGCACATGCATACCGTATATGGAATATGTGTTATGCATGCATTGTATTGTATTGTGTGTATGTGTTAATGGTGCTAAACTTTTCAAGTAAATTCAAACACATGATAATAAAATAATAATAATAAAAAAAAAAAAACGCTGATAACAAAGTTGATGATGTTGAAACGTTGCTTGATAAAGTTTTTCATTATAAAACAATGACGACTTACATGTAACAACCTATTTATGTATGTACGGTACAATGTACTGTACAAAGTTACCGTTGAATAAGAAATATATTGACTTTGACAGGTAAGTTTAGGTGCGAGATTCTCAAAAATAGATTGCAATCAAAAACTTTCCTTAAACATAATGAATGTAAAGGGCATGTGTATGGGTGGAAATAATTTTCTAGCATGTATGGTATATAGGTATGCAAAGCACTAAAAATCAGCTATTGAAGGATACAACATCAATAGGTTTAGGATAGGCAAAAAGTGCCTTGACTGACCTACTTTATGGGTCGATTGTCGACTGACATTTTTTAAGTTATTACTAATAAGTAATAAGAAATAGTAATAAATTATTAATTTATGTTGAAACATTTTCCGAAATTATTCCGAATTTTCTCTGAAATTATTTAAAAAAACAAGTAAGAAAACTTAATTTGATTTAGCTCATTATTTACTACATAGTAAATCTGTTGCGGATCAGTTTCATCCATTAGTTACAGTGCCGAACGTATATTTTGCTTTATAAATTTATTATGCGACATCCTTATAAGCTGCTTCAAGTTATATTTTGTTTAAAACGAATTGTGTTTGTCACATCAAGGTTGCTGTACACCTGCACATACACATGTGCATGCACAAGTTAATGTAATTCATTGATTCCTTGTTCAATATATAACAACAACAAAAATAAACACCGTTTTCTCTTTTTTTATTTTGTACAAATGCATTGAAAGTATGCTTAACAAACGTGTAGATATTGATTATACACTTTATTGCACTAAAAAGTTTCTGTAGAATATTTTGTACATGTTCTCATACATATGTAATGGACTATAGTAGGAGAAGCTTATGTCATATCTAAGATATCCTTAATATGTAACCAGTGGGTGTGGCATAAACATAATTTTATGATAGTCTATTGCATACATCAACGGCTGAATTCTAATTTTTCTTTCATTATTTCTAATAAAAAAATCTCGCTTAACCAAAAATGGGTAAATTGTCTCACTTTCCTTCTAGATTTTGCAAACAGAATGACCAGCTTAGTTTACCTTTCCATTTTATATGGAGAGTATAATAAAAAAATAGCCGAAAATGAATTTCTTACCTTTTCCTTTAACCGTTCATTGCATTGATAACACTTCAAGTGTCCTGTCGGATTGGCGGCATCAATATTAATGCGTTTTGCAACAATTGCTCTCATTTACTTATCATCTTTTAAACATAAGTGACTGAGTATCTCTTGTGTAAAATTATTATTATTATTATTGTACAATACTTAAATATGAGTCCAACCTTACCAATTATTTATAAGTACGTACAAACAGATGACAAATGAAAAGATAAAAGCAAATAAACAGCATCTGCATACATACACATATGTACTTGTGTGTGTATGCAAGACAAACACAAACCTAGCCTTCTTGTTATATAGGACACCATAAACAGTTAAGAGGATTAATTGTGAAAAAGTACCAACAAATATATGCATGTGTGCATGTATTGTGTAATGAAAGGAAAAGGATGCGGCTTTCAAGAATCAACTGATAACCTGACTTACATACATTTGGTAAAAAAACAAAGACAAAAACAAAATGATAACGAGAGAAAGTGTCAAAATGAACTTAACAAAAAACAACAAAAAAAAAAAAATATGAAAAAAGGAAAAACACATGTGTAACAGCCAATCTTTCTCTCTTTTGCTGCTCCTTTTTCTGGACTTCCAGTAAAGCACAAATAATGGAGTGAACGAAAAAATTAATTAAATCGAATTTTGCGTAGTTAAGTAAAAATAAATTCTACTAAATGAGACATGAAACGAATAAAGAACTTTCTTGAGTTTTTATAGCAACATCTACAACAACAACAAATGAAATATATATAAAGATAATCAGTAAAAGGACTAAATATAAGTTAAGTCAAATTTTAAATACCCTGCACATGTATATATAAAAAGGAAGCGTGAAGAGTACCTGATAGTAATCTACTACTAAAGTTCTAAGAAATTCAATAATTTTATAAATTGTAAGCGTGCGGGTTATTGGACCACGCCCATTTTTAACATTTAATTATGGCAAACTGTCTTTCCACTTCATGGTTCAAATTTTATAGTTAATATATAGATGTTTTTCGATTGTAGGCGTGACTCTCAATCGATTTTTGCTTAATTGAAACAGCCACCTGTTTACAGAAACTAGAAATGTTTTGTATGTATAAAAATGTATCCCAATTAGTAATGTCTTGGGTGTTAACAACCGACGATATTTGAAGGATGTCCGACGCCTTTAATTGTTACAAACCACAAGACAAACTCATCTTTTGTGTAGGGTATAAAAGCTTTTTGTTGTTTCTGTCACTTTCAGTTGTTGTCCCTTGTAATCTTACGGTTCAACATTTCCTTTTCATCGCCAACTAAAAGAAACACAGTCAGCTTGGCTGGTGTTGGTTCTGTGGATAGAGAGTTTATTGATTTAATTAATAAATTGTATGACTGCCACGTCCATCCTTTTCAACCATTTTACCACCACATTACCCCAAGTATTGTACTTTATTTTTGAACATTATCAACAGTTATCACCTTTTGTGTTTCAACCGAATGCATCGTTCATGTAGAGAAACAAAAAAGGAAAACGCCGACATTTCTGTTGAACATAATTATGGCTTTATTTATATTGAATTTCATTAATATGAGGTCAAATGGGTAAAAGAAGCAGAATAAGAATGCACACACACATAAGAGGAATAAGTCCATTATCATTCTCT
This sequence comes from Ornithomya chloropus, assembly GCA_963971445.1. Lineage (NCBI taxonomy): Eukaryota > Metazoa > Arthropoda > Insecta > Diptera > Hippoboscidae > Ornithomya > Ornithomya chloropus. The sequence goes on from OZ020532.1 coordinate 6,094,410, forward strand.
ACTGATGACATAATAATAAAAAAAAAAAAATGAAATCTCTTAGAGTGTAAATGAAAACTGTTTATTTTTATTCTCTTTTCCTCTTAGGAATTAATAATCTTTTACTTCTATTGTACTCCCTTAATATAATCACAGTTTACACTCGTATGCATTGAATATATTTCAGTTTTAAACAAAAGAGCTAAATTCGTATAACTTTGTATGCACACTAATTAGACACAATGTGAACATGTGGAATATGTAAATGTATGTGTTGGTGTTATGCTATATTTTCATACAAAATTTTCATCTATAATCCGCAAATCACTTAACCAGCAATTGCATAAAATCTTAAATGTTTCATCATTAGTCTTTTCTGCTCCGTTTGTATTCTATGTGAAGAATACTTTATTGTATGTACATATACACATACACGTATACATAGTAATCCTCTTAAGAGGCATTACAATCAAAGTTGAAGATATTAAGAAAAAAGAAGAAGAAGATGAAGAAAAAGAAGAAGAAGAAAAGACAACAACTCATTCATTTATTAACGACATCATGTGAGTATTCAACGCATTGTCCATGGTTGTTAAACATCCTTTCTTACATATTATATGCTCCAACACTATTGTATGCACCCTACACTTTAACATGTATATTGTTTAGTTGAAAAAATGTATATTTTAAGTTATTATTATATACCGATCGATTCAGAGCCACGTGCTAAATTGATATAAAAATGTCCGTCTGTCAGTCCTTTGTCCAAGTAAATTTGTATTCAAGTTGCAGGTTGCAATTTGTGACATATTTCAATAAAAATTTTTACATGGATTACTTTTGTTAAAAATCTTTTCATATCCTAAACGAAAATTGGACAAACAGACGGACAGATAGCCATATGTACATAAGTATTAAATTGAGTATAAAAGTCTTTTAATGAATTTTTCTATAAACTTGTGAAAATAATTTACTTACACCTCCATTAAATATCGTGTTGGCAAAGGGAAGGATGTAGTTGAAAGAGCATAATTGAAAATGTTTGAAATGTTTAAGATTATATTACTTGGGTTGGTTATATGCAGACATGGAAGAATTTTAAGAAATATGGTCCATTTTGTAATCCCGTGACATTGGTGAACAGAGCGTTCATTCTAATGTTAATCATTCCCGTGACATTACATGCTTACTTTCATGGCATGTTAACCTAAAAAATAAAAACAAATATTACAAAATCCATCCAACTCCGGATTTCCTTCATGCTTAGTGCATGTAGTATTTGTTACTGTCTATTGTCTCGTTCCACTTTTTGCTTTTATTATCACACATTATGTTTTGTAGTTTTTTAAACATACAAACACAATGTTTTTGGCAATTTAACCGAAAAGTGTCATCATTGCTGTATCAAGATATATCATTGTCACCATCATAGTCATCAGTATGTCTTGACAATTTCAAGCATTTGGTAGGAGACAATAGTAAAAGAAATGAAAATGTAAGAAAAGAGAAAAAAAGACATAACGAAATGGATAACTACAGATAACTATAACGTAATTCTTAGGAAATTGTATGGAATTGTTTTTTTTTCGATTTATTTTCATATAATGTTCTCTCTCTCTCTCTTTTCTTATTTACATTTAGTTAAGCTGCTTTAACTTTATTCAGAAAAAGTGCTTTATAAAAAAAGTTTCTTTATTTTAAAGTTGAGTACTGAAGAACAAATATCTTAAGAGGAGGAAGAAGGATTACAAGAATATATAAAAAGAAAAATATCCTGCCTAATAATTTATGCAAGCAATTGAAAGTTTAAAGAAGTGTTTCATATAAGATGGCTGGTATACTAACTCAGTCATTTCCTTAGTAAGAAGAGATGTCGGACACTCTACAAGCGATATTTATTCTTAAACAGCTGCAAAATTTAAAACAACCACAAAAATGAAGGTGAATTTGCTAGACTAATAACTAGAAAACTACTGCTCCGATTTTGGTCTAATTTCTTGCAAATGTTTGGAAATTTCTCTAGCTTTGTGGGGATCGATAAATTAATGGGTGTGGTACTGCCCATTTTCTTAGAAAATGCTTTTTTCAATAACATTTCTCGTTTATTAACTAAATGGGTGGTGCCACGCCCACATAATATACTTCGTTTGAAAGCTGAATTAATTTACAAGCTTTTACAAAAAGTTTGAAGAAAATCCGTGCAGCCGTTTCCAAGTTATAAGACTTTAAAAAATATGTTAAATCGCCATTTGCTTACTGCGCAGTTCTGAGCGCCTGGTATTTTTCTCACATTTTCATGTTTGGTTTGTGATTTTTAAAACTACGACCACACATACATACACACACACACAAGAATGAATGTGAATTTGTTTTTGGCTTATAACCAGAAAACTACTGATCCGATTTTGGTCAAATTTTTTTTAAACGTTTGGAAATTTCTCTAGCATTGTGGGGATCTACAAATTAATGGGCGTGGCATTGCCCACTTTCTTAGAAAATGCTTTTTTCAATCATATTTCTCGTTTATTAACTGAATAGGTGGTGCCATGCCCACATAGTGTACTTCGTTTGAAAGCTGAATTAATTTGCAAGCTTTCATAAAAAATTTAAACAAAATCGATCCAGCTGTTTCCAAGTTATAGGAGTTTAAAAAATACCTATAATAAAGATTTGCTTACTGAGCAAGTCTGAGCGCTCGATTTACAAGTTGACACATAATACATATACTATAATGGTGTATACTGAGGTATTTGCCACGCCCTCTCAAATACCCTTAACTTTGGGTAGGTAGGAATAAGATCAAGAACAATATTAAGGTCACATTCCCCACATCTAACTCCACAAATTTTGTATTTAAAGTTTTGAATGTTACTCAACAGTTTCTATTCCATACAAGTTAAATTTATAAGATTTTGTTATTACAAGACTCTGAGTTCATGCAACCTTCTAGTTTTACTTCATTTACATATGTACAATCAATAACGAAAGATTGGTCCTCTCTAGCGTACATATGTACGAGTTGCTCGCTTTACGTAGATAAAGTATGTGCATGTATGTTTTTTAAACCTATTGAAACGTTAAAGTAAGTTCTAGCATGAAAGAAAATCTCCTCAAGTGTAAAATGAAAATGTCACAACGATTTAGTGTTGTTATCTTATTATAATATATAGTATATAAAATAAGGTGTGTGTATATTTAATACTTGAAAAGTTATGTAAGTAAATTTGTTAAAAAATAACTGAAAATACATGATTTGAAATTTGCGTATAAATATATATTTTCATGGTTTTTATTTAATTGGTAATTTTTTTTTTTGTTGAAAATTATAATTTTTTTTAATTACACTAAGATAACATAACATTTAATTAAATTAAATAAATACTGATTTAAAATGTTGTCATTTTAACATTAATTAAATGGTAAACATTTGTTGCAAGCAAGTTCGATTAGCTACCAAATGGCTAAACTCATTGTAAACACGTGAAATGTTTATTTAATAAATTTCAAAATAAATAAATAAATTAATATTTTGCATTAGCAATTGTTCATTGGCGGAGGTGGACAAACGTAACTGTGTTTGCTATATGTTTTGGAATTACATATAGAAAAAGGCTTATGGGACGTATGAGTGTTATTTAATAGATGAAAGTTAGTGCACAACACGTTGAAATATACGCATATGTATATAAGCAGCTACTTACATTTATTTACACTTTAGTCGAGTTGGACTATTGTAGGGCGTAATTAAGTATATGCCACGCCCACAATTTATATATACAGGGGATGAACAAAATAATAAGAACACTATGCGATACCGTACATCTTACAAGTTTATATTTTCCTTTTTCTTTTTTATCTTCCTAAGGAGGTACGAGTAACTCACTCTTGATTTTAATTATAAATTTAACTTTAAAAGCAGGGAATAAAGTCAAGTTAGAGTTTGCTTTGATGTTTAATACATATTCGTATCAGCACTGCCAATGGGTTAATTCTAATAAACAACAACAATAATAATATTATTATTATAACTAAATTGTGCATTTGTAATTTCATTTGGTTACCAATACGCTACAACAGTACGTGCACATAAAAATTTAAAACACATGACAATACAACACATAACAACCAGACGCACACTCATATACACGGATTATTGCCTTTAAAGCATAATAAACACATAGTGGATAACGGTAGTAAACAATAAAACAGCTTTGGCGTAATGTCAACTCAGAGAACAGTAGATAGAACATAATGTTATGTTGTTGTTGTTGGCATGTCACATGACGAGTTGGTTGTCTGGTATGGTTGGCTGCTTGGCATTCAAACCAAATAATATGCAATTTTCCAACAACGCAACAACAATATTTTTTGACACATATCTGTATATTATATATATAAACGTAAAAACAACAACAAAAACAAAAACATTGCATATGACATAACCTCAAATAAATGAAAAGCATTCATTCGTAACCGTAGATTTAAAAATATAAACGAAAATACTCGTGCACTGCATTTTATCTAGTCCCGCGCGGATGTGTTTATGTGGGGATGTATGTGTGTGTGTGTGTAACAAAGAAACCAAATTAACAGCCAGAAAACTGCTGCAGATAATATTAAAGGAAATGGTTTTAAAATGCCAAAAAAAAAACAACTTTTTGTTGTTGTTAACGTTATTGTAAATGGCAACGTTATTGTTGTTGTTAATGTTATATTCCTGCTCTAACGTAATCGCATGATAGGTATGTTTATATATATGTGTGTGTGGATGTGTTTATATGTAGTTAAACAAGAAGAAGAAGTGTATGTATTACCAAGACCGGAAGAGATTGTTTGACATGTATGGTGTGTAGGAAGAAATCATTATGTTATCCTATAAAAAAAATAACAAAAATGTTTTTTTTGAATACAACATAAACGGAAGAAGAAGAAGATGATGAAAATATATCCCAAAAAAATGAAATTAAAATTAAGTTTCTTTTTAAGGCCATTAACATCAACATTAGTTGAGTACCGAAAGAAATGGCAACAGCTTCCTAACTACCGCCATCGCACTCGCCTCGCAAAACACCATCTGTTGTGAACAATTTGTGTGAACAGTCAAGACCGACCATTTAATACCTCACACATGATTTTCTCCTTATATTATGCTACACTTACTTTAGTTGTATACGTGAGGCACTGACACTTAAGTATATTCCTGAATTATCAGGAGAGAGAATTAGCCAATACATGACTTTGTACTAAATTTCATTGAAATATCTCGAAAAATGCGACGTACGTTAAGCACACATTTGCAGGCAGAGACAGACGGGGCAGATGGACAGATAGATATGGTTAAATCGATTTAGATTTTGATTCTGAATCATACGTTATAATTAAAGATGGTTGTGGTATTTGCCATTTGGAAGTTACAAACATTCGCATAAACCTAATACAACCTTTTGCCACAAGTGATGCAGAGTCTAATGACTTGTTATCATGTCTGCCTTCCTCAATAAGATAATATGCTTCCTCTTCTTCTTCATATATTCTATTTATACAAGTGTTTGCATGTTGTGATCAAATTTTGTACAACAAATTAAGTTGAAGCTCTCATGTTCATGTTTATGTTCGCGTTTATGGTATGCTTCGCTACAAAGTCATTATAATCGCTCAACTTATGATGATGGCGGTGATAATTTTTTCACGTGCTTCTCAGTACATTTAAAATAATTGCACATTTTATGTGAAATATTTTCTCTGCATGTCTCTGTTATTAACATTTTATAAGTGCTTCAAGATTTATTCGTTGCTGTTCTCTTTTAATTACAATTTTCGCACACAATTTGGCAACAATTATTTTTTGTTTATTTTGTTTTTGTTTATTGCTTCTAATGTATGTTTATTGAGTGTTTATTTATTGAATGATAAAAAGAAATTTTGTGAAATGATTTTTTTCAGTGTTTTTTGATGATTTTTGGAAATTTTATTCTCTCATCCCTCATCTCAGAATAGTACAGAGTAGAAATGACAAGTTAGTGAATAAAGTTTTATGATATTGTCGAAAAGTTTTGATTACTACTTATTTAGTAAATTGTTGTTGTTATTGTTGTTGGTATTATGAGAATATTTTTGATTATTATGCAGTTGGTTGGCAGTAACGGATACAAATTATTACATAACAAAACCATTCTACACTCTTAGTGTACAAAGAAGAAGAAGAAAAAGAGGGACAAGTAAAGTAATAGTAAAGTTGGCTTAGGCCAAATCTTAAACACTGTACTTAGTTATAAATGACATCTACAAACCGTAAGCTTGGCGGTGCCTTCTAAGCCTTCTACTAAATCTGAATTTTACGCCAAATATAATTTTTTTTATTATTTGCGATATTTGTTGTGATATTTCTGAAATTGTTTCTTTTTCAAACTTTATACGCTTTAATCTAAATTTTGCAGTTGCAATGAAGTCGATTACCTTGTTACCATAAATAAAATTTCCGCTCATTTCCTCAGAAATAGTTCACAGTTTGGGACACATTTTATACGCAACAGCAGCACTAATTACATTGAGACATGCAATTACTTAATTTCATCACTGAGGTGTCATTATAAATGATAGCTGGAGAGAAAGATAGTGACAGAGACAGAAAACAAGTGATAGTTCTTAACTATTAAGGTTTTGATATAATAAACGTAACGAAACGTTGTGGCACTACTTTGTAGTGTTAAAGAATGACTTTGTTATAAAGAATAAAGATGGGACGAGATTCTTATTTGGATCATTATTGCACACTCTACATGTATATACCACGTATACTATTCACTCTTAGATATCTCACAGAGTATACTTTATATTATATAATATATAATACAATGTCTGTCCTAGAATTTGATCTAATCTAAATTTAGTTTGTAACCGAACTAAATTCACTCCCGAAACCATTGACTAAATAACTTTATGAAGGAAAACTAGTAATGTGACCCTGTTTGAAAATATGTAAATTATACAGGTGATTATTATTATAATATTAAAAATATATGTTACAACTTTACAAGGTTTTAATTTATATATATATATATATCAAATTAATGTGTAGCTTCCATTGACGGAAAGTTTATATAAATTTTTTTTTTTTACTGTAATATAAAATATTGTATTTCATATAAATACAAATGAAATATATATGCATAGTATATGGAAATATTACTCAAATACGCATAACAACATTTTCTAACCAAGCCACAGTGCATATAACGAAAGTGGTAATAAAACTTTAATAAGTACTTTCCTGGAAATATCACATTATATGTGATATGTGAAAATGAATGCCGTTTGTTTCATAACTGTTATATGTACGCACACACCTACACACACACTCGCCCACCAATGTTTATATATGTATATGTATTGGATAAATGCAGAAATAATGTTACATTAAATGAAACACATGCAAATAAAATGAACGAATGTGTTAGAGTCGGTATAACTCAACCATTTAACACCCTACACACTACTTAGTTCTATAAATTATGTTATAATTGGCTTAGTTGAATCATTCCGCTTGAGGCATTGTTATATATAAAAGTCCCTTCGAAAAATAGCATTACATGGAGAGGAGTTGTACAAATTATACGATCCGGTCCAAATTTGACCCAGCCAATTATAAAGTTAATTAACTATTATGTACCAAATTTTGCGCCAAAATATTAATAATTGCAAATTTTATCCTTATAAACACTTCCATTATAATAGCAGCTTATATGGGGAAGGGTTCTAAAAATAATCAAAATTGTATCATTTTCAACAGAGATCTTGTTTTAAGTATTATTTATACTTGTACTAAATTTAATCGAAATATCTTAAAAAATACAAGCTGTAGCTTATGCACAAATTTACATGGACATACAGACGGACATGATTAAATCAATTCAATGGTATTTGCCGATTAACAGTTACAAACCTCTGCTTAAAATTAATATACCATCTATCAATATTTACACTACAAGTGGTGCAAAGTGTAAATATTTATATATAAACATACACATCTACATATATTTCATTAAATAGTTCTCATATAAAAATTATTACATTTTATGTAAAACAAGATATAATTTACAGTCTCCCCGCCTTAGAGTAACTTTACAATTACATTTTCTGTACATTAGATTTTAAATTCATTTAAACAAAAATCAGAAAATTAAATAATTTTTAAAAAATTTTCAAAAATCAAAATCGATTTTCTATGAAACTTAAACATGTGTATAGGGTCAATTAAATTCATTATAATTACATTAACATACATGTAATAAATATAATGATGAAAAAGATTCCAACCAACTTTTCCAAAATCATTTCAGGTGTTTAAATAGTCACACAGATCTCTCAAATTTTTGAAATTTGGGAATTTTTATAAAATATATACATTTCATAATCATACCAGTTTACATACAATGGAGGAAACTTTAATACCATATTGTGTCTACATTGTTATGGTGCGAATCCCAGCTTAAAGTATAAATATACTCGACGACTGTTTAATTTGCATAAAAAAGGAAATATTTTCATATTTGTTGTACCACAGGTCAACGGTCAATATTGAATCTATTCAGTACTCATTCGGCTTTATACAGAAACATGTATTGTTGTGCTTTTGTTACAATTTCACATAAACTGTTGTAAAGTGCAAATATCCCTCTCAAGGGTTGTTTGCTTAAAATTGAAATCTATTCGAATTTTTGGTTTTGGTGTTGGTTTGATTGTTCTTTTGTATCTCACTCGTGCACTCACACACACACACACACACACACACAGAGGGAATCATTATATGAATATTTGATACTTTACTGACAACTGCATTTATTTGTATAAAAGCGTACGTAGATGGAGTTAAACCAATTTGAAACCCTGTACATACAGACGATTACTCAAATTTACAAAGAGCCACCAATGCCAACTGTGTTTGGGTCTTTCATTTGTATGCAAATATCATGTTCATATTTTACATTTATTATTTACCGATTATAGCATTCTGTACGCATATGCGTGCTTTTGTTGTGTGTTTGGTAATAATATTTAATAATATTATTCATTCCTGACTTTTGTTAAGTATTACATAATCATGTTCCATTTTATGAAAGCCTCTCAAATTTATGCCACTGAGAGTTGTAGCAGAACCACTGAACTGAATATGAACGAAATGTTAAACACACAAACATTTTAATCCATACATACTCACTCGCATGTTCAGTTTAAATTTTCAGAAATCTTCAGAAATCCTGCAAAGTATATATATTTTTGATCAGCATCAAAAACTGAGTCGATCTAGGCACATGTGTACGTGCGTCCGTCTGTTGTTGGCACTATCGAGGGCGTGAATTTTGAGATAATTAACTGTTATTTTGTACTTTGCTGCACCAAAAATGGGCATGGTTTTATAACAGACACGCCCACAATCGATAAAAATCTATATATTTGCCACAAAAATGGACCTATGAACTCTAAGTTTAGTGTTCGTGTTTCTAGTCATACCATCCATCGATGTGCCAAAAATGGGCATGGTCGGATAACAGACACGCTCACAATTTACAAAAAACCATATTCACCATAAAAATAGACTTGCAAGCATACACTATTAGAGGGCATAATAACAAACCTGCCACACCCACAAATGTAGAGGGTGTTTAAGATTCGGCCTAAGCCAAATATTTTTTTCTTACTTGTGTTTTATTTTTATTTTTTTTACCAGCATTCCATTAGATTTGATTTAAATAACAGTTTGCTTGCAGAAGTCGTCCGACTATGAAAAATGAATTTCTCTCAAGATTTAATCTCTTTGAGTACCTTGATGATAGAAAAAGAATATTCTATACATTCTAAAAATATTATTTTTTCTACTTGCTGTCGCAACAATTTCATGTTAACGTAATATTGTAGTTGGTGGTGTTTTAGATGGAGGAACCCTTGTCCGTGGTTACGTGTAAAATGTTGTGTGGGGCATATATCAAGAACATTCGGTACATGGTACATGTTTTTGAATTATTTATAAACCATCATGATTTATGATATTTCTCTCTCTCTCTCCCTCCCACTCAAGTGCACACAAATGCTTCCGTTGGTTGTTGATGCTGGTGAACACAACATTTCGTTTAACTAACGTAACAAGTGGCAAAACTTTCGTTGACAAGCTTAGTGTCAACATAGTTTATAAATATACAAGTTTTTAATATTTTTATATAAAACTACAATATATTTTGGAAAATTATTAACGTCACTTGGTTATTAACAGTTCAACAAAGCACGGCTGCTATATAGCTACGTATTTTTATAATTAAAAAAAAAATTACTTAAATTCATATTAAATTCACTCAATATTAAGTTAATGTTAGAAATATTGTTGTAGAAGAAATCATAATAATAATAAATTTAATAAATATTTACAAACCTGAGGCTTTTGTTTCATTCAAGTTAAGTAAGAGTGGAGCAGAGAGCAAATGTCTTTGTTTTGTGGTAATTATGAAATCAACCGCACACATTGTGGCCACAGAGTATGTAGTCCATAAAAGTAGAAAAGTAGAAAAGCTCTTTATCATTTTGCCATTCGCTTGAAATGCACACAAATAAACACCAAACACTCGGTATATATTGTTCTTACTATATTGTTGGTGTTGTTGTTGTTGATGTTATTGTTGCTATATTTTTACCTTAGAGAAAGTTATGCTTAATTGCTTGGTTTATGTTTTCAATACCAATACCTAAACGTTGCTTTATAAATAGTTGATATTTGTATGGTAATAACCCGGACGTACGGACACCTGTTGTCAATGCATGAAAATCTTTATATTTAAAGCCTGGCGCTATACAAATTAAAAGGAAACTATTTATGAGGACTAAAAAAATTTCGAATTTCAGCTTGATATCTTAATTTTCGCTCCTATAAGCGTTTGAATAACAGAGGGACATACGGACATACTTTCATCGACTCAGATTTTAATGTTGCTCAAGACAATTGTAAGATCTTAGATGCCTGGAATAGTCCCCTCAATTAAATTTTATTAATAATATTTTCATTTCATTTTATCATAACTATGATTGTGTACAATAATGGCTTTTAAACTGTTCAAGTGTTTACTTTCCACTACGAGAACTACTTATTTATGTCTATTACCTTTAGCATTAAACACTTGAGGTGTTTATGTTTCCATTGAAATTTTTCTATAATAATATACGTATACATAGAGTGTTAAAGGTAATGGGAACAGTTTAACTTGTGCGTTAAAGTTCAACTCAATTAACTGACAGTAAATGGTTGATTTTTATAAACTTTTTTAAAATTCATGTTTTCATATGAAATGAACAATTTAAGTAGATATTCAAAACTAGTACATTTATACACTCAAACCTGTTTTTAAGCGGTCTTATTTTGTGCGATTTTTTTGCATTTTATATGAAAATTTCAATCGAATAGGAACGTAATTAACTTTTTAATTGTGTTGCCAAAACTCTTCTTCTGAGCTACTTGTGAAGTTTTGTGCGATTTAGTTTTATACGTTTTAATTTATGCAGTCCCTAAACACCGCACAAAAACAGGTTTGAGTGTAGTGTACAATAAATAATTGTGTTAAAAAAATACTACCATTTGCCCACCTAGTCCACCAAAAACCAAAATTGCATTTAAACTCATAATTAAGCAAAAAATAATATAAAATACATTACACAATAACAGCCAAACAATGCTTATGATTCCGAACGGAAAGAGGAAGAAGAAAAAATACACAATTATAAGAAACTTTTACTCAATTAAGTAAATTATTTGCAATATTCCAGCAAGAGTGGGTACGAGTAGTACAAGTTGCCGCATCAATGTGAAAACTCTTTACCCAACTAACTAGTTTAACTGAAATGCAACCCAAAACTGAAAGTATCGTTTATTTTAATTATCTTGTGGACGTTCCAATGCAGCGCTGAGTGGCGAATGAAAGGACATTTCACTTCTAGTAGAACAACATAACAAGCATCATCACGGCGAACCCAGAGTCCATATAATTTTAAACTGAATTTTAAATGTTCAACCATAATAGTTTGGTTAGTTAGTGGAGTAAGTATGGCATAGATTAATAGTAGTCCGGTAGCGACATTTTATTACCAACAACATTACAGCACAGGAAATATTGGAACACAGACTAAAACAGAGGAAAACATAACTTATAAGAATGTACTATATATAAAGAATGGACAAAATAATATAAACACCTGACATGTACACAATATCTATTTATTATTTAAGGTGTTGGGTCAATATTTGCTTATAGAATTCTTCGCGGAATAGATTCGTAGAGTGTCTGCTTAGTTTTATGGTGTCTTTCAAGTGAAGGTAAAATTTATTACAAAATTATTATTGTTATTATGTTTTCTCATTACAGTAAAATTCTTCCTTAAAAATCTCTCTTTATATATATAATTTTATTCGGTTAGTTACTCTTGACTCTGTTTGAATAAAAAACATTAATATTGTCTTAGCACACCATTCCATAAATATCACTTTCATTTCATATTCATATTTGTCGGAATAGTTTATGAGTCAAGGAAGTGTACGCAACAGGAACATAATTGGAAAATATAATTTTCAAAGCGCTCTAGAGAAGATAATAAAAAAGACATTCATTAATATAAACAATAAATAAAATAATTAGTCAGCAGGAGTATAAAATAAAAGAGAGAATAAGAACCAAAGGAAGGAAAAACAAACTGAAAATATTACAGTTGGTGTAGACGACTTAGTTTTACAATAAATGCTAAAGTCCGAGTCGTCGTCATAAAAGAACCATTTCGTGAAGTAGCATATAAAACGTTCGTAAATTCCATTAAATTATATGGAAAGACGCAAACGCGGGCATGATTGAATGGAATCAGACTTCGCTGAATTAAAGATGGGTGTGGCATATACAAGATTTGTGATGGAAGGGTACAAAACACTAAGAAATGCTTTGAAAATTGCAAACAAAAATATTTTAAGAAAGTGTTAATGATAACGAAAGCAAAGTAAAGCACCGTATAATGTAAGAGCGTATAAATAATATATAAAGGCAAACAACAACAATTGCAACAACCTATCTACCTCCTGAAACAGCAACAGTTTTCTTAGAGTTGGACAAACAGGCAGTGACAGCAATGACGTGAATAACAAAATGAATATAAAACCCACGTGGGTGTATATGTGGGTGGGTGGGTGTGTAAATAAGGAAAATGAAAAAAATAGAAATTTAGTTCAACAGCTATGCTCTGGAGAGTAAGACAATTTATATCAATTATATAAAAGTCTATCTCAGCACTTGCAAGAGCCTGATTAGTGTACATAAAAAACAACAAATACAACGGAAATGAAACACTTTTAATATTTTAATTATGTTAAATTTAATCAAATTATTCTTAAAGAAAACTACACTTCATAGTCTTGTAGTCATGCGATGTAGCGTTGTACTCGTATGCATGCATCATGAATATTAGTTGTCAGAGAACATTTCATGTGCGGCACGTACAAATCACTGCATCGTATGGAATGGTTGAACAATGCTTACCCGCCCCTCATTACAACTACAGAGCGATAGTTATTTCAATTATTCAGTAAGTTCCTTGTACCTACACCCACACCTACACGCATGCCATACGGCATTCATTCTCATTGTGTTGAAATGATGTCTACTACTACTACCACCACCACCATCACTACACATGAAATCACTACCTTAAGCATTTATAATCACCAGCAGAAATATTAAAATGATATACGTTTGTAAGCATATATTATAATCACCAGGGTTGCATTGTAGTTTTAGCTGACGCTTAATTAATTGCTATTCCAGTTGTGCACTAAAGCATATTTTTTTTATTCAATTCTCAACAATTTGTTTGGACAAGTATTTATAACAGCATAGCTATCAATTTACGTGATACAGCATTTGACGGCTGAACACTATTTAGCCAAAGAACGATTACTTAACAAAGGCAACATAATATCCGTTCCTCGCGAACATATTTTGCTTTTTCATCTTATTCATGAGATGAGAAGTAATATTAAGTTTGTCATACACTTTGTGGCTTTAACATAAAACGTACACTTGCCGGTCACAAAATTTAAAGAGTGTTTTATATAATCAGCACAACAAAAATTAATAATAAAAATAAAAATAAGAAAATATACAAAAAAATAAAATTATTGAAAGAAAAAAAAAAGAATAAAAGTTTTTAAGTAGGTAGTAGTCAGTCGTCCCTGAAAGTTTCACAGTAAAATCTTTTTGAAAAAAGAAAATTCCAATTACAAGTGTTTAGTAGCCGGCTTAAATCATATTTATTACGCGTTATACATATTAACTCAATATCCATTTCTTGATTCCTCTTTAGCATGAAATCTGTCAACGCGAGTAATGAGCTCAATTGTATACATATTCTAACATTTTTTTTTTATTATTCCGAGATATAGTTTATAAACATTGTTTGAAATTTATTGTAGAAAGTAGAATGGAGTAGAGTGATGGTGATGGATGAAATGAAAGAGTCGCTTTTCTTAATGTTGTATATAATACTTCAGCGTCGGCATTATGTTCTAAAAGCAGTTGTTATTAATAGACTTTGTCATCTTAACGATGACAGTTAAGTCCATTATTGTCGTTGTTATTATGACCATTAGATACCACACTAATAACCCTCATACACACACACACACACACTTGAACGTGTTAATATCCTATTTATGTTTTGATATTGTATTTATTGTGATCTGGCAAATGTGAAGTGATGATGATTAAAATCGGAAATTGACTTGAACGTCCAATCAAGTCGAACTTTATACAGCATAATTTTAATTATTCAACATGTCTATTATGTTTATTATAATATAATATATATTATAAGGGTCATTATTAGCTTTTGTTTGTCTTGTCTTGTTTTGTAATTAACACATAAATGAACTGTGTCAGCACTGTTGCGTTGTGTGTGTATTTATGAATTGATTAAACTTTAATTGCACAGCCTCCGACAATAATTAATACAATATATGCCTGCAGGGTTGTGTATGCGTGTGTAAAAGATAAGGGATAGGTAGAGTGACGGCGCAATGTTAAGTGATTTATAATTAAGTGCTTTGTAGGTGATTCTGCATCCGCATATATGCATATATACAGGCTTGCGTGTTTTGTAATTTTTTCACATAAATAATTGATAAACTTCAAATTAAATGAATTGTTAAAAGTTTCTCATTAAAATTGTACACAAGTGCTGATGCACTAATTACTTAATTACATATAAAATGTATTTAAATATGATTTTATATTTTCAAAAGAAACTAAAATTAAATAATTCAATAAACGAGAATGAAATAAAATGTGGAGAAAGTAATAACAACAACAACAACAACAACAACAAATAAATAAAAAATATAGAAAAAATTATGGGCGTGGCTGATATATTATTACGCCTTCTAATAGTGCATGTAAAACGAGTCAACTCTTAAGTTGAATTCTATGTCAAATAAATGTTTTCCTTAAAATGTGGGCGTAACTATTAACCGGCCACGCCTATTATGATGCATTATTTATAAATATATGTTCTAAATTCATATTTTATAGTTCAATTTTATGGAAAACAAACAAAGTATTGTTGTTTGTGGGCATGACTTTTAACCAATTTTGGTCAATTTAAAAAATTTTCTGAGTACAGAAAACAGATTCCTCTGTATAAAATTTCAGCTCAATATTGTAAAATTTACTACTGTGAACTAAAAAAAATTTACCAACTTTCTTCTGTCAAGCAAGTTTGGAATCGATATCTCAGTTTTTGCAACCAGGCTAGTTCTTACAACAGAACACGTCTATGCGGACAGACGGACATGGTTGGATCGACTCAGTATTTAACGCTGATTCATAAGTAGTATGTTACTTGTGGGGTTTGTGATGCCTTCATTTGTGCGAAGTGAACGTTTTCACACAGTGGTCATGTACACCCTCCCACACATATGATGGTGGTTATAAAAAATTTCAACTACATATAAAAGTAGAAATAAAAAAATATAATCTTTTTGACATATGGGCATGAAGTCAAGTTTTAACTGCATTGCTTGGGTATAAAATGTGGCACATTTCACTACTAAACATATTTTTTACTCTCTTCAGTTAAAATGTCATCTCGTTAAGAAGCAACACTAGAGGTTTTTGTAGCTTCCTAATAAGTCGCCTTGAGTTTGATGCGTGCTGCCATCATTTCTACATCTTTGTTTCTTATTTATGTTTTTCTCCTCCCCAAAGCTTCATATAGAAGACATAGTTGTAAAGAAAACTTTTAAAGCACATGTTCATACAGAATCAAGAAAAAAATTCAAATTTTTTCCACTTGAATGTTTTATTAAAATGCTTTGATAAAGCAATTCAGTGTTTTATAATTTTTAAGACGCCATTGCTTAATGGACGGACCTTCCAAGTGGCGCCAATTGTCATACTTTTAAATATTTCATTTTTACCCTTTTTTCTTTTCTTCCTAATATTGAGACTTTCAAGGAATACAATGTATCAGAGGAAATGAAGAGGTAGCGAAGGAGAAAGAGAGCGAGGAGCAGTGTGTGTTAGAGGAAACTGTGTGTTGCTTTATCTATGCATAAACAGTGTTTGGTTTCTCCCCTTGGACGCACAATTCCAATGTATTGCTCTGCACACACAACTTGTTATAAAAATGTTATTCATTGCGAATGAGTTTGAGGGCAGAGCAAACAAAATATAAAACATGTTGTGATGACTGTTGCATATTCATGGTAATAAATATTTTTATGAATGTGTGCATACATGGGTACGTTTGGCATCAGATATTCAGTTTTTTTTGCTTACACTTCTTCTTCTTCTTCTTCTACTTCTTATTCAATTTTTTCGGTGGTTTCTGTATGGCTGCCAATTAGGTCAAACTAAACGCTATCAACTAGCAGAGAAAATGAAGCGTTAGATTTTGGGATGATGGGTGGTTGTGTGGTCAGCAATTGAGAAGGCCGCAGGGGCCCTATTCTAAAAAGGAAATTATCTGTGCTTTTGAAATACGCTCATAATGCAACATTTACAATTGCTACTCGGAACATAGGATACCAGCTAGAGTAGCCTTACCAGTCATCAGATTGATATTTACAACGGAACTTGTCAGCACCTACAATAACGACAGACACATATCAACGTCAATGACAATAGTGGGAGATACATTAGCACCTGCCAAGCTGAAGAAAACACAGAAGAATAAAAGAAAAACGGCAAATGTCTAAGAAGGTGTAAATAACACGAATTAATAAAAATTTATTGAATTGAGAATAAAATGGAAAATATTCTCAATTATACAACATATGGTTACGCCCATATTTCGTCATCCCCACAGCAAGATATACAATGTTTTTACTTGCATTTTATAAGCGAGTGTGCCTGTACATTAAAATATTATACATAAATAAATGTTTGTTTGTTTGTAAATTTTATTATTGCTAATTATTGGTTGTTTAAATCGTGGTTAACCAATGTGCAGTATTTTCGTTAATTAACTCATAAATTATGCTGCCTCCATAGTATGGCGTTATTTTGTAATTTTCATTTATATAAAAACTCCAACAAAATACAACCAAAAAATATGTTTATCAATAATTTAACAAATACAATAAAGATTCTCTCAACATTATTACATACATATATACACGTATATAATGAACCATAAATAACGCGTGAAATTGTCAATTTGCCAAATGATCAGCACATCAACACAACACTTGGGATTGGGAGTTCAGTTCATTTGCTTGATTTCAGAGCTAGCTAGCTATTCGCTGGCTAACTTGTTAGTTGTTGTTGTTTGTTTATTCTATCTAAACTATTATCAATCTATACACACATAATGCATTTCTTTGTACTGTTTTTTTTTATCTGATGATTATTTTACTATTATTCCATCACCATTAAATTTAATTTTTTTTCTTTTTTATAAATAAATAAATATTTGATTGTATTGTACAATATAATAAATTAACAATTCATGTCAAAAATAATAAAAAAAAATAAAAAAATTGAATCATAATATATGTGTATAGACAGAGATAACACGAGACAAATTGACAAAGCTTATTTTGCGATTTATAAAAATTAATCTCAATTGTTATTATTTTTGTTATAAACATCATTGAAGGCCCAAGGCAAGTTTTGCTGACACAGTGACATTTTTAACTCCAATGTCATATAAAAAACTACAGGGTATGGACAAAATAATACGAATACCATGCAATATCATGGTACATCTTGTTGCATGTTGGCAACCAATATAGCGACCGCCCGAACTATTTATCACATACTATGTTATTAAATTCAATGTGGACAATAAATAAAGAATTTGATGAGAGAAATAAAATAAAGTATGGCGCGACAAAAAGGCGTGTGACCCATTTCTTCAAAATCTATATGATATGGATCTCAAATGAAAGGGCTGAAGCAGTAGGATGCCATAAGTCAGTGATATTGTAATACATTCAATATGGCGGCCCTCTGAAGATTATTACCACTCATCAAAATGGGTATCAAATGAAATAATTTAAGCAGGATATTGTTAAAAGTAAGACATGATTGTACCAACATCAAAGGCCCCGCCCTGAAACAGAGCACCGGCATAGGTGTTTCGTCCAAGGATCACGGGGCAACAGCAAACCTGCTACTTATGACATTTATATAAGAGCCTGGATAAGTTCCAGGACTCACAAAAACATAGTAGCAAATAAAATTAAATAGGTTACCAACCCATGGGCAATAGGCTGTCCAAAGTTGGAAGATCAAATGATCGCCAGTCCTACCAGAGACTAAGTCTGGTACTGCGGGGTACTGGAGCCCTAAGGACCTAATGGTTCTTGCCAGTACGTACTTTCGGGTAGGCCCCCTTGTGGGAGCATCGCGGGGGCTGTGGTCATTATGCTTGGGAGTGCATGGCATAAAACCCTTCACCAAAGGGGTGAACTATATAGCCTATGATGTAGTTTTAAAGTTTGGCACTTCCTAATGGCGGGGCGCTGGGGACGCTTAAAAAACCCTAAAAAAGTCTAATTGGGCCAACACGGCGGATGTGGACTTAAAACTATTACTTCACTGTACCAACATCAAATATGGCCGTTTATGTACAGAAGTTTTTATTTTATTTTTTATTTTTCTAAAATTCCCTGTCAAGTAGAATAGAAATCGAAAAAAAAAATGAAATAAATTTGTCGTTTAATAATATACTTGAAAATTATTTATTAAAGGATTAAAAAAATGGCAATTACACCAATTATCGATAATTGACATATGCGTTCTTGTGCGATTATAGGAATATAAGGAAATTGAGTTAAGTGTTTTAATGCCAAATGTCACTCGTTGTTCATTCATTTATATAAATTTTGATAAACGTAATAATCTCTTAACTTTTGCTTTCACCAGCATTATGTTTATGTTGCATTTTTATTTTGCATATTTTGCATATTTTGCTTCTGTGGCGATTAATGTAAATTGAATTTAATTGGATTATAAATAAGTAATGTACGTGTGAAATGAGCCAAACACACATATCCATGCGTAATTATGAATGAATTCGTTTTAATTAATGTAATTGTTTACAATTACGATTAAAGTACAATTTCATGCCAAGTAAATGCAAAAAAAGAACAGAAATTTTAATAATAAATGGTTTTTGCTTTTTTTTTTTAATTCATCCACTTTAAAAACTTTCTATCATTAAAGCTAACTGTGTCTCAAGTATAATAGAAAACTCGTACAAACTTGGATAATCACCCAAATGCAAACCCTTTACGAGCGAACAGAGAAACAGAATCGAAATGCTTATGGCCGGGGCAAGCCATAACATGAGCATGAACAGCAGTATGGCTGACTGGAAGTGAAGGAAAGGGATGATGGGCGGTAGGCAGAAGTACTCTACTACAATTTAATCCCGTTACGTTTACATGTGTATGCGTGTATACATACGAGTATACTTGCACGCACACTCACATACACATATACACACGCCATCATCACATAAAATTGCATGCATGAGTCTTTTTATGGTAACAGGAAGCTTTCAAACATTGAATGGTTAGGTTTCTTTGTTTAGTTGTACTTTTGTTCTCTGTTCCATACATCGGTACACACATTTATGTAAATTAAATATTCGCGTTTTGTAAAAGTTGATTTGTAGGCTTCCCATTAACAAAAAGAACAAAAGTTATTTAAAAGAAACAAGATACGAACTAGAAACAATCATTTTAACTAAATACTCCCAATTTTTTCACCGTACATTTTCATCTATTACATGATAGGCCGCAATCAAGCTCAAACTTTCGCAATTAAACTTCTATTCTCAATGGCGGTCGCGAATGAAATCAAAATTTTAATATAAGAAAAAAAAAACAACTTTTTTCTAATATCCTTATGATGTAATACATTGTAATTTTTAAAAGGATAGTTTATGCAACTGTTGTTGTATAATAAAAGTAGGATGCAATGCTGATGACTAACCAACTAAGTACAAAAATTTATTATTCTGTTTCTGTTTTCTCATTTTCACCAGATTACAACAAATACGAACATGAACACGCACATTTGCCCATACAACAAATGAACAATTAGGGCATCATATAAAACCACACACACATACACACGCATAACACAGCCGGTCGTTTATGCATATAAATATATTTCATATTTACGCACACACACAAAGACGGCTATGTATATATTTATACACTCCGAATTGCATTAAGCTGTTTATAGGCTGTGCTGGAGGTCAGTTGTGGCATTTAATGTATAAAAGCTATATTGGTCATGTAATGCTTGTGCACAAAATTCATTGTGAGGATCGGAAATATGCACAATAACTATAAGCAGCGTGAGAGGGGGTGGGAGGGATATACACAAATAGAGGAAGAGCTGATAGGTTCATGAATTAATATACACGCACATTATATAGATATTAGGCGTGCACACAATTTTAGATTACCCGCAAAATTTTTATAAACTTCAGCAAATACCTCACAGCAGTAGCTGCAGCAGTGGCAGTAGTTAACTGTTTTTTTAATTATTTTCTACTCTTTTTAATTGAATTCGTGATCAATAAAGTGCACAAGTGTATGTGAGCAGTCTATTAAATTCGTTTATTATAAATTAATAATCAACCGAGTAGTGAGCCAACTGAGCAATTTTTTTAGTCATTATTAATTAATAACTAATTACAAATCAGTTTAAAATCATTTAAGAGCCACAATGGTTGCCAAAACAAAACAACGCGGTTTATTAAAAGCCACTATTTAATACCCTACACCACTTATTTGTACAATTTATACATTTTACTAAAATTAAAATTTTTTAAAAATTTTGTTTTATTTTTATTATAAAAAAATCTCTTCTTCTCTGACATTATTGAAAATCGTTGATAGTTTTCGTTACAGCTGGTTATACCGCTCTTGGTATATTGTTCATATCAGATCCATATAAATGTATAATGGGAAATATTGATATAATGGAAACCAATACAAGAGAGTTGTAATCAATGCCATGAAATTGTTAAAATTGTTCAAATAAAAAATATTGCCATATAACTTTATTCACTTAATATACAACTACTATGTATATATGTACATATAGAGTAAGCACAGTGTGTTTCATTTGAAAGTAATCGAATCTTGTGTATAGATGTTAAAAATCAAATGTGGATTAAGTGAAATTTAGAAACCCACCACCTGTGTGTATGAAAAGTGGGCGCGAGAAGTATATGATTACGCCTTCTAATAGCATTTGGATTATGTATCAACTTACAAGTTGAATTTAATGCGGTTTTTTTTTAATTTTGGACGTGACCACGCCCATTTTTGGTTAATAAATGGAATAACGATAAATATTATTGCCAATATTGAACTTTATAGGTAAATTTTGTTCGCAGGTTAATAGATTTTTATTGATTGTGGGCGTGACTCTTGACTGAATTTAACGAATAGTATTAATATTTCAAAATTTACAACAAAAAACAGACATACAAGGTAGAAATAACTAGATCGACTGAGATTTTAATGTTGATCAAGAATATATATACTTTAAAGGGTCTTTAAAGTTCTTTGTAAACAGAATAATAAACTTAGCATACTCTCGGTTTTATGTGGAGCCTATAAAAATGAATTTTATTTCTCACCCAATTATTCTCTGGAGATGTGAAAAAAAATTCGAATTTATTGTAAATTTTTTTATAAACTTTATTCATTTTAATCGTACTCAAAATGTTAGCAATACCCAGAAAGATCCCCCCCAAGTATACATGTTTTGTATGCTCACTTGGATCCAAAAAAAAAATGTTTAAAAATTATGTAAAATTTTTTTCTCTTTTCAATGCGTTCCTTCTACCCTTAATAACAAAATAATACATTTTTCATGTTCATATATGATATATGGATGCGTGTATAAAATTATATATAATAATAAATCTTTGAATTGTTGTTTTCATTATAACTTGTTTGGATTGGTGAATAAAGCAAAAACATATTGATGTTTAATTCAACCAAACCAATCAACTATAATAATAACCACAGCAGCAATAAAATTGTTTAAATATTCTGAACGTATCATATTGTTTTGCATAAAAATTCTTCAATTTTTCATAGATCGAACCTACCATAAAATACCGTGTACATCTATAAGCTCCGAGTGGTTGTGCCAGGTATATGATTATAGTGTTTAGTAAAAAGTATTTAGGGCATAAGTTGATATGAAAAAATTTTAGTGTATTTTCAAAATTTAAGAATTCAACAGAAATGCCAGGCGACCAGCATTAAATAGAAAGACAGGACACCACACCCAACTCCAAAACGTTTATAAATGAAGTTTTATAATCCTGTAAATGCTCATAATAACACTAATAACACGAAACTTTTAAGAGACGTTCAACATTTTGCAAAATGAAGAAATAAAAATAAAAAAAGTTTCCAGAATACATAGACAAGCAATTTTTGTATTCAATGTATTCATTCAACCATCACAACTTTGCGAAATGTAGAAAAGTTAAGTGAGTGTTAAAGAAAAGCGTTAACGTTGTGAATGAATTCTTTTTTATTTTTTATTTTTCTTTGCATATATCATGAGAATAATGAGATTACTGGAAAATCACCCACTTAGTGTGATTGTTAATATGTAAAAATAGGGTCAAATTAAGCGAAATTGCGCAACACTTTAATCATTGAAATTGAATAAATTACACTTGTAAAGAGAATCAACCAAAAATCTCTTACTCACGGCAAAGGCAGCAACATTAAGTGTTATAAATACTTTCTCTGGATAATTATTTGTAAATCCTATCAAACACAAGCAGTACGCACATATGTATATGCTATATACAATTACAACAACACACACTATTACACTCATTTGCAATTATTTACAATTAATGTATATGTGTGTGTGTGTGTGTGGGTGTGTGTTTGACCGACCAATCCATAACAACGATCAAATTCAGCAATAATTAACGTATACACACTTAACTGAGCATTCATTCATTTTATTAAATTTCATTGCATACTTTATGGAGTTGTATAAATATATAAATAAATGGGTCACTGCACTCTTAAATATGGACATATGCACTTAAATATATATATATATATGAAAATGTGACAAATGAAAAATCTGCGTTTGACTTAAGCCGAATTCCAAACACCCTACACATCTACATCTATCGTGGCAAGTACATAACATATCAACTTGCATATCAAATTATGCTCCAAGTAATGAATGGTGGGCATATCTGCTATTTTAATTTCTTATTTAAAATGGACAGTACCACGCCCATTAATTTGTAAATCCCCGCAAAGCTAGAGAAATTTCCCAACGTTTGCAAAAAAATGGAGCAAAATCGGAGCAGTAGTTTTCTAGTTATAGGCCAAGAAAGTTCACCTTCATTTTTGTGGTCATAATTTTGAAAATCATGCAAGTTTGAACATGTTAGCAAAATACCAGGCGCCCAGCATACCCAGCAAGCAAATTTTGATTTTAGAAATTTTTTTAAAGTCGTATAACTTTTTAACGGCTGCACGGATTTTGTTCAAACTTGTTGTAAAAGCTTGCAAATTAATTCAGCTTTCAAACGAAGTATATTATGTTGGCGTGGCACCACCCATTTAGTAAATAAACGAGAAAAATGAATAAAAAATCATTTTCTAAGAAAATGGTCAGTGCCACGCCCATTAAAATTATTCCACCGCAAAGCTAGAGAAATTTCCAAACGTTTGCAAAAAATTTGGTCAAAATCGGAGCAATAGTTTTCTAGTTATAGGCCAAGAAAGTTCACCTTCATTTTTGTGGTCATAATTTTGAAAATCATGCAAGTTTGAACATGTTAGCAAAATACCAGGCGCCCAGCATACACAGCAAGCAAATTTTGATTTTAGGAATTTTTTTAAAGTCGTATAACTTTTTAACGGCTGCACCGATTTTGTTCAAACTTGTTGTAAAAGCTTGCAAATTAATTCAGCTTTCAAACGAAGTATATTATGTTGGCGTGGCACCACCCATTTAGTAAATAAACGAGAAATATGATTAAAAAGTCATTTTCTAAGAAAATGGTCGGTGCCACGCCCATTAAAATTATTCCACCGCAAAGCTAGAGAAATTTCCAAACGTTTGCAAAAAATTTGGTCAAAATCGGAGCAATAGTTTTCTAGTTATAGGCCAAGAAAGTTCACCTTCATTTTTGTGGTCATAATTTTGAAAATCATGCAAGTTTGAACATGTTAGCAAAATACCAGGCGCCCAGCATACACAGCAAGCAAATTTTGATTTTAGGAATTTTTTTAAAATCGTATAACTTTTTAACGGCAGCACCGATTTTGTTCAAACTTGTTGTAAAAGCTTGCAAATTAATTCAGCTTTCAAACGAAGTATATTATGTGGGCGTGGCACCACCCATTTAGTTAATAAACGAGAAAAATGAATAAAAAATCATTTTCTAAGAAAATGGTCAGTGCCACGCCCATTAAAATTATTCCACCGCAAAGCTAGAGAAATTTCCAAACGTTTGCAAAAAATTTGGTCAAAATCGGAGCAATAGTTTTCTAGTTATAGGCCAAGAAAGTTCACCTTCATTTTTGTGGTCATAATTTGGAAAATCGTGCAAGTTTGAACATGTTAGCAAAATACCAGGCGCCCAGCATACACAGCAAGCAAATTTTGATTTTAGGAATTTTTTTAAAATCGTATAACTTTTTAACGGCAGCACCGATTTTGTTCAAACTTGTTGTAAAAGCTTGCAAATTAATTCAGCTTTCAAACGAAGTATATTATGTGGGCGTGGCACCACCCATTTAGTTAATAAACGAGAAAAATGAATAAAAAATCATTTTCTAAGAAAATGGTCAGTGCCACGCCCATTAAAATTATTCCACCGCAAAGCTAGAGAAATTTCCAAACGTTTGCAACAAATTTGGTCAAAATCGGAGCAATAGTTTTCTAGTTATAGGCCAAGAAAGTTCACCTTCATTTTTGTGGTCATAATTTTGAAAATCATGCAAGTTTGAACATGTTAGCAAAATACCAGGCGCCCAGCATACCCAGCAAGCAAATCTTAATTTAACGAAATTTTTAAAGTCGTATAACTTTTTAACGGCTGCACGGATTTTGTTCAAACTTGTTGTAAAAGCTTGCAAATTAATTCAGCTTTCAAACGAAGTATATTATGTTGGCGTGGCACCACCCATTTAGTAAATAAACGAGAAATATGATTAAAAAGTCATTTTCTAAGAAAATGGTCAGTGCCACGCCCATTAAAATTATTCCACCGCAAAGCTAGAGAAATTTCCAAACGTTTGCAAAAAATTTGGTCAAAATCGGAGCAATAGTTTTCTAGTTATAGGCCAAGAAAGTTCACCTTCATTTTTGTGGTCATAATTTTGAAAATCATGCAAGTTTGAACATGTTAGCAAAATACCAGGCGCCCAGCATACACAGCAAGCAAATTTTGATTTTAGGAATTTTTTTAAAATCGTATAACTTTTTAACGGCAGCACCGATTTTGTTCAAACTTGTTGTAAAAGCTTGCAAATTAATTCAGCTTTCAAACGAAGTATATTATGTGGGCGTGGCACCACCCATTTAGTTAATAAACGAGAAAAATGAATAAAAAGTCATTTTCTAAGAAAATGGGCAGTGCCACGCCCATTAAAATTATTTCCCCGCAAAGCTAGAGAAATTTCCAAACGTTTGCAAAAAATTTGGCCAAAATCGGAGCAGTAGTTTTCTAGTTATAAGCCATGCAAGTTCACCTTCATTTTTGTGGTCGTAATTTTGAAAATTATGCAAGTTTGAACATGTTAGCAAAATACCAGGCGCCCAGCATACACAGCAAGCAAATTTTGATTTTAGGAATTTTTTTAAAATCGTATAACTTTTTAACGGCAGCACCGATTTTGTTCAAACTTGTTGTAAAAGCTTGCAAATTAATTCAGCTTTCAAACGAAGTATATTATGTGGGCGTGGCACCACCCATTTAGTTAATAAACGAGAAAAATGAATAAAAAATCATTTTCTAAGAAAATGGTCAGTGCCACGCCCATTAAAATTATTCCACCGCAAAGCTAGAGAAATTTCCAAACGTTTGCAACAAATTTGGTCAAAATCGGAGCAATAGTTTTCTAGTTATAGGCCAAGAAAGTTCACCTTCATTTTTGTGGTCATAATTTTGAAAATCATGCAAGTTTGAACATGTTAGCAAAATACCAGGCGCCCAGCATACCCAGCAAGCAAATCTTAATTTTAGAATTTTTTTTAAGGTCGTCCAACTTTTTAACGGCTGTACGGATTTTGTTCAAACTTTTTGTAAAAGCTTGTAAATTAATTCAGCTTTCAAACGAAGTATATTATGTGGGCGTGGCACCATCCATTTAGTAAATAAACGAGAAAAATGAATAAAAAATCATTTTCTAAGAAAATGGTCAGTGCCACGCCCATTAAAATTATTCCACCGCAAAGCTAGAGAAATTTCCAAACGTTTGCAAAAAATTTGGTCAAAATCGGAGCAATAGTTTTCTAGTTATAGGCCAAGAAAGTTCACCTTCATTTTTGTGGTCATAATTTTGAAAATCATGCAAGTTTGAACATGTTAGCAAAATACCAGGCGCCCAGCATACACAGCAAGCAAATTTTGATTTTAGGAATTTTTTTAAAGTCGTATAACTTTTTAACGGCTGCACCGATTTTGTTCAAACTTGTTGTAAAAGCTTGCAAATTAATTCAGCTTTCAAACGAAGTATATTATGTTGGCGTGGCACCACCCATTTAGTAAATAAACGAGAAATATGATTAAAAAGTCATTTTCTAAGAAAATGGTCGGTGCCACGCCCATTAAAATTATTCCACCGCAAAGCTAGAGAAATTTCCAAACGTTTGCAAAAAATTTGGTCAAAATCGGAGCAATAGTTTTCTAGTTATAGGCCAAGAAAGTTCACCTTCATTTTTGTGGTCATAATTTTGAAAATCATGCAAGTTTGAACATGTTAGCAAAATACCAGGCGCCCAGCATACACAGCAAGCAAATTTTGATTTTAGGAATTTTTTTAAAATCGTATAACTTTTTAACGGCAGCACCGATTTTGTTCAAACTTGTTGTAAAAGCTTGCAAATTAATTCAGCTTTCAAACGAAGTATATTATGTGGGCGTGGCACCACCCATTTAGTTAATAAACGAGAAAAATGAATAAAAAATCATTTTCTAAGAAAATGGTCAGTGCCACGCCCATTAAAATTATTCCACCGCAAAGCTAGAGAAATTTCCAAACGTTTGCAAAAAATTTGGTCAAAATCGGAGCAATAGTTTTCTAGTTATAGGCCAAGAAAGTTCACCTTCATTTTTGTGGTCATAATTTGGAAAATCGTGCAAGTTTGAACATGTTAGCAAAATACCAGGCGCCCAGCATACACAGCAAGCAAATTTTGATTTTAGGAATTTTTTTAAAATCGTATAACTTTTTAACGGCAGCACCGATTTTGTTCAAACTTGTTGTAAAAGCTTGCAAATTAATTCAGCTTTCAAACGAAGTATATTATGTGGGCGTGGCACCACCCATTTAGTTAATAAACGAGAAAAATGAATAAAAAATCATTTTCTAAGAAAATGGTCAGTGCCACGCCCATTAAAATTATTCCACCGCAAAGCTAGAGAAATTTCCAAACGTTTGCAACAAATTTGGTCAAAATCGGAGCAATAGTTTTCTAGTTATAGGCCAAGAAAGTTCACCTTCATTTTTGTGGTCATAATTTTGAAAATCATGCAAGTTTGAACATGTTAGCAAAATACCAGGCGCCCAGCATACCCAGCAAGCAAATCTTAATTTAACGAAATTTTTAAAATCGTATAACTTTTTAACGGCAGCACCGATTTTGTTCAAACTTGTTGTAAAAGCTTGCAAATTAATTCAGCTTTCAAACGAAGTATATTATGTGGGCGTGGCACCACCCATTTAGTTAATAAACGAGAAAAATGAATAAAAAATCATTTTCTAAGAAAATGGTCAGTGCCACGCCCATTAAAATTATTCCACCGCAAAGCTAGAGAAATTTCCAAACGTTTGCAACAAATTTGGTCAAAATCGGAGCAATAGTTTTCTAGTTATAGGCCAAGAAAGTTCACCTTCATTTTTGTGGTCATAATTTTGAAAATCATGCAAGTTTGAACATGTTAGCAAAATACCAGGCGCCCAGCATACCCAGCAAGCAAATCTTAATTTAACGAAATTTTTAAAGTCGTATAACTTTTTAACGGCTGTACGGATTTTGTTCAAACTTTTTGTAAAAGCTTGTAAATTAATTCAGCTTTCAAACGAAGTATATTATGTGGGCGTGGCACCATCCATTTAGTAAATAAACGAGAAATATGATTAAAAAGTCATTTTCTAAGAAAATGGTCAGTGCCACGCCCATTAAAATTATTCCACCGCAAAGCTAGAGAAATTTCCAAACGTTTGCAACAAATTTGGTCAAAATCGGAGCAATAGTTTTCTAGTTATAGGCCAAGAAAGTTCACCTTCATTTTTGTGGTCATAATTTTGAAAATCATGCAAGTTTGAACATGTTAGCAAAATACCAGGCGCCCAGCATACCCAGCAAGCAAATCTTAATTTAACGAAATTTTTAAAGTCGTATAACTTTTTAACGGCTGCACGGATTTTGTTCAAACTTGTTGTAAAAGCTTGCAAATTAATTCAGCTTTCAAACGAAGTATATTATGTGGGCGTGGCACCACCCATTTAGTTAATAAACGAGAAAAATGAATAAAAAATCATTTTCTAAGAAAATGGTCAGTGCCACGCCCATTAAAATTATTCCACCGCAAAGCTAGAGAAATTTCCAAACGTTTGCAACAAATTTGGTCAAAATCGGAGCAATAGTTTTCTAGTTATAGGCCAAGAAAGTTCACCTTCATTTTTGTG
Source organism: Ornithomya chloropus (assembly GCA_963971445.1). Classification (NCBI taxonomy): domain Eukaryota; kingdom Metazoa; phylum Arthropoda; class Insecta; order Diptera; family Hippoboscidae; genus Ornithomya; species Ornithomya chloropus. The sequence goes on from OZ020532.1 coordinate 6,123,847, forward strand.
GTCATAATTTTGAAAATCATGCAAGTTTGAACATGTTAGCAAAATACCAGGCGCCCAGCATACCCAGCAAGCAAATCTTAATTTAACGAAATTTTTAAAATCGTATAACTTTTTAACGGCAGCACCGATTTTGTTCAAACTTGTTGTAAAAGCTTGCAAATTAATTCAGCTTTCAAACGAAGTATATTATGTGGGCGTGGCACCACCCATTTAGTTAATAAACGAGAAAAATGAATAAAAAATCATTTTCTAAGAAAATGGTCAGTGCCACGCCCATTAAAATTATTCCACCGCAAAGCTAGAGAAATTTCCAAACGTTTGCAACAAATTTGGTCAAAATCGGAGCAATAGTTTTCTAGTTATAGGCCAAGAAAGTTCACCTTCATTTTTGTGGTCATAATTTTGAAAATCATGCAAGTTTGAACATGTTAGCAAAATACCAGGCGCCCAGCATACCCAGCAAGCAAATCTTAATTTAACGAAATTTTTAAAGTCGTATAACTTTTTAACGGCTGCACGGATTTTGTTCAAACTTGTTGTAAAAGCTTGCAAATTAATTCAGCTTTCAAACGAAGTATATTATGTTGGCGTGGCACCACCCATTTAGTAAATAAACGAGAAATATGATTAAAAAGTCATTTTCTAAGAAAATGGTCAGTGCCACGCCCATTAAAATTATTCCACCGCAAAGCTAGAAAAATTTCCAAACGTTTGCAAAAAATTTGGCCAAAATCGGAGCAGTAGTTTTCTAGTTATAGGCCAAGAAAGTTCACCTTCATTTTTGTGGTCATAATTTTGAAAATCATGCAAGTTTGAACATGTTAGCAAAATACCAGGCGCCCAGCATACCCAGCAAGCAAATCTTAATTTAACGAAATTTTTAAAATCGTATAACTTTTTAACGGCAGCACCGATTTTGTTCAAACTTGTTGTAAAAGCTTGCAAATTAATTCAGCTTTCAAACGAAGTATATTATGTGGGCGTGGCACCACCCATTTAGTTAATAAACGAGAAAAATGAATAAAAAATCATTTTCTAAGAAAATGGTCAGTGCCACGCCCATTAAAATTATTCCACCGCAAAGCTAGAGAAATTTCCAAACGTTTGCAACAAATTTGGTCAAAATCGGAGCAATAGTTTTCTAGTTATAGGCCAAGAAAGTTCACCTTCATTTTTGTGGTCATAATTTTGAAAATCATGCAAGTTTGAACATGTTAGCAAAATACCAGGCGCCCAGCATACACAGCAAGCAAATTTTGATTTTAGGAATTTTTTTAAAATCGTATAACTTTTTAACGGCAGCACCGATTTTGTTCAAACTTGTTGTAAAAGCTTGCAAATTAATTCAGCTTTCAAACGAAGTATATTATGTTGGCGTGGCACCACCCATTTAGTAAATAAACGAGAAATATGATTAAAAAGTCATTTTCTAAGAAAATGGTCAGTGCCACGCCCATTAAAATTATTCCACCGCAAAGCTAGAGAAATTTCCAAACGTTTGCAAAAAATTTGGTCAAAATCGGAGCAATAGTTTTCTAGTTATAGGCCAAGAAAGTTCACCTTCATTTTTGTGGTCATAATTTTGAAAATCATGCAAGTTTGAACATGTTAGCAAAATACCAGGCGCCCAGCATACACAGCAAGCAAATTTTGATTTTAGGAATTTTTTTAAAATCGTATAACTTTTTAACGGCAGCACCGATTTTGTTCAAACTTGTTGTAAAAGCTTGCAAATTAATTCAGCTTTCAAACGAAGTATATTATGTGGGCGTGGCACCACCCATTTAGTTAATAAACGAGAAAAATGAATAAAAAGTCATTTTCTAAGAAAATGGGCAGTGCCACGCCCATTAAAATTATTTCCCCGCAAAGCTAGAGAAATTTCCAAACGTTTGCAAAAAATTTGGCCAAAATCGGAGCAGTAGTTTTCTAGTTATAAGCCATGCAAGTTCACCTTCATTTTTGTGGTCGTAATTTTGAAAATTATGCAAGTTTGAACATGTTAGCAAAATACCAGGCGCCCAGCATACACAGCAAGCAAATTTTGATTTTAGGAATTTTTTTAAAATCGTATAACTTTTTAACGGCAGCACCGATTTTGTTCAAACTTGTTGTAAAAGCTTGCAAATTAATTCAGCTTTCAAACGAAGTATATTATGTGGGCGTGGCACCACCCATTTAGTTAATAAACGAGAAAAATGAATAAAAAATCATTTTCTAAGAAAATGGTCAGTGCCACGCCCATTAAAATTATTCCACCGCAAAGCTAGAGAAATTTCCAAACGTTTGCAACAAATTTGGTCAAAATCGGAGCAATAGTTTTCTAGTTATAGGCCAAGAAAGTTCACCTTCATTTTTGTGGTCATAATTTTGAAAATCATGCAAGTTTGAACATGTTAGCAAAATACCAGGCGCCCAGCATACCCAGCAAGCAAATCTTAATTTTAGAATTTTTTTTAAGGTCGTCCAACTTTTTAACGGCTGTACGGATTTTGTTCAAACTTTTTGTAAAAGCTTGTAAATTAATTCAGCTTTCAAACGAAGTATATTATGTGGGCGTGGCACCATCCATTTAGTAAATAAACAAGAAATATGATTAAAAAGTCATTTTCTAAGAAAATGGTCAGTGCCACGCCCATTAAAATTATTCCACCGCAAAGCTAGAAAAATTTCCAAACGTTTGCAAAAAATTTGGCCAAAATCGGAGCAGTAGTTTTCTAGTTATAGGCCAAGAAAGTTCACCTTCATTTTTGTGGTCATAATTTTGAAAATCGTGCAAGTTTGAACATGTTAGCAAAATACCAGGCGCCCAGCATACACAGCAAGCAAATTTTGATTTTAGGAATTTTTTTAAAATCGTATAACTTTTTAACGGCTGCACCGATTTTGTTCAAACTTGTTGTAAAAGCTTGCAAATTAATTCAGCTTTCAAACAAAGTACATTATGTGGGCGTGGCACCACCCATTTAGTAAATAAACAAGAAATATGATTTAAAAGTCATTTTCTAAGAAAACGGGCAGTGCCACGCCCATTAAAATTATTTCCCCGCAAAGCTAGAGAAATTTCCAAACGTTTGCAAAAAATTTGGCCAAAATCGGAGCAGTAGTTTTCTAGTTATAGGCCAAGAAAGTTCACCTTCATTTTTGTGGTCATAATTTGGAAAATCGTGCAAGTTTGAACATGTTAGCAAAATACCAGGCGCCCAGCATACACAGCAAGCAAATTTTGATTTTAGGAATTTTTTTAAAATCGTATAACTTTTTAACGGCAGCACCGATTTTGTTCAAACTTGTTGTAAAAGCTTGCAAATTAATTCAGCTTTCAAACGAAGTATATTATGTGGGCGTGGCACCACCCATTTAGTTAATAAACGAGAAAAATGAATAAAAAATCATTTTCTAAGAAAATGGTCAGTGCCACGCCCATTAAAATTATTCCACCGCAAAGCTAGAGAAATTTCCAAACGTTTGCAACAAATTTGGTCAAAATCGGAGCAATAGTTTTCTAGTTATAGGCCAAGAAAGTTCACCTTCATTTTTGTGGTCATAATTTGGAAAATCGTGCAAGTTTGAACATGTTAGCAAAATACCAGGCGCCCAGCATACACAGCAAGCAAATTTTGATTTTAGGAATTTTTTTAAAATCGTATAACTTTTTAACGGCAGCACCGATTTTGTTTAAACTTGTTGTAAAAGCTTGCAAATTAATTCAGCTTTCAAACGAAGTATATTATGTGGGCGTGGCACCACCCATTTAGTTAATAAACGAGAAAAATGAATAAAAAGTCATTTTCTAAGAAAATGGGCAGTGCCACGCCCATTAAAATTATTTCCCCGCAAAGCTAGAGAAATTTCCAAACGTTTGCAAAAAATTTGGCCAAAATCGGAGCAGTAGTTTTCTAGTTATAAGCCAAGAAAGTTCACCTTCATTTTTGTGGTCATAATTTGGAAAATCGTGCAAGTTTGAACATGTTAGCAAAATACCAGGCGCCCAGCATACACAGCAAGCAAATTTTGATTTTAGGAATTTTTTTAAAATCGTATAACTTTTTAACGGCAGCACCGATTTTGTTCAAACTTGTTGTAAAAGCTTGCAAATTAATTCAGCTTTCAAACGAAGTATATTATGTGGGCGTGGCACCACCCATTTAGTTAATAAACGAGAAAAATGAATAAAAAATCATTTTCTAAGAAAATGGTCAGTGCCACGCCCATTAAAATTATTCCACCGCAAAGCTAGAGAAATTTCCAAACGTTTGCAAAAAATTTGGTCAAAATCGGAGCAATAGTTTTCTAGTTATAGGCCAAGAAAGTTCACCTTCATTTTTGTGGTCATAATTTGGAAAATCGTGCAAGTTTGAACATGTTAGCAAAATACCAGGCGCCCAGCATACACAGCAAGCAAATTTTGATTTTAGGAATTTTTTTAAAATCGTATAACTTTTTAACGGCAGCACCGATTTTGTTCAAACTTGTTGTAAAAGCTTGCAAATTAATTCAGCTTTCAAACGAAGTATATTATGTGGGCGTGGCACCACCCATTTAGTTAATAAACGAGAAAAATGAATAAAAAATCATTTTCTAAGAAAATGGTCAGTGCCACGCCCATTAAAATTATTCCACCGCAAAGCTAGAGAAATTTCCAAACGTTTGCAACAAATTTGGTCAAAATCGGAGCAATAGTTTTCTAGTTATAGGCCAAGAAAGTTCACCTTCATTTTTGTGGTCATAATTTTGAAAATCATGCAAGTTTGAACATGTTAGCAAAATACCAGGCGCCCAGCATACCCAGCAAGCAAATCTTAATTTTAGAATTTTTTTTAAGGTCGTCCAACTTTTTAACGGCTGTACGGATTTTGTTCAAACTTTTTGTAAAAGCTTGTAAATTAATTCAGCTTTCAAACGAAGTATATTATGTGGGCGTGGCACCATCCATTTAGTAAATAAACGAGAAATATGATTAAAAAGTCATTTTCTAAGAAAATGGTCAGTGCCACGCCCATTAAAATTATTCCACCGCAAATCTAGAGAAATTTCCAAACGTTTGCAAAAAATTTGGCCAAAATCGGAGCAGTAGTTTTCTAGTTATAGGCCAAGAAAGTTCACCTTCATTTTTGTGGTCATAATTTTGAAAATCATGCAAGTTTGAACATGTTAGCAAAATACCAGGCGCCCAGCATACCCAGCAAGCAAATATTGATTTTAGGAATTTTTTTAAAATCGTATAACTTTTTAACGGCTGCACCGATTTTGTTCAAACTTGTTGTAAAAGCTTGCAAATTAATTCAGCTTTCAAACAAAGTACATTATGTGGGCGTGGCACCACCCATTTAGTAAATAAACGAGAAATATGATTAAAAAGTCATTTTCTAAGAAAATGGTCAGTGCCACGCCCATTAAAATTATTCCACCGCAAAGCTAGAGAAATTTCCAAACGTTTGCAAAAAATTTGGCCAAAATCGGAGCAGTAGTTTTCTAGTTATAAGCCATGCAAGTTCACCTTCATTTTTGTGGTCATAATTTTGAAAATCATGCAAGTTTGAACATGTTAGCAAAATACCAGGCGCGCAGCATGCCTCAGCAAGCAAATCTTGATTTTAGGAATTTTTTTAAAGTCGTATAACTTTTTAACGGCTGTACGGATTTTGTTCAAACTTGTTGTAAAAGCTTGCAAATTAATTCAGCTTTCAAACGAAGTATATTATGTGGGCGTGGCACCATCCATTTAGTAAATAAACGAGAAATATGATTAAAAAGTCATTTTCTAAGAAAATGGTCAGTGCCACGCCCATTAAAATTATTCCACCGCAAAGCTAGAGAAATTTCCAAACGTTTGCAAAAAATTTGGCCAAAATCGGAGCAGTAGTTTTCTAGTTATAAGCCAAGAAAGTTCACCTTCATTTTTGTGGTCGTCATTGTGAAATTCATGCCAATATAAAAATGTGAGCAAAATACCAGGCGCCCAGAAAAGCTCAGTAAGCAAATCTATTTGTGTCCGTACGTCCGTCAATTGAAAAGTGGTGCTAAGAGCTTAAATTTGAATCCGAAAGGTTCATATATCCTATATCCTATTCGACCATGTGCCTCTCTATCTCATGTATGTTGTTGTAGCATACTACACAGGATTACTTCTCTTACTGGACTACGCTTTATGTGTGCCCCACCTTTCGTTACATACACTTTTTTTCCCACAAACAACTTTCATGTGTTTCTTTTTTCCACTTGCAGCTATGTTTACACGTATCCATCTGTACATATGTACACATGTACATAAAAACAGATTAATATCACATTTATATGAAGCGATGCGTAAACTTGTTCAATATTCCAAAAGAATTATTCGCCTCGAAATTTTACATTCAAGTACAATACATTTCACCCACTCACACGCACAATCACATTCATATATCCTGTTATATGTTATGAACTTAAATTATTTAACTGGAAAAGTTGTGTGTGTGTGTATGTGTGGTGCTATTGATTTATTGCTTTGTGTGATTACTGAGTTGAGTCCTTTTGATTATTTCAGTTAAAAACCGAAATTGAATTTGTTGTAATTATTATTACTGTTGTTGTTGTTGCTGTTGCTCTTGTCATTATTTTACCAAAAGTAATGTTTAACAGCGCGTATTAAGGATAAGTATTCTGTTTGGGATTTTATTTGAACAATTATTTAAACAAATACGTTCTTGTTGTTGTTGTATCAATATGTTAAATAATCGTTCATATAATATCAAATAATTGAGATGAAAGCATTAATTGACTCAAAGTACATCTGCAGCGTACATCTATAAAATGTAAATGATTCTGTAAAAAAGTATTTAAGATTTGTTTTAAATCAGATTCAATTTATTTTTATACTTGTTGAAACCATTACACTAAATACTTCTACCAAGTCCGTAAAGGAAAACATATCACAAGAAAAAATAATTTCTTTAATGCTTTAAAGAAACTTCATTCCAAAACATTATTATTGCTTACTAGCCAGATGCACAAGTTGTTCTGCTAATTGGCTACAATTTACAATTTCTGTTTGGTTTTTGGTTTCTAAAAACATATGTAAGAGTTCATGTTCAAATATGAATGTGAAAGTTTTACTCGCTCAAGGGGTTTCGATAGTAAACATACACACGGGATGGGTGTATGCTCTCTCATTCATCCAAAAGCAATACATATTAATTTTAATTGAGCATGATAGATAAGTCAACTTCTTACACTATAAGCTGAGACAGACATTCTTTTATTCTATATTCAAATAAATTTTGATAGTTTTTCGTGTTATTTTATGAAAACATTTTTCTTAAGAAAGAAATAGTTAAGGAACATACTCGTATTTTTTGTATATTGTTGGATACTATGTGGTACACCCCGACATTTTGTATGTATTTCAACAAGTGCCGGGCATAGAAAAAGACATAATACTTTAAAAGGTTTACAAGTTGTTTAAAAACGATCAATGGGAAATTTTCATGTAAAGAAGCAAACAACACACACTAGATTTCATGCATATATGTTGCAGATATAAGAGAAAAATTTTATAATAAAATATTTTAAAACTGTTGGTGCATTGTTGATCAAGCAACAAGCAAAGTATTTGTTGTCAAATTAGAAAACTTCTACTCTAATAACTTAAAAGTGAACCAAAATGAATCTCCTTCCTCAATGCGAGTCATTCATTAAATAGTTTAAAGAAAATAAAGAAAAAGTTCTTGCTTTGAGAAGCATACGAATTTATAGGTAATTCATAGATTTTTAAAAGAATGAAATGAAAACAAAAAATGTACAAGAAGAAGAAGAATTGAATAAAGTTAAGCTACCTTTGAAATAATACTAGGCAGAGGGCTTTATATAAAACATATTTATAATCTCTAACAGGATAGATTCGTTTTGTTAAATTGTTAAAATCATGTCTGTACGTCCGTATGTGGAAACTTCAAGGGATTCAGTTATAATAAGTAAAAAAAAGTAACTTTATAGGGTCCCTAAAGTCTCCTTCACCATGTTGCAAACAGAATAACAAACTTAGTATACCTACATCGTAAAATTGGATTCTTATTCATTTAGAAAGAAACCTTTATGTAAAATTTGAGCTAAGAAATAACATACATAGAGTATATGTCGATTCGTAAAGAAGTGGACATCGTCGAATAATAGAATAATAGACAAATAATACTGCAAAAACGATACTTGACTCAAAAGGCAACTTATAGCTTATTAGCTATAGGATAGCTTATTCAGATATCTGCTACGCCCACTGCTTTACAGTGTATATAGATGTGTAAGTTATTTAAAATTCGGTCCAAGCTAGGTTGCGTTTTTTTCTTATATTTTTTTATAATCTTTATTCATTTACGACTTTGATAAATGAACAATAACAAAAGAACTCCTAACGGGATGAGAAAGTTACGCACAAAATACTTGAAATTGAATATTTTTGCTGTTTACTTGTTACTTATTCAGGCCTTTCATACGAAATGAATGCACAATAGTCTAACAAGTAGTTAAGAAAAGAGATTCTCTTAAAAAAAGTCCAATGAATTAATTGTCGACATAATGTCTTCATCTCCGTTCAAAAGCAACACGTACCTAACAGTAGAAGGGAAAACTTTTTCAACTTTTAATCTTAAGACGTTTGTGTGATGGTGTATGTGTATGTGAACGCAAGTGTTTATGAAAATTAACACATGACTAGTTAGAAATTGAGACAAAACTTTCGTTAAATAAATAATTGATCATAAAATACAAATACGTATTATCCTGCATAAACAATTTCAATTAAGTTATATTTTCTCTGCAAATGTTTATTTCGGAAATGTTGTATGCATGCATGCATATATGTGTGTGTATGTGTGTCTTTCATTATAAAATAAAATAAATATTTACCGAGTTCGGTTTACTCTAACTGTTTAGCACGTACGTGTGTGGGTGTGTGTGCACTATATACTAATAAAACGTTTTCTAATTATAGGTTGTTAATAATTTATTGCCAAAATCATTATATAGAACAAAAGTTATAATAATAGTGTTGGTGCAGTAGAGAGAGAGAAAGAGAAACAATTGCAAGATATCTGTTTATAGACAAACGTTAACACAAGCATAGAAATGAATTATTATGGCAAAAAGAGAAGCTATTATTCAAAATACACTCCAAGAAATGTTGCTAATAAAAGTAATTAAAAAATTCTTCTAAAAAATGTTAACTTGGCTGTTACGTTGACAACAGAGTCTTGGCACTATCGAGCTTTATATAAAATTGAATTCATAGAAAAAAAGTAAAGCGGGACTTTATTATCCTAACGAGACCCTGTACTATAGGCTACATGGCTACGGTGCTACGGTGACTTCTGTAGAAGCTGCAAGAACATGGAAGAGAACTGAAACTGTGGAACATCTGCTGATTAAATGAATCTGAATAAAACTTGTAATAATTGAGGCTAATAGTATGTATTATTATAACAAAATCACTTTGGGTGTATTTATGTCATAAATTCGATATTTCACTGCAATATAATAAACACTCTGTTATTAATTTACTTGTTTAAATTGAATGGTGATTCTGTGTAGTCTATAATACATATATTTATACCTACACAACCACACGCATATAGATTCATGTGTTTTGCTTGTGGAAGCAAAATTTGCATAACTTGAAAATTGAGTGACAACCGGAAAGGTTGTGTAATAAATATATATACACACACACACATACATATAATGGATGCATTGACTCAATTGAAAACTTAATAAATTAAATCAAAGAATATCTAAATAGAAGAAAGTTTTCAACAACAAACTCTACACCGAATATATATTTACACTCCTCTGGTGTTATAATAAAGTTATTGTTTAAAATGAAAGGAAAAATTACAGCTGAAAACAATGTTTAGCAAAATTTTGCAAACATTTTCGTTTCATATCACAGTAGAGTGAAAGTGATCAAGATTGAATTTCAAACTTCAATAGCAGGCATACAAAGCGGCTTATAACGAGGTTTTGGGGGAAAATTTCCTTCAATCATAAATACTTGTTAAACAATTAAGGCTTAGGTTTAATACAGTAAATGACAAACAATTCGGAAATGATTCTCTCACCTTATTTATGTATCACACATCTATATGGTAAGAAGTTTGAATTCCTTGATGTATTTTCCTTACTTCAAAATTCATATATCATCAAGTAAAATATGCATATACGTTACTTAACAACAATATCTATAATTAAACAAACGTAGTAGAGATAAATTCAATTTTCCAAAAGGATTTTCAACAATCTATTGAAAGGGTGTCATTGCACAATATTATGTAATATCACAGATTCAGAGAAAGCTTAATGCACACATATGGCACACCCACACTTCAAGATGACGAAGAATTTGAAGTGGAGATGAAAGAGAGAGAAAACAACTAAAATATCAAAGTTGTCTTAGACCGAATCTTAATTACTTTGCGTATAAAAATCAATAAAATGTAGGTGTGGCTGATACCCAATTGCACCCTTTTATGCTGTATGTAATGTGTCGGATTCTGTAGGGCTTGTCTTGTGTATGGCTCCGCCAACTTTTGTCATATCGTGAATTATAAATATTAAATTGTGTAGCACTAAATAAATGTTGTGGGCGTGGCCCTTGATTAATTTCGTTTATTTTACATAGATATACTTTAATGAGTAATAAAACTCTTGACTCCTAAATTATGCAGTATAAAATATTATGCCTTAAATATTGATTTCTACACAAAATCCAATTTTTTTCCTAAATTGAAGGCGTGTCTCAAATTTTATAGAATATATGTTTCAGATTTCAATTTTGTATTCCTTATCCATTGTACGTGTAATTATTTCCATCGTTTCAACTAGAATTCATCTTCTGAGGCGGATATAAATACTTGAACGAAGCACAAGTTATTGTTGGCACTTAATAAAAAAAACTTTTCAACTTAATACTTAAAAATCTCTTGAAAAATAAACTTTTCCCTGAACCACACCAACACATTACATATAGTTAAACACACACACATGGTCTATATGCAATATTCTAATATTTGTACATTATGCGTGTCTCGCTTTCTCTCTTTGGATATAAAACTTGTACAAGTGTTTAAATTATATTTAAATTTACAGTAAACAGTAAACAGTTTAGAAATTTACAAGAGGATATGAAGAAGCGATTACAGACGATGCAAAAGTATATGCCACACGTCGATAAGCGTTTCAAAACTTTCAGTTTAAGTGAAGCCACGTATACGTACAGCGTGCATCTACTTTATGGGGCCAGCGTATGTACGTGCGTAACTGACTGGATGGTTCGTTAATCGACTGATATTCTGTCTCTGTTTGACTCTCTCTCTCTCTCTCTTTCTCTTATTCTTTAGATACAATATATATGTTAACACAGCGTTTTAGCTTCTCATGTTATTGTTGTTGTTATCATTTATATCGTTGTCATCTTTGTTTTCCACTTCAATTTGGACAAATTTACTTTTACTCGTATTAAGCTTATATACATATATGCACACACACATACACTCGTACCGAGCAACTTAAGTAAACAACACACAAGTGAATACTACTCACAAACACACACACATACAAAGTGTTGAATGAACAAGTGAGTCGACCGTAATTAACATTAAAATTTAATTTTGAATACCCATCCTACCCTAGAGTAATAAAATAAAATTTATTCGGTGGTAAATTCTAGGCGTGACCATAATGCAAAATTTTTGGTTAAAAATTTTAAAATATTTAATTTTTTTGTTAAATTTTTGTTTAACTGTGGGTGTGGGTCATATAGTGTTTATGGTTAAATGGAACAGTGCCGACTAAATCGATTCAGAATTTTAAATTCAATTCATGTCATTGTACCAGATTTCATCGAAATATCTCAAATTTATATGGAGGGATAGACGGACATGATTAAATCGTTTCAGATTTTGATTAGCAATCGAGCGGTATAAATGAAGATGGGTGTGGCATTTGCTGTTTAAGAGTTACAAGCATCCGCACACACTTAATATACCTTGCCAGAAGTGGTGCAGGGTACGAAAACATACAGTTTGCTACCCTGCTTTGTAACTTCTTCTACAAGCTGTTTAAACATTTGAGTGTGTATTGAATATTTATACTCATCTTCAGGCGTAAATAAATAGATTACATATAAGATCCCACCAAGTACATGCGTGCCTATTATCCGAGTGTATTATCAAGTTGGTAGATTTAGTTTTTATAGCGTAAAGAAATTGTAAAACTTGTATAAACCTGAAGGATATGTGAACGTAGAATTTATTTAAATCCGCATAAGTGATGATAAGTAAGCACTCACAGTCATGACGATTTGGAAAACGTCAGAAATATTTATAATTCTTTGGCAGCAAACTTACGCTTTATCTTTCTCCTTTATCCCTTCCCAGTGCCAACTATGCGTTTACACACATTTACACAATCAATCAATCAATCAATTCGTTTTACCGCTGAAAACCGTTAAATTGATAAATTATTTTGGTTTGAAGTTAACAAGATGAAAATTCACAGCAACAGTATTAACGGTACATCCTCTACACCACTGCATCATCATTTATTATTTTACGAAATGCTGTGAGTAGTGGAGGCATTAATTATACAACTCCATGGTCGCTTTTATCATTATCTCATTTCTTCTCATTATTCAGTGATAAATTGCCTACAATTACTCATTGTGTCAGGGATGAGGTAGGTGGGCAGAACAGAATATTGATTGCTCCTAAACAACTGTGCTTGTTCATGTAAAATAATATGTTTAAATTGAATCAAAAATTGCCGATAGATACAGTTGCGGTTATGTAACAGTTGCACTTAAAAATACCTTCGGGTAGAGTAGAAACAAACTTAAAGAAATAATTTTAAAAACAAGTGAAATGTTATAGTCAATAAAGCATACCCTACACTACTACATTTAGGTTCATAAGTTATGCTACAATTAGTTTAGTTGTATTAGTGACTTGAGGCAATGTTATAAAAAAGTCATTTCGTGAAAAAGCTTTATAAGAAGGGGGGCTCTGAAAAGGGTTCAGTTGGGTCCATATTTGGTATAGCTAACTATTAAAGCAATTAACTAATTTTCGACAAATTTTGTTAAAAAATAATAAGAATTACAATTTTTTTCCCTGTAAAGACTTTTTTTATAATCAATCCTTCTATGGAGAGGAGTTCAAAAAATGGTTTAATTCGGTTAATTTTGAATAGTGTTTCTATTTAATCCAATATATGACTTTGTACGAAATTTTATTGAAATATTTCCAAAAATGCGGTAATTTATGCACAACTTTATATGGACAGACTGACGGACATGATTAAATTGATTCAGAATCGATTGATATAATTGTAGATAGTTGTGCCACAAATGATGCATGATTTAATTGTGTAAATCTCCGTCCGTCTCAGACAGAACTGTAAACAATTTGTCACACTTTTCTCATATGATCCAGTCGCCATTATACTTGGTGTCATTATTTAGTTAACTATTATTGACAATAAATGTCAGCTAGAAAGAAGAAAAACTTAAACTCAATTATCATTAAGTTTTAATATGATCAAGGTAATAACAGTTCATTAGAGTAAACTGTGCTGGATAGGTTATGAGCGTACAATTTGCGCGCACATGGTATGTATACGAACATCATACGCAAGACAAGTACGCATCATTATCGTCAACTTTACCACATGAACCTCGTAACTTACTATTTGTCTTTATCCTCAACCTTCCTCTCACACGTGTTCATATTACGGTTGACATGTAAAAGTGGCAAGTATGGTATAAGCGCCATGTTAAAAATAGAAAAATAAGATAGTTTATAAGCAAGTATGTGTGTGTGTGTGTGTGTGTGTGTGTGTAACAGAGAGTGGTAAGACAAACTTTAATCATAAAGGTAAAAACTTTGTCTTTGTAACAAAGTTCTGTTTGTGTCTCTCTCCCTCTCTCTCACCGTCGCTTTCTAACTTCTGCTGTGGTACCACAATAGACAGTTATTTCAGAAAATCTTTTATTTTTTGGAAAACTATTTTTGAGCGAAACGAGTACATACACAATAATAATAATAATGTTTTTATACAATTTTCATTATTATTATATTACCTGAAAAAAGTTGACAAAGTGTAAACTTTGAAATGAAGCGGATGACATGACTAAAAACTTTCTACTTTTGTAATAATGAATTTCATAAAGGAAAATGCATTAAGCAGATTTGTTTACCTGGCGTATGTATAACACTCAGCCCCGGGCAAACCACTAAGGAATGCGTCCAATACTTTTCTCTTCTACAATACTCCCAAGTTATCTGCGTAACTTTGTCACTCGGTATATAGCCTTACAAATCACATAATCGTATAATGGATGATAAGGAATAGAAAATATTTTCCACAATTCTGCAAATTACTCACGTGTTAAGTGTCACAGCGTGATGAGCATTCAAATTGAGCGATTACTGAGAGAGAGAACTGAATAACTATCATCCACTAACCGGGCACACTTTTCTATTAAAGATGAAAAAATGCATTTTTATTGTAATCAACTGTAATAGAGGATTGGTGCTGAAAGGAAGTAGAGGAAGGGAGAGTATATGAATGACCAATAAAATGCACACAAATATATTTGTCTCATCAATGCTTCAGAGAGTTAAGCATTTAAAAATTTATGGGAATTTGAAATCCTCAGTGTCGAGTGTATTGAAAACAAGTAAGAAAATCGAATTTGGCTTAGACCAAATCTTAAATACCCTCCACATTTACAATGGTGGGCGTGGCAGGTATATAATTACCCCCTGTAAAAGTGTATGTATAACTAAGTTGGGCTTTTATATGAAGCTTAAAAGAATTATCCAAAAACTTTCTTTTGTTGACATTTCATCTTATTAGTTTGATTAATTATTATTATTGGTTAATTTTCTAGTTACTTAAGTATGCTAAGATTAAATAGATAAGATCCTGGTGGTGTTGCTGCTGCAGATGTAGTTGTTGTTTTTGTTGTTGTGGTGGTTTGAGTATTATGTTGCTGATGCGTAGTTTTAAGCATATATAAATGAAAAATAAATAAATAGAAACTTTAATGCCTTCAAAGTACAACACGTATAACACACCAATAACACAATACTTTTCAATTCTATTTCAATTTACATTTTTATTACATTTGAAGCTTAAACGTTAACTTTCACTTTTAATCTAAATTAAACACAAACTATTATGTACAAGTATAAACGAGATATTAAGTATATGAATAAAAAATGAATAAGTGAAATGGAAAGCATGTCAGAGTTAAATCTGCGATAATCGAAAATTTGTTAAACGTGTTTGTCAACATCAACCACTAAGTTGCAAATGGAATAATCCTTGTAAAATTAAAATATATATCCTTGTACATACACGTAGATTATGTTTATATGTATGGTTGCAACATATTACGTGTGTAGCAGCTAATTGAGTTGTTAAGCTTTTAAAACCTTTTACAGAGACCTTAGTTTCAATTGTCTAATGCCGTTATATTAGAGACATGCTCATAAACGTTATTAATAATATTTGACACTTGACAAGCATTGTGTGAGCATATAAGTATACATCTTTTACACTAATGAGTACAACAACACTTTTCTTATAGCAAAAGTCTGCCAACACTATAGTGAAGAAAAACTTTCATCTCAAGAACGTTGGCTCGACTTCTAAATTCTGTTTAAATTGGAATATTTAGCAGTGCTAGCTTTAAAGCCATGTAATTTTTATACCCTCAATATAAGATGAGAATAATTGACTTCTTACATCATAAAATATCGTGTAAGGATAAGTTCAGTTGGGTTAAGCACGTGTCCCCCAATAAAAGGCCCTCTGTGCTACCCGTATGGAATCGTAACACATCTAAAAATAAAATACAAATATTGTGTTTAGACACCATTGTAATTATAAGGATAAATAAATAGGTGTTGGAGAGAAGGATAACTAACTGTTTATGTAACTGTCTAATCTGAGAATGGCGTTCATTTATACACAAATTACAATAATACTTTATTATAATATTTAAGCTAAATATAAACTGAATTAAATAGAAAAACCAAACAACAATAACAATAAAAAGAAACAAAATATTTAAAATTAAAAATTAAATGTAATTCCAACTAAAAATGAATATAAAAAAAAATTAATCCTTTTTGAATAAACAATAAAATATTATAAAACAACAATAAATAAAACTATTTACACACACACACACACCCGCACAATGAATAACAAAATAAAGGATTAAAAAATAAAATAAAACAACCAATAAATGTAACGAAAAACTAAATTTGAAACCATTAAATAAATAAAAACGGAAATTATTTGTTAGTTGTTAACAGCCGCTATAAAAAAAGTGTAGAAATGTGAAAAAGAAAAATAAAAAATTTAAGAATATTAAAATTGCCAAATTTTGTTTCAAAGTACATGATGTTTATTAATTAAAGGGATGGTACCACGCCCCTAGAATATGTATCATGCGAAAGCTGAATTTTTTTACAAGATTTTTACAGAAAGTTTTAACAAAATCCGTCCAGTCTTGTCCAAGTTATAAAACTTGAAAAATTCTGTATAATGAAGATTGGCTTCTGGAGCTATTCTGGGTGCCTGCTGTTTTTTACACAAATTGATGTTTGTGTGGTTTTAAAAACTGTGACCGTAAGAATAGAAGAGTTTGGTGTTGTCGTCGTTGTTGTTGTTGTTGTTGTTGTTGTTAATATTGTTATATGTCGTTGCTCAAATTACATTACAACCGCATCAATTGTGGCTAAATATTCTCCTTAACATAAATAAAATATTCGAATTTTTTTTATCTTTAGTTTTATTCCCACACATCCAGCACAATATTACTTTTCAAACACACCAATTATTGCATTATAAACAAGGCAAACATGTTTGGTGTATATCTTAATGAATGACAAAAGTAAGTTTTTGTTTGAGAAATGTCAACAAGAGATTCCAAGAAATACACTGTGACGGGTAATTACAGCAAATGACATTAAATTCAATATTTACCTTAAGTTTATACTTGTATTTGTACGCACGTATGCCAGCACAAATGTGTCGCTTTTTGTATATAAACATATATTTGTGTGTATGGGTGTGTGTGCATGCGGTTGAAATAATTTATGTACAATCAGATAATGATAATTGCTTCTAACATTTATTCTTTCAAAAACACCATAGCTGACACGAGCACACATACGACCACACATACGCATACAAAACAAGGACATGACATTACATCTCCGATACACTTGTGCAACAATGGGACAATAGTTTAAACATATGTGGACACATGTGTAAATAAGTATATGTATGGCTTGTTTTCGTACCAATGTGTACATATTTACTACACATGTACACACAAACAAGACACACAAGCGAACAAATAAAGTTTCATCTAAATCCCGTAGAAAAATTTATGGCATAAGTTGATGTTGTTGTTGTTGTTGTTGTTGTTGTTGTTGTTGCTGATGCTGATGCTTGTTCTTCCATTATTGTTATTATATTAAAGGCAGTTGTTGTTGTTTTTCTTCTTCGTCTTCTTCTTGTTTTCCACTTTTTTTTTATTGTTCCTATTGTTGTTCTTGATGTTGCTGTTGTTGTTATTGTTGTTGTTTTAAGATGTGTTGAAAAAGTACCCATACACACATCCTCACAAACATGCGGAACAAACATATAGAAATAAAAAAACTACATGTGACTAAATCTATGCTGTGATATGCACCGACTTTGCAGGTGAACAATAAAATGTATGCCTGCCAGTGATGCGTATAGATTATGAATCGAACTTAACTTTTATGTCGTTTCTTTTCAAGTTCCATTAAAATTCAAATTCATTTAAAATGAAGGACTCTGTGGTGCATCCTCTTTTACACGAAAATCGCTTAGAATGCTTAGACTTTGCATCTTTTTCATCTTCCACAATTCTGTCAGGGGTTAAATTTGAAGAAAAATTCAATTTTTGGCATCGAAAGTGTGGACGTACAGACATATTAACAGATGGACAATCCGATATGTTTACAATTTTATGCTAATGCAACATTAACATGTGTTGTGAAGTCTTTAAAGCTTTTTTTTTTGCAAATCCTGCAAACATTTCGCCCGAGTGAATACATCTCCAAACTCAACGTGAAGTGAATAAAAATAAAAACCTAAACTCATATGTATTTCATTTTGAATGCTTTTAAAATTCCGGTCCAATACTAAAGTTATATTTATACGGGGAGTACAATAATAACAACAACTACACGCTGTAGCTTACGTTCTATATTCTCTGCTTGCTCTGTGCGTTTCTACTTTGTCAGTTTTTTTGTTTTGTTTTTTGTTGTTTTGGGTAAACCGGAATTCGGTCCTTTTGACAATATAATTTCACCAACACATGAACACGTACGCACTTGGCTTTATGCATTTCACGTACGTGTCCATAATAGTAGAGTAAAGTGTACAGTATATGCCCCTTGGCATGCACTTTACTCCACTTATTTAGTATACTTGGACATGGATACGTTTGTATATACATGAAATACGTTTTAGGTGTATGTATGGTATGTGACAAATATACATTTCGCACGGATTTTTCATATATATGTGCTGACGTCCAGAATTGTTTGTTCATCTAAATAGAAAATGTTATTACGGTTATTATTGCAAACAAACACACACACACACACACACACACATACAAGCTAGTTGCCGTTAGAAAACTCTTTCTCCTTTCGTTAGGTATTTACCTTTCATGGAATTACATTTCGTTCGTACAACTAGAAGAGGAAAATTGAGTCATAATGATAAAACTTTCAGTTAAAACTATTTTTTAAATCTGTTGTATGCTGTGCGGCAAGTTGTCATTTAATGATATAAATAACTTTGTAGATCTAAGTAGTGTAGGGTATTAAAGGGTTGAGCTTGACCGACTATAACATATTCACATATAAGAAAAAAGGTTGCAGTAAAAGTTAAACGAATAGTGTATAAAAATAATTGCTGTTTTATGTGTACGTACAAGTAATGAAAGATTACCTGTAGCGGAACTTATTTCTAACTTACTATTGCTACGTTGTACTGCATTTACTTCAAATCTTGACAAACAATAACAAACAGGGGAGACACATTGTTTTGTCTCTAATTGTATTTTATTGTTATTATTGTTTTGCATTATACATGCTGACACATAATGAATTTATTTATTACTAACAATTCATTATTTGTATTTTTTCCCTCCAACTGTTATAAATAACAAACAGAAAATTATTAGTTTGTCACAGTATCTGGTTTGCCGTGTAACTTGTTTCAACAAAAATGACGCTTTTCTCGGAGTTTTTTACAAGTCTCGGTATTGTATGAGTTTTTTATGATCGTACCTACCACATCATATGTATAGGGGGTATACATAATTGTGGGAAAACATATGCAAGGTTTAAGGGGGGGCGTTGAAGACACCGAATATAAATTCTGAATCATCAACGAATATCTAGTCAATCTAACCACGTCTGTCCGTCCATCTGTCCTGTGTTATTCACCCTCCTGATCGCAAAAATGGAGATATCAATTTCAAATCTAGCAGAAGTGGTCCAACCATACGTCCACAATGCAACAAAAACTAAAAATGAAGCAATTTTTTAAGTAAACTTCAGTCGTACTTAAAAAGCACTGAATACATGTATACTCTTCGGGAAGGTTTCGTGCATCAATGGTGGGGTATTCAAGGTATATATTTGGCGTTAGCCAAATATAATTCTTTACTTGTTTTTTTTTTTAAATTAAAAGTATGAGATTGATTATACAGTAAATTGTTTTTTATAAAGTTTTAGTTATTTGCGTTATGATGGCACAAGGCCCACAATATGTGCCAACAAGTGCACCCTCAGTTGTAGACGCTGTTAATAATGTTGTGGATACTATACAGCACACTGTGGGCAATCTTGTTCGTAATGTAGGTTGAGCTTGATGAAGAACTTTTGTAACATTGTAACATTATTTAAAACATTGCTAATAAAATTGCTATTAAAAGGTTATGCTTGAAGTAAGTAATAATTTAATGGGATTTTGCTGGGCGTGGCAGGTACATATTGATAGAGTCTCTCATGCTTGCTTCTCTGTAATGCAAAGCGAATGACCACCTTAACTTACTACCTTATGTGAAGGGCGTAAAAAGAAAAGAAACTTTCTCCAAACGTTTCACACAAATTGTAAGTGATCGAAATTAAATTAAAAGCTTACAACAATAAACACCCAAACACACAACATTAAACCTTAAAGGAGAAGATAACGCATATTAAGAAGTTTTAGTTTAGAAAATTGTAAACGGATACTGCTCACTCATAACTCTGCGTAAAGTTTTGATACGTTTTTGAAAAGTTTCACTTCAAAACCAAACCGAATACTTTACGGAACGTAATAAATACTTGCGTTGACTTGTATTGCAGTGCTACCTATTGTTTGTGAAAACAATGGTTCAAATTATATTTTAATAACAACAAACTGGAACAACAGAAACATATCAGAAAAAAAATGAGCGGTCAAAAGCAAAAGTGCTGAATACCCTAACATATCATCACAATTGAACATTAAATTATTTGTAAAAGAATGTTAGGAGACCTCGTCCTGTGCCCTTGCTTTCAAATATTTCACAATATCGCCGTTAAAGGTTAAAAGCATGCGCGGATGGACAGACAAATCAACTTATTATACAAAGTCTTCTTGAAAATTACTTGAATTTCTACAAACTTGACATATTACACACCAGTAGAAATGTTCAATTAAAATCATACATTAGGTATATATATATAAGTGTGTGTGTATATAAATTATTCGTATTATTATACGTTTCTAAATGCATTGCTTTTGGAATCACACTCACTTAGTAAATTGTGTTAAACTGGAGACACATAGAATGTAACAACCATTTATATATATGTTAACAATGGCAACAACTTGACCATAACTGTAAAATATAAATTGAAGAAATGAAGTGATTCTATTCCTTTTTTAATTACATCGAAAAAACATAGAAAAAAAGTGAAGAAAAAACCAAAATTCATCCATTTTCATTTTCAGCTGCCGTACAATGTATTGTTAAAACACTTGGAGAAGGCTATGTGGCAACATTATATACAAACAGATACATGGAATAATGTGTGTGTGCTTGCATGCAATCGGATATTCTTTCTCTACCACTAGTACTGGTGTGATGTGGTCTTAAAGTTACAGATTTGCTTAATGTTTTTTTTTTTTTTGTGTTTTTGGAGAGAATAAGGGTAAATTGCCAAAACCGTTAGGGATCAGCATCAAAAGTTATTCGAGCGGTAAACCAGATCTAAAAAGTTTCTTCCAATCTCGCTTACAAACATACACATTTTCTAGTATTTTCTTTTTTACATTTTCATTTAAATTGCATAGTTTTGGTATTTCTTTCTAACCCTCTCTCTCTCTTGATTTCTCTCCTATTCAGCTATGTAGTTTTCAATTGTTTTATTTAAAAAAAAAAATAAAGTTGTTAGGTTTCTACAAGCGTTTACAACATCTGTAAGAAGAAGACGGACTTTTCTTAGAGCCGATAATGCTGTGATTATCTCTTCTGTTTAGAGAAAGACAATTGGAAGACAAGTAAATGTAACAGTATCAGCAGAAGCTTCAACTATAATCAAGTGCCCTTTAAATGTCTCTAAAGGGGTCTTAACTGAACAGAAAAGTTACCTTCTTCCTATTACAATAAAAAACACGAAATGGATTCGAAATCATTTATTATTACAACAGCAAGTCAGGAACTTGTAGGGTGTTCAGTAGGAGGCTTTGTTTATATATATTTTTTGTGTTATTTCAGTGTTGGTTTTTTACTCAACATTATTTACATAAAGCACAATTTTTATATGTATAGGTCTGTTAGCCTTTACCGGGGGTTAACCAAATCAACTTTGATTTTATGCATCAAGTCATTTATGGTTTAATTAACAATTTGTAACCATTAATATGTATGAAATTTGTTTTTATATCCTCCACCTTAGCGATGAGGGTATAATAAGTTTGCTATTCCGTTTGCAACATTCAAAATGTGTCTACTCTTTAGCATTCATGAAGACAAATATATCCAAGAGTCCGTCTATTGTGGCACTCTTAGGATAGTAAATTTAGAGATATTTTATTGAATTTTCCTCCTTTTTTTATTTTTACTTAACCTAGGTTCTGCTCACCTTTTAAATCGGTCAAGAGCCACGCCCACAATAGATAATAATCCTTATATCTACCACAAAAATGAAGTTGATACATAAATATATATAATTTCCCCAAAAATAAGCGTGGTCGTATATGATGGCACACTTTTTCTTTTTTTTGTTTCCAATTCAAAACTTGATCTGTATTTAAAAAGAAAATAGTTTAAAATGCCACGCCTACAATCAACAAATCTCTTCATTATATAAGGAAATTCAGTAATAATTAAAGCATCCATCTATTCGGATAATAAACGCACCCACAACTTAAAAAAACTTCCACAAAATCTGACTTTGATGTGGATGCAAGGGCAACAAACTCAAATCAGTATAAAAATCACCCTAAACAGCTTAAAATGCAAATGTACAATTCCTTCTGTACAATAAATGCGACAATACATTTTTAATCCTTAGCTAGCGCTAAAAATGAATTAAATAATTAAATAAATGATATGTAAAATTATTCTGTAAGCAGACGCACGCTCCGCTGTAAGTACAATATTTTATGCAATATTTTCTTCGGAAATATACTCAATAAAAAGATGCTGGATGCTGCCTCTCAAAGAAGACGGCATAGATATGCATCAGCCATACATAATTCATAAGCATTAGTTGAGCTAGACGGCACCAAATTAAAGCAAGCACCATGATAAGTAGCAGCGTCAACTTTAAAAGAAAAGAAACATGTTGATGTTGATGTTGATGCTCGTTCTCCATCCATCTGATGGAATTTTATATGATATACAATAAATTGGTGAAAATTAGAATGAGAGGGAGGGAGTCTATGAAGGAAATGCTAAATAGATATAATGTAACAAACTGTGCTTTTGAAGGGTTACAAAATTCGCTTAAAAGACATAATTATGCCTTAGATAAGCAGCCGTCCTCAGAAGCATAAATACTTGGGTAGCAACTCATTATGTATATTTATGATAAGTGTACGATATTTAATTAAAAATCATAAGTAACCAAAAAGGAGAAACATGGTAAAGTTTCCATCATAGCATTTAGCCAAACCTTACTTTAATGCAATTCAAAGTTTAAACTCTTAAATTTTGAGCCCAAAATGTATGTACAAGGGCATAAACACCTTTTTGTTCATTTTTCTGATTATCTCAATTCTTTCCTTTTTTCGCTCCTAATTGTGTACCCGATGATACATTATCTGTATCTAACATACATTTGGGACGTAATAAACAAAACTAAAGGAAACACAAAAAAAAAGCAAGAACTGTAAATGAAAAGATTGATGAGATATAAATGTTTTAGAAACGTGTTCGTGTGCAAGAGATATAACACCATAGCGATAGATGTAAGAAAAAAAGGGGAAGGCGAAGCTTTGGAGGCAACTTTATTACGGTTATAATAATAATCTATTACAGCCATCAGTTTTGATATATGATTTCATATATACACGTCTACTATTATTACCAGTTGTACGGCTATCATTAAAATGACATTTTTCTTTGCCACCTTTTACGCCTCGTTTGTATCCTATTACAAGACATGACAGCATGCTTGTACATGTACCTAAACATAAATTAACTGAGCCTCCGATTCGAGACTCTGGTGTTGTTGTAAACATTTTTGCTTAAATGAAACTCATTTTACATTGAACTCAACAAGCAACACATCACCTCACATCTTACTAAATTACACCATACTCGGCCATACCTAAATCTAAAATGCACACATATCATATTTGTCTATCTCTCTCTATCCCCCTCTCTCTCTCTCTCTCTCTCTCTCTGTCTCTCTTCTAAATATCCTTCCGTTTTATGCAGCCGCGGAAACGGAAGCCTAAGTATACGTGACTCACCATAACATTTTCATGAATAGTTTTAACCGAAAAAAAAATTGTAAAAATAAAACACAACGATACTTGAATTAAGCCAAATAATGTATGCCCTCCATTTACACGAAATTAAAAGCAAGTCAAATATTTATAAATGGCTGAATATTCGTAAAAAAAACAAAAAAAATTTATTATTAGGAAAATATTTATGGCTGTGCTAATAAAGTGTGGGCAGAGTCTTAAATTAATTGAAAGTCAGATTACAGTATATATATATTTATTCATTCATCCATAATAATACACTTCCCCGTATAAACAAAGCCGAGTAGAGAGTTAAAAATTTAACTTTAACTGAATTAAATTTTGTCACTTATTCGCTGCTTATAATGCTAGAGTTAATGTTGTCGTTATTTTGTACGTAAATTATGTTTCATTGTGTGGTGGCATTATGCCAAAAATAACATTAACAGGCAGCACTTTGTGTTGTTGTTTTTCTTCTCCGTGTTATGTTATTACTACAGTCGTTAAAACTCTTCGCCTCGTAAAAAAATTGCAAAAAATGTGGTCTTCTTATATAGAGCACTGCCTTAACTGTGCATCAACAACACTTTAGGCTTATAGCCAACGTTTGTGGCGAAGCCAAAATAAACGAAAATTTTAGTTTAACAATTTTTTGAACTAGAAAATGAAACAAGAAATAAAATGATACTTAAGGTAGCAAAAAAAAAAAAAGCAGCATAAGCTCTAGAACGCATTAGAGTAAGACTTGAATTGTTGTTGTTTTTTCTTTAAAGAACAATTTTTGGCGTCAATGAAACATTAAGCTGTCGTGTCTACAGGTAGCAGTCGAGTCAATTGTACAGCAACAGCTACCAAAAATTACATCTTAATATATTTAGATATTAAAAACACATTTGTGACTTTTCTTTATATCTATCTCGCTCTCACTTTTAATCAAGAACTGGGGAAAAAAACACAAAACGTTAAAGAGCTTTTTTGCTGTGGAGCAAAGGCAACAACTGACACTGTTGCCAAAGTATTTAAGAGATTTGAAATGAGGTTATGCGGAAGAAAAATGGTGAACGGTCAGAGCCACCAAGAGGAGATCTGATAATCGTTAAACATTAAAACAACACTAAAGGGGAGTAATAGATGCCTAATATCAATGACATACAAACATTTCTAGTTTTTTCTGAACAGGCTTCTATTTAAAGGGGGCCACGCCCACAATTAACCAAAAATTCTTACACAAAAGTACAGCTACAAAAATTCGGTATATTTTACATTTGAAAAAAGCTGAGAAGGGGGCGTACTATAACCGTAGACACGCCCACAAATCTATAAAAACCCATATTTGGAGTAGAACTCATCTGCAACAAAATATTCTTTAAGAAAAGCTGCTATGGTACACATGCCACGCCCACTATTTACATATAAATATAAAGAGTATTTATGGGAAACTTAGAATAAGACCTTTTTCCTTGTTTACAGTGTTGTTAAATGTTAGTAAACATTTATGTTGTTGTTGCTGTTGTTGCTGTTGTTGTTTTGTTAGCCAGAATTTGTAATTTGATGATATACTGACCAGGAATTTTGGACAGAATGAAACCGTCTATATATATGTATGCATGTGTGCCGGAATGTTTCCACATTTTACATCCTACACACATTATAAACATCGGGGTGCAAGTGCGTGATCTTGTAGGGATGGTGTACGGTATAATGCAAGAGCCCTATTTCGGTTGTTTTTCTTTTTTGGATAAACTAAATGAAATTTGAATAAATGTTGGAAAATTTTGTATGCAAATTTCATATGTAAACAAGAGTACATGCATGCACATGCACACACACCGGCGCATAAGTACTCGCATGCATAAATATTGTTCAACACAAACACACAATTTGCATTTCAATGAAACGTTGTACGGCTGACCACACACAGCTAAACACATATAAGCAAAAAAACAATACAAACAACAAAAACAACAACAATAAACAGAAAATGAAAAATTTCCATATATGCAGGTAACAACTACCAGCAGTGTAACAGTGTAAGTAAATAAAGGGTGCTTTGCAAAGTTTCTTCTTCTTCTTCGCTGTTTTCTGTTACTCCTATGTTTCCCCCTTTAAAGTGAATTCTCCAGTACGAATTCTACCGTACCGACTACCGTAAGCGTTCCATGTCTTATGTGTGCGTTTGTATGACATTTATATTAAGTGTTGAATACTCTTTATGTGTGTGTGTGTGTGTGTGTGTGTACATATGTGTAGGAAAACGTTAATTGTACAAATGCTCACATAAAGACACGCACCAACATGCACCCTCTTACCCAGCTGAATGCCTGCCAAATTGTTTGCATACACTTAGCAACGCTTTGATAATCGGCAAGCTCATCGAACAACTTGACTCTGGTTGGTTGGTTGGTTCGGCTTACTGGTTTGACACATTAGTAGACGAGAATAATTTTTGGTACAAATAGCATAGCATGAATTTAGGCGCTCTACACACGAGTACGTATGCATGTATGTATGCATGTATTATGACACTAATCCCAAGTTGCATGCACTTTATGCCAAATGGAAAGTGTGTCTCTCTGCTTAACGATGCAACCCTGGCACTGTGGCAGTGCAGTAAAGAGAAACAGAAAAGTTCATTGGGGCTGGTGTGTTAGTTGGTGTGTGTTAGTCTATGAGGCATTTAATTGTGTTTCATTTGCAATTCAAATGTTGTTTGCTTGACGCTATAGCATTCGCTTTCCCTCGCTCTCACACGTTTATAAACTTCTTATACACGTTTACGTAGCGTTATTCGCTTGGAAGAATTTTTAATTTATTATCATAATAAAAACATACCTCAGGCTTTTTTTTGTTATTGTTGGTGTGATTTTGATTGTTTTATTACGTACAACTACCTTTTTCATATACACATGGTGCAAACTGCTTCTCATTTTATTAAAATGAAATAAAAATCCAAATCATGGTCCGATTTGACCCACGGCTTGTATACAGATGTGAAGGGTATTTAAGAGTATTTTTTATTTGTTTCTTTCTTCTTTTTACTATTTATCATATAAAACGGAATTGAATTTCATTCCTGGTAAGTAGTACGACAAACTGTTGTTGAAATGAAAAACTCTTTTAAAGCAACATCTTTAACGTGAACTCTTTAAAAAAAATTACAGATTCTTTTTCATTTTTCCATTCTGGTTAAGTGAACCTGAAAACGTTTACTTGCCTACAAGTGGAAGGAAAAAAGTACAAGAAATCTTAAAGTGAAGCTGCCGAGTTGTGTACATGTAACACATACATCCGTACATACTCGTATGCAGCAGCTTCCAGATAAATATTATTTAACTCTTTATATAACTCTGTTCAAGTGAGTGTATACATGTGTGAGACACTTATCCACACATATTGAATGTCTACTTGGAACTTGCTTGTATTTTGCATTCACCCCACTGTATAGTGAACTGGGAGTTAAAGTTAAAATACTTGTTTCAACTTGAAGTGGTTTCCTTTTAAGCGTTAATTTTTACTTTCTGCACTTTTTCATGCACTTGTGAGGGCAGAGATAGAAGCTAATTGCTGTATTTTGTAGCAAATGGATAGGCTACTTATATATTGTATATACATATATAAGCCAAGCAGGCACGCTGTTTTTATAAACTGTTAACCCAAACCATACCCACATACTGAACCGGGTTCGGGTTTATTTATTAACATCAATAAGTGCGATTCCCCTTTAAATTGTATAAAATCGACGCAGTGCCATGCCCGGAATAAAATTTGGACTCAATCGGTCCATTTTTAGAACCCCTTTCCATACAAAGCTTTCAAACGAATTTGACAAAGACTCAAGTAGTTGTAGCATAAATTGAGAAACTAAGGTATTAGATGATCGAATGAAACCGTTTACTTTTCACGTACATAAATATTTTCGAATTAGGTGATAAATGAAAGAATATTAAAATAACCGCAAAGATGTTAAATTTAGTGGAAATCTTATAAAAATATAATTGTGTGTGTGTGTGTGTGTGTGTGTGTAGTGGAAATAAAATCATACTATTAAGTACTAAGTATGTATAACTTTAGATTTCATTTATGCACAGAGAAGAACAAAAGCAAACTTCATTATTCTAAAGAATGTTCTTCTCACAACGACCTCACATATTTATATATAATACAATATGTACAATAATCTAGATGCCCGGACTTTGCGGAATGAATTCCTCGAAGAAAGTATTATAAATCTGATCGTATATATAATAAAATACAAATGAATGTTTATGGATGTGACATTAACAGTTGGCATCAACATTAACCCATTTTACCCACCACACACACACACACACATACAGACGGAGGTATAGTGCACAATAAATTAGTTTATGCAAATAACTCCTGATATACGGCACGAGTACAAAAGTACTAGCATCAGCACATACGCCCCACATACTAGCGCCAGCGCCAGCGCTAGCACACAACCGCAGTGTGTTTGCAAATCCACTTAATAACCATCATAAATTCTATATTACATATACATGCACATAATGTACATATATATGCACAAACGTATAACACATATAAATGAGAGCAGCAAGCACCCCATCACTGCACCCCAGAGCTGCCAGCTTTTGTTTTGTATTTTATGTTAAATGTTAAACTGTAGCATGGGTGTGTACGTGTTTGTTTATATATTTTTATTTTATGAGAAAGAGATTCCATTTTATTATTATCACCTAGAAAACACAATTCAAATGCAACGTGAGCAACATGTTCTTATGACTAAATAAAGCGGGTTTATATTTGTTATAAATAAATGTACGTAAAAATGTGTATGCATTCCGTTGGGTATATATATATGCATCAGTTACCTACTTTTTAAATCAAAAGTCTGGCCAGACTATTGTTGCAGCATACTGTCTTCTTCAAATACATGAAAAAAAAAACGTCATTTGAAACCATAACAAAAGAAACAAGAGAAGACATAAATAAATTGTAATTCTATACATAGTGGAGAGATTTTCATGTGAAAAATATCCACAATTTTTTATTATTTGTTTAACAATTCAGTTATATATACTTTATTACACAAAGATGACCACAGAAATGAAGGTGAATTTGCTTGGCTTATAACTAGAAAACTAGTGTTCCGATTTTGGTCAAATTTTTTGCAAACGTTTGGAAATTTCTCTAGCTTTGCGGTGAAATAATTTTAATGGGCGTGGCACCGCCCATTTTCTTATAAAATGATTTTTAAATCATTTTTCTCGTTTTTTAACTAAATGGGTGGTGCCACGCCCACATAATATACTTCGTTTGAAAGCTGAATGAATTTGCAAGCTTTTGCAACAAGTTTGAACAAAATCCGTGCAGTTGTTAAAAAGTTATACGACTTTAAAAAAATTCCTAAAATCAAAATTTGCTTGCTGGGTATGCTGGGCGCCTGGTATTTTGCTAACATGTTCATACTTGCACGATTTTCAAAATTATGACCACAAAAATGAAGGTGAACTTTCTTGGCCTATAACTAGAAAAATATTGCTCCGATTTAGGCCAAATTTTTTGCAAACGTTTGGAAATTTCTCTAGCTTTGCGGTGAAATAATTTTAATGGGCGTGGCACTGCCCATTTTCGTAGAAAATGACTTTTTAATCGTTTTTCTCGTTTATTAAGTAAATGGGTGGCGCCACGCCCACATAATATACCTCGTTTGAAAGCTGAATTAATTTACTATCTTCTACAAAAAGTTTGAACAAAATCCGTGCAGCCGTTAAAAAGTTATGCAACTTTAAAAAATTTCTGGAATTCAAAAATTTGCTTGCTGCGTATGCTGGGCGCCTGGTATTTTGCTAACATTTTTATGAGTTGTGCTGGGCGCCTGGTATTTGCAAGCATGTACGAACACGCAGAAGTCGTTTGTTGTTGTTGTTGTTGTTGTTGTTGTTGTTGTTGTTGTTGTTGTTGTTGTTGTTGTTGTTGTTGTTGTTGTTGTTGTTGTTGTTGTTGTTGTTGTTGTTGTTGTTGTTGTTGTTGTTGTTGTTGTTGTTGTTGTTGTTGTTGTTGTTGTTGTTGTTGTTGTTGTTGTTGTTGTTGTTGTTGTTGTTGTTGTTGTTGTTGTTGTTGTTGTTGTTGTTGTTGTTGTTGTTGTTGTTGTTGTTGTTGTTGTTGTTGTTGTTGTTGTTGTTGTTGTTGTTGTTGTTGTTGTTGTTGTTGTTGTTGTTGTTGTTGTTGTTGTTGTTGTTGTTGTTGTTGTTGTTGTTGTTGTTGTTGTTGTTGTTGTTGTTGTTGTTGTTGTTGTTGTTGTTGTTGTTGTTGTTGTTGTTGTTGTTGTTGTTGTTGTTGTTGTTGTTGTTGTTGTTGTTGTTGTTGTTGTTGTTGTTGTTGTTGTTGTTGTTGTTGTTGTTGTTGTTGTTGTTGTTGTTGTTGTTGTTGTTGTTGTTGTTGTTGTTGTTGTTGTTGTTGTTGTTGTTGTTGTTGTTGTTGTTGTTGTTGTTGTTGTTGTTGTTGTTGTTGTTGTTGTTGTTGTTGTTGTTGTTGTTGTTGTTGTTGTTGTTGTTGTTGTTGTTGTTGTTGTTGTTGTTGTTGTTGTTGTTGTTGTTGTTGTTGTTGTTGTTGTTGTTGTTGTTGTTGTTGTTGTTGTTGTTGTTGTTGTTGTTGTTGTTGTTGTTGTTGTTGTTGTTGTTGTTGTTGTTGTTGTTGTTGTTGTTGTTGTTGTTGTTGTTGTTGTTGTTGTTGTTGTTGTTGTTGTTGTTGTTGTTGTTGTTGTTGTTGTTGTTGTTGTTGTTGTTGTTGTTGTTGTTGTTGTTGTTGTTGTTGTTGTTGTTGTTGTTGTTGTTGTTGTTGTTGTTGTTGTTGTTGTTGTTGTTGTTGTTGTTGTTGTTGTTGTTGTTGTTGTTGTTGTTGTTGTTGTTGTTGTTGTTGTTGTTGTTGTTGTTGTTGTTGTTGTTGTTGTTGTTGTTGTTGTTGTTGTTGTTGTTGTTGTTGTTGTTGTTGTTGTTGTTGTTGTTGTTGTTGTTGTTGTTGTTGTTGTTGTTGTTGTTGGAATTTTTTCTTATTGGAATTTTTTCTTATTGGAATTTTTTCTTATTGGAATTTTTTCTTATTGGAATTTTTTCTTATTGGAATTTTTTCTTATTGGAATTTTTTCTTATTGGAATTTTTTCTTATTGGAATTTTTCTTGGGATTATAAAATTTTGCTTCTCAGCTGAATTTGAACTCATGTCTACAATATGAAGAGTTTACTGAGACAACAACTTAGCCACTCAGCTACCGAGGGCCCTAACTTTTGATGTATTTACGCTATAATTAAGGTTTCGTTTAGACATTTAACAATGCGCAAGATTATAGAGATCTCTAAACTGAGAATAGAAATTCTGACACTCTCACGGTCATAATTTTAGAGGTATCAAATTGAAAGTTAGCATACGTATTCTTTGTTCTATTTCGCTGTTCTGTGTTGAAATTGGGCACAATCGGTTAAGAGACACGCGTAAAATAAACAGAAATCTCAACATACCTCGAAAAAATTGTATCTTTTAAAATTATATATCGCACAATACTATGCGTATCAAGTTGAAATTTGGTATAAATATAAGTGGTACCGTTATCCAACACTGTGCCAAAAATGGGCGTGATTGAAAAACGCAAACGCCTATAATTAAAAAAAAACACTATCTACGTAAGTACATGAAATAGTCATATACATAAATATGGCAATAGGAACTTATTTTTTAGATGATTATTAAAGGTGGAGGGTATTTAAGCTTCGGTCTTAACCGAACTTCTTTATCTTGTTTTTTTTTTTAATTCAATAATAAATAAATTTAACGTTACCCCGAAAAAAGTATATATGAAATACATATTTCATAAGGATTTCATTTTTATCTATAAACTAAGGAATTCACATTTTATATAAGTATCATGTACAAACATACTATACATGTAACATTGTGATATAAGCCAAAACCCAAGGGAGTCATAAAAAAGCATTGAAAAATGCGTTAGAAAAAATTTAAGTAACAAAAAAGGATACCCTTAATGAAACCGTAAATTGAAAAATGTACAATAAGGTGAAGGGTTGTATTAAGGAAACACCAAATCTGGGGTACCCACCATCGTTAGGGCATCATTGTGGGCGCATCCCACAAACTATTTTTATCCATTCATAATAGCAAGCTACAGCCAAACTCTAAAATTTTGTTTGCGGAAGTTCAACACGATATATCAATGCTTGCGTTGGTGCGAGTAGCGCAACAAAAACTAAAAATTTTAACAGACAACGTACAGAAGGGCTACAGTGACTCCAAACACGATACTGAACACCAATATATATGCTTTTCTGGTATTTAGAAACTCTTTCTGTTATATACAAACGTTTGAACATAAACAATTTACCCCCTTATCATAATGAGGGTGAATGTGAAAATATAAAAAAAAAATTTAAGAAAAAGTTTTTCCAGCAAATTAATTCCCAACAATGTTTATATATTATAAACAAAATTTTGTTAATAACGGAAATATTAACAAAGTTTTAACAAAAACAATTTAATTAATGTGCGTTCAACAACTGCAATTGACTTGAAAAGGTGTTTTGCATTGGAGTCTTGGTCCAGGGTTATTAAAAGTTTATTTGAATATATTATAAAAACAGTACGACTGCAAATGATTTTGATTAATGGTCGGCGTGATTTTCATGCAAATGCGAAGGGGATTCAATAATATTTTCCGTCCTATCAGGGGATAACAAGACATATCATACACAGCCAGTAATATAACTTCCCAGGGAACATCCTTTACTGTGAACAATTTATTAAAATCAATTAAAAAAACGTCAGAGAACAGTTCATTAACCTTTTATTATATTTAATTATGTTTGTTTTTGCTGGATAATTATGCGTGTTCGATTAATATATTTAATCCTGTCAATGAATCATTTTTTAAATCAATATTTGAATCCATATATCAATTATATTGTACATAGTTTTTTTTTTTTTTTTTTTTTTTTTGGTAAATATAAAGGAAATATTAAATGGCGCAAAAAAATTTTGTAAAAAAATTAATTAATAACACTTCATTAGCCATTAATGTGTTAGTTTTGCATTGTTTTTGTTTTAATAATTAATTGTTATGTTACCTGTCTGGGAACTTATGCAGATGTCTGACATTAACTCTAACGACAATTATTTAAAAACCATAACATTTATTATGTTTTTTATACGCTCCATATAATATGGAAGGCATATTAAGTTTGTCATTCTATTTGCAACATCCAGTAGAAGGCATCAGAGACTCTAAAAAGTCTTGATCAGCATCAGAAACTGAGTCTGTTTGGGCATTATCACGGCCGTAAATTTGCAGATATTGAGCTGAAATTTTGAACATACAATTTTAGTTTCTGCATATATCGTTATTTAAAGTGAGCAAAATCGGTAAAGAGCCACGCCCACAATTGACAAAAATTTATATATATGCCACAAAAATCGACCTATGAACTTGATTGAATCCATTATGTATACTTATAGTTATTCCATCCATCGATGTGACCAAAATAGATGTGATGGAATAACAAAAATACCCATAATCGACCAAAAACCATACTCAATGTAAAAAACTCGACTTGCAATTAATTCGTAATACATACACTATTAGATAGCGTAATCATAAATCGCCACGCCTACTTTTGTAGATGTGGAGGGTACATAAGATTTGGCCTAACCCCAATTTAGTTTTCTTACTTGTTTCCATTTACTATACACATAATTTCTTGTTCTTGTGAGACAGGTTTATTAAATTTTGCTTATAAAACTTGAATAATACTCTTAGATTAATTCATGGAATAAGAAATTATTTACAAAAAAATCTTTGACCAATTTACAAAAACCTATATAATGCAAGTACTGTTTAGATTGGTTTTCATTGAAATTTTGTTTTCTTTACGATTCGACAAAAATTATTATTGATAAGTAATCGAAAAATGAAAACAAACTTCTCATCCATCATAAATAAATATTGAGGTTTTTCTTCTTTCGTCGTCTTTTCCAGCAATTTCATTGAGTGTGTTAGCTATTGAAAAAGAAAAACGTCAGTAAAAAATGACAAGAAATAAACCAACCATCAAAAACGAGTAAGGAAGCTAAGGCTATCTGTGACTGCTACAATTATTTTCCAACATAATAAATTGCTTGTACTTGAAGATTTTTGCAATGTTTCCTCTAAATTCAGTACCTCCATGAAATCTCTTCCATTCTCTATAAATTTATCGTATATAAACTTTACTTTAAAAGTAAATTGGTTCAGCTAACTAAATAGGCAATGCTAATTGCAAGTGAATCTTTGTGTTGTATATATGGCTCAATAAATTGAACACATTTTATACATTTTAGGGCATAAATACCCAAGTTTGTTAATAAAGGGAACTCTTCCATGCAGCTTAATAAAGTATAAAACTAAGTAAACAATAAATATGAAAAAGAAAGGACAACATTTTCGCAAAAACTTAAAGGTCATCTGTTGAATTTGAATAAAATGAAACAAAGTTTGTGCAAAAACCTTACTCAACACAATAATTCAATAAAATAAATGAAAAATAAACAAGTAAGAAAACTAAATTTGGCTTAGACCAAATCTTAAATACCCTTCACATCTACAATAGTGGGCGTGGCAGGTATGTGATTACGCCCTCTAAGAGTGTACGTATTACATATCAGCTTGCAAGTCTAGTTTTATGGTGAATATGGTTTTTTGTAAATGGTGGGTGGGTCTGTTATCCGATTATGCCCACTTTTTCATCGATTCAGTTTTTGATGTTAATCAGGAATATATATACTTTGTAGGGTCTCTGACGCCTCCTTCTGGTTGTTGTAATCGGAAGGACAAACTTAGTATATCTCTCTTCTTGTGTGTAGGATATAAAAAATAACACAAGATAAGTTGTGAGTATATTCCGACAAAAGATAGTGCTCAGAAAACATTGCACAGCAAAACTATTTACTTACAAAAGTTTCTAAAGTTAAGATGAGGGTTGATGCCTCTAGAACAAATAAATTGAATTAATTAACTAATAAAAACCTTCGAGTGTTGTTGTATTTGGCATTAAGTTTATGAACAACAACAACAACAACAAAATAACAAACAATCAAGTACAAATACCAAAAAAGTTACCCCAGATAACGAAAGTTATAAAGTTCTCTTTGGGGTTTATGTTGTAGTTAAGAAGCGGTCGCTTTTCATGCAGTGTAGAAATAAAGGCCAACCTGTGCTCCACTCCTCTCTTCACCCCTCTCACATCTGACACTGTGTAAATCTTTCATTTTTACATACAAATAAAAAGTTATGGTTAGCACATGGAAGGCAATCTATGCTCTCTCATCTACATTTACGATCAATAACAAGTTAAGCTAAAATGCATTCAAAGCTGATGTTGTGCGTGCGTGTGTATGTTAAGCAATATTGCCCAATATTGCATTGTGGCTTACTTGTACTTCATGTATGTGCACACACGCACACACTTGTGTTAGCAGATAAATAATCATGTAAATGTGACACATACACGTGTAATATTAGTTTTGGTTTTTATGGGTCACACACATAAACTTTATATAGGATGGCCTTATAAAATGTACATCTGTGTGTGTGCGTGTGTAGTAGATGCTGTTAAGATGAAAAATTTCGTTGTACCATCAAAAATTTATGAGAAATGTTTTCATTTTTATTAGAAACTATTTTGTCTCTAAGTTTACACCCACATACACATATGTAAACAAATTTGAAACAAACACATGTATTGTACAATATATGTATATAGAAACCAAACTACATGTACATTTATATGAAACGTTTGTGTTCATAAAACGTGACATAGTTGTTGTTTTTTTTTTATATTTTTTATTAGTAAATTGAGACAAAAATGTCACACTGTTTGCCATGTAATTGTATTTATTTTTTTCGCAACATGTGTTGTATAAACTGAGATTTAATTGAATGTCATTTCTGGCAATTCTTCCATCACTTGTGTATTTACTCACCCATATACGGCATGTGATTTAAACAAACAATAGATTGACAAGTAAATTTAGGGCTTTTATATAAACAAAAAAACAACAACAAATCAAAAAATTATGTACAAGCGATTAAGGCCGTCTATTAAGCGAGTGGTCTTGCTACAATTAACCCTTCTACCGAATGCGAAGGTATGCGTAACATTTTAACGCAAACATTCATTGTTTCTCAAATAAAATTCTTCGCAAATTATGGGCGTGTCTGAACCAAACCATTTGTAACACAATTTGTGGAGCTATGTGGTGTAGGGTATTAAATAGCTTGACCAACTTTAACAATTTCACTTGTTTTTTATGAATCTAAATGTTTTTCAAGTAGTTTTCCATTAGACAGATAAAGAGCGCACATTAATGTGCTAAATAAAACAAAATTTCCTGTTAATTATCCTTGTGTACGAAAACTTGATCCATTATTTTACGGAAATGGCAGGTTCGGCGAACTGTACATTAAACTCAGTTGTTAGCATATACATTTAAGTTGAGCGTTTTCCTTTTTGTCCTCCGTACACATTATCATTCCTTTGGGAGCTTCTGTGCTTGCACTTCTGTGTGTTTGTCGTTTCTCTTTTCACATTGAAAGGATATCTAGGTGGAAAAAAACGATGGAGAATTCTGTGAAAATGTGAATAAATTAACTTAAAATGAATGTGTGGAAATGTTGCCATCGGTGTGTTTAGAGACACCAGTGCGACACCATCACAACCACCGCAACATATGCGGCAAAGGACCCACGTGTCAGTTAAAAGAATACTTAAGTATACATTTGTTAGATGGTAAACAAAAAGAATGCAAAAAAAGTGTTTGCATTACACATACACACACTACGTTGAAACAAGTCTTCAGCTCTCTCTGTGTGTTGCTGTATAATTAAAAATACATTAAAACGTCAGAGTTTAATATTTAATGAATATACACACACTCGAGTATATTGAAAACGTATTATTAATGTTCAGAAGACGTATGCGTCGGTAGAGTAAAGTGTTTAAAATGCAATATTTTACAAACTTTACTCCTTTTCCAAAATACTTGGCATATAAAGCATTCCCATTGGGTTGGAAATGCCCATTCATGTAAATAAATTACATTGTCAGAGCTGAGCACAACAACATAATGACACAACTCACAATGGCACTGTGACACGAGATAGGTCATCAGTTACAGTGACATGTTAAAATATAAAGCTGTGTAATTAATTATTACTCGTTGGTAGAAGTACGTGGTACTCTATTAGACTGTGTGGATGTATAGGATTCCAAAAATACAATACTTAAGATACTAATCAATGTCGAGTCACTTTTCAGCATATATGTCCATCCGTCCGCAAAATATTTACTTTGGGTATACGTAGGTATGAAGTGGGCGATCTTGACCAAATGAAATGGTGGCACAAGTTTTTATAACTTCCACCTTGTAATCATTTTGATTTGTTTAAACTTAACCAGCTGAATAGCTTAGTAGATAAACTAAATGAAAAGAATTCCTTTCACTTTCCCTTCTTAAACCTCCTTCAACCACTTGCGTATAAATATTACAATATAATTGATTTTCTTAAATGCTTAAAGAAGATTTTACTACCTTTTTGCTTCATTCATCCTCCTCCATCATTTAATTGGATTTCCAATTAATTACCTTTTGTTCTTTTGCTGTGCGACTTGGTACACATTGATTTCCGTTCAATTTTCCACCTCAACTGGAATTGTGTTTTATTCTCATGAAAAGAAAAAGGAAAAAACAGAACAGAATCCTTAATTACCATTTAAATTAGGCAATCAATATTACTGCGAGTACAGGAGCAGGAGCACAAGCAGGGGCAGTAAGCCCGAAACAATGAAAGCATAAGCTGATGTCATCCTCTTATGTTCTGTGTGTTCAATCAGCTGAAATAATTAGTGAAAGACAACAAATGGTACCCAAAGCAAAAAATAAAATAAAAAATGGTATAGTAGTGGATCATAAAATGAAAGTTAAAAAGGTGTAAAGGCATACAAAACATTATAGTTGACATTTATGTGAAATCTTAATTGCCTACCTCGTGCTCATGCATATATTGCAGTTGCCTGAATATTTCAATTAAACTTTTAACACAAATGAAATATTTCTTCCATAATAAAAACAATCGGACCGTTTTCAATTATACCGATCGATTCAGAATCAAACTCTAATCAATTTAACCATGTCCATCTGTCCATCTGGTTGTCTAAGGTCATGTTTTTTGAAATATTTTGATGAAAGGAACTCTATTGAAAGTAGATCGAATTGAACTAAGCCTAGAACACCCTTTCTGCATAAGATCCTGTTATAATGAAAGTCTTTATATGGCCAAAAATTATATATTTAATATTTTTGGACAAAATTTAGTGAAGAATAGTTAAGTAGTTTAAGAAGTTGTGCCAAATTTTTGAACCCTATTGAACCATTTCAAAAACCCTCTCTATTTATTGATATTTTACGCAGTGACATGTATGGCGTTTACTGATACAACGAATTATGCGTGTAGCATAATTTATAGAACCAAGTGATGTAGTAGAGTAGTTAGGGTCGCTCTAGCCCGACCATAACATTTTCATTCGTTTTTGTGGGTATAAGTTCGTTACATTAAATTACAAATGCATTTTTCATGTAAAGTTCCCTTTACTTACAATAAATGTTTCTCTTCATTTATTAAAATCTCTCTGCATAAATATGCATAAATCCTTATAATCATTTATTTTTCTTTCACATGAACTTTAGTTTAACTTTAACTGAACTTTAAATTTAAATTTTCAAGTGAATTCACTTGACTCAAAACATCCCCCCTCCCGTTTTTTATTTTTTTATTTATATATAATTTTGTTTATGCAAAAATAAAATGAACTACTGTGAATGTGCATATATATGCATATATTTGCTTTTAGTATCACTTATTCCATACATACATATGTTTGATAGAACGTAAAAGTTTTTTTTTATTTTTATTTTCATTTTTTACAAACAGCAACCATTTCAGTTTGTTTTGCTTAATAATATCGTTTTAAATGAAATTTTTATTTACAGCTATAGTGGATATATATATATAGTCCAATTTGTTATCTTTATACATGTACACCAATTACAATCTAACGTTTATTTAAACCAAGAACTTCACAAAATGGAAACTATAACTTTAATTTAATAGATAAAGAGAGTGGAGATCTACCTATCCACAATATATGCTTGATTTAGTTGGACTACTATTAAATATATATAATTTGTCAACAATAACTTTGATATAATAATTGTATGGTGTATACTTTTCAT
The DNA here is from genome assembly GCA_963971445.1 of Ornithomya chloropus. Classification (NCBI taxonomy): domain Eukaryota; kingdom Metazoa; phylum Arthropoda; class Insecta; order Diptera; family Hippoboscidae; genus Ornithomya; species Ornithomya chloropus. The sequence continues at coordinate 6,163,204 of OZ020532.1, forward strand.
TATATGTCCATCTGTCCGTTATTTCTAAACGCTGCAGTTTCAGCATATTTTACTTTTACACTTATTTTAATGACTAATTCATTTATATTATTGCTTAATAATTAATTTCCTTTATTGTAAATTTAGAATTTTTTTCATTTAGAATTTATAGAAAGCAAACTTAGATTTTAAACTTACGGTGCGTATGAGTGATATTTTACGTTTATGCAATAAGAAAATATTAAATACTAAACGAAATTCTACAGCTCTTTAGAATCATTCTAGATAATACGAAAACAGAGAATTCAACAAAATGAAGAAAAATACTGATGAATGAATTTTGATTGTAACAAACTTGAATTGAAAATAGCTTAATAGAACGATAAATGGAAAATTAACATTTTCAGAGAATAATAAGAGGAAAAATCAACAAAAAACAATGTGTAGACAAGAACACTTAAGAAACAATGTTTTACAATGTTATGCAGACATACTATACACCAACAAAGCAAAATTAACATAATGTTTGTATAATTGAGAATAATTTCAAAATTTTTACTCATGTGTTAAGTATGTACATTTATGCAAAAGTATGTACAACATGTACTTGTTCAATAAGTTTTACTTACATTTTAAGCAATTTATGAATGTGAAAGAATGACCAGCTGGGGTGAGCTGGTTGTTTATGCCCATGTAATGTGTAATTGTGATGTATTTTTCTATTATGGATGTGTCTTCGCTGTATTCGAGATAAAAGAATAAATACTTAAAGCAAGCCGTTTTACTTTAAATTTATTTATAACAAATTTTAAACCGATCTGATTCATATTTTTGCTGTGAATGTCATTTTTCAATTGATGGACGTACGGACGACATTATTCAAGCAAATGCAAATATAATCAATATTTGCAATACTTATCTCAACGAAATTCTACCTCTAACCTAAATTGAAAATAAATATCATTACTTGACATTTTTTTGCATACACTTTAAGGAAGTCGCTTACACTAGCTGTAGGCCTTGCATTATTTATCGTATAAGAAAAATATTTATAACACAATCGTTAACCTGATTCAAATCATAAATATTTTCATAATGCAATGTAAATTTTATCAAGCACTTCTTTTCCGTTTGTTAGGATTATATTTCCTGTTTTCATTTAACTCAATGGAACGCAGAGAATGCAAAACATTCAGTCACGGTTATATTGCATTGGATATCAACAGACCTTGTATTGACATACATAAATATATTTTATTGACAGAAAAATTGAGTAAAAGAATAAGAAGAAGTAGAAGATAAATAAAAAATGTGCATTGTGCTGAAATGTGGGTAGAGAGTGTGAGCCAAAACAACAAATACCTTAAAGCTACCTGTACAGGAAGGCAAATACATTACAATCCTTACGAAGAATTCTCATACTTTTTCCCTTTTTACAACTTACGACCTATGAAGCACAGTTTTACAGTCATCACCCTGAGGTCGAGATTATGCATTACCTACTTTGTTTAAAAAATATGCACATAACCTGGTAACATATTTTAAGGATACAAATTTTTATTATAACATTTATTAATAAAGTCATTAAAGAAATGAATTTTTTATCTATTCTTCCATAAAAAATACAAAAATATTTCTGGTTTATAACACTTTATTAATAAACTCATTAAAAATCAATTTATTTATATTTTCTGAGTATAACAGTTTTTGATAAATATTTATTTTGTATAACAGTTTATTTAAATAACACTTAATCGGTAAAAGTAAAGAATAAAAAGTGAAATTTGGATTGAGCGAAATCTTGTTTATTTACCACATTTAATAATTTTAAATTAGGGGCATGGCTTGAATAGAACTGTTATATTTTTATTATTATACGTGAAGATTTTAAACAGAAGCTCAATTGTTTTTACACCTGAAGTATTATAAAAAACATACGAAAATGAATGCAAGTGACTAATTATATCACATATATATAGCAGATATATTATATATATATAAACTAAATTACAATACATTCATAATCAGCCACAAATGGTGTTCATTACAAACCATCATTTACCTCACGTAACGTTTGAATGTTGAATTTTGTGGTAGATTTTATATTACACCCAACGGAATATATACATCTTTTACATACTTGTGTACGTACACATATAAACTCAAAAGATGAAAATTTAAATAAATGTATACAACACTGTACAATTCATGAAATAATTCTACGTCATAAGAAAGTTTCTCATATAAAAATATTGTAAGTATTGTATAAGATATTGTTCTTCTCCGTTTCGTTTACTTTGTTGACTTTCAAGGCCTAGTGTACGAAAATGAAATGGAACCATAAAAATTGGACGAAAACATATAAAAGCTGCAAACAACATAAGCGTACACTTTGCATATAAAAAAAAATATTACATTTCGCTAGTGCTTGTTGCAAAAGTGCTGCAGCTCTCTATAGCTGTTCACCAGGTATGAGTATTATTTGTAAATGTATCGTTACATATGCCTTCCCAATGTTGCACCAGTCGTTCATTGTTCAAGTTGCTCTACTCCACTTGATTTCTTTCATCGGTTTGATTTTATTTACATTTTGTAAGGTTGTGTACATCATTTGATATGCTAAGTAGTTTACTCGTACATACACAACACAACATATAAAATGTTCTTTCTCTGCATTACAATGCAAGTACTTGCAAAAAAAAGGATAGAATTACAAGATTTTCTAGAGAAAGAACGAAAATAAAAGCATTTTACTTACAAATATACGTAAGGATGGTGAACAAAGTATATATTTACAATGTAGGGTAAACACAAATACAAAGAGAGGAATGAATGGTTGAATGCGCCAGCGACAAAGATTGGCAATAAATCATCATCATCATCATCATCATCATTATCGTGTAGTTAATACCATCAATTGGAATCAATTTCTTATAAGAGCAACTTTACACACATACACCTACACACATACATACATGTATGCATATATTATAAGTTTACACAATATTATCTCAAGCGAGTATATAAAACATGCCTGAACAAGTTTACATAACTGCCATGTAAGAATCAATACAAGTTGTTCACTCAGGCCCAACAAAATCCAGCTTATAACCAAGTTACAATATATACCTCAAATATATACATATGTGTGTGTAAGCTGTTCTTATTGTTAAGTATCTATGCATAAACGATAATACTCAATATCAATGTGACTTATTATGATATAATTTCATGCATAATGTACTTTTATGGTTGAATAGTGTGGTAGTGGTTCTAACATCAAACATTATTCATTTTCGAAACAAAGCAAACTCCTATACTTGATTATATTGTAATTTAATATATTTCGAAGATTTTTAGGTAATAATCTTTAATTTAATTTATAACATAAAGGAAATCTTTTATGAGTCTTTATGAGTGAAAGCAGATTTCGAGTTCAGCTCTGTGGTCATAAATTTTTAATATATTGAACTGAAATAAACAAAAAATTTATTTCATGCAGATGGTAATCACTTACATTGGGTAAAACAGATAAGAGCCACGCCCACACTGAGCAACATTTTTACTACAAGGCATACAAATTGATATTCTGTTCAAATATTTATTCTTAGCCCACAATTTAAACCTTCTTTGGTAAAATATTGAAGCTTTTAAATGAAATTTATATGCAAGCCATGCCCACTTTCACATTCACAGAATAACCCAGAAAACCAATTTTATTTTTCACGTGTATTTCTTTATAAAAAAAAGGAAAAAACTAGAAAAAACTGTTAAGTAAAAACTAACACAACTTGCCGTTTTCCTTATGAAATTTACACTAACAACAATGGCTAAGAATCACACTTACACGTTTGAATAAAAAAAAAAAAAAGTAAGCAATTGTGAATTATATGAAAAGCCGAGAGGAAATAAATGCAAAGAAAAAGCACAGCACAATAATTGAAAGTAAGTTTAAGTTAAACAGAAAAAAAGAAATGAAAAACTTTTTCCTTTTTTTCTCATTCTTTGTGATATTACAATAGCTTTTTTCCCACATCCGTACCAAGTACTTACACACACATACACACAAACACACAAACACACAGAAAGTTCATCACAATAATACGCATAAGAATTTATGATGTGTAAACATCTTTAGAAAATCTCTATCTCTCTCGGTTTTTTTTTTATTTTTACTTTGGACACACAATAAAAGAGGATTAGTTCCCTTAGGATTATTCCAAAAAAAAACGAAAAAATATAAATAAAAGTGGAATGTATTATTTTTTCTTTTTTTTTCTTTTTTTTCTTTAATAAAAACAAGTTTCATCACAAGATTTGAAAGCACTTTTTTATGGTAAAAGTGGGTGGGAGAAAAATTTGAAAATGGTTGAATACCCACAAAATACACGAATTGCGATTTGCGACGGATTCAAGTCACGTTTGGTACTTTCATATGAACATGTAGCAGAAATCAAAATCAATGAATAAATAAATGAATGGTGGTTTTGTGTATGTTATAAACAAATGTGGCAACAACAACAACAATGCCTTTAAAAATATAAACTACAATGGCGGTGGAAGGAGTGGGTGCATGATTGTATCACTCTATATAAAGTTCCCGTTTCGGTATGCGTTTTATAAAGTGGAATGCTATGCTTGCAGACATTGAGTGGCTTCCGGTGACATATATATGGGTGTGTGTGTGTGTGTGGAGTATATGACACAATAATAGCAAATGTGCATACGAGATGAAACGAGAGATATGCATCATGAATTCAATGCATGTGGCATGAATTTCATGCATCCTCACACACACGCACTCGCACGCTCCTCCTGCTTCCTCCACCAATCCTTTCTATCCCCCCCTTCAAACTCAAACTCACTCATCAATCCCTATCTGCTATAACTTTGTGTTTAATTAATCACAGTTTGTTTTTTGTTTAATGCCCGACTGCATGTGTACGCTCCAGCAGCCCTCACATACAAAATGATTGAGTTTTTTCATTTCTATTGATTTGATTTGGAACTTGGTAATTGTGTCGGATTTATTTATCCATCTACGTGGGTATTGATTTGAACAACATGTATGTACACATACACACATACTGATAAAAAAAATTGTAATCTATTGTTTTGCGCGCAAGTCTCACTCACAATGTACAATTTAACAAAGCTATCATTTTCCTAAACAACTGCCAACAATCACTTCAAATTATATTAAATGCTGGGATGGTCAATTTGCCAAGGTTTTGTATTATATTCTCTTGGAGAGTGAAACACTTCAAGTTTTGCTTTCTTATCGCTTAAAATCAACAACTTATGCTAATCACATCCCCGCTATAATGCATTTGTTCACGCATTTTTCATCGCATTTGTTTTATGGTCCCTTCTTATAGTTAACAAATGATATTTTGATTCTTTTAACCGCTTTTTTATTTATTTTGCCAATGTGTCTATTGTGTCTGTCATTTTTGACAACTGTTTTAAATCTTAACTGCAAAACCACCCACCCCCACTCTACTTCCACTTCCACTTCCTATATATTATATAACTTTGTACATGTGCGTGCACTTTTGAATGCACTGCACATCACATTTTCTATTATACGTGAGTTTTACAATAGTTGTGTACGTATGTTGAATTTTTTCCTTTTCCTTCTTCCTTCAACTTCTTAGCAAACTATTTTTTTATTTTTTTCTTTCCTTTTCATGTTTTTTCCCCGAAACAAGTACAATACGACAAGTGGGAAGGAAAAAAAATATATAAGTTGTATTTCCTTTTGTTGCCATTTCAAGCAAACATTCCGAAGTGTCAATAGTGACAGAGGGAGATATAAAAATCTAACACAGTGTAGAATTACAGCATGCTGAAGCATTTACAAGAGAACAGAGAATAGAGCTAAGCTGGCAAAGTAAAATTATTATTTATAAGGATTGAGCTACCATTACCTCCCCTTTCCCCTTCTTTATTCACTGACATTATTCGTTGTAAATTTTCTTCTTTTTTCTTTTTTTATTCAGACAAAGTAATATAAAGATCATTTGGCCAATGTGTCTTGAAAGAGGACAAGATTTACAAACATTTAAAAAAAAAATGTCTCATGTCGTTTAACTGTCTTCTCCCACCTTTCTTTTTGCCATAAAGCATTTACATTTTAAATGAAGCAACCTTTAGTCTCCAACGTGTACGAATTCTACAACACGTTATGTGTTATATTAGGGTTTGAAAACTAAAAGTTCCCAAACTGTGGCGCTTTTAAGAAAAAATTAAACAAAATGGGTAAAAAAGGAAAAATTTAATTGAAATGAATTTTATAGATAATTAAAAAATTTACACTTACTTAGATCCTCACTTAGAACATAGAACAATTTATCTCAAGGATCAAGGTTTTTGTAAATTGTAGGCGTGGCTTGTATACAATTGCACCCTCTTTTTATGACTTTTAACGTATGAGTAACATGTCACCTTAAAGGTTGATTTCTACACAAAATTCGGTTGTTTTTTTAATTGTGGGCGTGGCATATTTTAAGAATTAATCGTTTTACTTAATAGTTTAGGAGAAATTTCACCTTGATTTTATGAAAGTTTGAGTACCACTGCAGGTGAATACAGATATGGATAAACCATTGCAATTGCCATTATAAAGTATATCTCCAACACACGTATATTATTGCAATATTTCAAGCTTATCTGAGAGCATTTGCTGATAGCAACAATCAAGTTAAAACTTACATTTAACATTAAAAACATGCTTCAACATTCAAACACGTTCGATCCCTCCTCCATTTGATGTCATTTATTATTGAGCTTACAAGAAAAGAATTTGTCTGTTGTGTTGTAGGTACACCGATACCCATGAAAGAACATGCATTAGTAATATCATTAATTTTTCTTAACTTGAAGCTTACAATACAAGGTAGAAGGAGTGTAATTACAAGAAATTCTTTATCATTTTTTTATACACAGTTGGACATACTTACTGGGTAGAACATGAGCAATAATGGCCTCCTTTCACGTGTGGTTTATACACAAATATTTCAAGCGGATAAATATAAATTTTTTCAATTTTCAAATCTCAATTTGTTGAATTTTCAATAATAATTTTGATCAATTCAATTTTATTCTAATTTTATCTATTTCTGCTTAATGTCTTCCATCAATTCGTGGTGTACTTGCTTTTAAAATACACTTGATATGTATGTTAGTTAAATGCATTTCATTCTTTCTCTCTATTATTGCAAAAGTCTTACTTGATAGTTTTCTCAATTGATGATATGTTCACTTTTATGTCAATAATTGTTGATGCTTTTTTTCTTTGTTGCTCATGCATCGTTGTCTATTTGTCAACAGCTCATTGCATTAAATCAAGAATCTAAGGGTAACGTATAAATCAGTAGTCATATAAAATCTTTTGTTACGTTTGTAAAAATTTCACAATTTTAATATTTTTTTTATAAGATGGATTGAAGAAGATTCAGATCAATTCATTGTGAGGTTCCTGAAGCCTTTTTAATGATGCTTTCTTCTACTCACCGTACAATTATTTCGCGTATTTATAATTCGTCACCACTCTATCATAGTTTTTAGCTCTCAGCAGCAACACATAAATAAACAGTTTATATACACTATACATAGTGTGTTTATGTGGTGCAGTTAATGCGATTTCATTCTCTTGATTGGCATATGTCAACTCTGATATATTGAAGAAACGTTTCTTTTTTTTCTTTTGCTGTGCATCTGAATGAAATGAAGACATGACATCTAAGGGTGCTCGCTCATATGTTCTTCTTATTCTTATTGTCATTTTCACTCGTACAAGCACAAAATGAAATCCATTTTAATGTTTGTTTTCTTTTTAACAACATTTATCATTCGACGTTCACACCATCAGTCATTTATCGTGTAAGATTGAATGCATACATGTTTAAGGCCATATGGTTGTATGTGCGTGTGTATGTAATTTTATATATAGTTAGTTAGATAACTGTTAGATACATGTTATTGTTTATATTATATATGCGTTTACGTTTATACGAGTGCGGTTATAAAACTTTTCTTCTTCTCCAACTTCTCACAAGCAATTTAAAGTTTGCCTTGTTTGAACATATAAGGACATGAATTGACTGGAGCAACAGCATGCTGATTTTATTTGTGTATGTAAACACACACAAACACACACACACAGGAAAATGTGACAACGTTTACTAAATGTGAATTTATTGCAAACAAACACACACACACACACACAAACACATTGTTATGGTATTTTAGATATAAAACATATAAATTTAAACACACGCATAAATTGTTTATGTAGTTGGGATTGTATGTGTGTGTAAACTATACTTTAGATTGTTGGTGTGTTGGGTTGGATATCATGACAGTTTTACTGTATGAGCGTGCCTCAGGGTGTGTGTTTGACAAAAATGGCATTTATAGGGTATTTTTCTTTTTTTTTATTCAACAAATAAAGACATAACGAAGCAAGTGAAAATGTTATAGTCAGTCCATGCCGACCATTTATTACCCTACATTAGTATACGCGACGCACTGCAGTATAAGTTACCTTGTGAAATATGCTTCTATTTAAACTTGACACAGCCAATTAACTATACTTTAAGCATTTTTATCAAAAAGTACTAAGAAATGCTATTCTATTCTTAAAGATTCTAAAAATGATCCGATTCGGTCTATTTTTAATAGGGTTTCTCTTTAAGTCAAATTTCATTTAAATATCTCAAAAAATGGTCACAAATTTACATGAACGGACAGATGGACATATGTAGTTAAATCGAAACATATTTTAGTACTGAATCGAGCGGGATTTGTTGCTTAGAGGTTACAAACATTTGAACAATCTCAAAATACCCTTTGCCACCAGGGGTGCTGGGTATAAACAAAAAGGGAAAGAGATGTAGAGAAACCACTCACACAATACCAGTACCACTCGTATATGTACAACTAATCCAATAAAATGGAAAATTTCAGCTTCAACTTGAATTAACTTTTTAGGTTTTTTTTTTTTGGTCAATTTTATTATATGTGTCCTTCTGTAGTGTTCTGCGTTATATATATATTTTATGTTATTTATTTGGTTTTAATTGTATCTATCTAAAGTTAGGAACAATATAGAATTTTTGTCTTAATTTATAGCAAAAACATTTTTCACTGCACTGATTTACTCTCAATATGTTGTACATCTGCTAAGTCCCTAGGTCATATATATATTGCTTTCAAACTGTAAATCAGTTTTAGTATTTTATCGATGAGATTTCGTACATATGAAACATAGGCTAAAACTATTTTTTACAAGCATTCTCATTGTTATGCAGTCCACCGAAATAATACTAAAATATACAAAGTTGGTCATTCCATGTGTAAGTATCAAAAGTTAATTAATTAATTAATATCAAAATCTAAATCGATATAGATGTCCGTCTGTACGTCCATGTGATTTTTGTTAAACCATTTACAATCGTTAACATTTAAACATTGAGTTAACATTTAGGTTTGTTTGTAATGCGGTAAATATATTTAAAAAAGGACAAATTGTATATGTACATGCCACGCCCACTGCTTGCTTAAAAAGGTACAGGGTAATTAAAACTTGCCTTAACACAAATTTATTAACTTTTTATTTAAATTTTTCTATTTAAAATAAACCGATTTTGACCAACAGTCTACGGAGATTTTTCTCTCATAATCAAATTAATTAAAAATTAAAATTTATTAAGTCGCTTAGTTTTGTGAACTTGAACCTATGAAAGAGACGCTTTCTATAGAAACCCGTCTGTTAATGTCTCATCTAATGCTGGGTGACTACGTGGAAAGTACTTAAAATTTGGCCTAAACCGAATTTGGTCCTTTTTTTTATTACTTGTACAATTTGTTTTCATTTTCAGTTTCCTGTATTGTTTATTTGTGCATTTTTTTTTAATTTTTTTCTCTCTCTAACTTTTATTTATAAATGCTTTATTTATTTATCGTTACTTTTTTTCCATTTCCCTTTTTTTGTACACTAAATATCTAGTTCGTATGTTTGTTTGTGGCAGAAAAAAGTGTGAATTTGATAAATTGTCTTTTTTGTTACAAAAAAATAAATGAAAAAAAAAAACAAAAAAAAACCTTTTTCCCCTTTTGTAAAATATATGAAAAATTTATTTTATTTTTTTTTTGCTACAGGTTACACCCAAACATTCACGCAATATATTACTGTTGACCTGGTGATTGTACAGATACGCCCCGACATATATTATTAATACCTTAAGTCAGAGATTCATAACTTTCAACGTCACTGAAATGTATTGTGGCGGTCATTTATAATTTCATTAAAATTCTATTTTCTTGCTTAATCTTTTTCTTAATCCTCTTCTATGACATCTATGCAAGTAAACATAAATCAAATAAATACAAAGCGTGATATATGTACACAATAATAGGTAAAAACTTGGTTACTTTTAAGTTGATATTGAAAAGGTAGAGAATACATGTAAGTTGTGGTTTTATTATTAATTAAGCGCAGCAGGAATGCTTTCAATTAGTAACTGTTGCGAAATAAACGAATATTAATATTATTCAATTTTAACGCGCAGAAGAAAGGACATCTAGGATATATTAATAAAAATAAAATAAAAGCAAGGGGAAAGAAAGAAATTTGGTTTTAGCCAAATCTTTAATGCTCTCCTCTTTCATATAACGGAAGGACAAACTTAGTCTATTCCCATCCCAATAAAAATATGTGTGTTCTTTGTTCTGTTCTCTAATTGAATTATATAGAATTTGAAAATCTATAGAAAAAGTTCATTATTCATATTGCGATTCTCCCCACATTTTATAGTCTGAACGAGAAGTTTTATTACCACTTATAAGGGAGTTGCATTTTTTCCAAAAATGTATTTCAAATATTAACCGCCAATTGATTTATATGTATGCTACACAAAAAGTTATGCTTGTGTACATAAAAACTATATTTTTATTAAACTTATAAGCTACTCTCTTTTTCTCTCTGTCTCTGTTTCTATGTATCCCTTTCTCCGTTATATATCTTTGCTACTTAACTGTACCATATATTTGCACAGAGGATTGTTTCACTGCATGAATATAAAGTACTTTTAGCATTTGGCGTGTACATAACTCATACTTGCAGAAAACTCATAATTTTTCATGATTTATAACAATGAAATCCATTAAAAGCGAAAAAAAATATATGTGTCTCGGCAATTAAGTTAAAAAAGTTTGCTCAAATTCTGTTCAAAAATAATTGCATTTGAGGCAATAGTTGGAAATATTATTTTCTTTTTTTATATATAGTATGAAAATTAAACTTTTATAATAATCGATTAAAGAAAAATAACAGAAAAGAACATTAAATAAATGAAATAAAAAAATAATATTTTAATCAATTTAAAAAAAACAACTAAAAAAATTATAGTTCTGAAAAATAAAATCTACTAAAATTTATGAAATTGTTGTTGGATGCGCTCTTTAAGGCTGATTAAAAACATACATACTGGGTGAGACTTCCCTCCCTTAGATAGTTGACAACAAATGAACTGAAATAAAAACTTCTTTCAAGTGACTCTGTTCTCTGAGTCCTTAACAGTTTGGCTACAAATTGATTAGGATTTAAAGTTCTATAAAATTCAATCAAATCAAAAGTTAGTAAAATAAAAAAATTACTTAAAAGTACAAATTTGTATACAGTTTGGAAAATTTTAGGGATCTTCGGCATATATAAATTGGTTTTGTTTCTTTTTTCCCCAATAGCGAGGGTTACATGTACTTGTATAAATTTGGCAAAATTTTGTGCAATGACTTTATTTTTTTTTGATAATTTTGAAGCCCTTATACATCCGCGATCGCTCCAGTCCACCTGCCACTAAACCCTGGCTTTATTTCCTTAATCGAATTATTCAAGTTTGAAAAATCTTCATTTTAAATTGTTCGAGGCTCTTCTTCTTCCAGTACTCAATAATTAACTTTCATTTAAATTTTTTTGTTAAAACGTTCCTTATTATCAAAAGATTTATTAAAAACAGAGATAAATCGATTCAATTAATTCGCTGTGTTTTTAAAACAATATCGTTGAAAAATAATAGAAACTACAGCAACAACAACAATAACAACAACAACAAAAAGAATTGTCACAACACACAAAAATGCGGAAGTGGAAACGGAACTAGGTCAACAACCAATACAAACAGAAACACAAAAAACAACAGCAACAGCACACACACACACACACACACAATCTCTTTTGACTTTGACAAAACAAAAAGTGAAAACAATTTTTTTTAAACGACTAACACGACAACAAGAACAACAACAACAATGCACACTAATTCCCAGCAGTACATTTTTGTGTTGTTGCCGCCACCATCACACCACAATCACATTACGTATAAAAATGCGAGACGGATACATTTACGCTAAATATAATAATTTATATTCTGTGTGTTTGTGTGTGTGGGTATTTTGTTGGAAAAAAATTTACAAAAAAAATATGTATATGTATATAAGTACATATATTTTAGCAACAATGCAAACTACACCACTACGCATATGGCTAAAAGGCTAACAGGGAGAGACAGACAGAGACAGAGACATTTTGAGTCCATTTATATATTTTTTCTTTTACATGGAGGGTGTGCATACAGTGCAACGTGACATTTTAAATGAAATGTTATAAAATTTTATATGTTTTTATTACTCTATCAACGCTTTGTACATAAATGGAAAGTTTAAATTTGACTGAAGTCACATCTAACGTACCCCATTGTGTTCGTGATGTATTAACTTTTTACGATTTTCTTTTATAAGTCCATGTTTCTAAATCGATTGAAATCACTTTTGAATTTTTTTTTTTAAACTTAATTTCGACACAAATAATTTTAAAGGACACATTTATCAGAAGGAAGCCTTTGAAGACTTTTTCTCACAGCTTGCACAAAAATACTCAGAGACTGTTATTAAAGGACTCAGACACTCATAAGCTTAAATTTTATTGCATTAGTTGCTCAATTGTTGTGTTAGTTACTACATTTAATATACCACATAAAAGGTATGTAAAATATCAAAAAAAAAAACAATAAATAATTGCATACATTGTACGATGTTGTCATATCGTTTAATTGATTTTAAACGAATTTTTTTATGTGTCAAAATGACCGAACTAATTCATTAGCTGCCGCAACCAGCAACATTTTATTATTATGCTCGTTTTATTATATCCTTTGATGGTAAAAAAAATAAATAAAAAACCGAATTGCTGGTGAAAGAGATAAGCGCCTAAAAGAAGATATTTTTGATTGGTCATGATTAATAAATTTTTTATTTACTTTTTATTATATTTTTTTAGTGTAGGGTACACATAACATGAGAGTTATACTACGGTTGACAGTCATGCCAACAATTGTATAAAATCTATGTATTAGCCACCAATATCTGTTTATATATTTATATACAATCAATGCCAAAAAAATGGGCGTGGTCTTACAATAGACACGCCCATATTTTATAAAAATCCTCAAAATCCAAATTTCAAGTTGATAAATTATATATATACTGTTAGTGAGCATAAGCATGTACCTGCCACACCCACATTTTGGATATTTAAGATTTGACCTAAATCAAGTTCACTTTGTTTTTTTTTTTTGCACATTTTTTATCCCTTTTGCCTAGCTTACATATTTTAATTTCATACCCGCACTTACCCACTTGCAACATTTTCCCGTATTTTAGATTTCTAATGAACATTTTTGGGTGAGGAAGTACCAGTAGATGAACAAGGAGAGAGAATGACGTACAGTGTGTATTCATTTATTCATTACACTACATACATACACATTGTTTATCGTTGTTGTTGTTATTGTTGTTGTTGTTAATGTTGGTAAACTGTTGCCCTATTAGCCATTAGGGCAATATCGTGTGTGCCCTTGTGTGTTATTGCCCAAAATTATATGTAAATATACAATATAATGAGTGCTGCGTGCAATTGTTATGCGTGCTCTACACCACCAATTTATGTACATGCTGAAGTCAGAGGAACATGATAATATTACTAATTTACTACCACTCTCACACACTAACTACACGTAAGCACTTGTACTAGCATACTTGTACTACGTAACTAATATAAGTTTTTTTCTTCTTCTATGCATTGTATTGTAAACATGAATGGCTGTAGTGCACAGTACACTAAAGTTAATTAAAGTTATAATTGCGATATATGGCAGAGATGGTGATGTACAAAATCCCGTTTAAATAGAGACACATTTCCTTTACACGTGTTAACACATTGCATTACTTGAACTTCTCTTTACACCATGTATCTATATAATGAACTTTTTTAAGGAGGGGGCTTTTTTTTTCTTTCCGACAATAAAACTTACTTTTACAATATCTTACGAGTTTAAATTAATAACCATTTACATTCTCACATCGATTGTCACTAGTGCGAGAAACACTTTCACTTTTGTTTCGTTGCCGTTGTTGCCGTTGTTGCCGTTGTTGCCGTTGTTGCCGTTGTTGCCGTTGTTGCCGTTGCAATCCAAAGAAGTCTCAATAGTATATTGTAAGTAATCTCAAAATGCAAGATACACTTGTAAAGCTGCTTGCACTGTATGCTTACACAAGTTCAATCCTTATATTTGTATTCGTACACGGTATGCCTGTGTGTGTTGTACACCAGAAACCAACCAAGGCAGTTGTAGCAGTTTATATAGATATATATATGTATATATATGAGGGGCAAAGGATGAAAGATAAAGAAAGAGAGAGACAATAAATAATGCGCTTATAAGTGTAAGAGATTCAATAAAGATTCCCTAGATTCTCGCAAATATCGTATCCAGAAGCACCAACAATAATAGTAAAAACAAACATCAACTCAGATGATAATAAAGGCATAAACTGAAGATGTATGCCAAAATGGTAAGAGGGTGGAAAAAGGAAAAAGAAAAACTAAAAACGTTCATCTAAAGGAGTGCACAATTTATGACTTAATAAGCATTTCTAACCTTCACAATTGAAATCTGCACTTAAACCAATAAACCACTGCAACAGAAGTAACAAAAAAGACCCTATTTTGCAAAATAGGCTATTTTGCAATTATTGTACACACACAGAGCGAACGCTTTAATCTTTCTCTCTAGTAGGCAAGCATATATTATACAACTATTTAAAAAAACAGCACATGTGCGTTTAGTTTAAGCCAAATGCTTTATTTAGTTTAAGTCACTTGTTTTGTCAACTTACTGCCTTAGAGGAATATGTATTACGGTAATATCATTTTACATTCAACCAGAAGCAACCTATTGCATATAATCCCTGTAAAATTATACTTCTACCTTTAGCGAAGTCCCAATCTCCCTGAGCTAAAAAAGGAAACCATTTCAAAACGATGATGTTAAGTTTGAGCCAAATCGTACACACCCGACAAAAAAACACTTTCAGCTCTGAAAGGTAACATACATTGAACTTGGGCGTGATATAAATATTATGGGTTCCCTTATACTTCCTTCTGTCATGCGAACAGAATGACAAACTCAGTGTTAATCCAGTAATTTAAAAACACCATCATTCCCAAAGCTGGCATAGAAACGGATTCATAGAAAATTTTCGTTGAAGTCAAGTCGCACATTTTTTCGTGTACAATTTTAGCTTAACTCTCATATAAATATAAAACAAATTCATCGTGAAAAGGAATATATAAATTACATTTGCATACACAAACACATGTACGTGTACTTGTAGTTTAAGTTTTTCGTTTCAACTTGGTTGCCCTCGTATTTGGTGAGCATTTCATGCAACTGTGGTACGTGCATAAGTCACTGTGGATGTGTGTGTGTGTGTGTGTGTGTTCAAAATACCACAAGTCTAATTTGGTATCAGTGGAGCTATTTTGTCATATTGTGTGTACGTGTGTGGCTGCGTTTATTTATTCAAGCAACTATAAGTAAGTGTATGCGAGAGAGTGTTGGTGCAAAAATTTCGCTAGTGCTACTTGTTTAGTTATGTAAAATTGTTTAGCATTTGACACACTTTATTGTAATGTAATGCGCACACACACACACACACACACGCACACAACATATACTTTACATATTAACATATATATACAAACATGTGAAAACCGAGTAAGCAAGCAAATGTCAGGCATATTTGTGGGCGTTGCTTGTTATAGTTACAAATATTTTGGGACGTTGTTGCCGTCATTGCTACTGTTGCTCACACAATAAATGAGTAGAAACACGAATATAACACAAACACACCCATACACACACTCACACACATTGGAAACCAACACTAGTTAGCTGTTTAACAACACACTTACACAAACACATATATTGTGTGTTAGGTCCGAGGGGGGTAATAAAAAATACAAGTGTGTATGCATGTCTCTTGATTGTGCCTAAAAATGAAATTTTCATAATATTCTTATAGTTGCCATAGGGATGGTTATGTATGTGTGCACTTGTGTGTTAATTTAGTGATGCCAAATATAACAACAACAAAAACATTAACAATCACAAATAACAACATAGTGGAAAAGGAAATGATGTTCATACCAAAAGATAGAAAGAAACAACATGAAAGAAAAAAGACTAAAAGACAGAACAACCACAAAACAAATGCATAAAATTGTTGCCAAAAAATTGTAAGAATTGTTACAAATTCTCTGCTCTGTGGCTACAACAACAACAACGGCATCAACAAAAATAACATTTCGCAAAATTTCACTCTTTAAAAATGATGAAACAGAAACAAAAAGAAAAGTAAGAAAAGAAAGCAAAAGTTAAGATTCGAAAAAAACTACACTTAATCCATTATGACTTGTAACTCGTAGAGATATCAAAATATATGTTCTGCTCTCAACTTTTCATTTATAAAGTTCAAGGATTGATTTCTTTTTCTTTTTTTTTGAAATTTTACCTTCCCTAGGGGTTGAAAGGGGGCAAAGAAGTGCCGAATACAATACATAGCAAAAGAAGAAAAATCAAACAGGAGAATAGAAGAAAAATAATAGGAGTAGCAACAACAACAACAAGTGGTACAACATTTAGTTAATGAAGCACAATAATGTGGTATTTCCACTTGAATGAAACTATCCATTCATCCATTTCTTTCCATTCACCTATCAATCCATCAACCCAACCATCTAACCCGTCCATCCATCCATCCACCCAACCATTCATGCTCTCCAGCTGTTATAAGTACAAGTAACACAAATTACAAAATAAAAATTTTAAAGACTTTTCACATTCACTCCTCTTTTTCATATCACACATTCATACATGCACCATTTTTCCTCTTACACAACCTACACGTGCTTACGGTATGATATATATTTGATGTATATGAAAAGTGGTCGTACTCTCCTGGATAACGTAGTTACTCATACAACTTATTGCATATAACTAACAATACATTTATTTTCAATATTTTCTTCATCTTCCTTGACATTGATGCTGCTGTTAAAAGCAATCGTATTGTGTCGTTGTCACCTACTGACCATCTCTCAGATTGTGTCTTGGAAGCTCTCGCTCTCCGCTCTCTTTCTGTCTGCCTCTCCCTCTCTCTCTCTCACTTTCTCTAAACACATGTGTTACTTTCACCACAACCAGGTGTTATGTGAAAGTTCTAAATTTTACCACATCCCTAATTTCTCCATGTTATACCCTCCACATGCAATGGCATGTATATTCAGTATGTTGTTCCGTTTGCAACATCCACACGGAGGCATTACAAATGCTATATAAAGTATATAAATTCTTCATCAGCATAACTGGCCAGACTGGAAGTTTTTGTTAAGACACACACATAATATTTTTGTAAATGTCTTTGCAAAATCTTTGGAATATGTATTTTCTAATATAATTTTATTATTTTTAATTATTTTTGTTTATAAACCACTTTAGCTACAATTATGTTTTATATATAAAATCTACTGTACTTATTTAACTTCAGACAATCCTTAAATTATTGCACAACCATAAATTAAACCAAACGAAATAATTCACAACTAAGCCAACAACCATATAGACACCACTACCATTTGTTAAGTTTAAAAATATTTCTATAAATATTTATAATGTATAACACTTTGTAAAATAACTGAAAATACACGCCATCTATCGTGTAAAGCCAGAGCCCGAACCTATCGACAATTGTCCTTTTTCGATTAAAAACAGGACTAACATGTTAACCGTTACTACTATATTACTATATTAACTCTCTATAAAAATAACGGTATACGGTTCACAAATACCATTCTATATAACGTTAAGTTCTGTAATAGAACAGCAACTCCCCAAAGATGTTTGCACTCATAAATACTCTCTTATCAGCTACTAATGTGCGATTAACGAAAACCACAGTGAGTACATTAAATGCCACATTTTCATGTTAAAGGACTCTTTATAAAAAAAAAGGAAAAAACAAAGAGTCTCGATTTACCTTGTGTATGGCTGTGTATATGCATAGCACATATACGTACTTATGCTTATTATATTATCAGGACATGTGTGGGTAAAAATGACCAGGAATTAACGTATGCTTCATATAGGAAGGTTATTGTTATACATTGTTGTTGATTCGTGAAAGACCTTTTTACACTTAGACGACGAGTGGAGTGCGGAGTTGTAAAAAGAAAAACTGCCTACTTCAGTCAGGCAGTACTAAACATCTCGTTACAAAAAAGGACTCTATAGAAGATTCACTCTAAGGTAGGTGAGGGAGCAAGCATCTTCGAAGGACACCTTTTTTTTCAAAATATTCAGTAAAGCTATTGGTTTTGATTGAATTTTGGTTCGTATTGAAGCATATATAACGGATTTAAATAGAATTAAAAAATTTAATCAAAATCGGAAGCTACTCTTCCCTAATACTTAAGTCCAACATACGTAGATTTGTGAAAAAATTCCCCTACAGCAAAGCGATACTCTTGCGTCACTCCTCTTCAATGAAAGCCACTTGTTCACAATTATTCCAACTGAATTCTTTTGTGCAATTTCTACTTTGAAAAGAGTTGCTATGGCAACAAATACAGGACAATATGTATAAAACAGGAAAACTTTTTCCAGAAAATATTTAAAAACTCATCATTTTAAAATCCAAAGTGAAAAGCAATCATCACAGAATTAAATAAAGTGGAAAATTCACTTTAAATAAAAATTAAATGAAATGCGATTGAAGTTTTAAGAAAACTATGCAGTTAAAGTATTTAAGGACCCTTTTAGAGGGTCAAGTAAGTAAAAAGGAAATATAAAAAATTTATTGATTAAAGGAATCAATTAATCTTTAAGGATCATATAAATCGAATTGCTGGTTTAGCTTGGTCACCAAATCAACAGAAATTGGCGGTTGCTACAGCAGATCGTCACATTTTTTTGTATGATGACGTAGGCGAACGACGCGATAAGTTTTCAACGAAACCCTCTAATCCGGCCAAAGGCAAACAGTCGTATGTTATACGCGGCTTGGCTTTCAGTCCAGACTCTACTAAATTGGCCGTGGGTCAAAGTGATAATATTGTATATGTTTACAAGCTGGGTGAAACGTGGACTGAGAAGAAAGTCATTTGCAATAAATTTCCACAAAATGCAGCAGTGACTGCCATCATTTGGCTGACAACAGGTGCTATTATAGCAGGTGGGTAAATAAATGGACAGAGACAAAGTGACCAAATTCGCGACCAGAAATGTCTATTAATAATTTTACTAGGTCTTGAGGATGGCAAAGTACGTGCTTTGCACTGCAGAACTAATAAATCGCAAAGTCTCTACAATGCTGAGAGTATTTGTGTAGCCTTGGCAGCCAATACGAAAGGTACCGGTTTTCTATCCGGCCATAATGACGGTACAATTATACGATACTATTTAACCGATGATGGACCGGCTCAACCTACCGGTCGCATTGTTCAACATCCAGTACCACCATTCGCTTTAGCTTGGCCTCAAGGTGGTTTTTGTGTAGGAGGCTGTGATCAGCGCATTGTCTTCTATGATGTTATGGTTTGAGTTCTTCAAGAGGGATGGAAATATTGAAGATATATATCAAAGTTTTTGCTTTATAGGGTCGCCAAGTTCGTACATTCGATTATAGTCGTACAGATGGTGAACGTGAATTTACGGTGGCTTCTTGTAGTCCCAATGGGCAAGCGGTAGCCTTTGGTAGTTTTGATCGCATACGCATATTTACCTGGAGCCCACGTATGTCGGCATGGAGTGAAAGTTCTACCAAAGATATTGATTTCCTTTACACGGTATCATGTTTATTATGGAGGCGAGATGGAGCCAGGTAATAGGAAAACGATGACAAACCCTACAATGTTTCTCATTTCCCATTTCTGACCTCATCTCTTAGATTGGTTGTGTCTTCTGTTACTGGCGCTGTAATTGTTTTTGAATCAGTCTTGAAACGCACCATATGGCAAGATAAATTTGAGTTAATTTTTGTAGCGCCCAGTCAAGTTTTAGTACGATCACTACAAGAACCCCATGAACAAATGACTATTGAATCGCAACTGGGCTTGGAAATTGATGATGTTCGGATTATGGGTAAAGATAACTATTTGGTGGCACGCACAGAAGAGTCTTTAATATTATGCGATCTGACGCGTAATTTGTTAAGTGAAGTACCATGGGCAGCCACCGGCCGTCATGAACGTTTCTACTTTGAAAACCCAACGGTCTGCCTTATATTCAACGTGGGTGAACTTAGCCTGGTAGAGTATGGTAATGGCACAATTCTAGGATCCGTACGTACTGAATTTGTGAATCCTCATGTTATCTCAGTACGTCTAAATGAACGTGGTAATACCAGGCAAGAAGTTTTATACCTACACTAGAACCTACTGAGAGTAGTAATGATAAACGAACGACTTTTTCGTTTTATAATTTCAGTAATAATAAGAAACTGGCATTTCTTTTGGATGCAAAAACTATCTGCGTTTTGGATTTGATCACACAAATGATTATCAGTCAAGTGAATCATGAAACTAAGATCGATTGGTTAGAGCTTAGTGAGACGGCTCATAAGTTATTGTTTCGTGATAAAAAGCTTAGGTAGAAATTTTCATCTGGTATCAGAATATAATCGTGTTATAATTTTCCCATTTCTATTTCTAAGATTAATTCTGATCGATGTTTATACCGGTAAAAAGCAAACACTACTTAATAACATTTCTTTTGTGCAATGGGTGCCGCAAAGTGACGTAGTCGTAGCCCAGAACAATAATAATTTAGCCATTTGGTATAATATTGATTTACCAGAACATTTAAGTCTAATGTCGGTTCGTGGTGAAGTTTTAGAAGTCATTCGGGAACACGTAAATAATGTTGAAAGCTGAATGTTTCCTCTTACTTGACATTTATTTTGATCATGTCAAATAGGGACGTACTCTTGTACATTCTCAAGAAGGTCCTACTGAACATACCTACCAACTGGATGAAGGTTTGGTCGAATTCGGTACTGCAGTAAATGATGGTGATTTTGGCAGAGCAGTGGACTTTTTAGAAACTTTAGGTGATAAGCCAGAAGCCAAAGCCATGTGGCATAATTTGGCTATCATAGCTCTGGAGGATGGCAACCTTAGAGTAGCTCATAGATGTTATGCTGCATTGGGTAATGTCTCTAAAGCGTATTACCTTTCAGAAATGATTCAAATTGCAGATGAGTTTGAGAAAGCTACAGGATCACCTGGAATTATATGTCCTGACGTACGAGCAAAGTTGGCTTTACTCGGATCAGATGTTAAAACCGCAGAACAAATTTATTTGGAGCAAGGCAATATAGAGGCGGCTTTAGAAATGTACAAAATGCTACGAATGTGGGATGATGCGGTTAATTTAGCTGAACGACGTGGCTACGTGGGAGTGCAACAGCTAAAAGACGAGCGCATGTCGTATTTAATGGAAACCGGTCAAGAAGAAAAAGCCGGACAAGTGTTGGAAGAAGAGGGTCAGGTAGAAGTGGCGATGAGTTTATTTTTGAAAGCCCGCAAACCAGCTCGGGCTGCACGTTTAGCTCTAAAGCATCCCCATCTAATGGAAGATCAAACTTTAATAATGAAAGTAACTGAGGGGCTCGTGAAATCAGGTTCGTTTACACGATTTTGTAAAAAGTTCCATGCACCTTAGATCTATCTATTTAGTACTTGCTCCCATGTATTATTCTTATCCCTAGAACTGTATGAGATGGCCGGTGATATTGCATATCGTCTCTCAAGACACGATGCAGCTTTGGCGCTTTATCGAAAAGGTGCTGCCTACGGCCGCGCTTTGGATTTAGCTAGGGAAACGGCACCAGAAGAAGTGACTGCTTTAGAAGAAGAATGGGGTGATTGGTTAGTCTCACATAAACAGCTTGACGCCTCAATTAATCATTACATTGAAGCTGGTGTTACCCGAAAAGCTCTAGAAGCCGCCGTTGGCGCTAAGCAGTGGCTGAAAGCGGTACAAATAGCTAAAGTTTTAGACGAGCCCGAAGAAATACAACGTTATGCTCCCGACTTAGCTAAACATTTAGCTTTTTCTGGGGATTTAGATGAAGCAGAAGATTTACTAGTGCGGGCTAATTTGTTTAAAGAAGCTATAGAGTTGTTAAATCGTCATGGCAAATGGGAACGTGCACATGCGATTGGCGAAAAACACTTGCAATCCGAAGAGATGCGAGTTTTATTTGTCAGTTTAGCTCGTAGCTTAGAGGAGAACGGGAAATATCGAGATGCTGAGAAAGTATTGTTGGCGGTGAACGAGCCAGATCTGGCTATTGCTATGTACAAAAGACGCGAACTCTACGATTCCATGATCCGTTTGGTGGAACGTTTTCACAAAGATTTATTAGACAGTACTCATCAACATTTGGGGCGAACTCTGGAAGCTAAGGGTAAATTCAAAAATGCCGAACTCCATTATTTGGCTGCTCACGATTGGAAATCGGTAGTGCATATGTATTGCACAGCAGGACGTTGGGAGGATGGTTACCGCGTGGCGAAGCAACGAGGCACTGATGGCGCAAGCCATCAAGTAGCTTACATGTGGGCTAAATCTATGCCAGTGGAGAGCGCTGTACGACTTCTTAATAAGTTGAGTCTCTTGGATACGGCAGTTGGGTTTGCTTGTGATTCGGGTCAATTCGATTTTGCCATGGACTTGTGCCGCTTTGCGGGTAAATCCACGGAAGATGTGCATTTGAAAATTGCCATGGCCTTAGAGGATGAAGGCAAATTCGAACAAGCTGAAGCTGAATTTATTAAAGCTAACAGACCGAAGGAGGCGATACATATGTATACTCATGCAGGCGATTGGAAGGCGGCCATAAATGTAGCCGAAAACCATTTACCAGAAGCTGTTAATGATGTTTTGATTAAACAGGCTGCAGTAGCCTTAGAGACGCACAACTTTTCCGATTATGAAACTCTATTGGTGAGGGCTCAACGTCCCGATTTAATAATTGAACATTATAAAAACGAAAATATGTTCGATGATGCCATCCGTATAGCTGAAGATTATTTCCCAGCGGCTCTTAACGATTTAAGACGTTTAGTGGTGCAAGAGCATCAACGCAATACAGATATTAAAAATGATTCACGCATCTATATGCAAAAAGCTGCCGAATTTGCGAAACGTGAAGATTTTCGCAAAGCAGCCGAATGTTTGATGCAAATCGATTCTTCAAATGCTGAAGATGCTGATGTGGTGGAGCGTGCTTTGTTAAGAGCCGCAGAGATATGCAATCAGTTTCTCGAAGGACAAGATTCCATAGATATAGCTCAACAATTGGGTCCGCGCCTCTGGCAAATGAAACAAATTGGACCAGCTGCTCAACTGTATCTTGCAGCTGACCTGCCTAAAGAAGCGGTGGATGTGTTTATAAAAGCTGAGCAATGGTCCAAAGCTCGCCGTTTGGCCAGAGAAATCGATCCCGAATTAATGGCTTATGTGGAGCATCAACAAAAGAATCGTTTACGCAGTCAAGGCAATGTGGAACAATTGGCGGATATAGGTGCGTATTTAAGACAGGGGCGGATTTTTGGAATATAAAAATGTAAACTTTTTTTTTACTCAGATATTATGAGTGCTTTGGACATGTTGGCCGAGCAATCGCAATGGCAACGTTGCCTGGACAAAGCTAAACAAATCAATGACACAGTTTTGCACAAATACGTGGCTCTCTATGCAGCCGAATTAATCCGCGAAGGGAATTGCATTTCTGCTTTGGAATTGTATAGTATTTACGGCGCCCCGCCAATTGAAGCCAATTTCAACATTTATAAAAGAATTGCTTTGGATAGCTTTGGGATTCCCGAAGAGCGCGCTCGCGATAACGGTTTATGGAGAAAGTTAAGAGATTTCCTTTTTAATTTATTACAAACTTTGAAAACCTCTCAGTACGCCCAGACACCCATCATAGACTGTTTGGATCAATATCTGTTAATAGCTCACTACTATGCAACACGATCTGCTTGTCGCCAAGTGCAATCTTTACAATCGATTGCTTTGAGAATTTCCGTAGCGTTGCTACGTTACACCGAAGTAATACCGGTGGATAAGGGTTTCTATGAAGCTGGTGTTGAATTGCGTAATGCCGGACGTGAAGCTGAAGCCTTCGTTATGCTTAACCACTATTTGGATGTATGCGAAGCGATTGAGGAAGGTTCTGGAAATTTGGTGGATCATAGTGATTTGACTGCTACCGATTTCCCAAGCTCTGTACCATTACCGGAAGAAATACATTTAAAAACTGATCCCGATTTGCATGAGGAAGTACGCGAATGGGTGTTGGCGGTCAGTATGGATCAACAAATAGATCAGGTCCATTATAAAATGTGTTCACAAGAATTGGAGCTAAAATGAATTTTATGCATTATTGTTAAAACATTTTTAGGTACTTCCCACAGATGATCGCGGTCTATACGAGTCCAGTTTGGGTTTAAATGATGTTGCTTGTGTGCTGAGTGCTTATCCGGTGCGCGGACGTCAACCCGTTACCTTTCAATCCTCAACACGCCAATCCACACGTGAGGTTTGGAGTAAATTCTCGGTAGCTATGAAGATATCCTCTAATGCCGATGTGGCTGATGTGTTTACCTTCACCGAAAAATGGAACGGTTTAGCTAACTTTGTTATGCATTAAAAATTTAATATATAAAAATTGGACTTAAAAAGCCAATAAAAAAATTCTTCTAAATAAACGATTTTTTAAAAAAAAAAATTGTTGCCCCGGCAAAATTATTTTGTATAAGTATTGACAGCTTTATTAAATATTTTGTATAAGTACTTGTTTATATTTAACTTTTCTCTTACATGTGTCCATATACAGTTACACTACACAAATGTATAATAATATTTAAACATTATTCCTTTAAAGATAGACTCTCTGCTAATTTTTTAAACGATATATGGAAATAATTGTTTGTTTTTTTTAGATAAAAGCGCATAAATGAAATATACATTTTTCCCCTTTTTTAATGGTGTACAGTATAATATTTTTGTATATCATACCTTAATCATCAAACAACGTGTAAATTAGAACAATTCACAGAATCTACTAGAAGAGAGCATGCGCAATAGAAGAAACATATAACGTAATTATTGTTTGAATTTGGTCAAGCGTTCAATGGATGTTGAAGAGATCGCCAGCTGAGGGTAGTGGAGCCAGACCCCCGGTAACATCTGGGAGTTGTGTTAGATCTGGCAGATTGGATAAGTGATCTTTGATCTCCTTTTGCACAGCCAACATTTTCAGCAGTTTCTTCTTGTATTCCTTAAATAAAATTAAAGCGGATAATATAAAACCATTTTGTCAATGTTAAACAAATGCCGAGAATTATGTAAATAAATAGCTCCGAGCTGTCTTAACTTCAAATATATAAAAAAAGTGAGAAAAATCAATTTTATTATTTTTTGTCCTTTTTTTTTTTTTTTAGAAGAGACTGATTTGAAATTGCCCAATTAACACTTAAACGAGCCCAACCAAAAACAATTACACAGGAAATTGTGGAGTCCACCCTAACAAGAATTTCACTTTTTTTTAATAAATTTCCATAAATAACTAAAGTGATTGTTTTTGTATAAAATAGAATTTTATAAAAATTTTGAAAAATTATTACTTCTAAACGTTTTTCTGCTTGGACCAACAGCTCTTTTTGTTCAGCCTGAAAATCTCTCAACATAGAAGCTAATTTAGTTCGTTCTTCCATTTCTACTGCTAAACGTGAATTATAATCGTTCAGTAGCTCAACAGCTTCATTTACCTACAAGACAAAAGTTATTTAGAATTTTAGGCAAAATATCATAAAATAACTTTCCAACCTGTTTGGCTAATGCATTTGCCGCTTCTTTGTCTTCCAATTTACTGAGACAACTGACTTCGGAAATTTCTGGTGGTAAATTAGCGATACGTTCGCGAACAGCCGCATCACTAGAAGCAGAATTTTCGATACTTAACAAAGCTTTTACAAGCTCTTCTGGCTCGGGTGGTTCACCTAATGGTAAGTAGGGACTCTCTCCCTCACCATCACCATTCAATTCTAATATAACAGCAGAATTACTTTTATCTTCACTTTCCGAAGAGCTCCGTGCTTTCTTCACTTTCACTTTCTTCTCTTCAGCTTTGCGTTTGCCTTCACTAGGTACAATGGGAGCATTATTGCTTCCAGTTTGTGACTTGTTATGTTCTTTATTTAATCTGGCTCTATACTCGGCTATTACTTTCGGTTCATAAACTCCACGTTCCTCCCATATATTCAAAATGCGTCCCAAACTGCCAAATAACTTATCCGAAGTGCATGTTTCAGCAATATGTGTAAAAACTTTTGGTAAAATGTTGGCAAATTCTTTACCATATTCGGGTCCCTTCTTTTTACTATTCTGTATTACATCGTTGGCTAAATACATAAACGTTAGCTTTTTCGATTCGGGCACTATAATTATAAATTATATAAAACATATTATCAACAATTGCTCTTGTTCTTCACGTCGAGATAAGCCAAAATACCGTTTTCTATCTCCCGACACCAAATTTTTACAATAGGAGTATGATGTTTACGATGGTGTATTAACCACAAGGATAACGTTTGTATACTTTGCTGGCTGGTATTCAATTCGGCCAATTTTTTCAATAAAGCACTATCCGTAAACGCTGACATTTTCTTCTCAATATTTATGTATTATTTTTTTATATTTTTGTATTCTTTTCAACTTGTTATTTAATAATTATTAACTACTGTCGGTGTTAAAAAAGATCGTATTCGGTAGTATATGTTCTTTGTAGAAATAGCGAAGCATAGTTCCCCCAAAAAAAACTAGTTTATTCTGAACTAATGAATCAAGTGAATAATTAAAACTACTTAAAGCTAGATTTACATATATTCTGTCGTAAGCCAAGTTTGTTACAAGCACAGATTAACGGATTTAATTCTCCCAACATATAGTTATTTTAATATAATTTTATATATTATAATTAGTTATATTTTTTAAAACTTTCACTATCTGTGTAATTGAAAACATTTATTTGTTTTTTTTTTCTCTACTTTGCCAGGGTTGATAATTTTTTTTACCACTAAAGCAGCGTTGCCAGTATTATGTATGACCGTTATCTATAAATTGAACATCTAAACTATGTGAAAAAACTGATAACAAATTTATTAAAAATATTGATCGAGAGCATTAGTTCAGTTGTCGATTCACTCTTTGCCTTAACGGTTTATTAAAAATTTTTAAAATTGAAATGGATAAAATTGTTAATACCTCAAAATAAAAGAAAATAAGAAAAAATTTGCTTTCGTCACACATAAAAAAAATGAGTAATTAATTCCAAAAAAAACAAAATTTAAAACGGACGTTCTTGTTATTAGTGTATATTTAAAAAAAAAAGACTAGAAAAATAATGTTTAATACTTTAACAATAAAACTAAAAGAAATTGACGCAAATTTGGAAAAGAATAAGAAATATTGACGTTATTAGTTTAGTGGAATTTGTACAAACCTGTGAAGTGATGTAAAGACATTGATTAGCAATCAATGACAATAATAACAACAACAACAATTGCGTATATAATAAAACAACAGTTTTTGATATGATATGATAAGAGAGGTGCATGTCTTGATTGTTATTATTTCTATTGTTGTTTTTATTTATCTTGCGTCTGCCGTACGCATTAACTGTTGTAATTATTAATTTATTTGTTATTGAATAGGCATTATAAATAATTTAACAATGCAATTAATGTTAACAAGATGTGTTTGAAAAACAGCGAAAGAGAAAACTAATTATAAAATAAAAAAAATGAAAGCTATGCTGAGAGATTCTACAGAACATACTAATAATCATAATAGAACTGAGCACCTGCAAGACACTTTGATTAATCAAAAGAAATGGGAATGGGGCTTCTTAAGGGTAAGTGGGGACAACAATTTTGAATTAAAGTCTTCATAATTTAATTCAATTAAAATCTATTCGAAGTGCTATGTTAAATGTAAAATAATCAATAATGAGTATTTTTAAGGTTTAAACTACTTTTTATTTAATAGAATCAATGCCGCAACTTGGAATTAGAACAATTCTATCAATCATATATGCAGCGTTTACGTGTTAGCTACTTATCACTCTTTGTTTTTATACAACTGCTCGTTGTGGGAGTTCATTCTGTCATCTTACTAGTAACGATATCAGTAAGTTTTCCCGCCAATTTCAAAATTTCAAAATATTCAAAAATCTCTGCACCTGCAGAATCTAAAATTAATTTCAGTCGATATAATGGCTTATATAGCATCGGCTCTATGTGTTTGGGTGATATTAGCATTAAATTTTCGTGATGAGTTGATCAAACGTTATCCCTGGGTAATGTATGTGACATCTTGGTTGGCGGTCACTATCTTAACAGTTACCGATATTGGAATATCTGTTTATCACGCTGTCAATAATTTGGATATATTACGTCCGGCGTATGGTAGTTATATATTATACGCAGCATATATCTTTATGCCGGTCCCAGAGAACATTCACGCCTCATTGTTGGGCATGGCGGTGACTATATCCTATTTATTGAATTATGCTTTGATTACATACCGCAATCATACCGATGGCAGTGGTCTGGACATTACGAAACTCATAACGGAGAGTATTTTTCTATTATCACTCAATCTGTTGGGCATTTATTTTCGGATGATGCGTGAAATTGCCATACGCACCACGTTTTTAGATCGTCGCCAATACGTGGAGAAGAACATTATGTTACGTTTTGCCCGCGATGAAGAGGTATGTTGGCATAACATAGTTAACTCTTTATAATGTATTTTTATTACCATTTTGTTCTTTCAAGAAAAATTTATTGTTAAGTATAATACCGGCTCAAATAGCTAATAAAATTGAGCAAGATGTTAAAGCTCGTGTCGAACATATACGAAACAAAAAGCAACAACGCCATAGAATACAAAGTAATTATAATAGTAACAACAATAATAACAACAACAACAATAATAAATGTGACAACGCTATTAATGACGTTGTTATCAAACAACCCATGTAAGTTAAGAGTTAGATAGGGCGAAAAAATTATTATTTTTATTATTGTTGTTTTTGTTGTTGTTTAATTTTAGAGAAAATCCACCATTGAAACGCTGGCGACAACCAGACACTGAGTAAGTACCACATTACACCTAACTCTCTTTTTACGCAATAGATACGTTCCCAAAAAATTCGTGTAAAATAAGATATTAGCTAATTGGAAGAATAGTAGATTGATTCTAGATCCCAAAAAAATTGAAAATCGTCTTAAAACAAAAGAATTCGTGTAGAGAGATATATTTTTCGTTTTAACTCGTGTTAAATCAAATTCGTGTAAAAAAAATTCGTGCAAAATGAGGATTAGGTGTACTTACCACTTGATTATAAATTAAAATTTCTTTTTACAGGAAACTATTCATTGAACCTCACGATGATGTTACCATATTATATGCTGATGTAGTCAATTATACATATTTAACCACAACTTTGGACGTAAAAACTTTGGTTGAGACTTTACATGATCTATTTGTTAAATTTGATATAGCTTCTGAGGTACGGTTACTTACAAACTCAAAAAGTGCAAATCCTTTTATACTCCACAACAGATAGTATAGCGATTATTCCAAGTTTGGCAATATTTATAAGAAGATGCATCAAAATCTTAATCGATCCAACCATGTCCGCACTGTTATCATTTTTAATTACTTTATTCAAGTTTCTGTTAAAATTGAGCCAAAAAATTCAATTGCCACGCCTATAATTTTGTAAAGTTTCTAAATGAATAATTTGTCTATCAAACGAAAATGTAACACATACCTTAGTGATGTTTAAAATGGACGTACACTTAGAAGAATTAGGTGTCATTATTTTCATGCCACGCCCACATTTTACGGCAAAATATGAATGAATCCAATCCAATATTTTGTCCAGGCCAAATATAGCCATTTTCCATATTATCCTTCTAATTGTTGTAGGAAAACAATGTGCTGCGCATAAAATTTTTGGGTGATTGTTACTATTGTGTAGCCGGTGTACCTGTACCCAACGAATATCATGCCAAATGTTGTGTAAACTTAGGTTTGCGTATGATCAAGGATATACGTGATGTGAGGTAACGGTATATAAATGAAATAATACTAAAAAGTACTTCCTTCCATACTGACACTTTTCGCGTAGGACGCGCCGCAAGCTAAACATTGATATGCGTATAGGTGTACATTCAGGCAACATCTTATCTGGGGTTATAGGTGCTTGCAAGTGGCAGTACGATATATGGTCCAAAGATGTTGATATCGCCAATCGTTTAGAGCAGACAGGAATGGCGGGCCGGGTACATGTCAGTGAAGAGACATTACGTCAGCTGGATGGTGAGTACATGTATGAAGAGGGCACCGCTCAGGCACGCACAGATCCAGTACTCAAAAAATACGATATACGCTCGTTTCTAATAAAACCGCCTCGCGTAAGTCCACTATATAGTGAAACCCCTTGAAAAAGCTTCTTCTGTATGTTTTTATTTTTAGCAGTGCGGCTACTATAGTGACGTAAAGCGGCCTTGGTCAGCAACAAAACGCCAAATAGAACAGAGACATAAACCGAGCAGTTGCATGAATTTCATGCAAAATAATATCGAACAATTCAATCAGATACGGAATCAGGCGAAATTGGAAATGAGCCGTGAATTAGACAAAATGCCTATCGGTCGCATACAGTACGTATCAAAATTTATACGAAATTGAATTCTAATTTATTTGTACTTTAAAACCCAGACCAAGTAGATTCTGTTTCGGGCATTCGAAACGTTTGACCCAAGATGAAAGGGACGAGCAGAATTTTCGTCGCAACATAACGTCGATGTGCTTGTTTTTCAAAGATTGGCGTTGGGAGAAACAATTTCTTCGTGAACCGGACGATATGCTTAAATACAGCATTATTATGGGTGTGATTATATTCTTGGCAATTATGGCAAAGCAGTCCATTAACAAAGAGTAGGTGATGACTTGTTTTGCATCGTCATTCAATATTTTTATATAATTAGGTGTATAATTAGACAATCGCTTGATTTTTGGATTTCAAATGCCATCTACATTGGGTTGATGATCATTTGTGTCATTATGTCGTGGTTTAAAAAAGTATGGATTATATACTATGCCGATTATGATAGAACGCAGCCGGAAAATAAACTGATACTCTCCCTATATACAGCTTCGGAACGATTGCAGAGTAATGTACCGGCTCGGATTGTTATTTATGTGCTCATAATATTGATCTGCTGCTCGGCCACTTTCATGCAATTGGTACGGAAATAATGTACGGCTTGTAATAAATCGAAAAAATTCCATTTTGTTTTCAGATAGATTGCCGAAATGCTTTCAAGCATGGTTTAAATGACAGCGACTCACCACTGCACTTGCAATTGTATTACCGTGAACTTGTTTGTGATAAGGGTTTCAATCCCTGGGTAAACAAATTAGGTTTATTAAGAGTTTCATTAAATCCATGGTGCGCAATTGCACGTTTTCATGAAGGCCTTAATTTTAGAACATTTATATACCAAACATTTCCATTCCTCTCACTTTTTCCCATTGCAGGCCGTTACAGAAAGTCTGGAGCTTACCATTTGTATGGTGTTTTTATTTTCTCGAATACCGTTTCTGGTGAAACTGGTGTTCGGGTTTCTATTAAGCAGTATTTATGCCATTATTATATTTGTGAGATTCGCAAGCATTTATGAATTAAGCCCCTCCTCCAACGTACACCTGGAAGCTGAATATTCTCACGTCTTGGTCATTGTTATAACGTTCGTGATCTTCCATTTAATGGATCGCCAAACCGAATTCATAACAAGGGTCGATTACAAGTAGGTAGTTTATATAGAACGTAGGTATTTAGGGAGTACTTGCCAAGCATAACAAATAAAATAGAAAATTTTAATCAGTTGGAAGCGGCAATTACAAAAGAAACAAGAAGATGCTGAAGTAACAAATGAATCCATATCGGTTCTAATTAATAACATATTGCCCTCACATGTTGGTAAGTTGCTCTTGGGAAGTTCCACCTCCCTATAATCCTTTGACTTGTTCTTTAATTTCAGCCGATATTTATATATCGAAGGAAATGAAAAATGAACTTTATTATGAGGAATATGATAATGTGGCAGTTATGTTCGCTTCGATTAAAAATTACGATAGCGAAAATGTAGGTCTCCGGGTATTGAACGAAATTATATGCGATTTTGATGATGTGGTAAGAGGAAGATGTGGAATAATCGCAAACACTTGAAATGGGATTATTTTGGATTTTTTTCTAGCTGAAAAATTTCGAGATGGAAGGTGCCTTTAAAGTGGAAAAAATTAAAGTGGCTGGTTGGACGTATATGGCTGCGTGTGGTTTAGATTTGGCGCGTTCCGAACATGTTAACACGCAAACGAATTTTCGAAATTCCTCACTACTACCCAATGGTCGCAGGTCGCATTACGACAATTGTAAGTTTTCCTTAGTTTTTTACATATTTTTCTTATCAACATTTATAAAACTTTACAGCGAATCGTTCATCGCGTATGGTCCAATTAAATATGGAGCCTTCAACATCACAAGAATGTTTGGCATCAAATAAACGTGCTACTGCTTCCAATCAATATGAAGGTCACTCGATCGGCGGTAGTACGAATAGTCGTAGTCGAAAAATTAGTAGTCCTCAGCAAAGTAACGTTGTTTTTGTAATGGCTCAGTTTGCTTTAGCCTTAATGCGTACCATACATGCTTTCAATATGGAAAATTTACAATGCGAAGATGGAAATTCTGATCATGGCATGTTACGGATCGGTTAGTATTTCGGTTATATTAACAATTTTAGGTAAATTGTTCCTTTCTTGTAGGAATCAGTAATGGTGAAATTATGGCTGGTGTTGTTGGTTCGTCGAAACCTCATTATGATATCTGGGGTAATGCCGTTAATATGGCTTCTCGCATGGATTCCACTGGGGTACCGGGTCATATTCAAGTCACTGAGGAAACTGCCAAAATATTGCGTACATTTAATATACAATGCAATTATCGGGGTATGACGTTTGTGAAGGGTCGCGGTGAGATACCAACTTATTTCGTTGGCATCGATGAGAATTTGAATTTTATACCTCACATAAGTTCAACGGAAAGTGCTGCGAAAAGACAATAAACAAATTTTGCGAACGAATGTTGATCATGGTACATCTCCAATTACCGAAACCAATTTCCTCTTCGCCTTAGCCCAGTATCATAAGTGCATTATATTAGATCAAATTCTTCCATTTTATCAACGGTATTATTATTGGAGCTATTGTGATATTTTTGCTTTCCGTTTTCTTTTTTCCAAAGGGAGTAAAGGGGAAACTGGATCAATAATAAATATTTGTACCAAATTTCAACTTCATAGCTTTATTTTTTATAAAAGTAAGAGATTCTTATTAAATGTGGGCGTGGTTTTTAATCAATTTGATTCATTTTGATATTTTTATAACTTAAACTGTCGTCCCATTGTGCATCCCTAACTAAAGGAACGCCCTGTACATTTCTCACAAACTGAGTTGATGTAGACATGTATGTCCATGTGTCCGCCGGTTGTTGGCATTTTCACGGGCGTAAATTTTGAGATATTGAGCTGAAATTTTGTACTTTTAGTTAAAGTACGCAGATTGCTATTTAAAATGGGAAAAATCGGTTAAGAGTCACGCCCACAATTAACAAAAATCTATATATCTTCCACAAAAATTGATCTATGAGCTTGAAATTATGATTCACATATTTATCATTATCCCATCCATTGATGTAGTAAAAATGGGCGTGGTTGAATGACAAACGCGCTCATAATTTACAAAAAAAACATTCTCCACGTAAAACTTGACTTGCAAGTTGTTACATAATACATACATTATACATATACTATAATCACATACCTGCCACGCCCACTCTTGTAGATGTGGAGGGTATTTAAGATTTGATCTAAGCCAAATTTAGTTTTCCTACTTGTAAATAAAATCAATATTTGAATTTATTTATTCCACAAAATGAAATTTTACACTAACACTATGTAGCACATACACGTGTACAGATATATTGTATTGATTGTATTGGTATAATGTATAAATTTGACCAATTATAGAACATGCAGCACTCAGTTACACTAAATTTACGTGTTTTTTGTAAATTTTGTTTATAAATGTTGTGCTTCTGTTAACATTTATTGAATAAATTTCATGTTTTATTTATCTCTAAACATATTGTATGTATATTAAGATCACTTGTGTGTCTGTGTGTTGGGCTAAACATTCCACAATTTGAACTGGCTTAAGTGATTTTGTGATACCGTTTCAAATTTTACAAATATTGATTTTTTTCATTAAATTTTTTATTAATGATAAATTTAAATTAAAAAAAAAACAAACATCTATTAAGCACCATAGGTTTTGTTCACACATTGATTATTAATAATATAAGAGGGCAGAATGTCTGTACGTATGCATAAAAAATTTGAGCACTCCGTTTAACATATTATACCTTATGCGTCATAAGTAGGTTTGTGTTATAAAAAAAAAACATTAAAATATTTTTGAGCAAAAAAAAAGTCACACTTGTACTTAAAAGAAAAAAATCTACTCAACAGCACCAGTTAATAAAACTGTATCCTCGGGTATGGGTTTCCTTTTGTAGTTGCTATTGGTGGCTATATAAAGCACCAACCCACCAAATACAACATAGAAAACACCGCACACATTGACCATAGCACCAGAACTGGGCAACTTTGAATAATCGCGTCTGCAGCGTATAAGAAATGTGTGTGAATTGCATGTTAATGCCAATCGCTGTACAACATAATGTAAATGTTTATACTTACACTGAGAAAATTGCCTTCTCCGTTATTCCCATTAGAGCCGAGGCTATGGCCAGTACAAAACCAAACAAACCAAAGTAAACGTGTAGTGGCATTAGAGCTACGCGTATAGATTCACTAGCACCGGGTGCAAGATATGCCGCAAAACCTGCCACGTATTGCAAACAGAATAAGATCACCGCCGACAAGCCCAACCATGAATGCAATGAATACATATTGGGGATGGGAGGCGTTGCCAAATTATGTGAATCGAAGACGGTTTTTAGGGCAATTACCGTTAATATGAAGGCTACCATATGTATGCCAGCATGTGCCAATTTCAAGGTCTTCTTACGTATCGTACGGAAGCCGCGATAAATGAGTATGGCTGAGAAGAAAATATAAAAATAAATATCTTTGTGTATGTATATATATATATATAAAAGGAGTATAGTTTGTATGTTATTTAATTATATATTTATAAACACCCTACATTTTATTAAGATTTATGCAAAGTTTACTCTTCAATATGTAACTAACAGATATAATATCGGGGCTCCTATAAATACACCCGCAGTTAAGAATTTTTTCGGGAAAGTCGATCTTCAGTCGACAAGCGAATTAACTTGTAATTTTAGTAGAAAAGTTAGACCTTGTAGTGCCTCCCATATGGGTGTTTAAGTAATTTTAAAGGTTATGCTATTTTAGTTGAAAAATTTCATATATATCGCGTTCTCCTCGCATTCCACTTATCTATAAAATACAACATTAAAAATGTACCAATCTATCTAAATAATTTGTTTATGTTCGTAATTGAATAAGTATGCAGGGTGTAGTCTTTTGTAATTATATGATTGAAATATTAATTATTTGGTACAATTTTAGAATATTAAATACATGGCAATGAGTGCGAATTATTGCACAATTATAAACTAACTTCACCTACAACACCTACGAAATGGCACGCGTCAATTAAAATAGCACCCTACAATATGTAAACTTAATCAATATCTGATAAATTACCACCTATTGATTATGGTTATAGTTCAAAAGAATTAAATAATATCTGTAATCTTTCTCACAACGCCAACACTAAACATTGAAAAATCATTTAAAATGTTTAAATAGTAAACTGCACCTCTACTATACACCTTCTTAAAGAAGACTTCACCTTCATTATGTAAAATGTTTATAGAAAATATCTTTAAAAAAAAAATCGACATAAAATACTTTTATAAATAATTATGAAACTTACAATTGCCATACAAGAATATTAGGCCAATTGTCATTAGTAGTGGATGCCAATTGAATTCCAATTTTGGATTATCGCTGTCACTTAAACCGCCCATATGTACACCAATCCAAGAGCCCATCAAAACAATCATCGTTAAACCGCACAATTGTGTCAGAGCGTACAAAACTTTAAAATTAACCATTGCTGGGTCGGTATCCATTTTACCTGCAAAACAAATAAACGAACAAATAAAATAAATTACAAAATAATTTGAAATACGTAATGTTATAAACTCGTTAACCGCACTCGAACGGTTGAGTGGTATTTAAACGTTGAAAGACAAAAGCGTATAAAATTGATTTCAAAAAAATTGGCCTCGGATTGTTAGTTTTGCTTTCGAGTTCTATTCAAAAAGTACAATATTTTTAAATCTTTGATCTGATCCGCTCTAATGTTGAAAACTTTACTTTAAGATATTCCAAACACTAAATAATTTGAAAGACAAAGGGTCAGACGTACAGACAAACATTGTTAAATGGATTCAAAACGTAATTCCAATAAATAGTGAGTCTCTTATTAACTGTTTAGCAGTTTTAAAAATTCACACAAATTTTACTGAAGGTTATTAATGAAAGAAATAAAAACTTCATCACAAAGTTTTCAGTTCTAAATTAATGCATCCTAAAGTTCCACTGTAAGTCGGAATGTGAGGTCTAACTTATCGAAGTATAAAAATCCAATGATTATAATGTAAGTAGAGATTTTTAAGAAAACTTTTCCTTTGCTCGTACTTTCAATTCAATTCAATTCCTTTAAACAACTAACCAAACCTATAAAATAAACAATTTTCAACTGTGAAAAATAGAAAATTTCATAAATAAATAACAAAAATTCCAAGATATATAAGTTTCTCGATATAAACATAAATAAATGAAAAAGCGTCCAATTTAGCCAACGATTTAAGCATTAATTGCTGCACAGTGTTAGCTTTACTTGCGTGATGATATTTAATGATTGGAAAAACATTTACATTAAGATATTTGTTTATTAAATTAATATAAACAAAGAGAATAAATTGTGCGAGTACAGTATTATTACTGGAAATTTTCAATTCGACAAACTTTACGTTCAAGTCAATCACATGTAAAAGATATTTACTGAAGACGATAGCTCCGATATAAACAAACTTTCTAACTTCAGATTACAAGTTGTAGAATAAATTGACAATAGATACATGCAGTGTATAAAGTAATAGCTAATAAAATAGAAAATAAATAGCTAGGATAACCACTTGGATCCAATCTTCAACAAACTTTTTAAAAAACATTGAATTCGAAGAAGTAGTAGAAACTTTTACTTGGAATAATTTGCCAACAACAGACAGACACACTAATTCTCTTTTTACACGATAGATATGTTTTTAAAAAATTCGTGTAAAATAAGGTATTAGCTAAATGGCAGAATAAATTAATTCTAGACCTAAAAAAAAAAATTGAAAATCGTGTTAAAACAAAACAATTCGTGTAAAAAGAGAATTATTTTTTCGTTTTAACTCGTGTTAAATCGAATTCGTGTAAAAAAAATTCGTGCAAAAAGAGAATTAGGTGTACTTTGTAGGGTCTTCTTCTGGGTGTTGCCAAAGGATTTATAAACTTAGTTCAGTTTGGTATCTTAGGTGGAGGGTATACAAATATGTACCTTCCAACTGTCCCTGTAAGTCTTACGTATTTATATATAATCACCATTTTTAGGCATTTTTTTTTACCTAATTATTTAAATAAAAAGAAATTTCCATTATCTCGAATACTTGTAATAAACGTGATGTCCAGCTTGTGTTATTAAATAATTAAATAAAATTACATAAAACATTATAAAATAAAAGCCTTTTGTTAAGCATAACGAAACAAAATATTTGTGTGGTGTACGCAATCAACATAAAGTCTAATTTTTGTATGGGCCCCCATCTGCTTTTCTTTTCAAAATTCATCTTGTTGGTTTTCTTTTTTCATAATAACATAATTAAGATAATTATTATTTTGTTTTTTTTTTTTTCTTTTTCATTTTATTAAATAAAAAAAACAAATAATTGCTTTTTCTATAGTTGGGTGAAATAAACTTAAAAAAAAAATAGAAATTAAAAAGATATTCAGTATGGAATGCTTTAAAACGAATGCTGCCACTCTACTCATATACCAGTATGAATATGCGGCAGATGAAAAGCGAAAGTTAGTCTTTTGTAAAGAAGTGCTATGCCAACGAGAGTTACCATATGCACAGTTTGTGATTGACTGATTTCAGCCATTCTCAATATCAATTTGTAAGCATATATAAACAATATGCTCAACAGTGCCTCATTTTTTGCCAGCTAAAGATGGACATACTTCTATATATAAATTAATTTCAAAATAATATTTCTAGTTTTTGCACGCAGTTTGCTATTTAAATTTGGTAAAATTGCACGATAGCCACGCCCACAATTCACTAAAAAAAGAATTAGCCCTTCTACTGATATACCAAAACTGGGAGATAGAATAACAGACCCACCCATAATTCATATAAACCCTACTTGATACAAAATCCAAGATATAGTCAGGAGCCGGGCACGCCCATTGTTTGTATATAGATGAAGGGTATTTAAAAATTGACTTAAGGCAGATTTAGATTTGTTATGGGGTGTATGAGATGTCAAAGACTCTACAAAGTATGTATGATGATCAAAAATATATCAGCATCAAAAACTGAATCGACCTAAACCTTTCCATCCATATTGTTAGCACTGTGACTGTCCTAAATTTTGTGATATTGCGCTAAGAATTTGTGCATAAAATTCTGGTTTCTGGCATAACAGAAACGCCCAAACTAATCTAAAAAAAAAGTGCAAAACTCAAGTTGCAAGTTAAAACGTAATATATGTATTAGAGGACACGCCCCCTGCCACGCATACTGTCTGTATGTACATGTGAAGGGTATTTAGAATTTGGTCCAAGCCAAAGTTACTTTTTTGAATTGTCATTTAATGAATATTTTTTTAAAGAAGTCGCCCTAACTCACTCCAGATCAATGTAGCCTGGATCTCATCATCAGTTAAATTAATTTGAAAAACAACATCTTAAACAAGTGCTTTACCAAGACGCTCTAAATTAATGAAATGTACAGAATTCCACATACATGTCATACAGTTTGCTGTACTTATTAATTGAGAGATCGCATACTTGAGATACCGCATGAATCGTTCTTGTGTCTTTTAAGTTCGTTTTTATTAAAGCATTAAGCTTTAATTAAGTTACAAGTGCATGACCATACACATACATATATGGCTATACAAGTGACATATGTAGCCCCCCACTTACGATAAGAAGTCTCATAAAATAAAAAATCTATATAATGTATGTAGAGCATGTTAATTTATGTGCATACATTATTAGCTGTACAAAACTGTTTATATTACAGTTATTTATAGGTTCTCTAGTTTAAAAAAAAATTAATATTAATTAATTCTTTGTACATCCACTCTTATTTTCAAGTTAAACTAAATTATGTCCGTCAGTCCATAAGACTGTAAAAAAAGCATTTATGATCATAAACGTTTATTTTACACAGCAGTTATCATAAATAAAGTGTATAGAATATATATTCATCATGTAAATATAATACAGGAATGTAAACAATACAGTCATGCAAATACGATTTGTAAAGAATGCAAGAAAACCAGATAACTCTCATAGCCTTTCAACCCGACGCTACATAAAATGATTAAAGATTCTTATTAAATGGAAAATAATTATTCTTAATTACATTTTTTTAGCACTTATATATAGTACATGAGTCATGGCCTGTAATGAAATAAACAAAACTATATAATTCAAGTAAACTATCTCCATCACTGACTTTGTTACATTGCCTACACAACCTAAACTGAAGCTGTGATAGAAACAATTATTCAATAATTACTAAATAATGTACATATAGACAAGCTATTTAAGCACGATTGTGAGTTATTGTTATTAAAGTTTAAAAGTGAATTTAACTTTGAAAAGTATGTGAAAGTTCTCACAGAACTTGACTTGTTTGACAAGCAGGAAGAAGAAGAAATATTCAACAAAACAATAAAACAGTATCAATAATTAGCTCGAGATTTTGCAAACGGACTACTGAGACACCCGAACAGTCTGCGAAGTTATATACGGGAACTTGTGACTTCTAAAGCAGGGAGCTTGAAAAAATCACAAAAAGATCTCGTTTAAGTTTCACTCACTCCCTTCAAAAGTTGCCCTCATAATAATGATTAATAAATGGGCATTATTTACAATACAGTGTCATTACCGAAAACTTGTATACCGCTTTATCCGAACGTATAATAATCGATTTTTTAAAGCTGCGGGAATGAATTTTTTGTGTTTTTAATTAAAATTCTATCTATAATGGTTAAGTACAAGAAGTTTTCACTACTAAAGCAGTGGAAAAAGAAAGCGATTATATGATTTCATTTCATTTGTTACAGTTGTGGGAGTTCGTGACGTGAAGAGAGCCTTTTAGATGTTGTGTGTAGCAGAGTGTACAGAAGATCTTCAGCATGGTCTATTATTTATGAACATTGATCTTTATTTACTTGGTTTTTTTGTAATAAATATGTAATTGGATTTATTACTGACCCTCCACTCAACTCTACTTAATCGTTGTGTTTTATTCTAAGCTTTATCTTAGTTTAAAATGTCTCAAAACGATGCCAGATCTCTTCGAGATCTTTACCATTTAACCAATTGATACATAATTGACTCTATTAACTCTATTGTATGAAAAAAGTATTGTAAATAATTGCAATTTCCCATTGATACAGTATTTTGTATTTTCTTTTTATATAAAAAAGAAATTGCAAATTACTTTACAAAACGTAATTATTGTGTATGAATTAAACACTTGTTGCATTGTTTTCCACTTGAACTCTATAATTAGTGTACAAGTTTCTAAACAGTTCAATTTTATGGAAAGAAAAGTGAAAAGAAATACTTTGTATAGCTTTGTAATGAAACAATAATAACAACAACAACAGCTATAAAGTGGTAATAAAAGTACACTTAAAGCAAATCTTATATACCCTTCACACTCTAAAAGCTAAACCATAAACTAAAGGCGTGGCAGGTGGCCGACTTTCACTTTCTATGTCTCTGTGTAGTAGTGTATGATGTATCAACTTATCGAATCGCAATTCTTCATAAAATATATTTTTTTGGTTAAAAATTTCTTGTAAATGTGTTAAACTGCCACGCCCATTTTTGACTTATTGATGGATGCACTTTAATTAAACAATTTTAAATCAAATTTCATTTTTCTAGTTTCAGTCAAGTTTTGTTGGTAATAAATGAATTTACATGAATTGTGGGCGTGGTGCTTAATTGATTTTGATGTAAATAGCAATCTAACGATACCTATATTTTTTAAAATTTACAACTATGAGGGTTACAACAAGAGATAGACATACGGACTTACGGACGGACACATCTTAATCAATTCATATAGTGATGATACATACATTATAGGATCTTTGGTTTTTTCAAACTGCATGACAAGCTTAGTATAGCTCCATTTTATAAGGAGGGTATCAAAAAATATGTTTAGACAAATAACGGATAACTTTTACCAACCACTTCTCATAACAACACGATCAAGATCATCATAATGATAGTGCTACCAATGATATTGATAGAGTCTGATTAAGTTTGGTTTAACTAATGCACCTATGCATACACGCATACACATTGTATATAGATACTTGGTTGCTTGCTTGCTATTTTCCATACAGGTGGAGGGTTAGGTTACCCTGTCTATCTTGCTAAATGCATTGTGAAAAGTAGTTTTTCATGTTTTCGATTAAAGTGTTTCTGTGCTAATGTAAATGTATGTTTTTTTAGAGAAAATAAAAATTCCAATAATTGATTAAATTAATCAAAAGTAGTGCAGATAAATGTCTGTATGTCCTATATGTCGGAATTACATCTTTTATTACATAAAAAAAGTCTAAATTTCTTTATATAAAAATTTATATAAAATAGATTTTGAAATTGAAGTGAAGTCATCTTTGGCTCCAAAGGTGAAATAAAAAATGAACAAATGCGATTTTTTACTGCGAAAGCCAGCAGACTTTTTTTAATCTGACTGATTTTGACTGATTTTAACAAAAGCTTTGCTTTTACAAATTTTTGTGGATTTAAATAAATTTCACACTAGTTTTGTGTGTAAATAGATAAAACCAACAAACAAAACATTCGCATCAATGCGAAATAAACCGAAAGTTGAATAAACCAAGTATCCAACCATCAACAATGCGTGGAGAAAAGGAAAGTGAAAGTGTTCGACATTCGACCTAAGCCACGTACACGAACTCTGCGCAACAATTTTGCAACATTTCATAGATAAATAAAATAATTAATGTGAAATGGAATCATTACAGAGTAGTGTCTGGCAAACATTAATTATATTACATGCTCGCTTGTAAACTGACTGATTTTATGGTCACTCCGACCACCACTACCATATAAAAAAGCGTAGACCTGTTGTTGTGCTGCTGTTGTGTTGTTGGCGTTACTCGTTCATATATTTGAGTTTCAAACTTGTTTGGTGTTTGACTTGAGATTACCTTTGTTGCCGATGGTCATGGTTATTGTTGTGCTGGTAGTAGTTGGCTGTTGAGCTGCATTGTTATTGTTATTATTATTATTACTATTTTCTTTATTCATGGCAGCCAGTGGTGTCGTTTTGGCCGAATCTGTAGCATCATGAGTTGATGCTGGAGCAACAGCAGCAGCAGCAGCCGCCACTGCTGCCTCTGTTAGCGTTGTAGCTACAGGTTCTATGGCCGTGTCATTCTCTTTGGCTGCTGGTTTACTAATCGGAATTATCGGTATTTCTACAGTCAATGTACTCGTGTGTGTATTTTCGGTATTATTGGCATTTTTTGCCACCATTTCATTTTGGGTGGAAGACGACATGTTTTAAAAATATTTTTTATTTGTTGCAAAAAATTCAACTTGTGAGTTTTTTTTTTATTATTTCCTTTGTTAGAAAGTGATTTTTTTGTTTGAATATTTTTTTTTTTTT
Organism: Ornithomya chloropus; assembly: GCA_963971445.1. Taxonomy (NCBI): domain Eukaryota; kingdom Metazoa; phylum Arthropoda; class Insecta; order Diptera; family Hippoboscidae; genus Ornithomya; species Ornithomya chloropus. The sequence continues at coordinate 6,206,853 of OZ020532.1, forward strand.
ATAATTTTTTACAACACTTGCGTGTTTATGCACCAGTGAAACATATATGAAATATTTTTTATACGCGCTACTTTTCACTTGAACAACTTGACGCATTAACGGTTAGCTTGGAACTGAAATGTGAAATGTGTGATGTGCTCACAGGCACAGCGCAGGCAGTGCAGTCCACTGAATATCTAAGCAGTTAGTTGGGTATTCAGTGAGTATGCACACTCACATACACACTCAATTAAACCTAATGTTGTCTCATAAAATTTTCTTGCAACCAATAATAAAAAAATTGCTAAAAACCATCGAATTCATTAAATTAACTACAAAACGTTCTCGCATACCATACTCTGGCTCACAATAATTTACAAGAGAATTATAAATTAAGCCTCATATGCACACAAATGAATACCAGCCCAACTAATGTTCTTAACTCTTGCTTTAAAAACGCATGTCATCACAACATATCGCTGCTGTACCCAGAATTGTTACCAGCATTAGACAAACTTGGAATAAAATGATAGATTTGATGAACGTATAATATTTCGTTAGATTTTTAAGATGATCTATGAATTTTTTCCAAGTATTTTGCCACCTTTTTAAGCATGTTGTTGAAAAGAAAAGTTTCCAACACTTTCACGTTAACTATTTGAAGCCATTTCTTTATTGCAGGTGTTGTAATAAAGTGTATGTGCTTAATTGTTTCACTATAAATTAATAATTAACCGTTTCCATAGAATTTTTGCTACCGCAACCAAGCATGTGTTGACCTCCATTTTTTACGGTATGTACTCGTTATAAACACTTACAGTAAGTTACTCTTCCGTTTGCAATAGCCAGAGAGCGTAGTCATGTATCGGCCACGCCCACCGTTTGTATGTAGATGTGAAGGATATTTAAGATTTGACCTAACCCCAATTTATTGTTTTTTTTCAAACCTAATTTAAATAAACCCTGCACTGTAAACATAACCAATTTTGTATTGGGTTCAGTAAACTGTTGAGAACGCATTCAACAACATTCTATAAAAGTAAATGACATAAAAGACGCAACGACGCAATAACAATACATTTCAAGACATTATAAGATAAATGGAATAAAAGTTACAAAACAAATAGATTTAATGCAAACAGACCTTATTAAGCATATGAATCATATTTGCATGCAGCTCAGGTGCAATTGCACATGAATTTGCATATAAGTACGAGTACTTAAATAAGTTGAAAAAAAAAACATTAAACACGCTTCAGACAAAAACTAATAATAGTAAGAGGAGAAAAAAATACAACATTGGAATGTGGTCGTTGAGCACAATAACACAATAATGAAATGCTTGCCACACCTACCCTCAGGAAGGTAGCTTCACTAAGACTCAGATGTGTGTATTGTTAGAACCTGTGACGGTTTAATAATATTGTGTTAACGCTTAATTGAGCGTCATTCATATATGACCAGTTTCATCAACCCTTGGGTGCTCTAATCGTGCTGTACATGCATGCCGACTATAAATATTTTTATATATATTGTTTTTTCACAAATTTTTTCTTCCTTCATTTACTTAACAAGTACGCGTATGTGCAATTATTATCGTTTATATATATTTATTGTAGATATATATGTAAATTTATTTTTGTATGCATTGGTATGTTTGTTTACTTGTTTAATTCCATAGAGTTAACTGCTTCTTTACTCATCATCAAAAGCGTTTTTTTTTATTTTTTTTTTCTCAAACAAATCGTTAACGAATGACTGTTCATGGAAATAGATTAATATTCGCTCGCTCTCCGCTTTGTATGGCTGTTTGTTGTTAAATTTAATTTATTAATAATTACCGATTACATTGTTTTAGATGAATTTGTTGTTGTTGTTGTTTATGTTGTTGTTGTTGTTGTTTATGTTGTTGTTGTTTGTGTTGTTGTTGTTGTTTATGTTGTTGTTGTTCTCTCATTAGTATGCTTATAAGTTTGTTGTTTTTTTATATATTTTTCATCGTCTATCAAGCATTGAAGATTATTAACTTTAATGCGAACAAATGATACAATCGTTGAATTATAATTTAATAAAAAATAAATAAAAAATGTTATGTTTTTCACTTAGACATGCATTTTGCATGCCCAACACCTTGAAACATGTGACTGCAATGCTTATAAAATTGCGGGCGTAAGCTTGAAAATTCAATAGATTTAACCATGTCCGTCTATACGTCCGTATATTACTTGTAAACAACTTACAAATCACAATCATTAATAGTTATGAATGACATTTGTTTTGCAGATGTCTTTGGGATTTAGGATAGTCACATATTGTTCATCTTGGATCTATTTTGGAGGGATCTTCATATAATAAAATATTTTAACAGCAATCTCTAAATGACGAAAACTTTCACTTCTTTTCAATTTTTTTATAAACTTTAATCAATTCAGTTTAATTAAAAAGAATTTGATGAATCTCCTACCACACATAACTGCATTATGCATTTTCAACTTCTAGAATAATTTTGTACGTACGTCCGTCAATTGAAAAAAAGAGCTAACAGCCAAAATAGGGATGACATCGGTCCAAAATCAAACAGCATACAATTTGTAGCTACATTGAATCCACACACACACCCTTAATGGCAAAATAGAATTATATAATAGAATTATTATAGGATAAAACGATAAATTACACCAGAGCGTGGTCAACCACGTGCTCTATCTTGCATCTAAAATGGACGTGTCAATCTTAAAGTGTAAAAATCTATAAGAATTCCATTAAATTTTTATACGATCGATATATTTTTTGTCAATTATTTTCAATTTATATGTTTTCCCAGAGTTTTGGAGATACGGTGCCTTGAAAATTGAGCGAAATCCCCTATTTAAACGTTCTTAGTAAAAAACAAGTGTAAGGGTCGATCAGGTCCAACCATTTAATACCCTAGACCACTGAGCTCCTTAAATTATGCTACAATTACTTTAGTTGTTTTTGTTATTTAGTCTCTAAAAGTAAAAAGTAAATGATTTTTTTTTTTTCAAACATTTCTTCAAGTGTAGAAATAGGGAAAAAACACTGCAGTTGGAATAGATATAAATTTGCTCGATTGTGTACTGAAAGTATTTATTTTCTCTCACCGTCAAAGCACATGGTAAGCAGAAAAGGTGTATATGAAAAAGCTTATTACACACACATAAATGATTAGTATATGTAAGCACATATACAAGCATGTATATAAATAATATTAAAAAAAAAAAGAGAAATAATCTCTTTTTTTATATCATCCCACGTACCATACACGATATGACCCTTAATCAGTATTCTAATGACGACATTTTTCAGCCTCTTACCGCTCCATTAAAAACTCAATTGAACCAAACACTTATACACAACAGTGGCGCATATAAATACGATAATTTTTTTAAAAGTCACAATATTTTATTCCAATTATGAAACGAACCTTCAGTTATTATGATAATTTGTCTGAGTGAAGAGGAAACATCAACTGAAACCACAAAGAATTGCTTCACAACGAAAAAGACTGCAATCCCAATTTTAACCTAACAGAGTATATATGTGTGCGTATGAGTTGTTTTGTTTTTTTATATTGCGACTTGATTTAATACGAAAAAGTAAGCGATTAACACGAATTCAATTAATGTATTGTGAGAACTTGATAAAAAAAGCATATGTATGTATAAAATGTGTTTAGCTGACACCGAAACTTAAGCACTTACTCTGTAGCTTTACACCGTGATTTCACTCTAGTTGAAGGAAAATTAATTTCTTTTCTTACATATTAACTGATAAGAGTAAATTCTTCGGCAAAGATTAATTTTTTTTTATATTGTGGGCATGGCTGTTGTTCGATTTTAATCGGAAAATGACAATAAATACATTTTAATATTTAATATATGTGCTATCTTAAACGTTTCACTAATAAGGGACGTACAGACAGACACGAATAAAACGACTGTTAGAGTTTTTCTTTGATGGTTGCAAACGGTATAACAAACTAGGTATATCTACCATAAATAAAATGAACATTTTAAATACTTTACATCCTTACAGAATGCAATAACATGAGCTATGATTCTTGTTTCATGATTACATTGTTTCAGTAATAAAGGCAACGAATGAATCTTTCAATTGCACTTTTTATTTAGTTCCACATTCCTCCCATGAAATGGTAAAATATTTTTATTGTCCTTCCTCTTAATAATGAATTCTTACTTACATTGCGAATTAAACATTGTTGGTAGACAGTAGACCGGTTACTTTCTTTAGATGAATTTATTATGCGGCCTGTTGAGTTTACCAAATGCTATCAACCACTGAAACTTCTCTGAAATGTATAGAAATTATACAGGATTTTTTTTAATACAAAAAGAGTTCTCTCCTTTTTTAAAACCAACATGTTAAGCTTACCATTTAAACATTTCCTCATTTCATCATTATTGTAGGTGTATGTGTGAATAGAAAGAGCAAATGTCACATTTTCTGGTCATGGCTTTTTAGTGTGAAATCAAGGTAGAGATTCGGTTGGATTAAAAATGGTGGACTGCAAAATATTTGAAATTCTTCTCACAGCAATATATTTTTCCATAGATGTTTGAATATTCCTTTTGTTTCTTGGTCACCTTTTCACTTATTTTAAAAAAGGATTCTTTCTCTTCACTAAACACACACACAACAGTGACAACTTTTCTTTTATATAAATCTCTAATTAAAGAAGACTCTCAGTATGCAAAGCTTTCTCTTCTTTCTAAATTAAGCAACAAGTTAAACTTTCATGGTCATGCTTTATTTTTACATTCTTTTCAAAATATTATTCACACGAGGTATTTTTTTTTTTTTTTTTTTTTTTTGTCAATAAAACGATACGACTTAATTGGAAAATTGCATTTGTGTGTGTATCCATGACACATTGAAAATTATTCAGCAGAACTTTTAAGGTTCTTTATTTAGTATTTTATGATATAAAGCTTAAACTGTTGATGTATATAAATAAAAAGAAATTCTTGGAATTTAATTTTCTTTAAGATTTATTTTAATTTACACTTAAATCTTTTATGTAGAAACCAGCGCGCAATACAACACAACGAAATTTCACAACCTTAAAATTACTGAAAGCATGGCTACGAAATTTTAACGGTACTTTAAACATTCGCAACTTGGCAGCACTACACGCTTCGTTGGTGTTTCTAAACTTCTTCTAATCCAATTATGATATAATGTTAACATATGGCAACTATACTTTTGTAAATGTTCTATTGTGAATGATTTTTACATAAAAAAAAAAAACATGTGTTTCTTATAAATAAATCACCTTAAAGCTGTGTGCAATTTTTGTTTTAGTTAATTTTTCTGTAAAATTTATTTACAATTTCATTTAATGCAATGTTATCCGATTTATTAAAAGATAAACATCGTTTTATTATTTTAAAAGGTACCAGGACATTTGTATTTCATAAAAATTTTCATTAAAATGATCACGGAATGAATTTCGTATTTAGATGATTTGGGTGAGGAACGTTTGTATGGTGGATTTTTTGAAAAATTATTACAAGAACAAAATGTTGAAAATGATAAAGTAAAATGTTTTGATCACTATAACAACCTTCAAGATGTCTCCATATGGTTGTTGGCGAATCGAATAAATACTGAAGAAAAATGTGAAAAGAAACAATGGAATATTATATTACCGCCATTTTCGGATCTCTTGGCAATTCAAAATCCTCCCTATCTTATGCAATTCCTCAACAAGTTGAAAAAATATCGCCAAATACAACGTGTGCTACTGTGGATAACGCCAGAGAATTGCAATCATGAACATTCACCATATTTAATAGCCGGTGCAGAAAATATGGCCGATATGGTAATACATATGAAAACACCAACCCAATTAACAATTACCAAGTGCAGATCAAATGGTGGAGTGTCAATTAAAAACTATTTGTACAAAAGATCCAAAAATGAATTTTCATTGGAGTTAATACAAAAGTATCCCACAAATCGGGAAGAAAGTGCAAAAATGGAAAAAGTGGAAGGTACTTTCAAAATAGAATTAGATGAAGAAGAACTGGTGGCACGAAATGCTTTAAGGATGCCATATGAAAAGTAAGGCTGCCATTCACAATACACACTATTTGCTTTCTCATGTTGAAAATGATATTTGTTTATAGATTGGGTGCAGGCATGGAAAGCAATATTACTTATATACCCGATGCTAGGGATGATATTGATGAAGAAGATCCCGATGATGATTTATGCATATAGATAGATAGATAAATGTTTTGTTTTTATTTCAAATTTGTTATTTATTAATTATGTATACACAGAAAAAAAATAGAAGTTATGTACATTTGATCGCTTTGTTAATCTTGTGAGGCAGCTACAAAGTTATTATAATCACGCCTTATATTTGTTTTGGAATTTGTTGTCTCTCTTTCTGTACCAGTGTTGTAATCATAAGGTCGACTGCGACGAGTATTTTTCCAGTTATGAAATTTGCGACCGCCACCACCACCTCGCCAATTTCTTTGATTACGGCGGTCTGATGTTCTATTATTGTAGTGACCTCCGCCACCGCCACCATGTGACCAATTCTCTATTATGGGTGGTGAGGGTAATGGTTTAGCACAATGAGCTTGAAATTCAGCATCAGCTTCCGTATAACGTTGATTGAATTCTTCTTCACATTCTTCCAAAAATTCTATATCCTTATCTGTTAAACGATTTATTTTACGATTAGGATCGACCATATTTATCGTTTCTTATCTTTAAAATATTAAAAATAGTAATAAAAATCTTTTTACTTAACAATTGCAATTTCTTTTATTTATGTGCTTCTTTTTCTTTAACCCATTAATCACAATAGGTTGAGATACCAACCGAAGAAATGGAGAGATATCTGACGTTAAAAATGTTCCCAATTAACCAACACTGAAAAAAATTGGCAATACTACAAACTCCGTTGGTGTTCCTCAGTTGTTAAAGTCCAAATGTCCAAATGTTCTTCATTAAATGAATTTCGCCTGAGAAATTTGTTTGAACAGGCACGTATAATAACTTGCCTGCATTAAAAAAAAAAACGAATAAAACTACCAAATTTTGCAACCCTTATTGTTTTGATTGTTAATGCATTGTATGTATCATGCATGAGGCGGACATGCGGTTCAGCACTTAATTTAGTAATAAGAACAACGAGCAATGTAAAGAATCGAAAAAAAAGTTACAATAAATTATATTTTCTATAGAATTTTTAATAATATTAGTTAACTGTTTAAATTATAACAATTTATTGAATACAATGTTGATCTTAAGCTTAAAGTTATTCATAAAAGATGTTAATTAAACAATGAATTCATATAAAATACAATCAGAACTGTGAAAACAGCCTTCAAGTCTCATTGAGAAAAAAAAAAACAAACATACATAAAACAAAATGTTGTGTTTGTATGCAGAAAAAAAGTCATGCTTAAGTTGATGATTGCTTTGTATAAATACCCGTCGAAACAACAACAGCAACAACGACAAGAACCAGCAGCAATCATTGTTAGTTCGACACTTGTTGTTAAGCTGTGTGATCTGCATTCGTAGTGATACCATGATTGAGAATGCAGTGTGTCGTGTGTTGTGGCGTTATAAAATATATCTACTAGTTGGAGCCGCTCTTATATTTACCATACAAATTTTATTAGCATACAAGTCACTAAATGGTGTCAGCACAATAGAGCACAAACGTACCGCTGTGGCCGCATCAACTATACATCAACATCAACATCAACAACATCAAAATTCAGCCAGTGATGATGAGGATACGTCGTCATTGTTAGCACAAAATAAACGCTCCTCCTCATTGGGTAATGCGAAGACAACTTCCCAAAGTGATCACTCACGCACTGGCTTAACGCATCAACAGTTGGGCTTCAAACCGGATTGTGATATAACCAGCAGAGAAGCAATATCAGCGCTGCAACGTGCCAAAACCAAAGACTGCCGCCAATATATCGCTTATATAGCTTGTCATGCCAGTGAGTTTTATGCTCACCATTTACCCAGTCACTGCCCAGCTGGCACTCACACACCCGGTCAACACTTGGGTTGCTATCGTGATGAAAAAGAATTTCGTTTACTTTCGGGTTATTTTACCACCTTTAAAACGACCAACACACCCAGCCATTGTATAGAATTGTGCCTACAATCAGGTTTTCCGTACGCAGGTGTCCAGTATGGTATTGAATGCTTTTGTGGTAGTGATCCGCCACCCAATAGCGCCAAATTACTGGATTCCAGTTGCAATATGAAATGTACGGGCGATAATGAGAAAGTGTGTGGCGGCTTTTTTGCCATGAACATCTATGAGACCGGCATAGCAAGTGAGTGTAGAGCATAGGACAACCATCCATCATAATTTGTAAATCCTCTTGTAAGCCATTTGAGTCATCTGCACTTGATGAATTTCCCACCTTCCTGTTAATTTAATTTAATGTACAGTAGTTTGCTCTAGATTTCCGCCTTTTTTTTCTGTTTTTGTATCATTTCCCTTTTCCACCCGCCGCCAGCATCAATTTGTATAGAAAACACTTGAAGCAGCGTTAATTGTGCTGTTGTGTCACTTGTCTACAGTCAGTCATTCGTGTGCATAAGTGTTTTGTTGTATTGTGTGGTTTGCGGCTTGAGTTCTAATATGAGTTTTTGTCTAATCCGCGCATACAAGTGTGTGTAGCACACATGCACATGTCGTATTCATTTATCTAGATCTAAAGTGCTAATTGAAACTTGTAGTCGCAACCACCACCCCCTCCCAACACCCTCTTTCGTCATTCGTTGTTAGGTATTTATGGTTGGTTGTACATATAATTTTTGCGAAATGTTTCTAAACATGAATTGATTTGTTGTTGATGTTGTTGTTATTATTATGATTATTTCACCTGACAGAGTTTACAGCGCAAATAGCTGAGATCAGCATTAAACCGGGCACGGAACGTGTTAAAATTGCTTTTTTATTAACGCTGAATGGACGTGCTCTCCGACAAGTGTACCGTTTGTTAAAAGCTTTGTATTCTCCTCAACACACATACTACATACATGTGGATAAGGTAAGTTTCAAGACTCTCTGATTAAAATATTGTATACATTCAAGTTGTTATCTGAACGTATTAAAAACGCAACCAATTTAGGAGAAAAGCCATCTTCTGTTCAATTATGCATTCAATGCCGTTTGTCAGCCTCAGTAACGAACGAACACACATTAATTAGTTGATTTATGATTATGAGTCTGAAAATTCAATTACTGGCGTTAATTTTTAAACCCTCATCACATAATGAGATGTGTGCAGCTTTAGTTTATGCAGATGCTCCTACAATGGGCACCAAATGTAGAGCTACTATGTAAAAATTTTATATTTACTTTCTTCATTGATGTGTTAAAAGTGGGCGGGAACCATGCCCACCATTTTTATTTTACTTACATTAGTTTTTGTCTTTGGTGCAGAATTCTATTTTTACTACAATAATAATAATTATGCCACGCCTATTTATACCCAACACCACTTATGGCGAAGAGTGTATTAAGTTTGTGTGGATGTTTGTAACTCCTAGGCAAATGCCACACCCACCTTTAATTATACCGATCCATTCAGAATCAAAATCTTAATTGATTTAACCATGTCCATCTGTCCGCCTGTCTGTCCATCTAAATTTGTACGGAAGCTACTATAGGTCGCATTATTTAAAATATTCCAATGGAATCTGGTATAAATGTATTCACATTTTCAGCGCCAGGATTATTTGTACCGTGAACTGCTGAAATTGGAACAGAAACTACCCAACGTACACCTGGCACGTAAGCGCTTCTCAACCATTTGGGGTGGAGCATCACTGCTGACTATGCTGTTACAAAGCATGGAAGATTTGCTCCATTCCACGTATGAGTGGGATTTTGTCATCAATTTGAGTGAAAGTGATTATCCCGTGAAACGAACGGAACAGCTCGTTGACTTTCTTACAGCCAATCGGGAAAGAAATTTCGTAAAGAGTCATGGTCGCGAGACGCAACGTTTCATACAGAAGCAGGGTCTGGATAAAACGTTTGTCGAGTGTGATACGCATATGTGGAGGTTGGGTGATCGCAAATTGCCCACCGGCATACAAATCGATGGCGGCAGTGATTGGGTGACCTTATCGCGCTCATTTGTTCAATACATTATTGCCGGCAAGCAAACCGACGAACTGCTTAAAGGTTTGTTAACTATATTCAGGCATACTCTGTTGCCCGCCGAGTCCTTCTTTCACACCGTCCTTAGGAATAGCAGGTTTTGTCACACCTACGTGGATAACAATTTGCATGTAACCAATTGGAAACGAAAATTGGGCTGCAAGTGTCAGTATAAGCATGTGGTCGATTGGTGCGGCTGCAGCCCGAACGATTTCAAACCGGATGATTGGTCCCGCTTGCAGAATACTGAATACAAAATGTTGTACTTTGGCCGAAAATTTGAGCCGATTATAAATCAAGCAATTTTAACAAAACTCGATGAATGGTTGCATGGACCGTTTCCAATCGATTATCCAAATTTACACGCCTATTGGCAGTCATTTTATCATTGGAAGGATGCCAAAAGCAAGCAAGATGATCTGGTGCTAACCATAGCGGAGAGTGTGGCCAGACGGTTATTACGTCAGTGGCCTCATCTCAGAATGGAGAAAATTTTAGAACTCACACATTACCTGCACTCTGACCAATATAAAGGTTACTTGTTGAGATTCCAGGCCACAGATGCCAAAGCCAATATCACTTATGAATTGGAGAGCCGCGTCAGACCCATACAATACAGTAAAGTGGCCAAGAATTCGAAATTTGCCAAACGTCTTAAGAACTTTGAGGTATCTTCCGATTATGATCAAAAAGAGCAGATTTCAAGAAATTTTGGCAAATTTTTGGGTCCGTTCACCGACTTAGTGTTGACGTTTACTTTTGCGGGAGCCGGCGCTAACAAGGACACGTCTCATTCTTACAATTTAACATTGTTGTGGATCGATCCACAGGGACGTTTGCAAGATTTCAATGAATTGCACATAGAAGACGCTCTAATGGATAATATCAACTATTCCAAAGCTTTGCTCAAACAGCCTCTGACACCGGGCATTTGGACGGCCAAACTAATTGGTCGCACCGCTATATATGCGCAAAGTAAATTTCTGATAACGCCGTTGGCTTTATATAAAGGTCAGACTATAGCCTCCGATCGAGCTCGATTGGTAAACGGCGGCAGCGGCCGTACACTGCCCGATGATTTTGCTTTACCGCAAGAATGGTTACAATACTTGTCGCCTCTGGAGAAAGCTGAAAAGCATCAGAAAACGATAGCACTTGAGTCCCTAAGAATGGGAAACGAACTCTATCATTGGATTGATGAATTGGTGGGCAAATTTCATCATACAAGAGAAATTTGCGCCGTAAACAATGTAGCCGCCACCTTATCAACGGCCGCCTTACGGAGACTTCCTCTCTGCAAGGACACAGTTTGGAGTTCGTTAGCTCAAGATCCCAAAAGTAATATTGATTTATTAGTGAGATGATGGAAAAGGAAAAGAAATAAGTTCATATCAAGAATTTAAATAAAATAACAACGCTCCGCTCCCCCAAAAGTTCAAACCAAAAAAAAATGTATGCAATAATCTTTAAATATATACACATCCTAAAAGTATGCTCTATTCATAAATTTATTTGTAAGTGTGTATCATGTACATAAATATATTTTTTACCAAATAATACATTTATCAAAAATTCGATTGTATATGTAGAAGGAAAAAAGAAATTGTTTTTTCCGCTAAATATTTTTTTTTTCATCAATGTTATTATTTGAAAATACAATTACAATATATTTCTAATATGATTTAGTCCAGCACTAGGAATTTTATGATCAGGTATTAAAATTTGTACAAAAACGAATTGTGTGTCATACTCTTCAAACGAGATATTTTTTTATTATTGTCAACAATATATTTAAAGACTAGTTTTTTTATTTTTAAGTAAAAAATATGATTTTGTGATATGTATAATAAAATCTAAAGTAAAAACTCATTCATTGAACATAAACTAATCAACTTGAAAAAAAGTTTACTTCATTATTAATAAGAAAGTTAATAAAAGTGTAAAATATTTAAAGTATATATATAAAAGTATTAAACGTTTTCAAATTTAATATTGTTTGTGTGAAATTTTCATTAAAAGGAATAATGTTATTAATAAATATATTAATGAAAATACTAATGCCAATTATGTGTAACAATGTCTAATTTCATATATATAGTATATATTTTATGATTTTGTTTTATTACATTTAAATTTAACACTTTCTAAAATCTTTAAATTGTTTAAGAATTGCTTAATAAAAAAGCCGTTGATTTTAACAACTCTGTCGTTGTTGAAGAAGAATGGAAGGTACCGTAATTGAATTCTCTGAACATCTCTGTTTAGTTTACATTGCTTAAAAATTATTCTTCAGAAAGTATAATAAGCTCGTTTAAACAGAACCACGCGTGAAAAGTAATAAAAAAAAAACCAAAAATATTTATAAATAAAAGCACAATTGAAAACAAAAGGGATTTTCTATTAGATTATTTTTAAGAAAGAACAAGAAAAAATGTGCATTTAGTTCTTGCAGTGCATTGCATACGTACATATGTAAACTATTCCTCTAATTTAAGTGCGTACCCAGGAATTTTCAATTAAAAATGGCAAAAATATTTGATGCCAATTTAGAATTTGTCCGAGAAGATGATTATGTTGAATATTTCATATTCCCACAAGTATCAGATGTTGAGCAAAATGCTCAAGAGTCTCATTCCGAAAATAATATATTCGTGCGCAAACAATTGGAACAAGTGAAGCAGCAGTGTTTACAATTGGCAGAAAAATTAATTAAGGAACGTCATTATATATGGCATAAAGATGAATTTCAATTACAAGTGCGTACGTGCAGTAAAGAAGAACTTTTGTTAAACGATGAATCAACCGCAGGATCAACAGCAGCAGCGAAGATGTGTAAACAGTCTACGGTTAAACAAGAAGGTAAAAATGAAAACGTGCTTTTGTGAGTATTCAAGGTTACATAGAATAAACAAAGGAATCGATTTTTTTTGGTTTTGCGGTGCAGAAAGGCAATTAGAGTTCATGGCCATAATCTATTATAATTATTAGAAAGGATTCTTATTTTCTGGTTTGCAATAATTGAAATATTATCACAATTTAGTTTTAAAATTATAATTATTTCTGGTTCTTAATAAATGTTTATTTTTCATTTCTCCATTATTAGATATATTGCCGCCCCATCTGCATGGCGTAACTCATTATGGAGATAATATAGAGGATGAATGGTTTATAGTTTTCTTGTTAAAGGAACTAACAAAACATTTAACACATTGTGTGGTACGTGTAGTAGATGCTGACGGTGAATTTTTACTAATAGAAGCGGCTGACTTATTGCCAAAATGGGCCAACCCAGATACCTGTGAACAGCGCGTCTACTTGGCTGATGGTCACTTACATTTAGTACAAAATTCACCTTCAAACACTCTGAGAATTTTACCAGTTCAGTCGGCTGTCAATAAAATTCGCATGAATCCTACATTATATCGCGTTTCAAAGGACATACAACAGTGCATAGAGCAACGTTTAAAAGAGTTTGCAACGCAAACTAATCCAGCTTTACATCATCAAATTGTACGCCTGCCGGTGGGTATTGCTATGCTTCTTAAAGTTCGTCCCGATTTAATTGCTGCAGCAATTCGTGCCTTCTGTGAACGTGATCCAATTGATATGAAAGCCTGCCGTTCCATGTTGTATTTCCCGCCTGAACAAAGAGTGCGCATGAATGTTTGCTTCACTCGTTGCCTCTATGCCATGCTGATGCATAATAAGTATATGCCCGAACGGAAAATTGGCTGGAATTTGAATGCGAATCCTAATACAGAAGAATACAAAGAGGATTTGTTGGGTATTAAACTAGCCTGTGGCTTTGAAATATTGGCCAGTCAAGCGAAGCGAACGGAAGATAATGTTGAAAATTCTACCGCTTGGAAAACGTACAAAGCCAGCTTACAGGCCAGAGGTTATTTTCATGATAATTTGGAAGGTTCGCAGGAATATCAACGTTTGTTGGCTCAAGCTAAAATATTTTTCCTTGAAAATCAAGCACGTTTTCGTACCGCTCCCTTAGTGGGTAAAGAGATTTTACAACTGCTAAAAACCTTAGATATAAATGTCGATGGACTAAAGGATGAAGAGAATAATCTCAAGGTAAAGGCATTAACAAGAATTTTTTGTTAATCAGTAACAAACACACTGTTGAACATTTCTTTTTTTCAGCCAAGTGATGCTGATGATTGGTTAAATATAACCGCTGAACAATTGGATACCATGCTAATGCAGCGTTATGGTCCCAAGAAATTATACAAATCCAATGGTGACTTGAATGCTGAGGAATTTACTAAAAATATCACCGAATTCCTTGAGAAACAATCAACGCTCGAAGGTGTCACAAGAACCTCAGATGACGACAGCACCGATGATGAGGAACAAGTGAAAGCAGTGAAGTCGAAAAAAGAGAAAAAGGAGAGATTTCATGCTAAAGTGAAGAAAAGTGCTTCAATGCGCAAAGCATGCCGACAAAATGTTTTAGATAGCACTCTACCGGATAGCAGTGCAGCTGGTGGTGGTGAGGACAGCTTCACCGAACAAATGCGTAGCTTCTTAAATTTCACTCTACCCGAAGACACTTGGGACTCACAATCGGAAATGAGCGATTATGAAGATGATGATGACATTGAAGGAAATTTTTCGGCCATGGTTAATACTGGGCAACAAATCGATAATGACATTAAAGCTTATATGGATGAAATGGATAAAGAATTGGCCAATACGACAATAGGTCAAACGTTTGCCAATCGACAAACAACATCAGCCGCAAACAGCCACAAAAGAGACACGTCCATTAATGATGATTTCGATGATATTGAAGATTTTGAACCGATCGATATAAATGTTAATACCTTAAAAAATATAATGGATAGTTATAAATCGCAATTGGGTGGAACGGGTCCTGTTACACATTTATTCAATGCTATGGGTGTTGGTATGTCAGCGGCTTTAAATGAATCTGAAACTGAACAGCAGTCTGAGAAGCTGCAAGATTTAACTGAGTCTACAGTTTAAGAGATTTTATTAAGGTGTCTGCTATAATTTTTTTGTGTTAATGTAAGGAAATGGTTCAGGGTATTTTATGAAAAGTGTTTCATCTTGGTGCACTCAAACTGGAACTGAAAAAGTATTGAATGTATTTTCATCACAAACATTTGTATTGTTCAACTTAAAGTGAAATAAACTTTAACGCTTTAGCGCTCTCATTATATCTGAACATGTTTATTATTCGACTTTGAAAGTAAAAAAAGGTTGCTATAGACTAAGATTACGATTTAATATTTCTCTTAGGCTAAATTTAATGTTTTATTACTTGTTGAAGGCGAATTTGCTAGGCTTATAACTAGAGAACTTCTGCTCCCATTTTGGTCAATTTTTTTGCAAACGTTTGGAAATTTCTCTATCTTTGCGGGGTCGATAAATTAAAAGGCGTGGCACTGCCCATTTTCTTAGAAAATGACTTTTTAATCATTTTTCTCGTTTATTAACTAAATGGGTGGCGCCACGCCCACATAATATACTTCGTTTGAAAGCTGAATTAATTTACAATCTTTCACAAAAAGTTTGAACAAAATCGGTCCACCCGTTTCCGAGTTATAAGACTTTAAAGATTATCTTAAATCGTCATTTGCTTACTGTGCAGTTCTGAGCGCCTGGTATTTTTC
Source organism: Ornithomya chloropus (assembly GCA_963971445.1). Lineage (NCBI taxonomy): Eukaryota > Metazoa > Arthropoda > Insecta > Diptera > Hippoboscidae > Ornithomya > Ornithomya chloropus. The sequence goes on from OZ020532.1 coordinate 6,222,690, forward strand.
TCACATTTTTATGTTTGGTTTGTGATTTCTAAAATTACGACCGCACATACATACACACACACACAAGAATGAATGTGAATTTGTTTGCCTTATAACTGGAAAACTACTGCTCCGATTTTGGTCAAATTTTTTGCAAACGTTTGGAAATTTCTCTATCTTTGCGGGGTTGATAAATTAAAAGGCGTGGCACCGCCCATTTTCTTAAAAAATGACTTTTTAATCATTTTTCTCGTTTATTAACTAAATGGGTGGCGCCACGCCCACATAATATACTTCGTTTGAAAGCTGAATTAATTTACAATCTTTCACAAAAAGTTTGAACAAAATCGGTCCACCCGTTTCCGAGTTATAAGACTTTAAAGATTATCTTAAATCGTCATTTGCTTACTGTGCAGTTCTGAGCGCCTGGTATTTTTCTCACATTTTCATGTTTGGTTTGTGATTTTTAAAATTACGACCGCACATACATACACACACACACAAGAATGAATGTGAATTTGTTTGCCTTATAACTAGAAAACTACTGCTCCGATTTTGGTCAAATTTTTTGCAAACGTTTGGAAATTTCTCTATCTTTGCGGGGTCGATAAATTAAAAGGCGTGGCACCGCCCATTTTCTTAAAAAATGACTTTTTAATCATTTTTCTCGTTTATTAACTAAATGGGTGGCGCCACGCCCACATAATATACTTCGTTTGAAAGCTGAATTAATTTACAAGCTTTCACAAAAAGTTTGAACAAAATCGGTCCACCCGTTTCCGAGTTATAAGACTTTAAAGATTATCTTAAATCGTCATTTGCTTACTGTGCAGTTCTGAGCGCCTGGTATTTTTCTCACATTTTTATGTTTGGTTTGTGATTTTTAAAATTACGACCGCACATACATACACACACACACAAGAATGAATGTGAATTTGTTTGCCTTATAACTGGAAAACTACTGCTCCGATTTTGGTCAAATTTTTTGCAAATGTTTGGAAATTTCTCTATCTTTGCGGGGTCGATAAATTAAAAGGCGTGGCACCGCCCATTTTCTTAAAAAATGACTTTTTAATCATTTTTCTCGTTTATTAACTAAATGGGTGGCGCCACGCCCACATAATATACTTCGTTTGAAAGCTGAATTAATTTACAAGCTTTCACAAAAAGTTTGAACAAAATCGGTCCACCCGTTTCCGAGTTATAAGACTTTAAAGATTATCTTAAATCGTCATTTGCTTACTGTGCAGTTCTGAGCGCCTGGTATTTTTCTCACATTTTCAGGTTTGGTTTGTTATTTTTAAAATTACGACCCCACACATACATACACACACACACAAGAATGAATGTGAATTTGTTTGCCTTATAACTGGAAAACTACTGCTCCGATTTTGGTCAAATTTTTTGCAAACGTTTGGAAATTTCTCTATCTTTCCGGGGATCTTTAGACAATAGGCGTGGCACCGCCCATTTTCTTAGAAAATGACTTTTTAATCATTTTTCTCGTTTATTAACTAAATGGGTGGCGCCACGCCCACATAATATACTTCGTTTGAAAGCTGAATTAATTTACAAGCTTTCACAAAAAGTTTGAACAAAATCGGTCCACCCGTTTCCGAGTTATAAGACTTTAAAGATTATCTTAAATCGTCATTTGCTTACTGTGCAGTTCTGAGCGCCTGGTATTTTTCTCACATTTTTATGTTTGGTTTGTGATTTCTAAAATTACGACCGCACATACATACACACACACACAAGAATGAATGTGAATTTGTTTGCCTTATAACTGGAAAACTACTGCTCCGATTTTGGTCAAATTTTTTGCAAACGTTTGGAAATTTCTCTATCTTTGCGGGGTTGATAAATTAAAAGGCGTGGCACCTCCCATTTTCTTAAAAAATGACTTTTTAATCATTTTTCTCGTTTATTAACTAAATGGGTGGCGCCACGCCCACATAATATACTTCGTTTGAAAGCTGAATTAATTTACAAGCTTTCACAAAAAGTTTGAACAAAATCGGTCCACCCGTTTCCGAGTTATAAGAGTTTAAAAAATATGTTGAATCGTCATTTGCTTACTGAGCCATTCTGGGCGCCTGGTATTTTGCTCACATTTTTATGTTTGGTTTGTGATTTTTAAAATTACGACCCCACACATACATACACACACACACAAGAATGAATGTGAATTTGTTTGCCTTATAACTGGAAAACTACTGCTCCGATTTTGGTCAAATTTTTTGCAAACGTTTGGAAATTTCTCTATCTTTTCGGGGATCTTTAGACAATAGGCGTGGCACCGCCCATTTTCTTAGAAAATGACTTTTTAATCATTTTTTTCGTTTATTAACTAAATGGGTGGCGCCACGCCCACATAATATACTTCGTTTGAAAGCTGAATCAATTTGCAAGCTTTCACAGAAAATTTGAATAATATCGGTCTAGCCGTTTCTAAGTTATAAGAGTTTAAAAAATATGTTAAATCTAGTACTTTTTTGGCGCTAAATTCATCTCGTGAGATAATACATGCCCTCTATGAAGATTTAATTAGATACCCGCCACGCCTTCTATTTGTTTATGGACATAGAGAGTATTTACGATTTCTCTTAGGCTAAATTTAATGTTTTATTACCTGTTTTAAACCGTTTTTGCCCACTGTAACAAAAATAAAACTTGCTGATTGTTCTTCTTTTTTTCTTCTTAATATCATACTTTATTCTGTTTTGTTTTTTGTTTGTTGTTATTGGTTTTTATATATATATCTATATATATAGTATATATTGTGTATATATATATATATTTATACATTTAAGCTTTTGCGGTTAATTTACACAATAAAACGTACATACATACACATGTAGTGAAGTGAAGTGAAGTGGAGTGAAGTGCATATAATAATCTCGAAAGTTTTTCTTTTTGTTTTTATTATAACACTTTATTATCAGCTACTTTATGTACTTTTTTTTTTTAATGAATAATGCGGAAGGTGTTGTGTTTGATGTGATGTGTGTGTTTATAAATATATTTTTTATTATAATATATTTATTAGTTATATGTAAATAAGTAAATAAGCATTTTTTGTATATTGTGATGGCATATATACGCGAATAATATATAGATTTATTAAATATATAAACTTTACAAAAATAAAAATAAAAATATTTTAAAATTTATTATTTAAATATACAGTTTTTTTTATACTTATACGTAAATAAGTGTTTTACAAATAAGTCAAGTTGAGAGTTAAAAAAAACTATTTTAGGAAAAATATGTGAAATGATTATTTCTTATAAAGATTTATTTATTTAATACACAGACATTTATAAGTCAGTTATGAACTCTTATTTATTCATTTTGTCTTTTTACATTTAATGTTCTATTATATCTGATATTATAAAATGTTTCATATATCCACCACCTGGAGTCAGAGACCCTTCTGGATCAGTGTGAAATTCTTAGTTCATTTAGTTATGTCTGTGTGTCCGTCTGTGTGTCCGTCTGTACGTGTACTTGTGCCTGTGTTTTCTCATATTAATCGAAACTACCACATCACATGGTTCCTCAAGATATAGTACCGAAAACCACGCCCCTAATTTATGTATTTATTGCAATTCCCTAAGGTGGTGAGTATTCAAGATTTGGTTTAAGCCAAATATCACATTTTTACTCGTTCTACGTTTCTAATGGTTTTGTTGTTGTTGTGTAGTTGTTGTAATACAAAATGTTTTAAATGTATGTGTTTGTTATTATTTTTCTTTTTTTTATGTGAAAAAAGTAAACCTTATTGATTTTTATTATGTTTTAAATATTTAATCAAAACGTTTGAATGTTTTTTTTCTTGTGTTGTTATTATAATTTCATATATTTGTGTGTGTGTGTGTGTTTTTACAATTACTACAAACAGCCTTTTTTTGTTAAACATGTTACGATATTTAATTTAATTTCTTTTTGTTGGTTTTATTTTATAATATTCATTTGAGTAATGAAAAGTTGTAGTTTTTAAATAAAAAGTATGAAAAAAAAAAATAAATAAAAAATAAAACGGAAATAATGTTGTAGCTGCCAGTTTAATAGTTAAACAAATTTAATATATTTTTTTCTTCAATTTTTTATTATTAATTATTAAATGGTTTTATTTACTTTTAAAGAACTCTGTAAGGATTTTGTTAAATGAAAATAATTTTTTTTTTGTTTTTGTTTTGAAAATGTAATAATTTTATTTTATATTTTTATCCTGAGCACAATTTAGTGTTTATCTACTTAATGTTTGCGGTAGCTATACCTACGAAGTATTATTTGTAATTAATATGTAAGAAGTGATTACTTTGTATCGATGATCGTTTCATTTATACCCTCTACATAGTATGGGGGTATACTAAGTTTGTCTTCCCGTTTACAACACCCACAAGAAGGCGTCAAACACCCTACAAAGTATACATATTCTTGATCAGTATCAAAAACTGAGTTGATTTGGACATGTATGTCCGTGTGTCCGTACAACTGTCTATTGTTGGCATTCCCACGAGCATAAATTTTGACATATTGAGCTGAAAATTTGTACAGGCATTTCTAGTTTTGGACAAAATCGATGAACAGCCACGCCCACAATCGACAAAAATCAATTTATCTGTCACAAAATTTAAGATATTATATTGAAATGTTGATACGTAAGACATACATTATTAGAGGGCGCAATATATACATATATATCTGCCGCGCCCACTGTTGTAGATATGGAGGGTATTTAAGATTTGGTCTAAGCCAAATTTAGTTTTCTTACATGTGTTTTTATAAAAAGCATTTATTAACCATTTCTAGCAAATGTTGATTAAAGTATTTCTTCTTTTCTTTTCTTTCCTTTTCTTGTTATTGATTTTTGCATGAATAAAATATCAATCCTACTAAATGTTTATTGAGTTGTTTGTTACCTGATTACATTTATTGATTTTTTGTTTGTTTATTAATTGAAGCAATTACAAAACAAATACACTACCACTACATTTACATTTCGAAGAGAAAGGACTGAATGGATATTTAATTAGTTTGGTAGAAAGTTTTTACAAAATGTTTATATGTCTGTCCATTTATCCAAATGCTATTTATAGAATATAGATCTGACTGAATGTTTTTATATGTATATATATATAAGTGTTGCTTACTAAGCGGTTACATACACACAGTTATTTAATGATTTGTTATTTTTTTCTTTTCTTTTGTCAATTAATTAATGTATAATAATCATTATTTATTTTATTTTTTAATATATTATTCATTTTGCTTAAATGTACGCTCAAGGGCAAGCAGTTGGAATAACAATCGATTGAATTCGATATTCTACACTCTGTTTTTTATGTTATGAATTAATAAATGCATTGACTGGATGTTACGATGATTTGATGAAATGTACAAAATATGTTTGTGTATATGTATTTATATATGTATCTAAAAATTATAAATAATAAATGTTTGTAGAGATTAATCATAAAATAGATGAGAACGTTGAGCATTAAGAAAACTTTTTTATAGCCACCATCTTAGCATGACCAAAGCTTCGGACATTGCGCTTTGCTCACACTTTTATATTGGCATGAATTTCACAATGACGACCACAAAAATGAAGGTGAATTTGCTAGGCTTATAACTAGAAAACTATTGCTCCGATTTTGGTCAAATTTTTTGCAAACGTTTGGAAATTTCTCTAGCTTTGCGGGGATAGATAAATTAATGGGCGTGGTACTGCCCATTTTCTTAGAAAATGATTTTTTAAAATCATTTCTCGTTTATTAACTAAATGGGTGGTGCCACACCCACATAATACACTTCGTTTAAAAGCTGAATTAATTTACAAGCTTTTACAACAAGTTTGAACAAAGTCGGTGCAGCCGTTTCCAAGTTATAAGAGTTTAAAAAATATGTTGAATCGTCATTTGCTTACTGAGCCATTCTGGGCGCCTGGTATTTTGCTCACAATTTTATGTTGCTTTTCCTCTTTTTATTAATTAATTACTTATTTTATTAAGTAATTCTCCAATAACGAGAATTGATTAAACTTGACGAATATATATGAGATCTACGTGAAAGTTTGATAAAAATCTAAGAATATGAATGAAAATGAAAATAAAATTGAATTTTTTACCTTTTGCCTTTAAACAGCCTCTACAGAATTGGTAAAAACATAGATTTCTTTATAATGTGATGGCGAGCGGGTTGCATCAGGACTGATTTAAAGCATTCTCTTATTTTTTTTCTGTGAATATAATGTTTTTTTGGTTATACAATCTTTCTAAAAGGGTCCAAGATATTATTGATGCATTTAGTTTCTTCTTCTTTTTATACATATAGAGTAAATAGATAGAAATATATTTATTGCTTAGCTATTACAGCTCCATAGCAATTAGTTTCATTATATGAGAGATTACAAGATTTATAGAAATTTATACAATTTACAAATCGTTATATATTATATGTACACGTTTTAACAAATCTCATTTATGTATAGATTACATACATTTTGAGAACGTTTGTTAAATATCTTTCAATTTAAGAAAAAAAAAATAATAATTCAAGTTCAATACAAAGATACCCCGTACATATGTATGCATGCACAATATACATATTATATAGAGGCGTTGCAGACCCCTCACAGTATATTTATATATATTCTTAATCAGCGTCTCAATCTGAACTGAATTGATGATAAAAATGTACCTCAGTCTTAGCTTACTTTCTATTCGAATTTCACTCTCTCTTCTACTGTTTGCCATCATTTAACTAAACTGTAAGAAAATCAATGAAGGAGTTTTCTTCTACATTAAATACATCGCTTGCTTCATCATCTCTTATATCGTAAATATTTCATTAATGAGAATATTTTAAGGTGTGGTACAAAAAAACTTAATAAAAAGGCCAAACAATTTGAAAAAAGATTAAAAAACTATTTTCATATTTACATATATTGGCAATTATTATTTTTTGGGGTATTATTGAGCGGGGGCAGTGTATATATATCATTCTTTTGTGTGATAAAAGTCTTCATAATATATATCAAACGAGAAAAAAAATTTACAAAAAAATTATTGAAAATCTTGTAGTGGGTTATAGTCGACCATTTAATACTTTACACCGCTTAGATCCACAAATCATGCTACAATTCGTTTAGTAAACGTGAAGCATTGTCATATAAGTCACTTCGTGATATATTATATAGAAAGGAGTTCTAAAAATGATTCTATCGGGTGCAAATTTGGAATAGCCAATTATTAAGCTAATTAACTATTCTTCCACAAAGGCGGAGACTAGTTCTTCCCAAAACTTTCTACTCTATTAAAGATATAATATTGAATCGTAATATCGATTTCATATCTATAGTTATCCCATCCATCGATATGCCAAAAATGGGCGTAATCATATACCTGGCACACCCACTATTATAGATGTGGAGGCCTAATCCAAATTTAGTTTTCTTACATGTTTTTTTTTAAAAGATCGATATTTAGAAGATGCAGGGTGCACCTCGTCAATCTCATTTTCCCATAGAAAGAAAATTGAATTTAAAACATACATTTTTAGACCGGTTCCTTTGTAGTAAAAATCAACTGTAGTGCATCCGAAAATATGGTTGTCAATGGTAGGCGTGTCTTTTACCCAAATTCTGTCCATTTTATAACAATTGTATGCGAAACTGCTTAAAAGAACAAAACATTTCTATACCAAATTTTAGTACAACAGCAATCATGAAAGTACGGACAAATGTCAAAATATTTCAGAATTATATTTGTTTGAACGAAATTGAAATATCGGTAATATTATATATGTATGGTGGAAATATAATAAAAAGCTTTGCTGTGTCGACTTCCATGTTGAAGTGAAATAAATTATAAGACAAAAATCAATCAAAATGAATATAAAATTAATAAAATTTTAAATTTTCATTTTATTTGCAAAAAATAAAATTTTCTCTACAAAAAAAAAATTATTCGAAAATAATAATAATAATAAAAGGATAAAAATCATAGGCATTCTTAATGTAAATGTGTGACGGTATATATATGTAGGTGAGTGTGTGTGTAAGAAATCAGTCTATGCGTTTAATTAAATTTTATTAAAATTAATGTTTTTTTTTAATAGAGTACCTAACGTAACGTAATACATACATAAACATACATAAAATTACTAACAGTACATGTGTGTGTGTGTTTGCATTTGTGTTTGCGTGTGAGGGTGATTACTAATATAACATGATATTACTTCGAGATTATTATTAAATTTGAAAATATAAAAAAAATAAAATAAAATAAAAAAATAAAAAATTACAAACAAAAAGTATTTTGTAAAGACCTTAACATGGCGCGACGATAGGCGTGAACACTTTTGTTTTGTTTGTTAATTAACAAAATTATTATAATTAACACTCACACAAAGATAACATATAAACTGTTTTATATGTAAATTTTGTTGTTGTCTTTTTTTTATAAAAGAAATGTAAGGATACCTTAACAACAAAAGAGAAACCTTGGATTGATGTTTTCAATAGTAAAAAAGCCTAAACCTGAAAATATTATCTAAGCATACATATAAAATGAGTTAATTAGCAATAATTAATTAATAATGTTAATTGGTCGATTGGTCGATTGGTAATGATGGTGTTCATAGTGGGGATTACTTGTTATTGTTATTGTTGTTTTTAACTCTTCTAATACACAATATTTTTTTTATTACACAATAAGTTTAGCTCTTATACACGCAATGCTCTAGGAATTATAAATACAAGTATTTTTGTTTTTTTTAATTTTCCTTAATACAAATTATTTGTAATTTCATATACATATATTGTTTGTTAATTTTCGTTTTTGTTTTATTTATATATTTAATTTTTAATTTGAGGTAAATTTGGCAAATAATAACTTAATTATTAGGGGGTGAGGAGAGTAGAGAAAAAAGTTTAATAAAAAACATATATAAAATATATATATAAAAATTGTGGAGGAAGAAGAAGAAGAATGTTAAAAATACATAAATTGTGTAAAAGAATTTTTATTTTATTTTATTTATTAATTTTTTGTATTACAATTTATAAACACAATGAAACCTGTACCTGTCTGTAGTTCCGTCTTTATAAACGTTGCTAAATGATTTATTTTAATGACTGAATATTGAAAAGAGTACGAATTGTGTTTTAAAGTGAAGCCATCCTTATTTTTTTTTCATAATTGAATTAATTTAAAAAAAATTAAACCAAATCCTAAGTATCCACCACCTTGGGGGCATTAAAATGACTAACAATGATTAAAAGTTGAACCTCTTCAAGTTTCTATTTAACTTAAAGCGTGTCCTTCTGTCCATTGTAGCCAATTTCATTGTCGACATAGGAGCAAGAACTCAGTTCAAGTTGAAATCGATATCTCAATATTTTTAAGTTCAGAACAATGTTTATTAGAGGCATACACTTGGATGGACAAACAGACAGGCAGACGTGGCAAAAATGATTCAGTAGTTCGTATTGATTAAGAACTTGTATTCATTCAGTAAGTGGCATTGTTTTAAAGTGGCTTCTCTTTGGGTTTTTTTCAACATAGAGTATAAGGTTAAAGTATAAAAATATATTGTGGACGTGATCTGTACAAAGGCTACACTACATAACTTTAGACTTAAGTTTATTATAATAGATAAAAATGATGTCTTGGTTTGTGTCATAAACATTACTGGACATACAACTTTGACCATATAATACCAGGGTTGGCTTTAAAGTGCTTAAATCAACCTACAGCAGTAAATAAAATAAATAAAAGTTTACAATGAGTTGACAAAGGAAACAAAAAAAATTTATGATTAATGCTTTCCATTGTCTTTTACTCTTTTTTTCTAATATTTCATAGACATTTTAAAATTCTTCTTCTTACATTTTCTTTTCGTGTCTAATCATAAAATGAATTATTTTTTATATTTTTCTTTGTTATGTTAGGTGCGTTATTACAACTGTTTTTTTTTTAAGGACTTTAACTGCTTCGCTAATAATACAAAAAAAATGTCATACAATTATTAATGTTTATATATATGTAAATATATAATTAGTTAATTTCGTTTAAACATAGACGTATATATTTATATATATTGTGTGCTTTACTTTGTTATTGTATTGTGTTATATATATATATATATATTTATATATTTTTTTTCAATTATTTGATTTAGAGCAACACTTAGAAGAATGAAAATGTTCGTAGAAGAGGGGTTTTGTTGAAATTTGTCGTGTTTTTTGTTTTGTTTTTTGTTTTCCTCTAATTACACGTTTTTTGTTTCTGTTAATTTTTCTTGTATTTCTTGTTGGTTGTTACATTTTGTGTCCATAAGAATCGTTCCCTTTTTAGATTCTTAACTCTTTCCATTGTGTATACACATACACACTACTGTTCTACGATGCACTTGTGCTGCATTTTCTTGCTTTGTAGTAACCGACTAGTGTTTTGAATTGGTTTTGTGTCAACTTTTCGTTTCATGTTCTTTTCAGTTGTTCTTTTCTTTCTCAATCTTGTTGCTGTTGCTGTTGTTTTACTTTAATATCGGTGGTGGTGTTGTTGGTAGTGGTGGTGGTGTTGTTGTTGTTGGAATGAATTACTTCAATTACTTTATTTAACGCAGCTTTTAGTTTTTTTTTTTTAATTTTTATTTCCCTTTTCCATTTTCACTCCAGTCGTGTATTAATTTAATTAAAGCGTTGCCTTCTTCACATCTCTGCTGCTGCTGATGCGGTTTTCATTTCATTTTCGTTTTCGTTTACGTTCAGTTTTCTTTTGTTGTAATATAATCTTGATGCTTACTTCTTGTAATACATTAATTGCATAATAATGCTGTTTTTCTTTTACTTTGACTTTCTATCCTTTGCGCTCTTTTGCATTGTATTTGTGTGTGTGTGCATTTTCTTTTTCTTTTTTTTTATACTTTTTATGTAGTCTAATAATTCTCTCTGTGGTTTTTGGGAGGTTGGTTGCATTGTAAACTTTAATCTTAATGTGATATCAAATAATTTATGCGGTAGGTGGTGTTGTTTTAATGGTGCATTGCTTAAATCCTGGTTACGAGGAAAACTTTGTCTATTTTTAGGCGGCTATGGCCTCATTTTGCCGTCATTCCCATTGATGTGGTGATGGTGGCAATTCGGAAGGATGCGCTACCGTTGAACTGTAAAGAAAAATATTATATAAAATAAATCATTTTCATTTGTTTGAACTTTAGCGTAAAAAATGTACAAAAAAAAAAATTTAAAATAATATACACTCAACACTCGATTTACACGAATAATTGCTATTTCAGATATTTGAAAGGAAAGGCTAAAGTATTTCCCATACCCCCTTCTGAATGTTTCAAACATTTTATTAAATTTTTTAAACACATTCCAAGTTTTTGGAGTCATTTCCGTGCTCATAATTTATACAAAAAAATCTTTTTGCTGCACTAACAAGCCTCCGCATTCCATTTAGAAGAGAATTTTAATGTGTATGCACACGTATGAATGTATGCATAAAAAAACAACAATACCAAAAAGAATACTGTTGGCAAAGTGACTGGTAGTTAGTTGTTCAAGGTAGTGAACGTGCTTTTTATAGAGTATAAAAGGTAGTTTGACTGTGTAGGTGTATAGCACTGGCCATCATTCTTTATGAAGTTACAAATGTTAAAAAATGTTTTTTTATTTACGTTTTACTTATAATTGTACACAGATTGACAGCCAACATCCTAAGTATGTGCGTTGGGGTTCACTTGTATGTATATTTCGTTTGTACGGTTGGGCACGTTTTATACATGATGTTGTATATGTGTGTGCATGATGTTGGTATTTATTGGCTCTCTCTACACAAATTCATACGTCATACCATCATCAACACGGGTCCCAGTCATGCTAATGAAACGTGCAAGAATAAGCACGTGTGAGTAGTACGTACACATATGCATAAATATGAATACCTTTGCGAATGCACACACGTACACGATAGTAAAATAGTATTGCATACTTTAAGGCACGCAATTGCATTATCTGGTGTATATGCAAGCACGTTTCAGTTAGCACTAATACGTATGCACATGTATGTGTTATGATATTGATATGAAATTATATGAATTTTCAATCACATGTATACGAATATAATCAATATTACTGTATATGTGGATAACTATCATCATTATTATCTCGCTCAATTTTCATTGAAACTGTGCAACTAAAATTGACTTGTTAAGGTATAAAACTGCTACTGTTGTTATTATTGTTATTATGTAACTCATACGGCAAACTCAAAAGTGTTTTGTTACACATACTCTGAGTGCGGTTGTTATTTGTTGTATTTTACAATAGTAGCTAACATTTTATCTTATTCTCGTTGGCTTTCAATTTTGTTTAGTTTTTAGCTTTCATTTCATTTTTATAACCAAAGAAACAAATTTGAAATTTTTTTGGTAAAAAGTTTCAAACTGAAATTAAATCTAAATATAAAGAAGGGAATATGTTATAATTGGTCACACCCTGCCATTTAATTAGTTTAATTGTGTTAGTAAATGCGAGGTTCTTCATGAAGTTAGGGGAGGGGATCTTTTTTTAGGGTCCGATCCGGTCCATTTTCAAAAGGGTTACTCTTTGCGCCAATGTCCATGTCCTTGTATCCAAATTCATTGAAATATAACAAAAAATGCGACCTTACGTACAAATTTACATGGACAGACAGACGGCCATGGTTAAATCGATTCAGATTTTCATTCTAAATCGTTCGGTATAATTGAAGGTGGGTTTAGAAGTTACAAACATGCGCACAAACTAAATAAACCCTTTGCCACCAGGGGTGCAGGGTATCATTATACAAAACGCAAACAACTTACCTGGCAAAACTTTTAAATGCTGCACTTTGAGGATTTATACAGAGTGGCACACGACCCGTTTGTAATTGTTCAGCAATAAATTTGTGCATTTCCTCTGCAAAGGGAATTTCAAAATAAATATGAAAAATTTGCTTTTAATGATTTGCAGAAATACATGCACGTCGGGGTGTACATAATAAAATCGCAATTTATAGCTGATTTTTCTTTGTCCATCATTAACTTACCTTTAACTTGCTGCACCGAGGTCAATTTACGTTCCCACAAGTCATCGAATGCTTGACCTGCTGTTGGTTCAAATTCATTGGCATACTGTCTCAAACCAGCCGGCGTGGTAAAGCAACATTTGCACATGCATGAATGATAACGTAAACGACCCTCATCTAAATAGGGATGAGCTAAAGCATCGGTAACCGAGAGCCGTTTATCCTGAAAAAATCACCCAATAGAGAATTGATTGAGCCAAGATAATATGAATACAACTTACCGGATCGAACATCAACATTTGACAGAGTAAGTGCACAGCTTCATGTGTGGCATGTGACCCGAGGGTGTAGAGAGCAGATATAGAGGGCATTTTAGGTGGCCGTCTCATCATATGCGTGCGAGCACCGCCACAAGCATGACGCATATCCTCCATAGAGGGCGTACCCAATAGTTCGGTGATGAGATCCAATTGTTGTACAGGATTTTGAGCCTGAAACAGTATACGACGTCCTAGCAATTCACCAAAAATGCAACCCACCGACCACACATCCACAGCGGTTGAGTAGTGACGTGCTCCCATCAAAATTTCCGGAGCTCTATAGTACTGTGTAACCACCTCTTGAGTCATATGTTTCGTTTGATCCGGCTCCTCAACACGAGCCAAACCAAAATCGCATATTTTTAGCACACAATTCGAATTGACCAGCAGATTGCCGGGCTTGATATCACGATGCAAAATACGAGCTGAATGCAGATATTTGAGACCGCGCAATATTTGATAGAGGAACACTTTTATATGATCGGCACTCAGATGTTGTGGTGAAACGATTATTTTATGGAGATCTGATTGTAAAAGTTCTGTTATCACATATCTGTTGAAAAAAATAAAAATTAATGATTTTATGTTTAATTAAACAATGCTTGTAGTAATTATTAAATTTATTAGAAAAAAAGGCAAAAAATACATTCTTTACACAGCATATTAATAGGCTTTTATTATTTTAGTAAAAAATGCAGTATACTTTCGAGTGTCCGCTATAATTCATTCATACAATGTTTTTATGGAATTTTCTGTCATTATTATACAAACATTTTTCTCATCATTATTATAACTTTTTTAATACACGAACATAAAACATCAACAACACTGTAAATTATTTGTATGTTGTTGTAATAGTCAAAGTGCTTTGTAAAATAAATTAATAAATATTAATTACTCTTATAAATGTCTTTGTGAAAACATTAAATTCAATTTATTAGTTTATCTGAATTATTGCACATATTAATTAACGTGTTTATAATTCAACCAAGTACTATAAAGTTTTTTAATCGATTCTAATTAATAACTACTCATTATCATGGTGGTTTTTTTTTTGCAAAATATTCCATAAAAGTTTTTAAGTAATTATTTTAAAAAAATGTATGTAAATAAATTATTTATACATTAATACTTACATTTCTTGGAAGAAGTCTAGATGAGGTGGCTGTAAAATGTCCAAGGCGGACAGGACCTAAAAGGAAAGATGGGAAATGATATTAATCGTTTTAAAAGTGAAATATTTTTATAAATATTAAATGATATTTTAACTTAAACTTAACTTTAAATATATTCGTATTAGAAATTGATAAAGGCGCCTACATAACGCACCTATTTTGAAAATTTTGATATTTCTATAATATCCCAACTTCACACCGAATTGTGAATGAAAATCTGTATCGATTTAATATTGTCTGTATGTCCATGCAAAATTGCTAGCGACAGAACTTTGAAGTTTGTGCAGATAACCTCACTGTTAATAATATTTGCGGATCTACTCTGAAATTACTTCATGTACCATAAAAATTCACTTCAATTTTAATCTGAATCTACTCTGAAATTGTCACAAACATCAATAATTATCTCTAAAGTACTTTGAATGTTCTTCAGATAATATGAACTGACGGAGATTTTACTTTGATTTTTTTCCGGATGACCAGGCAATAATATTTCAAAGTTGGCCAAAAAATATGCAATATAAAAGTAAATATAAAATATATATGCAGAAAAACAACAGTTATGCACAAATATGCAAATAAGCTGAAATGTATTAAAAAGTTACTTTTTCTTACGCAAGTAATAGGAGTGCAGACAATTTACATAAAATTTTATTCAAATGCCAAAACGCAAAAGGGTTAAACACCTTGCCAAGGAGTACAAATATGTTGACATTGAAGAGGGTCGTTGAGAAACAAATATAAAAGCGGTTGGGAGTGAGAACTTGGGAGCAAAACTTTTTCCTCATTGCAATGACAGACACCAAGATCCTTTAAGAAACTTTCCTTTGACAACAACAGACATTTTGCATATATAGGGAGGAGTACAATTTAATGGGGTGAGCAATACTTTACATAGGAGAAAAGAGTGCCGGGGTGGGGTAGTGAGGGTGTAATGGTTTTATTATGTCAAGCTCTTTTACATATTATGTCTGAATAATTCAAGCACTGTACTTTACACAAACAAATGGAGAGAGGAGTAGTTTACTCCGTACTCCAACAATTTGTAAATATTATATATGCTCTACCACACAAACATTTTGTGTCTCTCTTAACTAAAATATGATAAAATGTTTGCATCTTTTTGTCAGCACAAATATACAACGACAAGCAACCGCGTAAACAATTGTTATGTTGATAAAAGGAAAAGCGAGTATGTGGACAATGTAAGCATTTCCACTGTTAACGTAGCACAAACACAACTCCAATGAAAGCAGAGACACAAGGGTAGACAAGTCTTCTGTAGTTTCATACGTAGGTACGTACAGCTAGAAATATTACGGTTATATATGAAAGCAACGTTTGTATTGGACATTTATTGTAAAACCTAATACATACCGATATCAGCCTCTTCTTCACTTTTTCTTACATTCTATCCAAGTGTCTATCATTTCAGCGTTTGACACTATAAAATTTCAAGGGACTGCAGCAGCAATGGAATGCAGGCAAGACTGTGAATATATCTGAAAACGTATTATATCGATAGTGTCCGAGAGTTCTTCGCTTCGTGCATCTAAACACGTATCATGTGTAATAATAGATGGCATGCGATATTATTTTGATCATTATTCAAGTCTTTTATGTTATTCGAGTCATTACATTTTTAGCAACAACACAACTTGTTGTTGTTTTTATTATTATTATTATTGTTAGCTGTATTTATTGGATGTTTGTTATAGACGTCGCCATTACGAGAAAAAACCCCTTAGACGTATGCAATAAATTACATGCCATCACCTTCTTCTTTTTCCTCTATTTAAGTGACGACGCTTTTCTTTCACTTTTCAATGAGAGATGAGAGTGTTTTGCCATTTTCTTGGCGCGTCTCTTTCCTTTTACATGAAATTGTTTTGTTTTGTACAACAACAACAAAATGTGGGTAATTGTGTTTGAGTTATTGTGAACTTTGTCTGATAATTAGTCGCGGTTTGTTTCTTATCCATTTCTATTATTTTTGTTGTTGCCATAACCACCATTAACAAAAAGAGGTAACAATTTAAGAGAGGTCTCTGGTTTTTTTTCCTTTTTTCTTTGTTGTAATTGTCGGAAATTGTTATAAGTGCGTGCAACTAATTTGCGGTCAGTGTAAAAACACTTCATGTATGTTAATTATTGTAAAGAGGGGGAAAAACTACTCCAAGTATCATAAGTGTGTGTAGGAATGGTCTGGCAATTGTTAAACAAAAAAAGGGGCGAAAAATTTATTATACAAAAAACGAGTTAAAATCAGTTTTTGTTGTTAAAAATATGTTTATAAAATCGATTTTCATAATTTGTTTGTTTTGTTTTTCTAAAAAATAAAAAATAAAACCGTTTTTAAGAAATAAACAAGTTTTTCTCTTTATTTTTCAATAATACCACAACATTTTTTTCGCAACAACAAAAACAACAACAACAGCAACAATCAAATTATAATTAAATTTGCATATTTTTATGAAAAAAAAAATTGACTGTTTTTCCCTTATTTTACTTGAACAAATCGAATTTTCCTATATCGCTTCACACAGGCAAACAAAACACAACCCAAGAGGTTTTTTGTATCAATTGATTTACAATGTGTTCAGCAGTTAGTTTCCACCTTTTGCTAAAGAATTATGAAAAAAAAATTAATAAAGAAAAGGAAAAAAACGCCCACACTGTTGCATACAAGTCGTCAATACTCATAATTTGCATTAGCTTGCGTTAACGTTCACGTTCACGTGTATGAATGTTTCGCGTTTATGTGGTTTTTACATCTATTTCTTCATGTGGCGTATTTTGTGAACGCGTGTGTCCGTTTTTTTGTTTGTTTGTTTGTTGAATGTGAACGTTGTGCTGTCAACGATTTTGACATAACAATTACGGTTATTTTGCGCCCAGTCAAACGAAACCTAATTTTATATGAAAAGTATTTTTTGTTTTATATTTTTTTCTGTCATTCTCTTCTTACATAATTCCTTTGTTTGACTTGAGTTGTTGTTGTTGTTGTTGTTGTTGTTGTGTGAGGGTTTGCATTATATGTTTGCACGTGTGTTTTCAATAATTTACGACTTCTCTCAATAAAAGTGAATATAAATGATTCAGAATTGAATTTATTTGTATCGGACCCTTTACTTAAGTGCGTAAAGTAAAAGTTTATCAAATGTTGTAAGTTTTTTGTTCAATAGGGCGAAAAAGTGTAGTTCTTCGGTAGGGTTGGTTCACTCGGAGGTCGTCAGGATTCATTTTTATTTCTTATAACCAAGATACCTATTCTCCCGTTTGCTATACTGTGGAGACAATATTTTTTTGTTAATTGTGGGCGGTTGCATTATATGATCACGCCCACTTCCAAATATTTTTACTCAAGGTTAAATATTTTTACAAAATTTCAAATTCATTGCCCAACTATTGCAGGTGATGGGTAGACTTTTGTTAATTGTGGGCGTGGCTATCAACAGATTTTGGCCTATTTAAATGGGAATCTTTGTACAAAAACTAAAAATGTTCTAGAAATGACAAATTTTCGGCATAAGATCTTACAACAGGCGGGCGCACGGACAGACATGGCTTTCATGCTTTTCAATAATATGCGATGTAACAAACTTAGCATATCTCCATATTTATAGTTTATAGTTTTTATTTTTATTATTTTTGCAAATCTAGAGGGATAGAGCAAGTATTCTTTGCAGTATCCAAAGATTTCTTATAAGCTTTTGATATCATTTAATATTCCAAACATTCGGCACCTGAAGCGTGCTGTTTTATGTTATGTACGTACATACTTGCACGTGTAGTTGTTGTATATTATGGCCACATATTGTTAATTAATTAAATTCTTCAACTCGGTGAGGGGTCCTCATCAGGCGTACATGTGCCAACGTCACCACCCGACACTTTATATGCTTCAATGATTTTATGCTTTTCATGCGTGTATGTATGCATTGAAAAAAACATATTTATGAGAATTTAATAATAACATAACAACTCTGTTTGTTGAGTTAAAGAAACTGCTTTAAAGAAAAATAGTCGTCGTTTGATAATATCAAAAAAGCTGTAGCTGGCTGGCTGGCTGGCTACACACTCATGTACGTACGCACATATATAAATGGTATTAAAAAATTTGCATTGTTAGCATGTTTTTCTTATACAAGTGTAAGTGTGTGTGTGTGCGCGCATTTTCTTCTGCTTAGAGGAAATAAGTTTTGAGTTCCGTTGGTTGCCATTACAAACAACTGACTGGGTGTGTGTCAGTCCTTCAGCTATATGCACACTTACACATCAGTCTGTTTGTCTATCACTTGAATACACATACACACATGCACATACACACACATTTATACGTAAAAATTTCTGTCTGACTTCATTCACTTCATTATTAACGTTCACGCAACATGCAATGTTCTTTTACGAATACCATTGTTGTTGACTCGTTATTGTTATTGTTATTGTTATTATTCCTTTGTTCGATATCAACAGCGTTGCTTAAATGAAAACATGTTGTTGCAGCGCAGCATTAAAACAGTTTGCCAACCTTTTAAGCTGACAAATAAGAAGTTTTTGTTTTTGTTTTCGGTTTGTTAACTTTAATGTTTGTCTCTCTCTCTTTAAGCTTTTTGATCTTTTCCATATTGCATTAGATGCCATTATCTAAACAATTCTTACATGTACAACAACAACATTTAAAAGACGTTTGCTCAATTGAGTGAGGCAGGTAAAATATTAAAAACATTTACGCCTTGTTGATAATAGAAGATTATTATTATTGTTGTAGTAGTAGTGGTGGTTGTAGTGCTATAAAAGAATCCGCATACAACCTAATTTATATATTTTTTCATAAACCCATCATGTAGACATATTGACTTGTCTGTATTCTCACACTAACGTACAACATTTTATGATGCCAAATGACTTCACTAATGTACACGAGTGCCTGACTCTATGTAGAAACACTGCAAGAGGTGTAAGAGTAGAAAATTGAATGGAAATGTAAACAGAACGTTTTGCTTTAGTAATGCTTCCGTTTCTACAAGTGTTTAAAAACATATTTACGAGTAACGGAAGTAATTATTTAGTGATATTTGGATGTGAAAACGCCTTCGTAGAGGCACTACGCCCCAATCACTTATCACTCTACACGTTTTAGTACTTGTTCTAATCATTTATCAAGTCCGTGTTAAGAAGTTATTGTCATTGAAGATCTTTGTAAAATAAAACTCACTTCTAATCAATGAAAAGAAAAATTTATGATTTATGCATCAATCTAGAAGCAAGTGCTTTAGGGGAAGTTAAGCTTCAACGAATCTTTTATAGAGCGATGCATTTTTTTAATAAATTCCAAACCAGAAAAACCGAAATTTTATTTATATAAATAAATGTGTGGGTAAGGGGAGAAACTTGTGCAATTAAAAAGAATTTTATTAAAAATTCTCAACACGAATTATCGTTAGAGTAGCATGTGAATAATATTCTCGTTAGGAGCCAGTAGTCATAATAGTAGCATTGGCACGTACTTGCACAATATAATATATAAGTGTGGTATATATCTACATGGAAATGTTTATGTAATCATGTGTACATATTTTCAATTCCATAGTGCAATGCCAATGACAATAATTTTAGTTATTCATGCCGCACACACACATACTTGCTGTGCTGTGTGCTGTATGCTGCTGCTCACTTCTGCTGCCTGCTCCCCGCTACAATACTTTGACACTAAATGAACACACCCACAATTTATGTAATAATATTTTGCAGATAGTGTATACGTGTCTATGTATGTGTGTATATATTAAACGAGTATAAACATTTGAAAAAATGTTTGTTGTAGTTTTAGTTTATGGCACATTAGTGATGTGTTGTTAACTGCAAAACACACCCAAAATATTTCTATATTATACATAATACAGACACACATGTTTATATCATATTTTAATATATAAGCATGTATGTCTTTTAATTTAATTACATTGGGATGCAAGCAAAGAAGAATTCACTTAGCTGACCGACATGTTCTGGTGTTATGTGTTATAATCGGTGTAAATATTTACACGAGAGAGATGAAAGAGGGTGAAAATTCTTATTTAACATCACTTACATTTTCATGTTTGAAGAAGCAGAGCATTTTCAGCTCACGGAATACACGTTTCGATGAGACCAACGATTGAAAGACATTTGGCAGCTTTTTTAATGCAACACGTCGACCATCCCGTGGATCTGTGACAGCCCTGAAATGATAGAAAGCAAAGAGCAAACATTATATATTTGCATATTTTCATGCAACACTAAAAATATGCTTTAAAAGTTGTATAAAAGAGAGCAGCGAAAACTATGCTTGGCATTGGCTTCCACTTGACTGCATCGTTACAATGTATGAAAAATTTACATTTCAATCACAACAATTGAAACCAGTATCTGTGATGTTTCCTCTTTTACTTTATTTTCATTTTGATTTTACGTATATGTGTGTGTGTGTTTGTGTGTGTGGCTGGCTAATCAATGAAATGAAAACGTCAAGTAATTTGCATATTATGCCTGCCGCTCATTGATAATTACGAACACTAATCATATATTACCACCAAAACCACAGACAATACAAACAACAATTACTGGTAATGTACGCCAACTGTTGTTGTAATGTATAATCGATTTGTAAAATGAATACCCACTCACGCCAACACACACATACACCACTAATAATAATTATGCTTTTTTTTTTTTGTTTCGTATCGGTTTTTCTCTTTACAACGTATACACATCTACACACATTCATAAACCTACACACCCTAGTCGGTCAAATATGTTATGTGGTTAAAATATTGATTAATTTCAATGTAATTAAAAAATGTTGCGTTTATAAATTAATGTTAAATAACATCGAAACAACTGCAACTACAACTGACTTATGTGGGTGGCAATGTGTGGGCAATGGCATTCTTCAGATAATGCAAACTAAACATTTACTTGTATTGTACAATTAGAAGGCTGTTGAAACGAACACTTTTATTAACGGATGTACGGACAAAATATGCCAAAAACTATCCAGTTATGTATAAAATAAGTAAAAACGAGTATGAATACCCTCCACATCTACAATAGTGCAGATGGACATACGGACATACTTGCCTAGATCGACTCTGTTTTTGATGCTGATCAAGAAGATATATACTTTGTAGGATCTCTGATACCTCCATCTGGGTAATGACAACATATAATAAGCAAAACTCTACAGATTGTTGTTATATTATTTAAAAAAAGTAACGAATTGATTTATAAATATTGGATTTTGCATATTTTGCCATAAAATTTGTTTAACTCGAAACATTATTATATTAAGCTCAAAGGTACGTTAGCGCTTCATATGCTAACATAGGTAGGAGGTGTTCGTTGTATGAAACTCAATTTATTTCTTTATTAAAATGTAATTTGCCTCAATTTCATCTCTAGACAGTTAACTAATAATAATTTCAATCTAATGATAATCTCGACAACTCTAATATATGTATGTGTGTGTGTGTGTGTGTGTGTGTGCACATTCTGGGGGATAAAATATGAATTGAAATACGAGGGGTAGGATGAAAATTTTATATTCAATGCATGTTTGGCAACCATTTCCGTACACAATTTATTTAAATGACCGGCAGCCCTAAATTGTACTCTTCTCGCTCTTTTCCTCTTGCAACAACAACACATAAAGGCGTACATTAAAAGTTGTTGTAAGTAGAAACAGTCTGGCACTCAAATACATATAAATAAACATACTTGTATATATATGGAGAACATTAAAGTACATGTACAAACAATTTTGTAATTTTATGTAATTCTACCCCAAAATATAGAAGAGTTTTAGCATAAGCATCAACATATAGGCAAGACCACTTATATATATATATATAGGTTTTAGCAGCTCTCTCTCGCTCTCATTTTAAACATATAAATAACAATAATTAATTTAAGTCTGGGCCTTAGGATGTTGAAAGTGTTGTCACACCCTCTCTTGAGCAACAAGCTTTTTTAAAATAATATTCTGGACAAAGAGTTTTCAAGAAGAACATTTGGAGAAGAATCTTATACAATGGAATTGTTAATTCTGAACTGAAACATTATGTTCTATTAAAATGGACTATTTTTAGAACATTTCACGAATGTCTCGCATTTACTGTTACAACAAAACTAATTGTAGCATAATTTGCGGAGCTAAGTAGTGCAAGGTGTTGAATGATCGCAGTGGATCGTATATAATACTTTCACTTGTTTGGACTTTATAGGCGTTCCATCATGCCCATTTTTATACATCTATGTAGGAGGCACTAAATTTAAACTTTATGGTAAAATTTTTGTGACTGGCTGATTTTTCGATTGAGAGCATGGCTTTCTATCACTACGTTGTAATAAGTTATGTGAGGGCAGAAACTTGATGTTGATCAAAAGTCATTTGGTTTGAAAGATATGATATGTGACGTTTAAGGTTTGCAACCGAATAAAAAACTTAATATACCCTTCAATGTAATATGCATAAAAAGTGTTCTATATATATAAATTTTAGGATTTGTGGATATCCAACAGCACATTTACTTACACATTTCCATACATATCTATACAAAATAAATCAACGTCTATGATAAATGGAATTTTATGGTATGGAAACAGTTAAAGTTTGCATGTTTGTAACAGATTCAAAATATGTTTTATTTGAATAGAACTGAACTGTGCAGCTCAACTCAAATATATTAGTTAGTTGTGTTCTGCCCAACAACAAAAAAAAAACGTTAACATAAGATAAATAAATAACATGAAAATATAATTGAATGCATAATAAGCTTCCATTTATACCATGAATAGTGTTTACACATAAGAACGAAATTAATACACGTACGGGGGGTATGGATGCATGGTATGATATTGACATGAATGCAAATGCTATGTAAACAATGAAACTCGTTTGAATGTATGTATGCATAAATGTAAATGTTTCGTCAGTAAACAATACTTTGCAATTATATCGTAAAGAATGTATTTGATGAACCTAATTTGGCAATAAATTAAATGTAAACAAAATGATTGATCCATAATATATACATACATATATGAAAAGTGATTTGAATAACAATTTTCAAAATATCACAATCAAATGACACCGCATAGCATACATGCACATACGTGTTATTGCCGGAAATATGATGATGAATTATTTTTGATCATAAATCAAAATTTATTTTGTTTTAAATAGATTATAACATGACGAGCTTTTGTTTGCTTAGGAGGCTATGAAACAAGACATTTTTATGTGTTTTATATAAAATAAGGGAAAAGAAGAGAGATTCTAAGATATACTTATGGAATCAACATCAAATCGCCGCTGCTGCCGGCGGGTATACTAAGTTTGTCATTCCGTTTTTCAACACCCAACAAGGAGGCTTTAGAGGCCCTACAAAGTTTATATATTTTTGATCAGTATCCGTCGATCTAGACATGTATTAAAGTTTTATTAGAAATCTACACTTTTTGAGTTGGACTTTTTCGGGTTTAAATAAACTTTCT
The DNA here is from genome assembly GCA_963971445.1 of Ornithomya chloropus. Classification (NCBI taxonomy): domain Eukaryota; kingdom Metazoa; phylum Arthropoda; class Insecta; order Diptera; family Hippoboscidae; genus Ornithomya; species Ornithomya chloropus. Next base: position 6,246,768 of record OZ020532.1, read on the forward strand.
TTATAATTAAAACCAAAGTCAATGATAAAGTTTAATAAAAGAATCTTTTGTGAACTAAATATCACACCAGAGAGAACCAGTTGTCCAATAATCATCTAAATTAATGATATTATATTTAGAGCACAGTTTAACTTCAATCAATGGCTAACTTTTATTCATTGAAGCATACTTTCAAGGATACATTTTCATTAATATTTCTAACATACTTTTCCAATGACTTCCTTGACATTATTCTACAATCAACATGTTTTGATTTATACTGTAATAAAGCGAAAGGAAAAAACTTTAATTCACACATTCATGGCCACACACACACATTGCATTGGCAATAATAAACCCAAAGTTGTTTACAATGCAGTTATTATTCTTTTTAATTTTGCTCTTATTTTAGCCACTAATGTTACTTTTCTTATATGATACTAAGCTGGCAGCCATTTTGTCTGCATAACTTTTCAATTTATTACATCTACGTTGTTATTGCTTTTGGTTTGTTTGTTTGTTATTCCATTTGGTTGTTTGCTTTCTTTCTTTCTTTCTTTCTCTCCTTCTTTGTTTACACATCAATCGTAATAAAAAGTATTTTTTTTTTATGGTTTTTAGTTTTAGGCCAATATTAGTTTCATTTAGTAAACAACATCAAATCAAAAGAGAAGAGAGGACAAAAATAGCACGTAAAGCTATAAAATGCTTAATCAGTATAAAGTTTTACGTTTTATTATAGCTTTAAATTGTTACAAAGTATAAAGAGGGCGGACTTGGACGTCAACAAGTCTTTGGTGTTTTTCTAAGCAATAAGAAATCAATAATAATAAAAATATGTTATAAGACGAGTAAGTGTTACAAGTGAAGGAATACAAGCGGAGGGCATTCCTCGTTGATACTTTTGGATTTCCTTTACTAGTGAGTAATAGTCTTTAAAGTTTATGTACGCGTGTTTCCTTTATATGGTGATAATTCTTATTTTACACAGCAGATGGAATGCGTTCAACTCAATTTTGTTTACCAACTCTGAGAAATGCCTTTGAGTTCATTGCTCCGCTTAATAAACGTTTTTTGTGTGTCGAAAATAGAATTTTCTATTCCGTGTTCTTTCTATCCTACTTTTATGTAAAAAAAATGACCGTAAAGTTATGTTAATAAAAAATTCTCTGCAAAGTGCCTCTAGTTGAAAGCATATTGTTAAGGGGCCTTTCATAAACATTTTCCAAAGCATACCTTAAGGATGAAAAATTGTGTTAATTATGAATTAATTCACTAATATCATTACAAATACAATCGTTCTAGTGAAAAGTTCCTCCATAAAGAGATCCTTTATTCAAACTATTAAAGTTTACTTAAAAAAAAATGATGTAAGACTTTAATTTATTATATAAACTCTTCCTTACAAACAAGTGTAGGGTCTCACTTCAAGGAACTTGTAAGGCTTTAAATCCAACGTACAATACGTGAAAAACATTTATTGAAACTTTCTTTAAAAATCAAAGTTCATTTTATGAAAAAACAAGTTTGACTTTCGAAGAATTTGTCCTTTTTTGAAACGAAATGTTCGACACAAAGTCAATGATGTAATTTTGAGTGTCATTAGTCCCAGTGTGTTACTATTTAAGTCTTTTTGAGAATGGATTAAAGAAACGCAATCTATTTGAACTTAATTTAATTCTACATATGAAAAGGTGTCCATTCCTAAGGTTTTTTAAAAGAGGACAGTACTTACTTACCGTACTTGTGAAAAAGACGTTCAAGAGATAATTAAGTGGAAAACTCAACAATTCTTGATATGTTCAAATGAAACTTGTCACCTAATTCCATTTATTACCCGTGAAGCTTCAAGTTTACTACATAACTGTATGTTTTATATGAATTTTTTATCCCACCCAGAATACGAAACGGAATATACATCAATCGAGTGTTACTTGTGTGTATTATATACTCTAATTTTCATATGATAGCAATACAGTTTATAAGTATGAATGAATGAGAGCTTGTGAAGTATTATATATGAAAATATCATTGTGTAAATCTTGGCATATCTTTGTGCACGTCATGGTTTTCCACTCGCTATTATATAGTCTTTGGAGGTAAATGCCGTTTTGTCAAAACGTTTGCAACGTTAAGTAGGAGGTGTACACTACAAAGTGTATATATTTTGAATCAATATCGAGCCGATCTATCCGCGCCTGTCCATGAGTATGTGTATCATTCTCCTGCTCGCCAAAATTGATACATCAATTCTAAATTTAACAGAAGTATAGATAGTTTTCGTATGTGACACGCCCACATTGAAAAAAAGACACTCACAAAGAAACAATTTTTTTAAGAATTTCTTTCAAATTACTCATTAAAGAACTTTGGTGGTTAGCGGTGCATATTCCATATTTGGCCTCAGCCAAATATAGCTTTTCTCTTGGTTCATTTTTCATTTTCTGTTGCTGTTACATTTCTCACATGATGCTCCCTTTCTTTCACATCTTATTTTGTTTAAAAATACTGATGGCGCTACTAATATATATATTTCTATATACATTATGTGGGTAAAATGTTTGCTCATGCATTCGTATAGTATGTGTGTCTCAAGGGCGCTTCCATTTGGCGGAAAGATACACAAAACATTTACAAGTAGATGCAATATTAGAGCATTTGCAAAAAACAATTGTTAAACAGCTCATTTCATTTTCTTCTCTCTGCTTTTGGTTTTTTTGCCCCTTACGTTGTTTTATTCTTCTGTTTTTTAATATCCTTTTATGTCTGTTGTCACATTACATTTCATGTTTTGTAATAAATCTGGTATTTATAGCGTTTTTGTTGCATAGAATTCTTAAATCAGTACAAGTTACTATATATTGAGCTCTAAGAAGTAGGCAATGAAATTGAAAATATTTACCCAACATGAACTATACTTTAAAAAACTTTACAAAAATCCTTAAATTCGGTTTTTTTTTAGCAATATTTAGGCCAAATAGATTTGGTTGTATAGTCGAAGTATTCTATAATAAATATTATTGTCAAAAATAGTTTATTACCCCTTACAAGCCTAATTATTTCTCTGGCATAGATTTATTGCAATTCCCTTGAGAACATATTCTATATGGGCAGCACGTTATGCGTATAAATCTTTAATCAAATCAATATTGTTTAGTTTACATTGTCACCATACTGACAAGCATATAGAAAATTTCCTACATGGCATAGAATACAAAGCAAAGCAACTACATGGACTTGCTCACTCGCATTAATTTATTGGCATTCTTTTATATTTAGATATATATGTACAATAAGTACTTAGTCTTGTAGTAATATATCCGTAACTGTATAAAAAAACCAACAGTCTTATCTTAATTGCATACAACGCTATGGTTTAGAACGATATTTGAGAGCTGCACGATTTCTTTATACTCATACCATATATGCAGGCGCTGGCATTTCGATTTGTGTTCGTATTTGTGTTGCACACTTCAAGATTAATTAACGATAAATTTTGACAACATTTTTTCTACAATAATAGTAGTAGTAAATATTCTACCGCGCGAGAGAGATAAAAGGATTACAGTCAAGTTTTTATATAAAAATTCCCAACTACCGTACTTTACGCGGTACGCACATGAATTATTATGTGTTGATGAATTATTTGGTTTAAGCATATAAAAGACATTTATTAGATTATATTAACCAGAAAAAAAAGCATGCAAGGAATTTATAATTTAGAGATAAAGAAATAAAAACAAAAATGCGGCTGCGGCTGCCAGGTGTGTGTTTAAAAATCATGCCTTTTAGGTTAGAAGATAAAGTAAACAAGTAAAAAAAACTAAATTTAGCTTAAGCTCAATCTCAAATACCCTCCACACACATATAAACTGTGGGCGTGCATAATTACGCCCTCTAATAGTGCATGTATTACGTACCAACTTGCAAGCAGAGTTGAAGGTTGGTACGGTTTTTTCTAAATTATAGGCATTTCACCTCTATATCTCAAAATTTACAGACGTGAAAATGCCAAGAACAGACGGATACGCGGACATATATTATATGTCTCGATCGATTCAGTTTTGTGCTGATCAAGAATACTTTGTAGGATCTCTGACGTTTCCTTCTAGGTGCTGCAAACGGAATGACAAACTTAGTGTATCAATCAATCTTATGTGGAAGCAAAAAACAAACATTACCTAAAACAAATAAACTTACACGTATATGTACAAACTAGGCATACAATAGCAAAGAAGAAGAATACTATAGGGCTACAAACTTCAGCAATTATTTAGAGAAGTGTTGTGGGCAAAAGTTTGAGGGGGAACCTCTGTTTAGTCATACCGTACTAAGACAGTGCGGTACGACTTTTACGTGGTAAGTTTTAATAGTAAGACATTTAAGAACTTTTTCCCCATCCAGCTTCCTTCGTAACTATTCCCCCCTAATTTCGTTTATAACTCCTCACCTTCAACAAACAATCTTTCCTTTAGAAAAAACAGATATTTTATCGAAGGACTATTTGTTTAATTTGTTTTTCATTTTTCATTATTAAAATTAACTATTTTACATGTGCTAATATAAATAATTTTTCCGTGTTTAATAAAAAAAAAAAAAAAGTAATCGTTTTTCTGTATAGAAAAACTAGTCCATACCAGGTAGCAAAAGGTAATAGCAATGATTTATGTTGAAAGTGATTAAGACTGTAATAAACTAAACACGGGTAATGTATTTTTAATTATACGAGTGCACGTACAAGATACCATATACTATATACTCTACATTGGCTGTTCATATAGAGCGACTTTTCATACTAATGTTTATTATTGGTTATATTATAACTTTCCCGATTGAATAACTAGCTTATCTAGTTTATAAACTGATGATTGCTTGAATGCAAAAAAAAGATTAAAAAAAACCATAAATTGATTTTGCTTAACACTAATAGTGTGTAAGTGGACTTTATGGAGCCAGTTCCATATAGTTTAAGAATAAAATGAAAAATATGTTCATAAGGTGGCTTTTAGGAGGCGCTTTACTAATTTTATAAAATACAACCTGTAAGCCTTAACGATTCTAATCTTTTCCACTTCAACTTTATCGTTTTAATATCTTTGTTTAGACTGAAGGCCTGAAGGCAGGCCTTTCATATTATGGTAATCAAATATTATACATCACACAAATCCATTCATTCTTTTCAAGTTTATAACTTTATTGTAGCATATGTAGTTAGTTTGTTATAGCCTTTGTAATCACCAAGGGAAGCATTTATGTTTTTTATTAATGATACAATTTAGATAAAAAAATCAAGCCTACACGCCTACAATTGTTTAAAAAATACTGTATTTGGCTGAGATATCGACCTTTATGTTGAAACTTAACAAAAAGATTTGGAGCCATTAAAATCAGGCGTGATTGTATAAATGCCACGCCCATTTTTTGAAATATAGACGGCATTTCAGATTAGGGTTAATCATAACTTTAAATAAAATTTAGTTTTTTTTTTATTAACAACTTCTCTATGTTGCAGTCGTGGTCGGTTCTCTTTCCATCTCACGTTTTATTTACTTTGGCTGTGTATGGTAAATACTTATGCATACTAAAGTATGCCATGTACGCGATTCTTTGCGAATAGATGAAATTAGGTCATTGTGTGGTTGTTGTTGTTGTTATTGTTATTATTATAATGTTAATAAATATATATATATAGTCAACCAGGTTACGTTTAACACCTCATAAGCGTTAACATTCACCCAGAGCAATAACACTCGAATCATTGTTATCGGTGCGATTATCATCATCATCATCATCACCATCAATATTGTTATTGTTTGCAATATAATTTTCTTTATTGTTATTATTACTCTTGCAGTGTAAACCATTCGGCCATTCATAGTTTATTTTACCCAAGATAATTTGTCTGATATAATGCACTGTGTACGTACGTCCATGCATTGTATACAAAATAATGAAGATATAAACTAAAGAAAACCTATTATGTGCTGTACTAAAGAAGCAATCGTTTTCCGGGAATATATTACTGAAAGAAGAAGGACTCTATTGTTAGTTAAGAAGATTTCGCTGCATGACAGTTGAGAGATTGTATTTAGAAAAGAAGGAGCTCAACGCAACACAACTTAGCCTGCAGAGTCTATCGTTTATTTATTATTATGCAGAGTTTTACATTTCCTTTGTTATGCTTACAATTCCTTTACATGGCAAACATAAAAAATTTATATAAATACATTATGTGACATATGAACAATGTGTCTTATTATACAGTTAGTTTGGTGTATAAAACATTTCTACATATTTCCTGTTCTTGTGTTATTGTTGACCCAAAAGCTATTATCCTTGGAAAGTGTATAAATTGTATACATATTTACTTTCCTTATGTACCTGGCTACACATTATTTCGTTTACTAAGCAGTTTTCTTTTCTAGTTCTCTTTCTAGAGAAAATTTTGTTTCCACTTTAGTGATTTTGTACAGAGGGAGCGACTTTTCTTATACAATTCGTTGCTTTCTTGCCAAATGCTTTTCCTTAACTATGTACGAGTTGCAGTTCAAATACTGCTTATTATCCATTTATAAAGGAATACAAAAAGGAAAAAAAAATTCCAACATTTCGTTTCGATTAAGGTCACTACGCAGCAAAGGGATGCTTTTTTAAGCACGCTTGGCAGTTCACTCTTCAGTTTCGGTTAAATAATTTCCTAGGTTACCCCTCAATTGTATTTCACACAAAGAAAATAATAAAATAATTTTCTAACAAACATCGAATTCAACAAACATGGTCGTCTCCCGTAGAACTATTTTCTTATTTATTATAAAAAATTAATATAAAACATTAACAAAACCTGACAGGTCACCTTTTAGGAATCCCTCTCCAAATAGATCTTAAACAATTTTATAATTCAATGGTTATTCCATTCAGCTACAATTTCGTAAAGTTTTGATTATGATTACAGGTTTGAGGTTGGGTTAGTTTCCTATAGTGTGGTATTAGTAGACGAAGAAACAAGTTTCTCTATCAGACTTTTAAAGAAACTAAAACGTGACCAAAGTGTTATTTAAAGTGTGTACGGTTCCTAACACATATGAATGGTATGAAAAATACAGCGTTGACAAATTTGTATAAATATTTTGCTAACTGTAACTGAATTACGTGGGGATGTAGCTCAGATGGTAGAGCGCTCGCTTAGCATGTGAGAGGTACGGGGATCGATGCCCCGCATCTCCATGAACTTTTTTCTTCTTTGTTTCCTTACTCAGAAGGATTTTATTATATGTACAAAAAATAATTTATTATCTTGAGTTTTGATTTCACTAAGATGAAAAGTTTCATTCAAATTTATTTTATATGAACGTACGTACTATGAATCATTCCAACTGTTGCGTAAGTTTATTAATTTAACAAATAAGAAAGTTCAGTAAGTCGCCATGGATCACTTACATACATTGGTCTCTACATAAAACAACAGTGTGTCCACTCACTTATTTATACGAATTAAGGCTAAGAAGCCGTAATATAAATGAATTATATACAATGGAATGCATAAAAATACTTTGTAATGGAAATAAAGAGAACCGGGACAGAGACGGGAGTGTAAGAAGTGTTCTTAAGTTGTTGCAGATAATTGAATGTGTGCAGTAATCCAAATAAACACGTAAAAGGTGAAAGAATGTATCGTAATATGCACGCACGCACACATGCATGCATATATACTGCCTACCCTTCTCACTAATAAACTGCAACATTTAGTAAAAATGTGTTTTTAAACGTACATTTGACCACAGCAACCAACTGGACAGCCAGCCAGCCAGTCAACCAACCAGCAGCTCATCAACGAAACATGCTGCAGCGGTGGCGGCTAGTTTACGCGGCTTATAAACACAGTGCGTAATACATTATTACTTTTTATATTCTTTACATCATATTGAAGCAGGTAAACTAGATTTATTACATCACTTGCAACACACAGCAAAAAACGTCAAATATTGAATTCATTTAAACATGTCCATCCGTCCGGGTGTTTATTTATTTGTTCAGACACTTGTATTGACATATTGAGCTTCAATTTTGTACAGTCTCTTATAATTTATCAGAAGGTTTTTTACAAGACATATGGGCGGAAACACCCACAATTTACAAAAATTAATTTTAGCTTGTAAATCATCTTGTAAGCGGTTGCGTTATATATATATACTCTATTAGTATAATCTAATGTATACCTGCCACGCCTCCAATCAGATTATAAGAGTAAAAAGTGTTTCTCCGTTTTAGCTTAAGCCACATATAACGTGTTCACTTGTTGTTCGTTTACACGTTGAAGTTCTTGGGCGGTTTTCGGTCATTTTTTTCGTATTCATTTTATTTCTTTTTTTGTCTCAATCTCGCTTTTCACAAAAATTGATTAATGACACGCCAAGGATGTTAAGCATTAAAATTCATTTTGATGATTAACGACAACAGCCTCCACTACACCAGTCAACATTAATGATGACGACGATGACGAAGACGAAGACGATGATGATTCTACATAAAAAAAAAATGCGTGTGCTACGTTAATACCGACAACGCGGTTTAGTGTTGTGCAGCCATTGTGTGGCTTAAGCTTTGTAATGCGTGTAAGGTGGACTAGGCTGTATGGCAATAATATAAATTGTGCGCTGGTGGTGACGTTGATGTTGCCAGAAATCGACAGGAAACAGTTTTCTTTTATAATTCTTCAATAATTAACTGTGGGCATCTTTTATTTATGTTCAGTTTTTTTTACTTTGTACTCGTAAAAGGTTAATAAACGCATTTTTTGTGCTGACAATGGAATGTTTCATTCATTCATTACTTGGGATTTTGGTTACAAATGCTTTACAAAAGTCTGCCTAAGCAGGTTTACACAATTAGTATTCAATTGAGACCAAAGATTTCTCAATAATATGGTTGTCGTGACTCAGCGGAGACCAAAACGAAGCAAGCTGCCCATATGACACATTTTTTTTTTAATAAAGTGTTTTTCATAGCATTGCCATCATTTCTGACTTGTCAAATATTGTGAAAACATATTTTGTCTGAGATATAATTGCAAGCATTTGTCACTCATTGTATTAGACTACTTTTTTGAAATGTCTCAAATTATCGAGAAATCCATCAAACACATGCGCTACAGGTAATTTCACAATTATGACTAAAACCTAAAAAAACGCACACTTTTCGGTCTATTTAATCATAACTGTTATTTCAACAACACAGACCATTATTATTATGGCGGAATGTGTTTCACTTCAATTAATATGCCAAGTGTACGGATACGAATGAGAGATAAGATAAGCTGCAATATATGAATATTAACACACAAACAGTACTAACCTAACCTAAGAAATGTTTATCTTATTAAGTAAATATTTATGACAAAATTGTTTATGAGAACCGTTAATCCAATATGTAAACATAAAGTAAAGCAGTGTTTCTTAAATTGTAATATAAAAAAAAAGAGATAAATACTTAAAACTGATCAATTTAGAATCACTATCGGAATCGATGAACGGACGGATTTCTAGTTTCTGCAATCAGATCAATATTTAAATCGGTCGGCAAAATTGGTCAAGGATCATGCCTACAACTATCCCATGCACTGTTGCACCTAATGTGGGCGTATTCGGTTAATGGACACGCCCACAATTTTACCCAAAACTAAACTTGGCGCAGAATCTGGCTAGTAAGTTGACACTTAGATTAACTATTAAAGATTGTAATCATTTATATGCCACGCCTCCAATGGAAGCATTGGTATAAGACATATTTAGTTTTTTTTTTACTTTTTTTTTTTACTTTGAATTGTTTGCTCATCACTGTTGTTGTTGTTGTGGTTTTTGTTGTTGTTGTTAATGTGTATCTAAGACTATGTTCTTTTCTTCATACAAAACATATACATATATGTCATTAAATAGGGAAACACTGCTTTGGAATGGATTTATCTTTCCAGCATGTATTTATTTATTTATTGGTTTTTTTTTATATATGAAGGTGTGTTAAAATGTTACGTATTTTTATTATATTTTATATAGATTTTTATTTATTTATTTTCTTTTTATTGTTAATATCGTATAAATAACGACACAATTGGTGGCTGGATAAAAACATTGATTTTTTTGTGCAATGTCAAGCTTTTACAATTATATTGAGTCATACGTTTTTGTTTTGTTATTGTTGTTGTTGTTTTTTATTAAAGCATAATATTTGTGTAACATTTTTTTTGTTTTTTCCTTTTTTTTTGTTAATATGAACCGTATAACTATTTATTTGTTATCAGTTTTTTGTTATTTTTTTGCCATGATTGTTAACCGTTATTTGTGTATGTTTGTGAAACACTTTATGCCAAACTATTGTCAAACATGATAAAACATCAGCACAGCCAAGGGAATGAATCATTGTTGTTGTTAACCCGTTCATTTGATACAATTTAATGGTGCCCACAGTTGTACACCATCATACTGTATCGCCCCCCTCACAGTCACACTTGAATTGATTGATACGATATATATTGACGGCATATACTTACTTTGTGTCTGTGTATGCACCAATTTATTATTGTTTAATAATTTTTAATGATAATTGTTCAGCTTTTCAGAGTTTATTTTGCTGTTTAACCAAATTGCGGTTTTTATAGGCAGGTGTTGTATTTGTCTTTTGTTGTCTGTTGCACAAGGAGGGTGTGTTTCCCCATTTGCAACTTTTCAATTCGGAAGTTGTTATGGGTGTAGTAGCTTTGTTACCGCACACACACACACACATATAATTTTCACTACGTTTTGGTATAATGGGCTGTACCACAGCTCTGTACTTTATGTACATTTATGGTGGTATTAAAAGTGGAGGTCGATCAATGATAGTGTTACTCTTGGTTATTATATTGATCAGTAATCAATAACTACAGTTCTCATCTATAATTTAGACTTTCTAAATGTGGTTAAAATTGTACAACAACAACAACAACATTGTATTGATTTTTAACGCTGATAATCACAATGACAACGTTTCAGACACCACCGGTTAGTTTTGTTTCAATCGCAACACATTTTCAAACATCATTTTATAAGAAAATCTATTAAAAAGTTGCAGAAATATTGCCTTTGTCTTATAAAATTGCCTTCTGTGAATAGTTTATTCTTATCTACTTTGAAATTTATTACACGTAAGTTTTATGCTGAAAATTTCATATAATATCCAACAATTTTCTTGAGAATAATGTGGAAATTACAACCACACAAAAAAAGGCCAAGTATACTAAGTTAACAAAAGCCAGAGGAAGGGTTAAGATCTCTCAAATGATTAGCTTTAAAATCTGAATCGATTCAGACACACTCACAATTGTACATTTTTAGATATTGGGCAGAAGAATGCAGAAGAATGCAGATTGCTATTTAGATGGGACTAAATTGTTAAACAAAAATGCAGCGACAGGGTTAAAATTCGATACACATATTTATATATAGTTTTTTTTTCAATGTACCAAAAATGAGCTGGATTTTGTAATAGACACGCCCACAATTTACAAAAAAAAGTTTTATTTTGGGAAAAATCCAACAAAGAAATGGATTCGTATTGTATCCATGAATAAAAGCTTAATCAGGTATCTGCCACGCCCATATTTTGTATATAAAAGTGAAGAGTATAACACATTCTGTTTTTTTTTTAACTTTTTTCTTGAAAATCTAAAACCAGCTGACACACTGTTGGTCAGTTACGACGGAAGGACATCACTTGACTTCCTCTTATACCTTAAACCACAATTAATACCATTTAGAATTATTATAAATAATTTACATTACTCAGCTCTCATGATATAATTAAAAATTGTAACAAAAAAACAAAAGAAAATCACAAGTTGTTATAAAAATAAATGAACAACTCATCAAATTGCAAACAAAAACTCACAAGGTCTCACATCAATACATACACACACATATTATGAGTACTTCTTTTTCTATTGACATTAACATGTATATTTATGCCATTATGAACTGAAAAATGCTTTTGCGTAAATGTGCAAAAAAATGAAAAAAATGATGACTTTTGATTTTGTAGCTTGTGCTGTCACTAAATAGAGACTCAGCGTGTGAGTTATAGATACAGACGTACATGCAAATACTGTTTCCATTTTTCTCTTCTTCTTGTCTGTAACAGTTCCGAGTCAGTCAGTGTATGTTTTGTTATAAATCCTCAATAAAAGCGTGCGTCAGCATGCATATGTAACACACAACTTTTCATCTTCTTCGCTCATACGCATCAAGTAATTATCTCAATCACAATCATTGCCAAGTGTATTTCTTTTGACTGCCACCACAAAACAAAAAAATAAAAAAATATATACAAAAAACGAGTCACCAGCCAGCCCAGCTATCACCGTAAGAGTTTGCAACTTGTGCAAGGTCATTAAACCGCATACATTCGCACACCCATCTAGAGGTAGAGAAGTACTCATACGCAAATGTGAATTTTCACATATTGCTTACACACACATATATATCTGTTGATATAATATTAACCCTTGTGTTGAAATAAGACTTTTTTTATGTTTTATAATATTTTGGTCCGATCTGAATCATTTTCAATAGTAACTGCTTTTGTTTCAAAATACATCTCTGAATCAACTTTAAACAATAAATATTAAAAATGGCGATCTGTGGGTTGATTGAAAAGAAATAAGTACAAGGACAGACAGACGGATTTAGATTTTTATTCCAAAACGTTGGCTCTTATACAGCTTCAAAGGATATTTATGAAAACAATATGCCGCCACAATATAGCTACTTAAAGTCTGGTCATAACCTTGATCTAAGGAATACAGTCATTGGGCTGTCTCTGTAATCATAAAGGTTAATACATGTAATGAGTGAGTATGCTTTGTAGGTGCATGTGTACATATGTACGTATGAGGAAAAATGGCATCATTTCACTTAAATACATATTAACTTATCTGTATGCTTGTGTGCTCAATGATGTAAGCTAGGAAGATTCAGAGTGATAGAGAGAAACAGAGTGAAATGAGTTAAATAAAGCAAGCACGTGTGCGATGGAGCCCAGACTATGCAAAATAGGTTACAAAAGACACCACACACACACAAATTGTAGAGGTGGTATGTGTGTTCTACAAATATAAAAACAACAACAACACGCCCTTTACTTTTTTTTCTCATTTATTCTGTAATCATATATAACTACAAGGATATCTGTGTGTGAACATTTTCACATAATGTAAGTGCGTATGTGTGATGATTGTTGTTTTTTCTTTTCTTTCTCAATCAAGTTCATTTAATGGATTTTCTATGTTTTCTGAATAAAGACAATATAACAATAACAACAATAACAACAACAACTGAAACAAAAATAACTTGTAAAGCTTTTAAAGCACCCCAATCACTATAACGCAAAGTTTGTTGGCTGTTGGTTGGTAAAGGTCAAGGCTTCACTTTGTGTCCGTACGTAAATGAACTGAAAATTAATTATAAAAATAAGAAAAAATTCTTCAACGAGATATTGAAACTGAATGAAAGTCTGCAACACATTCTTTATATTAATAATTAATTATAAGGAAGAGAGTGTTATCAACGAACATTCCTATGAAGGAGACTCTACGTGGGAGAGATACTTGCTTACAATTTATGATTTAAAAATATTTTTACAACTTATGGGAAATATTATAAATTAATAGATAACTAGTAACGAAGGCGTCTGTCCTACAACACAAATCATTAGAGTTTTCACAAAACAGTTGTTTGCACAAAGACATTCATTTCATTTTAACATATAATTAAAATATGAATGTTACTAATAACATACAACACAGACATACATCGTCAGAGTAATTGATTAGTTATCGTTTCACATTCCCATTGTCATTTGTTACCACTGCTGTTTCACATGAATGAATGAATGAATGACTGAATGATATCAATGATATTTTTATAAAAAACAAATAAATATTTAATCACAAGTGTAACTAATGCGTTTATATGCACAATCAATCCATCACTTGTTCACCTTCATGGAAACATTTTCAATTACTATCATTCTGCATTAACCAGAAGTAGACTTCGTATCATACACATTCCATTAAATAAATTTAATTATCGTACATGAAATATTATTTAAAAGTTCCTTAACGAACACAATTTGAATTCTTGGATGCCAACTAGATGTTATGTGAATAAAAAAGGAACTTATTAGTTGATATGATTCGTAACCTACACATGGCGAAATTAAGTACCTGCCGCACCCACAATTTGTATAGAAATTTGAAGCGTAAATCTTAAGATATAAACCAAGCCCTAAATGTACTTTCTAGTTTCATAGTACATAGTACATCAGGCATCTCAACGATGCTGCTAAGGCATAAATTTTAAACAAACAAATGATGAATAAGAGAAAAAATTCAAATCAATGCTTTGAAACACTTTAATTAAATTAAATATTCATTTAGGTATTATTCCACTACAACAACCACAATAGATAAATAAATGAATTAAAAATTGAAATTAAAATGTTTACTTTATACTGGGATTCATGTAAAATGTATGAAAAGCAAGGCAATCCCTTTATAGAGAGATTGTCTAGGTATTGATGTAAAAATAGTTTTCGTTTCGAGTGCACTTTACACAAAAATTTTGTAAGTTTTTAATACACCTACAATGGCAGACACATCAAGATAGGTTACATAAGTATATTGTCCTACACACACACGTACAGATGCAAACACTCTCTCCGACTCTATCTGATGCAATTAACAAAAGTAGAATGGAGAGCATCATCATCTGTATCATGAAAAGTAATCTTCAACGAAATGACAAAAGTACAACAACTGCTGCTGGTACTGGTAGTGGTACTGAGACTGACACTGGTACTGCTCTTGCTAATATGTGCAACTATTCTGATGGTGTTATATGATGAAGTTGAAAAAGACCATGATGATGATGATGATGATGTTGATGATGATGCTGGCGAAAAGTGGCAGTGATGTGTCGCTTCATTGTGATTTTCTAATGATTGTGGTTGCTTTTATTTGCAGTCCATTGTGCGGCGGCACTGCATTGTTTTGTGTGGCTTTAATTAAAGCGTTGTATACACGTAGTGAATGTGTTTTGCTAAGTGTTGGTTATTTTGCTAATATTGTACTATATTACTGCTCCTCTTCTTCTTCTTGTTCTTCTGGCTCCTTTTGCAATCTGATTTTGTCAGTCATGTGATGTGATGTGATGCTGTTTTGTAAAATATCTAAATGATACGAATACACAACAACAACAACAACAACAACAACAACAACAACTATACTGACTGACACTGACACAACTATTCTCAAGGTTACCCATCTAATCCATTGCTTTGTATTGCTTTTAACATTCCGTTTATGTAAAAGTTGAACAACAACGTTTATCGCTGAGTAAATGTGGCGGTTGTATAATCCATGTGATTAATAGTTGATTTTGTTGTTGTTGTTGTTGTTGTTGCATTGTTGTTCTATTTTTATTACAATTTATTTTATTTTTGTTTATGCCAACAAATGACATTTAAGCGTCGTCGGCAACTTCTCTCAATTTTATTCTTTCATTTGATTTGACAATGATTGCAAAATATTATTTTAAAGTTTCTATAAATTGTTTATGCTGCTTCTTACAATCTGGTTTACAACCACAGTTGCTGTGATGCTTAACTTTTCATTTTCATATTAGTCGTGTGTGTAGGTTTTTTATTGTTTTGAAAACAAAACAATAAAATAAAAAAATTAAAAAAAAAAACCTTGAAATACTTTAAAAAAAAGAGCACTTCTGCGCAATTTTTGTTTGTTTTTTGGGTTTTATAACTTAATTACGTTATAACCAAAACAGCATAGAGAGCATTATCAAAATCGAAAAAAAATTTGATCGAAAAACGTAAAATTAATAGACACCTCAGGGCTATATCCATTTCAAATTTGACACGCCCATTTCTAATGTACGCTCCTACTAGATATAGACCATATGGTTGGCCATGCTCTTATATAATTGGGCGAAATGTTTCCATATTTTACAATTATGGACATGCTTTCGATCAGTGCAAAACTTTTAAATCGATTGGCCTATTTTTAGAACCCCTCTCCATATAAAGTCATTATTTAAAGTCTCTTCGTGACTAAAATTAACAATTCTTAATATGTTTTTAAAAAAAATTTTGTGAAAGATAGTTGATTAGCTTAATAATTGACGATGGTAAATTTGAACACGATCGGACCATTTTTTGAACCTCTACCGATATAAAGCATTTTGACCAAGTGAGTTCTACACGATTAGGACTCACGTTTACTCATCCAACTCAACTAAGAATGAAAGAAATTGTAAAACTTTGTGGTTTGAAGCATTAATTGGTCAATTAGAGCCGTCAATAACTCATTGGTATTGTATTGTATTTACGCGTCTGATTATGATTTGATTGCGGGAACCTTTAAGGCTTTAACGAAAACAATCATTTCACTGGTACAGTTAAGAGACCGTGTAAACTGCACATATTTAAAATTCTCCTCTTACACAAGTGGTGTGCAAATGAAATTATTCAACGTTTTTTATTTCTACCACAATCATCAGCATCAGCATGCTTCGACAGTATACCAAAAATGTACCAAATAATTGAATTAAGCGGATTTTCCCATTGAATGGCAACAGATAGCAAAATGATTTTATCCAAAATGAAAAAAAGGAAAAACCAAAAATGGCTATACGCGTAGGTAGGTATACACATACGAGTATATAGTATATTTACAAATATTGAATTTTGATAAGATTTCATGATTAATATGAATAAACATGCTCGTGCAAATTATTGTATACCGGCAGTAAGCACATACAACTATATTACGTATACGTGTAATACATGCATACACACAAATGCATGTGTTATGTATTTGTATATCATGTATATTGATGTGTATTGTATTGAGTAAGCTAGCAAACGAGCGCGCACGCGTACAAATTATAGCACACATGCAAGCTGGTCACAGGTACGACAAGTATTGTAGAGAAAAACATGAAAACATGAAAAACTGCCATTTATTATGTGTATGCATTGTATTGCTATTAACCAACAACAACAACAACAACAACAACAACACCACCAACAACAACAATATGTGAACTATCGATATTAGACACATTTTTCTATTTTTATACATTTTTTGTGACGTTTTAAATTTAATTTGATAAATTATTTGACAATAAAAACTAATATGACGATTAATTCTCATAAATTAATCATTAAAGGTGATGTATGTGCGTGTCTATGTGCGGCGATCAAGTTTTCCTAAAACGTTTTTCAGTGATGGTGGTCGGTCGCAGTAATAAAATCCGCCTTTTTAATAAACTACAAACCGGCAGACAGACAGCCCAAAAAAACCAAAAAAAAACAAAAATTAATAAATAAAACTTACCAAAGCTGAGCTGTTAGAGTGCTCGCCACTCCAAACCTGTTAACTCAATACTTTTAGCAATTATCGTGATTTGTGTTTCAATAGGGAAATGCTTGACCGGTTACAAAATTGTTGATAAACATATTTAATTTTTTATTTATATATATGTAGGTTTGAGAAAAATCAATAAATTATTAAAATCGGAAAGTTGTATAAAAAAAATTATTTTTTTTATAAATATTTCATATTAAGACGTTTTACATAGATGTTGTATGAAAACAATTGAAAGGTTCTACCCTAACATTTGATACCCTACAACTAGATCAGTAAACAAAAGTCCTTTCCATAAAAAAATCACTTTGTGAAATATCATTATAGGGGAAAAAATGGTCGGATCAGGTCCAAATTTGATATAAACTTATATTCTGCACCAAATTTTGTCCAAAAAAAGCAAAAATTAAGAATTACAAATTTTCGTCATAAAAAGATTTATTTTAAAATAAAGCCTCTTAAGGCAAGCGGTTGTAAAAATAGACTAATCAGGTCCATTTTTATTAGTAATCATTCTTGCCTCGAAAAATGTGTTAAATTTCATTTAAAAATATGCAAAATTGCGACCTTGAGGTTGATTATAATACATAATATAAAGATGGACAGAAGGACATGATTTAATCGATTGAGATTTTGATTCTAAAAGTAGATGGGTGTAATTAGAGATGGTTGTGGCGTTTAGGAGTTAGAAGACTTAAATCAGATCCATCTTAAAAGACTTTCTGTTGTTAATTAAGTACATCCGTCCATTATTTTTTCTTTTTTAAAAAACCGACTTCATTAATCAAGAATTCAGCTATAGAGCCCAAGAACTGAATCTTTGATCAATATGATTAAAATTCTTTCTTCTTTAAAATTACTCTTCTTCGACTAAAGGCACACGTGCTGCATGTATGTGTGTGTGCGTGAGTTCAATCGTTTTCTTTATGAAAATCATAAATTACAAACACCGAGGAATACTTTCACGTATTGAGTCATTTCATGTTAACAATAATGTAAATTTACACCCGTATGTATACATGCACACCCACAACCACACTCAAATGCCCGCAGCCATATATAAACATTTACTCACATCATGAGCATGCCTATTATGAACCTTGTTTAAGAAGGCTTTTATCACCTTCTGAAGCACCACCAAGAAACATTATATTACATTTTTGTAGCAAACACACACACACATAAATACGAACAAACACACATGTTCATCCAGTACATGAAGAGGAATGATGAAGAGGATGAGTAAGAAGTTCCGTGAAGAATGTCTTTTCGAATAAAATTTTAACTTTTTTTTAACAGTTATAAACATTTTTATCTCCATCTCTATCCCTTCCTCTGTTTCTGTTTCTGTTTCTTTGATTTTATTCTTATTCTTCTTTTTTTTGAAACATTCTTTAATGATTATTCAGTTGGTTTTCTTTATGGGGGTTAAATACATAAATACAATCACGGCTTATTGTTTGTGCATGTGTGCGCCATGCCACAGATCATAAATTAACGCCATAAAGCAAAGAAATTAATGCTTAATGCTTAAAATATAAAAAAAGTCAACAAATCATTGATGCACTTACTCATCTCATCTCATCGCATCGCATCGCCTTGTATACACCACAATAGCGCTGCATGATGCATAAATAAACACCAACAACAATACCCACAGAAAAAAAGAGTATATCGGAATGCATTTATATGATCCTCGAAAGGAAATTAATGGGAATACAATAATGTGGCATAACCCTCAAAACCATCATTACCTTTCTAATACACACACACTCACACACAACCTTTCCGATTAATTAATGCATACAATGTGTGAAAATCTAAATAACCAGAAATTTCATTTTTTTTTCCATTCCATTCTCTTCGACTAACCTTTTTTGTACAATAACGGTCATAAACTGTTGTAATAATGGTTTAGAGAGTGGCTGGCTTTGTGTGGGGGGAGGTACTCTTTACATTATTGTTACCGGATCGAATAGATATTTCGTTGTTTTATCGTAAAATGAGCGTAAAGCGCGAAAAAAAGGTTACAACCTAATCAAAAATAATCGATTTCGTTATGCATTCATATGGTGTGCAACACAATGCATAAACGTACAATACATATTCATATATATTCATAATCAATACAAAATCCATCCTTAACATCTAACATCATCATCAGGGCCGTTTGTATGGTCTTCATAATGTTTTTTAGAATTTCCATTGGTGCTGTTTTTTGTTAAAGTTGTTTTTGTTGTTATTATTGCTTTTGTACATGTTAGAACTTCTTCTTCTTCTTTTTTTTGTGTTTTTATTGTTGTTGTTATTATTATTAAAAATTTTTGTTTTTATTTCTTATTGTTTTTGTTGTTGTTTCATTTATTTATTTATATTATACCTCCATCAGGCCAACATGTGGTGTGTGGTGGATTTACTCTATTAAAGCATTCCATATATATATGGTATATGTGGATATTGTTAGCATTGTTGTTGTTATTGTTGTTATTAAAAAAAACAGAAAAAATTCGTTTTTTTTTTCAAATTATCTGCCTCAGTAGTGATAATATTATGGCATATAATAGTTTTACAGTATGTGCAGATATATGTGTGTATGTGTGTGTGTGTTTAAGCATTTGATGTCACACAATCAAGTGTAGTTGTTCTTGTTGTTGTTGGTATTGTTATTGATGCCACTTGAGACACAACAAATATTCAACTTCTACAGAATTTAAGTGTTTGGTGTTGGCGAAATTCACATTATTCTATATCACAATATACACTTAAACAAATCCCAAAACCAACACAAAGAAAAAAGAAAAAAAACCGAGTAAATAAATAACAGTAGCCATTTACTCGAGTCATAGTGTTTATTTGGAAAAACTGTGGATTCATTGAATAACTGCTAATTAGAATGAGAAGGAACAGCGGGTAGAGTATAAGTGTACTCTCATTAAGTGGTTTGTTTTGTCCATTAAGTGACTTTCGTCATGTTAATTAGAGTTTCGTTATCTCTCTCCAACCTTCTCCCTTGTCATTTCAAATGTTTATTATTTTTATTAAATTAATTTAAATAAATAATTGTGGCTGCCTTTTGTTTGAAAAAATGGTCGAGACTTGAATAATACCCTTCAGGTCGGTAGAAGTTTGAATCAGTTTAACGGTGACCATGCCCACAATTTATAAAATAACATTTGTGCAGTAAAAGATCTTTTATAGGCGTTAAAAGAGACCCAACCACAATATACAATATATATATGTGGGCCACGCCCACAGACCTCAGACTTCAACTAAGCCAAATATAGTCTTTTTACTTATTTGTTGTCATTGATTTTTTTTCAAGTGTACCATATACCTGCTGCATGCATGCACCATGTACTGCATTAAGCTACGTGACACATGGAAGGTATGGTTTATTAGCAATGTAAGACACATAACAATACTAATACCTACATGTTATGTACATGTATGTGTTTCTGGTGTTTTCTTATATTGAGTGCCTTGGTACAATAACATAAAAAATTATGCTGACGATGATGATATTTATATTTATGTATATTTGCCTCCTCAATGATTGCCAGTCAACAACAAAGTTCATGCCTGTCCGTCCGTCTGGCCGTCCGTCCATCTATTTCTATGTGTCTTTCACTCTGTCTGTAGTCTACACACACATGATGCAATCATATTTTTCAGCATGATTTGTACGTAACATCATTGTGTGTGTGTGCGTGTGTGCGGCAAACTATGAGTATGCGTGTCTCATATTTATTTAGCAATTTAGTGCTAATTTCCATTAACTTCTTTACAATATATTTAGTCTCTTCCTAAGCGATGTGTGAGTGTAAGAGTGTGTGGGTGTGTGGGTAGGATGTGAAACATTTGAACTCTCATCGTTTTTCTCGGTTGCTGTTGTTATCGATAATTGGCTTGGTAGTCATATTAACACATTTTCTCATCTAATTGATTTCCTTATTATTTCTACATATATTTATGTTTATTTTAAGAAGATAAAGATTTTCCGGGAAAAAGTGTCAATCAAATGTTAACATTTGTAAACATTTATTTCTTTTCCTTTGAAACTACAAATCGTTTCATGTACGTGGTATTGAGATTTTACAACAGATAACAACAGAGAGTTCATGCACTCGTCGGAGTCATAACCAGTGCACAAAAGGATATGTGGATATGAGGCGTTTTCATATTACACATATATTTTATTTATAATTGCAGCAGTAGTCGACAGCAAAACGTTTGGAATAAGAAGTTTTATGGATGACATGATGCTTACCATACGAGCGCTTAAGCATCTAAAAACATTTCTTTATAGCGCAACAACAAAATTGTAATAAAAAATAACACATATGCAGACGATGATTCAGCTACGATAATATTTAACAACAACAACAACACTTAACCATTAACCCGCCTCAGACAATATGGAAAATGTGCCAGAGAGTGCAGTTGCAGATGCAGACGTCTATGGCATCTAATCGCCTGTTAGTAGACAGAATAGAAAATCACCTGAAATGATTTTGTAAACACGATGACTTCGCATGTTAATAAAATATTCTCTAATAGGATTTGTCTGCGCTGTAAATTACGCGCACTATGGTGGAGGCTTCGTCATGATTTGATGAAAAAATCATTTCAACAATTTTTTTTATTACATTTTTATATGTCTGCTGCAGCCTTTGCATGCCTTTTAAATACAATAAATTTATGATATTTATTCTGGCTGAAAGCTATAAAAATCTTTATTAATATTTTTTACATGGAATATGTCCAATGTTTAGAAAAGTGATCCAAGTTAACATTTCAATAAAAAATATAAAATAAAAATTATTATGGCTAAGGCCCCTTCAATCGATACAGATAAATTGAAATGGATTTAAACACCTCATGTGTGTTCATGCGATCAATCTACTGGAATTAATTCCCAAGTTGTGCTACACATACAATTCGTTATCACGTAATAGTCGGTTAAGACGGTAAGTCTCTACAATGAATGTGTTATCAAATGGTTACGTTTATGTTGTCGTGTGGTTATCAATTGAAAATACTCTGCGTACAACACTCAATTTTATTATATTTGCATACGCAACCAAAGACCATCACGTACGAGTGCATAACCAACCACCACTCATCAGAAAGGTTATTAGAGAGATATGGTTAACTGGTTGGCAATTGTTGTTGTGCATTTTTTTTTCGTATCAAAAGGTTTCTAAAGCTTTATTTATTTACTTTGAAGAAATTGTTGGAAAAAAACCCCAATCAGCAATAGAAAGAACAACTATTGGCGCCATAACTTTAACTTTAACTTAATTTTTAATCCGCCTTGGCTGACGTTACACATTTTTCTTTAATTTTTTTCGTTATTTTCGTTTTATTACTTTGTACTCTAAACACACTGAATACACCTTAACACTTAAAGCATTAATTTTTTTGGGAATCTTAAAACTCTTACAATAACAATAACAACAACTACTACAAAATACTGTCCAACCAGTCCAAAGAACTTCAGATTGCATGCAAACTATGTACAGAAAAGAAAACAACAACAACAACAACAACAATGTTGAAAACGACAACGACAATAATTCTTAAAAAGCCAAGAAACCTGTAAACATATAGAACGAATTAAAAGAAGAAAGACAGGCAGGCAGGCAGGCAGTCAGGCAGAGACACAAACAACAAGAGAGACAGGGAGAGAGGAAGATGGTCAAATGTTAGCCCGTACAGTACAATGACCATCATAGAAAACGAGAACGACTGAATTAACGAAAATTACGAACAAAAAACAAAAATAAATAAATAAATACCATAAAACCAACAATAACAACTAAATAAACATATAGACGAATATAGGAGAAAACAATTTGATAACCCAGTGCGATGGTGGTGGTGGTGGTGATGGTGGTGAATTGCGGTGTCGAACATTGTTGCATGGAGCAGAAATACAAATAAATGGAAGGAAAGAAGAAGGAGAATAATAATACAAAAAAGAAGGGGTAGAGGCAGTGGATGACACACACGCACTGTAATAGATATCTCTTTATGTGTTTGTGTGAGCATATACTCATATGAATACGTAACCAGAGATCTAGATAATAGTTGGAAAATTGGTTGAAAATGTGTGTGGCAACAACAAAAACCTAACAAGCTAACAACAAACAGAGAAATAAAATAAGACCAACAAAAAAACAACAACAACTACAACCACAGCAAACATTAGGCTGTAAAACCTAGTTTTAGCTTTGTTAATACAATATAACAGCAGCAACAGCAACGGCAACAGCAACAACAACAAAAACAAAAACAACAACAAAAATTGATACACGAAACAAACTAAATATAATTTACAGCAAATCTTTTATACTCTATACAACAACCAGTAATACAAAATATGGGCGTGGCCAATATATATAATGCGTGTCAGCTTATTAGTGGGATTTCAAACACGACATTTTTTCAATTTTTTTATTTTGGGTCAATATATACCATAGACCATCAAAAGTTGATTTTTTCAAGTGCGAGCGTGTCGTTTTAACCTATTTTGCCCAATACCAACCTGCCTACAAAAACGACTAATATTTCTGCATCTAAGTTTGCAGCCGATTTACTACAAATGGACAGACAGACATAGATAAATCTGTTTAAATTTTTTACATCTTTTTGCATGTTGCAAAGTGTTACAAATATGTTGCCAAAGTGAGTGTACCCGCGGCCTTTACCCTGCATAGGTATATAAATAAAAACTGTTTTCTTTTGCGATTTGATTTAGTATTCAACACAACAACCACAACCATCACCAACACTATCACCACCAATAACAGCAACAGTAATAACAATATCAAAAAGCTAACAACCCGAGTAAAATCATTGGGCACCCCAACCACCACCACCACCACCACCACCAACATCACCGCCAACGCAACATAGAAGAAGAATAGCTTTATGGGAAATAAGACCATAAGCATTAAACATTGTCGGGGTATGGTGGTAGCACAGCCGGGTGCAGGCGAAGACAGAGGACAGAAGACACACACAGCACAGAAAAGAGTTGCACTCTCTCATAACAACAATCTTTTTTGTAAAATATGGAACTTTTTGAAAGCGTTTTCGTATGATTATCAGAGTGGTTTGTGGTTTTAGTTCTAGTCGTTGTTGTTGTTGTTATTATTGTTGTCGTTAGAGTATTATTGTGTGTGTTTCTCTTTTATTATTATTATTATTATTTTGTGCTTTTCTGCTATATCATTTATTTACTCTTTATGCACTACGCATGCATGTGTATGTGTGTGTGCGTGTGTGAGTGTGACGGCGCGTACGTGCGTATCCGTGTATTTTGTAGAGGCCGCATATGCCGGATAAGTAAAGTTGATAACCTTGAAAGCGTTTTATGCGAAAGTTCAATGAATTTTCGTTTCATTTGTACATGCGTACACGTATGTACGTGCGTAAGTGGCGCGTGAGAGTGACTATGTGTGTATGTGTATACCACTGCGGTGGACAAGTTTGTTTTCTTTCAGCAATCACACCACTACGCTTATGTGTAAGTAGGAAACAACACGGCAACAACTGCACTACACCTCCGCGGAGAATCTACAACACAACAATACCAACAACAATAATGTAAGGCCAACAAACTTTTAGTTCTAAATAAGGATGCATATGATGCGTTAACATAGTAAAAGACATGTAGAAGAAATTACCAAAGAGAGAAGAAGAAGAAGAAAACTTTTTAATAAAATAATAAAAAGAAAAAGAAGAATATGTGCAAAAATATATGACTTAAAACAAATTTTGAGTACCCTCTATATCTATACATAAACAATGGGCGTGGCACTTACCAAATTACGCCCTCAATAGTTTAAATGACTTGAATTTGAATGATTATCCACAAAAACCCAACTGGACGAACAGACATGATCAAATTGATATAAAATTTGATTTGAAAGGATACAGAATTTATAGTTATTTACATATTTCACAATGACGACCACAAAAATGAAGGTGAACTTGCTTGGCTTATAACTAGAAAACTACTGCTCCGATTTTGGTCAAATTTTTTGCAAACGTTTGGAAACTTCTCTAGCTTGGCGGGGATTGATAAATTAATGGGCATGGTACTGCCCATTTTCTTAGAAAATGCTTTTTTAATCATATTTTTCGTTTATTAACTAAATGGGTGGTGCCACACGCAAGCTTTTACAACAAGTTTGAACAAAATCGGTCGAGCCGTTTCCAAGTTATAAGAGTTTAAAATATATGTTAAATCTAGATTTGCTTACTGAGCCATTCTGGGCGCCTGGTATTTTGCTCACATTTTTATATTGGCATAAATTCGTATTAAATTTGGCGAAATTGGGTCAAATGTCACGCCCACAATAAACACAAATTTCTAATAACCACAAAAGATTTTCTGTGGAGTTTAAATTTTGGTCCACATATGTATAATTATTGCATCCAATGATTTGCTACAAATGGACGGAATCGAATAACGGAGACGCTCTCACTTTACAAAAAGCTTTTTTTATACAAAATACAAGTTGATATGTACTGTAGTGCAAACACTATTGAAAAACATAATCAGGTCATCTATCAATGGGGAGCGTATTTAAAATGTAGCTAAAGTCAAATATAGTTTCTTTTTTACTTCTTCTTTCTTCTTCACAACGACCGAGTAGTTATAGTTGAAAATAAGTTAATAGACAGCAACAGAACGCAGCAATATAAACACAGGAAATCGATAATAGATTTTCAATTATATGCCACTTGTTTAATAATAATAGTAATAATGAAAGTAACGCAGAGAACACAATAACAAACAAGCAAAGAACATGCCAACGCATTGAATGAGTGACCGATTGATGGGCACGGCCACTTAATCAATAGCTACAAGCTTGGAACATCTCATCCGAGTACATTTTAATTGAAGGCACATTATGTGTAGAGTACTGGATGTAATCGCCAATTATTCGGTTCAAATAGTTCTGCAAAAATCATTTCTAATTCTTTTCCCTTCCTTTAGCATTTCTTGGGAAATATAGCTTAAAAATGCTTCATTTGTTGATTAAATAGAAGAAAAACGGACAGATGGACATGCGTAATGTTTTTTTGGTTTTTCTCAAATCTAATCTAATAAACAGAAAAGAATATTCTCTTTCTATTACAACGCTACCACTTTAGTTATTATATTGTAATCATTTTTATTCTTTTTGTTTTTACAAAAAATTCTCTCTAAGTGGAGGAAACGTATGTTACCGCCTAATACTAATCATTATTATAAATAATGTGCTATTAGGCGTAGACAGGCATCAACACCACCATTGACGCTAAAGTAAAATTTCATAATACACATAACAACAACACATTTCCACCACACATACGTTTATTAATTTTTATAGATCACGCTCTCAGTCTACCATGCAGTCGAGTCTTTGGTTAAAAGTCAATCATCATCATTAGCATCCACATCGTGAAATGACTGGCAAACAATTATATATTTATGGAGGGAATGAACAGCAAGTGTAAACTATATACACACAATGCACGCACATCTAACAATTCATCATCATCAACATTTTTCACATACATCCATCCCCAACCATCCATCCAACCATCCGTCCATCCATCTATTCCATCATGTAGCCATGCGTGCATGCATTCATGCATTTATTCATTTATTTAACCATCTGTTTATGTATAATTTGATGATAGTGTATGTATGTGTTCGTTTATCAAGTACATGTGCAATTAGTATTTCATTAGGTCAATTATACCTTCTTCTCACATTCGCATCATAGCAGATACTTAGATATAATATGAACCCGTATAAACTCGTAAGCTATGTGTTAGCACTTGAATAAGAAGCAAATTACAGCTTATTTGAAACTTTAATAAGGTATAAATGTTTTCGTAAGCATTCATATAATATTTCAAATTACAATATTTTTTTTTATTCTCACGTGTTGGTTACAATTTTCAAATATTAATCAAAAGAAAATTATTTATTTTATACAACTAATATGTAAAAAAACTAAAATTAAATTTAAAAAGCTGACACAAAAAGTGGGCGTGGCAAAGATCTGATTACTCCCATCGTAGTTTATGTTACGACGTACCAACTAAGCAGTTTTTTGCTACGCCAAAGAGGGTTTCTTGTGAAATTTTGGGCGTTACCTTTATCCCGCCCCGCCCATTTTTAAACATTAGTGAATAAGCTAATAACATGTGCACTAAATTTAAACTTTAAAGCTTAATTTTTGTGGCTGATATATAGATTTTTGACAATTATGGGCGTGGCATTTAACCGATTTTGCTTTTTTTAAATAAAAGTTTGCAAGGTAAACTAAAAGTATTTTATTTGGATCCATCGATTAGGCTAAACTGAGTGACATCACGCTCCTTTTATGGGCGTGGCACTTTTCTAATTTTGTTTAATTTGTATGGGAATTTACAAATAAAATTTACTAAGTATATTTTGATTTACTCAATGCATTGATTAGGGTAAAAATGGGCATGGTCATTTAATAAATCCGCCCTCTTTGATGTAGAATACAACTATTTAAGCAAAAATTTGATGCATAATGTGCTGATAGTGTAAAAAAGGGCGCAATTTCTCACATGCCATGCCCACAATTTACATATAAATGTAAAGCGTATCTAAAATTTGGCCTAAATTTCCCTTTTTTTTTTCCTACTTGTTTATTTTTAGTTTAAGTATGTGTCACTGTGACGTTATTAGAGGAACTGAGAAACAAAAGAGTCTTTATAGAGATTTAATAATAAGCAAAAAACTTATCTCTCTAACGTACTACAATACAATCGATAATAACAAAAACGTATTGTAATTTTAAGAGGAAATTAAGCAGAAAAAAACTACATTTTCTATATATTATAAATTATCCATAATTTTCTGCCTCTCTTTCATTGCATTTGCTACGGTTTTATTTTTATATTTTCATACAATTTATAAAAAACTATATATATATATATATATATAAAGCAGCCACTTGGCTATCCTTGAATATCTTGGCAACAACATTTCCTGTGCCATTCTTTTTTTTTACTTTTTACTTGTATCCAAACCTACTATTGCTTTAGCTATCATCGTATGTCTTTCCCATGACAACCAGCCATCCAACCAACACTCTTGAAACTGTAACAAATTGAATGCTACAGAAAGTGAAAAAGAAGTATAAATAAGAAGAAGAAAAAGAAGAAAAAGAAAAAAACATAAAAATTGACGGATGCAGTAAATCCGTCAATTGCAATTTCAATTTCTGATTAACACAAATCACATTTTTCTCGCCTTCCTCAAAAAATCCGTTTCCCTTTATGCTAAATCCAATTTCATAAAACTGACGTTGCAGAAGAAATAAGAGCAGAAAAAAAATTGTAGAGCATATGAAAAGTTTCCCACAATGCAATGTTGTTGTTTAAATTTGTAATATTTACAACAGCAATAATAACAACAACAACAATAACGAAAACAAATGCATGAATGATTGCTGGCTATGATGTAGACGCCTGTACACACACACACCATACTAAACTGGGGCAATCATTTAACCAACATATGGACAGAGTGTAATGTCCATGTAAAATATTGCAAATGTTAAGCCGAGAAGAGAATGAATAAATGCCAATTACGTACATATTACAAGTGGTCGATATTTGTGGTTATAATCTCTGTGTAATCTGATTTATATACGTAACCAAACCTTAAGCAACATATGATGCAAGTTAATATATTGTAGAAACAATAACAAAAAACATATGGTCACTGTAGGCTTCAGCAAACTTTTCAATGAACTTCTTTTCATCAACTCTTTTTCTATAAATTTCTTAATTGTCGATCATCTAAAACCCTGAAAAAGGTTCAAGAAGTTCTTGGTGAAAAAATTATTACATGTCCCAACTTAATAAGGCTTCACTTTTAGACTTTTAGACATGTCAACTACTGAACCATCTATTAAATGCATGTACCTCTTGTACAGCTGTTTAATTGTAGTAATTATACTTAAAAATACCAACAATACCACATAAATAAATTATATAATAATTACCAGAATAAGTTGACATCTGTTCCAACATAACGATAAATGTTTTATAGGAAAACGCGTCATATAAAGTTTGGGTCAAATTTTGAATACCGATTGGTCTAGAGAGTTGAAATATTATTTATTAAAAGTTAATGAAGCTTAGACGGAGGAATTATTGGAAGTTCTATTTAAAAAATAATAATAAAAAAGCTTCAAAAATTTGCTTTTATTTATGGGCGTGTCTATTTCCAAGAATTGGCAATTAGAATTGCTCCCACGTCAACTAAAATCTTAATTTTTGCCATCGTGAGAATATTTACCACACATGGACTGAAGGACATAAAAGAATTTTATACCGATTTGAGATTTTGTGAATAGTGTTTTAATGCTACGACAAACTAAGTATACCACGCCATGCGATAGTTAAAAAGTAAGAAGAAGAAGAGAACAGTTTGCCATTTACATAGGTTTTCATTTACACTGAAAAAAAATAGCAAACATGATACTGACAACAACAACAACATTATAGGGATGAACATAATTATAAATATTGATGAGGATACAGTTTACCTTTACATTATCAATACAACATAGAGAGGGATAGGCAAATGTTTTTTTTGTTTCTACAGATATTATATAATAATTATGTGAGACCAGAAGCTATTTTATACCCTTTATAGTATAAAAAGCGTTATACTTAAGTTTGTTACTACCTTGGTAACTAGACTATGGACCAGAGAGAAGGTTCAGAGACCCTAAGCGGTGTACTATAATGAAAACATCAGTCTATTCAGCATATTGTGTGCATGACTGTTGTTGAAACTCTGACACTTGCGAAGTAAGTGAGGTATAGGCTGACATTTTGTACAATTATTTTTATACTATATAGTTTTTTATTGAATATGGATGATATCATTTAAGTGCCACGCCCACAATTCATAAAAAATATCTTACGGATACAAGAATTTTATTTTATTACATAAATTTAGGCTACATACACCTATGTACAATATCCCCGGTTTAAAAAAAAGAGGCGTGCACGCCCACATTAAAATAAAAAAAGATTTGTTTTGGTTCCCATTTAAGTTTTAAACAACACTTGTATTAATATATGCTAAGTAAACATCTGTCACGCCCACATTTTAAGAATACATTTGGACTGTATCCCACATTTTGTCCTAAATCAAATATAACTTCTTTACTTGGCTACCGCTTGAATGCATTTGCCATAAAATATGATTGATGCAGCAAACCACAAAATAAATTAAGATGAATTATTGTTTATCAACCAGCACAACCGAGCAAACCAACAATAAAACCCCAATACTCAGGTATCCGACTGAAGATGAACACAAGTAATGGACATAAGAAAACAAATTAAGAGAAGCTCAGACGTCTTTTTTCTTTTTTAACATTTTTCTGTAATATAAAAACCACTGAAACAAAACAGGCCGCTAAGAAATAAATGTATCATCCCATCTGTTAGGCTTTGAAAAATTGTTTCTTTTTCAGTTTTTATTTGAACTGTGGGCGTGTCAATTGATCGATTTTATTTAATTTTTAACCAAACTACAGGATTTACCAACATTTTTATTAAGAAGGAATACAGAGATCTGAATTTTTGCGTTCAAAGCATTAATTTAAGAAATATTACTGTTGGGACGGACCGACAGACATAGTTAAATGTATTTGTTTATTTAGTTTTCTACGCCTCCTTTTGTGCGTGTAAAGCTTTATACCCGCACCACAAATTCCTTGACACATTCCTGTACTTTTGAATGAATTCTTATGTGTTTTTATTTTTATTAAAAGAATAAAATCAATAAATTCAAAATATCATTATCGTGTTAAGTGTGGTGCACAGATGAATGATTTTGTTCTTTAGAGCTTTAACCTAAACTGAAGCACAACATATAACACATAGCACCTGCATTATTTACCGCACAACATGTGCAAGTAAACGTAACAGACCTTGGTCAGCTTCCAACAGTAGTACAAAATGTGTTAAATTACAACAAAACTAAAAGAAACAGAACCAACTAAAATAGAACGTAAAAAAAATAAATGAAAAATATGAAAATATAGCCAAAGGGATAAACAGCCTTCACTGTGGTTGTGGTTTCTCTAAATTACTTTCGTATTGATTACGCAACTGTCACTGCAATGAGATATCCTTTCAATGAAGACTACTCAGTATGTATTACATACATTTCAATTATTTATTCAATGAAAAGGAAAGGAAAGGTATAGCGTGGATGTACAGACATTTTAGAATTGTTGTAAAACATATGACGAATAATAATTATTTAATGATTAATTATTACAATTTTTGTAGAGGTGGACTCTTTGCTTTATTTTATGATTAATTTTATTTTAATTTCATAAATTTTCACACACATGCATCACTGACACAGCCTCACACTGTGTCACCTTTAATGCATTTCCAGTTGGACGCGTTCACATGTCAGTGCATTTTGCTACATGACATATACACCCAAGTACCACATATTGGATAAACACTTAAGATGTGCTAACAAATATTTGCCACACACCAACAATAACAATAATAATAACAACAACAACAATATGTTGTGCTGTGCTGTGCTGTGGTAGTTAAAATAGCAGACGCTGCACAATATTCAACAACCCACACGTTGATTGTCAAGCCAAGGCACACTACGCTATGCACTATACACTCAAAGAAATTTTTGTTATAGGGATAGTACCGTACCCCTCCCACTCTCGACAGCAAAACTGCGGTTACTTAATTGGTAAATATGTCGAAGAAGAAGAAAAATTTAGATTACTCTGAGCACTTATAATTGCATGCTACGCATAAACATTTATGTATTTAATAAATGCGATATACTCGGGTGTGTGCTTAAGCTTTAAATAAAACAAGTTGTAAAATTTCTTCAAGTGTTTTTCATGTTTTCTGTCTCTTTGTTTCAAATAAAATAATTTTGTTTTTTTTATTTATACACACATACTTGGACACGTATAGTGTGTATACAAAATGTATAATTTATGCATGAAGCCATAAATATTAAAGTAATAGTGCAGCTTTTTCCTATTTGCTGCCTCTTTTTCCATCACACATACAACATTTCTTGTACATAACTCAATGCCTAATATGTAAATATCTTCTGGGGCTTTATGTATACATACAGACATACATACATACATAAAACACGATATAAAATATGTTTGTATACATGTTTCTAGGTGCACGTTTCCATTGTATTTATGTCTATATTTTGTATGTGGTTTCTATTAAACGTGCAGGCGGCAGCCTGTGTAAGGTGCAACACAACTCCTACATAGAAAATCTTTGTTCACTCCATAACAATAAATGATATTACCTACTATAATTTAACACATACCCTACCCTGTGCAATGGTAAATTAAATTGTTGACAAATTTTTGTTAATCATTGAAATGTATGTACGTCCGTCTTGAAAATTATACGCTATAGAAAGTCTATAAAGCATTTATACTAGAGTACACTATAATATAAAAGTATACTGTGGGGATGGAAGTTCCACGACAAGATAAACATGTTCACAGTTTAAGAAACACTGGAAGAGAAGTAATTTTGCCAGGAAATATTTATAAATTTATACTGAAACAGCAGTAGAGAGACCAAGCGTTTGATGCTCTGAAGATACTTAACGTACAAAACGGGAGAAGTTGCTCAGAAGATCGAAGTGCGCTTATTTGGAACAGGCCAAATATGATTAATGTGGACTAACCTCAATCCAAATTCCTTATTAACAAATCCGTTAAACACAAAAATTTATCTGATGGCTTTTAAACAATGGATAAGTTTCTAAAGCAAAATCGGCGAAATGATTATTCAAACGCTAAGTAAGTTAAAGTAAGGTGTCACAGAAAGTGTGTATGCTTCGATTAGATGAACTTGTTGGCTCGTTATTTTAGTTTCTTTATATAAACATTTCAACTAAAAGTTAAATAATTTTTTGTTTTTTTGTTTTTCCTACATTAAACTCTCAATTGCTTGGGACTGAAACGTATCGCCTTGGGATGTTAAATACTGAAAATGTTAAAATAATTGAATGGTTGCAATCATTTTTCACAAATTATTACAAAATTAATGCTTTTTTGCGTTTATTTTGTTAACAATGTTGTATTTGCCACGAGTCCGGCTTGCGGCTTCAAACGGAATATTTTGATTATTTTAAAGTATTACTTATATAAACTATTACATAATAATATACAATTTACGTTTTATTACAATAAAAAAAAAATCGATTTATTTTCAGATAAGTTATTTTCTCTTCTTCTTCTTCGTCTTCTTCGAGATTAGTTGTTTATAATTACACTACTGATTATCAATCCTGTCAAAGCAATCAAAACAATTTTGTTATAATAACGAAAAGAAGAAGAGAAAGAACACAACAAGCCATCTGCAGCAGCAGCAGCAGAAGTTGTACAAACAGTAGCAACATAAAGCCAGGTCTAAACAACAACTGGAGATGGATAATGGAAAAGTTTTATATACACTAAAGAACAACTACTGTCATAGTCATGCATAAGTCTCGTATAACTGGCTGGCAGAGGTTGTAATCAATTTTCATTTTTTTCCGACTTGTTTTCATTTTCAGTTTATTTTTGTTCTTTTCAATGACGCTGCTAAAGTAGAGGTTTAACAATAATTTTAACAATGATTTGCACTTTTTTTTCTCTTCCAGCTCACACACAGCTTACAGCTCTTATTGTAATGAACATACGTTTCTATCTAACTATTGTATAATGTCTCAGACAAAACGAAAATACTTATATTCTCTACACTATATGCAGCCTGGATGTATGAAGAGAGCATCTGCATTTTATAGTAAAAGTCACAAACACACACACACACCCATCCCCATACCCATACAGATACTTTTATATTATTGTGCATTTACTTTTATAACTTTGTACAGGCAGGATATTAATACAGTGTAGAGCACAATACAGAACAAAACAGTGAATTTGTCTTGTCTGTCTTGATGCATATAAATGTGTATGTATATGTATATGCTTTGTAGTATACTTTGTACAAGTGAAGTTTAATAATCCCAAAGATTTTTAGATAACTCGAGTACTTTGCAGTAGCAGTCTGGAGTTGAATTCAGTTGAATTGAATGAATACATCACTTATGCATCATACTTAAGCATGTATATACGTTTGAAACAATTTAATGATTTGTATCAAGTACAAGATTACTTTTGCTTGACTGCCTTCTCTGATTATTTACATTATGACGCATATCCTTACATATACTGCAGGATCATTATTCTTGTTGTTGTTATTATTATTGTTTTGTTTTACAATTTCAATTGTTTCACTTTAAAGTTTGTCTTGTTTGGTATAATTTTTGTTGACAAAACATTTGCAAACAGTAAGGAGATGCGGTGACTTTTTCAACAATTGTTTATATTTAAACTACAAAGGGAGGGGGGTCCTAAAAGTGATGCAATTTAAATTAATGACAAACTTAGTATAACTCCCATTTTATGTGAAGGGTATAAAAACACTGAATTTCAGTACAAAGCGCTAAAAATTTTCACTTGAACGATTTTTACCTTAATCTTAAATACGCTTGACAAAGTCTACCTTAAATACTTGATGGGTAATGGTACGGGTGCCATATGTCATGTAGTGTGCTTTACACACATTCCATGCTGGAAGAGGTTCAAGTTATTTACCTAATATCGACAACAATACTTACTTATCAACTCCCTTCTAAGCTATGAACTTCTGTGTGTTAAAGGTTTTGTTTAATTTCTACCCACAAATGCTTCACTTCAGTTCAGACAGAGAGTGCTCTGTATTAAGCAGAGATATACGTTTCATATTAGAGACTCATTAAGCGTATAAACCTTTCAATAAAGTGCAACTACTTCAAGTTTAATGCAGCACATTAAACATGTACCCAAACACATACATACACCGTACACACAAACACCCAAATTCAAACGTAATATTTTCATTAATACGATTTATGCATCAGTTTAGTTTCATTCTCATGCCAAGCATTTACCAGTTACATAT
Organism: Ornithomya chloropus; assembly: GCA_963971445.1. NCBI lineage: Eukaryota > Metazoa > Arthropoda > Insecta > Diptera > Hippoboscidae > Ornithomya > Ornithomya chloropus. The sequence goes on from OZ020532.1 coordinate 6,282,298, forward strand.
ATATTAATCATATTCTCAGGAGCTCATAATTATATGCACACACAGCACAACACAGCACAGTGCACCACAGCAGAGTATTTAGCATGCATTCATATGTGCGCGTATTTGCTAACGTTTACATTAACTTTTAAGCACATACTTTACGTCATCCTGCATACTGTACTATAAACACAAAGCCTCCCTGCCCTCCCAAAAAACCAACACATTTCATACAACCATATAGCAAAAGCTTGCTGGCTGGCTGGCTAGAAGATGTGTGTGTTTGCAGTACACACACACACACAAATACAATACAAATCAAGTTTAACATGCGAAAAGCATCTTTTTAGGTATGAACGAGATTTGCAGGCAGCATCATCGTCATTGGCATCAGCATGTGTGCCATAATGTTAGCTTCAATAGCATGCAGAAGCAAAGCAAAACAGAACAAAACAAAATTTGCTCTCTGACGATTATTTATTAGATTATTATGTGGTCTATACTATGATGCTTATATATGTGTATGTGTGCATACCTATTTGTTGCTATTTTATGCCTTACTATACTTTAAAGCTTACTCCGTGTAGTGGATTCTTTACCTAAAAATTATTTTGCATTTTGCGCTTTCTGTTGTATGTCAGTTAGTGTTGATTTTAACGATTTCCAGTGTGGTTTTTAAAGCCAAATTAAAAAAAAAACATAAAAAAATACACAAAACTTTTGTTTTATGGCATTCAATTGTATTGCCAGTCATCTCCTTGCCCCTCTCGTTATACCCAACAGCCAGCAGTTAAATTGTGCGCTGAACACACAACGGCCTAACTGCCGTTGTCGCAATACACTCACTACTCATGGCATAGCATGGCATGGCATTGCTTTGTTCTTTGTTCAAAATCATTTAGAAGTGCACTAAGTACACTTTCCCTCCACCATCACCGTCATCGTAATCATCGTGATCGCAAACAGCAACAGCAACAGCAACAGCAATAACCAACTACAACTAACTACTGCTGCTAAGGCTCTACCTCTACCATATCACATTTTCATAGTTATGCATTTATATATTGCATATATATAGGGATATGTAGGTGTATGTATAGGTGAGTTAGTGTTACTCTGACAGTTGATAATACAGTAATGGGTAGTAGCAGCAAACACATCATTGTTAGTTCAAGTGTCAGCAAAGCAATTATTTTGTGTTTCTGTTTGCATGAGTGTGCACAATGCTCTTATTAATGTATGAGAGAGAAATAGCAGGAGAAAAGGATTTCAAATATAAACTAATCTCTAGCCGTACATAAGTATGTATGTATGTATGTATGTGTGTGTGTGCGTTTGAAAAGTTATTATAAGTTATTATTCTTGTTGCTACCGATTCTATTTCCATAAGCGGCTGGCTGCTGCTGTTGCTGTTGCTATTGCTGTTACCATATTTTACAGATGTGTATTTAAAATCATCATCAGGAAAGTTTATCTTACCAAACAGGTTTGAATGATTTTGTCATATTAAGTATGTTTTGTAATCAAAACAAAACGTTTGTATGTGAACGAAATTGAATTTTTCCAGGCACACGTTTGTGTATGATACTGAAAGTGGTCCAAATAACATTTTTGAAAAAAAAAATATTTAAAAGTATGACAATTAATTGGATAGGTTGGTGAAATTGACTTAGATTACTTTCAAACTTATATGCAGAAGGGTGAAGAGGCTTAGGAGAGCCATTAAGCATCAAATCTACTAATGATCAATATCAAAATCTGATCTATCCATGTCTATCTGTGCGTTTTTTTGGCAATCTAAGACATTGGGAAGAAACTGTGTACGTTTGAAAGGCAGGTCTCTCAAAAAAATTTAATTACGAAATTATTACATGTTCCCCAAAACTTGGAAATGGAGCTAAAATATGATGAACTGATTTAAAATTACTCGATTCAAGGAGATGATAAAATGAAATGGGCGTGATCGCTCTACATTTGGCAAGACAACATTTTTCATTTACATAACAAATCAATCAAGTAAAAGGCACGCCCTAGGTTTGTTCCTAAATCGGGAGAGTATTTAAGATTTAGTCTCAGCCAAATTTAATTTCTTTTACTTATTTTTAATTGTATTATGTACAAGAAAACGGCGTCGCATGAAAATAAAGTTTTTGTTTTTATTTATAATGAAACTCGTACCAACACTAGACAACTGACATGGGGGCCTAATGTCATAAAGCATAACAGTATTTACTTCTAAAGAATATTCCGAGAACATTTACAAAGTGTTGTACGCATGTATATATATACGTATGAGTGTGTGTGCTTCCGTGCAAGAATATTAAGTATATTTGTTAATGTCTCTGGAAAACATTCCAGTTGATCATACTTATTCATAACTTATTACAAAAGTACCTGAGATTGGCGCATAAAGTTTTACACTCAGGCGGAAAAGATAGCTGGCAACTTATGTAGATGAAATGAATTAAAATAAAACACACACACATTTTGTATGTAGAAGAGAAGCCGGGAAGAGAGGCTTTCTTAACTAAAACCTTTTATTGTTGCGTCTTATTGTTCTATTCATCTTTTATTTTCTTTACTTTGCTTTCTTTTTGCCCACCAACCAAGTGTTAAGTGGAGATTAAAAGTTGAGGTCGTTGGCTATAATTGAGAGTGTGCATTCATTGGAGTGCTTAAGAATATATTTTTTTTTTTGCAAAAAGAGTTCTTCAACTACAGTTATTTCACATCTCATGTTATTGCGGTAATTATCAGTGTAGATGTAGATGTAGATATGTTGTGCGTATATGGGTAAGTGTTGCGTATATTTCCATAAATATTCTAATCACACTTTGAATGTTTTTAGTTCTTTTAGGTTTTCGTTATCTTCTTAATCTGCTTTAGCCAATACCAAAGCAAACTAATTTGCCAACACTGCTTCAGTTAAGCATTCAAGTCTTTCAAGTGGAAATTTTTATATTCAAAGAAAGAAACTTTTTAAATGTTAATTGTGTAAAAGCTTAAGTAGCTAACAAGTTGGAAAGTTCAGAATTTATATTTCGCTTCAAATGAATTTTTATATTCTACATATATGAACGGGGAAGTATAACAAGGTCTAGGCGTTGGTAACAATAGAACAACCGAAAGGAATTATTAAAAGTTTTACAAAGAATATATATATATCTAAGTATGTCCGTCCGGTTGTCTTTCTGTTCTTGGAACGCATAACATCGCACAACATCGCATAACTTTGAGATATTTTGTTTATATGATTACAATGCGGTTTCACGCCACGCCCACATTACATAGAAATCTATCTATCAGTTACAAACTGATTCACTTCACCTTATTTATAATAAACCCATCTATCGATGTCACAAATGGGCGGGGTTGTATAACAGATACCCTCACAATTTAAGAAAACCCATTTCTTTCTACTGGTCAGTTGAATGCGGCATTTTTATATACCCGCCACGCCTACCACATTTGCATTTATAGGTATTTAACATTCGGCCTAAGCCACATGAAGTTTTCTTTACTCCTTTAAATTCTTTTCACGTATTTATGTGCAAGGAAATTAGGTTATGAACAATGTTTATGGTTGTCGCTCAGGATTTTTTTCCTCTCTATACAAAATTACACATTATTCACTTAATAGACGACTTTACTGCCTCAGGCGAGCAAACATAGTGGAGGTTATAGCACAATGAAAATTTCAGACAATATCTTCATAATGATTGATGTGAGCTTAACGCTTGTTCCGCATTAATTGTTAATAACTTGGTGACAAGCATACATCATTTATTCTCCTTCACTTTTATTAAAGTTAAATGCTACATTTTTCAAATCAATTTATCGATTGTTGTTATAACTAAAATTAATTGAATTTAGAATAAATGCAACGTTTGCCACGTGAAACATTTAGAAATAGATTCGAATAAAATTTGAAACGATTTGATTCGGATAAAATCTGCGAAAGTGTTGATCAATTTGAATATATTTCGACGTAGATTCACAATAATTGTTCAACAGGCAACCAAAGCACCTATTTCGGAATAAATTCGGAGTGATTTCCTAAACAAGTAAGAGTATATAAACTATTGTTGAAGTAAATTGTGTAATAATTGGTGGCAAACAAAAGTAGGCGATTATTTCAGAATATTTTGATAATACTTTTAAGAGAATCCTATGCTTGATGGCAGACCTGAAACTAATTTCTGAATAGATTAGAATTTAAAGCTTTAACTGCAATTTATCTAGGAGTAAATTTTGTGTGAATAAGAACCAAAATCTGCAGTTCATCCATTGTTAAGTCTACATACGTTTAAGATTCTGTTCAAGGCTTTGATGTCGATGTCTCATTAACACACTCAACTAAAAACTTAAACTGTTTGTGATAACATCGATGCTGCGGTATTGACAGTGTGAACTTTTAACATTAAATTTGTTTTTGTTTTTGTTTTTTTTTCTCCCCTTTACTTCAGTACTGAAACTATTGCTTCAACAATATCGCCAATCGAACTATAAAACCAAAATTTAGTTCATTGTTAATCATTGTGTAATTGCTAATATTGTTGTTATTGTTGTTGCATCGTTGAACATTTATTACAAAAGCACATGACACTAAAACGTGCAATAATCGTTCGTTCGTTCGTTGGCTGGTTGTTGAGTTAGTTTGGTGTTTAGATGCCGTTGCTGATGCTTGAAGTTTGCATTTTTTTCCTTTTGTTTATTGTTTTTTTTTTTTTTTTGTTTGTTTATAAGCTAAAGAAGTTTAAAAGGCGACAATTGCAAAACACCACAAATATCACTGAATTGTTTATTAAACGAGTTAAATGTTGATCTCTTTCAACATTTACTGTATTGTGCTGTGTTGTGTTTGTTGTTTCGGTTTATATTTCATTGAATACGGTTTCTGTTCTTTTGTTAGCGTCATCATTTTCGTTGGCCCCCCCAACATGGTACACATTCTTGTGTTTACATAACGCTGTGCTATGCAACGAAAAGTTTATAATTGTTGTGTAAAAAAAATTTATGAAAAAAATTTTTTTTCTTTTGCCAAGCCTACCCACTAACCCTACAGAAGCCGGCGAGAAGTTTATGTAAAAAATTTTCAACTTTTTATCTCTTTATAACCGTGTATAAATTATGTAATATGAAAAGGTTGTAAAAGTTTTTTTTTGTTACTCTGCGGGATAACCGATTTAACCGATTTTGGACATTTTTTAAAAACCATGCATTCACGGACTATAATAATAACGATAAAGTAGAAATGGAAGAAATGGAAGTCGACTGCTAGACACATGTGGCAAGAAAGCCTTGGTTTTGGAACTAAGCTGCTGAACGTTTGAAGTTGAAAAAGGTTGGTTATAAAAAGCTATTTAAAATATTAACAGGAAAGAAACAAAGTTTGGCTTAGGCCTAATCTAACCCTCTACCTTACTTAAGTTAAATTGTGCTTTAATATATACGGACACCCAGACGGACACATAAATTTAAACACTTTATAGCGCCTCTAAGGCATCCTTTTGCGTTTTGCAAACGTAATAACGCAATTTTGTCATTTAACATTTACTACCAATTATTACTCAGTCGAAAAAATAGAAAAAATAAAATTATTTACAATTTCGTTTTATCCCTTCACTGTAACAGATTTCGTACACTAAGCTACAATTTATTCGTTGGTATGTTTCGTATACAAATGCAAAACCATTCAATACAGTTGTTTGAGTGTTTTTACTATTAAAGTTTGTTTTATTTGTTTTTTTTTATTTTCTGTTTTATTTATTATTCTTTGAGTCAGCCTAGCTTAGCTTTTATTGTTTATGTTTTATGGAGGGGGGGTTTATATTTCTACCAGCTATAACAACAACAACAACAACAGTATATCTGTAAAGGTAGAAGTTGATTCAATAACAAATAGTAAATTAAAATAAATTTGCTTTGAGAGATAACGAACGTACGAAAAACATTATCCAAAAAAAAAACAATAAAACAATAAAAAACCAAAAATTGCTGCAAATACTTTATTGTTGTTCTTGTTTTGTTTTAATTTTTCTACTCCTTGTTATTGTTATCAAAGAATCCAAAAAAAAAAAAAAAACTAAAAACAGCCACTGGCCTGGTGTGTGTTGCTGCTACAGTGAATTTTTTGGTCCAATCCAATCGACATTCATAATAGTTGCAGTTGTAAATGTTGCGTTGTTGTATTTGATACAACTACTAGTGGCCTAAAAGTTCATTGCTGCTAATGGTTCAACTGCTAACCGCACAAGTAGGTAAAGATACAAAAGCAAAGCAAAAAACAACAAAATTGAAATCTTTATAATTCAAGTGCAGGCACAACAACACTTAGCCTCAGCCTTTAGTTACCAGCACACTCATTCATATAATTTGTAAAATTTTTTCAGCTTTAAGTGGGTCAATCGACAATACTCACTGCTTCTCTTTACCCCCTTCTCAGCTGGCTCTAGGTCTTAACGATGCCATGATGCCATGATGCCTGTGTATATGAATTATATCAAAAGGGATTTTTGCTTTGATTTAAATTGATCCCCCTTATTTCTTATAGTATATACATATATATCCATTCATGTACAACACATAAAATATATATAAAATCGTTCTCTTCCGCCATCACTTCAAATTGCCATAATTCTCTTTTTCGTACAATCATTTTTAATACACAAAATTGTAGATGAATAAAGTGCTGAAGTTATCGCTGGAAATTTATCAACTTGTTGGAGAGATGATTATTATTTTATGCTATCGCAAGTTTTTGTATGTATGATGTACAAAGAAAAGCATTTTGACCCAATTTTCAAGTGGGTGTAAATATTGAGAGAAATATAAAAGATGGAAATATTTTTTGCACTAACGAGCTAACTGAACGTTAAATATTATGATTCTGGAAATTTCGCAAATAAATTTTATTTAAAGAAGGGAGAAAATGAAAACTTTTTTCAAATTTCTCTTCATTATTAAAAATTATTAAAGAAAAGTTGTGCTTGGATTGAAACAAACTTGGCAACTTTTACGTTTATGATCTAAATGTAGGCGTGGCAGATAAACAGCTTTTTCATTAATATTGGTTGAATTTTGTAAGTGTCCGTGAGTCTGTCCGTGGATGGAATTATCGCAAATATTGAGATATTGAGCTGAAATTTCTACCTGGATATATAATCTCTGTACGCAATGTGTGATATCGTTCAAGCGCCACGCCTTTAATCATGAAATATAACACACACATCCTCAATTTAGTAAAAGAAAAACTTTTATGCAGAATCCAGAAGGTAATACGTATTATACGTATATCTACCACGCCCACATTTTCTATATAAATATACAAAGTATATAAGACTTGGCCTAAACCAAATTTCATTTTTTTTTAGTCTGTTCGCAAAAGAGAACCATAAAACCCGTCTTATTTGAGAGGGACATAAGAAAAAAAAAGACGCTTAAAAACACTCTAAAACCAAAAACCAAGCCGATTGCACAGTAAAATATCTTATTTACGATCTGTACTCGAACTAATAAATGCCATTCTATAAATTTTAAGACACTTTTTACTTTATACGCGCACCGCAGAAGGTTCCTGGTGCCACTGTTATTATTTTTTATAGAAAATATCAATTTTCTAATCTAATCTAATATACCCTCGTTCACTTAGGGCAATCTCCGTATATAATAATAATAATCATTAGGAAAGTATTTACACAACAGTATGAAGCGAGAGCACGTAAACATGTGTATTTTTTTTTTTATCTAAATGGTGGGGGAGCACACAACTGTATTGTAGTCTAGCTGAATCTATGATTTATTGGATGGTTTTGTTATGGAGAACAAAAGGATTAAATTGCATTTAATGAAGAACACAGACACATAATTTATGGAGAGAATAGCGTTTGTTATGGTTGTGCTTTCTCATTTTTTCTTTATATTCTTTTATTACCGTATATAGTATACAATATAAACAAACCATAATTGCTCGTGTATGGCTTTTGGGGGTGTTTTGGAATTGATTTGAATTTTTTTTTATGGCTTCAGGTGTTTTAGGTTATACGTATTTATAACAGTAATTTTAATTAAGCATGTGGTTAAAACAACGACAATCTATTTATTTACTTTAAAAGGAGTTTCTCTCTGCAGGTTTCTAATGAAAACGGACAAAATCGGTTTTCCGACACGCCTACATTTAATGAAAAGGCAAACATGATAAACAAAAATAATAACAAATATCAAGAAAAGTTAAAAATGGGCGTAATCACAAAATAGACACGCCCACAATTTATAAAAAACACGTAAGAAAATTAAATTTGGCTTGGATCAAATCTTAAATCTTAAATACTCTCCACGTTTATAATGGTGGGAGTGGCAGGTATATGATTACGCCCTCTTTGTACATTTAGTTCATAAGTCCAGTTTTACGAGAAGTACATTATTACGAGAATTGATGCATAATACCTAAATAGCTTAACATAGAACTAGCCACGCCCACAGTTTGTATACATATATATTGCATATAAAAAATATTTAAGATACGGCTTAGATGGAATTAAATATTTTTTTTACTTGCTTATTTGTTAATTGGTTATTGTGAAATGAAAGGGGAAAAAAATTTAATAAAAACAACAAAATGTAAAATTTTCACACACGACAATATTTAACCACATGTTACCATATGTTCTGTAAGGCGTTTAATAACAAAGATATAAAATTATTGTTATTGTTGTTGTTTTCATGTATCATTTCATTTCATTTATTCATGACACACACACACACACACATGTATTTTGCAATATTGCATGTTTGTAATGTAATGGTTTTTGTATTGCGGTTCACTTCAGTTTTGGTTTTTTTTTTTTTTTCAATTTAATTTTTCCTCATAATTATGACTAATTGTTGGGAGGTTAAATTCTATGGCACCTATCTATATAATGAATGCGATATGAACGTAACAAAATACTTATACTGAAATTTAACATGAACTGTGTGTGAGTAATAAGAACAAGAACACAATATTAACGATTATATAATTGCATGCACACGTACACAAATGCTTACATGCAAATGTTTACAGAATTTCAATGAAATTTGTAAAAAAATGTGTTTTTAATAGATCAGCAGAAAAAGTGCTGTTAAGTGAGTTCGCCGCCACACACATTCAGCTAACATTTTTATCACTCACAATTGTTGTTTGTTAACGTAGTGAATAAATAAAATGTTATGCGATAAATGAAATGATACAATCATGTCTATTCGTCTCTCCTTACAACCATCTGGCCGTATTTCTGTCAATCTGTTTTAATAATTAATAAAAATTAACATGAAATGTTTGCTACAGACAAACACACATACACATGATGTATTGGGTAAAATGTGGAAAGTATTCTTCTAAAAAAAAAAAAATATGTTTTTTTAAAAACTTAAAGCTTCAATCGCCTGTCTAAGAAACCTCAATTTTTATAGCAAATATATTCATTCTCAACTGAAAATTGGTTCAGTCCAGAAAGACGAGCTCAAATTACAGCTGAAAATAGTTTTTTCCTTTACTCTGTAACTGGATTTGAACCCATGTCTACATACAAGCAAAGCTACTGAAAGTTGAAATATTTTTTCCAACGATTAAGAATAAACTATATTTGGCGCAGGTCAAATCTAGATTATCCTCCTCATTCATATTTGACCTTTAGCATTTCAGCAGACACTCAGACTATGAGACGGACATCCCTAAGCTCGTTATTTTGATACTTGTCAAGAATATACACACTTTGTTAAAGTTTATGCATATAGTCTAAGTAATTGAATCGATATGTTCTCCAAAACATTTTCATTGACTTGTCCTTGCCGCTATTTAATACCAACTTCCTACAACTGTTTTATGTAAAATTCTATTTTATTTATGTTCCAATCCAAACCCATTATTAATCGTATAACCATGCCTAGCGAATTTGAACTTATTATATGTATGCACAGTAACTGAAATGTGTTTTTTTAATTAATGTAAAATTGATTGCAATTGTGTAATTTTTCAATGAAGGCTTTGGTTTTTTTGTTTATTCTTTTTTTTTTTTTGTTTCTTTGTTTAAACGTAAAATATAAACAAAGGTTTTTTTGTTTTGTTTTGTTTTGTTTAGTATTGTTGTGTATTTTGACTATTCATTGCTCTTTCACTGCATGCTTAATGTGTACCATATACGTATAATTGTTGTCTATTGTCTGTATCTGTGCAGTTATGTGTGTGTTTTTCTGTTGTTATGCGTTCAAGCTGTGAAATGGAAAGGAAAACTGATTGTAACTGAGTCTCTGCGCTAAGTGTACTTGTACTTGTACGATACATTATTGTTGTACATTATTGTTGTTGTTGTTTTTCGTGTATTTTTTTATTATTATTATTATTATTAGTTTATGTTTGTTTATGTAAAATGCATTTGTTACAATTGTTGTTGTTGTTGTTTTTCCATGCTTTTTTTTTTGTTGTTTTTGATATTGTTATTGTTAACATTATTATTGGTGTTTTTGTTGTTGGTTGTTGCTGTTGTTACTGCTGCTGTTACTGTGCTAACAATATTGACACAATTTGAACAGTTATCGTAGACAACCATTGAAATTGAAGTCTATGACAACGACGATCATGATCTTTGCCTAATATGGTGTATATACGTTTACTAGGCATATGCATGTATATGTGTATGTATGTCGGTACGCGTATACGTAAGTTTAGCTATTACTTTTTACTTAATTCTTTCAACATCCTCGTCATCATCATCGTCATTATCATTATTTACTGTGTATATGAGTGTGTGTGTGTGTGTGTGTGTGTGTATGTATGTGTATATATAATAGTTAGAGTCTAAAACAACACTCTTGAGCACGTTTATGTCGTTTACAATTTTCAGTTTATTACATTACATGGCATTGTTGCAACATGTTACGCTTTAAAGTTGTTAAGTTGCCAGCCATTCTTTCACTTTTTCTATATTTTCTGTTTTTTTTTTTTTCTTTTTTTTTTGTATTTCCCGCCTATTTCTGCCCCAACATTGAACAATGAAATGATTTTATATACATAACGGAATAGTGTTAGTTAGTTAACAAAGTTAATTTGTTATTGTTGCACTTTACACATTTATTGAATATTAAGTTTATAAAGAGTGCGAGTGTGAAGTGGAGAAAAAGGAAGCACTTCTTTTATGGAGACAAAGCACAGCATACATAACTGCTAATTGTTTTGTTCTTTTACACATTAAATGACTAAATTTTCAAAATTCCACAGAAATGATTTTAAGTTTTTTCTTTGTGACCTACATATGAGTATTAGTCATAAGAAGAGTACATTTCTTAAGAAATGCACCCTCTTCTTAAGATGGGCGATACATTTACTTTATTGTTTCGTTTGCAACACTTGGAAAGAGATGTCATTATATGAAAATCTAAACCGATGATTCGATGTTTTATTTCTGTCTACAAATGAATAGAATATGCCACGCCCACAACCAAATACCAATAAAGTGTCATCTGTTGTTGAAAATTTTACTTTTACTCACACTTAAAAAAGAAGACGAATTATATAAAAGTTTAACTTAAAAATTAGCCACGCCCATAAACTAATAAAAAAGAAACAATCAAATGAAATAGTATTCAATGAACGATTCATACCGACACCAACCCACAATGTGTTTTATGTGACGTTAAGTAATTTTAAGGTTTGTTGAGTAGCAACATTTTTCCGTGTTGGCGTGTGAAGCGCGTTTGATTAAATACATTTCCTTTGTGTGCACATTATTTATAAACTTTGTAGGCGTATAAATTATTATTGTAGGTATATATAGTGTGCCACTTAATAAATGTTGCTTGTGTTGCTGCCAATTAATTCACACAAAAAACATTATTACGTATAATTAGTTGTTGTTGTATAAAAAAAAAAGAAGTATAAGGAAATTTCTTCACACTTGTTTCATTTGCTTTCTCTAGAAAACAAACAAAAGAAAGTGTGTGTGCGTGTGTGTGTGTGTGTTTGACAAGTACTTTCATTGCTTTTATGAAAAACTAACATTACCAACAGCAACATATTGACTGCATGAAAAGATAAACAAACAAAAACACAACAAAATAAAAAAAAACTTTTATTTTTTATCAAACATCATCAAACACGAGTGAACTTCCAGGTAGTTAAGTAGAGACAAATGGAGTAGTTAGTTAGTACAGTGCTATGCGTATGTGTCACTATGTGTGAACGTTTATGTCATCGCATGTATGTATGTATGTATGCATGTAGGCATGTAGGCATGTTGGTATTATGGATTTATCAGGTTTCCTACATAATATTATAGACTACTTAACCTATATTGACTCAATATTAGTGGCATACTAACGATAACCATGCACACAAACACACAAACACATACACATGGTGTTGTGTTTATGGCAGTTTTAGATCGAATGAAAGAATGAAAGAAGGAAGGAAAGAAAGAATGCTGCTTGTGTTTATATGTGCGTTCTGGCAAAAGAGAAAAATAAAAACAACAACAACAACAAGAAAAAAAGGCCAATCCAGTTGACGCATTAACTACAACATTTGACGTCAATACACTGGTACTGTGATGCATGCCAAACAGTGTAAAGTGGTTACCATGACAGCCCACAACTTATGCAGATACAGGTACTTTTCTCTTTCTCTCTCTTTCTATCTCTTTTTCTTTATACCGCCTCCGTTTTAATTTTTTTTGCTGTTATTTACATGTCCTATTAACACAATCATCAGTCTTTGTTGTTGTTGTTGTTCGTGTTGTTGTTGTTCTTGTTGCTGTTGCTGCTGCTATCTGTAGTTAGTTGGGTAATATGTAAATTTCACAAGTAGTCGAGTTACCAACAATTAACATATGCAACAACTAAACAACTAAACGAGCAAGCAATGTCTGTCCCTATTATAGTATTTTGCATACATTAGACTCTTAGTTGAATACATCAATATTTTAAACAAACAATAATATAACAACAACAACAACAACAACATTGATTTAAACATAAACTTATTTATCACTTTACAAAAAAGAAGCAAAAAATTTCCATAAAAGTCATTAGAGACGCATTATGTCATTTTATATAATAGAAGAAAAGTTCTATTTGGCTTAAGGTCTGACGCATTTTCATGTGTTAAAAACTTTACTTAGAACTGTTATGCAAGCATCCACTTAACATAGGGAGTTATTTTGTTTATAACACTTAGAACGTAAGGCAAAATATGTGAATTTATTGATCAGCATAAAAATTTCAGTTATACTACCCATGTCCATCCGTCTGTCCGGTGTTAAAAAACTCATTATAGCAAATTTTAAAACATTGCTTTGAAATTTTGTATATATCTTATTAGTTTCTCTGTCAAAAAAATGGTCAGCATCTGACACGCCCACTTTTTACAAAAAAATAATTTTTTATGCACAATTCGACATAAAACTTTATACGTATTAAGTATATTATTAAATGGCGTAGTTAAGTACCTGCCACGCCCATATTGTGTATATAAATAAGGAGTATATTTAAGCTAATTAGAGCTAAATAAAAAATATTAAAAAGATTTTATAATAAATTTATTAAAAATTTTATGGGAACGTTAACCATTATATATATATGTATATGTATATGTGTATGTATTTGTGTAAGTTATAAAATCAATTAATATTAATGTCATAAAAATTGCTGATAATTATCATATTGCTTAAAGGTCGTTAAAACAATTACACAAATAAAATACTCCCCTAGACTGCATTAGACAGACAGACAGACACTACTCTATGGGTAAATAAACTTTAATAACATATTAAATTTATATTTTATTGTTAACAGTAAGTGGAATGGCAAGCAAGAAGCATCTAAAGAATGCTTGGTGGGGGGTTAAATGATTATAAAACAACAACAACAATAACAATTACTATAAAACATATACAATAGTATGCACACATAAGTAATAAAAAATCAACAACAACAGCAACAAAAAAGAAACATTAAAGTAAATATTACACTAAAGTTTAATCAACTTTACGGTTCAATGCTATAGAAAGAGTTTAGAGACCAGTCGATGAACTTGCAGTTCTCCCCCTTAAATTGTTAATGCTTAAATTAACAAACAACAATAACAACAACAAGAACAGTAAGTTGTAAATGCAAGAAAAAAGCCTTTCAATGTTTTTCTACATTATTGTACATTTTTATACCATGTTCCACTTTAATTCTTTTTTAGTACTTCAAGTCTGCATTAGAGCTCTAGAGTTGTAGAGTTGTTGTATTTAAAACATCTGCTGTCATCGTAACAATCATGTGTGCAATCACAGTCTATCATTTAAACTGGGGAGTGCATTATGTAGCAGTAGCAGTAGCAGCATATCGCAAATGGAAATCAGTTTGCTACACAACCGAAAATAAAGGGGACGACAGAGATTGCTGCTGCTCCTGCTGCTACTGCTACCTTCTCTTTAACTTTATCTTCACGCATTCTTCATTCTTTATTCTCTATATGTATGGTATGGTATGGTATTCATGGTATGTATGTATTTCAGTTAGTTTCAACTTGACTTTGTTCACAATTATTCACCGTAAAATTTGAAATTTTCAATTTATTGCTCTTGTTGTTAAAGCACTTGTGTGCACGCATTCACATAATACACAAAACTTACATTTATTATAAAGAAACAAGAAAGAAAAGTAAATTTGGCTTAAGCCAAATCTTAAATACCCTTTACACCTATAAAGGTGGGCGTGGCAGATGTATATATTACTCCACTCAATAGTGTGTCAGCTTGAAAGTTGAATTTTTTAGTTGAGTATGGTATTTTGTAAATTGTGGGCGTGTCACGCCCATTTTTGTCACATCGATGGATATGGTAATTATAAAAAAATGTACCAAATTTCAACTTAATAGCTCAATTTTTGTGGGTGATAAATATATTTTTGTTTATTGTGGGCGTGGCTCGTGACCAATTTTGCCCATTTTAATAGCGTGCAAAAACTAATAGTATTTATACAAAATTTTAGCTCAACATCTCAAAATTAACGCCCATGAGAATGCAAACAATAGACAAACATACGGACATGGATCGATTCAGTTTGTGATGCTGATCAAGGAATTACGTACGGTCTCTGAAGCCTTCTTCTGCATATTGCAAATGGAATGACAAACTTAGTATACCCCTCATCCTATCTGGAGGGTATAGAAATACAAAACGAAAATAACATAAAAGTGAGGAAGACAGAAAGAAATCACAGGCAAACTGGAATGAATATTACCGAAAAAGTTTTATGACCCTATTATAAATAATTTCTTATGCTAATTGGTTTAGTTGCGAAAAACAACAACAAAATAAACTGTAAAAACTGAAAAACTAAAAACTGGTATAACGTGCTTAAAAATCTATCTAAAAATCTATGTTTGAACGCTTTTATGTTTAACGAGTTGAAACAAATTTCATAATTTATTAAGTTGTCATTCAGGGAATTGTGTTTGTTGGTGTGCGAATAGCTTTTCTGACAGGTTCAATTTAATTATTTATAAAAGACACGACACTACCTAATTATAGCTTGTAGTTGTGTTTTATAAAATATTATAAAATGTTAACTTAACCCTTGTACTTACTTACTTGCCATATATAAATGGAAGTAAGTGATTAAGAAATATGTAAAATACATAAATAAATAAATGATTTCAAAATTTCTTTTTCTTTAACTATTCAGAAATGTCCGTCAGTCCATATATTATTTAGTTCTACCGACACTTCCATAAAAACTGATTATCGCAGCTGAAAATTTCGCGGTCTTCGCATTAAAATCCAAAACTAGTATACCCCCAACTAAATGTCACTAACGGGATGCCAACATTTGCGACCTTAAACGATTTATAGTCGCCTCCGGGTGGCTAAACTGAACTTTATGTTATGTTTTGTCGGGTAACACTACCTTGGCCTAGGTGAAGCGCACACCCGATCAACCTAACCTAACCTAACGTAAGGTTCAAAATATCATCCATTTTCGACAAACGTACATACATTTTTATGTTAGAATTTACGAGATGACTATAAATTGTGCGATTAATGCAATAAAATCTAAAAATTTCTCGGTCTAATAGCAATGTTTTTTCTCCCTATCTTCTCCATGTCACGTCCGTAAGGTAGGAGAGGTATTTTTATTTACCAGCACAATAAAAGTATCGCAATTTAATTTAAAGCTCGAATGTAAAAGAAAAATTTGCAAAAAGGATAAATTTCTCCACCTATGATAGAGGCCTGCCGCGGAGGGTATGTAAGATTTGCCCTAAGCGCCAAATACTGCCTCTTTACACCTTAGGGATGAGGGTATACTAGGTTTGCTGTTCGTTTGCAACAAACTATTATTTATAATAACTGCACTTGTCATGATATTTGCTTTAATATTTCCGTTCTTTCTACCTCCTTCCTATATATTATTTTCTTTTTGTTATGTTATAAGAATAAAAAATTTAATTTACATTGTTTTAACAAATATATCCGCACTTGTATGTAAATATTTAGCACACCCTAGATAACCATAAAACACCTAAAAACATATGTGGGTGTGGATTGTGTATGTGTGCAATGGTAGAGTAAAACTTCTGTGTAAAAAGATTTATAATACAATGTAGAAAAATTCCAAACTCTCCGTACATACCATACAGTATAAAAAATGATGTCGACCAACAACTGCTGTCATCACTTTTGCTTACAGGAAGTTAATCAACTTTTGAAGCCATTAAAAAACACACACATCAACAACACATAGTAGTAGTTTGCGTTAACTTACCTGAAAGAAAAAACGAAAAAAGAAAAATAATTTTATCTTATTTTACAATATATAAAAGATATAAATATATTATTATAACGGTATATTAAAATAAATGAAAGAAGAATTGTTATTTGTTGTTGTGTATAGACCCCAGATCATCCTAATCAAAGCACCGGTTAGCAGTCATTGACTTGGTAGGAAAAACTTCTTTGTAGCATTATACAAAGAAGCATATTCTTAAATAATTTTTGTAAGTACGTGTGTTCTTGTATATTGCAAAATCGATTTTGAAAAACATATCGATTGTGTAAGATTTTGGTCTTAATGGAAAATGCAAAGCGATTCCCACCCAAACTGTCATTAATGGGTCATTTTTAGTACTTTTGTGAGATTATAAATATTTTTTCATTTTTATAAGGACTTGGGTTTGGTTTGTAACATTTTCCCCTTATTTGGATTCATTTTATTTATTAAATTTTTGATTTTTATTGTTATTGATATTTAAACCATCATATCTTAGGTTTAAAGTTACAGTTATGATAAATTTAAACCACTTATTATGAGTTTTTGAATAGTTTTGTTGCCTAAGGCACAAAACGCACCATATCGCAGCAACACGCGCATTGCCAATAATAACAATAGCAACACACGTTTAGCCTTCAATTATAAAAAGGTTTCTTTTTTGTTACTTTATATCTTAAAGTAGACACACATGCGGAACTTTAGCAATTATTAATGGAATGACGCTGATGAGAAGAGTACATTTTAATGTTGTTGCTATACCGACATATGCGTCTGCATACGCTGAGAACGTAATATAAGTACGAATGACTCCACCCTGTTTCAGGTAATTTTTATTTTTATTTTTTTGTTCTTAGAAAATCTTTCTTGCTATAAAGAATTGTGTCAAATATTGACTTTGTAACAACCACCAAGCGGGGGGTATATGTATTGTATTTCTCACACTCACACAAAACAACGCAACGCAACGCATTATTCACAGGTTTGGGAATGAAATACAAGTCTGTCGGAGACCATTCTCTGTCTCTACAGCATATGCACACGTATTCATGTTGCTGTAACGGTAAATCTACTGAACAAAATAAATTACTTTGGCACAAAGTCTCTTATTTCATAACTAATATAAATTATGCGTATGTTTATATCCAAAATGTCGGCAACGTTGGTTGTTGTTTTTTTCTTTGTAAATGTTTCCAACCCCCCTGTAACCGTACGATAGAACACGACGGGATCGCTGACATATCGTTTGTTTATTATTTAGCTTTTTTTAAGGGTTTATTGTAATTACTGTAATATAGAGTGAGAGCGTCTCTCTATTACAGTGTTTTTTTGTTTGAATAGAAGATGAACCTTTTATTTCCTTTCTCTTACCGTTACCGTATCTTCATGTAGACGCGCGTAAGAGCAACCAACCACATTTCCAATTATATACATAATTCTTTGAGCATACAATTAAATTCAACCTCCAGAAGTTAACTGCAGCACGCCATAAATACAGCTTAGTTTCATTTACAAATGTTATAATTACACGAGATGCGGCTGCTTGCCTCTTCCCGGAGGTATAGACAAGCAGCTCCCTATCTTTTAATTGAATGTTTTACTTTTAATACATCTATGCCTCTCTTTCTACTTAAAAGTGAAATATCTTCCACTCACTTATCAAAAATGTGCAAACAATCAACAAACCTATAAATTAAAAATTCTTCTTTTTTTTCTGTGTTAAGATTATTAAATCACTAAGTTGAAGGCTGTCATAAGCTTTTTTGTCTACAAAGCACTATTTATAACTTCTGAAACAAATTTTTTTGAATAGATTGTAAAATAATCATTGACTCGCTTTGAAATTGAAATTTTTCATCACTCACTCACTCATACTTGTTAAAACCAGCACATAAGCCCCTGCGTATACTAAGGTTTCTATACCGTTTGTAACATCCATAAGGAGGCGTCAGAGATATTATAAAATGAGCGCAGAATTGAAATATGAGTCGATCTAGATAAATGTCTGTCCGTATAAATTTTTTTTGTTGCCTACGTTTATAAATTTTGAGATATTAAGCTGAAATGTTTGTTTTTGCATGCAGATCATTAATTAAATTGGAAAATATAGATTAAGAGCCACGCCCACAATCGATAAAAATCTTTCTACTTATAACAAAAAGTGAGTTATATAGTTAAAATTTTATAGAAACATTTATTATTACCCTGTTCGTCAATGTGTCATAAAATGGGGCGTGGTTTTACTAGGGATAAACTCACAATTTACAAAAAAACTTAACATAAAAGCTGATAAATAATACAATCACTATTAGAGGGCGTAATCATATACCTGTCACGTCCAGACGGACACACAGGCATGCATGCCTGGGTCAATTCAGTTTTTTATGCTGATCAAGAATATATATAAACTTTGTAGGGTCTGTGACGCCGTGATCTGATTGTTGCAAACGGAAGCACAAACTTACTATACCCCGCCCATCTTATAAGGTGGATATAAAAACTGTAATTACATTATTGTTGAGAAATGTTTTTAAATTTGTGTAAATGGACCATTTGCAGCTTCACAAAGACGTGACAATTTTATTGCAAAATTCTAACAAAACAAACATCACAAATCTACAATATAAACAAGCTGTTAAATGAAAAGCAGTTTAGGTAAAGGAAAAATTTGTCAGTAATATTGCAAACTGAACTCTTTGGACACCGCAGTGTATAAATATTATTATTAAAAATTTAAGGAAATTTCCGTTTTAAGTCTTTTTTTGATGACAGATCAATTAAAAATGCTGAAAAAATATATAAAATTATAGTTCAATCAATTTTGTTATAAGTTTTACTCATACATCCATTCAGAGTTGATAAAATATCACAAATTTACTTGTGAAACATAAGCGAACTGCAGGACATTTTATGTTTGTGTTAAGTGTCAAACAATTTGAAAAGAAAGAGCCTTAAATTTGACTCTTATCGGGAATGTACGCCATCAAGTATGTCTAACTTTTCATATTCATGAGTAGTTTTTATGCTTTAAATATTTCATTTTCAATAGCATGCACACACAAGTGTTTGTTAAAGTCATGGTTTCAAGTTTATGATGCGGTTTCAAAGTTTGTTTTATTTCATACTCTCTCACAATACTTACGCATACAATCGTGTGTATGTATTATACAAGGGCTTCTTTTTCATTTTATTATTCTAAGAAATTGTGTAAAGAAATGTTAGATGTTATCCTGCCAGCCTCCCTTTAACTAGGTGGCGGCATAATACTTATTCCGTTCTTTACTCTTTCTTTTTCTTTACAGCATTTCAAGGGTATTTCATGTTCTCTAACATAAAACGTACATATGTACACAATATGTACGTACATGAAACATTACAATATATACATTGTTGTTGTTGTATTTTATTATTATTTCTTTTTATTTACAAAAAAAAAAAAAAAAACTTTGAAATTTCAGTTGGGAAGGATATGAATCACTTACATTTAGTTTTATAGAAAACTTGAATTCTTCCATATAACGATTATATAAATATTTAAAAGGATTTAAAGAGACCCGAAAATTCTCCCACTTAGCGGTTTCAAGTACCTTAGTACCACTCGCCTTAACCCGCATAAAATTATTTCATTCCTTTCTTTTATTACTTTTAATACTTTAATGGTTAACGCAATAGATGAAAAAACTGTGATACTTGATATTTTTTATTATTCATATGAATTCTATAGAACTTTACTGTTCACATTAACTACATATTTGTAGTTTAATTATCGTTCATTTCATTTGTCACATTTGTATGTTAATTAAAATGTCATAAACTTTTACGATTCAAAAACAAAGGGTCGACATTATGGAGATGTATTAGGAAAGATTGTAAAATATAATTGATAGAAAACTAAACCTTTCTGAGATAGAAATGTTTTACAAGCAAAACTTGGGAACAATTTCTTGATAATAGTTTAAGTTTCAGCTTTTATTCTTAAACTCAGTTTAACTGTTTGTTTGGTTTCCAAAAGAAAGATTATTTAACCTTAAGAAGCATTAATTTACTCTGAAAAACATTTAAAGGAATGTCAATTTCATAAAGAAATTCAAAGTAAAATTAAAGACAAATTGCTTAACCCACTAATGTTAAACGTTTAAACCAAGTTTAACATATTTAATGTTAAAAGTAAGAACCGCTTTAAACAACAATTGAAAAACTGAGCCTTAATCATTGACATGATACCAAATTAATTGAAATGGAAACCATCACCTCAATGAGGGAACTTTCTTCACTATTTCCGCTTTAATTGCAGAAATAATACATTTTAGTACAAAAGTTGTTCGGAAGAAACGTTTTAATTTCATCAATTATCGCTTATAAATCTCAAAGATTCACTTACATGAACTTTAACTACAATAACTGTCAATGCTGTGTCAAAAACAGTCAAATTTACTTTGCAAACAGTCAATTTAAAAACGGAAACAGTCATTTGTTATTTAATTTTATTTTTAATTTACTTTTAAAGTATAATTGACTCTTTCTTAATAGTATTTGAATGCTCCAGTATGCATAAAAGTTAAGTAAAACTAGTGGTAATTATTACTTTTTATTACACTTTAGAATAATATAACAATATAGGATATATATGAGATCATATAATGTTGTTAATATAACTGCTTTTTAGTTTATTTTTGTTATTATGTAACTCTTTAAAAAATTCTGTTTTTCTTCCTCCACACCCAACACTTTTATTGCAAGTTGGTGTCATTTGAACTTTAGCAAAGTATATTTACCCATAAAAATATAAAAACTAAACATTTTAGTTATAATTTAAGGAGAAGTTCATACATTTTGTTGCAAAGTTGTTTATATAAAAGAATTTATGATTAAATGAAGCATTTAGCACAAGTACATAATTGTTTTTCCATTGAAACATTCAAGATTTAATATCATGATAATTTACAAAATAAACAACAAAGAAAATGTTGCTATTAAGGTCAAAAAGAATTAACGTGTCTTTGCCTTATTCAGGGCACATTTATTTATAGTAATTAAGACCACAAGAATTTATTTATTTAAAGAAATAAAGAAAACATTTAATACAAATAAATTGTTGGAACCTTCGAAAGAAAGTGATGTATATTCAATTGCAATACGAAATAGTTTTAATGGCAAAAGCAGGGGAGAAAGCACTAACGAAGGGTGCAATGGAAAAAGTTTTAAATTATAAGCAAATTTGATATCTTTCGCTCTATGAAATAATGGCTGGGATTGGTAAGAATAGATATGATTAGGAATGGTTTGCAAACTTGGACTGACATGAACAATTCTAATACTGTAAAGGAGTTACCACAGCCATCTGTAGCTCAGCTATTGGAAGTACTTTGTATGTAATTTGATGCTGCAAACCCAAACTAAATTTGGCTTAACCCAAATCTTAAATACCCTCCACATGTATTTCCAAACGGAAGGCGTGGCAGGTACCCTCTATTAATGTATGTGTTACAGTACATTTTATTATTAATTGGAATTTTAAGTTAAATAAGATTTTTTGTAATTTTTGAGGATGTTTCCATTATCCGACCACGCCTATTTTTAACAAATCGATGTAATTATTAGTATGTATACAAATTTTCAACTTAATAGCTAAATTTTTGTGGCCAATTGGTAAATTTTTATTGCGTGGCTGTTGATCGATTTTACCTAATTTAAATAGCGTGTTGCATATAAGAAGTGTCTGTACAAAATTTCAGCTCAATACCTCAAAATTTACGGCTTAAATGGTAAATCGATTCAGATTTTTATGCTGATATATATGTACTTTATAGGGTACCTGATACCTCCTTCTGAGTGAAAAAGGAATAACAAACTTTTTACAACTTATGTGAAAGTTGAGAAAGAAAAATAAGTTCCTCTAGCTATCAGAACAGACGCCTTCTTAATAATAATAGATTTTAATAACTTACGTGCTATAGGTTTTATGCCATGTACATGGTACGTAAGTACTTAACTTTATGTTAAAACAATTTTGGTGTTTTTTTTTATAAAAATCATTAAGTTTTAACTACTTTTACAGTTAGAAAAAATGTTTTAACTGTAAATACCAGAAATAGAAACTATAATGTTTTTATGATGGGGTTTCTTTTTTTTTTGTTTTTTCGGTAACCATGTTCAAGCCAGCAAGAAGAAACAATTAAAACAGGTAGAATTATAAAAAGAAAAAGCTACAAAATTTACCACTAATTGTCACATATGGAAAAAATACAAGTACATGTACAAGTACCCATTCGTTTTTAGAGTTGACGCGTATTAAAAAGTTTCCTCACAAAACTGAAAATTTCTTATAAAATGAAATATCTAAAGAGGGAGTTTTTAGTGCCTGAGGTGTTATATTTCAAGTTCTGAGATGGTACATAATGATATCAGAGCTTGATAATGAGTGTTTAAAACACTTTTCGGTAGAGGCTGATATGTTGATCGATTGTAATTGAAATTTATATGGACGCACTATATAAGCAAGCACCGTTCAGGTAATCCAATTTTCTACACCAACAACAACAATAACCACACTTGAGGTACGTCCTACCTGTCGTAAAACAATACAAACAAAAAGCAACGGCACAAAACACAGAACAAAGCAGTTATACACCCGTAGGATTACCTCTCTAAGTGATCTTTAAAAACAATATTTACTTTCTTCATAAACATAAAACAACAAATGTTGAAAAATAATAAGGACCAAGGAAACCGGTTTAATGGCCGTTCAACAAAGTAAAGGTACGACCAGAGGCTGCAACAACAAAAACAAATCACTCGACTCGATGAAGGAATTAACGAAAAAGAAAAATGAAGAAAAAAAATGCACCTGGTTCTGTCTCAGGTAGTCTTCTTTTTTTCTTTCGTTCTTTTTTTAAACATTTGATAGCAACAACCAAGCGTACATCCTTTTAAATATATGTTTAGAGAATGACAGAGACAGAGAGGGTGAGAGACAGGGGGTGAGGGAGAAGGAGTACTACTTGTAATTCAAGAAGGATCCTTGGGTTGTATGCGAGTTTATATAATTATCACAACCAAACGGCAGCTGATCGGTGAACCCAAACCAATCAAGCAAATAACAAACGATTGAAGCATTGTAGTGACGAACAAGTACATTTTTATACCAACTAAAGTGTCCAAATGGTTATTGTCAAGTTTTTTTTTCTTT
This sequence comes from Ornithomya chloropus, assembly GCA_963971445.1. Taxonomy (NCBI): domain Eukaryota; kingdom Metazoa; phylum Arthropoda; class Insecta; order Diptera; family Hippoboscidae; genus Ornithomya; species Ornithomya chloropus. Next base: position 6,306,254 of record OZ020532.1, read on the forward strand.
GCGTTTTTTATAGCCTAAAATTACCACACTAACCTGCAGCAGCTAACTAAATTAATGTGAGTGCAGAATGTAATAAAAATTTATCGTAAAAATTCAATTTCATTAACGCATGAGGTACAACATTCTACTTAAAAATTATGTTCAGAAAAAAAAATCCATAATCGATCACAACATCAAAAACGAAATTTTCTTTCGATTTTTTAACTTTTTGTGCAAAACAAAAATCGAACATCAAACTTATCGAACAACATTTTTGTAGATTTGTTACGATAAGAATTTTATTCGATTTTTCTTAACAGACTTTGAATAGGAAAGAAGACTTTTTTGTATAAATTTCAACTTTTTGCAATCGTGAACCTTCCAACAATGAATAAACTTGACAAGATCGGTGGATTTATGATTAAACTTCTCTCACTCGCCAAAATAGAAACATGAGCTTTAAACTTGACCGAAATATTGATTGTAGACGTACTTAGGTTGGTATTGATATCGCACAAAAAAGTCCGAAGGACATGCTGAAAAAATGTAGTTTTTTTTTTGGAGAATATTTAACGATTTTTAAACGGCTTTAACCTTAAAAACATGTCTCATTATTATGCAGAAGACTATTTTGCACCGCGACCATGAGTCTATTGTATAAATTTGTGCCTTTGGTTCGAGAGACGTAGGATTTTTAAGTAACTCAAGACTTTCCAGGGTTTAGAGCTCCAGATTTCTTCTGGTGTTGTCACATATTTCTCAAATATGCAATGTTTGCTTCTGCTGGATGCAAAACAGTTGCAGAGTATATTTTTCGACAACAGCCTAGTCTGTATAAGTAGTTTCAGACCCCACCCACAATACAAAACCGTCTTAGTTTTATTTTAATCCTCTAACATGTAACATATACCTCTCCCATCTAATAAGCTTTACAGCTGAACGGCTAAAGCTAAACATAATTGAAATGAAAATTAGCTCAGTTCAAGCATTTGTAAGACTTTTCCGCTGAATGCTGTTCACTTTGAAATCAACAACACTTGCTGTCGCTCACTTTAAATGGGCTAAATGGGTCGCATACGTAAAAGCAAACAATTTCAACTCAATATTTAATCATCAACAATTTCCAAGTGTAAGAAGTAAGGCGTACCGTATAGAAATTTACAACTGCAACATTCACAACAATTACAACAATGCATACAATATATCCCGAAAGCAGCAAACAAACAAAAAAGAAGTTTAAATGTTTAACACGCATGATGCAGAGGCAATTGCCACAAGTTAACGTTCATTGCACTCTTATTTCATTTACAAAACATGCCGCCACACACACACACACACACACACATACATAAGCACAAAAATTGAAGAATATCGAAAAACGAGCAGAATAATGCATTTATGCCTTTATGCTTACATAAGACATAAAAGTTTGGAACAGGTAAGAAGTTAGTAAGTGCACAACAACACCAACACGAAGGTTTTCTTTTTTCTTTTCCTTTTTTCTTTTTCCTGTTGTTGTTGTTCTTTATGTTCGCTGTACTCAGAGAACAACAGCAAACCTTGCGGGTGCTCTAACCTATCCCAAGTTTAAGTTTTGACACGCACCCGAGTCAACACAGCTCAGCCGTACTAGCCAACCAACCAACCAGCCAGCCAGCCAAACAGCCGGGTAGACAGACAAACTTGGTTTTGTTTAAGAATGTGTATTTATTTAGGTACCTGATGATGTTGGCTGCCACAACAAAACGATTTGCTGGAGAGAGGCTATACCATGTAGCAGCATTTCTATGCTATGCGGTACATTCATACACATATTATTTGTCTGTCTGTCCGACTATCTACCTATTCCTCAGTCTGTGATAAATAAAACAAAAAAAGAACATTTTCTTTTTTTTTTTTGTTCGTAAAGTTATTAATGCTTGACCATCACATCACTTTATATGTATCTATCTCTCCTGCATCATTTCAGTGTCGGTTGGGAATGATACCAAGAAGGAGGAGGAGGAGGAGGAGACGGAGGTGGAGAAAGAGTATAACATAGCACAAGGAGTTGCCCCCTTAAAATATTGTGGTTGTGTATTTACCTTTGGCAGTGTCTGCCTGTAGATATAGACTACATACGTATATGCTTGACTGCTCTCGTAGGTTTGTGCGTGTTATGAGGAAAACAGAAGGAGTTGAAATTACATTATATTTTTAAACTGTTTTTATTTAGTTTTTTTTCCATTTTGTAGTATATACACTTTAAAAATGTGTGTGTGTGTGTGTGTAGGTAAATGTATAAATTTTGTGTCTGTACGCTATAAGGAAGTTATGTCTACCGGTGGTTATTTTTTTGTTAACTGATGATAAGCTTAAACAGTTAAAAAATATTATCTCTCCATGCTTACGTACGTACGTACGTACGTGCGGACATATTCTGTTAGAAGTGGAATTTCTTTTTTCACTTAATTGTTAAAGCGATCGTTTTTTTTTACAGTTAAGGTATCTGATGCTATATTTTACTATTTTTAATAGAAATTGATGGCAATTAATCGAAGAACTAAACAAGTGATAAAAGCTGTATTTTACTTAAGATAAACTTCCACATATATTACTTTAATTAAGGGTGTGTGGTATGCATACTACACATATTATGGCCAACAATCACTACTACAGTTAAAGGCAAATTCTGCGCCAAATGGTTTTTTTATTGTAAGCTCAGACGGCTTTGACGCATCACATGGAAATTTTTTTAACAATTAATTATTAAGCTAATCAACTATTTTTATATAAATTTTATTAAAAGTATTGAAAAAGAAAAGGTTTTTTTCATGGTGAGGCTTTCAAAAATGAATAAAGACATCTCTGTGCCAAAAATTACCAAAAACATTTAAAAAAATTGTGGAGAGATGGACATGATTGCAGTTGCCCTACTTTTACATATAATATTAGTTAATTTTCTTTAAAAATTCATTCATTCAGGATGTCTGCTTGTTGACTAATTACCTATCAACTAATAAAAAATTTTTGTTACAAAAAAAAAAATATCATAACGAAAAAAGGAAATGATAAATGGACAATTTAAAGACAACCTCTCGGTTGACACTTGACAGAATGAAAAAAGAAAACAAACAAAAATGATTTTTTAATGAAGCTTCATTCACCAACAGCCGGAAACTAAAGTCGAGTAGACTCTACAAAGGCGGAATTAAAACGAAATTATTTAGTTTTAAAATTGAGCGCATATCGCTTAAGTTTAACATCATCATCATCATCAGCATCATTGGCATCATCAGCATTATCTGTATCTTTGTAATGATCATTGTTTTAGCTAATGTATAAATATGTATCTAAATGAGTGGATTGTACCGACCAGATATAACACGCATAAACACGCATTTACACACACACACATATTCTGTATTTTGTATTTGTGTGCGGCTGTCCCAAAAACCAACAAGGCAAATAGCCAGAAACTTAAAAGCTACACCAACAACAAGCAAACGGTATAAAAAAACATGATTCGGTTATAAACAAAAACAAAAACAACAACAACAAAAACAACAACAACAACAACAGAAATGAAATTTTAAAAAAGTTTAAACCAAATGCAACTTAAAAAACGTCAGTGTCAGAGACTTGAAAACAGACACAAGACAAAAAAACAAAACAATAACAAAAACAAAAACAAAAACGCATAAACAAAACAAATTACATTCAATGAGTAAAACCAACAACATTAACACAACAACAGCAACAGCAACAACAATAGCAAAAGTAAAGCTCACAAAAAAATAGAAAGAGAAGAAGAAGAAGAAAATGAAAACCGCAAGTAATCAAGAAAAATGTTTTTTTTTTTTGGTTTTTTTCATTTTTATTTCACTACCGCCGTCTGCAAGTAAGTACTCGGCTGAATGCTAGGCTATAAGTACACTGAGTGGGGAGTTTTGTGTGGCTGACCACATTTTTTTTTTGTTTTTTACTACTCTTGGGCACCGTTTCATCGACAGCATAATTTTTACACAATTTTATACAGTTTGTTTTCTATTTGAATCTTTTGTTATTTTTGTTTTTTTTTTTTTCTACTGATGCGAAAATTACATCATTCACCTTTGGGCGCGTAAATAAGTATATTACTGTGTGTAAGTGCTTGTATGGGTATAAAGAAAATGAAAAAAATAAAAAAATAAAAAAAAAAACACAAAAATTAAAAGGACAGCAACACACGTACGCACCTTATAGGATGACCAGCTGCCATCTACATAGTAAAATATGAAATTAACAAAATCGAATAATAATAACAACAACCACAAGAATAACAACAATGAATGACCGGCATCTGCATGTTCTGACACAAAACGTACAAGCAATGCTCATTCGGGATGCATGCCTATCATGTAGCATGCCCGGCATCCATGCTCAGACTGCAGAACATACCGCGGCACACCACACAACCACACACAACAACATATGCCTGGCGTCAATTAATGCTACGAGACAAACACAATCAACATCATCATTACGAAAACAAAACAAAACAAAATAAAATAAAATAAAATGTTAATATGTACATAATTGTGTTGGAGCTAATGTCGCTGTTGTTGTTGTTGTTGCACTTATTATTTATTTTGCATTTTCACATGCATATGCGTACCTGTCCGTTTGTCTATATATGTTCATATCATTACGAGCACAATAATGCATTAAGCGTTTCAGCAGCTGATTGTGCATTGAAGGTTTACTACAGTCGTGCATGTGTGTCACTGTCATATTCCAAAAACATACCAATTACATTATGTGTAGATACATATGTATCTTCTACATATGTATTGATAAACATTGAGTACACTGTCATCTTACATTAGAGTCATTCGCAGGTATGTCTATCTTTCGTTTTCTCTATTTCTCGACTATTTTTCAATTCGCTATAGAGTGTACGTTTAGCCGATAAACAGTTATTGTTCAAGAAGAGATTGAAAAACAAACACATTTTTTTTTTTATACATACTTTAAGTGACACTTACATTAATTTGGATGACACGTTGTGCTAAGTATTTCTGGTTATTATTACTTATATTATTTCAGTTCTTTTTTCTATAGTGTATGCATTTTAGTGAAGAGGGTATATTATGTGTGTTATACCGTTTGCAACAAAGGGCAGAAAGAAAACTTTAGATATTGGAATTGGAAGTTGTAATGGAAAACAACTCAAATGAAATTGAAAAGAACTCAAAGTGGAAAGATTTTTATTGAAAGCAGGAAATTACTTAAATAAAATCGGGAAAAACCTCAATTGGAATTGAGAAGAATTCAAATACAATTCGAATAAAATAACTCAAATGGAAATATATAGAAAATACTCAAATTGGGTTGATAATAACTCAAATAAAGTCGGAAAACTCAATTGGAATTGGAAAGATATCAAATGACAAATTGAAAACACTCTAATAGAATTCAATGTAAACAACTCAATTAGAGTTAGTATAGTTCAAATATAAATGGAAAAGACTCAAACAGGATTCGATGTAAATAACTCAAATGGAAAGAACTCAAATGATGTTGGAAAGTCACAAGAAAACTCTAATTTAAATATCAAATTGATGAAAAACATTCAAATTAAGTTGAAAATAACTCAAATAAAGTCGGAAAACTCAATTGGAATTGGAAAGAAATCAAAGGACAAATTGATCACACTCAAATAGAATTCAAAGTTAACAACTCCAATAAAAATAACTCAAATGAAAACACTCAATTGAGTTAAAAGTAACTGGAATATAATGAAAATTAAAAAAGACTCAAATAGAATTGAAAGCAGAAAAACTCCAATGGAAATGGAAAAACAACAGTTATGAACATTTTCAGTGACGTTACTATTACTATAAGCCACGCCTGCAACCTCTCTTGACCACAAAAAAGCTACAACGCTTTTACGTTATTTATTTAAATTTACTACTTTTCTAATAATGTGCTCCTTGGTTCATAGTTTGTGTGTTGAAGTAAAATGTAACACAACATTCTTTAAAAGATCGTTAAAAAAAAGTTGCAATTGTATCAATACCACGCCTACAGCTTGTGTAGAAGATTTGGCCCTAAGCCAAAGAGAGCTGCTTTATTTTCTTTCATAGTGCCAACACACTTATTTGGTTTTTGATTTGTATAAGAAGAGGAAACAATTCACTTGCACGCATAAATTAAATTTCGTTTTGAAAATATGCCAAATTATAGAAACTATGGTGGAAATGCAAATTTATAGCAAAAAATGAAAGAAAAAAGAAAAATTTAGTATTTTCTTATATTTCGTATTGATAGCCAGCCAAGCCCAACAATGTAAACGGACATTCCACTCGTATTCGCATATAATCAATTACAACAAAGCAACAATGTAAGCTTGAAGAACTAGTCATTATACACACACATACACACGCACATACACTTTATGCATAAATACCGGCTAATCAACTCTAAATGTATTTTTTGTGTGTGTACCCAAGACATGCCATCCACCCAAGCAGCCAGCCAGCCAGCCATCCAGCATTCACGCGAGCCAGGCTGACTTACATTATAAATAAGTAGAAATCTGCCTACCTCTACCTACCTACCTACCTATTTAAATATTCATTTATTACTTGCTGGAAAATTGGCACATCTGCACAGAAACAGTCAGAATGGAAATGATTTTAACTTTTTTGTCAGTTGACAAGTGTAAGCATTAATAGCACGCATGCTCAAACATCTGTAATAATTTTATGCTTAACAATAATAAAAAAATCCACTTAATGATCAATAACAACAATTTACGTTACATTTAGGACTAATTCCAACAGACGTATACTTCCTATAATGGCTTATAGCCGCTGGTGACAACTTTTTGAGGGAACAGTTTCATTTGCATTTAATGAACAGATGTACGACTACAATGTATTTGTACGACAAGTAAACCAAACAGGTTGGGTGAGATTTCAAAGATGAAAAATATACAATTATTTAGATGTGTGTGCGTGTGTGTTACTTCACTAACTTCTTTTGGATGAACTTAATATTGTTGTTAACCTTATCACAGCCAACAAAACCATGCACAAGTATTGTAGGTCATAATATTTTTGAATCCTATTTCAAAACTGTCTTAACACGCTAGCTTGTATGCAGAATCACTTGCATCTCATGTGTAATCGGCAATGGCTATAAATACTCCTCTTCAGTGCATTTTAAAACATTCATAGAGAGAAAGGGTTAATGGTATTGAATCACATCAAATCATTTTAAAACATTTGTTTGTTTAAGCTTTAATTTTTATTACGTCTCATTTCATCGAATTGTTAAGAGCAACGTTTTTTTAAAACTCCCCAAATATGTCAAAAGAAACTTTTTTTTGTTTCGTTAAGTAAAGGTCATCGATTGCTGTGGGAGGTTTTTGGCGGCCATCCTCTATTAATATTCAATTTTTATACCCTACACATAAGATAAGGATATACTAAGTTTGTCATTCTTTACGCAACTTTCTTTACGCCCACATACAAAAAAATGTCGACTGTGTAACCAATCACGACTTACAAAATAATATTCTTAAATGTCGTTAAGTTACCAGTGCCATGCCCACAGGTTGCAGGGCATTCATGATTTAAACTAAACGTTGTAACTGAAAACTTTTCATTTAACTTTTACACTCCCAGGCCATAACCTATGGCGGTCCTATGGAAAGAAAAACGGTCCTAAGAAAGTACAATTTAACAAACAAACAAAAAATAGATGAAGAAATATAAAAAAAAAAACCTTAAACAAGTTTGCTGCACACTACCGCATACAAACCGTGAACCTCTTGTAACAAGAAACACAATTGAAAGGGACATCACTACTAACCATCACCACCATATCATTAACCACAACACCACCACCCGTATATTGTAACAACAACAAGAAAAACGTGCACATTTATTAAGATTCGAAAAAATTACTGCTGCTTGCCTTAGAAACGATTGAATGCAAAACATAACAGAATGATGCAGAAAACATAATACACACATATATACAAACGTATATACACGCAGCAAAAAAAAGAAAGGAAAAGAAAAGAGTGGTAACGAGGATGTAAACTATTATACTCGCTTTTCTTCTATTTTGTCTCGCTTTTGTACCCTCTTACTGCCACATTATGGCAGAGTGGTGTACTAAGTTTACCACTCTGTTTACAATGACTTAACCAAAGGGAGACATCAACGAATGTACCAAGTATATATATTTTTAAGCATCAGCAAAATCTGAACCATTTCGGGCAACCATTGATAATCTAAAAATGGACGGGATCAAATATATTTAGTTTTGAAAGCGACTTATTGGGTGATTGGCATCCAAAGGATGCTATAAATCGTTTAAGTTCGAAAATCTTCGTACCTGTCCGTTGATATGTAACACATTAACTGTAAATGGCTTAACCAGGAATCTGCCAGTTGGCTGTGTAATAATGTGGAAGGTATTTAAGATTTGCTTTAAGCCAAATTTTGTTTTTTTTTTTGTTCTTATTCTTCGTCTTTTTGGGTTGGGTTTGCCTGATTACTTCACACAGTGTTATCGATTATAAAGATTTTACAGAGAAGCACTACATATGTATGGGTCTGCTTACAAAAAATTCTAAGGGACAAGTGTGTGGATGATGTACATCAATGTATGAATAGAAATTGTAAGAATAGGACAGTACAACATAAACAATAACAACAATAACAAAATTATAATAGTAATCATAATAAGAGTAAAAAAGTATGGAAAACACATGCACATCTGGAAAAAAAACCAATTCGACTGAATTCTAAGGATGCTGACATATGAACACCAAACAATCATGACACACACACACACACATACACTTAACAAGTACCCTTATATATATATGTGTAGGAACCCAAAACAGATAAGTTTACACACATGCTAACTATGGTTCAAGTGAGTATTCATTGCACAGCGAGCCCATCTCTTATTTCATCTTTTTTTAACACTTTACCACCACCACAGTCTTGTTGTTGTTGTTGTTATTTCTGCTGCTTCTGCCCCTGTTGTTATTATGTTGTAAATTACATAAAAATAGAGGTGTAGTCTTACGTTACGTGCGGGTTGAATATTTTTAGCAAAAATTTTTTCCATTTAGAAAATTATCATTTCGTTAACATTTGTGGGAACTTTGGATGACTGGTTGGTTAGGCTAAGTAATTGGTTATATGTTGGTTATTGATAAAGGACCAATCTCAGGGCATTTAGAGCATTTTTTTTTTGAATAAAAATAAACCAAGCGTTGAAGATTTCCGGTATAGGATTCTGAAGATTATTATTAAACGGAGAACATGAGCGTTTAATAATCATCTAGTTACAATACAAAACGGATGGAATTAAAATCGTTGTTGGTTTATTAATACAAAGTTATTGAGGCAAACTCCTCTACCTAGGGTATATATTATAAATGGTAAAGTAATTGGCAAAAATAGAGATAGCGACTGCAAACTTGGCAGAAACATTGGTTGTTCTCAGATACAAATTTATAATGAAATTGGACAAATTCAGTCGTAAGACAAGCTCACAATTAAAGAAAAGTTTTAAGAGAAAAAAAATAAATTTGAATTAAGTCAAATTTTGAATAGCCCGCACTGCCACCCCCATAGGGGGCATGACATGTTCCTGACTACGCTTTCTAAAGCAGTATATATTATGCCTGAACGTATAAGTAAAATATTGCGTCACGTATACTCTAAGAGTCTCTGTTTTCTAATCGATAGAAGGTCTTTGACTTTCAATTGTGACGAACTTGTGGATAATGAATTGAATTTTGTCGCTTTTGGACATGGCTCTCAACTAATTTTGCTCAATTTGTAAACTCTAGAAATGTGTGGACCAACAAGAGGCTGAAATACAGATTAGATCAAGTTAGATTTTAATGCTGATGAAAAAAATTTATATATTTTGTAAGTTCCTACCATCTGGGAAGTTTATTGTACCGCTAAAACTAAAATAGAGACTTAAAAAAAGGGGTTTTGAAACACTTTTTTACCGTATTTTAAGCGGGTTTAAACTCAAACATTTTACTAAGACCCCGCCCTATAATATGAAAGAATCAATTTTTCATTATTTTTGTACCGATAAACCTAAAAAACTTTCCAAAGATCATCATTTGTTGCATATGGGAATAAAATGTTTAAATGTATTAAAGGACTCATTCTCAATCTGCTTCTTTCTCTCCCTCTCCCTCTCTGTCTTTCTCTCTCTTTCTTTTTATAATAATTGTTCATTATAAAATATAATAACCTCGATTCGTTTTGCTAAAGAGCACACACTCGATGCACAACACCCCAAATAAAGTATAAGTGTTTGCCAAATACACAACAGTACGCATGTTCTACAATATAATGCTGGGATGTCTGAAAACAAAACAAAAACAAAAGCACAAATATCTTTCTCACCATATATCCTCTGTTTGCACAGGTCCGTCAGCCATACTCTGCTTTGGATAAAACACAAAACCATAGAAACGAAAAGATGAAATCAGGGTATTTTTTGAGCAGCAGTTCACACACACTTGCACAAAATAATAATATATAACAAATAAATGAGTGTGTGTGTGTGAGTTGTTTTATTCCTTTCTTTTTTTTTACCCCCGCACTTATGAGGACAACCATAAGCTTAGTGATAAATGAATTGTAATGTCTTATCATCGCAGGGGCCAAAAGATTTTATCACAATGATAATATGACACACACACACACACACACACACACACACACACACACACACACACACACACACACACACACACACAAAAGCATAATAACCTCTGAAAGTTCAATTATTGAAATGACTGTCGTGTCACTTTTGCCACTCTACCTCACCGTGTGTGTGTTTGCTTAGTAATAATGTTGTTTGTCATCAGCAAATATTTGAATTAATAGAAAAGCAAATCCGCCTTTCCATCTCTCTCTCTCACTATAATCACTAATAAAATTTTTACGTATAGAGTTCGGAATGTAGACTTGGATTGGAAAAAATGATGAGGAAGGCAAGCCAACCATGTACTATTATGAGGGTCTTATAACCATATTTACCAAGTCAATCCTTGTTTCGGTTTTTTTTTTAATTTTTTTATATAAGAGTGAAAATAATACCCATAGGAAACCAAATAAGAAGGCACAGTGGCATCGAGACGAAAAGGAAACATAAAAAACAAAAAACATCAGCAAATAATAAAAATCCTGTTATAAAATCCAGTTGCCCATATGTACACGTTGGGTTAAACAAACGTTATAAAAAGTTGTTGTTTTTTTTTAAATTTTTTTTTTAAGAGAACAATTGTAACAGGATAGAAGTTGTTGTTTTTTCTGAATCAACAGAAACAGGAACAAACAAAATCCACTTTCATCCACCGACTATCAAAAGCAAAGCAAAGGAAATCTGAACACTGGCATGGACGTACCAATTATTAGGGTGTACTCATAGAGCACACATTGTTTTATTTACTTAGTGCTGTATTTGTCTTTTTTTTTTTTGGACTATTGTCAAAATTATTTAGGAAACATTCATAAGAGCTGCGCTGGTGCCAGTAAGGTACTACTTAAATATTCTGATATTAATTTAGGATCGAGTACTTCTTCTTGTTCTTCTTCTTGTAGAGTTTATGCCATATTTCACTGTTCGCTCTTCATTATCATTATTACTTAGTAATGTACTTAGAAACTACGAAAGAACGAAATTTATTCAATCTTCCCGCAAAACCTCAAGTCTTTTGAAACCACTGAGAGGCGGGTTAAGACTTTATGAACTTGACAGGTTTTTTAAAATCTTAAGACTTCTAAACTGAAAGCACGGGCTTGTACAATAGACCCAATCGTCGGGGTGCATCACAGCCCTAATAAAATAATAAAAACTATAACATAACTTATTATGTGTGACCAGTTGAAATACTGGACAGCTGTTGTCTGCCCTAAAGTTAATAATACAAAAATAAAAAAAAGGACAAAAGCAATATTGAAAATCCTGTACTAATAACTACTTATTAGTAGTAGAGTGTTGTCATGACACCGTATGTGTGCGTGTACATATATGTGTGTGTTGTTTATCGATAACATATTTTATGTATTTCTAAATGAATGATGTTCAACATGTCCTTATTAGTGTATAAAGAATAAAAAAGCTCGTGTGTGTGTGTGTTCCATTTCAATCTTATTATTGTAATAATATCTGGCCGCTTAAAACCTATGCTGTAGGAAGCAATACTCCGCCCTTAGGGACCTCTATTCTATTCATCGCGGACAGGTAAAGTTTTTTAAATTTTCTTTTAATATAAAAGAAAAGAATTTCCACACCTCTCGTCATTTCACGTCATTTCATACGCAAAAAAGACTGAATAAAAAGCCGCCACCGTTCTTGTACGATAACTCTCACGCGTAAGTGACAACCAAACTGTCATGATATTCCCCATTTCCGGTACATTACACACATACCCATCCTATAATTTTAACGGTACTCTATAGCTAGTAACTCGTTAATGAAAAAGAAGAAACGAAAAACTGTTCTTCGAATGCATGGTTAGAGAGATGATATCCGTAGTTGTCTAGAAAATTATACTTTTCGTTGCCACATAAGATTCGTTGTTATTGTTGTTATAAAAACCGATTTCGGTTGCAAGACTACAACTACAACAATTAACAATATGTTACATTTTCTACAACTCAACTCATCTGTGATGCGTTTATGTTTTTACCTTATGCGGGCTGCCTGACTACAAGGATGGCTGGCCGTGTGTCTCTCTCTCTCTCTCTCTCTCTCTCTCTTTCAATCTCAACTTCATTACAAGAGTTCATCACACAATACAATCAACCACCACCACAATTCAGACAGAACAAAAAAAAATCCATTTTCAAAAACAGAAAAACATCTCATATGTGTTCAACTAGAGAATGGAACTAGGCGCACACATGCCCACTATAAAATTGAATTGTAAAATGAGTTTTCAACCACCATCACCACCACCACTGCACATTATTTGGATTTCTTTAGAATGCGTTTGAATATCTGCCACAATGTGTTGTTGTTGTTGTTATTGTTGTTATTGCAACACAAATTTTAATAGAAATTGACATTATCAAGTTCTACATGTTAACAGGACATACGTACAACAACATTGTACAATCGTTAGAGACAGCGCCCCCAATAGATTGCCGTCATAACATAATTATCTAAAAAAAAAAAAAAGGAATCACTCTGACGCCATTCAGCCAGTAGGCTGGACAAATGCAATTTTTTGTGTAAAAGATTTTTCAGTCTGGCTTTATATATCAACAACAACAACAACAACAACAACAACAACAACAACAAAAACAACAAAAACAACAACAACAACAACGTCAATAAAACAAAAACAATAATAATAACAACAACAACAACAAACAAGGGTGGACTCTTTTAAGAACTGAAATGACCGTATAATAACCTTGGCAACCCTGCTTTAGTTTCATTTCAAATTTAACATAAGTACCGCGTATAATGAAGAGGTATTAAAAAGGCTTAAATTTATCCATTAACTTGTCCATCATACAATTTCAACTGAAAGCAAAGCCTAACAAAAGAAGGTCTTAATATATAATTGTTATATATAATCCTTCATCAAAGGATAACAGATAACAGATGTAACGGAAAAAGTTTATGCTTATTTTTTATTTAATTATTGTTAAGTGTGACGATTAAAAAGAAAGTAAATTTGACTTAAGTAACCTTCAAATTTTTATAGACACTGTAGGCGTGGCTGGCACCTAATTACGTTTTTTAATAATGCATGTAATACGTACCAACTTACGCGTTTGATTCTAACAAGAAAATATTATTTGTAATTTGTAGGCGTGTCTGTTATCCGATTCCGCCCACATCGATGAATACATTAATCATGAATATATATATATAAGACAATTTTTGTGGCTAATATATCCAATTTGGTTTTTTGTGGGTGTGGCATTGGAACCATTTCGATCAATTTAAATATCATTCTGCTTACAGAAAGTTTTTAGAGGTGTCTGTACAAAATTTCAATTCATTATCTCAAAATTTACAATAGTGAGAATGCCAACAACAACAGACAGACATACGGAGGGACATGGCTAGATCAATATGGAATACATATATATATGTATATTATAGAGTCTAACAGAAACCTTAATATACCACATTTTATGTGTTATAAAAGAATACTTTTCATCATAAGCTCAACTCAGGTAGAATGCTTCAATATTGTACACAAAAATGTGAAATTCTTGTTAAATATAAAAACTACCCAAACATCAATATTTAAATACATGGTCACAAATACAAAATACGCACATGTATAGGAAAATATGTATATATGTATAGAACATGAAACCCTATAATAAATGAATACCCTAGATGTATAAGATTATTCATTATTCTAACGTAAAACGAATTCAATGTATCGGCTTAACGCACACACAGGCAGACGGACTGACAGACAAAGTGCTAAACGAATGGCAGCAACAGCAACAGCAACATAACTAGCAGCATAAGAGCACATCAGTCAACCATTTAGAAATGGTTGATGTATTGGATCCATAAGAAAGAAATGATGCAAAAAAAAAAACCAGTTGCAGGTAGTTTTCAAAGCACTTGGAGAGACAGATCATTTATGCTTTGCGGACCTAAGAATATAACACAATATCTACATATATTTATAACCCTCCCTAAGGTACAAAATACAATAACAAAGACCAGAAACGTTATTATTTTGAAAACAACAGCAAAACAAAAATTATGTTTGGTTTAAGCCTGCGCTTGGGTACGCTACAGACGCACTCACAGACCTGAATTTAATACTTTTTTAGGATCTCGAACGCTTCTTTTTCCATTGTTATATATAATTTAATAAAGTGTATGCCTTTCTATCCTTAGGTAAGATGAGTATAAATACAACAACAACAATCTTTCTTTTTTATCTCTTAAAAAAAAATCAAGCACTTGCTTTAACATGTTTTTCTTCTTGTCTTTGTATATATTTATCGTCATATCAAAACCGTTTTACTGGGTGTTACCGTTTGTACTCGTATAATACATACACACATGTGTTTACATATTGTACATAAAAATATCAAACATATGTTGATATAAAAAAGAAAAAAAACTCGTACCCGTACTTGAATGAAGAAATTTCCACTTTCATACAAAAAAAAAAAAAAACAAGTGAAAGACAATTTTCTGGTTATCTAATTGTTTCCCAAGCTGCATAAACTTTTACACTGAATTTTTTTTAAAAAAATATTTCAGTTGATAATGATTTATAATGGAAATGTTTGAAAAAATTTTCGAATCGAAAGATAAAGTTGGTGTTTGTGCTATAGATAATGATTTTCATTGTAAAGGGTATGCATTAAATTTAAAATTATATTAAGTTTGTCATGCCTTAGGTAGGTTTTGAAGGTCCGAGAAGGTATACAGAGTCGCAATGAACTTCAAAATTGATTTCTATTTGATATTGTCCGTACTTGAAGCGCTTGCAGTCACAAAATTTGACATTTGAAGTAAAATTTTTTTATCAACATTCTTAGTCCATATTACCAGGTTCTTATTAACATGAATGATATCGGTTTTTAACCATGCCCTCAATTGATAAACATCATAAAGAAAAAAAAAACAACTAAGACTCAGTCCAAAACTTTAATACCCTCTTTATCTACAATAGTGGGCGCGTCAGATATATGAAAACGCCCTCTAATAGTTTATGTATTACGTAATAGTTTGTCAGTACAGTGTCTAATGTAGTTTTTTGTAAATTGTGAGCGTATTTTTATACGACCATGCCCATTTTTGGCATTTCAATGGATGGCATAACTATGAAAACGCATAGTATCAAGTTAAAAAGTAAATTTTTGTGACAGATTTATAGATTTTTGTCAGTTGTAGGCGTGTCTGTTATGTGACCACGCCCATTTTTGACACTATGATGGATAGGGTAATTATAAATATATGTACCAAATTTCAACTTAATAGCTTTATTTTTGTGGCAGATAAATACATTTTTGTCAATTGTAGGCGTGGCTTTTGACTTTTACCCATTTTTAATAGAAATCTGCGTACACAAAAAAAAATGGTTGTAAAAAATTTCAGCTCATTATTGTAAAATTAAAGCCCGTGAGAATATCAATACTAGACAGATACGCGGACACACGGACATACCTGATGTAGATCGGCTCAGTTTTTGATGCTGATTAAGAATAAATACACTTTATAGGGTCTCTGACACCTCCTTGAGGAATGACACAGTTAGTGGAGGGTATAAATATAAAAATCTGAAACCATTTGTAGAATCGGTTATTAACCATGCCCACAATTGATAAACATTTCCCATAATTACAGAAATAGAGCTACAAAATGGAAATGTCGATAATTAAAGGAGCTTTAAGAAACTACAGATTCGTTTCTTGAGGTGATGGGTGTAATATAAACATAATTAAATCGTTATTAAAAGGGAATATCGTACATCGTACACATATATATCTAATTAAGGAGCAAAAAATTGTTTAGAGAAAGAATTTTTTTTTTAAATTCCTAACCACCATCATATAGGTCATAATTTTGATGACCAGTGTATGATTTTTTAAATTTAATCAAAAAAACATGTCTGCATAGTTGTAGAAATGAATATGAATTGTATGGGTAAGGAAATCACAGCAAAGTTTGGCGATAAATTCACATTTATGTAGAATTAGACGGTGTGCGTAGCGTGCTCTGTATAATTTTGCTGATTTTCCATCAGTTCCCAACACAAATGAAATGTCCATTAAAATGTTAACATTTGTTGTTCTTCCCCCCCTTTTTTTGTTCCTACGAATTAGGGTATTTGCTTAATTCATGTTATACTCGTACTGGTCTGGTTTCTTTCTTTCTTTCTAATAATGAAGGTTTATTGTGTTGTTGTTGTTTTTGTTGTTGTTGGTGTTGTTAGCGTTGTTTTCAATGCATAATTTTGATTCTTGTTTGCAGTGGTTGGGCTGCTTTATAGCCATGGGGTATATGCTCATGCTTTTTACAATTTTTGTTGTTGTTGGTGGTGTTGTTGTTGTTGTTTTTCTTTTCAACATATTTTCCAAATCGTTTTTGAAGCACAAAGTTTTTTAGTTTTGCTTTTTTGCTTTCGTTTGGTTTTTTCTTGTCGTTTATATACGTGTGTTATTGTTAGTGTGTGAATTTTTTTTATTCATACACTTTTCTATATAAATATAAAAAAAGATGTGTTTACAGCTTTGGCTGTAATCACAATGTTGTTGCGCTGCTTTGGTGCTGCTTTTGCCTCTGACGCTGACTGTTTCCTTGTTGAGCTGTCTCGTTGGTTGTTTGGTTGTTTGGTTGGTTGGTTAGTTGGCTGCCTTTCGGCTTCTTGTTTGTTAGGGTCTTTAACACTGGCGCGTTTTCATATTGTTATTGTTGTTGTTGTTGTCTGTGTTGTTTGTTGTTGTTGTTGTCTGTGTTGTTTGTTGTTATTTTTGCCTCGCCGTCTTCTTCTTTTCCCTCTTCTTTGTTTCCTTCCTCCCTAAAGCATTCGCCGTCAATTTTGTGTATGCATAAGTGTTGTGTGTTCATCCTCAGTATTACGTGTTTCAAGGGATATTCTTATGTGGATGTATGCGTTTATGTGTTAAGTTTATTGAACGGTTTTCGAGTTTTTTCCGTTGTTCTGTTGTTGTTGTTGTTGTTATTATTTACGATTACGTTTTTAGTAGAATTTAAGAATGAGAAATACTTAAAAAGTTTTCTATCGATTACATCCGGAAATTCCGTTTTACACGTGAATGGAAATTTTGATGGGTTTTTTTTCCACCTCTATCATATATACATGCATACACAGGTAGACTGCTCATATGCATAAACAATACACACACACACACACACAACTACAACACATGTTTGGCAGTAAAAAGTCATCATCAATTATTTTGAATAATGATGTCGATACAAAAACTGCACAAAGTTTGATTTTAGAAGCCAAAAACAATATCCAAAAAAAACATGTTATCTTATCTCTAATCAAATTAAAAAAAAAAGAATTGCATCTGCCAACAAACTACACCTTATATGCATAGAAAAATGATGTTTATATAAATAAATTATGGTTAAAATGTCATACACACACACACACGCGCGCTCGTTTATTTTAACATTTTATCAATTCAATCAATCGTTAAAACTTACCAAACAACACCGAAAGCACCGTAACCGATGGGCCGATCCGGTTGTACATCTTGCGGTACGGCTGGCGGTTGATAGTAGGGGGCAGCAGCAGCAAGTATGGCACCTTGGGGTGCACTGCTGGCAGCTCCACCTTGTACCAGTGACATTGAAACACTCATTTGATTTGAATCACACAATCACCCACAAAATCAATTTATTATTTTTGTTATTATTGTTATTGTTGTTATTGTATCCGTTTCTTTAATTCCAAGTATTACAGTTTCTTTTGTTTGTTTTTATTAATTTTGTTGTTGTTGTTGTTATGGGTGTTATTGTGTAAATGGAGGTGCGTGTACACATAAAGATTATGACATTCGACGACACCAATGACAACAACAACACCTCCAATATAAACATACAAATGTTATTATTGTTGTTGTTTATTTTATTTTTTCTCTTCCCCCTTACAACGTAATCAGATGCCGTGAGAGATAAGTGCTTTCATATAAACCAAGTGTTCGTATAGTTAGTAGAGTCCTGACAAGTTATGAATAGAAAGAAAATGAGTGTGTGTGGAGAGGTGTGTATAGGGGGGGAGGGGGGTGAGAATTTGTAGCCAACATTCACAATTAGTCAAATTATTTTTATATTCCGCGCGTTTCCTTTCTTTATTTATTTTTATTTATTTATTTATTTATTTTTTGTTTGCACTGCATTGCTTTTCGCACCTCCTTTATAACGTAAACGTTGATTTTGTAATAAAAGTTGACTGTCGCAGCATAATTAACCTTAAAAGATGAAAATAAAAATAAAAATTCAAAACAATTTCATTAAAAATCAATTAAAATTGCTAAAGTCGATCAAGTCCGATTATCTAATACTTTCACTCAACTCAGTTCCACTTGTATACTCAACCTCAATAAATTTAGTAGTAAGAGAAAGCATAACACTCGAACATCTAATGCAAGAGGTTGTAGGTTCGATTCCCACAGCTATCATATAGGAATCAAAAATAAAAAAAATTGGATATTTTTTAAAAATAAATTCTATCAGAGGGCGGTGTGACCGGCACGATATATACACTCCAATCAATCCAATCAAATTTCTTTTCAAATCTATCAATAGAATATAAAAAAAACAGACAAACGGACAGAAACACACACTTACAGATGGATTCAGTATCAGTAGCACCCGTAGCAAACGGAATGAAAATCAAAAATCTTAGTATGATCTTCTCTCTCCCTCCTAGTTAATCACATAAAGTTCATTGTAAGACTATTGCTTACATTTACACCTAAATATATGATTGTTGTATGTATTTTTGTGTGTGTATGCAAAATTGTTAACTTGTAAAATTTTCAAACATTTCTTTTACAATTTTCTCTTTAATAAGATTATTACTACAAAACATACACAACTGCAGCAACAAAATCAAATAATTATGAAACACACTACAAAGCATTGTGTTTTTTTGGGGGGGGATGGATTTTTGTATGTGTCACCAATGGCAGCTATATAGTTATTAAGCACAAATGAGAGAAATTATTGCATTTCACTTAAAATTTATGCTGTAGTAGAGTAAATATTGTCCGTTTGAATCATGTCTCTCTCTCTCTCTCTAACACAAAACAAGCCATGCGCTGCAAATCCTTACATTACATTGTGTGCACGCAAAATGCAAAATGATATCAAAAGCAGTGAGAAAGTTATCACAGAATCCGAAAAGAGTGATTTGTAAAAGCCAGCCATACGGGGTGAATAGTGAATATTTTACAAAAAAAGAGGGTGTGATATATATATAGATATTGTAATAATGTAAAATATTGGGGTAGTAGACTGAGACTGCAGAAGATATTTAATGAAAAGAGAAAAACTTAATGAGAGAGCAATTCACCATTTGAGAGTTTGATTTACAAAAAACGACAACAATAAAAGTAATGTTTTACGGTTATGCATATTACATACATACACATACACATACAACAGCAATGGTAAAAATAGCTGATAGAAATATTGTACGAAATAATGGGAACTCACTTCTTTGTAAAAAAAGAAAAAAGAAAAAAACCACCAACCACGTTTATTATCTCTTTGCTGTTGTCAGACAATATCAAGGTAAACAAACTTGATTTTTTTTTCTTTGAAAAGTATGTTTTTCACTATTGATTATTCGTTTTTTTTTTTATTTTAAACATTTGTTATTTTATATTCAAATACATACAAAGGCAGACGTTTATCTCATGTTTTGTTTTTCTGTTTTTTGTTTTTCATGTATAACCGCATACAACAATGTTATAATGCCGGTTGGGGAACAAACACAAAAACAAAAAGAGAGCTTAATAGAGCGAGCAAGAGGCACAGCTATATAACAATAACAATAACAACAACAACAACAACAATGCTAGTAGCGTTTAGTTAGAGTTGGCTACTAACCGTATTTGTATCCACATTAAAGACACCGCAAGGGGGCATGTACAAATCAATTTTTTGAGTGAATTAATGAGCGCAAGAGATTTTTATTATGCATCTATATACGTAGTGAGAGCACAACGCACACAATATGAAGTGGATTTAGTGTTAGTTAGTTGGGGGGGTGAAGGGGTTACATATGCACAAACATCGATGCGATTAGTGTTGCTTGTGTATGGTGTTGTTGTTGTTGCTGTTGTTATTATTATTTTGTTGGTTCAGAAGATGTCAACTCAAGTCAATGTTGTTGTTGTTTTTTTCATTACATTACATACACACACATATATACTTATAAGAAAATTCAACTTTTATTTAGATATTTTATATAAATGTATGCGTTTCATACAAAAATGTATTCAAAATTAATTAAATATTTATGTATTTATTTTATCAACACTTGTGCACACAACACACACAGACTGTCGGTTTTTTTTAGTAGAATTACTATTAATGTAAGAATAACAGTAAAGTAATGTTTATATGTCCGGTAACTGTTTATTTTTCTTCTACCATTTATCCCCGGTAATATTGGGTGTAGGTTTATGAGACATTTTCTGCACACTATATACATATAAACGTCTAACCCCCCCAAAAAAGAAGAAAAAAGGAAGATTCCCACAAATAAACAGAAAATTGAGTAGAATGTATAGCGCGCGCACACACACACATATATATATACTGACTTGTACTTACAGAGTAATATGCACACGCACACACAGCAAACCAAGAGAGTATTAATATTTATTAATTTCTTTTAATATTTCACACCGACACACACATTTTATACAGACATTCAGTTTCAACCTTGCACTAAAAGTTATTAAAATATATAAATGTTTAACTTTTATCATAGATATTGTAATAATTACTTTTTCACTTTTTTTTTTTTATTTTTATTAATATTTTAATATTATTTTCATGTACTCTTCTTCACGCGTTCACACAATCTTTTACACACAAACAAACAAAAAGATGAAAAAAAGAACGTTCTTTTAACGGTGACTGATTTGTTGTTGTTACTACTGTGTAGTTGCTCAATTATAATTTTTCACATGGAGCACTTTTTTTCTTTTTTCTAGTTTAGCGAACTTTGTTCTCGTTCTCGTTTTTTTTTTCTTTTTTTGGGGTAGCGTAAGGGAAATGCTTTAATTTACAAATGCTTTTCATTCATTTCATGTTGCAACATGCATTATATTATATTATAACTTGCTTTTTATTTTATTTCACTTTTTTCAGATGTCCTGAACATGTGTAGAGTTAATTTGTTACTGTGTTTTGTAATATTGTTGTAAAATTGAAACATCAAACCAGCCATTCGTTCTTTTCAACTAACATGCACGAAACTCAAACACTAACTAAACTGAGTGCAGACAAGTATTGTTGAAGTAAGCAGTAATCGCAACCAGCAGCAACAGCAGGGAGATATTCTGATTGACTCACACGAATAAAAACGTTCGTGGGGACTAATAAGTCACGTGAACGATCGGAACTAGTTGGTATTCTTTATGATTGCTGTCAAATTGTTTAAATAATCTGTTTTAAATATTAATAATCAAACATATAATAAAGAATAAATAATAATAATATGTGTAAAAATGATTCAATTCAGTGTAATTTATAATAAATTTTTAACAAATTCTAATGTTACCGCACACTCTACTTAAGGATAATGGAAAATTTGAAAATTATAGCAACTTTATAAACGGATATTGTAAAGAAATTATTACTTGTTGTTAGGATGGTCTTAGATCTCGGAGGTTTTATGAAAAACTCGGAAAAACAACACAAATCTCATATTTTTTATTATTATTAATTTATTACATAGAGATGAAAGAATAAATTGCTCTGCTCTGCTCTGTTCTATAGCTATAACGGTTCTATAAATTCAATTGAAAAGTTTTATGCAACTTTAATTGCTTTCTAAATAAATTTTGCTCAAGCATACTATCCTTAAGTGTATAACAGCAAATTATAATATGAGACAATTACGGACTTGTAAAGGACGTTACGCACGCTATATATTTACAAATTTATTGCTGTTGTGTAGAATTGCCGTTCCAGGTGGCATTCTCATCATCGGAATCTTTACGGTTATCTGACAAGCGATGTATATTGGAATTACCCACATAACGACGATAAACGGCATTTGTTTCGGAATCATTCTTATCGCGATTGATGTAGCCGGATGTTGAAGCTTCTGTATTACCGCTCATAAAACGATCCAAATTCCGGCGTTTAGCTCTACATTAAAATTAAAACCATTTAGAATAGATTTGTGCGAGGGATAACAACTGAAACTTACAAATCGTTCCTGTTGCCGGCATCTTCATTGGCACGCTTTTGGGCACCACTGTAAGCATCACCATTGCCACCCGTTATTCTTCCCATTATCCAATTCTTGCCCGTCACTAATGCAGCAATAATTGGATTCAATACTGTCCAGACAATATTAGATAACATATTAAGTAGACCACCAGAACGACTTATAATAGCAGATGGACCGCTACCTTCTTTGGCAATTACTAGAATAACGGCACTGGGTACCAGACCCAGTTCCGTTAAATTCATTGCATCATGTTCAACAGTGAATTCTCGTTTTGGATATGTTGTAACCAAAATGAAGTCTTTAATGCCGGTAACTGGCAATAATTCATTCTTTACATAGTCGCGCACCTCCGCCAATGTAGTGGAACATTTGAAATTATGATTTTTGGACAATCCACTGCCAAAACGAAACTGCAAACGTGATTCATCTGGTGCTGTTGCTGCTGTTGTTGCTGCTGCTGCTGCAATCCCAGCTGCAGCCATTGGTTTTGACGGTTGCGAAGTACTTGGCTGAGAGTCTGTAGCAAATTTATGCACTCTTTCTGCTTTGTCGGCGGCTATTTGAGCTCTAATGCGCTCACGAGCAGCTTGTTCCTCTAAGCGTTCACGTTTCATATTCTCCTTCAGTTCCTTGAGCTCTTGCTCTTGTTGCCAATCGCGCAGATTTTGTACGTACTTACCTTCTTCGCGACGCTTCAATTCACGCTCTTTTTCTAAACGTTTTTCTTCTTCAACGCGTTCCAGCCTCTTCTGTTCCAGGTATTTGCGCGTTTCTACCAATTTGTTTTCCTCAGTTTTATCTGCAACCATTACCTCAGCAACTGGTGGTGGTGATGGTGGTTTGTCGTTAGCAATCGCTGGCGATGCTGCCTTGTTGTTGGTATTAACTTCTTCGTGGGGTGTGGGTGGGGTAGATGGTTGTATTGGTTTTCTAGAACACACATCTCCATCACAAATGATTTCTGATTTTTCATCAGCCTTTTCTTTAACAGTTCCAGTCACACGTGGAGCAGCAGTTGCATCTACTTCAGTTTTATCATTGTCATTGAATTGTGCCTGAGCAGAGGCGGCTTTTTGCTCTTGACATATGAAATTATTAACGGTGGAGCTGGCTGTCGATACTGCGGGACTCTTTCCAACCATTTCCAACACTTTAACAATTTTTGTATCCAGTTCCTCAACACTATTAAGGATGCCGGTGGCAATTTCCAAAGGTGTACCCGATTTACCAATGAAAAATATAGATGGTACTGGTACCATTTGATATAAGCTGGCAAACTGTAGATAAGCTTCGCTTTCACTTTGTATTTTAACAGCCACAAAATCATCCGATTCCAGCTTTTCCCGTACTGCCGGCTCATTTATAAAACCGTTCAGCTTCCGTGTATTATCATCTTTACCTACAAAGAAAACACAATTTTACACTCATTCATTGGGTGCATACACACACACACTTGTACAAATAAAAATGTAATTCATATACAGGTGCGCTAGAAAGTTCTTCAACTAACCTTCAATATAAACAACAAATATCGCATTTTTAGATTTGGAATGTGCAACAGCATCGGCTATATTGCCTTCATACCAATTCATGATTAGATTTCACGTTTTTTATGCGGTAATTTTAACAAAAATAGTAATTTTTCTGATAACTAAAAATTTCACAATATTTTTATATTTTCGTTTCGTCAACAGCTGACTAAGTATGACACATTTTTCAAGCTTACTGTGAATGAGACAAAACAGAACGAATACATATCTGTGTTGCTTTGCTTCATTACTGCTATAAATCGGACGTGTTAAAAGGTTATTGTGCAGTAAAATCTTGTAATTATTTAAAAAGGGTTAAAAATAAGAACATTTGTTTAATTACTTTGCTTGTTAGGGCTGGTATTCATGCAATAAAGTAAAACTTTTGCTTATATGCCACGGTTCACAGTTTCATAGAAACAATTTTATCTGTTTGAGCCCTTAATTGTATAAATGAAATATTAAAGAACTTGGCTTCACTTGTAAAAAACGTTGCTTCGCAGATGCACGAAATTAACAACACAAGTTTGTAAATTACTTGGCAGAAAAAAAGTAATGAAACCATTAATGTATTATTTTTATATTTATTAATTAATAAAAGCTTAATAAATATTAAGATATATGATCGGGAGGTCTACCAGTTCCCTCTCAACCCTCCCAATTTACGCCAACCTTAAGTATTTTACGCATAGCATACGTTCACATATTAAGCACACCACTTTGTTCAACTTTTTTTATCTTTGCAATAATAAATTTACTTAAAAATTACGTACATTATTAAATATAAAAGAAAGCTTAAACTTTATTATTCCACACTCCGCATTAATCTCTTAATAAATTGGACCATTTTCATGAAATTCTGCAATTGTTATAAACATACGTTTTATTTTATATTTTATTTTATAACAAAATCTCTTTTTACCTTGAGCATCTGCCTCACTCTGTATCACGGAAGTGGCTCGAGAGGATATATCGCTTCTAGCAACACAATTTATTCGGGGTACACGAACACAAAGGCGCCTCAGCTTGTGGCCATTATAGAAATTGCCATGAACAATAGTTGAGGTTTCAGTACAATCATCATCTGCACAGATAATTATTGATATTTCATATAGTTCAGCATTTATGTTAATTTACCTAAATTTATGTTTAATTTTTCCATATTGTAGCGTTCCACTAGTACAGCACAGCGCTTTAATGGTATTTGGTCTCGTATATCAGAAAGTGATCTTCCTATATGTGGTGAACGGCTGACATTCACCCGGAGCCTTTTAAGTTTAAAAACAGTGGTAGGAGGCATTTTATCAATTACTATTTCTTACAATTAATATGAAAAATAAAATATTTCTTTAAAATATATTCACAACTTTTGCAATTGAAAACAATACACCTTATGACAATGTTCCAAAACGTTCTCAAGCGATAACGTAACAGTTATACACAATTAGCGTAACACAAAATTTTGCGAATCATCATATATAACAATTTCTTCAACTTGAAATTAATATTTCCCGACAACAGTTGTTTACGATATATTTTGGAGAAGTAACTTAAATAAATAAATAATTTTGTTAATAATGTTATATGATAAGAGAAAAGAATAAAATTTATAAAAAAAAAATCTATTGTGTTTTGATCTAGTTTGTATATTTGTATATAATCAGACTTTTTTAATAGAAATGAAATACTGTTAGACATTCTCTTCAGAGATGTCTAAATATCAATGTTAAATATAAGTTAGACATAAGACATATTTAGTATCAGCGGTCCTGTGGCGCAATGGATAACGCGTCTGACTACGGATCAGAAGATTCCAGGTTCGACTCCTGGCAGGATCGACAACTTTTTTCTTTTTTTTTTTCTTTTTGGTTTACATTATTTGTTTAGAATTTTTTGTTTTATTGTTTTTAAATTTTGTATTGATAATTTTTAAACATTTACTAAAAAGAATTATTTGTCATTATTTAACCAAGTTTTGCGGTCTGTAACAAGAATAAAATATATAATCACTGCCACTGTCACTGTTGCATTGTAACCTAGCATTTATTTTCTATTCTTCTGTTCTACATGTGTTCTTATTTGTGCATAAGTATATTTTGCATACAGATGGTTTACTTGCAATAGACAAATTCAACCGAAAACCGAGTCATCGATAGTAGTAGAGCGATTGTTTCAATTTTCCATTAGAAAAATATCAAATATCCACAAAAAAGAAGAATTTCTCAGTAAATTTTTTAAATATTTTAATTAAATATAACAAAACGCAATGGGTGACATCAGCATGCTAATGGAAATGGGTTTCCCCAAAGAAAAGGCGTAAGGGCCGGCTTTTTCGTGCGTGTTTTTTGTGAAATAAATTTTTGTGTGCTTTTGCAGTGAATATGCTATGAAAGTAACGAATAATAAAGGAGTAGAGCCCGCCATGGAATGGTTATTGGCTCATGCTGATGAGGAAATACCCAAAGAAACTGTTGGCATGACTGTGGGGGCAACACAAGAAACCGAATCGTCAACCAATGAAGCTGCTTCATCGTCAACCGCAACACCAGAGGTAGTTGCAGCGGTAGCCAAGTCATTAAAATGTGACGATTGCGGGAAATTGTGTAAAGATGAAGCGGAATTGTCATTTCATGCGGCCAAAACGGGTCACAGTAATTTTTCAGAATCAACTGAGGAAAAAAAACCACTCACCGAGGAGGAGAAGAAACGTCAACTGGCTTTAATAGAAGAGAAATTGAAGCAGAAACGTTTGGAGCGGGAAGAACGCGAAAAGGCTGATGCTTTGGAAAGGGAGAAGAATCGCATTAAATCGGGCAAAGACATGACAGAGGCACGCAAACGTATGGAAGAGATGGAAATGAAAAAATTGATAGAGCAACGCAAACGCGAGAAGGACGAAGAGAAGGCGGCACGCGAAAGAGTCCGAGCACAAATTGAGTCCGACAAGCAACGCCGCAAAGCTGGGTAAGCTGGGTACATTTGTCATTCCATATTAATTAATGTGTTTCCTTTGTATTCCTCTTTTTCTTTTTTGCTAGTCAACAACAACAAAACAAATCGCCCAATATAACCGAAGCCGCCATCATATCCTCGGCTACCTCTACAACACTTACCACCGATAATAATAATGCTGGTGGCAGCAATGTAAATAAAACATCTAACAAAGAATACACACAGACACGCATACAAATACGTTTACAAGACGGCTCCACGTTGACCGAAACATTTAATGTTAAAGAACAATTGTCAGCTGTACGGGTTTTTATACAAATGAAAACCGGCAACGATCTACCGTTCGGTCTGATGACCAGTTTTCCTCGTAAAATCTTCAGTCATGAAGATTTTGAGAAGCCCTTGGATGTTTTAGGTTTGATACCCTCCGCTGTATTAATTATGACGAAAAATACTAATGCCTGAAAAGACTGGTGAGCATGAATTACTACTAAAACTATATTTTTTATGAAAAAGAAAAATGAAAAGAAAAATAACAACAAAAATATGTAACAAGGCTTTTTTTTATAAAATATTTCATAAATAAACAGGACAAGAAATGTTTGACAACCATTGATTGAGTAGTAGAAGTGGATTTTACACATTTATTATTATTATTATTGTTGTTGTTGTTGTTTATTGTATGCAATCGTATTGTTGTGGGTGTGTTGGAAACGAAGGAAAATATTCACAATGATTTAATAAACGGGTGTTTTAACAGAAGAACGTGAACCGTTAGCCGTGCATGCAGTTTCATGCATGCTTATCAATATTGTATTGTACAGCACGTATATAATTGATAATTAAAATTATTGCATTTTTGCAGTGGTGAGAGAGAGAGAGTAGTAGAGAAGAGGGCTTATCTTAGTATAGGTATACAGTTAAGTTTTATATTTTCTTAATTTACGAATTTTCGTTTTTATAATCTACACCACTTGTGGCAAAAGGTATATTAAGTTTGTGCGGATGTTTGTAATTCCTAAACGGCAAATGCCACACCCACCTTCAGTTATACCGAAACAAAATATGAATCGATGTCCATCTGTCTGGCCTTAAAAATTTGTGCACAAGCTACAGGTCGCATTGTTTGAGATATTTTCATGAAATTTTGTACAAAGACATGTGGTGTAGGGTAGTATGTGATAGTCGGGCTTGACCGACTATAATATTTTCACTTGTTTTGTTTTTTTTTTTTTAATAAATAAGTTTACAATTAATTTAAATTACGTCATCTTCCCCAATCATTTATACAAAAATATACTCAATCTGTTAATTATATGGTAATACTTCAAAAACCTTAATAATTTACGATAATAAGTGTTGTAAGCCGATTATTGATTTTAGTGAGTCAAGTGTCAAGACAAAGCCTTACACTTCCATTTACAGAGTAAACCACATGATAAATTGTATTAATTTGTAAATATTGACAATGGGAAACTTCCAGGTGCCTTTCTCTTTAGCTTTTGCTTTGGACCGGTTACCGGGCGGCACCAAACTGGGATAACGAACCGGTTTCGATATGTGACAATTGGTTATAACCGTACCGCCCGGATAATCAACCAACACCGCCTCACTCAGTACACCATCGCAATCAATCAACTCCAAACTCTTGTTAAAACATATGCGTATCTCGGCCAAAAAACTGGTCTCAGTTTTCAAGTCATAAACGCAGTGTATCGAAGGATTTTTACCCAGACCCTTCACCAAAGCTGTATGCAAGGCCACCACTGTATTGTTGGAATCGGGATGTATATCCGCTCGATCCAAAATTCTCGACAATTCATAATTCTGGCGCCAATTTAAACCTTGATCGAAATATTTCAGTTCATTGTTCAATTGTTCCAGAGTGGCAGCACAGGTGCCATGCTTAAGCCATTCATGTTGCCACAACCAATGTTCATCGGTACTCTCATCCCCATCAATGTCTGGCCAATAATTATTCATACCGGACATAATGTCCTGCAAAGCTTTAATATCAAAATTGGCCGATTTGTTGCAAAAATTCGGACCCATATGACCCAATTTTGTTGGCCATACACCATGTATGGTCCAGAACTCTTGACCCGAAGGCAATTTACATTTATGATTTTTGTCCTCTTCTCGCCAATGATAACAGGTCGTTACTGGCCATTGTTGTGTGAAGATTAACACGTCCCAGTCTGTTGAGGATGTTGTTGAATTGCTCATTAAACCAAATTCTACATCGAGATCGTCATGATATTCGGAAGAACTGAACTCTTCCGAATGGAATAGATTATGTTCCATGATTTTATAACGTTTCAAATCATTGGCTTCCTTAACATCTGCCCTTTCCATGGACATGGATTCAGAACTGTCAATGGATGCACTGTAAAGTAGTATCAGTAAAATATTAGTAATTATTAAATATTAATTATAAATTGAAACAATACACATACGTTCGGTTCATTCTTATCAATACAAGTTAAGTTGATTCAAAAAGTTGCAACACATGTAAACATTTTATTTATTAATTGATATCCCCATAAGATGGGAGGTATATCAAGTTTGTTATTCTGCTATTGCAATAATCAGAAGTACATATATATTCTTGATCAGTATCGAAAATTGAGTTGACTTGATACAAGAGTGTCCGTACGTCCATTTGTTTTGTGTTACTCTCACGGTTGTAAATTTTGAGATATTGAGCTGAAATTTTGTACAGACACTCCCAGTTTCTTCACATACATTGTTATTCAATTAAGCAAAATTGATCAAGAGTTTGCTGGTTTGCTTTTGTTATTTATTGGTCATCGTAGAATTGTAGGGCATTTGGTTTTTATTTTCAAGTTTATATTATGAAACGTGCCTGGACTTAACATTGTGACACAATTTTCGTTTAGTTTACTTTTTTTTTATTTTTTATTGTAAATAATAAAAAAATTGCTTATTTCTACACAACCTGAGCATTAGATTTCTTTGTTTATAACAAATGTAGGAAACAAAACACACAATGACTTTTTCACATTTGTTTTTGTTTAGAGAGTTTACCATATATATATATATATATTTTGCCTGATAAGGAAATTTAATAATTCTTTTTTTAACTAAACAACAACAACTTTGTAACATTTACCTGTCCACTGTTAATCCACCTGAAAGCATTAACCAAGTGATTGCAATTACGAAATTCCTTTCAAACATTTTCTTCTATTTTTCTTTTATTTTTTCTTTCCTTTTTTGTTTTATTAAACTGTCTAATTAAGGTGTATCAGTTTAAAACTTCTGGATTCCTATAATTTATATATATTTCGTTTTAATTTATTAGCAGTGTTACTGATTTTATTCCGTTTATTAATCCGTCAACTAATTGGTTGTGAAGAAGGAAAAAAATTTAATGTCTCTCTATTGCGCTTCTACTATTTTCTAGTTAGTTAGTCTTGTTCGTTGTGTGTTTTCATAGTGTTTCTCTCGTGAGAGTTTTGTGTGGATTTTTAATTGCAAGATAATGATTTATTTAGAAACCAACTCAAGTCACTTGTATTAATAAAAATTAGTGGAAATAAGTAAAAAAAAAAAATTTAACACCCTACCCCACTTAGCTTTTCAATAAATGTGCTACAATTACAATAAATCACTTCTGGATATAAAATTATAAGAAAGTGGTTTTTAAAAAATGACTTCATTTGATTCAAATTTAAGTTCAATAAATAATTTTACCAAATATTGATATAAAATATTCGCAAAGTAAAAACTTCCATCATTATTACCCGGCAAGGCCCTTCTAAAAATCCTTCAAATCGGTTCATTTTCCATCGAGTTCCTCTTTGAACCCAAAACATGTCCATATACTAAATTTCCTTTAGAAATCTTTGAAAGTGCAACCTGTAGCTTGCTAACAAATTTATATGGACTGACGGACATGGCCAAATCTATGCAGAAAGTGATTTTGTTATCTTGATTTATCTGTTTAATGGAAGGTGGGTGTGGCGTTTGCCGTTTATGAGCTAAAAACGTTTGCTCAAACTTAATATACTTTTTGCCTTTAGTGGTTTAGGGTTTAATTAGACATAAACTAGACTGCAACTATAGATATTCACCACTTTTATACCTTAAAATAAAATTTATGTCTGGCATTAAAATTTTTCACTAAATCATCGTTTATTACTCTTTTACTTCCTTTTTATTTCATTTTGTGTTAAGAATGCATTTGGTTTTAGGCTGCGGTTTGTATCTTGGGTTTACTATAGTAAACAATAAAACTGCAATATCGACTAAAGCTTATGCGCTCTCTATATAATGAAATTATATTACTCACTACCGTTAACTGTTACAGATGCCATCTTTACGAGATTAATACGAATTTGTATTAAATATATTTCAATTTTCCAACAACGATTGTTAATAAAATTTATAAATTTATAAATAAATATATTTATAATAAAATCATTTAATTTTTAATAATTATAAAGCTATTATCCTTAATGAAAGTGTTAAAAATTTATAAAAATATTTTTAATGGAACTTAGCAAATGGATTGCATTTATTACGTATTATTAACTTATACATCAGAAAGGTTTTTACTTTTTCTAAATAAAATGAATAAACTAAAAAGAAAGCTGGAAGAAACTTGACCAAGTACATAGGAGTGATTCAGAACCATCAAAATCTAAGCGAATTTAAAAATGTCCGTAGTTCCGTCTATTATTGATATGTTCACGGCCACAAAAATTCACATATTAAGATTAGACTTTTGTACATATATTTTGGATCTCATTTGAAACCTTATCGCGATGAAAAATATGCTTTATAATATCACAGCTGCCACTCCTTGGGAGTGGGAGTATATAAAATGAATATTTGCAACACAAAGAATAAGACTTTGGAGACCTAACAAATATACTTGAATGCTTAGTCCAACTAGCCATATTTATCTGTCAGTCCGTCTTTTGGAAAGATGTTTTCATAACCCTTCCTTATAAGACAAATTTCCAAAAACCAAATTTTATATAACAATAGTCTCAACTCAAGCCAGTGTCAACAATTCCATTTGTTTAATCAAAGTAAAAGCATTAATTGTACGCCCATATATCCTTCAGTTGTTAATGATTCATAAAGAAAATGAAGATAAATAAAAAATATTATTACAAACGTCGCATACATTGAACGTTGAAAAAACAAAACAAAAGTAAACGAAAAAAAACAAAAAAGCCATCTATAGATTTATGGTACAGAAGAAAAATAGTAACGAGAGAGAGAAAACAACAATCATTAAAATCCTCACAGAGCAATGATCCCTCAATTTAATATTATAATTGCAACAATTATCATTCTCATGCTACTTGCACAGATACCCACCCACACACACACACACACACACACACATTCTCATACAAACACAACGTTGAACGTTGAAAAAAAATGTAACAACGGCAGCAATAACACTTTGGTATAAAAAAGAAAAAGAAAAAGGAAAAAAGAACAAAATATGATACACAAACACAACGGTAATTACCACAACAACAACAACAAAATAGCGAAAAAAGTATTCCACCGAAGATTTCATTTATTTTATTAAGCTCCACCCACGAAAGAGAGGAAAACATTTCCTTTTAAAACTCATTCAAAAAACGCAAGCGCAAGAACATTTGTTGTTGTTTTTTTGTGGATGCTTCTTATTTTGAAAAAGAACAAGACCAAAAAACAAAAAAACTGAACACATCATGAGTGTACCTCTACGTACATACATCTTCACTAATGTGCGTTTGTTCAGTTATATAAGAAAAAATGTGAAAAAAACAAGAAATAAATGCCATTTTATATACACTACCACTACAACCATACAAAGGTTGTTGGCAAGTGTGTGACTTTGGTAAAACGTTTTGTAACTAGCACCCAGAAGAAGGCTTTGTAGATCCAGTAATGTATCAAATACTGAGAGGAACCAGTTACATGTGTCTGATTGTCCGTCCATCCGTCCGTTCATTGGTGTGCCTGCATTTGTTTGTCCTTTTAAAGTCGTACAAAAACTTTTATGGAAAATGTATAAAATCAGTTAAACGTCACGCCCTTAGTTTAATGAAAATTCATAAAAAAGTAGAATTTTGCAGTTTCTCATAAAGAAGACATACAATGGAAATATAATGCTTAGACGCCTTCCTTGTTGTTGTTAGTATTATTGCAGTAGTATTCAAAATTTGGCTCAAGACCATTTCCGGTTTTTTTTTTATATCTATAATCATTTGAACGTACGACTCTTAGTTGGGCTGGCTGTACACTGTATGCATTGAAACTTTATAGCCGTGGATTTATGCACTACTACGAATATATATGTATATGTTGTGTTATTGTATGTTGCTGTGTAGGTAAGCATGTACACTGAAGTTGTGTGTAATTGTAATTTTTTTAAGCGTCTATCACTTCCGTAAAGCTATTATTAGCTGTTCTACACATTGCCCTAGCAAGTACACACACACACACACATAAACCTACAAATGCATGCATATAAACAAATACGTATCTGCGTGTGTTTGTGTGTGTTGGATACAGTTACAAACAGTTTTATCATTTTTAATGGGTTATAATACTTACACTGTGTGTGTGTGTGTGTTGGTACTTTACTTCTTGTTCTTCTCTTTTTTTTATTTTTTCTGTACTCTCTGCAACTTTTCACTGCCACACTATCATCAGAGAGATGAGTTGACACAGATGATGTTAATAATGATGGTGATGATGTCGTTGATAATGGCCACCATTTTTTGAGAATTAATGGCCAAAGTTACTAGCCCCCTCTCCCTCTCTCCCCACTATCATTTATTTTTTTCATAACCTTACATTTATACGTAATTAAATTGATAGTAGTACTTTTGGGAGATGACTGTTTCTATGTGTGTGTGTGTGTGTGTGTTTGTTTGTACTTTTAGATGAGTGTAAGTTCAGCAATTAAGGGGAGATTAGAGCTGGAAATTGTAGTTATAAAGAAATGAATTGATGGGAAGTAAGAAAATGAAAGAAAGAATAAGAAACAGACAGCGAATAAGATTTATTAATAAACTTTAATCAATTAATTAAATAATAAAAAGGAAAAACCATGAAAATGAACAACAACAAAAAAACGTGAATATCTCAAGGTGACCAATTTTTAAAGTTTTCCCGATTAATATCTAGCAAATGATTTTTCAAAAACTTTCTTACATACTTGATTCCAATAACAATATATTAAACCACATATATCCGTAATTATAATAAATTCAATATGGCGGCGACCTTGATAGAATAGTTCGATTATCAATTTTTTCTTAAAGCATACAATATGGGTGTCACAAGAAAAAGCATGATGCGTAGAATGCTGTAAGTTTGCGATATCTTAGAAAAATTCAATATGGCGACTAGGTAAAGTTGTTAAATTTCTTATTCTTTAAAAACTATTCAATATGGGTATCTAATAAAAGAGGTTCACAAGTATAATGCAATGAACAATACCAAGTCCAATATGGTAGCTCTCCGAAATTGTTAAATTTCTTATTGTTCACAAACTATTCAATATGGGGATCAAATGAAAAAGCTGCTTGCGTAGAATGCCCTAATCTTGTGATATCTTACAAAATCTAATATGGCGAGAGTTGTTAAATTTCTTAAACTCTACAATCTATTCAAAAACATAACGTTAGTATAAACGATGCATATTATTATTTATAAATCACTTGAGCTGAAAAATGATTATATTTTAATTAATGTTAAATTACTTTAGATACGATATGTTATCGCTTGCTTTTATTTTGTTCATTTAGATTGCAAAAATGTATTTAAAATAGATTACACACCGTTACGATATTTATTGATATGATAAAGAAATCAAAACAAACCACTTGTCACATTACACCAAGTTGTTTCAATAAGTTTTTATGAAAAAAAAAGAAAATAACTGTAATTTAAGATTATTAATATTATTCATTCCATGTCATAATGTCAGATTTTTTATTTTTTTTGATACATGCAAAACTGTCTAAATATTATGTTCGGCAGTGATACAAAACAATAAAAACCTCTTCACCAATGAGAATTGTATATGATGTGATATGTACTCGTATATTGCTACCCTCAGTGTTCCTCTTATGTTTGTTATTTTTAGGTGTTTTTTTTTTTTTGCTACCAAGAGAATGTTTTTTATAGCTTTAGGAGTGCGTGTGTGGAGGATACACGTTGGCTTACAAGTTTCTTAAAAAGGTTAAGAATAATATTTACATAATGTACGTATATGCACAACACACACACACACACACTTATACAGCACTTGTATTATATATAATATAATGCTGGAATAGAAAACACCATAATGATGGTGTGTGGGAGAGGGAGGAGGGGAACACCCTTCTTAAAATTCATCATTCATTTTAAGTAGTTGAACAAACAAATCATAATCATATAAGTAGACAAATACTACGTGTACACATGCATGATATAAATTCGTAGTTAAGCGCACATATAAATAAATGTATGTACATAAAAAAACAAACGAACCAACATTATATCATTACGTATAATTTTTGAAAACGTGACAACTTTTTTTTTATGCATTTTTACATTGATGATGGAAATGTAACATTTATTCAAAATAAGCTGAGATTATGTGATTAGAGTAATAAATGACTGCAATAACAGCAAAAACCAACAACTGCAAAATAATTGAAAATAAAAAAGTTTTTATGTTAATAAAAATTTTAAAAAATTTTAAAAATAAAAAAAAGAATATTTTTCACAGTCCACTGGAAGGTTCCTTTAGTTTTTTTTTAAGTTTGCAAAATTTTTTCAAAGTTTACTCCGTTTTTTAAATAAGTGAAATATGTAATTTTCTAGCAAAAAAAACATAACGTTAAAATATTAAGCTAATGTCAAATATTAAGCTCATGAAGTTGAGAATTCTTTCAACTACGCGTTTCATACTTGACGACCCAATACTTTGTCTATTGAGCTTCTTATATATAAAACTTATATAAACTTAGACTGCTTTGGTTTAACTTTAAAGTTGACATGTAAATTTCTACATTCATTTCTACAATCGTTTACCTGTTAATAGGTGGATGATTAACATTGTATGTAAATAAATTTGAGTCTGAGCAGTATTTTGTGTTATTTGCGACATGTGCTCAATTCAATTATACACTCATACACACAAATTAATCAAACGTGCGATAATTTACTTTCATCATCATATACTACCGGACACCCGGACTGTGTTGCATTTTACATGCATGTGCCATGCACTCCTCTAAACTTATCTAAAAATTTGCATGCAACACTGAGAAAATAGACACTTTGAGCAAATGAGTGTTTGTTTAGATTGTACTTGAATAAAATTATGAACTTCGTGATACGTGAGGACAAGTGATTCTCATCTTACCCTTCTCACCGAGTAGTTAGCAAGATAAATAGACAAACTTGATATGTAACTGACCGTAGAAGAAGACTTTATTGC
The DNA here is from genome assembly GCA_963971445.1 of Ornithomya chloropus. Classification (NCBI taxonomy): domain Eukaryota; kingdom Metazoa; phylum Arthropoda; class Insecta; order Diptera; family Hippoboscidae; genus Ornithomya; species Ornithomya chloropus. The sequence goes on from OZ020532.1 coordinate 6,343,161, forward strand.
ATTGAGATGAAGACAATGATGATGATGATGATTAAAAAGGAGATAGAGAGAGAGAGAGAGAGAGAGTGAGGGTTATTGCCTCCATGGGTTATGTAAAGTGCACTCGTACAATACCAAAAATGCAATTTATCTTTACATCATGCCGTCCAACCAATTCTCACACACAACACACACTGATTTGTTGTGATGCAAAAAAGACTCCGAGTATATTAAACATACCAGAATATGGACGGACATACGGACGGTTTTACAATCAGTTTAAGTGTTTTTGTGCTGGCACATGGCAAGTATGTAAAGTTGTATTTGTTGGGATAATAAGCTGTAATAGGAGTGAAGTGTGAAAAGTTAAAATATCCAAAAACTTTATTATTGCCATGCATTGTATGTGCCAGGCTATTGTTGTTGCTGGTATTGTTGTTCGAGAACACTTTTTGCTAACATTTCTGCATAATAATGATGCTTGGTTTTGCACTTTGCCAATAATTCAAACAACTCTTGGCATTGTTACAAAAAATTGTATAAGAAGTTACAAAATAAAAACAAAAAAGGAAAGGAAACCCAGCCAGAGGAGAGAGCATGAAAAGGAGAAGGATAAATTGTTAGAAATACTGAATTATTGTTGTATATAAATATTCCATAAGCGTGTATGAGTATATACTGTAACAGAGAGAGAGAGAGAGAGAGAGAGATAGTTTGTTCCTTTTTTTTTATAAAACATATTCTATTGTATTTGCATTTGTATTTGTATATATATCTTGTCTAAGTAGGTGATTGTACTTTTAGCTGTCATTGCTGACAATTTGTGCACAATTTTCCTCAAACCAATTTGTAATTTGACATTTGGGGACTTGATGAATAGTTTACGTATGAATATGTAGAATAGTGCGTTTTAAATTGATTTAACACTCACACACTCACACTTATTCTTACAAATAACACAACATTAATAGAAGTACAACAGCAACACATCACTTCGTTATCAACAACATGTCAAATATGATCTAGATATGAATGGCAAGGTGGTCTGGTCTGTAAGAAACAGTTATTATCATCACGTTTACGCAGAGAGATAGTTAGAGTACAGCTGCGGGCAAGAATTTTGTAAGAAAATCATTCATCTTTGACAAAGTTGTTATAACCCACACACACACACAATAAATCGGTACGATTGAGTAACACTAACGCCTTCATCACCTACGAAAAATTCATTTTAGGGAAAAATTCAATTTTTGAGTTCATATGCAACATGTGCTGTAACAATCAGCATGACCACGCCCACACTTTACTCATATATATATAAAAGTACTTTCTTAACCAACCGAATCATTTTTGGAAACATTTCTAAAACTGTGACGTGCAGTTATCTGGATAGACAGACAGACTGACAAAGAATGATTGAAGAAATTTATCTTGTTTGTTATATTATGGAATGAATTAATTTTTGCAAAATTTAGCAGTAAACAACTCTTCTATGTATTTAATTTATTATGTCAACAAAATCGTGTAGAGTGTTATAATAAAAAAATATATATATGTTCGCATAACTCCGTAGGCATTGTGGTGATATTCTCTTTTGTAGTTGACATAAATTTATCGTCATTGTTTAACGAAGCATTCTTTGGAAGAAGTGGCGTAAAAGTCTCCACCACAACAGTCGGATGAAACCAAATGCCAATGTACTCCATGCAGCAGTGTTTGTATTTGAAACGATGGAAAATGAATCTTTACTCTCCTCTTTTAATTTACTTGAAGACTAAAATATAAATAAAATAAAATTGCCATTGGTGTATGTATGAGAGTCCGGTTTATACTTAATTTTTTTTGGTTCTACACTGAAAAAAACACACACAGATACACATTTGCTTGTGTTAATAAAGACTAACTGACAAATTTTTTGTTTGCTTTGGGTTGCAGCAGCAGTTCCATTTAAGCTTTTAGATCAACATCTTTTACATTATTAGGTATATGTGTGTGTGTGTGGACGGATAGTCAATTTGCAGATAACTGTTTAATCACATATGACCACAGTCACACATACACCCTAACAGCTATAAGATGAACACTGAATGTCTGCATTGAATGTTTGGTTGGTTAGTCGGAGTTGTATGCATCTCTCACCCATACTACAGTTGATTACACACATAGGCAATATCAGTTAAATGATTGTCATCCCTAAAGTGCAATTAATATGTAAATAGCATGTTCAGTTATTGCACTTGAACAGCAATTGCTTGCTATAGCCACACACACACAGCACAACCCCAATCAATGAACGTGAATGCATATGATGTGTACATGTATATACATACATACATATATGCTAAAGTTTCAGAGACAATGCTGTAAGATTTGGAATAAAAACCTCTTGAAAAAAGATTGACTTCTATTATATGTGAAGATCAGGTACTGGCTCGTGTGTATATAGAAGTTGAGAATATTCAAAATTTGGCCTAAATCAAGTTATTTTTTTACTTTTCATCTACTTCATTTTATTCATTTAGTTACTTTTTTGTTTTTATATCCTTGTTGTACCCTACACCCCATATGGTAAGAGTATTAAGTTTATGCGTGGGTTTGTAACTCCTAAACGGCAAATGCCACACCCACTTTCAAGTATATCGATCAATTCAGAATTAAAATCTTAATCGATTTAATTATATTCGTCTATCCGTCTGTCGGACCATGTATATTTGTGCGCAAGCTATTGGGTGCATTTTTTGAAATATTTCAATGAAATTCGATACAAGAACATGTCTTGGCTCAAAAAGCAACCCTATTGAAAATGGTTTGAATCGGATCATTTTTAGACCCCCTCCCCATATAAGGTCCTACTTTAATGGAAGTCTTTGTATGGCCAAAAATTGCACTTCTTAACAATTCTAACAAAATTTAGTGACGAATAGTTAACTAGCTAAATAATAGGCTGGGCCAAAATTTGAATTCGATCGTACTATATTTAGAACCCCTTTCCATATAATGATATTTCACGAAATGACTTATATGGCAGTGCCGCGCTTATACAGAACTAAGTGTAGCTTAATTTACGAAACTAAGTGGTGTAGGGTATTCAATGGTCGGGCTTGACCGATCATAACATTTTCTGTTATTCTTTTTAATGTATATTTTGCAAAAAGTTTGCTGCACAGCACTATCACTAAAACAAGAGAAACTTTACTAAAAATTAGTTGGACATAATGGTTATGGGTTAATAAAATAAAATGTCTTGCTCTCGTGCTATTGTACATAACCTTATAGCGCCATTACACTAACAACAATCGCAAAATTATATGCGGTTTAATTTCTCGCCATAAAATTGTATAATTTTGTGTTGACATTATCGTAAAATCGCCATAACGGAGCCATTTTGGTAAATATTTATATGCAATATAAACACTTGCTCTTCTTCACTATGTCCTTTTCCCTGATAAATGTATAATATAATAAAAATGCTACATCATTGGTTGCATGGATAAAATGGTTTATTATGATGAGTGTTGATTAACACTAAATGGAATTAATTTCTCTTTTAAACACATTTTTATAGATTCTGCATAAATAATTAATTTTTCAAATTTTATTACATAAAATACTTAATTTTATTGTTGTCGGTGAGTTAATATTTCTGTGAATAGATTTAACTGTTTTTGTAAGTTAATTTTATGCGTGTGTAAAAAATGGTATGTTAATTTGACCGTTTTGGAAGTTAATTTAGAAAATATGTGTAGAAATTAAAATTTGTTTATTTTTTTGTGCAATGTTTACTAATATTGGTTCAACTGGACCTTAAAAGTTGCCATTGGTACTTCAGAAATCTGCACTTTGCACAAAGGTCTTATTTCGAATTATTTCTAACAAATAATTACTGAAGTTAACGATTGATGAAATCATAATAGAATACATATAAAGTACAAATGGCCACCAATGATATTAACCGAATAATTTGTGAAATACACTTGAAACCGGTCGATGACCACCTACATAGATCACATCTGTTTTCATATAATGACAAAAATTTTGCTAAATGGAATAAATCTCCAAAAACAGTTTATTAAACAAATATTTTGAAATGAATTTAAGGATCGATGTATACCCATGTAATGCTTGTATTGAATGAATTTGAATGATTGACTGATTATGATAAAAAAATCCAAACACGTTTTAGGAAAACTTTTTTTCTTCAATATAATCAATAAATAAAAAACGCATACCTGATAATGAAATGCGTATAACAAAAAATTATATAACAAATGAAAATTTTTGTATGATTTTCCAAGCGATTGCACAGTCAATTTGCATTTTGGTCTTGTTCCTGTTATTTTTTTTTTGTTTGTTTTTGTTTTCTCCGTAAATAGATCTATTTGTGGATTGATTACATATAAATGAACATAACCAAGTGTGCATAAAAAACATAGAAACATGAGCATAATACGTGAAATTTAAAAAAAAAAGGGAAAAATTTATTGATTTTGAAGAAAAAGTTTTATAGCAAAATTAAGGTTTTTTGTTTTTGTATTAGATGCGTAAGTTACGTTAACAAGTAACGAAAAGTTTGTGTATGTGCATGTACGCGTTGAAAATAAAGTAAAGTTTTGGCGAACAGCTCCTCCTGACAGCTTGACAGGTAATATTTTCAAGTTGCTATGCGACGTCAAGGTATGTTCGCAGTTTGAAAATATTTTCAAACAAGTAAAAAACTAAACTTGGCTTCTGGGTGTTGCAAACGGAGTGACAAACTTAGTGCACAACAAGGTGGAGTAACTAGTTTTTGCAAAATGTTATGTACCCATATTAGATAAACTGTCAAGGATAGTTATATAACAAATTTGAACGGCTTCCATATTGGATTTAGTAGTGTTGAGTTCTAAAAGCCAGCCAGATCTTAAAAAAAATGTCCTTCTTCCATTAATCTTAAAATTGGAATTAAATTGTAATACTTCTATTATTCTTTAAATATTGACATTTTTGCACTGAACAAATAAAAAATCATTACTTGTGATTGAAAAGAAAAAGGAAAAGAAAAGATAAAAAATCTCGATTATTTCTTAAACGTAATGTTTTTACTTAGTTATTAACGTTTAGGTTATCCAGATAACACACACACTTATATTTATAACTCATATCTATCTACATATCACTCTCACTGAAACTCTCACCCTCTCTCTTCTCATCCACACCTTTCAACTTATCGTTTATTGTCTAACCAACTAATTAACTAGCAACTCGAATAATTTTTTACAAATGGAAAGCTACTGTTTGTACTGCTATTAGATAAAAAATTAAAACAACAACAACAATAAATATTGTAGTTTGAATTCCACCATTTTTAATAATTGAAGATAATGAGTGAATATTTTCCCAAAAAAAAAAAAAAAAAATAAGAAAAAATTTTCAACTAAAAGTGCTTGAATTGTATTTAAAAACTCATTGCTCTTTCATTTAACGTTCGATAAAAGGTGTTTGGCGTCAGCAGAGGGTACGGCGATGTGTATATTTATAATGTGCCATGTATAGTAGTTAAAGCATGCAATGAATGGGTGGGTTGGGGGACGACTCTTCATATCACTGTGAACACATTCATTGACCAGGTGCTGTCTTTCTTTTCAAATGTCAAAAATGTGATTATATCTGGAAGGTATTTAGTTTAGATCGAATTTGAAACATGCTGCAGGGTTTATACTTTGTAGGATCTCTTATATTTGTTTCAAAATGTTGCAAACATTTTGACAAGTTGAGTATAACTTCCAACCTCAAGGTAAAAATATCAATAATTAATACAACAAAATGTTTTTCCCTACGCCTTCATTATCTCTAAACCATCACTTTAAGTGCAAGTCGATATTTTACATACATTTACTCCAAATTGTTTACTTTTCATATCTTGAACAAAATTCTAAAGTGCAGTAATGAGTGTTGTTGGGGAAAGCCACCGTTTTCAAAAAGAATTTGAATTATTTTTCGAGTTCACTTTTGTTAATTAGTGTTGAAAAGCTATGTAAGAATTGTGATAAGAAAATAAACAAACATTTACTTATCTACTGATGAACGTGAAGTGAAGACGATAATATCAAGCAGTATGTTCTTATCTTACTGTTCTTGATTTCTATCTATGTTATAGATGGAGAATAATTAATTGCAAATTATTCTGTTAGTGTAAAAAGTGAACAATAAAGGGTTTACAACATTAAATAACAACATAAATGATGATGATGGTTAAGGTTACATGCATAATAAAACAATAACTGTAAAACGCACAGAATTCGTTCGGCTATCAAGTCATGAACGATGGAATGAAACGTTACAGATAAATGAGAATGTTTAACGATTGTACACAAAAATGTATAAATATCTTTATTGATTTTAAAATTATGAAGTCAAACAAACCCGACTCCCAGCCATGAAAACAGTATTGAACGATATGCCAGCAGAAGCTACAAAGTTAATGCACAGACAAGAACAAAAAAACAACACTTTTTTACAGTGAATGAAATGGGCAAAAACACAACGAAACAGTTCAATTTTGTCATAATATTGTCATAGAAGAGAGAGGGGGAGTCCTCTTTATTTTTCATATCTCGTGACGCTTCAATGTTTACTTTTTGTTTTCAATTTATTCATAATTTTAATTGATATTTATACCCGTCACGTTGGTATAGGAGATAAGAATATTTTAAACAAAAACAACAACAAATATTAAAAATTTGTAATATTGTTAACTTGTAGGCGTGGCATTCACACAAAACGCTCAACCATTTTTGAAGTATCCGTTATTTTTTACTCTGAGCCTTTCTACACCCAGTCACAATCTTACGGACATACGGACGGATATGGTTAGATTGTTTTATATTATGTTGCTAATGAAAGAATATGTATATCACAGTGGTGACCAAGGACTTCTTTTATAAAGAAACAAAGAAAATGACATACATGACTAGACTAGAGGTGCAGTATAGATTCATAGATACAAGATGGTTATTAGCTACAAGTCTAATTTTACAGACGGACGTATTTTTGTAAAAATCGATATATATTAAATTTTATAATAAAATTATCAGTAGTATTAAAATACATATGTGTACATATATCATATTATATATGGATGGCTGAACACCTTTTATAGTCGATGGTTTTTTTTTTAAGTTTCTCCAGCCTGCGAGAGTTAATAAAATGAAATTATCAAACAAATTACGGTCATGTTATGATAATTAAATATTAATAATAAATAATTTGCTTTATTAACAGCAGTGATATTTATATTTTTTAATGGCATTCACACACAGACCCAACTACTACAAATGATTTATTTTTTATAATTTTTTTGTAATAATTTTTCTTTTTTATTATTGCACAACTCTACTGAAAGTTAGTAGCTTAAGTGCATATCCATATATACATATATTTATATATATATTGTAGTATATAAGTTGTTCGCTAAAAAACAATTAGTGACATAAAATTGGCCACAAACTCGACATAAATAATTTTATAACCAGTTCACACCCTATGCTGCTACGCAAGTGCAATATACAAGTATGTAATAAAGTGGTTAACACACTCTGTTTCACTCTCTCTCTGTCTCTCTCCCACACAATTACTCACTCACCCACTCACTCTCGACTATTGTTTGTTAGCCGCCATTTAAGTAAATCGTTAGCATGGAAATTTATAGTCTCACACTAGTTTCAACTATAAACGATTTTGTATGAGGCTGACAAACAAGTAGAACGTACCCGTATGTGTGCATGTGGGTGGATTTTATTACATTGTATAAGTTTTGTCCAAGCAAACCCATTTACCATATATATGTCTTCAATGAAATTAATTGTATACCATAACAGCAACAACAACCAGGCAAACATTACAACAATTTATAAAATTTACAAATACAACAAAAAATTATTAACCTTTTTTTTCTTCAAAGATGTATTATGCACTATATTCCGAATATTAAAATTTGAGTCGATTCAAACACGTTCGTCCGTAAGTCTGTCTTTTTTTTATTATTATCATAATTAATAAAATAATAATTAAATGAATTAATAGAATAGCTTTGAAATTTTTACGGCGACATTTTTGTGTGTTGGTTACTAATGAAATGGGCGTAATCAATCAAGCGACACGCCCACCATTAACAATTTTTTCTTATCGCCTGAAAAAATTATCTAAGAAAGAACGCACTTATATATCCACGAATATAACGAAAATAGGCGGGGCTAGATACTTGAGACGCCCACAATTTACAAAAAAAACAACTTTAATATAGAATTCTAAACTTGTAAAGATTTCATTAATTTTTTAATCAATCACGCTCATCCAGTTTAAAAAAAAACCATGTGAAGAGTATCTTAGATTCGATGTAAGCTTGCTATAACCATTTTTACTTGTATGATATACAAATGACATCATCTGTAGGTTTTTTTTCTGCGTCACCTCAGTCCAACTAATCAACAATAATAAACAATAAATTTGTGTTTTTGTATTGTATTGAACCCTAAAAACCTAAACAAATATCACGTAAGCAAACCGCAAATATTATACATCAGTGACATTGATTTAACACACATTTCATACATTTGAACGCTCTTCAAGAAATCCACCCAACATAAAATACTACACAGTCATAATAATAAAGAAAAAACAATAAGAAGAAAAAGAAGAATATCTATAATAATATACCAAAAAAAGCAAAAAACGAAAAGAAAAACATCCCTATGACATCATAATCATAAAATCACAAACAAGTTGATTGTGTGTGCTCGCTTCAGAGGATAACTAAAATACAAAAAAACCCTTTCTCTCCTTATTATGTATATATGTGTGTGCGTATGTATCGAATAAAAATGTGTATCGACAGTTATCGTTGGATGTTGATTGTTGTGTAAAAATTTTAGTGTTTTATAATAAGTTGCTGTTATTACGAGTATGATGTGTTGTTGTTGGTGTTTTTGTTTTATTTTTTATAGGTCAATATTTACAAAATGTCTCAATCAAATTAACAACTTTTTAATACGATCACTTTACGCACCACTTGTATTTATTACATAATACAACCACCACCTTAACTTCTCAAGGGGTTACAAGGGTTTCATCAAAATAAAATTTACAACAAACAAGAGGAGACTAGTACACTATATATATGTATAATCTTAATCAGTATCACATACTCGTATATATTAACTTATGTTTAGGGGGGTCGTGATAGATAGAAGTATATAATCGCGCTTAATATCAAAGTCTCAGTTGATCTAGACTGTCTAATGTCACTAATGATAGACGTAATCAGATAACTGCCACGCCCACTTTTTTATATAAATATCGAATATGTTTAAGATTTAACATAATTTTCAATTCAGTTTTTTATGTGTTTTTTTTTTAACATTTTTAATTAACATAATTTAAGGAACCAAGTGGTCTAGGGTATTAAATGGTCAGGCTGTACCGACTATAACATGTTCTTCCTGTTTTCATTTTAGTAAATTGAATTTTGAATTGAATAATTTAACTACACACCATGCCATATATCATGACTGTCTGTACACTTTGTAATTAATTGCCATCTTCTTGATGCAGAATGTTTCCATGTTACCTGCGGTTACTTGTGTAAATAATTCTTTTTTCTAATTTTACTTAACATTTAAACAGGAATGCATAAATTTCAAATGAATTATTATTACTAATACAATTACAATTTAGCAACACTTATGCCAACCAACACATATACATAGCAGCAGTAAGTTATACAAGTGGAATTATACATGAATAGTAAGATAAACGGTTTTGTGTAAATCTTTAAACAAAAAAAAAGGGCAAAAGTCGCTTCATAAACCAGCGAATATGAATGATTTTAGACGAATTAAAAGCACCTACTTACACATTGAAACCAAAGATTCATGATGGTGTGATGGTGATGACTTAACAACAATTATTAATTAATAAAAAATCCCTTTTTTTCGAACTGAAAATTTCTCAAAATTGTCAAAAATATTCATTATCCCTACACATACACATATCACCTATATCCACCATTTAAGATATACATTGCCCCAGTAAGCTATGTTTCAAAATTTCTGTCCTTTTAACAAAACTTGAAACAACTTTATTATACCATTCCATTAATAGCGCATCAGTGTATAAAAAAATATCAAGAAAATCAAATAAATGTTGGAAAATTTTGCAAATTGTTTCGTGATTTACGACAAGACAAGCAATTTGTAAGCATTTGTAAGAGGAGAGAATGTTTACAATCCAAGAGAAATTTACAAATTGCTGTAATATTATATCAGATTACATTTACATGATACACACGCACACACACATGCGCACATATATGGTATAAGAAGGTAAAACGTTGGGGAGTTAAGAAAATAATAAAAAAAAGAAGAAAAAACATTAAACATTTTTCAAATGGAAGACATTAAGTGAATGAACGACGACTCATGAAGTGATGAAAGAAATAACTTCCATTTTTCTATTTATTGTATTTATTTCTTTTTATGCTAACAACAAAGAGTTGCCAGATTACTAACGATATTTTAGTTTTATAAGAGAATAAATGTCACACTTGACTTTGGTTATAGATGTGGAGAGTATTTAAGATTTAGTCCAAGCTAAATTGAATTTTGTTTAATTCTTTTACGCTATTGGTATAAAGAGCTTCGACCACAACACAATGTCCCAAAATTTTCATGTATTAAATACATCTGGCAACAATGTTTTACACAATCTCCGCCTAGCTAAGGGGTTTATATAAAACCCCAACCATAAGCAAATACTTTAAGATGGTGCATGAGTTTATGAAATATCCGAAAAGTCTTTCAAGTGAGAGTTTGCGAAAAAAAATTGTCTATAATTTTGTTTTTTATGTAATAGATTGTAGTACAAAGCATAAAGGGGGGATGTTTTGTGCCAAAAGGGCAAATGATAACAACATTAACAGTGATAACAATCAGTACAACCAGCAGTCAAAGAATCACACTTATGATGAACACTTTCTTTAAAACCCGTATAAAGAGAAAAGAATAGAAATAGAAAAGGAAGGCTTGACATAAACTGAGCAATTACAGGGTACCGAGAAGTAAAACATTTGCTGAAGGAACGATAAATACTCCGTATTTAATTTGATCCCTTTGCGATGGTTAATGGCTGGTGTTTGATCTAAAGTTTATACCAAATGTGTAACAAAATTTGAACCATTCCCATATTTAGCTTATAGTTCCAGTTTCCAATTAATGGACATAAGGAAAAATGTCTCTATTATATGTAAATAACAAAACACAATTTTTCGTCCGTACGTCCGTTGTTTGAAAAGTAAGCCTAGGAGACAAAGTTTTAGAGTATGTGTTTAATTAAGTATATAAATAAATAAAATTAAATGCAATTTACAAAAATTTAATTCAAGGAATTATTGAGGACAAGTGTATAAAGAACACTAAACATTTAAAAGTAAATATACTAAATAATATAAAAAGACGGACTGACAGACATGAAATTCAATCAACTCGTATTTAATTGTTAATTAAGAATATATTTACTCAAAAAAAGCTTTTATATTGAATTGTTTTATTGTTAGTTTTTCCAAATTTTCTTTATAACGGGATGCATAACTTTTGTTTTATTCGGCATTGTTTTAAATATATTTTGAAACACTTGACTGATTGTCAGGTAATTGTTGGGTTTCCATTACTAAAGTTTTTCTATACGTTTGTTATTGTTGTTGTTGTTGTTTTCTAAACTCAAATAAATTTCTACGTGTTTTCACGACTATTGGTAATTGCGACACACACTCAACTTTTAAAAGTTTTATTGCCAGCATAACAAACAATCACACAAAACATCAACAAAAACAAAAACAACAACAAGAACAATACAACATCAAACTACAACAACCCACGCACATAGACGGTGTGTCTAATACCCACAATATTAAGCATTTATCTGTTTGGAATTCAAGTACTTTTTAGTTCTGACTAGATACCCGCACACACACACACGCACACATACATTACGTACACTTGTGTGGTTTTACGGTTAAGGGCTAAAATTTTTGGGAGCACCTCACAAAACTCTGGTGTAATGAAAAATGGCAACAAAACAATACACAACTCGACATAAGTACAAAAATAAAAATAAAAACTCATGTAAATATATGTACGTTCATATGAATGTAAGTAATAACAAAACAACTTCCCAACAACGAATGAATGAATGGAATATATGTGGCTGGCGGCTGTTGAGCCAATTAGCGGGAAACTAATAATAAATTGAAATTTACGCTTCAAGACTCTGGGGAAACAAATTGTAATATCTACTACAAAACTTTCAACGCACCACCCAGCCATTGTTGCCTTCATTATATAAGTAAGGGCATGTTTATAAAGGCGCATAATGGATTCATAAGGTTAAGAAGTAGAAGAAATCAAAAGAATAGAAAAATTGAAATTAAAATCCAAAAAAGTTGTGATAAATAAACAAAACTGCTATTCCCGAAAAACTTTCAGAAAATACCCTTCTCCATGAGAAACTGTTTAACACACCTAAAAAAATGTAAAAAATTGTATCAAAGTTATATTTTAAGAGTTTAAGTTGAGTTTAAGGTATATGGACGTACGGACAAAAATTGCTTTTACGTAAGTAGGTATTGTGGAATACTAGAAAAATAAGCAAGGCAGGAAAAAACAATAATGAAAGGGGTTCTCCACCGGGGGCGTGGCAATTGCCCAAGGTATGTCTTTCATTTTACCTCGAATTTGTCGAATTCTGCCCCAAATAAAGTGTTTTACAAATTAAGGTCACGTTTATTATCTGATCACGCCCATTTTTCTGATAATATCCATACCAAAATGTTAAATATTTTTAAGAAATATGTATAAAAATAATGTGACGAAATATTATTTATCGTAGGCGTGGCACTACATCTGGAATATGTACCTATATAAAGTAACTAAAAATATCTGTTCAATCGTAAGCATTTTTCCAACATACGGACGCCTTTGATTAAACCAAAAAATATATAATTCGTGTGTTTTCTGACTCTTCCGTCTTAGCGTTGCAAACAAACTAACAAACTTAATATTCTCTTCATCTTGTGATTTATTACTACGGTTCATATATTTATTGTTTATTTATTTTCAGCATCACAGCTTATCAAGTTATTAATTTGAGTACTTTTATGTATTCTAAAAATGAAAAGCGTTAATCAAACATTAAGAAAATTCTGCTCTTTCTTTATTCAAGCATGCTTGTGTTTCGGTGATGGTGTTCGCCCTTCTCTCAAGGGCTCACTAAATGAGCTGTTAATTTTATGCAAATTATTTACAATTAAATATTGTCATCACGTAAAGGCGACCAGTCGGAACAAAAGACAACAACAATAACAACAACAACAATTTAAACCCATACGTTTTTCATTTAGAAAGTTAACGAATTGGTCCTTTGGGATGGTATGGCATAGCGGTATAGTTGCACAGGTTTTATTTAGGGGTTGTTACGGTTGTTGTTGTTGTTATTGTTGTTGTTTTTTGTTTTGCCTCATTATTAAGTCCTTTTTGTTTTGTTTAAAATTTTTATTAGGGATTTATTATTCTTGCTTGTGTTTTCTAATTGTACGGTTGGTGCTGTTGTTGTTGATTTTATTTTTGTTAAACAACACTTAAATAAATTAATACTAATTCGCTTTAATTTAAGCGGATTACACATTTTATGTTACACAAGAACACACACACACAACTTTTAACAAATTTATGCTTTTGTTTTTACATCCTTCAGCTTAGTGAGGAGGGTATACTAAGCTTGTTATTCCGTTTGAAACACCCCGAAAAAAGCTTAGTAGGCATATGTAGTCTCGAAGAGAAATTTATTTCTTTTTTTAAACCGCAATGAATTCAGAATCATCATAATCTGTTCATCTGATCATCTGTTTATTTATTGTTTGTTATTGTATCTGTGTGTACAACAGCTTTCCCGCTTTTAAGTGATGTAGGGTATTAAATCGGTTGACTTTGATCAACGTTTCAATTTTCATTTGTTTTGTTAAAAATTTATTTAACTAAAACGGGTTTTCTTCATGTTTACATAATTTTTACATGACTTCAATCAATGTTGTTGTGTGTATGTATGTATATGAATGTATGTATATGTAGAGATTGTAAATATGTATAATTTTATGCGTGGATTTAGAATTTTTTTTTACGCAAAACAATTTTACTTTAGTCCGTACACCTTTTACGGTGAGCGCCTGTATTTGAAAAACCAAATTGTTTGGATTCAAGTGTGTTGATGCTTTTTCTTTTTATATAACAATGATATTCGTATGCATACAATACTTACTTCTTAGCATATAAGTCGACTTTGCAAATCGATTTTATTACAAGATTATGTGGAAGCTTAACCAAACCATTTATTTTCGGGTCATAGACAGTCTCAAAATCTGTTGTAGTGTTTTTTTTTCACATTTTCCTTATTCTGCACAAATTTCATTCATTTGAAAAAGTCTAATCAATTTTCCTTCTTTTCTTTCGATTGACTTGCTTACATGGTCGTTAAATAAAAATGGTCATCTTCTTTATAAATGATTAATATTTAGAAATTATCATAAAAACACTTTTCTGAATGAAACAAAACAAATAAAATAAATTTTGTTAAATGTTTACACAATCCATCTGTTAACATTTTATGGAAAACTTAATCCCTAAGTTAACTGCTTACATAAAAGCGTATAGAAAGTCACACATATATATATATATATATACATATATACAATATTGCAACAACAACAACAACAACAACAACAACAATGATAGATCTTAACATAAAACCTAACAGCATCCATAACAAAGTAATCATTTGAGGTCTTCAAGACGACGTGCACTAATCACTTTTTGCAATTCCGTTACGTTTAGAAATTTCCATAAAAAAATAAGTAAAAATCAAGTAAGAAGTATTTATCTATATATATGAATTGTAGGCGTGGCATATAGTGTATATAATACACGTGAACTTTTACAAGGGATTCTGCACTAAAAAGAGTTTTTCGTAAATTGAAGGCGTGTTTATTATCTCACTCCACTTAATATTAAAGCATCCATGGAAAGGTTCAACATAAATATATTTACCCAATTCAAACTTTATAACTGAAGTGGCTGACACATAGATACTTGTCCACTTTAAGCGTGGATCTCAATAAGATTTTCCCAATTTATATAGAAACCTATACACAGATACTATTTCAACTCAATTTCTAAAAATTTACGATGGAGAAAATGCCAACAACAAAGGGATATACGGACGGAAATAACTAAGTCACCTCTGATTGCCATACTGATTAAGAATATATTTATTTTGTGGAGTGTAGGAGAAATTTTGTCATAATTGGGTAAATTTTCACTACCACACTATTAGTGTGTTTAGCATGAACACCCTATTCATAAATTGTCATTCAATCAATATACATTACACACGATAGTTCATGTGCCTATTGTTGTAAACGTACACCTGCTTATAATTATGAAAGTGGTCCAAGTCTACATTTTCAATATATCGAAATTGTAAAAATTTCTTATTAAATCTAACTACTGATACAGCTTCAATATTATATTCGAAAAAGTGACTTGGACAACTTTCATAATTGATGGGAATATTTGTATGTATAGGAAACATTTTCTTTTTGCGTTTGCATAGGCACGTAGAGCGCGTATCAATAAAAGCGTAAACACATCACAGTTTAATGTATGCTTCTACACACATACACACTAACATAACTGTATTCAGATACAATAATTTATAGAAAATTGTTTGTATTGTTACTTATATATGACCAACGATAACGTTCAGTTTGTCCATCTTTTGCACACTTTTATCTGAGATTGTTCGTTAGTATCTAGTATAGTAGCCAGCATCTATTAGCTGTATAACAATTCCGACCCTGCACTCACTCAATTACATTATATCGTCAAAAATATGTTTACCAAACGCTAATTGCCTCAAATGGCAAATTTTGTTGCTTGTTGGTTTAATGCATTGAAAATTTCTACACCAGCCAGAGGAACAATTTTTGTTTTCAATTGATTGGAAAAGTCATTGTGTGCGTATAAATTTGTTAGCATATGCATCAACATGCAATAACTCACCAAAAAATTAATCCCAACAATTGATCTGAGGGTGACATAGGCAAACGTACATATTCTCTGTATATGTTAAGAGAGACAAATTATGATGATAATTGTGATGGCGATGGAGGGGAGGGTAAAAAAAATGAAAATGTTATAATCGGTCTCGTCAGACTATTTATTTATACCCTGCAAATAGGACTTTATATGGGGAGGGGTTCTAAAATTGGTTCGATTCGGTCCATTTTCAACAGGGTTCGTTTTTGGGCCTTGTACTAAATTTCATCGGTATATCTCAAAACTGGCGGACAAATTTACATAAACCGTCAAACGGACAGACGGACATGGTTAAATAAATTTAGATTTTAATTCTCAATCGATCGGTTTATATAAAGGTGGGTGTGGCATTTGCCACAAAACAGCCGCACAACCTGAATATACCCTTTGCCACAAGTGGGACAGGGTATATAAAACAAATATCAATATTTTGGCCTCAAAGGCTTAGAGACTTCAGAGTAAATCCTCTTTAAAGTAAAATTTATTAAAAAATCTCTCCACGAATTGAATTGAATTATATAAAATCAAAGCAGAGGCAATAAATTATTGTTATCACTGTAAAGGTTCATAAACTCATGAGTCACGACTACCGTAGGAGTTCTTTTCTTTTTGGCTTTATCCCTAAATTAAAAGCAATCATTTTACAATTGTAGTTTAATTACAAGTTTTAAGTAGAGATGGGTTGACAATTAATTTATGTGCTAAGTAATCCATTACTGCACACAATACCGTTATAATAACTAAGCCGTTATCTTTAACTGGCTACCTTTAAACGCTAACATAAAATCCGAATGTGTTGCTTTATTGTTATTGTTTTATTTATTTATTTCATTTGTCACATCTGTTGCAAATTATACAACAACAACGACTACTACAACAACAACAACCACAGTAACCATAAACAATACGAGCGATCAAGCGCGTTTAAATTGTCATCAAACAATTTAAACCAATTCATGGGCATTAGAGGGGCGTCCACGCTGAGCAACACCCTACAAATTGTAAAGAAACGAAATGCACACACAAGCGAACAAAGGAAATAATATAATAAATAAATCGCGACTTTCAACACCAGCCCATAGCAACCACCAAAAGTCTTAAAAGTTAAACCCCTCTAACAGCCACACATTTAATTGTTCCGGGAAGATGATGCTAATGCTCGCTAATAATCTTTAATCTCGTTCGTGTACGTGTTCGCGTATTCGTGTTCCTCACTCACACTCCGGAACGACCAAAAAGGGTAATCAGGGTAATTTACCATCCAAATGTTTGTTACACTTTGGTTAAAGCACACACGTACACACAGCATTATATATTATTTAGCATATGCCTGAATTTAGTACACTGGCTGGGCACATGCGTACGCGTACACCCTTCTCTCATTTTTGGAAAAACTACCCGTTTTATTATTCAATCGTTTTATTATTATTATTATCTGCTGCTGATCCCCATGTCAACACACAGATGATCAGTAGAGAATCATCTTTTTTTTCTGTGCGTTTGTTTGTTGTTTGAAATTGTATTCAAATCATCATCAGCAGGCTTGGTAGATAAAGGTAGACGATTATTTGTTAATGGTACATATTTACATTCGAGATTTCTATTATGCGCGATTGGAATTCAGTTTTTGGAAACATTTTTGCACCATATGCATTAAAATTTTTGGTTACAATTCATATTTTTCAAATCATTTTATTTTTAATTTATGAGGAGATCTTAATAAGTGACATATTACTTGTGTGTGTGTATAAGTATTTCAAGGGACATATAATGGAAAATAAGGTGATAAAAATATTGAATTGAATTTTATGATTTTCCCTCACACGGACGGACGTAGCTAAATCGAGTCAGATATTGATTTTAACCCAGTCGAATGTATGTCACATCTAACAACCCACTTTTAATTGTACGGATCGTCTAGGATCCCATTGTAAATCGTTTTATTCATGTCCGTCTGTCTGTCCGGTATATACATATTTCTTTTAACCAACCTCCAGGCAGCAATTGATCTGATATTTTTTGATGAAATTTGTTACAGAAATGTCTTTTCAGCTAAGGATGTATTCTATTGAAAATGTTTCTCATCGGTTCAATTTTAGTAGCTCTACCCACATAACGTCATATTTTACAAATAAATCTTTATTTGACAAAAATTCGCTATTGTTAAAATTTTTCAATAAAATTTAGTTGAGAAGGGTTAATTATCGTAATAATTAAGTGTAATACATATGGACCCGATCGGACCACTTTTAAATGACCATTCCATGTATAGCTTTTTATACGAAGTGACTTTTGCGACACGGACTTGTGTTTACTGATGCAGGTGTAAGGTGTTAAATGATTAATTAGAACTGATACTTTATTTATTTTGTACATTTTATGTACAAACAATTTTCAATACAATATTTCATACTCATCTCCTTAAGTGATCAGATGTTTTTGTGTTTACATTAAAAATCGAACGTACGCTCTAAAATGTCGGTGTCTTCTATTATTTTATTTGGCAGTTCTATTGTTTAAACACACGTTTTACCACTTACGACCACATTCATATACTAACACTTAAGCTTTTGTGTTTAGACGGGTATATGCGTATGAAGATGTGTTGTTGATGGTACTTGAAATTGTTGCTCATCAAAATATTATAAATGTCGCATTGCATTGTATTGTGTGCTTTAAAATGAATGTGTGATTGAGTGGCCTGGTTATTCATTTCAATTTCTCTCCTATTATATGTACGTACGATTACGTGTTGAAGTGGTTATACAGTTAGTTTTATGATTAGTGATGAATTGATGTTTTTCTTTTCACAGCGTTAAAAGCTGCCTTTAAAGGATTCCTTTTACACGAGTGTTAGTGCAAATTTCACATAAATGAATTTATTGTATATTGTAGAGAATATTTTTATTCCTCTCCATCTCTATGTTTGTTAAGCTAATTGTGGCGAAACACTGCTGGTGTGATTGTATTGCATTGTAAGCCTTTTTTTTCTCTAGATAAATATTTGCGGTAAACATCTGCCATTAAATTACTGTTTATTGTGTAAAATTAGCTAAAAACTAGTGTGGTGCGAAGGGGGAGATTTATAAATCTTCTAAGCTGGCTTTCGGCAATTTTTCGGATTATTTATTGGGAAAAAAAGGTGAGAGTTTTATGGAAAATAAACAAACTTATACCCTACAGTGATTGTGGTAGGGCAAGTCTCAAGGGATAAACATTCAATAAAGACTTTTTCATACCCTACAAGATGAGTTTATTTTGCTACAAAACGTCCTCAAGTGGGCCGTAAATCTCGAAATAATTAACGAATAATAACAAGATTGATTCCACTGATCAATATATATACATATAGCTTCTTATCTACAAGAGTTACGCCTTATATTTAGATAAAATACGTTGAAGATAGTTTTGGTGTCCACATAACATTTAACCAAAGTTTCTATTCCGTTGCAGCAGGCGTCAGGGACAAAGTGGTCAAGGTTTATATATTCTTGAATAGTAAAAAAAACTAAGTCATTCCAAACATGTCCGTCCGTTTATGTATGCAATGTCATACTTACCTAGACAATATAAAGTTTCTTCTAAAAGTTCTGTAGGTTAAAAAAACCCGTCGGAAGTTAACTTTTAAAGAAATATTTTCTCATACCAAACTTACATGCAAATTAAAACAAGTGAAGAAACTTTATTAGGTGGCGGACAAATCTTGATTACCCACCATTGAAGCTTCCCGAGTATATACTTTGTCAGATTTCCGATGCCTCCTTTTATGCGCTGCAAACTTTTTGACGAGATGACATATACCCCCATATGCATATGATGGTGCGTGTAAAAACAATTACATTTATTCTTTAATTAATTATCATTTATTTTAATAACTTTAATAATATTTCTTTTTTTTTTCATTTTCCCATAATTTTTTTGTTTGAATTGCTCTACTGTACATCAAGTGCAAACCATCAAAAACATTAAATACTTAACTTTACATTATTTACACGGAGACATTACTTATAGAAAAAAAAAAAAGTACAACAAAACAATTTAAACAATAAAAACAAAGTTAAACACAATCGGTGAAGCATTCATGATGAAATCCTAGAGTAGCTGCCAAAAGTATCAAGTTCGCGAGGTTTTAACGAAGACTTTGTTTATAACTCATTTTGATTGAGTTGTAGGATTGTAGGATTGAAGATTAAATTGAAAAAAGTTAAATTAAAATTATGTCGTCTATCTATTCAGTTATGTACGTACGTCCATGACTGATGGTATTAATTGCAAAAGTACACAAAACCCAAATTGGCAACACTTGCAATTTTAATTGTTAATCCAATAAACCGAAAGCTAATGAATCTCTGTAAACACACAGTCATGTGTCTCCCTCCCACTCACTCAATCAATCTATCAATCACTTACTTCTAATTCTTCTCACGCTGGCGTAAATTGATACATAAACGAAGTGTTTATTTACGCACAATTAGATTTTGTGTTTAGAAATATGTTCAGCCCGGTGACTAGCATTTTAATTAGTTGGGCCTCCTGAAACGTTAGGTGTTTATCGTGTTTATTGTAAATAGCCGAAGTCTTACTATCATCATCATTTAGAATTCTATTGAAAAAACCCTCGCTGTTCTTGATTTAAAAACTAACTGACAGTATTTTGCGTTGAACTGATCTGTTGTTGGGCTTGCTGCTGCTGTTTAATTCTCTCTTTGGCCTCTTGTTGGGCTTTCTTGGACCGTTTCCATTTCATGCGACGATTCTGAAACCAGATTTTCACTTGAGTCTCCGACAACATTAGACCGCTGGCAACTTCAAAACGTTTCGGTCGCGACAAGTATTTGTTTTGTTTGAATTGTTTCTCTAATTCTAACAGCTGCTGGGAGGTGAAGGCAGTACGTGGTCGTCGCGTTTTGCCTAGGATGGCGTGATGAGGGTAGGCGGCCAATTCGGGTATGCGATGATGCAACATGCCAGCACGTGCCAAAAATTCAAATTGTAAATGTGACGGCATGAAATGTTGACCCATCGGCAACTACAATAAAATTACCAAAAAAATAACAACAACAATAACAAAAGAAAAGCAACAAGAATAAGAATAAGGAATAGTCGATATATATGATTAATAGTAGGGCTTACGTTCTATAATTAAAGAAACAGTACCAGGTAATTTGGACAGACGGACATTTTTTTTAAAGAAAGCTTCTATATATTCATTGAAAATTTTGTCCCGTAGAAAAAATTCAATTCATCACCATTTATTAAGAAGCCTAAGACATTCCGCATTAAAAACGCCCTTATTTCACTGTTCACAATATTGTTCCGATAAATTTAGTGTGCCCAGAAAACATTTACTTACACAACTTACCGGTATTGGTTTACCCGACGGATCTAAGGGTCGATGAAATGCTGAGCCGCCTTGCGTTAATATATGATAAGGATGACCTCCAGCGTACAAAGGAAAGTCTTGCGGTCTTATGGGAGGACTAAGTGGTGGTATAACAGGTTTCTTGAATTCATCACAAAAATCCATTCGCATGCTAACATGTTGCTGATCTTCGCAACCCGGACTAATGGGCGGACTAGAGCGATGAGATGAATTTGGTGATTCTGATCTATAAAAAAAGGATAAAAATTATTTAATTTAGAAGGCATATGGATCACAAAGATCCAAGTCAAGCATGGCAAAAAACAAAAGTTGAAAGATGAGGAAACAGACCCAAAAAACCAAAAAAGTGTTCCCCGTTTTCCAAACAGAAGCCTAGGCAATCTCTAAATAGTCCACCAAATGTCTAAGAAGACACATCAGGAGAGCGGTCAAGTTGCTTTAAAAGGATGAATGGTTTTAAGGTAACTTAAAGATTGGAAAGGAACTGAGCTTATCTAGATATTCGGTCACTTCTTAATTGAAGGAAATGAAAGTGTTAATTGTTTTGAAACAAGCGAAACTGACCCTGAACCTTTCTGTAAAGTGCCTAAAGAAACTTAAGGGAAATGTCACAAAAGAAGCCGGTTACTGCATCACCTATAGAAGCCAACGGCAGGTCTGAAGATTCATAATATCTTTCAGTCTATACAACGCTTAAAACTATTGAAAGACTTCTACACGGAACGGGTTTACTAAGACAAAACCTTTCCCAACTCTTACACTGAAGGGATAATAAATATTTTTACCCTAGGATTGAGCTGTCAAAAGTTTAAGACCTACTGGTCGCACTGCACCACAACCCTTCTTTCGTAATAAAAAATATTCATAATTACTCGCTTACCTTGACATGCCGTCGGGACTGGGTGAATCATCATATTCACGTGATTCATGTAATCGTTGTAAAGCTTCTTGTTCGGTAATACCAGCGGCTGTTAAATCTCGTGCATAATGGAAACCAACCGTTAAACGATCCTCAACAAATGTTGACGTGGGCGGTAGTGGTGGTGTTGGTGTTGATGGTATGACCTTTAAAGAATGCTGCAGCTCCACAGCAGACTGACATTCTGTATGTGAACCCTGCCCTTTAGCTAGTAGAGCATCTATACAAAAGGATTTTTTCGGTTGACTCTGATGTTGCACGGATGTTGACGTGTTTGTAGGTGGCGAGGAATGATGCATATTGGAACAGTTTGTGTTGAGTAGAGTTGGCTGCAATGTGGAGTGTTGGGCACTAGAATGTGATGGCAGGCCGTTAAGTGACGAATTATGATTTGTTAACATAACCGTTGGCAAAGGTAGGCGTGGCAGATTGTAAATACCGTTTACCAATGCCGTTGAATTTACTAAACTGCCTGGTAATGATGGTGGGGGTGGTGGAGGTGCTGTTGCAGATGATGATAGTGGCGGCGGTGGTAGCGTGTGTAGTGGCTCATAAAGTCTCTGGGCTGTAGTTAAAGAATTCGTAAATATTCGCTGATCTCTTAAGTTTGTATTCGTAGGCAGTTGCGTTAATGTATGAACGGTTGTTGTTGTTATAGGAACGGGAGCTACCAGTAACGGTAAATTATTATTATTATTATTATTAGTGTTGTTATTGTTAAACTTATTTATTGTTTGGTGTGTCGTTCTTATCTTATGACAATCGTCCATTTTTGTTGTAATTGGTGTTGGCGTTGTTGTTGTTGTTGTTACCACTGTTGTTGTTATTGAATTATTAATGGAGGTTGTAATTAATGAGGGTTTGGGTGAAGAACTCTTAGAATTTGTGTGGATCGGCGATTGTAATGTTGGTGTGAGGCTGCCTTGTGTTTGCGGTGATTTCGGTGACAGTGTGGAGCGTGTATTAGAATCTTGTTGATAATCACTGTGTAGTGGAGATATATGTTGTTGCTGTTGATGTTGGTGTTGCTGTTGAGCGGCCACTGCTTGTATTTGATTTAAAAATTGTGAAATATGTTGTTGCTGCTGCTGCTGTTGTTGTTGTTGCAACTGTTGCAACGTAGGTGGTTGAGACACTTGAGCACTTGACATTTTTTAAAACTAATTTTGTTTAAATTTTTTTTAATACAATTTTCTTTTTTATTGTATTTCACACACGCACACGCAGACTGTTCTGCTGGGTAAATGTTTAATTGATTTAACTAACTACACTCTCACTCAATAAGAATTTACTTTTTTTTCTTCTTCTTTATATTAATTATTCGTAATAATGTTGATGGATTTATTTAACAAAAAAAAATCTCTGCTTTATATTTATTTTATGAGTGAATTATTAACTAATTTTTCTTACTAACCGTTTAAGTCAACACTTACACGTTTATACCGTGCGAACGCATTTTAACGACTGTGATAAAATTATCAACGATTCTTGAACATATAGTTATAGTGTGACTCAGTGTGCTCAATAATATAATAAAATCAAGGCATATAGCAGATTGGGTTGTGTTTGGGTGTGTGTGTGTGCGTGTGTGATATCACCACTATTCCACCCATTTAATGACTCTCTATTTCCCATTCAAAAATCGTTAACAGTACTTTGTTGTGTTTAATTTTGTGAGTTGTTCCTCTTCTTCTTCTTCTTCCACTTGTGCAGTTATATTTCATATACTCTCTCTTGTGCGCATACTCATTTACTCACCACACCACAGTTATATGGCAGAGTATTTAACTTTAGATAATATAGTTGTCTCTTTTACTCTTTTGTATGTTTGCATAAGACGTAATTTTATGATTATAAAATGGGTGTGTTTTGTGCGTTAATGGGTTATTAACGTTAGCTCGATGCTCTCAACAAAGCCATTATGTTTACATTAAATTTCTATTGCTAATGGGTGTGGCATTATTGTGTATATTATATCATATACAATAACAATAACATGTGGCCCCATTTTTTTTCATATATCTATTGTTTCAACTTCTTCACTAAGTGTGTCTGTCTATCGATCGGTCTCCATTTTTAGCCTAAAATTGTTGGCAAAACGAATTATAATTGCCATCATTACGATGTAGTAGTATTTGTTATTGGTGGTGCTGCTACTGCTACTACTCCTGCCACTGTTGTTGGTGGGCTGTGTCATTAGTAGTTTTGTTTTGTGTGTATAAGTTGGCCCAAGTGTGCGTCATTTTATTGCATAATTACCGAATGACTGAAAAGCATATATCCGCACACATTAATTCATTATTCACTTGTTTGCTCCTCTCACAACATCATTGCAGTCATTCCGGCAATTATTTATTACTTAGCTGTGTATATGTTTTAAGAGCAGCACGAAGGATCGTTGGCAATGTGTCTTTAAGTGTTGGCGTTTAATTTAATTTGCGTTGTACATGAGTAAAATAAAAATGGGATGTGATGCCATCAGCACTTTTCATATTACTCATTAAGCTCATACTCTCTGTTTGGCCATTTACACCCATCATGGAACATATAGTAAAGCAAAATTCTTGTGTACTAGAGTAGTTAAGTGTGTGTGTGGGTTGTTACTGTAAACATTTTCCTATAAAAGTTTTCATATGATTGTTTTTGTTGTTGTTGGTATTTTGGTTGATTTTGTGTTTCAATGTGTGTGTGTGTGTGTGTGTGTGGGTTTGTATTTATTGTAGTTTTTCATTAGCCCAAAATATTTCTTTTTTGTTTTTGTTTTTGTTTTTACCTCTTTCTCTCTCTCTCTCCCTCTTTCTATCTATTCATTTCATTTACACATGCAGCATAGTTTTTCTGGTTTTAATTGCTTCTCTCGACCTGTAAAGAGTGAGAGGAGATACAATATTTTTATATGTACGGACGTACGTTGTGTTGTACACGTAGAATATTGTTGCTGTTGCTGTTGCTACTTCACTTGTTATTATATCATTGTTGTTGTTGTGATTTTCATTTAGATTTGAAAATTGTGTAAAATTTTTGTTAATTAGTGTTTGCCATCCTAATTACTTTTCAAATTACTGAAAAATCTTTGCTTTCTGATTTTCCATTCATTTGCATTTTATGTTGTGTTATAATACCATTCCGCCTGTGTATGTATGGTTTATATGAAATATTACATTTATGTACATTTTTATGAGTTAAGCTACACAGTCAACGATAAATTAAAATATTTTTGTGTGTTTTTCGGTTTATAATTAAAATGCAACAACATTTAAATGAGGTCATTAAATCAAAACTTTTCAAGCGACCTAACCAAAAATTCATTTTTAGGATTATTTAATAAAATCGAAATGAATTGAAGGGAATCGAGTTGAATTGAATTGTTAAGTTTTATTAAACACAATGGGGTATGTATGTAGGCACATTCCCTTAATGAAGTAAAGGTCTGAAGCTATCATCAAAGAAAGCACAGATCTATAAGTGACTATAAAATCTTCTGAAAAAACGCGCCCGCTTTGGATAACCAAGAAAGATTATTTACAAAATCCCTAAAATCGATGCATTTGTAATACAGACCTGAATCATTTTCAAAAAAATTCATTCATATATTATACTACATGTATAAGGACACCTCGTTGTATCGCCCCTCTTGATTTAATTAGCCGGACCAACGCTGCTAACATTCATTATACGTTTACAAACTAGAATTTGTTCAATGAGGGAAATTGTTCCGAATTATTATTAAATAAAAAAAAAATGCTTTTGCTTAGCACACACACACACACTCGCGCATACACATAATCAAGGATTAGCTATATTACCACAAATTTCCACCTACCCATGCACAAGCATTCATCACACCATTATCAACCACCACACACGTACATACAACAATACCAATCGAGTTATGGTATTTGTTAGCTGGCTGTATACCGCAGCATACATACGTATCGTTTATATTTGTATGAGTCACGGAAATGACTTAAATATTTATTTAACTAATAATCTCATTTAGAAAATTGTAAACAATCCAACAATATAACAACAACAACAACAATGACGATGACAATGACGATGATAATGGTACACAAGTGAACATATATGTATACGTGTGTCTGCCTGATGGTATAATGGTGGCAGCAAGTGCTAAATGATATTATTTTGTACATTTCCTAACTGAATTAATAACACCCGTTACAATACAGCGCGGTGCGTGTACTTAACGTTTAATGGCTCAGTGCACTAGGCGGCAAGCAGCTTACCATTATTGGAAGGGTGGTTGTGTGTTTTTTGCTCTTTTTATTTACACTTTATTTATATTGTAAGTTGAACAAAAGCAAAAAAGACCTGCAGCAACAACAATTGAACTTCCACCGACACTCGTTTCTATTTGATTTAACCACAATTTTTAACATTAAATGTACATTTTTGATGGATGATTCTTTGCCATCTTCTTCTTCTTACTCAGCTTATTTATATTCCATTTACATTGACAAGGGTGAAATGAATGCAGATTATGTTTGTTCCCGTATTTCTGAATGGGTTGGGGGTGGGTAGCAGAGAGAGGATTTTAACAATTTTCTATTCAACAAATTATTGAGGCGTACTAATGTGCAATCCAGTGATTTGTAATAAATTTATGACAACCCTTAAACGTTTTATGTTTATTGCTGGAAACGTTTTAACACTTGAACACACTCCGCACCATCCATTTCTCTTGGTATTGTCGCACTAATGAAAATTAATCCAAATTACTGCAACATATGTGATGTTTTTGGTGCATATTTTGTGTTGTTGTTGTTGTTGTATAAGTTTATTTGCCATTGTTGTTATTGTTTGCCATTTATTTTTCCAATACTTGTAATTTTACGCCTGATTAGAGTGAGGTAGAGGGCGTCAGAGCGAGGGCACATTTTCCTCTAAATCAATGGCTTTATAAATATGATGGAAAATACTTTTCTTGTTGATATTAAGGATCATTAATATATGTTAAAATTTTTATATTATTTTTGTTTTTTGTTTTTCAAAAGTACTGCTGCTGCACTCTTGATAATGAAAAAATTATAAAATTAGTTTCTTATCAACCACTCAACACAATCAATCCGACAAATTATTTAATAACATTGTATTGTGTGTATTAAGTCTACTTTCTATACCCTACTCATAATATGCGTGGTATACTATGTGTGTTGTTATGTTTGCAACACTCACGAGGAGGGATCAGAGACCCCACAAAGTATATATATATTTTTGATCAGCATCAAAATCTAAGTATATAATAAACAGATTACATGGACGGACATACCTAAATCGACCAATGAGCCAATAAGGCCTCTTTTTGGGTTTTACAAACTGAATGACTTACTTAGTATATCCTCCATCTTATATAATAAATAAAAAAAAATTGATAAAATCCTACCGATAAGTGTTATTTAATATTAAAAAATAAATACACTTTTTTAAAGGGTTCCTCTTTAAAAAAAAGGAAGGGTTAATAACCACAATAATTAATAATTATCATTTGTAATAAGTAAACGTCGAATTTTTGATACATTTATAAAATGTATGAATTATATGTAATGTTGGTGTGTGCGTGTGTGTGTCAATTATCAAAAATCAAACAAAATTTAATCACAGAATGTAACGCATTATAACCACGGACTAAATATATAAAACGACAAGTAAATTTAATGAAGAATGTAAAAACTTCTTCATAAACCAAACTTAAATAAAAGATAAAGATAAATGCATGAACAATCGATCGATTGATTGATTGATTTAACATAAATACAAAAACAAACAAATAAATGTAGCCACCATAACACACAAAAAATACCTAAAAATTCAATAATCGAATAAATTCATGAATAAAGTATGCATTAACACTACAATGACCGGTGATTTAACTTCAAATTTTACTCCGAATTTATACAGAACCTTGTCTAGGGAGCTAATAGATAATATTTAGTGTAAATGTAATCAAACGTTCTTAGTTCATTTAAATTGTAATCCGAATTATGTCCGAATTTACTCCGAAAAGTGCGCGGGTGTTAGCTTTAGGATTATTCAAAATCTATTTTAAAATTCTTTTAAATACTAGACCAACCATGCTCCGAATATTTTCCCAGTTTATTCCGAAACTACTCCAAATTTACTCCGAAGTATGTTCAAATATCCGCTTGACGATTATTCAAAATGTGATCTAAAATTCTTTTAAATACTAGACCAACCTTACTCCGAATTTTGTCTGAATTCAAATACTAAGCCTACCATACTCCGAATTTTGTCCGAATTTACTCTGAAAAGTACGCATATGTATGCTTGACTACAATTATTCATAATACTCTAAAATTTATTTAAATATTAGGTCAACTACGCTCCGAATTTACTCCGAAATAGGCGCAGACTTCTACTTCACCATAACTATTAAAAATCTATTCCGAAATCAAGTTAAAACCTCTAATTGAATATAACTATGCTTCGAATCTAATTCAGATGCATACCTGTACTAATGTTAGAGTTTATTAAGTTAAGTAAATCAGTTATTGTGACTAAGAGAAATATTTTATTTGTTGTGGGTGTGGCTTCTAAGCAAATATTTGTATAAAATTTCCATATAATATTTCTACAAAGCCGAACCAACAGACATGGATTGGATTGGATTGAACAGATGGATTCATTTACAAACATAAAATGTTATAAATCATGTATATATACTAAAACTGCTGTAGGGTATAACAACGGTGTGGTATGATTTGCTATATATATATGTATATAGATACCCTTTAACAATATGTTTGCAGTTAATGATGAACCAAACAAATACGACCCTTTACATACATGGCACGTTTATATACCCATGTATATATATATGTGTTCGTATATATATGTCTATAACATAACTGTTACACTTAACCATCATTGTGTCATTATCAACAATTGATTTTACAAAACAAATAATTACAATTTAAAAATGTGTGCAAACAATAAAATCAAACAAAATAAATATAAAACACAAGCACACATGTCGTATATGCAAACTGGAAAGCTTATAGTAAAGTAGAGTAATATTAAAAAGAAGAAGAAGAAGAAGAAGAAGAAGCAGGAGATATACAATACAACCCAAAGCAAGACATGACATAAGGTAGACGTCGCGCTTTGTTTATTCATAGTAACTCACCCGCTAAAAAGAATCACATCAAATATAAATCAAACGTCGATTTTGTCTTATAACACAACATACCCACATACATGTGTATGCAGTATCGATAGTTGCAATGCATATTGTTGTAGGCCTGGAACCGCCAATTGTAACTATTTACCAACTGCACACATTCCTTATCACATCAATGTCTGCTTTGCAGCAGCGCTATACGATTGGATTATTTTAAAAGTGGCACAAGTTCACTTTACCAGCAACGTACAAAATTCAGAAAATACATCTAAAATTATGGTACAACGAACAGCCATTAATTGAATATAATTTTTTTAACATTACAACCACATAATTAATTAACAAATAAATAAATCATTCAGTGTTTATAAAAAACGATAATATTTATGATGATAATAATAATGTGCGATAATATCGCAACTTGCTGGTTTGCATTAATTCTACAAATATTTATGAACAAATAATTGTCATCATTATATGACAGTTAACAGTTAACTGTTAAATCATTTCATAATGAAGTGCATTTGTGGACAAAACAGTCGATCAAGTTGATAAATGTTATTTTTATGATATTGTAGGAAAAAAACTACAAAACCATAAGAAAAGGAACAAAACATTGTAGCCTTTAAGAAGAGAATTTCAACAACACAATTTCATCCTTATCGC
This sequence comes from Ornithomya chloropus, assembly GCA_963971445.1. Taxonomy (NCBI): domain Eukaryota; kingdom Metazoa; phylum Arthropoda; class Insecta; order Diptera; family Hippoboscidae; genus Ornithomya; species Ornithomya chloropus. Next base: position 6,373,445 of record OZ020532.1, read on the forward strand.
CATCATAAAAATGTTGTAATTTGAAAAGTCTCTATCCCTACCTGGAATAGTTTGGATCAAATTCGTATAAAATTCGGAGTAAATTCACAATCATTTGATAGTAGCTGAACTAATTTCATAAAAGATTCGAAATAAGTTGCATATGGCAGGCATTTGTGCCAATTTCGGATATAATTCGGAGTAAAATTTTTCCCTTTAATCCCCATCAGCGTGATATTTAAGCTCAATTTACAAAAACTGTTTTTTTTTTGCCTAGAATCTAACGCTTAAGTTGATACATATTACACAGTTACAACATATGCTGGCCACGCCTACTTGCATATAGAGAGGGAGGGACTTTTTTTACTTCTTTAAAATTAATTGTTAAACATGAGTCGATTTATCAAAAATATGCGCAAACTGAATGCTTTTATCGATTGCTATCGCTTTTAATGACGTTGTTAATAAGATAATTGGTGACACCAGGTCTGTGTGTAATACTTTTCACATGAAATTCATGAAACACTTGTTTAAACCGTACGTGAATAATAATGCGTAATGGCTCTCCGATCTACGTGTATGTGATCTGATAAGACACTAAACTTACCAATCATTTGCAATGACGTCATCATTACATTACATCAATCAAAATAATAAAATTGATCCAAAAAAAAGAAAAAAAACCCACTTAACAAATTAATCATTGATATGAGTGTTAAAAGAAAGAGACAACAATATGCTGAAATTAATGAATCGCTTCCTGTATGACATTAATTATTAGCACACACGTGACATGGACCTTGATGCATATAAAAAAAAATTAAATCTTATTTAATTTATAACTAATTGTCTAATAAATGACACAACTAGTAGTTATGATAACATATATAAATAGTGCCGCTGTGCAATAAATCGTTTATAATGCAATTGCAATCATAAAAGTAAGCTGCCACAAAATGGGACAGAGGAAAAGGGAGAGGGAGACAAAATACAAAGTATTATTTTCTATAATCGGTTGATAATTTTTACACCCTCCACATTAGATGGGTGGGCATACTAAGTTTGTTCTTCCGTTTGCAACACCCAGAAGAAGACGTCAAATACCTTGTAAATTATATATATTCGTGATCAGCATCAAAAACTGAGTCTATCTGGACATATATGTCCGCGTGTCCGTATGTACGTCTATTGTTGGCATTCTCACATATGTAAATTTTGAGATATTGAACTGAAATTTTGTACTTTTAGTTAATGTACGCAGACGGCAATATAAAATGGTCAAAATCGGTCAACAGCCACGCCTACAATCAACAAAAATCTATTTATCTGCCACAAAAATTAAGCTGTAAACTTGAAATTTGGTATGTACATCTATGAATATTAGCTTCATCGATGTGCCAAAAACAGACATAATCGGATTATAGACACGCCCACAATTAATAAAAATCTTTATATCTGCCACAAAAGTTGACCTAGAAACTTGAAATTTGGTATGCATATACATTGTTATCCCATCCACTGATGTGTCAAAAAAGGGCATGGTCAAATAACAGACACGCCCACAATCGACAAAAATCTATACACCTGCCACAAAAATTGACCTATGAACTTGAAATTTGGTGCACCTATGTAAGGCTGGCCCATTCATCGATGAGACAAAAATGGGCATGCTCAATTAACAGATGCGTCCACAATTTACAAAAAACCAATCTCATCGTAAAACTATACTCATAAGCTGATACCTAATGCATACACTATCAGAGAGCACAATATATCTATATTTGCCACGCCCACCGTTGTGAATTTAGTTTTCTTACTAGTTTTATTTAATGCGAACTTTGGCAAATATGTTTCATTTGCACAAACAGTAGCCGAATAAATAAACCGATATAAACCGTTAATTAAAGTGATAATTAATTATTAACAATATGATATAACTTTTATTTTATTTTTTAATTATTGATATAATATTTAATCTTGAGTGTTCTAACGTTTAAGGGAAAGACAGACATTTCAATAAAATGGAGAAGTTTGACAATTAAGTAAATGTAGTAGCGGCCGCCAAAAAAACACCACTTGTGGGTAAATAAAGCGAAATTCTTGCCAACTGTTAAACCAAAAAATACACACGCATACATATGAAAATACATGGTATGGTAGGTTTCGTTAGTTAACTTTGTAATCAAGTACGTTGTCGGGTAACCATAACTAAACAAGAACCACTAGCGGCAACAGCAGGAGCAGCAGCAGCAGCAGCAGTAGTAGTAGTAGTTGTTACCATGCATACACACATATGTAAAGGAATGTGTGTGCAATGCATTGACTGCAAGAAAAACAGACAGTCAATGAGACACTATCCGCCGCCAGTGATTTTAAAGAGACATTGTGTACGGATAAGGAACTGCGTTATACCACATACAGGGTACGTCACCTGTCATGTAATTATTATTAAACTTAACAAAATTAAAAATTTTAAATTTCCATTTATACACTCTACACAAAATGTAAGGTATACTAAATTTGTTATTCCATTTGCCACCCACAACAAATTTTTAAGAGACAATGTTTCAAAATCGATTTAAAAATTGAACGACATTGGTCAAGTGCCACCGACTGGACCATGTTTAGAACCCCTTCCCATATAATGACATCTCTCGAAATACTTTGTCTTACTTTTACTGATAAAAAAATTAATTAATTCTAGCATAATTTAAGGAGCTAAATGGTGGCCCAACTTGACCGCCTATAACATTTTCACTTTTTTTAAAACTAAACATGCTGTTGAAGCGGGCTTTGATATCCATTAACTACATTACTATGATATATAGTGAGCAACCCTGTATAACATTTAAACATATCTAACATACATATAAATACCGCAGTTTTACTTGATAAATCAACAAATACTTAATACTTTGTTTACCCATTAGTGTGTTTTTCTCTTCTGCTTGTTTTTTATTTCTTTTTATTTCCTCCTTTTAAGCTTTTCCGTTTATTTGTAAAAAGAAATGTTTTATTTATTGTTTTATACTAAAGTTGGCGGTTACACAAAAGTATTATCCTAGCTGATCGATTATAAGCGATTATTTATAGTGTATGAGGAGCCATCTCAAGCTAATGCGAAGTGTAAGCCATTGCTCCAGTTTGATTAGTTAACATTGAGTATTTATGAGTACGTATATAAAATTTATTATCTTTTACTTGATCATCCCTCCGACCTATTACAGTACGTACTGGGCAAAATTGTCATCAGTTATTGAACAGGTATGGTATTGAAAGTTCGTCATCTGCGACATATCCCAAAAATGAGTTTCTTTATTTATTTTGAATGTTGATTTGGCGGAGAAGACTGCAGTAGCAGATAAACTGCTAGTAATAGCAGTCAAATGCCAAAGTTGCGGTTTGCGGCAAATAAGTAGCGAAAGCTTAGAAAGGGAAGGAGGCGTAGGGATGTTCTGAAACAAAGTTTTAAAGGCAAAGATACCAATTGAACGTTTTGTTTGTTGTCCTTAAAGATTTTCCTTTCTTCGTACAGCTTCCCGTCTTTGCTTTTAAGTAGACAAAATATTTGCTTTGCGGGCTACTGCATGCAACTTAACTTGTTGTCTATTATTTCTTTCTTTTTTTTTTATTACACCGGCCATTGGATCGATTATAAGGAAGACAAGAGATTAGAAAATCCCTTGAATAAATTTTTTTTTAAATTTCCTTCGTACTCTCTTGTAAATATTATGTACCATTGTATACCAAATGGTTTACATTAAAATTTTATTCGTACAACATAAGCAAACATAAGCATAAACACTCTTAATTGCGATCAAAGCTTTGCATTATTTGACCGCGTCTACCGCTCTAGCGCTTGCTTTGCTTTGGATGATGATGATGACATGATACGAGCGACGGTGATGTACATTTAAATGCATTATTTGCACTTGTAATGCCATGAAGCTGATGATTTACTTTACTTTACTTTACCAAACCCACCCAAACCTTAACTCATAACTCCAACTGCTGCATTAGACGTTCACGAGTGCTAAAGTATTTAAAAAGTGTTTGTTAAAGAGGAAAATCTGTAAACACTTGTTTTGCTAAAGACATTAGGCTACTGTAAGATAATTAAAAAGAGTGATGGAGCGAGAGTGAGAGAGGTGGAGGTGGAGAAGCTGTACACACAATGCATACCATTTTCAGTGCAACATTTATGCATTGTGTCTGTATGTAAATGAGATTGTGTTGAGGGTGCCTGGGTATGCTTTCTTGTAAATATTTATTTATTGACTTATTAAGTGCTCACCACAACTGAGTGTAAAGCCACTTAACGACACCTCATCATTCAATACGCACATCTACGTGTATGTTTGCGTGTATGTTTGTGTGGCTGCATCCCAAGCTTTTTATATCATCTTCTTCACTAAGCCCCAAAAGGTAGCAGCAGGGTATCATTTACAAGAAACTCTTTAGCACCTTATTATAAGTAAATAAATTTGAAACGTTTAATCACTTGAGCAATTAATTAAATATACTTTTGTTGTTGTTGTTGATGTTGTTATTGTATTTGACACCAGATGTGTACACATTACCACTTGGTTGTGCTTCAAAATTAAAACCTTTTTCTTTTTTCTGAAAAAATGAGTGAAAACGTTACACCCGATCACTTATTACCCTACACCACTTACCTGCACAAATAATTCTATAATTATTTTAGGAAATCAGTAAAATTGGAAGTCATTATTATATACAAAGTATACGAATGGTCCAATCGGATCCAAATTGCTTATTTCCAACGTATAAGGGGTTTCAAATACAAGCGTTATATGGAGAGGGATCTTAAAAATGTTCCATGAATAGTTCAATGGTGCACATCTATGGGTCAAGACACGCCTTTGTAACAAATTTCATTGAAATTTTTTTCAAAACTTGGCCAAAAACCTTGTGTTTAAATTTACACAGATAGACGGACAGAGAGACATGGTAAAATTGATTCAGAATGTGATTCTGAACCATAAACACAAACTTTCTGTTTATATAAATAAAATTGCTAAAGATTATATTAATTAAACGCTTATAATATATAACGACCAAAAACGACCTTATATACGTAAAAAATCAATTATATATATTATTTCTACATTTTTATTTTATTTTATGTATTTTATTTTATTTTTTTATTCTTGAAGTTGATAACCTTAAAATAGGCATGGCAAAACACATGTGTGTTTTTTATTTGTATTTAAATGCTTCAAAATACATAAAAATAGCAACCCTGTGCTAATATAAAAAACGTATAACTTAATTGTTTTTCTAATACAGAGGTCGCTACTTAGCGAATGAAGTATAATGTCAATTGTCAAATAGAACACATGAACACGACATCAAAAATACGCATACAGTAATAATACATTATTGTTAATTCTCTAACAACAAAAACTTTTAATTAATTAAGTGTGCTAAAAAAATGGTGTTTGTTAAAAGTTGGGAAGATTTTGAAATAGCTGCCGAAAATATGTACATGTCCAAACCTACAGCGTGTCGTTTTTCAATGAAATATATACACACAAAAGGACATGTAGTGCTAAAAATGACCGACAACGTTAAGGTAGTGATTCACTAAAAATCATTTAATTAAAGAAAAAAATAAGAAATGCAATTAATTATTTAATTTGTCTTACAGTGTATACAATATAAAGCAGAAAATATGCCAGATTTAAAGAAAATTGAAAAATTCACAAACAATCTAATGGGACACATGGCGTCAAAGGAATAATAATAACACAGTTTTATATGTAGCCGGATATTCAATTTAATTGGACGCTTTATGTTAGGAGGTGCTGGTAACAAGTAACAGCATTTACTCTTTTTATTAAGAGGTAATAAAGTGGGCACAAAGTACTGTGAATATAGTTTTTAAATAACACAAACATGTTAGCTTTGCAAACCACTTTATTACATTTGTCCAGTGTGCGTGGTCATTTTAAGTCTGGATATTACATTTAAGTGCTTGTTTATATAATATTCACCGTAGCAACATTTCCATGAAATGCTTTTAATAAAAATTTATATATAAAAACGATTTTTCCGGCTATCCTTAATAATGGACAGGGTAACTCTGTAGAATAATTAGCTAACAGATGTTTATATGTTGTACTATTATTTTATAAACAGTTGTTTTTTAGGGGTTGACTAAAACCGTTTTATCTGACAGAGAGATTACAAGGAAGCGGTAGTGTGAGCGAGATAAAATGAAACTGTATCAAGAGGAAAGGGAACAAAATGTTTTGGACTAACGGTCTTGTACTTTACATTTATTTTTCACTCATATTTGCGTTCCTCTGCTAATTTATATCACGTCAAACAACGAAATTTCAGTTCTCTCTCATTCTCTCGTTTTCATAGGCATTGGAAAAATATTTTCACGTCATTTACGTTGTTTGCAATATTTGTGCAGTTTATAAAAAAAAAGGTATTTAATAAAACTTTAAAAGTACATAAATTTCAATACAAATATAAGCAAAGTAATTGCCTACAAGTTAAGTTTATAAAAATAAAATGAAAACATGCATTATAATGAGATAAAGAGTTGAAATAATATGGTCTTCTTGAAAAGCCAATAAGAATCTAGTCAGACAATACTTTCTATGAATTGCAGTGTCAGTGGCATAAGAAAAGTCTACCTTGAATAAGCGCAAAATGAGGAGATTTTTATTAAAACGGAATAATGATACGTCATAAATTATGTACAAATAATTAAATATGATTATAAAGTAGTGGAAGTGTTGGCCCGCACACCTTTTTGATGATGAATAAAACACCAACAAAAATAGAAAATTTATAAATAAATTGTGTAAATATTTTTATGGATGGTGTGTAAGGGTGGCTCATAAAACCCTGTGAAAATTTTTATTCATTAAACGAGAATTGAAAGCATAAAGGAGGAGAGAAGGAGATTGTTTTAAGAGAGAATAAATGGAGTGAGTGTGAGAGTTGTGTGTGGTGCCTAAGTAAAAAGTTTCTTCCTTAAAATAAAAGGGATCCCTTATGCTGAGTAATTGTTTGTTGTGTGGGTGTGTATATATTCGTTTACACAACTTTACTGGTCAGTTAATACTGCGAGCGCGTGGGTGTTTGTTTGTATGCGCTTTTGTGTATAAATAAATATTTTTAGTGCAAAAAAAAATGGACAACGACGACACCATGCTTAATAATTGTGGTCCGCAACCCGGTGCTGAGATGGTGTATGGCACCGATGACAATAATATAGTGATGTCGGAAAAGGTAAGTTACAAACTTTTGAAACTCAGTAACATCAGCTTTCATTAATATATTTCTATATATACAATGCAATGCACTCTTCGCACAATTTATAAAAAATACCGTTAGTGGGAAAGAGAAATTAAGAAAACAAGGCGCATTTTTTTTGGTTGTCTTTTCATTAGAAATACTGTATGTTCAATTTTTTTAGAATAACATTATTCCTATTTTATAGGAATTTTCTTACAAAAAAAAAAATCGTCACAACACAAATGACTAATTATGCATAAGGCTGTATATAGTAATAAAAGTCATTGCTCTCTTCGATAAATAACAGTAGTATGTAGTAGTATCTTTTGATTTTGCAAAATCTTACAAAACTGATAACAACATTTCCTCTCCAGTTCTCTGCACTAAGTACATTTTTTTTTATCAATATGCAGTTAGCATTCAACAGCACATATATATGTAAATATTCTTTTACATTCACTGACGATATCAATGTGCTTTGCATACCATTTTAAGAAGCAGTCAACAACATTAACTTTTATCGATAAAATGAAATATATGAGTATGAGTATTTTCATAACTGTGCTTGGGAGGTTAAACGGAAGTCCTTAATTAGACATTAATAAAAGTCAACATTCGTCCATAAATCTCTGTTTTAATTAAATATTTATATATACTAAGTTAAATAATTGTATTCTATACACTATACTCTTGTAAAACAAGCTTGGCCAATCTATTCATATAAAAATCTTGTATAAACTTTTTACGGAAATATTTCAAGGAAATTTTTTTTCCAAACGTTGTGTTGTTAAGTATTTAACGGTCGGTTTAAATCGACATTGAAATGATCACTTGTTTAGTTTTTTCCCTTCTGTTATTGTACATAATTCTTGTAATTTTTAATTATTAAACTTCTTGCTTATTCTCTTTTTTGTTTGTTTTTTTTTTCTTTTCTATTCTTTTCAGAATGAACAGGTTGTCAGCATTGTGAGTTTTAAGTCACTTGCACATGCTCTTGCTAAAATTAATCTCAAATTCACTCGATTTTTTAAATTTTAATTTGTATGTAATACCCAGAGTTACTTAATTTAATCTAACAAAACTAATATTTTCTATATTTGTTAATTTACCGTTACCTTTAAAAAATTAACTCCTTTCTTCCGTGTTATAAGTAGTAATGGTATAATATACTTAGTTTTCCTTTCTCTTCTAAATATTTTATGTACATATATACAGTGTCTTAATCTCTGTAGAGGAATTTATATAAATTATTAAAGAATTGTGGAAATTGCAGTATAAATGCCACGCCCACAGCTTAAGTATAAATGTATAGGGTATTTAAGGTTTGATTTATGCCAATTATAGTTTTGTTTTTTCATTCCTTTAATTTTGTTTTTTATGATCGCAAGGTCAACTCGTTTTAAATTGAAAAATATCATAAGCGAGAGTGCACATAATTGTGTAATTGTAGTTGTAGTTGTTGTTGTAGTTGTAGACAGCTTTGACTGCTCACACCTGTAATATGAATAATAATTTATGAATGAATGACGGGGGTTTAGAAGCATGTTTACTTGTTCATATACTCACCAGTCTGATAGTCTATTAATTTTATTAAAATCTTTGCTATACCCAGCAAATATCACGTCAGACTAAACTATCACCAAAGAAATGTATACTCAGGGATTATGTGCAACACGTACAGAAGACCACCTAGTCAAAGACCCTTTAAAATATTGTTCAGTTTATCCCTTAAACTTCAAACTTAAATTGTAGAGATTTTCAAAGGGGAATCGATGTAGTGTAGATGCAGCGTATCTAATATTTGGCCCAATCCAAATACATCAGCTTAACTTTTGTAGTGAGGCCTTAATTTAACACACCTGTGTAAATATTAAAAACATATATATCAACAATGCCTCTACAATAGCCACTACCCCATACATTACCGCTTAAAGTGTTTATTAAGTTGAAACATTTGTGCGCAATTTGTGATGTGAAATTTTACTGTCACGTTTAATGTTAATGCCATGTATTTTATTATCGTAATGTTTGACTTAACGTGTGTTTATTTATTTTAACTAATTTATATATCATGTGTGGTAACAATTATCTATGATTTTTATTCCGCTATTACAGGCAAAAATTGCAAGTTCAAGAATCACAAATTATTTAAACGAATTTGAAGAATGTAGAAGAGGGTGATCCATTCAAGATTAAAAATTTATACAATTCAACTATTCCTGCTGTTTTAGAGATGTTAGTACAAAAAACCACTGAGTGCCATACATTACCTTTATTTAATAGTAAAACAAACTTCTTCATCAAGACAGCATGTGTAGGAAAACATTTAAACAAGCTGTTGTATTTAGCTCTAGGGACTAATACTTGTCAGGGGAAAATACATAACTTTTCTGTGGGTTTTCTTTAATGTAATGATCTTGCATCTCTAATGCATAATAATTCACTGTGAATGCCAAACACAGAATGCCATCATCACTCTGAATGAATAATTTAACCGTTACTTAGTTAATTTGTTATAGCGGACACTCTCTATAATAAAAATATTCGTATTTTCGTTGAACTAACACTTGATAATATTCTAACTTAAGAAATACTGATTAATTGTTGGCAAAATGCAAACCAATACACATTTAATATCTGTATCTAACTCGGCAAACGAGAAAGTATAATGAATATAACAAATCTGATTCATTTTGGATTTTTTTTTCGTCTCAAAAATGTAGGTGCAACAATTGGCGGGCAGCATATATCAAGAATTTGAGCGTATGATACACCGTTATGATGAAGATGTGGTGAAAAATTTGATGCCATTGCTGGTAAATGTGTTGGAATGTTTGGATGCTTCGTATCGTATAAATCAAGAGCAAGATGTTGAATTGGAATTATTGCGGGAAGATAACGAACAGCTGGTCACACAATATGAACGGGAGAAGAATGCTCGCAAATTGTCTGAGCAGAAGGTAAATTGTGTTATATTTAATGGAGGTGGTATAAAATTTATTTTGTGTTTATAGCTGTTGGAGTCCGAGGACTTGGCTGAACAGGAAAACAAAGAATTGGCCAGTCGTTTAGAGTCTTTGGAGAGTATTGTACGTATGCTGGAATTAAAACATAAAAACAGTGTCGAACATGCCAGTCGTATGGAGGAGCGAGAATCCGAATTGAAAAAGGTGCCTAGCAATTATTTGCCTAGTAACGCAAGAGAACATTTTTCACATTTGTATCATATTGTAGGATTATGCTAAATTGCATGAACGCTATACCGAATTATTTAAAAATCATGTTGATTATATGGAGCGCACGAAAATGTTGATGGGCTCAACACACTCTCAAATGAGCTCTACATCGGAACGCATTGACTTAAGTAGAGCCCGCCTAAATCCTGTGGCACGGTATGTATATAATAATAATAAAAAAAATTATTATTGAAATTAAATTATAATTATTTTGTGTAAATTGAATTGAAAAAGATCCTCCGGTCCAGTATCGTATGGTTTTGCCTCATTAGAAAATTCGGCCATGTTAGATACGGAAACGATATGTAGTGTTGGCAGCAATTCAGATGATTCGGGGCCGCCCTCCTTGCAAAATGAAATGGAAAATATACCGACGACTAGTGAGAAGGCGGCCGAAACTGAAAGATTACAACAACAAAACCAAGCCACCTCACCACATACCACGGACAACAGTCCCACTGTGCCAAATATACCAACAACCAATCGTAAGTCAACTAATACTCCTTAACCACTCAGACTTGATCATCTTTTACAAAACTAATCATTGCGTTCTTCTTTATATTTCTTATCCCGTTAAATCATTCTTCTGGGTCTTCTTGGCTTTATATGATTGTAACATGCCTCCTGTACCACCTCACCTACCCTACCCTACCCTACCCTAACATGTTAATTGGAATTTTATTGTGACTGGGCTAATCGTAACTTGATCATCATTAAACGTGTCATTGTTTGCTCTGTTGTCCCCATTATCACCTGTCCTTAATAATATCATATTAAAACCTTGTATCTAGTAGTTGGGCGTACTACTACCAAAAAGGAACAACGTTCTGCTAATACTTTATACCAAGAGCTGTCCTTTCAGGATAATGAAGAGAGTGAAGATAATGAAATTGTTACAGGTATGTGGGTGCTACTATATTAACCTTCTATCTCTCCATCTCTGTGTCTTTCCTTTGGTTTTTCCTAATCTATTAAGTAGTAGGGCTGCAAAGGCCTTTCTTTTTAAATTAACCTTAATCTTAAATTGTGATACTTAACAAATGAAGACATGAATGGAAAACTAATTTTATGTTTTGTTTATGTTGATGTTTGTACCTTATTTCATGCTTGTGTTGCACACGCATACACACATATGCAATTGTACTACACTATGTGCCAACGCCGTCTTCGCCCAATCAACATTTGTAGGCAGTTGGGTACATCCAGGCGAATATGCTTCCTCAGGTGGGTACAAATGCTTAAAGATGCATTTAGTGTTAATCACTTGTATTATATTCAAATATTTAATATTTCAATCATATATTCATCATCAAACTAGACTTTCAAGCTGTTACGTAATACACACACTATCAGAGGGCGCAATATATATACATATATATTGCTGCGCCCACTGTTGTGGATGTGGAGGCTATTTAAGATTTGGTCTAAGCCAAATGTAGTTTTCTTTCTTGTTCTTTTGTAATGTCATTCAGTTGCTATTGTTGTTGTTGTTGTATAACAACTAAATTTATACCCATTTGTTTGTTTGTTTGTTTGTTTTTTACGTCACACGCACATACTCTCCTGCTACTGTACTCCAGCCAATGACAACTACTTTGGTAAGTTGTGTTGTTTTGTGTTATTGTACAATATTTTGTAGATTGTTTGATTTTGTAAAGTGTTTATAAAAAATATAGTTTTTTCGTAGAAGGGCGAGCTATTAAATATGTCTTAAATATAAACGGTTCATACAATTTAAGAATTTTTTTTACCCTTTTTTTAACTCGCCCATGCCACAATGTTTGTTGTAATAAATGTTTTGGTTTTTGCAGGTATGGGCAAAGAAGTTGAAAATCTTATTATAGAGAACAGTGAGCTGTTGGCGACCAAGTGAGTGTTTGTGTAAACTTTGGCAGCTCAGCCGTCCAATTAATTACAAAATGTTGTTTCACAGAAATGCTCTGAACGTTGTTAAGGATGATTTGATAGCAAAGGTTGATGAACTAACTGGCGAAATAGATATTTTACGTGAAGAATTGAACGCTGTACAACAGTCGCGCAATAAATTGCGCATTAAAGTGCAAGAATTGGAAGATGAACTGAAAAAAACCAAAGAACAAGTCAAACAACAAAGTACGTTGCACACACACTCACGTGTGTTTGAATTTAAAAATTATTTTAAAAAAATATGAAAATAAAATGTGAACTATTTTTTTAAGCTGACAATGAGCAGGAAGAGAATGATGTGCCGATGGCTCAACGTAAACGGTTTACGCGCGTGGAAATGGCCATGGTGCTTATGGAACGTAATCAATACAAAGAACGGTTAATGGAGTTGCAAGAAGCGGTCCGTCTCACCGAAATACTGCGCGCTACACGTACAGTGGAATTGGATAAAAAGTCTAAACAGAGCATATGGAAGTTTTTCAGCAGTTTATTTACGTAAGATGGAACGACTTCTATAGTTGATAGGGTGTAAGCTAAATGTAACTCATTTTTTTTATTTTGCAGCCCCTCCAACCGTCCGCAGGAACGTACCGCCGACGGCAATGGAGGGGGGCCTATGTTTCGCTACTCAAGTCCAGTACACTCACACGGCAGCCCCAGTCGAAATAGCGACAATCGCTTTGCCATAACTGGCCGCGACAATATGTCACCCTACCATCCGGCTAATGCCGGTCTGGCCAATGCTCTGCTGCCTCATGCCAAAGACTATACCGATGAGGGAACTTCAGAACGAGCCCGGGCTAGACGGCATGAACAGTACCGTCAACTGAGAGCTCATGTGCAAAAGGAGGATGGCCGCATGCATGCTTATGGTTGGAGTTTGCCGGCCAGTAAAGCGAACAATGACAAAGAGTCACATAATCGCCATTCGGGTGGGGTACCCGTGCCAGTCTATTGCAATCCATTAGCTGAAGCATCGCCACACATGAAGGTGTTCTGTGCGGCTGGCGTCAATTTGAATGGTGGCTTCACAAAAGGTGGCCAAACAATTATACCAGCCAGCTCGCCCTATGCACCACGCTCTACGGCCAAGATTGCCGAAATTACCAGCCCAACAGCTGAACACTCAGCCGAAGCATTAGATCGTCAAATAACACGCGCCAGTCTTGAACATTTGGAGCCCGAAACTCAACTTACCTCGTTTGTGTGGATCTGTACAAGTACACATGCGGCCAGTACCGTCACTGTGGTAGATGCAAACGAATCAGCCAATATTTTGGATGTGTTCCCAGTGTGTTCGTCTCATTTACTGTGCATTGCTTCAGTGCCCGGTGCCATGGAAAAGGATTATGCCGTGTTGGAGAACTCGGAAGTGATAAAAGCGGGCGAAATGCTGGCCCGGCCGGGTGACGGAGACGAAGAATATGGCAAAGTAGAGTATATACGGATGAAAGTAAAATCGGACAAGAATAGCAATATAAAAGTGGAAAGTCCCGAATCGCCGCTCGTGAATGCCGAAACACCGATAGAAGAAAAAGCCAAAGAGGTGACGGAAAAGTCAAATGTAAACAATGCTACTGCTGCCATAAAAATGGAACCGCTGGGTGACGTTAATGAAATTAAAATACGGCAAGCCCTTCCAGGAGCACCGCAACGGCTCAATTCCCTTAACGAGGCTAACGCCAATTCAATAATCAGTTTCTTTGGTGCCACTACGAATGGCAACAATAATAACAATATTGGAATCAATCAAAACTCACCATTCTCACATCCAATCAATCCCATACTGGACACGAAAGATCGCTCCGAACCAATTATGAGTTCGGTGGGGCCAACAATGTGGCTGGGTTCTCAAAATGGTTGGCTGTTTGTGCACAGTTCGGTGGGACGTTGGCACGAATGCCTGCACAAGGTTCATCTGCCTGATGCTGTGCTAGCCATAGTTCATGTAGAATCACGTGTTGTTGTAGCATTGGCCAATGCCCAGTTGGTGGTGTTCCGGCGCCAAACCGACGGACAATGGGATTTGAGTAGTTATCATTTGGTAACGCTGGGGGACCGCAATCAGGCGATACGTTGTCTATGTGTGGCCGGTGAGCGAATATGGGCCGCACATCGTAACAAAATCTTTATTGTAGACCCGATCTCCTTGAGCATCATCCACTCGGTGGACGCACATCCCCGCAAAGAAAGCCAAGTACGACAAATGGCTGCTACTGGGGCCGGTGTGTGGGTTTCCATACGGTATGTTTTTATTAGTATTTATTTATTAAAAAAAATTCAGCTTTTTTTTGTATTTCAGTTTGGATTCCACACTGCGTCTGTACAACACATATACGTTTGAGCATAAACAAGATGTGGACATTGAACCGTATGTTTCCAAAATGTTGGGTACCGGCAAACTGGGTTTCTCGTTTGTACGCATAACCGCTCTGATGGTGTCCTGCAGCCGTTTATGGATTGGAACTAGTAACGGTGTCATTATATCTGTACCACTCTCTGAAAATCCCACAAAGAATAGTAAGTTCAGAGTTTCTCTTTAAATATGAAAATTAATTTATTAATTTTAATTTATTTTTCAGACGATCCCAACAGCCAGCTACCGCTGTGTTGTATGGCCAATGCTCAATTATCCTTTCATGGGCACCGTGATGCGGTGAAATTTTTCGTATCGGTGCCGTCACGTCAGAATGGCCCCAACACTCAGCTACAGTTCACTAACAAACGGCCCGACATGTTGGTCATGTGCGGTGGCGAGGGTTACATTGATTTTCGCATTAGTAAGTTTTACACCTCCTAACAATTCGCTCTCAGTGAAATTTTATAAATTGGGTTCAATTTTTTTTTTGATTGTTTCTAATTATTGCCCATTTATTGTCCATTTATTATTATTTTTATGATAATGCTTTGTGGGGCCTGTCTGTCGTGTGATTGATTGGTTGGGGCGGTCTCGATCAGGACAAGAGAGAGTTTTAAATGATGCTAGTGATAGTGCTGCGCATCTGATAGTTTGGAAAGTTAATTCGTAAGAATTCCTTTTTATTTTCAATTCTTATGCTTTGTGTTTTAATTTGGCTTGTAATGATTTGTTTTGTTAGTATTTTCAACTTATAGACTTGCACCTAAACCATTAAATGCGACATCTTCGTTTCGTCTAAACTCAAATGACAGCATTATCATCCGGAAGTGGTGATCTGTACACACGAAAAAGAACAGGTTCATGTAAAGAGAGAAACATTCTGTAAGCTTGATTTGTTGTTGTTTTAATGGTGCGTGTGTCTGTCTTTAGCTGGCTAATTATAAATATTGCTGCAACACCTTCTCACTACCTTTCATTTCATTTACTCTACTTCTACTTCTTCAGTGTTGAAGGCTTTTGGTGTCAGAGAAAATATCTTAAAACAATTCTTATTACAGTTGTACGGACATGATGCGATATTGTTTCGTCAACCGTTAAACCAGTTCATAAACTCTGAATGATGTATAAAGTTGCACTGACCAGATCCCTTGCAATACATTGCACAATAAAATTGTTATACTTACACCGTTCACACACGCTTCTTATGGTGTTTACTCCTATATTCATTTATATCTATTATATCAACTATAATACCTGCTTACAAATGTGCATACATTGCTTCAATTATGGCACATATCATAAATGGCTTCAAAGCGGTTAAAGAACTCTGTTTATATGTTTTACTATGCAATTTACAAATGTTTTGTATTATGTATTATCGCTGCTGTAAACATGCAAACATCAATGCAGCTGTATTTACCATTAACGCAATAAGTTTAAGTTTATTCTCAAAAGCAATTTTTAAGACACATTAAGCTTAAATTCATTATACCTCCCACACAACTTGTCATGTACGATTAAGTTCACAGAAAGGACTCATATTTTATTATGTCGAGCCATTTAATAATACTTTATTGATCATTTAATCATGTCTGTCGGTCCATCCAGGTATTTATATGTTTAACATTCATTTAGTAATGTGTAGTACAAATCCTCTATATACAGACATAACGAATCAAACTCTCTCTTTATAGTCGTTCTATTAAAATAAGTTGAGTATGCACCGCCTTGAAGTTGGGCGCATACACACTTTGCAGTGCTTAGAAGGAAAAATATATACTGTTTATTCTGAATCCACATGGAATACTGAACCGTTTTGTAACATTTTGAAAATGATTGTTTTTAAAGGACGAGTTTGGTGTAAGGACACCAAACTCATGACGCTTTATTAAACTGTATAGCATAGCAAGACTAAGTCGTATATAACATGAAATGATACCAACTACCAACCAATTATTTCAACTTTTTTTTTTTTACTAAAAATTAATGTTAAATATATTTAATAATTCTATTGGATAAAGATGTATATAAAATATTTATATATATATAAATTTTTTTATATAATTTTTAATTTTTTGTTTTATAAAATTTATATATAAATATATATATATATATATAAATGTGTATATTTACAGATGATAACGATATGGAGAAAAGTGTTAATTTGGAATCGAATCAAACTATAGAGAATCGTGGCGACAAGAGTTATTTAATTGTGTGGAACGTTAATCAGCGCTAGATTATATTATATATATATATATATAGATATATCTTAGCAACACAAATCCAGAAATTTCGTAAAGTTGTGATTTTTTTTCTTTTTAATGTTATTTTGCAAATATTGTTTGTATTTATTTATTGTAAGTTTTATTTTGTTTTAATGAGAATAAGATACAAAATGGAATAAACAATTAAAACACTTTCCATTAATTGTTGTACCCTTTACATTATAAGCGTAACTTATTAAAATATTTTAGTAATAAACAAAACAAAACACACACAACAACACATCAAAGACGATATTCGTGATATTTGAGATACAGTTAGTATTGTACCATCACATTACAAATCAACCAAATACAACACCAATAACAATTTAAAAAAAAAAACAGCCGATTAATTAAAAAATTCAAATCGTCCAGTGACGAATACAACACCCCCCTTAGCTTAAGGTCGTGCTTAATCACAAATAGAGTTTATATATATAAAAAAGGATACTTTGTAGATAATTCTATAATTTTTTCATAGAAAACCTACTGATAATCCCACTCACACATAGCTCAATAAACCAACACCACAAAGTCGCATAAACCGAAAACTCTTTAAAATATAAAAAATTCATAAATATATACAATTTAGTAACCAGAAGCATAATATCCTTATAGATAAGTGGAAGGCCTATAAAATACATAAAAACATAATAATAAATTTCTTTAACTTTTCTTCTAAATTATTAACTTACTGAACTCATTCAATACGTAAAAAACTATAAAAAATATTCCATTTCGTGTTTTCTTTATTTAACTTTTAACTTGTGTTTGCTTTTTCATTTAATCGCTAATAATTAACAAATCCTTAACTAGGTTCATTTTTTTTTATTTTTTTTTTTTTAATTTTTACATATTTAAGTTGTATTGTTTAAAAAAAAATTTGTTGAATTTGTTTGTAAGTTTCTTATATTTTACATTACATTGTACTGCATAGTTGAAATATTTAAAATGATAAAAAAGTACATAAAAATAAAATAAAATTTTTTAAACTACAAAAAAACCAGCCATTCTTTTGTTTTTTTTTTTAATTTTCATTAATTAGTGTAAAGTCGTGACATAGTTTTGGTTTTTTAGTCCATTCTTTAAAGTAGTTGATCTTAGCTTCCTTCCAGTACTGTTGATATGTTTTATTTAGATTTTTCGCTTCACAATATTTTAAGGTTTGCAGTTCATTTTCAGTTATGTTGAGATTTCTAAACAATGTTTTCTTCATTTGCAATACATTTATGAATTCTTTAAATAAATTGTATTTGGAAATTTTTAAAGATGCCTCTTTACTGAATAGTTGTTTGGTGGTGATACCTTGACGTTTGCCATTGACGGAAATTTCCAAAGGTCTAATGAGAAATATGATTTAAAAAGTAATTTTCTAAGCGAATGGGCAGTGCCACACCCACTATTTCATAATCCCCGGAAAGCTAGAGATATTTCCAAACGTTTGCAAAAAATTTGACCAAAATCGTAGCAGTAGTTTTCCAGTTATAAGGCAAACAAATTCACATTCATTCTTGTGTGTGTGTGTGTGTATGTGTGGTTGTAATTTTAAAAATCACAAACCAAACATGAAAATGTGAGAAAAATACCAGGCGCTCAGAACTGCACAATAAGCAAATGACGATTTAAGATAATCTTTAAAGTCTTATAACTCGGAAACGGGTGGACCGATTTTGTTCAAACTTTTTGTGAAAGATTGTAAATTAATTCAGCTTTCAAACGAAGTATATTATGTGGGCGTGGCGCCACCCATTTAGTTAATAAACGAGAAAAATGATTAAAAAGTCATTTTCTAAGAAAATGGGCAGTGCCACGCCTTTTAATTTACCAACCCCGCAAAGCTGGAGAAATTTCCAAACGTTTGCAAAAAATTTGACCAAAATCGGAGCAGTAGTTTTCCAGTTATAAGACAAACAAATTCACATTCATTCTTGTGAGTGTGTGTATGTATGTGTGGTTGTAATTTTAAAAATCACAAACCAAACATGAAAATGTGAGAAAAATACCAGGCGCTCAGAACTGCACAGTAAGCAAATGACGATTTAACATAATCTTTAAAGTCTTATAACTCGGAAACGGGTGGACCGATTTTGTTCAAACTTTTTGTGAAAGCCTGCAAATTGATTCAGCTTTCAAACAAAGTATATTATGTGGGCGTGGCGCCACCCATTTAGTTAAGAAACGAGAAAAATGATTAAAAAGTCATTTTCTAAGAAAATGGGCAGTGCCACGCCTTTTAATTTACCAACCCCGCAAAGCTGGAGAAATTTCCAAACGTTTGCAAAAAATTTGACCAAAATCGGAGCAGTAGTTTTCCAGTTATAAGGCAAACAAATTCACATTCATTCTTGTGTGTGTGTGTATGTATGTGTGGTTGTAATTTTAAAAATCACAAACCAAACATGAAAATGTGAGAAAAATACCAGGCGCTCAGAACTGCACAGTAAGCAAATGACGATTTAACATAATCTTTAAAGTCTTATAACTTGGAAACGGGTGGACCGATTTTGTTCAAACTTTTTGTGAAAGCTTGTAAATTAATTCAGCTTTCAAACGAAGTATATTATGTGGGCGTGGCGCCACCCATTTAGTTAATAAACGAGAAAAATGATTAAGAAGTCATTTTCTAAGAAAATGGGCAGTGCCACGCCTTTTAATTTACCAACCCCGCAAAGCTGGAGAAATTTCCAAACGTTTGCAAAAAATTTGACCAAAATCGGAGCAGTAGTTTTCCAGTTATAAGGCAAACAAATTCACATTCATTCTTGTGTGTGTGTGTATGTATGTGTGGTTGTAATTTTAAAAATCACAAACCAAACATGAAAATGTGAGAAAAATACCAGGCGCTCAGAACTGCACAGTAAGCAAATGACGATTTAACATAATCTTTAAAGTCTTATAACTTGGAAACGGGTGGACCGATTTTGTTCAAACTTTTTGTGAAAGCTTGTAAATTAATTCAGCTTTCAAACGAAGTATATTATGTGGGCGTGGCGCCACCCATTTAGTTAATAAACGAGAAAAATGATTAAGAAGTCATTTTCTAAGAAAATGGGCAGTGCCACGCCTTTTAATTTACCAACCCCGCAAAGCTGGAGAAATTTCCAAACGTTTGCAAAAAATTTGACCAAAATCGGAGCAGTAGTTTTCTAGTTATAAGCCTAGCAAATTCACCTTCATTTTTGTGGTCGTCATTGTGAAATTCATGCCAATTTAAAAATTTGAACAAAATACCAGGCGCCCAGAACGGCGCAGTAAGCAAAATTAGATTTTAGGAATTTTTTAAAGTCCTATAACTTTGAAACGGCTGGACGGATTTTGTTCAAACTTTTCGTGGACGCTTGTAAATTAATTCACCTTTCAAATGATGTATATTAGTTGGGCGTGGCACCGCCCAGGTAGTTAATAAACTAGAAATATGATTTAAAAAGTCAATTTCTAAGCAAATGGGCAATTATTTCAAATGTATATATATATAGTATGATTCTTTTAAACATCATTTTTTACTTACTTGGATTCATATGAGACATTACACCACACTAAGCTATTAGGTGAAGGTTTGTTGTTCATATTTGGTTTAAAATCACTTTGTATGCCTTGACAAAGCCGTATTGCTGGTTTATGGAGTGTATACCTAATCGCTTGGGGAAATGTGTTTTCTGTGAATCGTAACCATATAGCCCGTTCCAAAGTGTTAATATCTGATTCTCCACCAAAAGTCATAGTCTCGAAATATATAGGCTGGTCCAATACAAAATCAATTAGAGCTCCTTGTACGCCCATTAGTTGCCATTTAGCCAATTTATCGCTACAACTCATAGATAAAGTGCGTTCACCGCGACCAGGTTTAGTACGCACCACACCTACCCTTTGAAGCATAGCATCCTTATGCTGATTACCCAACAGTTTGGCACCTGTATACACTCGATTATTTACTTCGGCACCTATATTACAAGTATAATCTACTTCCTGTTCACATTTTAGCTTTTTAACAATTGGCTCTAAATTTACATCCTCCGTACATAAAATACAGGCATCTCCGCAAGGTGTTTGAGTACTTAGAAAATGAAATGTTATGGCAGGATTTAATTTGAATTTTCCGGTATAATCACACCATTGAAAAATACTTTCATTTTTACCTGTTGCACTGTCGCCCAGTAAAGCATTTTGAAGTTGTCCATAAAAAAAACGTAATAGACCCCTTCTAGCCATTACTTCGGCATGAGAATCATTTAATATTAAGCCTTTGCAACATAATTTGCTTTTTCCTATGCATTTGGTGCCACAACCCATTGAGACTACTTTCTTAACAGTAGTTTCACTGGAATATTGCACAACAGCTGCCAACACCGTCCATTCATTGGTACGTGGTTTCCCCGTTTTGGGTAGTTTTCTATATTCCTCCAAACATAATAATAAAATATCTTCGGCTGTTGGATTATTGGACATATTTTTTTATTTTTTATTTTGTAAATACAACGATTTTTATACAAAAATTTCATATAGGTATTGCTTCTTCTTTTTCTATTTTATAAAAATCACTGGAGAATGTTATTTCCACGAACAGACTGCATAATTATATATTATTTATCAAATTTTATAATTAACATAAATATATAAATAAAAAGAGATAGAAATCATTAAACTAGCAGAGTAGGTTAGTTTAACCGAGAGAGCGTCGTGATAACTTCGCGTATATGTATCATTTTATTAATAATAGCGGTTTTTATTATTTCCCACATGTATTTAAAACGCTCTGAGACTGCGATTTGTTATTAGTTCGCTGTGTTTTACTTCAAGAAGAAGACGAATTTAAAACGTTATGACTTGATAACTTCACCTTTATATAAATGTCTCTCTATTATGAAAGAATGTTTACGTTTTTTTTTTCAATTCTTACTAGAATTTTTGTTATTCGAAATAAGTGAAAAATCAAGCAACTATTGTTATAGATGTATATGATTTAAAAAAAATATATAACCTTAGAGCTATGTCTTTAGTTGAGACATTTCGGCGTAACTGGCTTATAGCTATATTCGGCATAATACTTTTCTGTGGTGGTGCTGGAGTTTTGTTTTGGAATGAAGTAACTGTCTGAAATTTTTCAAATGTTCCATAAATGAATGATATAATAAATAATGGCAATGTTATGCTTATGTATGTAAAGGGAAGAGCTGTGCATACAATATTATCTCTGGGTGAGATGTTGGATAATGCTGTTACATTGGACCCAACAGATGATACGATTGAGGCCACATATAATAATCGTATTATTCATATAACAGGACCGATAATTGTTGGTGAACCATTAACAGAACCTGATTACAATATACAAGTGATGGCTGTAAAATTAAAAAGGCGCGTTCAAATGTATCAGTGGGTGGAAGAGACCATGTACGTATTTAAAAATCAAACATAATAGAACTATAAAAGATTATTTATTCTGTAGTGAACATTTGTACGGTAATAGCATAGCAACAGGTGATGATGACCGCACTTATTACTACAATCGAGAATGGCGCGATCATTTGATCGATTCACGCAACTTTTACCTACAAACTGGACATCAAAATCCACCCAATTTTCCATTAGAATCTCTTACCCAAGTTGCTGACGCTGTTTATATAGGTCGCTGCGAACTAGGTGCAGAGGTTAAGCAGAAATTTACAAATTATGTAGAATTAACATCAGACACGCGACCCGAGGATCCCACCATCAAAATGCATATGGGTTTATATTATCACACAAATGATATATTCAATCCGCAAATCGGTGATGTACGTATTTTATTCACATTTGCTGGCCTCGAAGGAGAAATGGTAATTAACCCATTATTCTTATTTATGACTACAAAAACCATTAAAATATGTTACGTTACAGTATACCATTGTGGGTAAATTTGTGAAAAACAAAATTGTGCCGTTCAGGACTAAACGTGGCATTGATATACTACTGGTTTATCCCGGTGAATTGACACTGGCAGAGGTTTTCAAAAGAGAACATCATGCACAACGTTTAACTACTTGGGGTTTCCGTTTAATGGGTTGG
This sequence comes from Ornithomya chloropus, assembly GCA_963971445.1. Lineage (NCBI taxonomy): Eukaryota > Metazoa > Arthropoda > Insecta > Diptera > Hippoboscidae > Ornithomya > Ornithomya chloropus. The sequence continues at coordinate 6,396,535 of OZ020532.1, forward strand.
ATTCTGGTATTTTTTGGCGTCACCTGCACGTCCACACTCTTAAATGTTATATGTAAGGATTTAGATGAAAGTTTTTTATTTTTTTTTATTTGATTTTTCACTTTTTTATAGTATCTCGAATACGATTTTTATCAGCTTTGGCTCCGGATCCTCAATTTCCCGTCGGTACCAATATGCTGCTCTCTCTGTCAATGACTTTGATTATAGCGTCCATAGCTTGGGTATTGCATAGCCCCATGGTGGGTGTAGGCTTGATATTTGCTGCCGCCTCACCATTCGTGTGGTTTGCCCGTGGTGTCACCAGTTACCAAAGTGTAAATTAAGTTGTTTTGTTTTTGTTTTTTAAGGCTTTAAGTATTATACCATAAGAGGTACGAAAAAAAACCATTTGTTTGTTTGTTTGCCGTTCCTAAATTATTTCGTAATATAATTATAAGAATTATTGAATTGTTGTTTGTGTCGTTTGGTTTAGTTTTTGAAAAATTTAACCCATGTGACCTCATTGCAGTGTTGTTTGCTGTTATCAGTTGTAATCGTCAAATTGATTTGTTGTCTCGTCTACACTTTGCACCTTTATTTGCGGCGTTTGCCCATCTACGGTTGTGTTATCTGGTACCATTGGTTTAATTGTTGCTGTTGCTTGAGGACTTTGTGATTTTTCTGTCTCTTCTGAGGTATTTTCTTCAAAGCGAACATAGGGCTCGAAGGCATTCAACTGCATGGAGCCACGATGCAAAGTGCCTAATTCCGCTTCAAAGAGAATATCACCGATAAACTTTTCAGCCAGCAGCCGTTGTTCCCGTGTTAAGCGCTTCAATTTAAATGTCCAGGTACGTGCCAACGATTCCTCTTCGGGATAACTAGCCGATAAATATTCACTGGCCATGGTGAAGGCTTCTTCGGTTTTAGCACGACATCCATTTGTCCGTGGGCGTTTGACCGCTTCATTGTTGTGATTGTTATGCGGGGAATTGGACACATAGGGCGGCTGTCTAGCATGACTGACCATTGCACTTTGATTGCTATCACCCACCGTCAGCGGTGCTGTATTTCCCGCTTGTTGATCAATTTTAAGTTGTGCAGTTGGTGGCGTCACAGTCGCCGATCCTTGTCCAAACGACTTGTGAAACATTTCACTAATATTTGGCGGTGGTGTGGCATTGGACATATTACGTATACCGTACAAATCTAAAAACTGATTAGCTGTATGTTCGTTCAAAACGAAGGAATTTTCCGTCTTGATGTGTGGATTGATGGCCAGAAATTTTTCAGCATTTCTTAAAAAGTCCAATTCATAAAATGTCCAACAACGCGGCTGATAAACATTGCCCTCCCGTCGAGCACATTCCACCACCTTCAATTCCTTCCTATAATTAGTACGTAAGGTGTTGATTTTCTTTTTCACATCTTCCAATGTTGCGTCCCGCTTCAGGTAACGATAAATCGGTACCAGTTGTTGATAAGCATCTGCCCGTTTATCGCGATTCGTATAATCGCGCAAAGATGTATCCCACAGTACGGGCAAGTTGCGGTATGTGTGTATGAAGGCTCGCAAATATTGACGATTTTCTTCAGCGCCACTGAATGGTTTATTTAGATTTTGTTGCTGTTGTTGTTGTTGTTGATGTTGCAATTGCTGCGGCTGATTATTTAACATTATTTTAACAATCAAATGTAATTTAAAAGCAACGGTTCTTGTATTTAAATAAAAAGCTTTTACTTTTTTTTGTTTTTTTAATTCCTTTGATTAATAAATTTAACTAAATATATCACTTAAAATGGTGTTAATTATAGAAAAATGAAACTTTGCGCAAAAATGTATATTGCTGACTGTAGTTATTGAGAGACTGTCAGTGGGCGAATTGATAAATTGCCACATTGACGAGTTTCAATTTGTAAATATCTCAAACAGCTGCAGCGCCATCTTTATGTAAATAGTAACGGAAACGCATTTGGCGAATTGAGTGAACGGATAGAACACATATGCAAACAAACCTTTCATTTTTCACAGTTACATTAATGTTACTCTGTTAAGTTAATGTTAATACACAATTTTTAGAATTTTCTGAATTTTATTAATTATACTTGCGTTACATGATTTATATGAAGTGAGAAAGATTACTAGATAACAGGACACATTTCTCATTTTTTTGGTTTAGGTTGCTTGGAGTAAAACATTATAGAATTTTAGGTTTTAGTTGATATTTTTAATGTTAAACACATACACATACATATACGTGCTTATACTACAAGTTAGAATCATAAGGTGAAGTACAGTTCCATGTACAACCACACATATAAAGGTCATATATTAGATTTTAATGTTTAACAAATTTCAAGGAGTGACTTTTTATTGATTTCCTTACAAATGGTCAACATTTTACACAATTGATTGCACAGGAAATACATATATTTATATGTATATATATATAAGTTAACATAAAATTCGTTTTTCTTCGTGTTTATGTAAATGTAAACAATTATTTTTATAATAAAATGGCATTGCACTTCAAAAATTCAAAAATTCGCTAATAAAACACAAACTGACACAAAATTGTATGTTTGTTAACCTAGCCAGCACGAAGAGTCAATTTTTTTCTTAGCACTTAAATATCTAAACTTACAAAGCTATGGAATTATAAATAAAACCTTGAACTTGACAAAAGCATTACATTCCAACACAGGCATACGTACCCAATGTGATCGAAGCTGGTCAAAGAGTCAAAGCTTAAATGCTCTCTATCTAATGCATAGATTACTGAGTTGCGATTAAGGAATTTTGTAAAACTTAAGGCATCATTTTTTATATTTAAAAAAATATTTTTTTTTCCGAAAAACAATTTAAAATTTTATGTTTTTTTATAAACAAAAATAAAAGCAATGTGAATAGATTTGGTTTGGTTAAAACGATTTTTTTTTAAATTAAAAATATATCTGTACATTAAGCTAAAGCTTATAAGCATTTTAAAATTTATAAATTAATTAAATTAAATTATAGAGTAAAAAAAATTATTAATAAATATTCCATATTTTATATAGAGTACTTGAATATTGGAGAAGGAGAGATGGCCACAGATCACAATTTTTAATTCAACAAATCTACCAGATTCTCCTTTAATGAATTATAAATTTGTAATTGTTGTTCGGGTCGCAAATTGTATATCTAAATATAAATACATACATACACTATATCAGTTAGATGGAAACAACAACAATAAATAAAAAAGAAACTAAGTTTGGTTTAGGCCAAATCTTAATTAACCTCCATATGTATATAAAAAGAGAAGGCATGGCAGATACTCTAATAACATAGACACACAAACGGACATGGCCAGATCGACTCAGATTTTCATACTGATCAATAATATATATACTTTGTAGGATGTCTGACGTCTCCTTCTGGGTTTTTTAAAAACGGAATAGTAAACTTAGTACATAACCATTACTAAGGTGGAGTTTTTAAAAACATTTAATTTATTGCATCTTACCTGTGCCAAGAGTTTGGAGGGTGATGGAGTTCTAATAAAACTTGATATATAAACGTTAACAAAGGTGGCCATTAAAAATTGACAATCGAAACGATCCATAATACCGCCATGACCAGGTATCATATCACCAAAGTCCTTTAATAACAACAACAACAACAACAAAATATTCTTAATAACTGTGAATCAAATAAATAACATAGTTTTTACCTTAATTTTAAAAGCTCTCTTAAAACCAGAAGCAAAGAATCCACCAAACGGTCCGATTATCGAACTAAACAGGCTCATGGCAATGGAATGCCATAAAAATGGGAAAACTTTTATAGATTTACCGATACCAAACTACAAACAAAATGAAGAATATGTTTAACAACCCTGTCATTTGTCTCAAACATCAAAATAATAATAAATACCGTTACTTACAATTTTCAAGCTGTAATCTTGCATAGTAAATAAATAACTTGGCTCACAAATCATTGACATGCTGCCCAATTCTTCGGAATAGACAATGGGACATACAAAATATTGATAATGACATAAAATGTAGGAAAATAATAAACCAAAAATAACGGTAGCAAAACCGCCACCAATAAAACCTTCCCAAGTCTTTTTCGGGCTTAATTTAATCAACGGTGTTTTACCGAAGAAAAATCCAAACATATAAGCCATCACATCATTACAGATGATCATGGAAACTGGCACAATAAACCAAATTAAACCTGTAAGAAAAAAAAGAAAATAGTAATAATAATCTTCTTACACTTTTTACAACCCCGGTATAGTACAGAGTACATTAAGTAAACTCCATGTTTGTTTAATGGTTTTAATGAACACAATCTGTACCATTGATGGGGTGAAATTAGTAACACAAACTCCGTATATTTACCTTCGAATATATTCTGTATGATTAAATAACTTTGTGTGACGACAATTAACAGTGACACATGAGTCCAAGCGAACAAACTGAATTGCTTCATATAATACTTTTTAACCAGCGACAACACAAACCAAACAAAGCCGACAATGTACAAAGCAAAGGACAGAAAACGGTGATAAGTAACCAAGAATTTCAAGTATTCCTGAAAAATATCAAAAATTTATATTAATTTTAATTAAGTACAATAAGGAAGAAATGAATTTGCCTTAAGCCAAATTCTAAATACACATTTCTATATAATAGATGGATCAGATATTGCTAATGATCACGATTACATAATGTGAAGGTTTTTCCTACACCAACCATTTAGTGCTTTATTGTGTTTGGCTAAAAGCAATAATGCAGGCATTCGTTACCATTTAACAACTTACCACACGATTGATTACCACACCAAAGTAATCCACTAAATTTTCGCCATAGAAAAAGTAATTTGATGTCAATAGAAAATACCAGGACAAGCTACGGAACCAGGGTAAGCCATGTATACGGTACACTTGATAACCAATTGATATAATCTCTTGGAAGCATTTCACTTGTACCATCAAAGTCTTGAAAATCGAATTTAAAAAATTTCAAATTATTATTGTAAACCACAAATGCATTACAAAACAATCTCTTACCGTCACCATTAAAGCTAATGGGCCACCATAAATAATCAAGCAAAAGCCGCATATCATAATCCATGTAAATATACCCCGTATTACCCAGTTTTTCCATCTGTAATAAATATTTTGATACCATTTTTAGTGTTATGGTAATTTTTTAAATATTTTTTAATTACCTATCGGGTAAATCTTTTAGAGCTGAATCCAAAATTTCCGGAGTCTTGTCTGTCCCTTGAGGCAGAGTTTTAGACAACTCTTCAACAAAGCGTTCATCTGGTAGTTTTTCCTCCTCTGAATCAACCTGAAACGTAAAATTGTTTTAAAAATAATCTTGGATTTCCATCAGTTTTGTTATCATCCTAGAATTTATTACTTGCATTCTTTTTGCTCATTAATTTCGATTTTTAATTTCGTAACTGTAATGTTATCTTATTTGAAAAATAAAAAACTAAATTTGTGTACATTTTACTCTAAGACAGGTGTGTTAAGGAATTTATACATTATACAACAATACGGAGTGCGCGTAGTAATTATCAACATTTTTGCCAAATTACAATAAATAAAACGCACACCTGGACAAACATATGAACTTTATCCAAATCATTGACATTAACTTTAAGATGATCAAGAGCGGCTACTTTGTTACAAGCGCCTTAACAAAGTGAAAACACTTCATACGTAGTGTTTGGGGGTATGAAACTGATAAGGAAACTGTATTAATATATGTATACCTAAAAAAATATACTTAAAAAAAGGGAACAAGAGAAACAAGTGGTCACGAGTCACGAATTCATTTAAATATCATGTAAATACGTACGTATAGATAGAAGACTTCTGCCAGTGTAATAAAATAAATTATTCCATATGCAAGAAGTGTACATATGGAGCTAATTGGATTTGTTGTGTTTATATTTGCTTTTTGTTGTTGCTTTGTTTTCTCGTTCTTTTCCTTATTTGTAAATGCTTGCCCGTTTTCGTATTTATATTTATATGCAATAACATTCAGATAACAACAACAGCAACAATAACAAACAGTATGGACTATGGAATTGTGATGTATGAATGCAAACACACATCCATGCAAAAATAAACACTTCTTTAGGGCAATTGTAATACAGCAAAGATGTTTGGGTGTATATGTGTTTTGGTAGAAATCTACACATATGTATATCAGTTAATTTCTCTTAACAGCGAATAATATGGAACAAAAATCTCTATTCTATTATTTTTTATCAAGTTTTTATATTAATAATATATATATTCAGTATATTTCCATAAACTTACATGATCTGATGAATCTGCCGCAGATGAATTGCGTTTTTCAGCTTGAGTTGCCGAATCCAGAACGGCTTCATCTCCAGCTTCTTCCATTTTTCGTCGGCGTACTTCAGTCATTTTTTTTTAATATTCTTTGGGTTTTTTCTTTTTCTTTTGAGATTTATTATCAATATATTAAACTTTTTTCTTCAATCTAATTTAAATCACAATTACTCAGCGTCTTTAGATTATTTTACTTTAATAATGTAGTGTTTTCCTAAGGACTGCTGTTATTATTTTATGAATTTTATGTTTTTCAGTTCCACTTTTGATATGCACACTGAAGTTTTCATCTTCTGCGCCGCCTCAGATTCAATTTTGGTGGTTAATTGTCAAGTTGCTTTTCAATCTATATTTTAATTAAATTATTTGCTTACTCTTTACTCTATGTGTTAATCTCATTAGAGTTGTACTTTTTGTTATATTATTCTTTAATTTAGGGCATTTATATTTTTTTTATAACATATTTATATTGTTAAGAAAATTATTTGCAGCTTATCTTATCAAAGAATTGCAAAAAACGGTAAAACCATTTAATGCAAATGCCGGACATTTTCTTAAGCAGCTGATCTGAGATAAGTCGGTGATGTTAAACAATCATGGCAGTGTTTACGCTGACTACAAAGTTATTTCAACTTAAAGTTAAACAGAAGCCGTATTTATTCTAAAATAATTAAATTCATTAATCTTCACACCAATTATATCAATATTCATTTTAAATCACTTTATATATGAAACTTTAGTTAAGGCAAATACTCAAATAATCATCTCTACATTCGGATTTGTTAAATTCGAGCTAATCTGGTAATTTTTGTTAAAAACACAATATATTGGTATCGATAAGTTAATCGTGTTCGGCGTTCAGCATTTTCGAAGCTTCTTTTTATATATACACACACGTATTTTGGAAAGCCATTGCAAAGATTGTCTGAATTTATTTTATTATAGAATAAAATTTTTAATCTTTTGCATTATTCCAACAATTGAGCAGTAATTGTAATAATTTTATAAAATGGCTGCATCTTTAGATGGTGTTTTTCCAGTAACATTACAAGAAAAAATCAAAAATTCTAAAGTGTTAGTGGTGGGTGCAGGTGGCATTGGTTGTGAAATTTTAAAAAATTTAGTTCTATCCGGGTTTCCTGAAATTGAAATTGTAAGTTATTGTTGGTTGCGCCTGCTAATGTACATGACTTTTCTCAATAACATACACATACATATTATAGATTGATTTGGATACCATCGATTTAAGTAACCTGAATCGTCAATTCTTGTTTCATCGTGAGCATGTTGGCAAATCGAAAGCAATGGTAGCACGTGAAAGTGCTTTAAAATTTAATCCAAATGTTAAGATTATCGCTTATCATGACAGTATAATGGCGTAAGGACATGATACTTTTTTAATGTGTAATAATTGCAATGTTTTTTATGCATTTTTATGTTTTCCTTTACAGCACTGATTATGGCGTGAATTTCTTTAACAAATTCGATATTGTTTTAAATGCTTTGGATAATCGGGCAGCACGTAATCATGTAAATCGTATGTGTTTAAATGCTGAAGTCCCGTTAATTGAAAGTGGTACAGCCGGTTACAATGGTCAGGTGGAATTTATTAAAAAAGGTTTAACTCAGTGTTATGAGTGTACGCCAAAGGCTGTACAAAAGTCGTATCCTGGTTGTACCATACGCAATACACCCTCCGAACCTATACATTGTATAGTGTGGGCTAAACATCTCTTCAAGTAGGTAAAGCAAACAGCATGCATGACATATTTTTTAATGTTTTTATCGTTTAGTCAACTTTTCGGTGAAACGGTAGATGATGAAGATATTTCTCCAGATGTGGCTGATCCTGAAGCTCAAAACGATGCTGCAGAAGGAAAGCAAAGTGATGTGGAAAATGGTAACATAGTGCGCGTGAATACGCGCCAATGGGCCAAAGACAACTTTTACGATCCAGCAACTTTATTCAATAAATTCTTCTATGACGACATTAAATATTTGTTGTCAATGTCAAATTTATGGAAAAAACGTAAGCCGCCCACCCCCATTACATGGAAAACGGTGTTTTTGGATCCTCCTGTTGCTGATCAACAGAAAAAAGATACACCACCTGACTATCACAAGGTGTGGTCCCTAACTGAGTGTGCTCTCGTTTTTGGCGATTGCTTAAAAAAGTTAAGTGGTCAGCTTGAAAAATTGAAAGCTGATGATTTTCTTGTATGGGATAAAGACGATCAGCCAGCCATGGATTTTGTGGCTGCCTGTGCAAATATACGCGCCACCATATTTAAAATTGGATGCAAATCACGTTTTGAGATTAAATCTATGGCCGGAAACATAATACCCGCTATAGCGACCACAAATGCTATAACAGCCGGCTTGGTGGTTCTACAAGCCTTTAAAGTTTTACAGGGCCAATTGGACAAATGTCAATCTGTTTACACCCGCTTGCGGCCGAATCCAAGGCAACAAGTATTAGTGCCGGAAAAATTTCTAACACCACCAAATCCCAATTGTTATGTGTGTGCTGCCGAACCAGCCATCCATCTAAAAATTGACACAAAACGTATGCGCATCAAAGAATTCCGTGATGAGGTGTTGATTAAAGCGTTGAATATGGTTAATCCGGATGTTATTGTCGACACCAAAGGTGTCTTAGTCATATCATCGGAAGAAGGCGAAACCGATTGTAACGATGAGAAATTAATGTCCGAAATGAATATTGTGGATGGTGTTCTATTGAAATGTGATGATTTCTTCCAAAACTATCAGCTCAGCGTCATCGTTCTGCATATTGATGCTGAACGAGAGGGTCCACTGTTTGAGGTTATAGCTGATAAAAATCAACTAAAACCGAAGGAGGAAGAAAAAGAACAAAAAATATCTGCTTCAAGAAGCAATGGCAGTGAAGCCGATGAAATGGGAGATGGTCCATCGACTTCAAAGAAGATCCGCCTTCACACTGAAGTCATTGAAGATGACGATGACGATTGTTTGATTGATGATGGTGATGATGATGATGAGGATGATGATGCTGCTGCTGATAAGAATACTAACGGGTCTCAACTAAAAACCCCCACAGAATTATCAACAGACATCGACACTAAATTAAAAGTGTCCTCAGCATCCATGCCATCTACTGCCGGAGAAAAGCCGAACATTAATACCACGAAAAAGCGTAAGCCATCTGTAAAAGATAATGATGATGATATAATGGAGATTTTGGACTCGGACTCAGAAGACGAAGGACCCACACAAACTAAACGTTGTCGTGTCAGTGATGTCAAACAAGACGGTTCCGGTGATGTCATCAATATTGATTGAATTTCAAAATTAATATCTTTTGTATAACTTTAATAAATTGTAGTAATAAAGATTTGAAATAATTTATTTTTTTTTGTGATGTGTGTGTGTGTAGGGAATGACTAAATCATTTGGTTTATATTGGCAGGTTATACTGCGCTGAGAAAGAACGCCAGCAGCCAGGGCCATGTAACGTTTATGTCACTTTATATTTTAATGTAAATCTGGCAACATCGCGCAACAGCTGATTTTACACGCATATTTTCGTAAATACATATTTTTTTAAGGCGAAAGTAAATTAAATTAAATTTGGTTGAAAATTTTTTTAAATAAAGTATTTTGCTTACAGATGTCCTTAACCACGAGAATTTTTAATAATCTATTACAAAAAGGTCTTAAAGAATGGATCAATAATGCTGGCAATATTATGAGAAATTATCATGCGTTGGCTGCCAAACAGCCATTGCATAATTTACATCCTATAAATAAACAGCAAATATCGGAAACTCCAACGTTGCTATCTCCTGTTACATCTATACTACACCAAGTGATGGGCTTTAAGGTTAAAGCCCGTTTAAGACGTCGATGTAAAGATTGTTTAGTTGTAGTGCGTCAACAACGCCCTTATATTATTTGTCCCACACATCCACGCCACAAACAAATGGCTATGAAAAAGCGTGATTACAAATCCTGGATTTTAACACATGCCACTCAATCTAAAGTACGTCCTTATTAATTATTATATAAAAATATTAAAATAAAGTTAATTTTTTTTAATATAATTTACAAAAATGCATTTTTTAATGAAAACAGAATTTTCAATGTTAACAGTTCTCTGTGAGTAAATTTTGCTGAAAAGAAGAAAAACAATAAATCACGTTTACATTATTTCTAAATAAATATTTTGTTCAGTTATTCGTTAATTATTATAATGAAAATTGCAATCGAGGGTTGTGCCCATGGCGAATTGGAGAAAATATATGACACTATTGCTGAAATGGAGGAGAGGGAGGGCTTTAAAGTGGATTTGTTGTTGTGTTGTGGCGATTTTCAAGCCACTCGCAATATGGAGGATCTGCAAACAATGGCAGTTTCCAAAAAATATCAAAATATGGGCACTTTCTACAAGTAATGGACGAGTTAATTTAATTGGGAGACACCTTATATGATTTATGATCTTCATACAGGTATTATGGGGGAGAATTGAAAGCCCCCATCTTAACTATATTTATTGGCGGCAATCATGAGGCTTCAAATTATATGCAAGAATTACCATATGGCGGCTGGGTAGCACCCAACATTTATTATTTGGGTTATGCAGGTGTGGTACAAGTGAATGGACTGCGCATTGTTGGCCTGTCAGGAATTTATAAAGGGCATGACTTTTTAAAAGGCCGTTTTGAATTCTCACCTTATACGGAAAGCACTAAACGTTCAGTTTATCATGTACGCCAATTGGAGGTGTTTCGTTTAAAGCAATTGACAGGCAAAGTAGATATAATCATGTCGCACGATTGGCCTCGTGGTATATATAAATATGGCAATCAAAGTCAGCTGGCACGTTTCAAGCCATTTTTACGTGAAGAGATGGAGGAGGGGAAATTAGGAAGCCCGCCTTGTGAAAATTTATTATATAAACTACAACCCCATTATTGGTTTGCAGCTCATTTACATTGTAAGTTCGCCGCTCTAGTGCCACATGAAACACAAACGTCTTTTGATGGTGACAATGATAAGGATAAGGCCGAAGGAGAATGTATTGAAAAAAGAGAACATTTTACCAAATTTTTAGCTTTAGACAAATGCTTGCCACGACGTCGTTTTCTACAAATTTTGGATATTGAATGTTCCATTGACAGTAATTGTGATGATCAACCACCACGCCTTGAATACGATTTGGAATGGCTAACAATATTACATTTAACCAATCATTTGATTAATATTAAAGAATCCAATTATTATTTACCCAATGAAAAGGGTACTATGGGTGAACGGTATAATTTTACACCCACTTCCGAGGAAATGGCCGAAACATTAAAGAAATTTAATGGCAGTTTAAAAATACGAGAAAATTTCGAACTTACGGTGGAACCGCATGAAACCGGCAGGGATACGAAGGGTTTACATTACAATCAACCAAAATCTTGTATTAATCCTCAATGCTTGGAATTTTGTGACACTTTGGGTATTGATGATCCACTCAGTTTAAGCATGTTAATAAGTGGTCATGAGTTAATCCATTCGTCTACTTTCAAGAGTACATTAAATTCCAATATGAATAGTTCGGATAATTTTGTATCAGACGTTTCATCAAGTACATTAAAACGTAGATGTGGTCTAAGTTTACCAAAACCTTATGCACAGCAATCAGATGAACTACAGTTATCCTCAAGTGATAGTGAAGATTTAGATAAAGTTGCAATAGATCAAGTTAAAGTACCATCGCCTGTCAATAAGAGCGAATCACCGTTATTTAAGCAATTAAAAAGACGCAATCAAGATATTTATCAAAATAAGGAAGACGATGAAGACAAGCAGTGATAAAGTGAGAAATTTACAAAAGTTTTTGTCTTATACGGTGGCTTTTATAAAAATCCTCCTAAAAGTAATTTTTATGACTTTCTACTGTTCAGTTGATTACAATGTAACAATATTTTGGCCGGTAAATTAATTTGAATGAAAACGTAATTTTTAAGAAATCACTTTCTTTCTTTATTTTATGTTCTTTCTCTATTCTAACTTTCTTTTCATCAATCACATATTTGGTTATATTAATACAATGTAATTATTGTACTTCTTGCTCTGATGAACTGTAAGCCTCTTGAGAGCATATAAACGCAGACTTAATGACTGTGTCATCTGCTTCCTTGGTATCACAGTAATATGTTAAGGGTACTGGTATAATTTGAAGTTGTACCACCTGATTATTTGAATTGTCGCTTGTGCTTAATTCACAAGCACGATAGAAAGTGCACTTTCTTCGGCCATATTCAGACGTTTCGGACTCATAGGGTGGTGCAAGAATGTCAAAAAATGCTGCCACACCTTCCACGGCAGTAATTTCATGATAGTTTCGTTCGTGTGGTGTCAACAGAGTGCATTCCATATCATCCCTTACGAAGAGTGGCTCTTCTGTACGTACTGGCACCATTTGTACATCCTGTACGTTATTGTGAACACTTTGACTGTCCTTTATCTCCGTATAAGATTGTATTTTCAGTTGGCCATGGAGAACTTTAAGAACACCATGCATGCTGGGATGGTCATGCAGTGGCATTGTATAATTTCCACGCATTATAAACACACTTACGGATAAAATGTCATTTTGAAAAATGTGCATAAAAGTACATGGTGCTTTCTCCGGCCTTTGGAATTGCTCATCGCTGAAAATTTCCTCTCGTTGGAGACAGATATCGTTACATGTTAATTGATCTGTCAATTGTTTTAGGATATTAAAATTTACAGGAAACTTAGCTTGATTGGTACGATCAAACGTTTTTAATGCTTGTCGTAATATATTCATAAATAACGCAGACATTTTTTAACCCAAATACATATAACTATATATTTGTTAAAGTTACTCTAAAGTTCTTGACTAATTTTTAACTATAAGTATATACGTAGGAATGTATATAAATAAGTAATTCCATTTACACTTCCAAATTGGTCGATAATTCTGATAACACCACTTCAATAAATTTTATATAGTGCAATTCAAGAAACTTGTTGTGATTGGATTACTTTTTGCTCTTAAATGAACTTAGCATGCCGAAAATACGAAATACACTACGAACTTTACAATTTTTCTGAATTGTAAAAATAAATGTTCCCATTGGGAAAATAGCCACCATATAAGAAACAAATAAATAATAAATATATATTTGTTAGAAATATTATTATATAATTGGGTAATTTGTGAATAAAGTGAACCAACTAATTATTTAGTTCACTTTTATCAAATGCACTAAGAAGCATTAACTTCTTATAAACCGTACACCCCTGACTTTATATATTATAATATTCATGTTATATCCCTGTATTACAAAAGACGCCATTTTTAAAGGAAAAATTTTCTTCTTTCACATACAACAACGCAAATTCAAGGAAATTGCCACTCGTTTGCGCTAACAATTAATTGCAAATAAATAAATTTAAAAGAAAGAAAAACTTGATTTGAAGTTCGTTATTGTGTTGTGGATTGAATTTTACTTATTTTATTTTCAAATTTTTACAATTTGGTAAGTAAAATTTTGTTCAGAAAATTTGTCTACACCTAAAAATGCTTAGCAAAGAAAAAATTCATGGTATATAATAAGTACAAATTGTGTTTTGTATAAATGGTGGTGTGATGTGCTTATTGATTTTTCATAAAAACATGGTTCAAAAAAAATGTGCAAATTTTTAAGAAAAAGAAATTTATTGATTAATATTTCAAGCCACGTGTTCTGCTAGCATTTAATTTACCATTTATATTACGTGTATTGGATGAACCACGACTTATACCACTTAAGTCTGATCGTATATGTGGTGCTAGGTAAGGACGTTGACTAGTAGATGAAATTTTCGTTTGTAATTGATTGTCTGGCAGCTGCAGTTGTAGCTGGGATAATAGTGTGGAAGAATTCGTAATGCGTTTTTGTATTTGCTGTTGTAATTCGGGTAGGTATCCTTGAAAGTTTTGTGGTATTAATGATATCAGGGAGTAACTGGGAAAGTTTGTTAAATTAAGTAAAGATGGTGGTTGGGATATGTTTTGAAATTGTTTCCTTGTAATTAATGGTGCTAAATATTTTGTAGAATTATTAGAATTATTATTATTCGGTATATTATATATACGGCCAGACGTTGTTTTTACAGCGATGCTATTCACGGGTACATTTTTCGCTTTATTATTAAAATATTCATAGGTATTGTTCGGAATGGGTTTCTGGTGTTGTCCAATGTAGGTATAACTAGGGGGTTGCACATCGGGATAAATTGATGTGAATAATTGAGTACGTATACGATTATGTAGATTACTACTGCTTGGTAATAATTCGGTATCGTTATAATTTATAACCACCTTAGATGCTTCCTTGAGTACGGAACTTGAATTTATTGCTTCAGATTTACTGTCTGAGTTAGCAATGTTGTCACCTAATGCTATTTCTCCATTACGAACATTAACAGTATTGCCTGCTGTTGCAGATAATGATTCGTTAGCATTATTCTCACTCATTTCTTTTGTTTGTTTTATATCATCTGCATTTAAGTTTTTATTATCAATTTTCAAGGTTTTTCGTTGTTTTTTGTTGTTCGTTTCATATGTAGCATTATTATGCTTACTCTTATCAGCAAATGCAAGTAGTTCGTCAATGTTTGGTACATCTGGTATTTTGCCATATGTTTCGAAATTATCACGAAATGCTGTGGCCCAATCTTCATTTTTATATAATGCTGGGTCGATATGTATCTTTCCCGATCTCTTATCGCCTATATTTTTGATAACGGTAATAGTTTTAACGCGGGTACCTTCTTTGGAATCAATATTAGTAGCTGAGTAACTCAGACTCAAATCACGCTTCTCCTGATTTGTGATGGAGCGTTTTTTGACATGATTCAGTCTCTTGTCATTATCCACGTATTCGAATTTTTTCACCGTAACACTGCACACACAAGATAAAATCATAAGATAAACGGGAAATTTCTAAATAGAAAGAGGAATAAAAAGGAGGGGAGTGAAACGAGTATAAAAGTTTGCAATTATTGCAATTAAAAACACAAATTATGTTCTAGTATTACTAAAAAAAAAAGAGGATGAAAATACGCTAAAATATTTATGTACAATTGTGCACAGGATATGTAAAAAGGGTAAGTATGTGCTTTTGAATCTTATGAATAACCAGAAATTATTAATCAATAACGATAACAATAAAAAAAAAAGCCAAAAGTGGGCGTGGTCATATTATAGAAATACTCGCAATTTACTCAGCATAGTGGTCGATTTGGAAACTGAAACGTAATGGGTACACTATTATTATACCTGCCACGCCCACTGTTTGAATATAGAAATGGAGGGTATTTAAGATTTGGCCTTAGGCCACACTCGGTTTTTTACTTTTACTATTCTATTATATTGAAGTGGCAGGCTTTTATTCACGTATTCACTTATTTGTAGCACACATTAATATTTAGTTTTTTTTTTTTGCTCTACTCACAAGTATTAACATAATTTAGCACTCAACGAAAGGAGGTTCAGCTTTAGGCGCTCAATACAATAGAAGTAAACCAAATGTATAATTTGCAATGGCATTTATATGTATTTTAAAATTCGATCAGAAAATGTCACCAAATTGAAGAAGAAAGTAGTTTCGCTACAAACACATTCATGTAAGAAATTGTTTAGCCATTTGAAGTGATTGTGTGCTTCCCAAAAAGCAAGTTTCAAATCAACCAAATTTTATTAGTGTGGTGAACATATTGGTTAAGAGTCCAAATGAATGTAGAGCGTAAATAAAGTTTGTCAATCCGTTTGTAAGGACCACATAAAACCTTCACAGTTTACATAAAGTATAAATACACCTAACACTCTTTTTACACGATAGATACGTTCCCAAAAAATTCGTGTAAAAAGGCTTAGGAGAAGGATAGATTGATTCCAGACCTAAAAAAAAAATTGAAAATCGTGTTAAGACAAAACAATTCGTCTAAAAAGAGGATTTTCGTTTTAACTCGTGTTAAATTCGTGTAAAAAAAAAATCGTGCAAATAGAGGACTAGGTGTATTCCTTATTTGCGTACAATTCTTAGTCGTGTCAAAGAAAAATAAAAAGCTGACCTGAATTTACAAACAACATTTATTTCAAGTAGATCGATTTCACTTCAAAATGCGTGAAATTAGTAAAAAATAAAAAACCACGCCCAAAATCCATTAAAAATTGCAAGTTCATAAAAACAAGGCCATGAAAAGTTGATAATTGAACCTATTTAGAGAAAACTGTGTTCTCTGAAAATTTCAAATACATTACATACTGGATTAAAAAAAGCCACTTCTTTACTGTAAATAATATAAACGAAAATGTTGTAAAAAGCATCCCAAATACGACTTAAGCCAAGTCATTGGCATCGTTTATACAATAATATAATTACAGCCTATAAGCCAAGGCAGATAAGGAAGAATTTGAATTCACCACATAAAGGCAATAACTATTAATTGTGTTTGACAAATTAAATCCAATCCATATTTTTACATTATTTAATCAGTTTAACTAGTTTTTTGATTGATTGCAATCAAGTATATCATGAAACAAAACAAAGCTAAATGATACAAGACAGAAGAAGTACATTCCACGGAAGTGTGTTTAACCTACATTTTCAGGGAGTATATATGTTTTGAACTACAAGTAATTATTGTGATGCTGTCATGGACGGCATAGGCATCTAAAAAAGGAACAGTCTTCTCGAAAATATTAAATAATTCTTATATTAACCAAAGTTATGATTTTGGTGCTTGCTATGCTTTGGCTTGAGCCCTTTTAATGTCGGGAAGTCATAGCTTCGCGTACCGCAGAGTGTATTGGATTGGAGCCTGGGTAAAAATTAAAAATTATAAATTGAATATTATCAATGGGAGTTGTAAGACCTTGCTCGATACCAATAAGATAATACTTGCATTTCAATGCAGAAGCTAGGAGGTTGGAATCTTGCCTTCTAGGCAGTTTTTTGAATAAGATTTAGATTCGATACAGTATGATGAATAAGATAAGTCACGGTAAATATATTTAGAGAAGTTTTCTACTGAACATTGAACTTGAAAGAAAGCACTGACAATCTTTGTTCGGGTTTTGTGGAATTGGACCATTGGAAGAACAAAGAAGATTGTCTACCAGGAGTTTTTTTTTGGCCTGAGTACGACAAGGATTCAACATTTAGTTCCTACAGAATGTTTCGATCCATCAAAAAGACTCGAATACGGTGTTTTACGCTTTTATGGTCATTGTGGTGACTCGAATTTGCATCCGCTGAGTTCCAAAGTGATTCCGGTGCACTATTAATAACAAATGTACGAAACTGAAAAATTAAGTGCCAGCCAGCCAACAAACCAAGGTAGTCACATAATATTTATCTTGTCGAGTGTCGCAGAGGGGAGTACTGCCTCCACACATTACTGCCAAAATTTTGAAGCGATTATTATAATACATTTAAAAGTATAGTTTTGCTAAGATAGTAGAATTTTTAAAGAAAGTGTTGGAACATGTTTTTAAAATCGAATGAATCACAAAAAATCCTAAAAACTCGAAGAGATTGTCAATAAAGATTTGATATTAAAAAAAAATATATGATTTCGTGTTTAAATTATTGCATTACAGACCACCCTTTATAAGGGTATGGGTATCAAAATGGTACGTATCGATCAAACGGGAATGTTTCTATTATCAGAAGCGTAAGTTTAAGTGTAGAGATGTTGGAATTTCTACTAAATAAAGTTATTTAAATAATTAAATACTGCACACACACACAAACACACTACTACATGTAATTACGTCATTAGCGGTAAGGTGTAATGGTCTCTTTTTTGCAAATATTTCTTTACAGAACTAATCATTAACATAGTTTCGTAACGGCCAGCAAGCAAGCAATCGAGCATAACAGCAGCACACATATAGCATAGACCTATGTCACTGCATGGGCATGTGGGCATGTGTGTTATTTCCGCAGTACCATTTGAGATGGCGTTAAACAACAATTAATTGCAGATGCTTTGTATTGTATAGGCGAAAAAAAAAAACAAAACAAAAAAACAAAAAAGACTGATCAGAGAGAAGGTTGAGGGAATGCGAATTGGAAGTAAAAACAGAAAATTGTTCTTGTGTTCTATAGTTATTACGAAAAAAGAAAAGAAAAATCAAAACCATAACAACAAAAAACTATATACCTAAGTATATATATATATAAATATATATATATACGTACAAAATAGAAATATGAGTGTTATAATACGTTTACAAAACTTGCCATGGTCGGCCAATGCATTGGATATACGGCAATTTTTCAAAGGGCTCTCAATACCGGATGGCGGTGTTCATATTGTTGGCGGCGAAATGGGTGATGCTTTTATTGCTTTCAGGTAGATATTCACATTCTCTCTCTTTTATTTATACACAATTTTGCTACTTTAACGTAACGTCCCTGTGAAGGACATAAACGTTTTAAACTTAGACGAAAGGTAATAAATGTTTCCAAGAGTCATTGCATATATGTTATTACCCACCTACAAAGTGCAGCAATTTTTTTTGTCAATTTTTTTTTTTTTTGCCTTCATAAACAAGTTTCTTTAGTGCATTAGAGATGGATGATTAATTGGCCTTACGCCTTAAATTAATACAAAATTTCATCGTAAGGAGATTAGATAGTTTTGTCATTACTGTAAAGGTTAGGAGGCAGGCATTGTGGAACTATGGGTAAGTGTGTGCTATTGAAGATGTAATTAAAATAATCAGAAATGTACTCTTTTTTGTCCACATAGTCATTAAATGGTTTTTCTTGAAAAGTTGTGTAAGCGACTTTTGTCCCTCCAATTAGAAATGGATAATTTCCTATTCATTTTAGTATATTTTCAATAGATTTCTGAGAATCATACAAAATATGATACACATTAAATTAGGACAAACTCAGAAGCCAATAATAATCTGTTGACAGTTCACAATATTATCACGTAAGTCGAAATTGGTTCGATTTAAACTTTTTAACCTTTTCGCCCTCGAAAAATGACCATTCATATACGAAGAGTGAATATATACACTCTGAAAAAGTGGGTGCGCGGGTACGAAGAGCGTACATAATGATTATATATTTTCATATTTTAGAGAGTAAGATAATATTACTGAATATAATAAATATCATTGTAAAAGTTAGAGAACAAGAAACGACTTCTACTCACTTCGCAGCATTCCGTACTTCAGTGTCAACTACTCAGTAATGCGCTCCGTTCACAACGATCACATTTTGTTAGAATCAAAGAAATTTTAATAGAAACAAATAAAAAAAAATATATTTGACTAAAGTCTAATCTTGAATGCATACTTTCCTAAAGACTGTATAAAAATTCGATGAACCGAAGCTTCTCGAATAGTACATGTGTTAATATATCTTCTGAATTCTATAAGTAATGCGAAAAATTTACTGAATAAATTGTTTCTTTAATTTTTTGTTGTATTATGGGCGTGTCGCTTGACCGAATTTACCGAACGAAAATTACCAACAATTCTCCCAAATTTGAATTGATCACAGAACCCACACACATCGTACAGACGGACAGATAGACATGGTTAGATTGACTCAGTATTCGATGCTGATTCATAATATACATACTTTGTGATGTTATCGACGCCTCCTTCTGGGCGTTGCTACATCACACGTTACGTTGTTTTTACAAATGTTATGATGGATATAAATATGAAAACGTTCAAATTTAAATTTAATGAACATATTTGTATTCATTTGAAATCTAGTACAAGTATCTACATCATAGATCAAGTGGTTCACTATGTCCTTGTGAAAATGGGTGGATTTTACTATATATGAAGAAGAATAGATTCTTGGTGGTTTGGTTTAATAAAAGATGGGTTTATCTTTAAGTAGAAATACATAAAAGTTGATATTTGAGTTTAGGTTAGAGTAGCCTAGGGACGTATACATTTACTTATGCTAGAATTCTTCCGCTGTAATTGGAGAGATCTGCTCTTTGTGTCTTTTCAACGACACTCAATTATTCGAAAGGTTAATTCTTTTTCGCATTGGGAGTGGAACGTTTTCCTCAATATCATTACCAACCCAGGTATATGCAGAACTTCAGACGGACGGACATACAGGAAAAGGAAAAAAATATGGAAATTCTCGAGTAACGTCATAGGATGGAATTGTTCGAAAACGGTTCTCAAATAAAAGTTGTCCGAAGGGGAACATTAAGAACAAGAAGCTCACCACGTTTTAAGCCATCAACTTTCGTATTTGCAGTTTTCATCCCATGACGCTTCTCAATAGTTTCCACAATACTTTTTTTCCCGATTTTGTAGTCACATCGATTCAGAATTTCAATCAAGAATATAAAAATAAATCATTTGAGAGATATCTGCTGCTTCTTCCCTCTGGATATTAATGTTTAGACAAAGTGAGTATATTGCCGACTTCAAGGTGCGATCAGGTCAATACAATAGAGAAGAAAATGAAAGTAAAGTCAAGTTTAGAATGCTTGTGTGGGCCGAAGGCTCAAACTCATTCGTCATCAAGGGGATAGGTTGAACGTGCCTAGGCTAGGTTATGAAGATTTCTTTGTTATAAAATTAAATTAATTAACACTCGTAGAGTTTAATTTTAAATTGTAAGTTCAGAGATTTGATTGGTAAGTTATTCTCCCAGAATTATGTCGAGTAACTTATTAAGTTATGCTTTTGAAAGATGTACGTACAAACAGTACATTTAATTTACATAGTAAATATGGCGTCATTTTGAAATTTTTTAAAAACCAAGAATTAAGTTTTTATCGGTTGAAGCTGCGCAGGTGTAGATTTAATCGTATGCTTTGTAAATGTCCATGTGATCAAATACAAATATCCGAAATCTTCTGAGGGGTGACATTAAAGTATATTTTTTTATATATAATCTCGCCCTTATACAATAAATATCACATGAAAAGTTTGGCAGCAACTCATCTGTAATATAAAAAAAAATTTATATTTACGCAGAGGAATACAATGTTTATACAATTTGTCAGTTGAACAGATCACAACTTGTCGATTGGTACTCAAGTCAAGCTAAGAATTATTTTATACCTAATCGACACCTAGCTCTCTATGCAGCTAATCCAAAATAAAAGCCGAGCAGTGGCAGAGTTAGTTAACTCAATGCTAATTGTCATAAGTTTCCTAGGTAGGCATATATTTTCCATATGTGAAATTATCTCTACAACACGACTGCGAGGACGAAAGTCGGAAATCTCTACTGATATGAAAATAATAAGATAATCAATTATTACACCCTTTAAAGCTAATATTTTAATAAAAAATCGATCACTGTTAAATATAAACTTTTTTGTGGATTAATGGTAAAGGTAGATATGATTCAAAGAGTGAAGTATATATATATTTAAGGTTAAAGAATTTGAACTGCCTTTGTTTCAAAGAATGTAGAAATAACACTTCGAATGCAGTGTTCCAAGTATTTAAGTTTTACTCAATTAATGCGATTTAATCGTTTAGATCGATTCGCTAATTTTATCATTTTTTAACATTTACATAATTTCAGGCTATTTTTTTAATATTATAACTTAGGGATGTGCCGATGTAATTGGCTAGAACATCGGCCATATTGTTACGCTTCGGCGAATCGCGCCGATTCAACAATTTTTCTCTTTTATTTTTAAGGAAATACAATATTTTATATTAATTACTAGTAGCTGCGTCATACTAGGCTTTCGATGTATTCCAAATAAAGCTCAAGTCGTTCTATTTGTTGCACCCACTGACTTCCACTATAATAGGACCTTATATGGAAAGAGGTTCTAAAAATGGCCTTCTTTGGGCCAATAAATGTTTTTGTACCATCTTTGTAACGACTACAGGTATACGTCAGTCTGCCAAAAAGAGCGGTTACATTTTTTTAATGATATTTAGTACGTAGACATGGTTTGTTCCAACCAATGTTGCCATTAAAAACGGACATTGTTTCCACAAAAAGCCCTATTTGTAAGAAATCGATATATTATGAGTCTTTGAGCTTGAAAGTGGGTGGGTTATGTGCTCATTTTTTCATTTTGAGTTGTTTAAGGATTTGCGTTTGAAGGTGATGAAAAGTTTGGGTAAGCCAACTTATTATTATATATATATACTTAGTTATTATACAATAGTATTTAGAATGCTGGTTAAGAAAATGATGCTCTTTTATATCCATATGGACTTGAACCACTTTCAAACTAAATGAATTCATCAAATCGTTTTTTCGAGATGCCATATCTCAAAAATTTCCTTTCAGTAGTTGAGTTGGGTAAGGTTTTCTCTTAGTAAACTTTGCCCGGGGTTCAAGTCCAGCTGAGGACAAAAGTGAAAGTGAAGTTTTTTCAGATGGAATTTGAACTCAAGTGTCGCGTTGGATTGGTAACCCATCGACAGTTAAAAATATTACCACAAAAGTCGAGGTTGGTTCTACAGGCGAATGAGAATTTAAGCTTGTAAAACTCTATATCAACATATCTCAAAAACTATATAAGACAAGTAAAACGGGGCTATATTAGGCGTGCACCAAATCTAGGATATTCATCAACATTAACCTCTTCCAAGTACATAGGAAATACTATCTCAATTTCTTAATGTGTAAAATTTTATATTTATATGTATGTATATAAATAAGGATTAAGCAATTGATTCGAAAAATATTATATGGTGCAGTTGTTGAGTGAGGAATTTGTAAACGGTGTGTTGTTGGTTCGATTCCTGTCGTAGTTGGTTTTTATTACTTTTTTTTTAATTGTAATATGGTGTTGTGGGCCAGCCAGTGGACCTAGAACGTCATTGAGGGCGTATCTTTTGCCGAATTGCAATAGGGAACCGAAGAAAACTTTGAAGATTGTGTGTATCAAATTTCAGTGCGATATTTCAACTTTTGCGACTGAGAGTTCCAACAAAAAAGTGTATTATTCATACAGACACGGGGACGAACAGATTGGCTAAACTAACTTTTCTTTTGATGCTGATCAAGAATATATATACCTATGGGCGTGTGGCTCACCCACTTCTGGTACTTACAAACGTCTGAACAAAAACAATATACCCGCACATCATTATGATGATGGACGGAGAATATTTTTCCCTGTCAGACGGACGGATAGACGTAGCTCAATCTGATCAAGAGTATGTACACTTTATAGGCGCTCTGGTGCTTCTTTCTGTTTTCATTTTTTAACGATGTGAATATACCCTCGACATCAAGATGGTGGGTATAAAAAAAGAGAATTCAACTTGAATTTGTGGGCGCGATACAATAGTCCAATGTTTTCGGTGGTCATGTTTTTAATCTTCTTTTACTGGGAGGTATGCCCCTCCCTTTTTACATCAACATTTATTATGTATACTTGTACCGTGTTCGTTGTACGATGTGAACACCGGTATTTGGTAAGTATAGGGTTAGCGATGCAAGCAATGACAGGATCCCTGCAAACATACGTATAATCGTATATGGGTGAAACTCTTGGTGTAAAAATCGGTGCAGAATCGGTTTCGGACACTTATTATCTTTCTCAAGTTTAAAACAATTTTCATTTCACTACATAGATGTAGAAAGTATTTTAATAAAATTTGTGGGTAGAGTTGTTAAAAATATTTTTTATTTTGTATCCTCGCCCTTCTTTTAACCTAATGTTCAAATTGTGCCCACTTGCCTCTCGAATACGGGGTATATATATATTTTCTATTTATATGTGTGTTTATCGGGTTTAGTACGGATGAGGATGCACGCTTGGCGATGATGCGAGACCGTGAACCCATAAATGGTGTACAAGTTCGACTCCTATTATCATCCCGCGCTGAAATGCAAAAAGTTATAGAGCTGGCACGTCATCAATCATTACTGGCCCTTAAAAATGCAGCAACAGCTGCACCTGTAATACAAAAAGTGGCACCTATTGTGGCAGCAGTCAAACCCGAAAAAGCTAGTGTTGTTGCACAAATCCCACCGCAACCACCCATTATCACTACCAGCAGTTTTCCGAACATACTGAAGACGCCGTCCTTTCTGGCTTACCAAAAACAAGCGGGAATACAATTAGTACCCGAGACCCCCAGCAAGCCAGCAGATGATTTAGAAACAAATTCGGGGCAACTAAATAATGCAGAGTTGAATATTAGTCGAGAGCGTTCTCGAGAACATAGGCGTTCCCGTTCGCGTACTCGTTCAAGAGAGCGTAGTTCTAGACATCGCCGTGAAAGTCGGTCACGATCAAGGGAGCGTGATTATCGTAGTAATAGAGGTCGGCGGTCTGCTCGCAGATCGCGTAGTCGTGAGCGTAGACGCAGCCGTGATCGTAGTCATGAACGCAGTCGTGATCGAAGTCGTGAACGTTCGTTACGTAACCGCGACTATGACGGTTACCGGGAGAATAGTTCGCACAACAACAAATCTAATAACGCACGTGTCGGCATAGATGACGATAACAAATCTAAACAGCAGCACATCTCTCCATGGAATGTGCCCTTAACGAATGCCTACCAAACAAATACATTGCAGAACCAACTGGTGAACAATGCTGGCATTGTCTGCGCTAACGATAACATTGTCAAGAAACCTATTCACAATTTGAGTGAAACGCTTCAAGCGGCTGTGGCAGCAACTGGTGTACTGCAGGCACACAATTTAAGTCATTTGATGCCTGTCGGCGCTAACAAAACGGCGGTGGCTTTGAACAATTTTTTAAGTGGCAACAACAACAACATCATCAACCCCTTTAAAAATTTCTCACTGCAAAATCCTTATACAACCACCAGCATGAGTGTGGCAGCTGTTGCTAGTGCCAGCCAGGACACAACGAAAGCAACAGCAATACCGGGAATTTTTCTTGAGAAAAAATCTGAAGCAACTGCTGGTATTGTTATGAGTACATATCCTTCTAATGCAGGCAATGCTACTACCACCAATTCGATTGCTAATAGTGGCGCAGCAGCGCAGGCACCAATAACCTTCGCCAATACCAATCCATATGAGAAAATCTATCCCAGTTTATTTGCCCAAGCTGCAGCTATGAGCAGTAGTCAAAAGTTATCCACAAGTAGCGCACAAGGGACGGCCGGGGAAAGAAGTAGCCCTCCTCAAAAAACGGAAGTGCACAGACCGAAGAGGAGTATGAACGAGACGACCTGCATCAAAATCAGTAACATGTGCGCCAGCACCACATACAGCGATCTACGGAAATTCTTTACAGGCCTCTTTATACCCCACAATGGCATCAAAATGATCAACGACAAGCATGGTTTGCGTTCGGGTCTCGCCTACGTTCAATTCACACGAGCGAACAGTGTGCCGAAAGCACTCGTCAGAAATATGGCCATGCTGAAAGGGAAATCTGTACTGATTGAATCTATTTCAGATTCAGAATTCGAACATGTTGAAGACAGCTATCGTCCAATGCAGCGAGAATTCGGTGGTGGCAATTTTTCATCAGATGGAACGGCCTCACCAGGATACAGTGTCCTCTACATCGAAGATATACCCGCTTTGGCCACCGAGCAAGACGTAATGAAAATGTTCAGTTCATTCACCCTGTACGATATATTGCTGATGTGTAGCCCCGAAAATAGGCGAGAGTTTGTGGCATACGTTCGCTTTACGCGAGAGGAAGACGCCAAAGCGGCGTTGGAGAACAAATCTCGTCATCAGATTGGGTATCGTCGGGTACGTGTACGGCCCGGCACTTTAGAGGATATGGAAAAAACCAAAGAGAAGATACGTTTGGCGAATGAACAATTGGTGAAAGAGGAGAAAGCTGCTGCGGCTGCTGCTGCCGCTGTTGAAGCTGCAGCTGAAGCTAAAGCGAAAGAAGAGGAAGAGCTGGAGAAGAAACAGGCCGAAAATGATGGTAATGCGCAGAGAATACACAGCTTCGATTTAACAACTGATGATGATGAAAATGTATACGATGGAGAGGACAATGATAAAAGTAAAGGGGACAAGGTCAAGGAGGAAGGCTTCGAGGATGGCTTTGATAATATGGAGATGGAAACTCAAAGTGAAAAGGGCGCAAATGACAATGAAGACGCCAATCAAGGCAACGCAAACGCCATGGATAATGCATTTACAAATTCCAGCAGCAGTAATGATTTGCGTTTTGGGGGGGTGGGGCAGAATGTCAACGATCCACGCCTTAGAAGGTCACAAAATGAATCCACAGATAACAACGGACAGCCGATGACATCGCCCAACAGCAACAATTTTAATAATTTCAACATGAATTTCAACAATGGCAACAACAACCAACCATTACAACAATCTGGCTCGCAATTCTTAATCAACAATATTGAGAATAATTTCGTGCTACTGAAGAATTGCGACTACAATGCGCGCATCACGGATGTGGCGCAATTGTTTTTGTCGGCCAATTTAAATCTGAAGCATGTCGAATTGTTGCGCAACGAACGCGAACTGCCCAGCGGTGAGTTCATTGTAGAGTTTCGCAGAATGCAAGACGCCGAGATTGCAGTCAAAGACTTCCACAATACACAGTTTCGCGGACGGGGTCTGCGAGTGTATACAATAACACCGCAAGAAATCGCCGATCGTTTGGGGAAACCTTTTCTACAGTACATGCCCGGTGGCAGTGGACCACGCAGTCATTCCAATAACGGCGGCAATATGAATACCCAACAAGATAAGATGAATAATAAGCGCAATAATTTTGGCGGCCATTTTAATAATGGCGATACGTCGCGTGGAATGTCCAATTCGCGGGGTGGCAATCTTTTCGCCAATTCAATGCGTAACATGTTGAGAAATGATTTGTCCAATAATGATGACAACAACAGTGCCAATAATGGTGGTGGTATACCCGAGAAATTCACGCGACCTGGTTGTGTCCTTTCTATGGAAAATGTCCCATATAAGGCACAAATTTCCGATATTTTACAATATTTCAATGATTTCAATTTAACACCCGACGATATTATACGACGTTTTAATGATGATGGCACACCGACGGGTGATGCCCGTGTCGCCTTCTCCACCCCGGACGTTGCCAAAGCGGCCCTAACTTCTAGAAGGCGTAAGCAAATATTTAAACGCACCATACATTTAAAAATCCTATGAGATACGTTCATATGGTAAGAACGCGTACCAAAATCATGTTCATTGTATATATAGTACTTACGTACATACATGCACACAAACCAATTTACATTTGATGTATTGTGTATGTACACAATACTCACTCTGTGGGTTCATGGAAGTGGTCTTTTATTAATAATTACATTAACTGATATTTTATTGTACAAAATGAATTTAGGTTTAATTCTAATTTAATTACTTGTTTATAAAACAATCGGAACGGTATCGGGAAATATGTAAAAAACATATAAAAAAAAGTAACATGTAGAACACGTATGTTCGCACTCAAGGATATGTCAGATGTAATAAAAAATTATTCCTACTTATATGAAAATGCCCACTTTATGTGGGGTGCTCTAATAATGAAAGTCCGATGTTGCTGCTCTTTCCATTTGGAGTAAAGTAGAAAGAGAGAAATGTTTGATATCGACATTTCCACTAAAAACTCTTCCTTTTACTGGAGAGTTGCATTTTTTTAAAGTGTTTGTTGTATTATACAATAAAATAATTTTTATATTTGTGGGAGATGTGGTATTTTGTTCTACATAAAGTAAACGCCTTAAAGCGCTACTTATCTCTCTTATTTTAATCATAGTTTAAGTGGGCAGCATATTTATGTAATCCACACTTATCATATTTATCCGTTATTTAAAAAAAAAAAAAAAAATGAAAACTATTGTAAGGTACACATACACATACATCTTCACCATAATATTCCTTCACACCAAAAGACATACACAATAAATATAATAAAGGAAAAAAAAAATAAACTTAAAAATTAATAATAATTCTTTAATTGTATAACACGAGACTTTTTTAATGGTTCTCTGCAGAGAGGACATTGATTACTTTCATCCAACCAATTTAATATGCAATGCCAACAAAACAAATGACCACACGGCGTAAGACTTGTATTCTGCCGAGTTTCTAAGCATAAAATACACTGAGGTCCATTTAATTTAGAACACTTCTCCTCACACTCGTTCTCATATTTTTTATTCTGTTCTTTTTCAGTCTCTTGACCTTGCCAAAATTCGTAAGCAGATACAACCAATTGTAGAATAAATTGTAAACCGTTTATGAGTCCCAAGATCTTATAACCGTATAGAGAGAATTGTGGTTGTAACCAATGTCGTATCAATATATATTTTATACCAGTGATACGTTTTGATATTTGATAACTATCGGAGCGGTAATAAAAAATTGATTTATGTAGAGCCTGTATGAAAGCCGGCGATTTATGCATGATTTGTAGTAATGTTTTTAATTTATGTTTAGCTTCAGGTTTAATATCTTCATTATTCATAATAAGTTTTTCCACTTTTTCCAACAGTTTTCTGTAGAAGGTCTCTCCCCCAAACTGTAGTAAAATGGCTGTTAATTGAAGCTATAAAGAAATGTTAAGTACGTTACTATAGTGTTAAAAATAGTTCTGAACTTACTAATCGTGAAGGAATATGTTTATATTGTGAATCCAATTGTATGATTCCAGTGTATTCTTCACCCAATGTTTGAAGATTGTTTAGAGAAGCAAAACCATGGTAGGAAATTTGAGCTACAAGTAGACACAAATGGTTATATTTGATCCAATTGCGACTACCGGTTAAACGGAGTAAATCTGACAAGTTTTCGGATAACTCTTTAGTGTATTCATTATCTTTTTGTATAGATCGCAGTATTTCTGGTTGACGTGCTTTCGCTTTACGAAAATCCATACTTTTAATGTTATAAAAATATATTTCTAATAATATTTTGGTTGGTCATTTAATATATATATATATTGCATAGGTACACATATGTGTGTGCATTTTTGTTATTGTATTGTTTGAAATTTTGTAAATCTCATCTGTTGTAAGAATGGCATTTTTTAATTGTTGTTACACAGGGTTGTTATTCTAGAAAACAACAGTTGATAACAGCAGTGACAGCATTAGACAGCAGCTTCTATTGCTGTCACTTAAACTTTTTATTTTAAATCCTCAAAAAAAAAAACAAGTGTATAATTTTTTTAAGTCATTGAGAGTTAACTATTAACTTTTTAGTGCTAAGGAAAAGGGGAGAATATTGTTATTGCGAATTACTCCTAAAGTTCGGTATAATTTGCATAATTAAGGTTTTAACTTTAGAACAAATCTGCATTTGTTAGCCACACCATTTTCGCAATCATCGGGCCTGATTAGTTCGGGTTTTTTTCAGTCATTTTGTTTTCTGATTATAAAATTATACATTCGAGGAAATTTTTTGGGAAAATCATTTAAAAAAATTCCATCATCGTATAAGAATTAAACATTTTCATTGGATAGAAGAAAAGGATAGGAAAAACTTATTGTAAAGGCGAGATTTCGTGAACAGGTGACGTAGAAATTTTGCTTTTCTCCGTGTACGTGTTAGTGGCTGTAGTGATCGGTTTATACGCCGAAGAATAAGACGTGAATTTTTCTTCTTTATATCAATACAAATTTTCACATATTGTAAAAAATCCTATACAGTTCCTGAATTGAAGTATTTTCTATATTGTGTTAAATATAAACATGGCTCAGTAAAAATGTCTAAATTGAAGTTGAGTATCGTACAAAAGGCTCCATGCGGAGACAAATTGCGTCGCAAAAATAAATTAATAAGGAGTGGTAAAGGTAGAGGTGTTCATAACCCACATATCAAGGATTCTAGTTTTGGTCATTGCGTTTTATCTCATATTTCATTGTCATCACTATTCATATACACAAATAACAATAACAATGGACAACAAGAAGCAGCAAAATTTTTCAAGAACGAGCAATGCGAAATCAACATATACGTCAAACGATTTTAATAGACAAAAGACGTCATCATCATCATCAGGTTGGTAGTTGTGTGTAGAGGTTTAATTTTTAAAAGCTGTTCAGCTAAATGTTGTGGTATTTTATTTTTTAATAGATCTACAGGCAAATAAGCAGTGGCCTAGAAATTCTCGTCGTAGAGAAAATCCATTATCGAATACCCGTAACAGTTATAACGGTAACAGTAAATCATTTGCTCAAAATAAAGTACGTCCAAATGTGGACAAAAGACCTCGACCACGTGGTTATTATGGCAATAATGGTGAAAATGGTTCATATCGTGGAGCCAATCGTGATTACGTTGCTACCGGCGCCAGATTAGCTACAGAAGATGACCCGTCCGACGATTCGACCTTAGGCGCCGTTGGACAATATGACCACGACTTGAATTCTGTTTACCCATCGGGCAGTAAAAAACACAATTTGAATCATTTGTTAAATTTTTATTACACACCCCGTGTACTGGACTATCCGAATGATGTGCCACGTCCTGACTACAGCAAGAGACCCAAATATAACAAGGAACAATTCTTGCAAGCCAAGTATGCTTTATATGGAAAATCTGTGTTTTTGATGTACTTGAATAATAATTTCTTTTATATCCTTAACAGCTTTCAATTTGTTATCAAAGCAACGGCCAAGCGTAAAACAGATGCATCGCCGGATGCCTTAATTGATTGGTCATTGATTGAACAGATTAACATACAAACACCAGAACAGACGCAGTGCCCCATATGCTTGTATCCGCCGGTGGCTGCCAAAATAACTCGGTGCGGTCACGTGTACTGTTGGCCATGCATTTTGCATTATCTCTCTCTCAGTGACAAGACCTGGCGGAAATGTCCCATTTGTTATGAATCAATTCACATGGGTGATCTAAAGAGTGCCGCCATTATGCAGCAAAAAACATTCAATGTCGGCTCTGACATAACGTTTCAATTGATGCGTCGCAAGAAGGGTTCGTTTTATATTGAAAAGCATGCTGGTACAATATTGAACCAAAATGTGGTGGAGAAATATCCATATTTGTCTGGACCAGAAGAGGAGAAGAATTTTTCGAAATTCCTATTGGCCAAGCGGGCGGACGTTGCTGGTATATTGGCGAGAGAACAACAAGAATTATTATCCAATATTGATGAATCGTGTCCGGAAAATGTTTTTATACAACAAGCTTTACTTTTATTACAAGAACGAAATCAACCAAATGTCAAAGCTGATGAAATGGGTGAAAGAAGTGACAATTCTGATGAAATGAATAAAATGGATGACAAAAATTTGACACTCGCTCTAGACTGTGCTACAGATGAGCAACCAAGTAACGAAGAAACCAACACTAAATGTGAAGAATTAATAAAAACTTGTTCAGGCGAAGAGGAGCATAACTTGGAATATTCTGCAATAGGTTGCTCTACGACCACAGCAGCAGCTGCTAAATACTATTATTTCTATCAAAGTGAGGATGGTCAAAATATTTATTTGCATCCATTAAATGTGAAAATGTTACAAGCTGCTTACGGTAGTTTGGCAACGGCTCCTCCCACCCTTAAGGGTCGCATATTACAAAAGGAGTGCCATTCGATGAACGAGGAGCATCGTCGTAAATTTACATGTCTGGGACATTTACCACTCACCTGTGAATTTTCGGTTGTTGAAATTGAATTGTTGCCACCCTATATAACGGAAGATATATTGCACAGCTTCAGAGCGGACATAATGTTTCGCAAACAAGAGCGTCAGCGGAGGGCCCGAGAGGAGCGCGAACATGCTAAAAAAATCGATGCAATAAATGATCGACAAATGGGGAAACTGGTAGCCTCCACGGCTAATATTAATCTAAATTCTGTGCAAGAATTTCCAACGGTATGTTTTAAGTGCTCATGAATCTTTGTATTATTAAATTGTCTATATTAATAATTCTTTAATATGTTCCTCCTTCTCTTCCTTCCCCGCCTTTTCCTTCTACTTTCCTTTCCCTGTCGGCTTTCTTTCCCTGCTTTTCCTTTTCTTTTTATCCTCCTTTTTCCCCTCTTTCTCTCCTTTCCATTACCTACCAAACGAGTTTCTTATACAAAATGTCTGTTCATTGTTTCAGTGTGGTTTTGAAGAGGCTTTACCATCGGGAACCGGTAATGTGGAGTTGGATAATAATATAACTTCGCCACCATTGCGTCGTACTAAAACGCTTAGTAACAGCAGTACGGGAAGTTGCAGTTATTCTGCTATTGCATTACATTGCCAACAGGAGCAGTCGGCATGGACCACCGTCAATGCGGCCAAATTGCAACAACAGGTGGTTACTACCAAAGAAGAAGAAGAAGAAGGAGCAGCAGCAGCCTCTACTTTGAATAGTTTACATACCAATCTTGGGGATGTTTTGGCTCAAGCTCTGTCCCAAACAAAGGAGAAGAAAAAACCAACAAATGGCAGTACCGCTAATACTAATAAAAAGTCGAGAAAATCTAAGAAGATGCTTCCTCTCTACTCAACTGGCATGAACTACAATGGAAATTGAAACTATTTTATTCTTAAATGTGTTTGTACACCCTTGGAATTGAAATTATTTTGTTTTTTTTTTCTTTTCTGTTTCAAACAAATCCAATTAACTTGTTTTACATTTTTATACCCTCCACCTTAGGGAAGATTGTATATATATATTCTTAATCAGAATGAAAAGAAAAATCGTTTGAGACATGTCCGTCTGTTGTTGGCACTCTCACGGTCCTAATTTTTGAGATATCAAATTGAAACTTTGTATACGTATTCTTAGTTCAATTTCGCTGTTCCGTATTGAAATTGGGCAAAATCGGTTAAGAGGAACGCCAACAATAAACAAAAATCTCAACATACCCCTAAAAAATTGTATCTTTAAAAAAATTATATATCGCACCTTCCTATCGCACTATGCCTATCAAGTTGAAATTTGGTATAGATATAAGTAGTACCGTTATCCAAACTGTGCCAAAAATGGGCGCAAACGCCTTATTTTTTATAGGGTTATAAAAGGTGGAGGGTATTTAAGATTCGGTATTAACCGAACTTTTCTATCTTGTTTGAATTATTATTAACTTTATATATGAATGTTTCTAATTAATCACTCATCCATTATATAAACAAGTAGAAATAAAAAATGGGAAAAGAAATTCTCAGTGAAATATCCAAACAAGCCACAAGTAACAATTGAAATGGAAACGAAATCATATAAACTTTGCTCCACTTCCTACTCTAGAAGAAAAAGAGCAGTAACATTAAAGTGAGTAGAAATTCTATAAATTCTATATAAAATTCTGTTACGGCATTTTTTTATTTATTCAAACCTAACATCCCATATAATATATTTTATACTATAAAATAACTACAAAACAGAGTTGGCGCAGAAATTATATTATACGAAATTTGATTCACGAAACGTACAAGCAACAGATTGATGAGGAACTGAATTAATATAATTAACTTGCTATATTTATATATACAGATTCATATATAAGTGTTTCTTTGTAATAAATTAGACATTGTTTATTTAAAGTAACACAAACGTCTGTTTGTGTGATTGAGTGAGTGTGGGTGTGGGTGTGCATAGGAGTAAGTTATTCCAATACCTATATTATGTACATACGTCGTATTTTCACATCGTAAAGTTGGTAAAATATATGTTGTTGGCGGTGGTGTTGGGAGAGAAAAACAGAAGCGATTGGATTCTCTGTATATCTGTATCATTCATTTCATTTACTATTATTACTGCTTAGACTGTGTGGTCACCGCTTACAAATGCTAATTTCCAAAAAATTATTGGTGCGCTTTTATGTTACATTCTTGGTCACTACATTTTAGCGTTGAAATTTCAAATCATTATCATCTGCTGCCGAAGAGGTTACTTTATTGTTATGCTCCTGGCGGTTGCGTACATTGCGCGGACTATGATTTGTGTGTTTATGATATGAGCGTCTGCCACGCGGTGTCTGTTCCAAATGCATGCCAATATCGGCAGCAACATCATTTGAAGTTCTTGAATCATTATCACCACCCGCTTCGCCATCATCGTGTTCTGCATTTACAGCACCATTGTCGCCATTAACATTGTCATCATCATCATTATCATCATCATCATCGTCATCCTCATATTCAGCACTGTCACCATTTACTGAACCACCAGGACTACCCGGCGGGCTTAAAGCTTGTATTAATTTACCTTTAGATTCATTCCACAAATGATTCAGACGATCTCGACCAAATAATAGCAGAAAAGCGTCAATAAATTCACGGGATTTCTCCTCCCATTTAGTAATTATATCACCTTTAACCTTGGTCAACTCACGACGTCCACGATCTTTCAATTCATCCATTTTGTTTTGTAAGCGAAACTTCTTTTCCGATAAGAATGAAACATTTAATTCTTTGGCGGAGTAGCCTCTGGCTAAATTACGACGCACATACAAATCGTAATCTTTTACGATGCGTGCCACTATGTCTGAAGTGGAAACACCTGTAAAAAGATATCAAAAAACATTTTTGAATAGGAGTGTCTGTGTTAACAGCGCTAAGGAGGGAAATTTTAAATTTGTCGCTACGTCCCTTAATCAAAAATTGTCTACAATTTCAAATATCTCGAGAACATATTTGAAATTGTAGACAATTTTTGACGCAAATGTATGTTTTTGTTATTTACATAAAACGAAGCAAAAATTAATTTTTTATCCATTCGTTATTTGTACCTTTGAAAGCAGAAACAAACTAACCTTCAGTACGCTCCGTTGCCACAAACATTCCCTTTGCTTTTAACCAACCATATATATCGTCAACGCCAACACCAGTGTAGGGTATATCATCATGAGCCACAAAATCAATCTTATTGGCGGTTATAAATTCTTCATTCAATGTCCAAGGTGCATCTGCAACAATCTGTTGAAAAAAAAGAAAAAAAAAAAAAGAAAGAAAGAAAACAACAACAACAACAACTATTGTACAAAATAGATGGATAGGCAAACAATTGTATACCTCGTCCACATAGCGACAATGACGTACACCCTCGTAACGTTCAAAGTCGCTCATCACAGTTCGTCCCTTCATACGATGCGTTAACTCATCATTGCAAATGCCCACAATTAGATAAACATTGGGGAAAATATTTTTGGCCTTTTGGGAAATCAACAAATCAATAAATCTAATTAATAAAAATAAGGTTTTGTACTGCAGCTCACCTGCATTAGTTGTCTGGCATGTCCTTGGTGGAATAGATCATATATACCATCGGCGTAGACACGTACACGTCGTGGTGCCTGCCCAGCACGTGCCATCTGATAGGTTATCCTTTGTGTGTAATCGCAACGTTCACGTTCCAGAACGGCATCGTCATCGGTGGAGAATGGGGCGGGTTTACAAATCGTCTATAATGACAAGTTTTGAATAATTTTTTATTTTCATTTTATTTTTGCAAGAATTATCTCATTTTAATTAGTAATGAAAGGAAATATTTACAAAGCGGTTGAAATCCAAATGTAGGGGTAGTGCTTTTGCAGCATCGCCCATTTTCTATTTCTTTATTTTTATTCACGTTTTCACAACTAACTGTAAAAGTGTTTATGAAAAACGTGAAACCGCAAATATATTTATGATATTTTTCTGTTATAAATTGAAATTGACTTGATTATCAAAAATTTTTTATTCGATACAACTGACGCAATAATGAAATTAAAAATGTATTTGTTTGTTTGTTTTTTTCCAACAAATAACTTTGCTGTCCGTCCTTCCTACATTCAAATTTTTGAAAGTCTGCTTTATACCACTTCAAGAGATATAAATAATCTCAAAAAACTTCTTTCCTAGCATACTGACCATGTTATCAAAGTAACAAACTTCCGGTAAAAAGAATGCTTTTTCTTATGTTTTTCTAGGCAACAACAATTTCAATTAAGAAAGAAAAAAAACAGACTCTTCTCTCATATATCATCGAGTCACGTGATATAAAAACAGTTTGTCTTTTGCGTGTGTGTGTTAGTGTATAATAGATTAAAAGAAATTCCATCCACATACAATTAGATTCGTAAATCTTGGCATGTGCACCACACAAGTACGTACAGCAGAAAAATACTGTAATGGAAGATATTGTGTTTGAGATTGCATGCGTCCATATACAAATGCAATCATAATCACCATTCATGGGTAGCGTTATGATTAATTTCACATCATATAATGCTTTTATACAACTTACATGAGCAACTCAAATACAAAATAATTATAACCGAACAATTGATTGATTATATCATTAGTATAAATCTATCAATCGATTATTTAAAACAAGAAGAAAAGGCTTAACTTAGGTTAGGCCTAAAAGGGTGGGCGTGACAGGTACACAATTACGCTCTATAATAGTGTATGTATTATGTGTGTCAGCTTCAAAGTCGACTTTTAGGCTGAGTATGGTTTTTTGTAAATTGTGGGCGTATCTGTTATCCGACCACACCCATTTTTGGCTTAACGATGGTTGGAATAATTATGTATATATGTAACAAATTTCATCATCATGGGTCAATTTTTTGCGTTAAATAAATTGATTTTTCTTTATTGTGGGCGTGGCATTTGCCTGATTTTGCCCATATTAAATAACAATACGTGTGAGAAAGAAGAAGAAACTAGAAATTTAATCGCAATATCTTAAAATTTACGACCCTGAGAGTGACGGACACACAGCCAGACACACGTACAGATATGTCTAGATTGACTCAGTTTTTTATGCTGTTCACATATAATATATATATCTTATGGGTTTTGCAAATGGATTGACAAACTTAGTATACAAGCCACCTTATGGTGTGTAAAAAACGATTAAAATCACGCCATTAAGCTGCAAACGTAAAAAATTTCCAAGATCAAGGAATATTTTCTATGTGTGTGTGTGTCTTAAGTGCATTTAACATACCCATAAGTAAGATTTTATATAGAATTCATTGTTTCGCGTACTTTTTTTATGGATCAAGCAATAAATGCGCAATTTTTGAATGTCTTTAAACACAGCCCATCCAATTAGTAAAGAACAACAAACTAGGACGCTTTAAACTGGACAACATAAGTGGTTGAACTTCCCGTTTTTATACCCTACACCACAAAGGGTATATAGGGTGGCAAAGGGTATATTAAGTTTGTGCGAATGTTTGTAAATTTGGACCCGTTCGTACCATTTTTAGAAGATGGTCGGGCTTGTATATTTTAACTTGAAAATTCCACTTCCTTGACTTACCCTTATATCTAAATATCCACAATTAAGACTGGAAGTTTGAGCAGATACAGTGTCTGCTGTGACATATTTTTTCTTAACAGGACTCGTACTTTCTGCCGGTATTATGGTAGCACCATCATCCTCATTATTTTGTGTTATCATACTTTTGCTATTATAGTCTTTCTGGAAAATGGTTTTAGTGCCTTTAATAGTAGTGGGTTCGTCACTCATGTCCGTTTTAATGAAATCCTCCGTAGTTAAAGGTTTCATGACTGGAAAAGTTCTTTGTAGATCTTTGGTATTCGGTGTACTGGTGGAGCAGCTGGCAAGCGGAGGCAATGTTAAATCATGCGGTCTTTTTCGATTTGTAGTAATAGTGGAAGAAGTAGAAGAAGACAAAGAAGAAGATGTTGCCACCGTATTAGGAGCTATAGCTGACGTGGTATGCGTCGTCGATGTTATAGTTGTTGGTTTGTTGGCTACTAAAGAGGAAGATGCCATCGCAAGGTTACAAGGTTTTATTTTTGATTTGTTTTTTTGTTTTTTTTTTATTTGTGAGATAACAAGTGAAAGTAAAAGAAACACAAACGAAAGTTGTTCACGCAATAAAGTCTCTGCGAGCTTAGGAACACAGATTATAAGGTGAAAACAACAAAATTTCAATTGTGTTGTGTTTTAATTGTTTTGTTTCTTTTGTTCTCTTTTTTTAGCTACGGAATATAGTTAGGTGGTGGATTAAAATTTGATGTATGAAAAAATATAGAGATGATCGATGTTTAAATGTTTAAAGTTGAATTTACTCAGATACGACAACCCATACAATTGCTGTTTGCTGATGATAATATTGTTGGAAGATGTTTTTCTATTGATTCAATTTAATTTTAACACTGTAAGTAGAAGAAACAAATTAATTTAGATTAATGTCAAACATACTGACGTGAATCATTACAATTATCAATAAAAAACAAAAAAAAAAAGCACTATATAAGAAATAAATAACAATAAACAATTAAGTAAATAAAAAATTATCACACAATAAAACATATGGAACATTAAGAGACTTATTATCAACAAGAAAGAAATTCTTATATTTGGCTTGGAACAACGCTGCAATACGCTTCATATTTATAAAGAAAATGTGGGCGTGGCATAGACATAATACAGGATGTGTTACTTTTTTATCCTAAATGATGAATTATGCAACAAAAATTGCTTTCTGCAATTTGAGGAAGTGTCTGTTATCCGTACGCGCTTTTTTTTCTTGTCATATCAATGAACGTACAGATTTTCACATAAAAAAAGTGGGCATCTGCCCCTTTTTTTAGATGTTTCAAACGGAATAACAAACTTAAAACACCATTCATCTCTTTGTGTATTCTTGTTTGATTTTATTCACACTTTTAGAAAAAGCATTTTTTATAATTCCATTCCAAAGTGTAAACGATTGCTTCGTAAACAATGATGTTTTAAGATGGAAGTTTTATATTAAAAACTTCCTACCACAATATTTTGTTAATTATTTATTAGTATTTGAGCATCTCAGCCAAATACAGGTTTTTTTTCTTTTTACTTAATTTAAATTCCTTTTTAAATTCCACAATGTAGAGGTATATCAAGCGCGAATCATTTACACAATTTACCACGTTAATGAATTTCATACATTTTTTTTTATTTATTCATACATAAATGTAGTAAATGTTTAAATATTTACAAGTAATGTTTTTACCTTTAACGAAAAATTAACTGAAATTGATATTGCTTAAAAATATCTTTATATAAGTTTTTGACAAAAAAATTATTTGACTACGTGCACAAAAGTCACGTCGTAAATAGATTAAAAAAAAAAAAGTGGCTCCGCTCAAAGGAATACGAGATAAAAACGGGTCAAAAAAACTCTTCAGCAAAATTTTACATATCTACCCGTCCTATCCGTATATATGTGTACGGTTATAAAGATCTTTAAAGCTGTAGCGTAAGTGGGATAATGGAACCATTCAGACGACATTAGCCAATGTTAAGTTAACTGGTATGAGCAAAACTCTGTCACGTTTCTATTATGAAAAGACAATAGTTTTGAATGAAACATTTTATACAAAACATTTTATATGTACATTACCTACGAGTTTTTTATATGGGTTCAGGAGATAAAGCCTATACATGTTATATATCTAATACAGTTCTTACAACGAGTGTCTATTGTATTAATACTTGTTGTATGTGTGTACATCCATTTTAATTTTAATCAATAAAATCACCTGATGTTGGCTGAGCTTTATTCTCTTTCACGTCTTTGTAGACAGACACAAATGTCACGAATTTTAAATTGTCTGCAATCAATTACTGTAATAACTTATTTATCCATTTGTTTGTGTATATGTTTATAAATAAACCAAACAAAAAATGATTACAGAGGAACGACTATCATCCGCTGAGTAGCCGGTTTCTTAAAACAATATTTATATTCCTACTGCTGATATCAATTTATTCTACCCTTCATGTTATACTAAGCTTGTCGTTCCGCTTTTTTAGGTCTGCAACCAATCTACTTCTAATTCTTCCATTTAGGCAATATCTCTTTTTACATGAATTTTTTGGAAACGTATCTATTGTGTAAAAAGAGAATTAGGTGTATTCATTTCATTTATATTTAGACGTATTAAATATGTATATATTTACACATTAGAATCTGACCTTTGAGACAAAAATCAACACAAATGCCCACATAGACACCGGTCCCCCATTTCTGCGACTAATTTCAAAACAAGCAACACATACTTTACTTTATTAAGGAAAAGCCACGCCCATAAAACGGTGGCATACACCAAATTGAACCTTTTTACCCCGTCATATATGAGAATTGTCACGTCACCTTTTCGTTGAAGAACAATCAAAACATTACAAATGAGTAGCAGCAGGGTCATGATGATATTGCACAAGAGACATCATACAATTGTTTTTAAGCAAGAGAGAAAGTATGACAAAATTGTATCAATTTTATTCATTATAAGAATATATGTTTATTTTACATGTAGTTTCTTTTGAAGATGCACGAGCCCTTCTATTATACAATCACTACGTCTCATACGTTGACATAATTCTCAGTTTTTTCGCAGTACTTACCTTGCGTTTTTTTTTTCCGTTCAATTTCTTATTTTTATTACATGTAGGCAACGCGTTCTGCTGTTCTTAAATTTTTTTTTATTACATATAACACTTATTTGTTGTTATTGTTGTAAAATGATTTTGCTAATCAATGTGCAAGTTTATGGATTTAAAGATTATTCATATTGCGAGTCAAGGACAATATGTACTTTTTTTTATTAGTAATATTTTATTACATATCTTTTTCAAACTATATGTATTTTTCAATCGCTCTCTCTCACGTATAATTTCCACTTTTTAATCAAATGAAAATTAGAACGACACTGCGAAATTGAAATTACTCGTGTACAGCAGAAAATCAACCACAGCATTAGTGATGGACTTTTTAACAAAACGAGATGCTAACATTTCACTTTGCATGTTCATCTTTTAAGATAAATTTTATCGATAAATAATACCTCTATAAACAACGGAAGTGAGTTTTCTTTTTATTTCTCCCTTTAAAATTATAAAAGACTTGCACGTTTTAACCATAAATTTATTACTAAACTATTTTAGAACAATCTGGGCAATGTTCAAATGTGATTAAATAAATATATAACATATATATAAATTTGTTTGACTTTAGTGCGGCGTCATTTTTTAAACCGTAAACCAAACATTGAAAAAGTGTGCTTTTATTATAAGACAGCATTTTTGTAATAGTTCTTTCTTTTTTTAACAAAATATTTCATTAAATATTAATTTCATAAGAAATGTGATAATAATGAAAGAAGAAATAATGTGTTGGCTTCAGCAATTAAATTTTTATTCAAGTTAAAAACTGCATCTTGTTTACATAAAATATTTTATATTATTAAAATAAAAGTAATCATCTCATACAACATATATAAAAAATGAGTATTTTTAAAAATGTGTATAAAAATATTCTAAAAATACATAAAAGAAATAAAAATCTTTGGTTTAAAAATAAACTATTAAATAATACAAATGAGTAAAGCTACCACTTTGGCAAGTTTGTAAAGTTGGGGAAAAAAGTAAGTAATAAAAAAAAATCTATATCAACCACACATATATAGTTGATATTTAATTGCACACACTTATCATTTAATTAAAATATATTCTTTGAGTTTTTATTGGGGTTCTTTTAAATAAGTTGAAAAAATCCAACAAAATGAAGACTTGATGTTTTTGAATCATCTAAAAGAACCTAACTGTTTTTGGTAATATCTATTTTAATTACGGTTAGAGAGGGAAATTGTATGGGTTTCGCAATGTAAAGTATTTGGAGGGCAAGCTGTTGAAAACACTTATAAGTTATGAGTATTTTTTTTTTCATTAAACTTAATCAAGAATTTGAGTATTTTTCTTATTAATAATTAAGTGGGACACAATTAATTGTCTTAGCTGCTTGTGTATATGTGTGAGAGTGTGTGTGTGTGTGTGGATTTAACATTGTGAGGGAATGCCTTGCGTTATGGAGTTTTCCAATATTATATGACATTCATCTAATGGTTCCAAAATTTGTATAAGAAATGTTAATAAATTTTTACGCCTAAGAAAACTCTCTTCTTCGTACATTTCCTGGGTAACCCTTGTCACTGCCATTGGCCGTATCATGCGTGTTAAAAGATGTTCTCTACAATAATCATCAATTTTTTACCAATTCCATAAAATATGTATAAAACA
Organism: Ornithomya chloropus; assembly: GCA_963971445.1. Classification (NCBI taxonomy): domain Eukaryota; kingdom Metazoa; phylum Arthropoda; class Insecta; order Diptera; family Hippoboscidae; genus Ornithomya; species Ornithomya chloropus. The sequence goes on from OZ020532.1 coordinate 6,438,845, forward strand.
GTGTGTACGTATAACTTACCTTAAACTAAGACACATTAATAATTGAAATTTACCATCTTTACCCAATGTACCGCCAACATTATTAATTTCATTCATTAAATGTACATAATAGCGCCAAATAGCATTCAATTCATGACGTGTTTGGGTAGTGGAACTGCTACAACTAATGGTTGAATCCAAACTAGAGCAAGAGTCATCCAATTGTTGTTGTTGTTGTTGTTCATGTTGTAGATATTGTTCAAAGGTTTCTTTAATTTTAGCTAAAAATGTAAACGAAATATTTTGTTGATTAAAATTTTTAATTGATTTCAAAGCATTGTCTTACTGAAATAATCCCACACGTACAGGTTGCGACCAAAAAATCGGGTAGAACGAAAGCCACACAGGAAGACCATTTCCAAACATTTAACCAAACCCTCATCACCGCATAATAATTTGGTTAACGTGCCCACATCACGTTCCCGACTGGGTTTATAATGCCATTTCACAATTATATTAACACAGTTACCCAGGCTGTGTTGGATTTCGGATATGGGTAGCAATTCTTGACCCCGCTGGATACTGGGACTACGAGTACGGGGTGGTGTATGGCTATTGTTTATCAATTCAGCCGTTTTGTTGACATTAATTGAGACCCGTTGACCAACTAATAAACGTTCGGTAGAATCATCATCCACACCCTTGCCCAACCAACGACCACACGGAAACCTAAGTGAGACGTTTTGTTATTTTAAACATTTTATCTCCAACCAGGAAATATTCCTAGTTAACCAAAATTACTTACTTGTACGTATGACCGGTGACCTCATTACGCATGACAACATGTTCAATAAGCCATTTATTGGCTGGTCCCGTATTATCATGACCAATACGCATGGTGCTTAATAGACCAAGATTTTTATACTAAAATTGTTTAGTGTTTTCTTAGTTTATCGTAAAACTTTTTCATCAACTTACATGAAATATAAATTCTAATGATCCCTTTGGTACGGGCACACGTTGCGTTTCATTTAAGGTGCCCGCCACCACAATCCAAACATTGCTAGACGTGTGATAAGCACCATTTTTACGCGAAGGGAATATAACCACACGATATGGAAGTTCTATAATTTATAATAATGTTATTGTTGTTATTGTTTAGATATAAATTAACATGTAAATCACTTACTGGTTGTAGGGTATGTGTGGGTAAATGAAAAATAATCCACCGTATTTAGGCTGAGCAAATGAAAGAGAAATTGTTCCTTTTCCTCTTCGCAGCGTAAGAATGCTGAGCGTTTATACAGAGAACGCAATAGAGATTCATCCGAGAGTAATGTGCGAAAATGACGCGATAATAATTTCTTCTCCAACGATAAACGCACCCAAGCTCTGGTATAACCAAATTGCGTTTTAATATCACCCAAGGCCATAACATTTCTAAACATTGAAAAAACAATAAAAAAAAGACAAATATTAAGAAGAAAATTTTGAAATTTTTCAAAATTTTAATTAGCATCTAACTTGACGTCAAATTCTAACGATTCTGGTAGTGGACACAACTCTTCTAAGCCAACGAACTTGTTGCGATCTCTAGAGCGACTGCGATTTGGACTAGCGGGATTTTCAACATCGGTCTGAAAGGTTGACAGATCTGAAAGAAACGAACGCTTGAGTAAGGAAAAGTTGTACAATATATGTTCGCTGCCTCTTACAATCCATGCGCTTTCGCATAACATTCCAAGCCAAGGCTGGAGCTGATACCGCATAACTGTTACTAATGCCCACTTTATTGTTTTGAGACTTTGGCGAAATGTGGCCGGCATGTTTGTGCATTGAATTTGTTGTGGTGGCTGTTGTACCTTTGGCTCGTGCTTCTTGCAATTCCACATAAGCTTGCAAGTGCGACCACAAAGCAGACTTGCCCTGTTTACTGTGCAAGCCATGTGACCACACTTTTTCCAAAAGATCGCACATGGAAGCAATTAATGTATTCTCTTCGATGCCATCACTGCTCTTGTTAAGACCCAAAGCTACCGCTTCAGTGCCCATTTTCTCCAATAACATGCGCTTCGTTTTCGATTTGATGTCCTAAACATTTATTATACTCGATAGAGAAATGTGGAAATGTTGCAGAAAATGCATTTTTGCTCACTTTTAATAAACGTTCCACAAACGTCCAATTCGCTTGGGCCAACAATGCTGGACTTAATTCGCCTGTTGTTAGATTCGCTGAAAGCCGATTGAGGGCATTATTGTTGTTGGCAAGAGGTTTGGCCTCTAAGTGTATTTCTTTGGTGCGCCAACGATTACCATTCTTGACGCGTCTTAAGCTGTTGCCCCTATATGAAGAGCGCGTAAATGAGAAAAGGAGAAAAACGAAATACGCTATTGTGTGGTACATCTTAAATAAAATAATAAAAAAAGATTTCATTTTACAGGAATATTAACAGAAATTACTCACAACAAAACACCTACTAATACATGCTGAAATGTTTTTACATTTTATACATATGTGTACATACATACATTCAAATATTTGCCATTTTTTTTATAATTTCATTTTATTACTAAGAAAACACATTTGAACTACATAGTGAACGGTTTTATTTAAAATTGTTTTCAGTATTTTTTTTTGGAAATTGTTAACACATTTCGTTGTTGTTTTTTGTTGTTGTTGTTGTCGTATATAATAGGATGTATAAATAAAGGTTACAAAAGAAAATAAAAATATTAGCTCTGTTGGTAAAATGAGTCTCTATCTCTGTTTAATGCATACACGCGAGTTACGTTTCTATACTTTAGAAAAAGGTTTCTTTTTTGTTTTATTGAATTCTTTATTAGAAAAAACAACCTTTCTTTATTTATGTGTACTTAAGACTAAAACTAAAATAACGTACAATATTCTAATATATAAAAAGGGTCACCATATTGTAACTCGCGATAGAGATTACAGGAAGTACATATGAGCAAAACAGTTTATCAGATAAAAGCTACAAGAATTTAAAAAAAAAAAAAGAAAAAACAACCACTTACAATACTTTTACATACTATGTGCATGTTTGCGTTTATAAAAATATGAGATTACGAAAAATAAAAACATTACAAAACATTACAATAAATTAACGAAAGGGGGAAGAAAGAGTGAAAGGCAGAGACACCATTTTATAATATCTTCGCTAAAAACTATAGTAGTAGAAAAATATTGCAACATAATACCAGAGACTTCAAAAAATGAGCGAGATTTGGAACTGCGTCTTTCAGCAAGCTCAAAGTGTAGAATACCAAAACTTTCTTTCATTATTTCGTGTTGGATCATTTATCGTATGTTGCACATTAGTCGCGTTTAAAAGATAAAATAATGCCTGACCTGGAATTAAGAGCCTCCACAATTAATCGTTTAATAGAATGCGTTCGAGCAATGCCTCAAAATGATTTAAGTAATAACCATTTAATAGAAGGAGGCTATGGAACGACCAATAAACGAATAGTAACAACTGAATCAGACAAGGCTCATAAATTAATTATTTGGGAGTTAAATGACATAAAATTAGAGAGAAATGTCGAAAATGCCAATTTGACATTAAAGGAAGTCGACGTTCAAAGACAAAATCAATCTATAAATAATATGGACAATTCCAGCATTTTTCGTCCTTAAATTGATTAAATTGTAAGGGCCGATGTTGAATGTGAACCACACCTAAACGTCAAGTTTTTTTTTGCATTTCATTTGACATTTCTCAATTTCAGACTAACTCAATTTGAACCATGGAAAGATACACAATCGAGCAACGCGTTAAAGTTATTCAGGCTTATTATGAAAATGGGCTTTCAAATCAAAATGCATATCGTGCACTTCGTGATTTTTTCGGTCAATTTAATCGTCCAAATGGCGTACAATCGAAAAAATCGAAAAAATTTGAGCAAACCGGGTCTGTAGGAGATGTGAAAACACTATTGCCTGCTCGTACAGCTCGTACTGTAGAAAATATTGCTGCTGTTCGCGATAGTGTGGCTGCCGTCCACCTAAGCGGCAAACCGTCACCAACTTTTAAAAATTCTAGACCGCTTAGAGAGAAATTGGATGAAGGGATAATTAGCGATACTACATTTATTGTGATGTACCATTGCCACATATCGAAAAAGACAATTCGAAAATACATTACAAGCTTATGTGCTGACGAAAGTAAACGCGGCAAAGATAAAATCAATAAAAACCAGCCACATTTGTTAAAACAAGTCAGTGGAACGAATTCAGTAAATACGATATTTGTGCTTTTTTACGATAACTTTAACCGTACGACATGGGCCTCGATTTTGGCTTGAGATTCTGTCGACAAAAATTTAAGAGAGCGAGACTCCGTCTCTGTTTTTTGAAATCTCTGATAATATGTAAGGAAAAATTCGACACAATTCGATTTCAGAATCAAGTGGCATAATACATCATACACACTCACACACATACAAGCTTTACCAAAACGAAACGTTTACACATGACACCAACTAACAACGCATGATGTTGGTGAGGCAACCAATTTTATATTGCTACCTCTGCACGTCTACCGATTTTAAGACTTAATATATGAGTATTTGATCTACCTCGAAGCACATTCCTGATTTAAGACGCTTCTATCCAGCAAGGGAAAGTGGCGAAAATAAGCAGCACGATTGCTTAGAATTTCACTGGGCGGTGTCACCTCAATATCCACACAGTTGAGACGTTTTTCAAATATCTGTTGAGCCTCCTGACTCATAACGCACGGCTCATAAGAGGTAGCACAAATCATATTTTCACCATGACGTTGCCTACAAATGAGAAATGTTACGAATGAGTGAATAGCAGTATATAGGGGGGTATATCCTACCTTAATAATTTCACCCTTTGATCGAATATTTTTAAATTGATTTCCGGCTCTTTGTCCCACATCGACAGTATTTTATTATCTACTAAAGTGGCAAACATTTGAGATTCCAAGAAACGTGAGAGGAAGGGACGATGATGTTCGGGTTGATCGGATAGAAATGATGATTTGTCGAAATTTTGTAAAGTTTCACGATTCGATAGCCATTCGCTGCGCTCCTGATTGGGATAGATGACGAACAGTTCATAGGCGAAAAACATGTGCACAAAACGATTTAGAAATATTTCACGTAAAGCATTATTTATCCGCAAATCCTGATAGTATTGTTCTTCGAGTGTTAATTTTGTTATTGTTGCAAAGGTACGATTACGGGTTGCTGCCGTTCGGGTCGGTGACATGGTGTGTGATGGTGGTGTAGGGCTGGTCGCATCTAAACAATCACCTCCACCAACCGGTGAGGAGGTGCGTTGACTATTTTTCCGTCTCAGAAAATCTCCAATACGGGGTACCGCCACATGATCTATCCTTGCTGACGATTGGTGAGCAATCAGGGGCTGATAGTGTAGACTGTGATGCAAGCTACCTGTACTGGTGCCGTCTGGCGAGGAGCCGAGCATATATACAGTTTCCTGCATCAGCTGCGAACGCTCCTTATTACGACGCATAGCTCCCTGTACACTACCACTTGGTAGCGTACAACTGCTTACCATCACATCATGATCACGCGTACTAAATCCATTCTTCATAACATTCGGCTCATGCGAACGGTCACGTTCAATTTCAAATTTATCCAATATGGAAATAATCTCCGCCATAAAATCTGTTTTATGTGGAAACACTGGCAATTCTTCCGGCAATTGTACAATACGTCTATCAATGTCGACAAAACACAAACTGGCCTCTGAACCAATTTTATTAGCTGCTTCACAGTCGGCATGCAGACCCATAACAAATGGTACCGGAGCATCTAAAAAATGATGCAAAGCAGCTGGTAATATGGGAGCATACACATGAGGCCAAACAAATGGAAATAACACCGAAGTTATACATTCAGCCACAATCATAAGCTTTTGGTAATCTACACAAGGCGGATAAAGGAGAGAGAGTGTGAATGGGGTAGAGGTGTAAATGTATTATTTGTAAACAATCGTTTACCATTGGAGCGTAAAAGAACTTGATTTTCCAGTAAAACACTTGTCAACAATTGTATGACGCACTCCACACCCAAATAGGCGAATAGTAAACGCAATGGAAAATCCAACAGGGGCAGATCGTTTATTGCATCTGGCCGTTGTAGAGTTAAAGCTAGAGCTGGCAAATTGCTGTCCACTGGTGGCAAGTAGATGCGTATAGATTTGCCAGGTTGCGGCAGCATCACTTCATATAAAATATTGTAAACATACGATTCGAGACTAATACCGGGACCAGGTTGACGCGGAAGACATCTGAATGGAACAATTGTTGGGAACATAGAACAGGCAGGATAGGTTGCAAACAATTACAACAATTCACATAACAACATGATATCTTAAAACTCACCGGTAGAGATTGGAAAGAAATATTTCGGCTGCAAACGAGTAGGGTATCTGGCATATTAAAGATATACTTTTGGCCACATAGAGTTTATCTTTTGTTATATCATAATAACTTTGTGCGGATTGTGGTGCCTGTCCGGCTACCTTAAAATGTCGCGGCAACGAACGACTCACCGAACCATCCTTAAGACGCGTTAACGAATGCGTTTGCGGTCCACTTGACAATTCCGTAATAAACATGGACTTGGACAAGAGCAACATGGTTTATATGATTAAATTTTTTCATTCATTTTAGAAACATTACATGCCTACCTGCAAAGTGTGCATAGCACTGCATATGTTGCGATTACGGATTTCTTCAAAAAATACCAAACTAAAGCCATAGCAGCGTTTGCCATCTTCGCGTGTTGTAGCAAATGAATGAAATTTCGGTTCAATGTCATGCTTTTGCGTGCGAAATCGTAATCCTTGTGGCAGTGAAAGCTACAAGAAAAATATACCAAAAATATGTTTTAGTTTAAGCCGGAAAAAAATTTAAAAAAATAGTTTATTTTTGTTTTAGGCCAAATCTTAAATCCTCTCCACGTGTACATGCAAATAGTGGGCGTGGCAGGTACCTAATTACACCCTCTAATAGGTTATATAATACGCATCAAATTTTAACTCGAGTTTAACGCTTAATACGGTTTTTTGTAAATAGTGGGCGTGTCTGTTAATCGACCACGCCCGTTTTTATTACATCTAAGGATGGGGTAATAGTTACACCAAATTTCAATTTTTTAAGTAAATTTTTGTGGCAGACATATATATATTTGTCCAATATGGGCGTGTCTGTTATCTAACCATGCCCGTTTTTGGCACATTTATAAAAAGTCTACTATTCTTCCATTTAGCCAATATCTTTTTTTACACGAATTTTTTGGGAACGTATCTATAATAACAGTTTAAGTACAGATGTTGATTGTGGCCACATATAAAGCGATAGATTAAATTCTGATTCATAGTGTTTGAAATGTCCCTCTGATGATCAAGAATAGATACATATGTTAAATATATATCTTGTCATAAACGTTAGTAGCCTTGGTGTACCCCGTATTATTAAGCAGAGCATAATAAACCACATGACTGCTGCTTTTCTTATAAGACAAAGACTTTGTTTCTTTTTTGTTGTATTTGTATACAATTTTCACTTTCATTATGATAATATTTATGAATGCATCGACATGTGTGCGTTTATATGCATAGAAACGTTAATTGAAGCCAACTGCAGTGTTGGTGTGTGGAATGTGTTTGTATGCGAATGTAATTGAAATCAATTAATTGTTAGCGCTGTTTGTTTTGGAGTACACCCGTACTCATAAAATCTATTAATACATGCTGTCTGTGCATTATTTTTTTGTATTTTTATAAAGTTTATGAATCCAGACCTCTTTGTTAATAGTTTTTATGATGTTGTTTTGCTTCTCTTCACGTTATATAAACATACCATACAAATGCCATGTGCATCAAAGGGATTCCAGGCGACATTCTCTGGATAATGCGCCAATGGTTTACTTTTGTAAGCACGATCTAGAGGCGAACAGTGTAAATTATCACCTGAAAGGACAGAAACATTTTTTTAGTACTTAATGAATTTCAATTTTGTACACAAAACACATATAAAGTCGCGCGGAAATAATTTTAAATTAATTTTTATAAAAATTAGAAAGCGAAACGAAAAATTTTCAGTTTTTTTTAAACAGATTAAAAATTCGAAAATTTTTTATTAATTTTTTTCAAATATTACCTGCAAACCGATCTGGCTCCAAGCCAGTATCTAAATCCAAGCCGCAGATTACAAAGTAATCAGCAAAGCGTGAAAATTGTGGATCGCACTCACGCTTCAATTGATGCAATTCCATGGTGGTGGCTGGGTCATCACAACAACCCGTTGGCGAAACGGCATCAGAAGACATCAATACCACATTGCCGCCAGCAGCTGCTGTTGTTAATTCGTTATTATGTTTTCGTATAACCACAAATGGTCGAATATTATTCTTGCCATCACTTGATCTTCCAGCATCAATATGATTTTTTTTATCGTTGGCACCATTTGTTGACTGTTGCGACAGGGATGGAGATTGAGATACATTTTGCTTTGGTATTGTTGACGTGGATGCTGATTGTTTGGTATTTGTTGTAATCGTTTCATTTGCTATTGAATATTTTCTTATATGTTTGCCTACATGATCCGTAGACATGTTATAACGTTAAGTGCTTGTTATTATTATTATTTATTTGTAATCATTAAAAGCCTGGAAGTTTGATGTATGTGGTGATGATATGCAACTGTTTTTTTTTTTTCTTTTTAATTTCCCCGAAAACAATATATTCTCTGCTTTTGTCTATTCATTAACAAACAACACACGCAAAAATTTTAATTACATTAAATTTGTTCATATCTTGCTTTCGCAATAAATTTAATTTTCTTTTTCCTGTGAACGTTAAATTTAATAGAAAAAATATTTATATGTGTTTGTTGTTGTTGGTAATTATGGGTTGTTGTTTTTTTTTAAGTACTCTTTGTCTTTTTTATGGGTTTTCTTCAAATTTTCTCATTATGTACATATAAGAAAATTTCTATATATATGCATGCGTTTCTTATGAGATTCTTATTTGATTTATAAACACTAGGGTTTTATATTTATTATATGATAAAACACAACTTTTAAATATATTTCACTTTATATATATATAAAATAATATATTGCCTATTTTTAATAAGGAAAATTGTAATAAAAAATTAATAAAGACAATTCTCTTTTTGTTTACCAATCTAATCCGTTAAATTTTACTCTTATAACTGATTGGTGAAATTAACAACACAAAATAACAGAAAACGAAATACATGAATTATAAAATTACATAATAAAATAATTTACTCAAGGAGTATTTTATTATTTTTATATATATAATAATGCTTAAAATAATGCTATACGTAGAACATGATTTTATATCTGCTTAAAAAAACAAAGCGGAACTGTTTGCAAAATAGCAAGCGGTTCAACTAATTTCAACTGTGAATGCAATGCAACCATTCATTGAGAACTAATAACATATTTGAGTAACACTGGTTAAACGAAATAAATTTTTATAAAAAATATATATTTTTGTAACTATTAAACAATATATTTATAATAAAATTGAATGGCTGATGATTTAAATGCATTACGAGCACAACATTCTGCTCAATATGTAAGTTGGAAATATGTGCGCAATGAATTTCTTCAGACATCCACCAAAAACCGGTGCTGTATATAAATGTGTCCAAATGAAGTTAAAAATTCTTATAAGAATATAATTTAATTATTATTTATAAATTAATTATATAATAATATTAAGAGAGATGTGTCTAGGAGAGCAAACATGTGCACATGAGACTGTGATTCATAGATTGAAATTGCAAGTTGTTACGTTTTGTTACAGGGCGGCGGCGGTAGCAATGCTATGGAGAAACAGAAAGCTCAAGAAGAACAAATGCGCCAAGAGGAGGACATGAAAAACTCCATATTAACCCAAATATTGGATCAACAAGCCCGTGCTCGATGTAAGACAATAAGCAACATTTTGAGGAAGATAATAATTTTGTATACATTTCCAGTAAATACCTTAAAGATTAGTAAACCGGAAAAGGCAAAAATATTTGAAAATATGGTTATACGTATGGCGCAAACGGGCCAATTACGTGGTAAATTGGATGATGCACAATTTGTGCAGATTTTGGAATCTATTAATGCTCAGATACCGCAAACGAAAAATACTGTTACTGTCAAGTATGATAGACGTCGTGCTGCCATCGATTCAGATGATGATGATGATTATGGATGCTGATCGAAGTGTTGTAAAAATACGTTAAATAACAAGTCTTTGCTTTTTTTTTCAATGCACACCCAAACAGTTTTTAATTTAATTAAATTTAGAGCAACCAAGATGTCACATTAATAAATATGCTTAAATGCTACAGAATTGGATTAATGGCCGAATTTCACTAAAACTAAAACATTACACTAAAAATATATATAATTCTGTATACAATATTTTGACTAGATTTTGCATATTTTTTGCCATATAAAACTACCACTAATAATACTACGCTTGCTTACTCCTTCTTTTCATGATCATCCTCATCGTCATCTTCGCTTACCATACAATCCCCGCAAAATACCGAATATAATATTAAGGCTAGAAACCCTAACGGTAAACCGAAGATAACTGTGGTTAGCACCGGATTACCGCGCCACATTTCTATTATTGCTTTCCTTAGCTCAAATAATGCTCTGTTCACTCTCACGAAATATGTGTCGCCGCCTAAAGCTATTGCACTCTCGTTATGTATAGATTCCAGGAATATGTGTAAGGCTTGTGGTGTCATATGTAAGGGATCATCTTCTGGTATATAGTGGTGTTGTGTCGTAGAATTGATAACTATTAAATGTGGCGTGGGCAATTGGTCCATTATTATGGAGTGGGCTATACTGGGTTCACCAATCTATACATATAAAGAAAGATGAAATATTTTACTTAGGTGCAGTTTTTTGTGGTCACTTGCCACTTACCCAACCGAATTGAAATTTATCATGATAGAGATCACGATGCTTGCGTATAACATTTTCCACCATATCGCGAAATTCCAGCTCATGCGTGGGCACTTGATTTAATTTATCCTCTTCGACCACAGCAACAACCAGATACTTTTTCGTTTTCAATAATTGACGTATGTTAAAACGTGTGATTTTTGGAAATGTGACAAACCGTTCAACATTGACCCAGTGATGTATGGTCTCATTAACTTGTCCAGGATCCATTTCATGAGCCTTGTTAGCATGCGGATAAAAATGATGTTGATCTTCTTTGTAGACAATTACGGATGGTAACTGATCAAAGTCGAAATGTTGTGCAGCTATATCTTCGGTGGTGGCATAAAAGAAACCGTATTCTTGGTAATTCTCAGCCGCAGTATAATATGTATCCCAAACGATACCATCTTGCGGGCCCACAAACATAAAAAATATTGTATGAGAACCCTTCAACATATCGACACTCTCCATACGTGTCACCAATTGGACGGGTGGGCCACTCATACGCAGAGCATAATCAACTAATTCATCACGATTGCGGTCACCATGATATGTGAATTCCATGTTGCCTTTAATAAACATAATCGTTGGGTAGGAACTTACTTTAAATTCACGTATAGCTGCTGGATACTTGGTACAATCTAAACGTCCCACTCTTACATTGGTAGCATAGAGGGCCTGAGCCACTAAAGCGAAAATTGGTTCAGTACGCTTGCAGTAACCGCACCAGGGTGCATAAAACATAACCAACCATTGTCCTTCATGCCGAACATCAATGAATCGATCGGTTAATTCTAAAACGCGTGAAGGCTTGGGCGCTTGCCATTGCAACGTTAAAGGTATAATCCAGAGTAGGAAAAATGCTGTAGGAATAACAAATATATATTTTATATAAGTAAGTAAATACATGTTTTCATCGATAACTCTTTATATTCACTTTGTAATGGTGAGCGTAACATTTATTTGATTATTATTTCGCTGATATATTAAATGTTTAAAATTTATTTAAGTAGATATAAACAAGTTATTATACTAATTAATTCTTCACGAAATCAAAAACAGGTGAGGCAATATGTCATTATTAAGACAGGTTTGTTATATGCTAATGTAAATATGTTATCGCATTACATATACCAAAGGTAATTGCTACAAAAATGTTTTGTTTATTACCTAGGCATCATTCCACTGTGTTTTGTAAAACTCGACACGTGCTAAACTTAGTAAAAATATTTCAATTAAAGAATGAAAAAATCACAAGATTTAATTGTAAAGCCAATAAAAGGCCGCACACAAATACATAATGTAAGATTCTATAATTTGTCATCGCGTTCTATAACTGCTATGGCCTGTAATTATATATGGAAGAAAATTGCTTTAGCGAGGTATTCTGACTTTTAATAAAAAATTAAATAAAATACATTAATGATAAATTGCAGATGTGATGGTTCTATAGAAATTTGGGATATACAGTATGCACCGTGTTTGGAACGCATTATAACCAAAATCCCGGATAATAATGAAATAGAGACGTTAGTCTGGTGTGGGGAACGATTATTTTCTGCCGGTCTATCTGGCGAGTTGATTGAATGGAATTTGCATACGTTGTCAATACGTTTCAAACAATATGTTACCGGTAATGCCATTTACTGTCTAGATATAAACCGTGAGGGTACTGAATTGGCTGTGGGCACAGAAGAGGGCTACATTAATATCTTTGATATTACGGATAATGAGTTAAACTATAAGCGACTGTTTGATAAGCAGGAGGGACGCGTACTTTGTTGTCGTTTTGATGCAACTGGCAAATTTTTAGTTACAGGCTCGGTGGGTGTTATACGCATTTGGGATACGCAAACAGGTCATGCTGTACATCGCATACAAGTAGCTAAAGTGAATAAATTTCGTACTACCGAAACGATAATCTGGTCATTACAAGTATTGAGCGACTTTACAATTATAGCCGGAGATTCTCGTGGCTACGTGACAATGTGGAATGGTTTTACAGCAGCCTCCATAGAAATACATCAAGTGTTAAAGGCTGATGTTTTAACGATAGCTGTAAATGAAGAAGAAGATAAATTGTTTTGTTCTGGTATTGAGCCAACAATACGCATCTATGCCAAAACCCAAATTAAACGGGAGGATTTATTGTTCAATCGTTGGGTGAAATTTCTACAAAGACGTATTCATGATCATGATGTTAAGGCATTAGTGTGTACCAATAATCAAATCTATTCAGGTGGTGTGGATGGGTATTTGGGCGTCTCATCGGCTCTGAAAACTAGCAAATCGCCTACAATCAAATATGGACCTTTTCTGCAGGTTGGTAAACATTAAAAATATGTTACGATATTTAAAAAAAAATATTGACCGTAAATTATTTCAGCCGCCCTTTGTTACGGTGTCACCCAGTGAACGTCTATTGCTGTTACGTTATCCGAACTACTTGGAAATTTGGCGGTTGGGTGTTAGCAGCAATGATCAAACGGAAAAGTGCAAAATAAATACAACTCTGGAGCCACAACAAACGAAATATTTGCCTTTAAAACAAGAGCCTGAAAAATTGTTAGAATTTCGTAGTAAGCATGATGAGTCAATTATTTGTTCCGCACTGTCACCAGACGGCACTTGGTTGTGTTATTCCACAGCAAGAGAGATACGTTTGTTCCGATTTAAGTGCGGCGTATTTAAAGGGAAACATAAACGTGCCTCACAACTCATACGCATTAAAGATGTACCCGAACAGTTTTCACCAGCTTCCCATGTCACCTTTACCGCAGACTCTACACGTTTGATGTTAGTAAATTCTCATACCAAACAGATTGTAATATTTGCCTTCCTTCATCACTTGAACAATTCTGACGAAGATCTTGATGGTAGTTCATCTCCGCCGTTGGATTTTGTCGAATGTATAGACACAAACAAACATCTTAAAGCTTGGATCAAACTGTTTATGGTATCACAGTGTGGCCAATATTTGGTGGCAGCCAGCATAGATCATTCAATAGCTGTATGGTCCGTGTATAGCGGGAAGCATTATAAACATTTGCTTAATCTACCGCGCTACTCAGCTGCCACCACTGCAATGGCTCTGCATGCTAAACAGCCTCGCCTGGTGGTGGCCTATGCTAACGGTAAAATTATTGAATACGATTTGGATGAAATGTGCTTTACATGCTCTGCTGTCGATAATTATCTGCCCAGTTCCGAACACTATACCATTAATAACATTTGTTTGGATGCCCGCAATCCCAATATATTTATAATGCAAAATGAAGTAAATATGTTTGTATTGGAAAAATGTACAGAACAACAGAAAATGGAAGATGCTTTAATGGAAAATAGTTCAAAGAAAGCCTCCCTGAAAAGAGTTAAAAACATTACTAACGAAGTGTCAAAAGTGGCGGGTCTAAGACTGGGCATGCACAAAGCAATGGAGGTGTGTTTTGTATAAATGGAATTGTAGGAAATGATTGTAAAATTTTTCTATTTTTTTTTTACTTAGCACTTATTACACATAAGCTGGCTGAATAGTGAAGAATTGGTGGCGGTGAATATTAATCCCATTACTTTGCTGGAACAACTGCCTCCTGCTCTTAGAGAAAAGAAATTTGGTGTCATGTAAAATGTAAATATTTCTCTCTCTCTCTCTCTGTTTCTTTAGTTTGTTTTATTCTATAGCAGTTAAGGAGTTAGATGAAGTTTTTTTTGTATTAAGTCTAGTTTAAGTTCAGTGCGCAGTTTTAGTTTTAATAAATAAGAACTATTTGTAAAAAGACATTAAATAAGCGCTAATTTTATGTAATTTCTCTCTTAGTTCAACGCATTGCACGTGTCAAACGCTATCGTATCAAATATGAGCGCAAATTTACGTGGACAGACAGACGGATATAGATCTAAAAAGTAATTTCTTTTCATCTATATATACCACAGTCTATGTATATATATCAAGACTCCCTGTTATTGCTGTTCTTACAATTTGCAAAAGAGAATTCAATACTAATTCCGTACTATGCTCTAGCAGACTATAGTAACCACTAAAAGCACCCCCATCACTACCATCATTATCACTATCAGCAGAGTATTGAGTCGTGTAATCAATATGCTTCTATTCTCCATAGAATTTGACAGACACCTACACAATTGAAATGCTACACTACTGCACATGCATATAGAAAATGTACAACACAACGCAACACAAAACATAATACGTACAAACAAAATTTGAAAGGATGTTGTATTGTGTATGTGAAGAGAATGACTGACTGGCTCACCAACTGACGACTGTCTAGCTATCATGTACGTTAAGTTGTATGGAATATAAAACAAAATCGAAAATGTATGCAGACGTAAGCCCACATACACATACAAACACACACAAACTTATAACACAATTACAACTTCAACATCTAAAAAACTCTCCATAATCATGCAGAACTTTATGTACATGTATGTGCATGTGTTTGTATCGATATTTCCACAAAAATTTTGCAAGTTTCGACAACACTACAAATTACCATACATACGTGGGTATGCATGTGATGAATGCCAGGTACGTGTGCATTGGTTTATGATTCACTTGTATATACTTTTCGAAGTTTATTGTTCTTGTTATTGTTATTATTCCTTTTTTTGTGTGCCTTTGAGTGGTATGCACTACAGTCTAGACTGTGCCTAGACAGCGTTAAACCAAATATCAGTACTTTTCATAAACGAGTATGCTTCACATTAAACATAAACGCACATGAACACCCACACACACACGCACACGCACAATCAGTGAGTTGCAAATAAATTAACAATAATAATCACAACAGCAACATTAACAACGCATAAAGCACATATATGAGCAGAAATTTACAACAACAACAACAACAAGAATATGTTTGAACATATAACGGTAGACACTATACGCACAATTACACTCCCACGAAATGCAGACTACAGGCGTACAAGAGGTCCAATGGTAGCCGTGTGGTATACCCGGGTAACAAGTATGTGCGTGTACAGGTAACAAAAAACAAAAATAAAAAAATACTGGACTCATGTGAAACAAAGTTTGTGTAAATGTTTGTACCTTTCTAACGATTTCGAAAAGCTTGGCAGTAAAGTAAGTTGAATACACGGCCGGCAACACAGGTCAACTAATGCGTTGCACATGATGAGAGTCTCTTCAAATATTCCAATACATTCAGTATGAGGCAGAAGAATATGTTGGAGAGAAAAGTTAAATCAAGTAAATGAAAGAAAAAAAAAAAAACAACCACAAAAAGGAAAAAGGAATATAAGAAACAAGAAACAAGAAACGAAACTTTACCAACAGACGTTGATTTTTTTTTACCAACTGCCAGAAAGAAAACTTTATTCCATATGTAATAGTTACCATACGTACACACCTCTACACACTTACGTACATACATAGAAACTAACACAGATATAATGTAACAAACGTCAAACCGAACAGAAGCTTGATTGTGTGGCAAAGTTTTTTAACTGAAGTGGTTTAATTTGAATTCCAACAGAGAATGATGGTGTTCTCTGCTTTTTATTATACTCCAGAGAAAGAAGTAAAACGAAATAAATGACGGTGGTCTTATACATTTAAGTTTCTTATTCAATTGGAGGTGACTTCTGAAAATCTTCAATACATCCATGGTAATCTGAAAGTAGGCATGGTTATAACACAGACACGCCCACAAATTGTGAAGAGCTTTATCTAGTGAAAAAGAAATTATACTTGAGTTAAAATGTATCACATTTTATAGCAAAATTGCTTAAGTGCCACGCCCACAATGAATCAAATTTCTTAATAATTATAAAAAATAACATTTGTTAAACATTTGGGGCGTTTTGGGGCTGAATATGGGCATGGTCGCGCGCCCATTATTAACCAAAAACACTAATTCAGCTGTAGAGGCAGACTGCAGAATGTAAATGCTGTAATGATAGTTAATAGAGGGCGCTATTGTATGTATGTCATGCCCACACGCCCATTCAACTTCCTTCTAGGCTTCAAGCTACAGATCGCATTTTTCGAAACGATAATTTTGGAATGCAATTATAAAGGAATGGAGAGTGGGGTGAGAGGGCTTTAGGAACATCTATTTCCTTCTCTCTCTCTCTCTCTCTCTCTCTCTCTCCCTCTCTCTTTCTATATGATAATTACAGCGTTTACTGTATATGTAAAAATAAACTGTAGTAACCAAAAAGTGTAGGGTATTAAATGGACTGGCGCGAAATCGACTGCAGCACTTTAATTTCATATTTTTGTTGTTGTCATACAAGTATTGTATAATAGTTGGCTTGGCGGCGTTAATACAATTGTCGACTAATGACAAAAGTTTTTGCTTTGTGGCGACATTTTACTCTCTGGTGTGTGTCGCGCTGGTAATGATGGTAGAGTCTCAAAGTTTGCTGTCTGAAAATATTTAAATTGAGTTTTAATTGTTGGGAAAATTAGCAGTTTACGCTTCCACTTCGTTCTATGTAAGTGTTGGTAGAAAACTTATTTTATGCAATTAATGTGTATGTATGTGTGTGTGTGTGTATTTTCTCATATGTATCTTTTACATACATTTTCTTTTAATACCAATGTCACCCACAATATATGCTTCTTTCACCATCTTCATGACGTTTCCACTGTGCCACCACACCCAGCTTAATACTCCAATGCAATAAAACTGATTGCACATCCTGCAGACAAAGCCACAGACAAATGCAGACAATTGGCTTAATACAATTTATTGCATTTTATCTGCTATTCCCTCACAGCGATGGCGATATTTTCAGTTTTTATTACAAAATTTATCCTTTCCTCGCAAAATAATGGCAAAGGACAAAATCGACCAACTGTCCCCTGTTATAGTGTATTCGGTTCGTATGCAACATTTTGCCAGTAAAGTGGTGTCAGCTTATTCGTAAACCTGTTGACAGTGAAATCCTTTCATACCGACTATGCACGCTTGCACGTACCCCAACTATTTATTACCTCAATTTTTGTTGTTATTTTAATTATACCTTCCTACCTGTGAGTAAGTAAGTGAGTAAAAGTAGAGTACTTGCTATCAAATTTCAGTTTACGTCTCATAGGAAAAGCTGCAGTAACAGTTGTTGTTGAGGGCATATGAGAGAATGTTTTGGCTGCAGCTTATAATGCATTATGTGCGTCTTACAAAAGTCCTTGAAACACCGGAATACAGTTCAATAGACTCCAACGCTTACGGGGTTAATATTCAAACATACACACACGTGCAAAACATAGCATAAGTATGCAATTGATTGCAGTCAACCATACAGTTAGCCAAGGGGGACGATTCATATCAAGTTGCTTTCAAGGATAAATGAATGTGAATGTTGCAGAGAACAAGAGAGTGGCAGGAGTGCATTAAGCAATGAAGTACAAGTACAACATAAAACAAAAATTGTTAGACTATTGCTGCACTTATTTCAGTTTGCTTATCTACTCGCGAACAATCGTTCAGCTGTGCTGTGTATTAAAAAACAAAAAGGATTTTTCCTTTTTTTTCTTTTTGAATCTTTTCCACAGATAAATCAATTCTTTTTATGACAATCTGGAATATATAAATATATCAAGCAAAACAACTAAAGTTGACTTAAGCCAAATCTGACATACCCTACACATCTACACTCCTGCTACCTGCTTGTAGTCCTGGTGCATTGAATTACTTATAATCTTTTGTGCGGAATTTATTGTAGACAATATTGAAGTAAGTAATTAGTTACATGCCACACCCACATTTTTTATATAGATGTGAAAGATATTTGAAATTTGATGTAAGCCAAGTGTAGGTTTTATACCCTACACCACTTGTGGCAAAGGTTACAATAACTTTGTGCACCCATAAGAATCAAAATATGAATCGATTTAACCATGTCCGTCTGTACGTCCATATGTCCACGTAAATTTGTGCACAAGCCACAGGATTTTTTTGAAATATTTCAATGAAATTTGTCCCAAAGGGAAATTCTATTGAAAATGCACCGCAGCGGACCATTTTTAGAACTCCTCTCCATATAAGATTCTATTATAATGAAAGTCTTTATATGACAAAAAACCCTAAATTTTAAAATTTTTGGACAAAATTTGGTGGTGTTTAGTTAATTACCTTAAAAATTAGCCGTACCAAATTTGAATCCGATCGGACCATTTTTAAAACTCTTTTTCATATAATGACATTTCAAGAAGTGACTTATGTGACAATGCTTCGCCTATACAGATACAACTTAAGTAATTTGACTATAATTTAAGAGATGTAGGGTATTACTGGACTTTGTTTTCCTTGTTAACGATTCTGTTCAGTTGCTTTTCTTGGTGTAGGGTGTTGAAAAGTCGTTCTCACCTTATAACATTATTAAATATTGTCTTTGTGTTTATTTTTTCTTTATAACATACACTCTATTATAGTTCAAAAGTAAGCAGGACTTCTACGCTGTTAATTCGTTTTCTTTGTGTCCTGCTTCACTTTGGTCCCACTGATACGATTCCACCACATAAAAGTTTTTCGTTGTTGTTTACATATCTATAATAACTTATGGCGGCTAGTTTGTTTCCTTTTGAAATGCATTGAAAGAAGAAGTACCGCTCAAGTGCTTTGAGCTTTGAGTATATACTGCATACACACAAACACACATACACCAGGCACCCTATATATAATAATTGTTTGTACACATATGTTAGATGTTGTGTGTGGAAGCCATACGATGTATAATTATATGTACATACTGTTATGTACAGTTGTATGTATTCAAGCGCATGAACATATATTTGCACAAAAACAATACAAACATTGTCACTGTTGTCATAGTTGCTTTACTGTACCTACTGTTGGTTTATTTTTGTGTTTTTTTTTCAATTGTTTGTCGGCATCTTCAAACTAACTGTACTAACTCTTTCATATTGTTCTTTGGTTGAACTTCCTGAACTTTTGTCAGACATGAAAGCGTCTTTTAGACTCGGTCAGGTGTTAGGTTATCCATTATAAACCAACTTACTGCCAGTTAACTTGTTCTTCTCTAGTTTGAAGCATAAATCTAGCAAGAAAGAAAGCTTGAGTTGAGGTTCTTAACTTTCTTGCTTAACATCATACATAATACAATTGCGGGAAAGGGAAAGAAAAAGTGACATCTTAGGTATAACTTTTAATTAAAAGCGTAGTTAGGTCATAGTTTGGTTGTTTGGAAAACACCGTTTATCTTAAAAAGCTACTCCGGCCGTGTAAACGTCACAGCCTAATTCTTAGTCTTCTGTGTTTACTTATTTGTTTGTCGGTTCTTTCTCTGTGGGTGCCGAAATGTGTGTTATTGTTGTTGCCAGTCATCAAACAACAACAACGCCGTTTTCATTGTAGTTGTTGTATTACTGTCTGGCTCAACAGTCTGGAGGACTTTTGTCTGAGTGGATTTTCGTTTCGTTTTCTTTAGTAAAAGCAAGTTTTTTTCTTATATTTATAACAAAATTCGGTTTAATTGTATAACGTATATAAGCCAGTTACTTAAGAATTACATAAAAACTTCGGGTAATGTAACATGAAAGCGAAGGGTGTAAATATTAAGTTCAGCAATCCATTTGCAAAATCCAGTAGGAACTCTACAAATATGAAATTTTGATCAGCATTCAATTCCGAGTCGATTTGACAATGTCTGTATGTCCATGTGAGTGTTTGTGAAAGTCTCCAGTTTGTAAAAATAGAGATTTAGTTTAAAGATTCTTACAACAGTTTTTGAAGTCAGCCATGCCTACAATTTACCAATATATCTTTTCGCTACAAAAATCCCATTTTCTATATAAACTTTATCTATAATAACAATGCTATATAAGGGGCACCGCTTACAATTTACAAAGTTGCTGCAAATCACGCCTATTAACAGGCATAAACAAGTATCTGACACGCCTTTAATTTGTATAAATATGTGGAAGGTGTCTTAGATTTGCTTTAAACCAAATTTAGTTTTTTCTTACTTGTTTGAACTGTATAGCGAATCTTATTGGCTGCGTCTGTGTCGTGGAATCAATTGAAAATGTCATCACATTTGTTTAACACAATATATTTAATTAATCAAAATGTTTGCTTTTTACACTATGAGCACTATTTTGGTTCCAAGTTTCAAACATAAAGTTCATTTCTTAGAAAAAAAGTCGTTCACTTAATTGAAAAATGATTCTACACTGTAATCCATTTAGTTTTACAGTTTTCAGCGATTTTTCTAAAAAATATATTTACCTTGTGGTTTATAACAACAAGTTGACTACGTCAATTCATCTATTTTCATACTCTACCTTACAAGTGTGTAGAATATGTTAAGTTTGTTCGGATATTAGTAATTTTTCCGAACGATCATTACGTTTTATTACACCAATCGATTAAGAATCATTGGTTTGCAAAGTAAGCCATAAAACGAAATGATTTTATTAATAAATTATAATGATTGCGAATTTTTCCTAAGTGATGCATCAATGTGGTAAAAAACGTTATCTGAAAAGGGTTTCTAAAAATACATCGATCGAGTTCAATTTTGCCACAGTTAATTATTAAGCCAAGTAACTCTTTTTTGACAACTTTTCTTATATATTAATTAAGAAGTGGGAAAATTTATCATTGTCAGACTTATTTCGGAATAGGGTGTTACATGGCAAGGTGTTCTAAAACGCCTTTATTATCAAAATTTCATCAAAATGTCTTAAAAACAAACAAATAGAAATGATTAAATAGCGTTTGGTTTAATAAAAACCAGTGTAGGGTATAATGGGATGGGGCTATATAACATGTATACTTTTGTACATTCCCACTTGTTGGCTTCTGGTGGTATTTTGGGGAATATATTTTTAGTTGTAATTTGAAGAATGTCCACACATTTTTTTGAAGTGGAATTGGAATTTGTTTATTTTGGTTTTGTCCCCTTGAAACGAAGGTCATTATACAGATGTATACTTTACAGTATATTTCTACTTAAAATACTTTACCGTTCTATATATAGTATGTTGTATGCCATCATGCTTTCTTTTCTGTTAGTAAGGAATTAAAATTGAAGTAGAGAAATGATAAGTGAAAATGGGAAAGGTTGGCCAAGTTAGCTTATTTCATGCCCTACATCATTTAGGTCCACAAATTATGCTATTATAAATGTATTAGAAAACGCGAGGTCTTGCTTTATAAGTGATTTCGTGAAATATCATTATATGTGAAAAGGTTTTAAAAATGGCCCAATCGGGTCCACATTTGGCACAGCCAAATATGAAGTTAATTAGCTATTTCGCACTAAATTTTGTTAAAAAATATTAAGAATTGCTAATTCTTACCATATAAAGACTTCCATTATATTATAAACCTTATATGGGGAGGGGCTCTAAAAATAAAACAATCGAGTTCATTTTCAATAGAACTACCTTCTGAATCAATATATGTTGTTGTACCAAATTTCATTAAAATATCTCAAAAAATGCAACCTGTAGCTTGCGCACAAATTTATATGGAGGGACAGACTGATATGTTTAAATAGCTTCAGATTTTTATCCTGAATTTAAGGTATAGTGGAATTTTACATTTAGAAGTTCACCCAAACTTAAAATCCCCGTTTGTTACACATGATATACTTGGTAAAAAAACGAATTTATAGAACTGCACGTATAGATGGGTACGAGTACACTGAGTATCTCCCACTTCAATTAATCGAATAAGAGATAAATGAATTTTGTAATAAATTACAAAAAAAAAGATATTGTACAAATGTCTGTTATGTGTAAAAAAACAACAAAAAAAACAGGAAAAACAAAAAGTCTGTCAAGTGAAGCGAAAAATTATGTGTGCAGCGAGCTTTAGTTTACTCTAAACGTATAATGTATGATGTGAACAATCTGTCACTATATATTTAAATAATGTGCAACATTGTTGCCCCTTTCATATGCTTGACTTGCCGAATGACGAAATGATTGTCTCTGTTTATGTGTCTGGCTGTCCATTAATTTCATAACACACTGTAATAATAATAATAATGATCATGACGATGATGATACGTCTTGATCTTTAATAATGGCGACATGATCATCGCAATCATTAAAAATGATAACTACACCATGTAAATATATATGTTATATATATATATAAAATATATAGCAACATTGTTGTTATTGTTTCTACTCACTTCCAGACAGTCAGCCAATTATATTAATGGTTTTATTTTGTTGATATATTTTTTTTAATCACTTGTGTTGTGTTATTGTTGTTATTATTGTTTATACCTTGAAGCTCCATATATTTATAACTATTAAACCAATGACCCATCCTTTCTTTATTAGATACAACAATTCAAATAAGTGGAGGTCGTAAGCATGTAACCATGTAAGTTTTTATATAAGCAACGCAGAGAGGAGTCGATGTTTTTCAAGACAGAGGTTCAACGTAAGTCTACGACGGTTCCCATTAAGGCTCTCGTTACGGTAAGTGTTTTATGTTTAACAAGTGAAAAAAGTAAATTTGAGTACATTTATATGGTAGACGTGGCAGGTATATGATTACGCCCTCTTATAATGTGTGTATTACGTATCAATTTAAAATTTAAGTTTTACGTACAATTTTTTTTAAATTGTGGGCGTATGTGTTATCCGACCATGCCCATTTTTTGTACATCGATAGAAGATGGATTATTGCACATATACGTCCCAAATTTAAACTTCCTAGCTCAATTTTTATGGTAGATATATAGATTTTGGTCAATTATGGGCGTGGCTATTAATCGATTTTGCCCATTTTATATAGTTTCTTGTATACAGAAACTTTAAAACTCTATATTTCAAAATTTACTATTGTACCAGAGTGCGAACAACAGATGGGACAGACGGACAAACATGTCTAGATCCATTCAGATTTTTATTCAGGTCAAAAATATAAGCATTGTACAAACTTTGAAGTCTCCTTCTGAGTGAACGGAATGACACACTTAGTATATGCCTCTCTTTGTATGGGATGGGTATCAAAATTGTTGCTTTAAGATGATAACAGATTTGTGTAAATATCTCCCAGTTGTACTGAGATTAGATAAGGTACGGAATCATCTTCTTCCCGATTTCAGCTTTATAACATAGGAGGCACTTTTAGTTATACCTTAAGGTTGGTCCCATCCATCACAGTTATAGTTGCAAATTTTTATTGTGCTGGTTAACCAAAGTTCAGTCTTAGTCTAAAGTAATTTTTCATTCGTTACTAGTTGACTATTGTTTCTATTTTATGATTGTATTATTAAAATGAATTGAAATTCTGCGGACAACCATTTTAATCTCCTTCTCACTATTATAACCAGAACAAGCATGTTCTGTAATCGTAAATGTAACTCAAGGCACAAAAATTACATTGTATTTTATATGTCTTGTAAAATGTTTGTTTGAATCTTTTTCGGTCACAAAAATTGCCTGTTCTTTATCATTTTACAATACCTAAACATACTTTTATGATTATATTAAGTTGGTGGCTTTCTGCTTGTAGTGCCACTTGTTTCTCTGATACGTACATAGAAACTCAGCGACCAAAGTATTATTATTACACAATATTGTTAAGTTTTCTTCTTCTTCTTTTGTTGTTGTTGTTGTTGTTGTTCATTTATTATTTTTTTAGTTCTACGTATATAAATTTTTTATATTTGTTTCTCCGTAAAAGTACAAACGGAAAAAGTTGGCAGTAGCCGAGAGGCGTTTCACTGTTGTTTTCATTTTTGTGGTAATTCATTAATTTCATGTTTTCTCCTTTGTTGTTTATTGTTCTTGTTTGTTTTATTTTTCGTTTTTTAAGTTTAATTTTTCATGTTCACATTAATCTGTGTCTTAAATCATTTTGTTGGCTGTTGTGTAAATGTTGTTCATGTAGAGATATCATTGAAGTGTTTTGGTAGAAGTTTTTTTTTTTACTAAAATATTTTTCAATAATTTCTTAGGTTATAAAATGTACTAAGAATTGAATTGAAATACAGGTGGAGCCTTCAACAATATTCCTTTTTGTTCAAGGGTGCAGCCATCAAGTGCAAAGTTGATAATTTCATTTTAAGCAACATTAGACCTTTGACCGTTGCGAAATTATACTTACTTTGTTTTGTCTTTAAAGGATTAAGGTCCTTTATCTAAGGACTACTATTAAATCGTGAAAAAGCCGTTAACTAATAACCTTCATTTAAAGTTTCATTTTATTCATAACAATAACAATTTAGACTAAAACGGTGGCGGTCCTTTATTTCAGAGGAATTGCTGGGGCAAGAGGTGCTATGTGTGCGCCTGCCAAAACTGGAGTGGAAGCATAAGCAGCTGGCACTATAGCAGCATTATAGTTTTGCTTAATATCAACTCGACTACTGGCCGAAGCAGCATCCAAATGCGCATTGATATATGGTACCGGGGCAGCTAGGGCTGCTGTATAAGCTACAGGAGCTGCTGCATAAGCTGCTCTGGTCACCAAAGGCGCGGTGTAGGCAAGCGGGGCAGTATATGCTACAGGAGCAGCAGCACCAACAAATGGAGCAGAATACGCTACAGGAACCGAATAAGCCACTGGAGCTATGTAGTGAGGTTTGGCCAAACAGTAAGCACTTAAACTACACAAAACAACAAGGACCTGTAAAAAACAAGAAAAATTCATCACTCGTTCAACTTTATAAAGTTTTTATAAAGTGTAATAATAACCACAGCTCCCACTTACGAATTTCATCATTTTTTGATTTAAATTAATTGGAATTGCTTTCAGATTGAATGATAAACTTTGAATGTATGACAAATTTCAATTTCATTCTGTATTTATATGATTTGAAGTTTTGTAATTACAACTGCAGACGTGCAAGGAATACGTGGTGTCTGGGGTGTCTTCAAAATATCTTTATTCATGGTAAATAATTTTCATTGTCATCTAACCAGGGTCAACAGACGACGTGACTTAATAGGTGAATATTTGTATGTCTACTTATAGTTAATATTCATTCGGAGTCTTGCGAATGAGAGCACAATATATTTGGAGTGATGGTTCAATATCAAGCCGTTTATTTGCTTAATAAATGCTATGAATTCCTTCAGATATTAAATATTTTCTGCATCTGGTTAAGGTTGTGAAAGGTATTTTGATTGTGATTTATACTGAAATTAAATTTTTTTTAATATATAAAAAATGATCTCCACATAAAATCGGAAATTATATTAAGTTTGTCATTCAGGATATATATTCTTGATCAGTGTCAAAACTGAGTCGATTTAGACATGTATGTTTGTGTGTCCGTATGTCTGTCTGTTGTTGAAATTCTCACCTAAATTTTGAATTATTATAATGTTGAAAATGTTTTAATAGCTCGAGAATACTTTCTGCTTCAAGATGGTGGATAATAAAAAGTGCTCTTAACCAAACTATTTTTATAGAGTTAAAAAGACATATTTACTCAAACTAGGCGTTGGTTGATGGTTGAAGAATTATACAATATTTATAAACGAAACACAACCGCAACATACATAATAAAAATAAAATGTAAAAAAAGATCTGAAAAATGGTCCAAAAGCCGCAACATTTTGTTTTACAAGAACGAATTTATGTAGTACATATATGTAGTATATGTTGGCACATAAATTATATTTACATGCAGTATGTGGTAATTACTTTACACATATTCATATTGTTGTAAATATTTTTATGCACTTTATTAGCCCGTAAAATTATTTAAAATTATATTGAAAAATTTTTGAAACTAGAAGTTAGAGAGAGAGAGGGAGGGAAAGAGAACAAGTGTTAACATCAACTGTCATCACGTTCATTATTTGATGTATTTTCTTACCGTAAGTGTATATAGATTAGATGGAGAGCATATTAGGTTTGTTGCCTCTGGTGCAACATTGAGAAGGAGGCCTACAAGAACCTACCCGAGTCAATCTAGCCATGTCCGTCTGTGCGTCCGCATCATTACATTGCTTTAATTGCAGAAACTTCATATGTTAGAGAGATGAAACGTAAAGACCAAGTTCGTTTAAAACAAGTCTTAAAACCTACACGAAAAGTTCATGACCAGTTTGAGTGAATATGGTCCATTGGAAGCTGTGCAATGTCACAAAAATGTTGTGATGACAAAACAAATACAATATAACACGAACCCCAAAAAAAGAAAGGAAACTAAAATTGAAATGCACATAGAGAGCAGAACGAAATATGTGCACAAAAACGTCCATAATACAGCACAATACCACACGACACTGCTGTGCTCAGCAGAGCAGTTAGTTAAACCAATGTAGACATACCAGACAGTCTGACGCTGTTGGAGCCCACATTTATATGTTAAATAGTACTGTGGTGTTAGTGTAGTTGCTAGCTGTGTGTTGGTTGGCTAGCTAGTTGGCTATATGCAGCAATATATTGTGCGCACCATGTGTGGTGGTGGATATTGTCATTTATATGAATGCATATATTATACACACGCACGCACACACATCCATACACTCTATAATTTTCATTGTGTGAACGAGTATTGTAATATTTTAGGTTTGTGCACACACCACCAAACACCCATCACAACGCTACAGACAGCATATACGGATGACAAGCCAACGGACTGTCAAAAGTGTGTGCTGGCTGGTTGGTTGTCTGGTTGGCAGCCCATAGATAGACAATTTACGATGCCAATAGGTGTGTCAACGATATCACAGTTTGTACGTTTGCTTTTTGTGGCATCAAAAACGGAGAAGACATATGCAAACAAATACAATAAATCGACATTTTTTGAAAATACTGGTTTCCGTTAGTTAAGTTGTGATGTTTTGCGTCACTTGTGGTACGAATGTATATTAAGTGTGTGCGGATGTTTGTAACTCCTAAACGGCAAACATTCATTACAGATAAATTGAAAGTCGACCATCTTGGAACGGCCGCCATGTTAACTTTTGAATATTACTATATTTAATAATTGAAATATTGCGACATCTTGTGGCACACACCGCCTTGAATTTGGTATATTCCTAATTTACATTTTACACAAAATTTGAGTTTAATATCTCAAAATTTACGCCAACAATAGACGGACACACGGACGTTCTTGTCTATATCGACTCAGTTTTTGATGCTGATTACGAATATATATCGTTTGTAGGATCTCTGACGCTTTCTTCTGGGTGTCTGGAATGACAAACTAAGGATACTCCTCATCTTAGGCGGAGTGTATAATAATTTGGTCTCGTAATTCATCTAGGACCCCAACCACAATAGGTTGGTACAATATTTTAAGCCACTTCATTATAAAGATAGGTTAGGATTGATCGCTTCTTTAACAAGAGAATTGGCCACCTTTTCATTGGAACGAAGCTTTAGTACATTAAACAATCTGTTTCAGTCTGTTTTGTTAGTGCCTTCCAAACATTCTTTGTAACTTTTGATCTTTGTTTAATAAATATCTACAATGACTTCATAGTTCATCATCACAGTTGCTGAATGCTACCTAGTAGTAGCGCATACTTTTTGTTCAAGTCATTGAGGTCATTCCCGTCAATTTTTCAGCAAATTTAAAATGTCAAAACAATTTGTGTGAATATTTTCTATCACACACCAACACAACATTTAGATGCTTCACTTCAGTAGGCAGTTTCGAATGCGTAGCTGTTTTTCTTTACCTCAACAAAAACGTCCAAGACCAAGAGACATTTGAAGAGGCGAGAAGAGGAGAAACAACGCAACGGGCCAATTTGTCATTTAGTTGTTGTATATGGTATGTGGGCACATATTCGTGTATAAATTTAATGCAATACGAAAATATAACAATTATAACACATGACATATGAAAAGGCATACATTAAGGTATATACACCTATACATACATACACACACGTGGCCTAATATAATACATAGACGGACCGGACCACTTGCGTGGACTTTGAGAATTGCCAGACAACCAATCGACGGATTACTTGAAACCGGCAAGTGTTTAGATGTATGAGCACTTAAAAAACAAGCAACAAGCAACAACAACAACGAGTACATACAATATTATAAAGTAGGTAGGTATGTGTGTATGTTGCTGTCAACTCATTTCACTTCACTCACTCTGTTCCTTACATATGCATGTGGCATATTTATAAGGTGTGTGTGTGTTTGGGCACAAAAAATTATTTCAAGACATGACATGGATTTGAATAATTAAACATGATTGTTATTTGGGGAAATACAGACGCACACATTCAGACAGACAGACACACACACAAACACACATACATATATG
Source organism: Ornithomya chloropus (assembly GCA_963971445.1). Classification (NCBI taxonomy): domain Eukaryota; kingdom Metazoa; phylum Arthropoda; class Insecta; order Diptera; family Hippoboscidae; genus Ornithomya; species Ornithomya chloropus. The sequence goes on from OZ020532.1 coordinate 6,468,071, forward strand.
ACACATGTTACGTTTGTGTATTACAGACAATTATTGCACGTAAATCAGTGAATACATACATACATGCAAACGTAGATATTTGGTTATGTTTGTCTATTATTTTGACTGCATTTGAAATGAAATTGTGGCCTGATTGGAGCAGTCTTTCCTGTTTATTTATAATTCATGGAGAAATTCTTAGATACGTTATTAATAAAAGACATTTTAAGGTTGAACACAACATGTACGAGTAACACATCTGACATTTGGAGTGTTTTGGGTTGGGATTGTTAAAAAATTTATGCATTAATTATAGCCTTGGCCCCAAGAACTATTTATGGTGGAATTCTTTAACAAATCAGACAGAACGAAAGATATTTGTGTTGAAGTGAACGTATTTAGGCTGTCAAACGGTTCCTATAGCCATTGCTTCGCTGTAAATGTAGTAGAAAGTGTTTTTTAAGAGAAAAAATAATATTTCCATAATTCTAAACAAAAGCACTTTATTGTGGAAATAACAAATATTATACCTTGAAAGACGTTTTAAGAAATAAATCGTGACCTTTGGAAAAAGGTTGAGAGTGACATTTTTTACAATTTTTAATCAACTTTTTTTTTGTAATTTTATAGTCCTGTTATGACTGTCGGCCATAAAATGAAGGTTTTACAGCAAACATAAATATATTGACTAGACATGCAAATTGGACGACAAATAAAATTAAATGTGCGGTGAATGCAGCTCCACACACTTGTACGTACAAAATATTAATATTATTAAAATATAAACAGGCATGAACAGACAGGGCAGTTATTATAAAAATAAGAGGCGAGCTGTTCAAGCGCACAAAAGGTTATCCTTATACGTACGGTTTACGTAGATTGCAAGAGTTTTCCTATAGACTGTGACGACAATATTGTATAAACCAACAATAAAAGACTCAGTTACCTTCATTCGAGAACCTTTTATGGGTGACGATGATTCAAAGCGTAGCTGTGGTATGGCATAAATTGTCACTGAAACTGCTTCGATTGAAATTAATGTCTGAGTCGTTCTTTTGATGGCACTTTTATAGTCCAAATATTTTTCCCACTACAGCGCAGTTTCTTACATTTATATTCTCAACACCACTTGGAATATAATTTAGAATTTAATGAAAGAAAAAACATTATTGGTAGGGTACACATAAGTATACTCATTCTGTTTCCAGAACATATGAGGACAACAGAAACATTTATTTCTTTTGCAATCGATTCTTTAGCAGTTGCTAACATTTTTCACACGCTTCAGTTAGCTTGAGACTACATAATTGCTTACTGTGTATGTATATGTGTGTATGTGTGTGTATGTGTGTGAGTGTGAGTGTAATCATTGCTCAACTGTTTTGTCATACTGTCCTTGAACGTTGTTCGCTGCAATACTGTTATTTTATGTCTAGACTGTAGACGTCCCCACCTCATGTGTATGGCATTGCATTGCATTGCACGACATTGTTATGTTGTGTGTTGTATGCAGTGTGGTGTGTTGGTGGGTGTATTGTGTAATCGCCACAACCTTTTTTTTTTTTTGTTTTTTGAACATTTGCAATAAAAGAGCCATTGTTGCTAAAATAAAAAGAAATATAAGTTTTGTTTGTGGTTGTGTGTAGGTGTCTGTTTATGTGAATTGTTGTCATTGTAGAGTTGTCCGTGTTTCTGGTTTGCACGAGAGTCTTGTGTGCTTGATCAGTGGGTTTCGTTTTAGGTTACGCTTTTTGAGATGATGTTAGTTTGAACATCTTTTATACAAGTTTCCAAACTTATGACCGGTTTACCTAACGGATGGTAAAATGTGATCCTAAGAAGTTCAGCAGATCAATAAATAATGATAATCTTTAGTCCCGAATACTCCAACGTACGTATTCTTAATCAGCATTTAAATCTTAATCGATCCGTCCGCATGCTGTTTGTTGTTGAAATTATCATGGTTCTAAATTGTGTCACATTACGCTTTATTTTCTGTACGTAAATTTCTATTTAAACGGGACGATCTCAGACAAAGTTGTTCCATACCCATCATGCCCACATTTTTATGTAAATTTCAAAATTTCTTCTTCTAACTCGTTAATTTATATTAAACCTTTTCAACAGTAATTGCTAACAACCTGTCTGTCTGTCTGTCTCTGTGACAAACAGCCACAAATGCTTTCTTGCAATCTCCTAAAACTCATACAATTTCATGCTGCAACCATTTGGAAAAAGAAACTATAAACTTAATGCTGCGTATGAATATAATATGTGAATATGTGAAGCTTTTGCATCTTCACAAAGAAAACAACAAACAGCCGTAGAGTAGTAACAGCAACAGCGACAGCAACAGTAGCAGCAACAGTAATAAAAGTGTGCCATATCAACGAATTCGATTGGAGTGAACGAATGAATATCAGTTAGTGTTATTGTTACTAATGTTGCTGTTATTGTTGGTATTGTTCATGAAGGCAACAACAGACGGAATTTCAAAAGAAATTACAACCGATAATAATTATTTTTATGGAGTCTAGTCAATGTCTAGACGGTTTTTTCTCTCTTTCTTTTTCTCTCTCTCTCTTTCCCTCTCTCTCCATCAATCTCCATCTATCTCTCTTTGTTTTCCCATAAAACAGTTGCTGCATTGACCGGGTTGCTCGTTCAGTTGCCATGCCTGGTAGTTATCTATTGCCATTGCTGCGGCTGTTGCTTACTGCTCCTGGTCTTTTTGCTGTTGTCATGATTGTATTATTGTTTGGCTGGTTGGCTAACTGTAAAAGGCTTTAGCGACTATTGAAAAATGACTTGACTGTATATGGGTGTCAACAGTGTGTAATTGTTGTTTTCAAAGCAATAACAATAACAATAACAACAATAATAACAACAAAAAAAGCTCCGTTTAATTATATGAAGCATATAAAACATGTCAGTCATGTTTTGTATGCTACTCATCGCCCCTCTCTCGCTGTCATCTTGTAGACAGCTTATTGTCGACAACAGACGCTTGACAAAAACAAAAAAGACAATTTCATAGCATATAAAAGTGCGTGTATCTGGATTTAAAAAAAATGTAAGACCAACGAATTAACATTAATTATAACAACAACAACAACAACAACAATAACTCTTAATCACACACACATGCACACGCACATAATCGAACCATAATATAACAGTGAAATAAAACCATTGAAATGCAGTCAGCAGACCAAATATGCGTCTACATTTCACATACCAGACAGATGGACAGACAGATGTAACGATTAGGCGTTTATGGGCTGCATTTGGTTACATGGCAGTAGGTTTTCCGGTTTAATTGTCAACCATTAAATAAATATAAATTCATGCCACAAATTATACAATTTTATGTATCAACATAATGCCTAATCTAGGGACAGTATACTATCGCGTTGGTCATAATATTCGTTACATTTCTTTATTACATACCTCCTTAAATGTTGGCATCGTACACGTACGTAAATGTCCTAATTTCTGAAACGGCTGAATATGTCTTCCTTGCAATATTTATGTACTCGTATATGTTGCTGTGTGCGCACCATAACTTGTGGTTGCGGTTTTTTATTTGTGTTGCCGTTAATGCATAATGTTGGTCGGCCTAACATCAAAGTATGCAACTGAATATGTTACAAGACATGTGTGAGGGCAAACCGTCAAACCGCACCAAACTAAGCGACGAAACTAACTGATAATACCGAGACATAGACAAACAGGTAAAACGGCTAAAATCACAAACATTTTACAACTGCCGCAAAGGTTCATTAAATACACATACATGTACGTTTTATTGGGTGTAGTACAAAACATCAGAAGTAGAATCAGTACTAGAATTACAACGGGTTAGAAGTGACTTTGAAATACCTTTCGAAAGTTTTATGATGAAAGCTCTAAAAACACCCTAAAAAGTATTAAATCGATATAAACAAGTCCGTCTGTATGTTCATGGCGGTAAATTTGAAACATTGAGTTACTTTTTTACCCAGGTTGCTATTTAAATTGAGCGAATTTTGTCAAGTGCCACGCCCTCAAATCGATAAAAGAAATTCTATGCTTGAAAAACTGAAAGTTTTTTTTGACATAGGAAAAAACGGACAGACATACACACATGGTTAAATATATTTCGAAAGAGTTATTCAGGTTGAATATGAACTGATTATGTGTTACAAACATCCCTACAAACTTAGTATACCCAAATTAGGGTAGGGTAAAATAATACTGAAAATAACAACAATTGTTGCACTTATCACATTATAAATAATAACTTGTTAAAATGTAATGCAGAAGCTTATCCATATACAACAAGTCATCATATACAATATTATTACCCTACATACTAAACTGATACAGTTGTGTACTTAGCGACTACTTTTAGTTTTAGCTACTATTGTGGTTTGCTGTTGCCCTATAAAAACTTGATAATAATAGAATATAAAGATATATGTAATGTTATATGTTTATGTGGCTTCTTGTAAAGAAAAACAAACTTGAAAGCTTTCAAACTCGACCCCGCATGAGATTTTGTTAAGATATGACACTTCAAGCGAATATGATTCATCCTATCCAATTTCAATTGACAACAAGTAAAGAGGTTGTTCTTGATTAAGGTCAAATTGTAAATATCCTCTAAAAAAGTGGGCGTGGCATAAAGCATTAATAGTATATGTAATACGTAAACAACTTCTATGTCTGATTTTGCCAAAAAAAGAAAAAGAAAAAACGAAAAGTTTATGGAATTGTGGGCGTGTCTATTATTCTACCCCGCCCGTTTTTACTACATTGTTGAGGAAGCTCTTTATTTATATATAATTAATTGAACTCCGTGGCTACATTTTAATGGTTGTCGATTGTGGGCGTGGCTTTCAATCTTTTATTCCCAATTTCAATATTAACCTATGGGTAGAATCTAGAAATGTGAAAAATAAAAATTTCAAATAATTTTCCTAAAATTGACCACCTGTAGACTTGGAAGGATTCAGTTCAAAGAAATTAAATGCACTTCATCTCATATCAAATACAAGATGCAATCCATCTATGAAAAGTATGGTATGCTCGTTTGAGAACTTGGTCTGTTAATTACACTAAATTCGTGTGGACGTAAAGAACGTGTGCAGACATTTGTTTAGAACTTTAAGTTATTTCAGGCATCGTGTAACGTTTAGGTTGGATTATTCGCGTCCGTTTTATACCGGCGGCGACTTCAATTACATAATAAAGAACATAAACGCCACAAACTGTATGAAAGAGTGTATGTTTTATTTAGAAAAAATTGCACCTGTGGTGTACTTGTGTGCTTGTAGCTTTGATTTACTTCAAAAAGGAACCGCAAGAAATGCTCCTCAAAAGAAATCATTCAACTTTGTTGTGTATATTTTATAATATTCATAAAAGTATGCGCATGCATGTGGGTGTGTGTGGGTGTGTGTTCGGGCTTTTATATTACAGAATAATGTCAAATGCTTTTGTTGGCTTTTTCAACCTTAACAGGTAAGATGTTTTTGTCGGAGTAATGTTTAGCTATTAGAAGCTTTCTTGAGTGCATTACAAGATATCGCCTCAATATGAAATCCTATTAAAATGGATGATTTTTCTTGCTCATTTTACGCTACATCGTACACATAATAACATACTTTGATGCTAGTTTGTTGTTTTGCTCGCTCTTCTATTATACGTTAGAGAATTCTAAGACATTATTCTTTATTTGACATTTTGTTAGTTTATTGCTCGGGAAGACTATCAACGTCTCAACCAGAGATTTATGTGCATATTTCTTAGTACAAAAAAAGCATCTACATTTTCTGCTCAACCAGACCAGACCAGACCAAATCAAGACGCCATAAAAAACGATGAGTTTACCGTACTGAATATCGCAGATAAGTATAAGAATGCAAACGTCTGATAAAAAAAAAAAGTAAAATAAAGTAAAGTACGGTACAGTACAGTACAACCGAGAGCCAAATAGAAGGAAAAAAATTTTAAAAACAAATTTTATTGGACACCATTACGGACAACATCATAAATCTTTCCGTTTTTCAATCCAATGGTATTAAAATAATTTATTTAAATTTTTTTTTATTTATAGCATACAACGCGCGGTTTCTTTTAACAAATTTCATAAAATTCAGTCAAAACAACTTATTTTTAGGGAAGAGTGTTGTTTACCATACATACAGAATTTGTTTCGGAAAAATTGTTTTGTATGTGAGATCTACATTTTTCCATCTAGACAGTAGACAGTAGTATCAGTGATGGAAACAAAAATCTAATTGATAAAATCAATTAATTCGAGTTCTTTAACGAGAGGGTTGCCAGGTAACAGATAGAGGTGTAATCTGCGTTTGCGGATCAAACATAAAACTTTAAAGCAGGAAAAATATAAACGATAAAGGTTTTCAATGGCAATAGAGAGCGTTACTGCTACAATGCTTAGGTGGAGTCCGCTAGCTTAGGTGGAGTGGTTGTTTAGTGACCCGGAAGAGTATTCGTAATTATCAAACACTGATCAGTTTTAAAAGGCCAGTAAGAACTGCTGTAGCTGATCTTACTACCGATTCAAAACAAGTGAGTATGATAAAAGTGCGCCAAGTCTGACTGTTTATTATTATTTATTCTTGGTCTAGAATACGTGTTCACTAGGACATATCACTTACTTCGGAGAGGTACGTTTAGTACGCGGAAAAAATGATCAGGGAACCAAAGTACTCATGATGTACTTCAACATTTGTTGAGATGTGAAATGATTTATCATCTCTCACAACTACTGAATGCCCGTAGGCGTACGTTCTCCTTTTGTTTTACTTTCGAAAAAGCGGAATTACTTTTATGACCTATCCTTCCCTGATTTCAACGTCTAACACGTGCTTTGGAGGGGTATTGGGAGAGAACATCCCAAATTGTAATCAAAAAATCTATTATCCGCTACAAGGGGATCATTTTAAAAACATTTGCCTAAGGTCGCATTATTTTGTTTAGTCTCAACTTTATTGTTTTCTTGACAGAAGAGTATAAAGGGCAAAAGATAATATGGTCTTGCTTTAACTGTCAGCAGCACTAATCATTTCCATTTTTCCGAAATCACAATAATTCCTATTACAAAACTCTTAACATCCCAATTAAGTGCTTGAAAAACAACTTGTTTTCAATTTTACACATGTACACGTTCATACACAACATACCTTTCCGCCAGTAGTATGAACAACCACCTTTCATAAACATTTTCCAAAGCACTTCATAACACTTCAAATAAGAAAGATGAAGTGGTGGATGGACGGTAAGCAAATGAATTTTGTGTGACTTCATCATCAGACCAGTTATTTAGTAATAATAATAGCAAGAGCAGCAGCAGCAGCAACAGCAGCAGCAAATAACACGCGTCGATATTACAAAAAGCAACGTGTGTACAACAAGAACAACAGAAAATTTTGCAAACAATTTGAGAAAAGTTTAATGTCGACTTTGTCTAGACAGTAGGTAACAAAAATATGAAAAAAAATTTTTTTTAGGGGTTTGTTACATATAGTGTGAAGTGAACCAATCATTATACTAGAAAAAGAGAAAAGAAGATAAACTCATAATAACGGAAATATTAACCATAAGAGGTAGTAAGTGTTCAAATGGCAGACATAAGGACAGACAGACATATGGTGAGCAATATTTTGTCACAATGAAAATAGTAAAAAAAAGCTGGAAAAGAGAAGTCGAACAGTAAAATATCTTACACGCGATTCAACACAGGCTTGGCAGTTACACGATTAAAAGCTTATTTAAGGAATTTCAAGCTAAAGCGATTGAATATAAGCTCGCCCAAAAAGGGGCTTAACATAACATGAGATCTCCAAAGTCTTTGTCAGGTGGGTACAAATGAAAGAAGAAATTTTGTTACCTATAATGTAAAACGTATAATGACGACCATTCTCTTTTATATTTTAAAAATTTCCATATTTTAATATATGTAAAAATGTGCATTTATATGTGCTTTCTCATGTAGGGGGAATATTGGGATGTAACGCAAAATATTTCAACAATTTTCTGTACGCTTGAAAGGGGGATAGACGTACACACACTCTCCAGCAAAGTTATTTGTAATAGTTACAATTGACAAGTTAATACGCACATATACACTGAAACAAAATACCCATGTAATAAAAAATTATTCATTTACAGCAAATAGCCGTAAATGTAACGAATGCTGCTATGAAAAGGAATTCAAAGTATTTTACGTAAGCAGCTGTCTACCTACATACGACATGTACATGGCTACATGGTCTACAAAACATACACATACTCGTATGTACATAGATACGCTAAAGCGTTCAAACTTTTATATTTATAAAGTAATATTTTAAACGGTAAGACAGTGCAACGGACGGGCAGAGAGACACCTGACAAAATATCCAGACAATAACTCATTAAAGAATGTTCATCTATAACACAGACATACATATATACACGTAACTGAACTTTGCCTTAAACAGCTGCCACCTACACCAACCATTGACTCTTGAAAATACCGCCAACCGGGACTTTGGAAAGAAGACGAAAAAAAATGAAAGCAGTACATGCTTGGAAAAAGAGAGAAACAGATACGGATACTCAGGGAAGTTTTTAACTTTACACAATAAAACTTTTTCTATGCAATACTTTGAACATTACAGTGATGGGGAAATATTAAGTTTGTCATTGTATTTGCAACCAGCTAAAGAAGGCTGCAAAGTCTCCACAACGTACATAAATACTGGATCATCAATGTCCATGTCCAATCCTGTACTCCTTTGCTAATATTGATATAGTTGAGGTGTACATTATTTATAATGAAGCGAAACAAGTCAAAATTTAAACACCTCTCATATATTGGTTTGGCAACTAAGCGATTGCGGATTTTGTCGGCAAATTGATTTTACACTTGAGTGGAAAGTATACAAATTGATTGACAGCCACGCTCACACGAATTACATCCAAAATTGTACAGGTAAAAACCTAATATGAAATATAAACGTACTATTTTTTTAAAAGAGGTGGCATTCGCCTAGAATTCCTAAAAAATCCTCTTAAATCTTTGAGGCCAAAGTGTAAGATATAAATAATACTCGCTAAAAGAATGCGTTTGTAAAAATATTTACCAGAAAGCCACTTGCCCCAAAACACTGTTATTTTTTATTTGTTTCATACCTATATACGTGAAGTGATGAAATCAAAATCAAATTAATATTGTCTGGGCAATTGTGGTAGGAAAAGTTTTTGAAAATGTCGGAAATGTTTTTAGTCAGTTTAGTTGAAAAAAGTACAATAATTGGTTTTTCTTCTGCAGGGTTTATTAAGTTTGTTATTCCCTTTACCTTTACCGCCACCACACAGAGACTTTAATGATGATAATGATAATTAAAGTTGAAAGTTGATCTGTGTTGATGTCCATATGTCCATATGTCTGTACGTCGTGTTTTAAAAATTCTTCATATTGCAAAATTTTATTGATTTGTTGTTTCAAGTATCTGATAAATCTTGGAATCAATCAACACGACTTAATCTATCTAGGTACCTATTTGACCTCTACAAAAAATGTAGCTTCTCTACAAGTTTGTTGTAGTGCATGTTCACACACTTGTGAAATGTTTTGTTTTGTTTTGTTGTGTTATACAAATCAAAACTTTACTCAGCCGCATAACGAGCCCGCTTTACAAAAACACTTGCTTGGTTACTAGCCCCCTCCCTGACTTGAGGCGGATACACTCGAATCATTTTTGTTGCTGGTGGTGGCATTATGGGTGTACAATGCCCTCATTCATATTGATGTCAACAATTTTGCGCGTTTTTTTGAGCAACAAATATAAACATTTTTGTGCTTACTCGTGTACAAGCACATACACTTGCTGACACACTGCTGTTAACGGCAGTCAGCGGCAATAAAAAAAAAATTTTTTGTATAAACTGCTACAACAGCAACAAATGTAGCATATGAATGGTTGGCACAGTGATGAGACATCTCTGGCAGTGGTCGTTAACTACATTTACACATCTATACACATGAGCTGCCTTCAAAAAGTTTCGATAATAAAAAACCTCTCATTGTATTATATCATGGCCATAAATATTTTATGTGAAAGTGTTTTTACGTTTATGTTAGTTAGCTTGAACTGTATAATGATTGGTGTTTACATGCCAATGACTCAAAATGTCGAAACGTCGGTTTATTTTCCGAAACGTCTTTTATAGTCAAGGGTTTACTAAAAGGTGCAGTCACGCTTATCAATACGAGGAGACCTTTTTTTTGTAAATTTTTCAGGGAAAATTTACATCGTCGGTAAGATTAGTAGGGGATTTCATGCGTAACGCAAAATGGCAGCCATTATTTTGATTCAGTTTCTTATTCTTAATTAGACAGACCCACGGACAGAGGGCAACTACATAAACGAACAGATGTTTCTTCCTTCATGTATGTGTTTTTTAATGACAAAATTAACATTTAAGTTCATTATAATGTTTGTAACTATCAGAAGTCTCCATAAAGTTCATTTAAGTTCATTTTTTTAAAAAACATCAAAATTTGTGAATGTATGAAGAAATCGAAATTTTCTAAAAATATATTTAGATTACTTTCAAAATTATGAGTTACCCACTTAAGAGATCTTCTGTTAAAGACTAATTTACCTGAAAAAAAAAAACCGAAACTGAAAGGCATTAAGTTGTTGTGCTGCAACATGTTACAATTTCAACAACAAATGATCATTCAAAATATGTCTTCGGTTGCCCTCTTCTTACCAGCAAAACGGTTACAAAAATCATGAGGGTAAAATAAATATTCCCCCAAAGAAATAAAAAACCATTTTGTACGTTAAGAAAGTTAAGTTGCATTGCCAGTGTCGAGATACAAGTATCACATATCGATATAAACTTACTGAAGGTTTAGTTTTTTTTAAAGAGTTTCATTGGATATTTATAACAGTAACATCTGTTCCAATTGTGTCCTTATGAAATATACGCATTTACATATACCGATATATGTAATCCTAGATTTTCAGCAGAAGATTAGTCTTCCGTGCAACTCTACTTCACAATTTACATTATAAAGAAGTACCTACTACAAACAGATAGGGCTTGTATGCAGCTTTTGATTGCAGGTTTCTATTTAAATTAGGCGCCACGCCCATAAGCGACAATAAACCTATATATCAAGCATAAAAAATGAACAACGCAGTTGAAATTTTATACAAAAGTAGCTAAAAAAAGAGCGGGGTGGCATAAAAAGCACGTCCACCAACAGAAACCGACTTTCAGGTTCATAAATACATAAAACATACTATTCTACAAAGCCTGGTTATTTTCCTGTCGGACATACATGTCTAAATCGTCACAGTTTTTGATGCTGATCAAGAATGTACATACTTTGTAGGGTTTCTGATTTCTTCTTCTGGGTGTTGCAAATGAAATGACCAACTTAGTATACCCCTCATCTTATGTGGAGCGTTCAAAAACCTGGTGCAAGATATATACATACTTAGATGGATTAAATCCCATATAAACGCATAATGAAAATCGAACGATACGACTTTTATAGGACAGAAAACTCTGTACTCTTGCTTCAAATGAGACTGTTGGGCAGAAATACAGACAGACAAATAAACAGGGCTATTAAAAGATTTCAAAGACACAGTCGTTGTTACTTGTTAGCTTACAAAGGGATCAGTGTACTGCAAAGAAACTGCTTGCTTGTGTGCGTGTGTGTTATACATATTTATTGATGCATTCGAGGCCAATCAAATGTGGAATGCATGTCCAAAAGAATCAAAAAAAAACCATGTTGTTTGGTCCGGTATATTTCAATCTTCTTCTTCTTCATTCTATTCTATACTTTAAATGGTTGAATTTTAAGTGGGTAGCCAGTCCCGCCAGCTAATCAACCAGCTGGCTTCAAATTTTAAACAGAATGTCAAGAGTGTTACATCAATGTCATGCAACAGTCTTTGAGTGGGTCTTGTAAGAGAATCTGTTGTTGTTGTTGTAGTTGTTGTTGCTTTTATATGCAATTCTAGTCAAATGTCGGTAAGAAAGTCGAGCCTGCATGGCAAACCTAGACACCCAAATAGCCAGCCAGCCATCCAGCCATCCAGCCACAATCAACCAGATAGTTTCATTTATACGCACTTGGTTGCATTAATATCTTACAACAACAATAGCAACAACAACAACAATACAGAATAATCGTCACGATAAATTGAACAAAGCAGAATAATAATAAAGTAAAGCGAGGAAAAAATCGAAGAAACCGAAAAAAGAAAACACAAACAACAACAGCAACAGCAACAGCAAACCACGTTTCTTGATAAATGGTTTTTTAACCGAAATCCCAGACAGACAGCATTAAATACACACTATATACGTCTGATGCATCAGCAGCGGTAAGCTGTGTTATTGTTCTGATTGTGTGTGAGTTTGTGGTGCAGCAATGCAGTATAACGAACGACAAATGTGAAATGTAGTCCTGCGGCAGCGTTATCATCATCACCATAAAAAAATGCAACGCGTCTCTCCGCCACAGCCGCAGACACACATTATATGTTGAAATACTTAGAGCCAGACAACGATTATCGGTTAGGTTAAGATTGAAAAAGAAAGAGAACAAAAACAAAAACAAAACGATCTCACATCAAGTGACCAGACCATCTTGACCATTAAAACCTTGACAGTTAATATTTTCTCAATGCGTCTGGCAATGTGAAGGGCTGTCTGGCTGTCTGGATATCTGGCGTAGAGATGTGCTTGTCTATTGCTCGTGTATGTTACAGATAACTCATAACATTCCTTCCTCCCTCCTCTCCTAGGGAGCACATTATACATTAATAAAATATTAAGCAGAGGAGATGAATAAAAGATATGGCTCCACACTATAGATGACATGGAGTACATTTCTGTTTCGCTTTTCTAACTAAAGGAATTTGATTTATCATTTGTTCACCACCAATCCACAGAATTCCAAACTATGCTTTGGAAGCCCTTAACTGCAAGCCTTGTTGGGATTTTTTGCGATGTTTTTGGAACATTTAATTATTTTAGTAATCACTTCATTAAAGTTGGCATTAAAATATTTTCATGTACTCTCGATTGCTACGTTTCATCTATTACATAATAATATATAGCTTTGCATATTGTATCAGGTTTGGAGGCGTTGAGGGGGTCTTGAAATGAAGATATTCATAGTAAGTCCATTATATTTCCATTTAACAACAATAAATCTTTTTAAAAACCTAAAAATCACACATAATCGTTACTACTGATTTTTAAATTTTCTTTTATCAAATATAATGGTTATCCATGATTTTTATATTTAATTGTTATTGATGTCCTAGCCTTGGTGGAAACCGGCATAGTAAACAAACTGTAATGACTGTGGCTCTACAATTAACCTTACAATTGCCCCATAGCGTTCGCCACCATTTCAATCTACTTAAAAGGCACAAGGCATGAATTTATGCAATTACATTGTTCAATTGTTCAAACGTTACTATTTTTACATAACCTATGACCCACATTTTAATATAATTCCATTTGTAGGGCAACAGTTTTTTACTTTATCTGATATACTTAGAAAGTATATGCATTTACAGGAAAGTTTGTACGATAAATCGAAAAATCACATATCGATTAAAAAATTTAAGTAAATTTTTACTTGGATTCCTTTTACCAAAGGCTAATCTTGGGGTTATATACTGGTTATGTGGTGTCTACACATATCAGCCTATAGAGATAGAGAGGGTGACAGTGATGGAACTCATGCTGACAGACAATTCACTTTCAAGACAACAAACGATAATTAATAATGAGACAATAAACAGCAGCAGACATGTGCGTAAGTGTGTGTGTTATGTGACTATGAATGTGATACGACCGCCACAGCCATCACTCCCATTATTATCATTAAAACACATTTGATGTCATCCATTGTACTCTCCCTCCCTCTCTCTCACTCCCTCTCTGTCTTTGTGTGCAACTGTTATCTTTATCATTGTGAGCCTTTTGTACACAGCATTGAAAGCAATAATTAGCAGACTCATCGTTATGTTGGCAAGTGAGAGACGCTGTCGTCACTTTCATAAAATTTGTTATGAACCGATGAGAATTTTATACTAAATAATATTAAAATTTCGTGTAATGAATCACTTTCAATCATTGCCGAGTAGGAGCAAGTATTTATTGTATATTTTATTAAGAAAGTTACAATATATCCCAAAAGAACCAAGCGGTCTTCTCTGGCACTGTATTGATAGTGAGTTTTGGTCATGACAGGTATCCACATCAAAATCCCATCACATTGTGCTTTTGTAACATTGCATCGCTGAACAATCAAATCCCCTTTGAATCCAGACGAAGTTGTGTGTGCCGTAAGTTCAGGGGATTTCGTAAATGAATTTTAAATACACATAACGTACACACAACGTTATCGAAACGTAAAAATAAAGACCAGGGCCACGCGGTGCATTGTTGTTGATTGAGCGTTGACTAAATTCATAAATGAATGTCTACGCAAACGTACAAATGCAGCAGACACGTACATACACATACACACATTTAATGTATGCACTCATGCATGTATATATATCTACATATGATCGTCTGACCTGTGCATAATAAAGGCAAGATATACAGGCAGCCAAATAGACAGACAGACAGACAGACATCAACATCAGAAGCAATGGCAGCGGCTCACAGCTTATCGTAATTTTATGCACAGACGAACGTTACCCTTTACGTTTCGCCACACGACAAAAACCCCTCCAGTTGTATCCATATACATATACCCACACAGGTATGTGTATTAACTTGCATATGAATGATGCGTAGTAATGTACAGTTGGCCAATATTGTGGTGGTAGCAATAATATCGTACAGTGTGCTCGTATCTCAAACCAGCAACAACAACAACAGCAAACCAAACGCAGACAATATAAATGTATAAGAGTGTGTGTTTGTGTGAATGTTAAACAACAATTATGCTTGTGTTTGGGGTTGTCTGGTCGAGTGTCTGGTTGTCTGGCTGTCTAGCTGTCTAGCTGTCTGGTTGTTTGCCTTTAAGCGCCTGTTGCAACTTACTAATACATATTATTGCAGCGACTTTACACTTTACATCTCTCCAACAGTTTACCCCTACCTACCAGTTTACCTTCTTATGTTTGCTTGTCTGTCTGCTACTTGACAAGTACTTTGACTCATACAAATCTACTAGAAATCCATGTGGCATAAAATTTAAAGCACAAGATTGTCTCACCCATACATACATACCATATATGAAGAGAGTAGGTAAAGAAGTCAGACAGCAACTACTCTCCAATCTTACCAACAGCAACCGAAAGCAAATAATGCAGTCTACTCACAATGGGTTCTATGCAACAAGAGAAAAACCCCACAATGGAATTGCTGTTTATAGCAACAGGGTAAATTATTGATAAAGAGACAATCGGTATTATACACTGAAAAAAAAAAAAACAATTTTCGATTTTGAAAAATGCTGAATTTTGCTACTTATTAACTTATTTTTTATAAATTCGACTGTTGAATATTTCTTTTGAAGAAAGCTGTCAAATAACTTCCATAATCAGTAAATTTAACCACATGATGGTGATAATATTTTCATCTACATTAGGGTAATACTGATTACCGAAAATATCAATTTTCCCCGTCCCGATTTTCATATTCATGCATATAAAGTTCACTTATAAAAACAGTAAGTTTGTCTGACACAATTTTATAATATAACAAATAACTTTCAAAAACCGTCAATTTAATCCACCGCATTGTAAAATTGGCATTTTTGTTTTTTGGGAAAGAAAAATTGACTTTCATAAATTTTGTAAAAGTAACAGTAAGTAGCCATACTTCCGTTAAAATAAAACTGACTACCAAAAAGAGTAACTTTACCCTTCAACATTTTGATGTACATGTAGGTAAAATTGACTTACGGTTATAATTGTAATAAAAATCATAACAGTTAAAATGTCATTCAAATTTATCATACAATAACTGTTATTCTAGTAGAAGTAATTTTGGTTAGTCCATCTTCTCCAAATTTCTAACAAAAACTGTTCATTTTTTATATTCAATTCAATAGTCGAATTATCTAAAATGATTTGTATAATAAAAATAATTTATATAGAGAATGTAAAATTTTTTCACATGTATATGTAGTTATGTAGACTATGTATGTATTTACATATGTGTGTGGGTACTTATAAAGCAATTCTGTCTAGACTTTACAATATATTGCATATTGAACAATTGCTACTAAAAGAGACTTATAATGATGAAGAATCACTAATCAGGTTGACCAATAAATCTAACAGGCATCTTCTTCTTCCTCTTCTTCTTTAGAGCTTCTGTATTTTTTTTCATAACAACTTTTTTAATAACAACAACAACAATTATAAAACTACTTTCCACTTAGACGGTATATTGTTGGTTACAGACCACTTCCATAAGGTGTTGGTTACAACCGCCACGCACCATCCTTGGCCAAGTGTGTTACCAAGTGTTCATTATAAGTATTCATTGGCTAGACAATGTACTGCTAATGATTATTACAATCATTATAAGATATGACATCGCATAATATGGTAGACTTTGATCACAAGTTGATCAAGTAAAAAAAGTCGAGTATGTGGTGATCAAGTTAATGAAAATGAAAAAAATACTACAGTCAATATGATGATGGTGCTGATGATGCCATTGGGATATAAGAGATATATATTAACGCCTGTTTTATGGTATATATATACACACACATGTGTGTATACCCATCTTGAATGTGTTTAACCTTGACTCAAATTGATTGATGTTACTTGGACATGTGCAGCCATGGTATCATTGTATGTTATTTAACAACAATAACAATAACAACAACAACGTCATTGTAAATTGGTTGAAACTGTCCACATAACCACTTTGCCAGACATTCCACATTGTCCACATTGTCTGTCGGTTTGTCCGTACGACCGTCTTTTTACTCCTTAAATGCATTTATAATGTTGTGCATATTTATTGTCCAACCAGATACATTGCGGATGAAAAAAAAAAAACCGAGTAATTTATATTCACCAGCATATAAATATCTTGCAATGGTTAATTGAATTTAAGAGTTGGTTATAAAAACTGCAGGAAATTGTTTTATTAATACAAGTTACTTCCTGTTTTTGGAACATTATAGTACTTTCGATGTGAATGCAGCAACTGAAAGAGGACCTAGTGCCATTGTGGGTGTATGCTTGGTTCGATTTTACTCAAATTCTAATTGGAAACCGTAGAAAATCTCAAAGATTGCGCGTACATTATTTCAGAACGCACGAACTTGTCTAAATCGTTTTAGATTTTGATTGATGTTGATCAAGAATATATATAGCAATTTTTTAGAGATGATAAACTGAGTATACTAACCCCTCCATAAAGGTTAGATTAAAGAAGCAAACGTACATTGTGGCTTTGTGTGTGTGTTGTTCTGTTTGTTTCCCAATCATTGTTTAGGTAGTGATTACTTACAAATTGCTAAAGAATAGCTTGTGTTTGTTGTTGTTGGTTTTGTGTGTGTGTTTTATTCATAAGTCATAATAGATTTACATTTCAATGGTTGTGGGTTTAATTTCTCATCATCTAAGCCTCTGGTTGTTGTTATTATTGTTGTTATAATAACTTTCTCTCTACTTTTAGTTTGACCTTAGTCACAGTCTAGCAATTAGTCATCAGAAAACCCAAAGCTTTCATTTTCATTGCTTTGGTGCATAATGTACCCTCATGCTCTGTTACACCCTAAGTAGACCTTCCAACCTCTTATAAACGTATTATTACTGTAAATTTGAGTTTCCCTTTTTCTCCTCCTCCTCCTCCTCCTCCTCCTCCTCCTCCTTCTCATATACTATTTCCTAAGGTTTAAAATTTGCAAGCCTTCTCATCTTACATTGAGCTCGTTGGTGGCCTGTGCATAAAATAAATGTCATTTCGCTTGTAACACCCATAAGTTAACTTAACTTCTTGTTTGTAAAGAATCAAAGTTATAAATTCTAATCTGTTCCTTGCTCTGTTTTTATTATAATTTTTTTTTTTTTATCTTTTATAGCTATGTAGACGGTAGACAACAATAAAATCTGTGACGCGGCAAGAAAAATAAATAAAAGAGAATAAGCTTTTAACAAACCATTGTGTTGGTGTGTTTGATGTCTACCATTGTTAGATTCATATATATACTCGTATATATATGCATGTATGTATGTATGTATTGTATAGTATATAAGTATGTTTGGTATGGTAATGCATGTTATTTGTTTATCTGGCTAGACATCATTTAGCATAATTGTACGGAAGCAGAGCATTGAAAAATAAGTAAGAAAATTGTAAGCAGCTAAAGCCGAAGCATAAGTACCCACCACCACTAAAGTGCGTTCTAATGCTAAACGTTTCTTTGTTGTCTGTCGTTTTTTTCTTCAAATTTCCATTCGACATGCCGAACATTTGAATTCGAGTTGGGAAAATGGGTCTTCGCTAGACCTTTACACAGCCTTTGGTTGCTTTAATTGGTTAGTGTTGTCAATCGGTTAAAACTATATATAGCCAACTACAGCTAAATAAGGCAAGTGTATTGTAAAAGGTTTACTGATAAATTGATGATGATTCCTTCGTTTACTTTTACTTGCAGAGAGAAAAAGAGAGAGATAGAGAGAAACATAGACAGAAAAATTTCCATAAAAAATCATAAAATTATTATTGACAGCCACGAGTAAAGATGGTGTCTGCATGTGGTCAATTATTGGCATTTCGAAAAATGAAAAAAAAGGGAAAATATGAATAAATGATTGATGATTTAAAACAGAAGAATAGAAGACTTTTTTCCATTCCTTTTCATAGGTAAAGTTATAAATATTTGTATAAAAATTTCATTTTTAATAAATTACCGTCAATTGTACCGATCGATTCAATTTAAGTAGGTCCGTCCGTCTGTCTGTCTTGATCGACTTTAACCTGTTCACATCTCTGAAATTTCCTAGTTGGTAGTTCTTAATAAACTTAAAAACTTTTGGTTTATAAACCTACTTTGAAACGATAAAACGGTTACATTAACTTTTCTCTGAATTATAGCTCAAATGAGGCAACTTTTACTTTTTTTTTTAATGAATTTTTGATTGTACCCTTATTACAAGTATCTGTACCAACCCTTGTTCTTAAACATTATTAAAATATTTTAATTATATGGTAATTTTTATGAAGCGATAAAGTCTAAAAGCCACCCTCGTAGATTCACTAAACTCATTACCGAATGGTAAGCAAATCTAATTTCCAACGCTTGTAATTATAAAATTCAGTATTTTGTTGCGTAATTCATTTTATTTACAAAAGTTTTTCCCCTTCAGGAGAAATACGGAAGGTAGACAATGTCGTGATGGAAATGTTATGAAGCTGTTGGATATACATCTTGACTCCATGGTCACGGTGCATTATAGCTTATAGATAGATTAATCAAGATAGCATTCTACATGGATTGTAGAAGCAGGACTGGCTTCCTAAACATATGCTCACATTGCAGTGATGCTTTAAGGCCAAAAAGAACAGCATCTTGGATATTATGATATATGTTGTTAACACTTACTTGTGAGCTGCATTTCTGATGTCTTTAGAGACTTTGTTATAAAACCATCTGCATTTATGAACACACCCCGCATTCATACTCATGTGTCATTGAAAACAACTGGAATGTAAGAACGGCAGGGGTTGAGGGGTTGAGGTATATAATCTTAGTTAAGTTTACAACATCGATGAAAATTGTGATCGGTAGCAGCAGCAGCAGCAGGGATGATTTTGATAATTTCACCATCACACTTGGGCTTCAAACAACAAACAAACACACAAACGAAAGCGGCAAAGAAAAGACCCTTAACGCTTACAAAAGATATAAAACTCTTACCACAGATGCTACTGTAGATTGATTGAATACATTGAAAAACATACACAAACACACGTCGGCTGCCAGACATTTGTGGTGTGGGTTCCATACAACCAAAGCCAACCAAAAAATATAAAATAAAACAAAAAACACACCAAAAAAGAAGAGAAGAATACAATCAAATAAAATAACGCCAACAGTTGCACCCTCCAGTCTGGCATCACAGACTGACAACTGATTATAATTTTTTCCGTTTTTGGTTGTTTTGTTGTTGTTATATACATATTGTTACAACTACCATCACAGTACACATTCAAGTATTACTTTGCTACAACAACAAATATCAATGAAACGCTATAAATATGTATTTGAATGTAAGGCAAACACTCGCACATACATACAATCCATAATACAAAAAAAACCTCCCTCATCATTGCCGACAGTATTAGTAGTAGCAGCAGCATCTTCATCATCATCATCAACATCAACATCAACATCATTGATAGCAGCAACCAGGCTGCTTGACTGTGTAAAGAGGTATGATGTAAAAGAATGAATGAATGGGCAAAAAAAGAAGGGGTGAAAAAGCATATTCAATGTTAACCTTGAAAAGTAAGTCCAGACATAAGTCAACCAAACCAAACCAAACGAAACTAAACGAAACCAAACCAAACCAAACCAAACCAACAACCCAACCAACCAGACATCCAGACAGCTAGTCAAACAACTACAGAAAACTTTACAAACGTGTACACACTCTTATCTCTATCCGTCCGTCTGTCTGTCTGTCTATCTATCTGTCTGCTGCTTATATGGTCGCTACCAAAGTAAGGCAAGACTATGCAACATATTTATACTTACATATAATATCATACACACAACCACTTATTCAGAAAGTTATTTTTTGGTGAAATTTTTGGGTGCTCCCAAAAAAAAATTAAAAACATAAAAATCTAGTATTTTTAAATAATTTTCTAAAGACATTTTAAACGTGTAAAGATTTGATGTTCAAAGCAAAAAAAAGAAAAAAATTAATAACAACTGAACGGATGAGTAATTTACAGAGTTGTTGTTGTTGCATAGGCTTCATAAAAGGAGTCTTTTTTACTCAAGCTAAATATATAATAATATATAGATTTAGAAATGTCTGTCCGTATGATTATTGTTTGAATTATTCAGCTGAAACACATTTTCAAGCTTCATCACTCTGGTTGTATTTTAAAATTAGCAAAATCGGTTTAGAGTCACGCCCACAATCGATAAAAATTTACTTATTTGTCACAACAATTGTAACTGTGTGACTTGTAAGGAGAAAATTTATAATTAGCTCATCCATGACGTTGGTAAAAATGGGCGTGGTCGTATAACTGACACTGACAAAATTTGCAAAAAAACCTTATTTAAGATGTGTAGGGTATTTAAGATTTGGCCTAAACCATACGTAGTGCGTTTATTTGTTTAAAGAAAATTTAATAAGAAATTGTAAAAACTGTCGCCACAAAAAATGTCGTATCGTTTACTCCGAAATTCTGAAAATTTATGTTGGTCTTCTCTCCTCATTCGCGCTGAAGTTCTGTCACACACTTATTCATCTAATTTATTGCAATCATTTCAACATCAAAGACTTGTAAGCAAAAAAAAATCATATCAACCACAAATATTACATTATGTTGAGTGCACATAATAAATGGGCCATATACTCGTCCTATACGAACGCATACATGCGCGTATAAATAAATTATGATGCTTATACGTTCAGCAAAAGCCTCATAATGTGGTTGGATTTCTTTCGGTTGTTATTTAAAAAGAAAGGTAATAATAATAAACAAATGAATGAATGAATGAATGAATGAATGGATAAATAAGTAAACAGAATGAATGAATGAGTGACACATACACACACTCCAACAATAATATTTTTGATTGATTACATGAAGTAACCGCTGTAATACGTGTGAGGTGGTGGTAAGTGTTAATTTTCCATCATCAATGTAACACATTCGTGATGTGGAACAAACAAGATCTAGACAGAGAATGGGAGAGACACAGAGTGAGACGCATAGGATTTAACAAAAATAATATTTTTTAGGAAATATGAAATTATGCTCAATAAGACCAAGTACGTGCCAGAAACATGCACAAGTATTGTACAATTTATACCTTTGGTTTTCTTAAGTGATTGATGATCTATAGTGTGAAGAGGAAATTCATGTGTATAGGTATTGTAAGTAGAATAAAAAATGATTCAGATTATGAGGATAAGTCCGTGAAAGTAACCGACGTGCGAGGGAAACAAATTATGTATCAACATAGTTTATTTATTATTATTTTTTGTTATTTATTAGTGTTTTTATTTATTTTTTATATAATTTTTATTTATTTATTTTTTATTTTTATTTCATTTATTGTTTTTAATTAATTTTTTTTAAATTTTTAAATTTTTTATTTATTTTATTTTTTATTATTTTTATTTAATACATTTTTTCCTATTTTATTTATTATTATTTTTTATTTTTCTTTTTTATTTATTTATTAAGCTTTGTTATTATATTTTATATTTTGGTTTTAAATTTAGTACATAAGTTTGTCTCATTATGTCATTAGTTTGTAATAAATATTTATTATTTTAGCAATTATATTAAAGAAAGAATCAAAGGCACCTCCTCGCAAACTATTTCAATGAAATATCGGAAAACACAGATGGATAGAAAATATATTCAGAAATGAAAAAAATGCGACAAGAAAGACACAAACTTAACATACTTCACGCCAAATAGTATTAGTGACACAACAAACATACAAAAAACGGCCATAAGACAAAACAATACAAAATGAAACAATGAAAAAAAAGGCGATCGTCTGCTGGGTATAAAATTTTTTTTTATAGGCTTCACGCTACCGACTTTGTTCGCCGTCATAACAAAGCTTTTTGTTTATTTTATTAATTATTTTTATTTTTAGTTGTTTTGTTTTCACGCTTTACCACCCTACAAAAAAAAGAACGATTCATTTAATCAATCAAAACTTTTGACACTAAGAAGTATAAACATTTTTGACTCGATCGAACCATTTTTAGAATCTCTTTCATAAAACGATAGTTCATGCCTCGCGTTTACTGAAACAATTAAACTTGTTGTAGCATAATTTATGGAACTAAGTGGTGTAGGGTATTAAATGGCGTTCATAAGCGACTTTACTTGTTTTTAAATATATTTATGCCCGTTAGTGTATGCAAATGTATACGGGTAATATATGTAGGCATTGTATGTCTATGTGCATAAAAAAGATCTAAGCCAGACAATGCTAAAGTTTTATTTTATGATCTGCATACATTTGATTTTATTAACATAAGTATATGTATGCCGGAAAGCAATGCAAGTGGAAATATGTTTTTGGTTTATTTCAAGAGTGTGTCTCTCGTTCTGTCTGTCTGTCTGCCCCCCTTGCCTCTTGCTTATAATTAATAAAATCCATTGACAAACAAAAAAAAAAAAGTTATTTTAACTTTTATATATTTTATTGTTCATATGTTTATGTCGGATGCTTCCACATAAGCTTCACGCTTCCATACATTCGTACACACATACCCAGCTCCACACTTGTAAATATTTCATAACGAACGAAGGGTTATTTTTGGGTGTTTGCGTCTGGCTTATGTTTTATTTTGTGTGTGTTTTGTTTTTGTTGACAAGTGTCTATGTTATTGTTATTGTTGTTGTTCCATTTCGTTTGAATCTTAACTGCTGATATATTTAGGAAACTCAAAGAATTTTTTTTTTATATTTCGTGTCTGTCTGCCTTTGCACACGGTGCAAATTGATGGTAAGGCAACCACAAAACCAGTAGCAATCTGTTTGTCTGGCTGTCTGTCTTTATATCTATGTGTCTGTCGGTCCCACTATTGCTAAATATGTTTATAAAACCACATGTGTGTCTGTATATGTAAATATTTCTACGTTTTAAGTGATTTTGATTTTAGTTCAACTATCAGTTACAGTGGAGCGGTATGAAATTAAACAAAACTCGTAAAGCTTACATTTATGTATTTTTAATGCAGGCGCGAAGGTGAAGTGGTGAAATTTGGTATGACCCTGAGAGTATCATTCACCGGCGATGAGGACAACCGTAACCGTAAATCGATATGAGATTGATTGATATGGATCAAGAATATATATTCTGCCTGTATTATAAAGGGGGACTGAAACATCCTCCTATGCAATACAACAACAAAAGTGATTTTTTACAAAATCTTGATTTAAAAACATTTGCCATCAATTTTATGCACAAAACGGGTAAGACTTGCCATCTTTCTAAAGAAAGTTTGTAACATTAAAAGGCTGTGTAACGGAGACACATCGTTTTAATAGAACGTTCAAGATAATGAAGGATAATGAAGGATAATGGTGGGTAAAAAAATACATATATATATATGTGAAGCACTTAAATGTCACTGAGCTAGAGGGTAGGTGTGCTGTCAAGTTTTTTTGTGGAGACGGTATTCCTAGTTTGATAGCTTAATATCCCAGTAATTATTATCATCATTAAACCGTCTGTCTCACTTTCTATATGACCGTCTCTTTATGAGTATTTTGCAATGTTTTCTGTTTTATCCTTTTATCTTTTTATTCTTCTTCTGTCTGTTTTATGGTATTTTGATTTTATATGCCGTCTCATCATTACTATAAATGATGTTTTAAGCTAACAAAGCGTGTACCATACAAATTGAGTATAACGAGAGTGTTAGTGTTCGTTCTATATCGAAAAAGAAAACATTACAACTTTAGCCTTTAATATGGCATAAAAAAAAATTACTATCACATCATCTACTGAGATCATTACATAAAACAGAACGAGAGTGGTAAGCTTAAGGACAAATCCGTTTTCTGAGTATAGAACAAGTAAGAAACAATTCCATTTTAGTTGGTTTACCACTTCTATTTGAATTTGAGCTGTTTTCAATTTAAATTGAGTTAATTTTTTACAATTTGAGTTATTTCAAATTCCACTTGAGTACACAGCATATATACAATTATTATTTTCAATTTCATTTTCAGATATTTTAAATTCCACTTGAATTCTTATCACTTTCATTTGAGTTATTTTCCTTTCTGAGTTAAGTTTTTTATAATTTCAGTTATTTCAAATTCCACTTGAATTCTTAACACATTCATTTGAGTTGTGTCCAATTCCAATTGGAAATGGGGCAGTACTTTTGCTTCCATATAAATAAGACTGAAGTCGCTTAAGTCTAGTCTTCATTTGGGTGTTACACATTTTATAGTGAAATTATCATAATATGTATAACGGAACTACATTTAAGATGAATGCACCCAAATATAAATCAATAATCAATATGTAGGTAAAGTAGACGTGCTTTCGAGAGCGTATAAAATTATTTATGTTAATAAGTCCACCTGTGTATGTGATGCTCGTGATGTACGTACATCATCGCCATCTATATAAAAATCTATAAATAAATACATATGCATGAGTGCATGTTTATAGGCAATGAAGGCAAATAAATATGTACGTGAACGTAAATTTCATAATTTGCACTCCAGACGGCCTGTCTGCTGAGTTGGCTGCCTAGCTGAGAATGTATGCCAAAAGCAATACGAAAATAAAAATACATTGTATGTACAATATGTACGTGCGCTTGTACTGCACACTATTTGCACATTGTATTTATTAAATGCACAGAAATCCAACAACAACAAGTACAATGATGAAAAAAAATAAAGAAAAAGGCGAATTTTTTTTTCGTTTTAAGAAATACTTAATTATCGTAATTGTTCGTTGCTTAAAGTGGCGAGCAAACGTGGCAAATTTTTCGTTACAACGTTTGCCAACAATTGTGTTGGAAAATTAAGTACAGAGTATGTAAGCCAGGGAATCAATGATTGAATGGTTTAACAAAAAAAAAAAAAAAATAATCGGATGCAATGGAATGAATATACGATTAATTATTTCCACTAGTGGAAGTATGCGGTACAAATATCACTTCATCAAAACTTGTGTAACACCTAGAAGAAACCATCGGATTATATAAGCATCATTTCTGAATCGATTTAGTGATGTCTGTCTGTCCATCCAACGTCTCTCTATGGGAAACATCCTCCTCATCGCAAAAATTGAAAAATCGTTTCCAAATTTGGCAGAAACATTGATGGCTTATGCACGCAAGTTAAAATGGGGCAAAATCTCTCGAAGGCCACACCCACAATTAAGCAAAAACCAAAGAAAAGTAAGTTTTTAATGGAATTATTTTAAGCATTAAGTTTTCTTCCTCGTTTTTAATTAATTTTTTACCGCACACAAAATGTAAAACTGTGAAATATTATTTAAATCTATTGTTGTCTAACAAGCCAACAAGCGTCTGACTATCGCCATTGCTTTTGTTATTTTTGTATATAAATTATTTACACCTTGCAGTACTTGTGATTAATGTCTGGTTAATGCGGATAATTCCCAGACTAATATTCAGTCAGATCTTAAGATAAATATAAACAATAATGAAGGTAGCGCTAAGGCACCTTGACGCGTTCACCTTCATTCCAAACAACCAATTTTCTTTTCATAAATCAACTCAATCAATTAATTCCATATTAATGTCATGCGTATTGTTGTGGTGGTGGTCAGCAATTGTAAAAAACAATCAAATCCAGTTTATTCAAGTACTAAACATTGAGTTTTTATTTTTTATTATTTTTTTATTTTTTGGCTTTATTGGCAATTATCAAATTTTTTTATTGTATTTTCGTTAAATTTTAACTTGTGCATGTGCGTCCATGTGTTTGTTGCATTGAGGCACGATTTTATCATTTATTTTTTTTTTTCATGAATGCCCGCGATTAAAATAAAAAGGTTGCTTACCTCTACGAAACTTGTTCATGCGGCGTGTGTGTATAATTATTTAGTAGACAGTGATTAAAAGTAAATTTAACTATGACGATAATAACTGTATGTACTTTTTCCTCTCTGTGCACACCCTACCATCCCCCTTGTGTAATAAGTTTGAGCACATGTTTGATACATTTGTTATAGGGATCACAGTTTCTTAATAAGTATTATTTTTTGTGCATCAATTTGTAGTGTGTCCAGTAGGAAAAGCGTTAGGATTCAATTCTGTCCATGAGGCTACAAGTGTATAAATTTATGAGCAGCATAAAGTTCTAAATCGATTGAGATTTTGACTCTAAAATTGGCAACAATTTGAGTTGCACCTGTAGGTGAGCCGGTTGGAATTGAAAATTGATCTTTTATTTTAATGCCTGAAGATGGGGGGTAACATCTGACTAAAGTCAGATATAACGTTTTTTACAACACACTTGTTGTTATTGTTGTTATGGTTTAAGCCAGCCATGTCCAACATACAGCACATTTGTAGTGAGAAAGCGTTAAGTGAATCCTTTTTTTTTTTTTGAAATCAAGAATCGTAAAATCGATTTTTTGAAACGAACGAATCGAAAAATATGACTTAATTTTATGGATAAACATATTCTTATAAAGCCAAACACAAGAGATCATGCCCGTTGGTCATCACTGCTCTGGACTGTATTCTAGAACACTTCATATCAGCATCGGGTGCCAAACAGTCGACCTTGTTCCTTTCCGTTATTTTAATTTAATTTAATTTTTTTTATGACCACACGTGCCTTTAAACACAGACAGACAGACAGACACACATAAGTTTGTATTTATTTTGAGATCATTTCATCACATTTAATAATATTTTTTTCTTACAAACAGACAGGTAAGCATTTGCAAGTGTATGTAGGTCTGTAGTCGTCTCCTTAGTATTCATTTGTTGTTATAAATATAAGTTGTCTGGTTTTTGTTTGTTCTTAATCGTCTGTCTGAATGTATATTTCGTGTACGATAACAGACAACTATACAAAGTGTAGCGTGCAAATATTTCATTTAATTTTTAAGATGCCTGTCGTGTAATTTTTATAACACCTACCTAAGTAAAAGTTGAGGGCTTACATCACGCTTCCAACACAAGGAGGAAGACTTAAAAGACTCAACAAAGTATATATAAACTGTAGCAGCACCGAATACCAAGTCAATGATTTTTAGAATCGGGATTTGAATTAGCGCAACAGATGTCAACAGATGTCTTTGATAGATTCCCACAAAGTTGGGTCTTGCTAAGGAAAATTGAAATGAATTGAGTTTGAAAAGATCGTTATACGGAAAAGTCCACAATTCTCTATATTTTCCAAACATATGTATATGCTATTTCCTAAAAGGCGTAATCGTGCTCAATTTGAGTAAAAACGGATTTGTCCTGCAGCAAGGAAAAAATAAAGGTACATTTCCTAAATTTTTTTTTTTTTTTAACCAAAACTTTG
The DNA here is from genome assembly GCA_963971445.1 of Ornithomya chloropus. Taxonomy (NCBI): domain Eukaryota; kingdom Metazoa; phylum Arthropoda; class Insecta; order Diptera; family Hippoboscidae; genus Ornithomya; species Ornithomya chloropus. The sequence continues at coordinate 6,496,331 of OZ020532.1, forward strand.
ACGCCAATCGATTGTAATTGTCCAAACAACTTCAATGGTGCAAGTTTGAGTTTGATTGAGCCACTGTGGGAGTTTCTGTGATCATGTAAACTTTTCATGGAATTTTACATAAGTTTTTATGTTTATATGTGTAATTCAAATTAAATGACATTTATGTTGAACATTTCACAGAATCTTGCAATTGCAAAATTTACAGAAATTGAAAAGATTCTTTAGTTTTTATGAATACTGAGAAAAAAATGAGCAAATTAAAGATATGTTATGAGAAAAGTGTTTTTTTTGAATTAAATGTTATTGTCTTAGCATAGGCAGAGACTTCTAACACTTATTTGTAGCATTTTATCAGAGATTTTAATTCTCTGGTATAATTAAAAGTACGGACACCACTTGTTCTGTTATGATTCAAAAATAACAGAACAGTGCTCGGTTACTCTCTCTCTCTCTTCGAAACAACTTAACATAATAAACAGTTAACAGCAGCAACGACAGCAAAACCAGAGACGTTTACAGAAAACAGTTGCTCGCGATTCGTTGAACAGAGTGTATTAGATATGTTGTGCATGCATTCAATAATAAATAAAAAAGAAAAAGCGGAGTGCAATAAACTTGAAACATTTTTTTTACATAAAACAAAATAAAATAGACCCAAAAGCAGTTTCTTGTTAAACTAAACTAAATAGCCAAAGTTGAAATTAAAAATTTAAATACAAATCTGTTGTGTCTTGTAAGAAGTAATAAAATAGAACCATTAAAACGGAAATTTTCCTAATGTTGCAAAATTCCTTAACATGAAAGTTTGCTAAAGAAAATTACCTCAAACAAAAAAAAAGTATTGATTTTTTTTGCGTTGCTGTATGTAAAGCAATGCGGTCACAATATAGCAGGAAAACCAGAAAGATAAATAAGGAAGAATGTAAATTTGATGGAAAACCGATGAAAATGAGAATAAAAAGCTGCAAACAAACAAAATGAGAAAAAAACCAATCAAAATATAAAAAAAAATTATTAAATAAAACAAATCTTAGATATTTATAAAAATAAATTAGGAAAATTTTTTAGCCTTATAATTATAATAAAAAAAAAAAAAGTGAAGTTGGTGAAGAAAGAAGAAGAAAGTGTTGGAAGATAGAGTTTTTTGTAAGGTATAAAAAAAAAAAAAAATGTAATTAAATGAAATGCAAGAAAAAATGTATGTGTGTGATAGAGAAAATTTTTGCGAATTTGTGGTAAAAACATAACACACGCTAAAAATGCTTTTGCAATGCAAATGCACAAAAAGTATCGTTAACACTGTGTATGCATCCGTTACGTCATTGGCACCCAAAGGCGTACACTGCAACCGAACAACAACAGCAACAATGTTAGAAAAACTTCGTTAAAAGAGTTAAAGAGACGAGAGGCACAGACGCACACGCATACACTGAGGCACCTAATGGTGCCACTCACTAATAAACATTTAGCTCTACAAACGACAGACCGACGGACAGCTTTTTAACATATATTTAGAAAATGGTAAAAAAACATTCAACCCTTGGAAAGAGATTTACAAGAGTTTACAATTTAAATACATATTAACATAGAGTAGAAAATACTGCTAACCTTAGATAAAAATCCATATCTGCAGTCGTAGCCATACTTAGGACCAAACGGCCTTCAGAAGCTGCATATATGAAGTGGAATCAGTTAAATAACTGCTTCGTGAATGTCCCGCCCTTTAGGCGAAGCAACTGAAAACTCTTGGAGTAACAAGGAGACATCCTTATCTGAAACAATCAATTTTCTCCACAGGGTGGCTGACAAAATAAATGTTTGATTAAGGTTAAAATTTTCAACGGGGGGTTCTAAGGGGCCCTTTAATCAAACAAAGATTAGATTAGAGCGAAGCTCTTGGTTTAGGGAATACACTTCACAGCACACATCTACAAGTGTTAGTACTATTTTGAGTGTGTTTGGTAACATGGCATGAATAGCGTGCTTATGTAGAATTATAACATTTAACTCTCTACAAGTTATCGTTTCATATCACGTTCATATGTGTTAAGAAAGGGCGTGTGAGAGAGAGAGAGAGAGATTATAAAATTTTCTGTCTATTCCATGTTTCTACAAGATATTGTTAAGCTGTTGTACCAGCTGCTGTTTGCCTTACACTTTTTACACTCTAAAGCTTTTATTGAAATTTTTAAACAGCAAGTGAGCGAAAACAAAACATTGAAGAGCAGCCACCTAATGCATAAAATGTTAAAAACAACATTTTCACTTTAGTTTTAAAACCCAATGCAATGCCTGACATTATTTTAAATGCAAACTTCAGTCGTGTTATAAACGTCTTGTTAAGCAGTTGATTTTTTATCCACATAAAATATAGAAAAAAATAATGAAAATAAAAAGGTTTGCTTGAAAATATAAAACATACTAAATAACAAATTAAAACTAAATTAGATAAATCAGCAGCGTTCCTCCTTTCAGGCGCAAAATAAATAAAAAACATTCCTCAAACAATTTACAAAATAATCAATAATTAATGATTGTTATTTTAATAATTAACAATATCCAACAATATTTGAAAGTTATCTTGAAATCGTTAGTGTCGTCTCAGTCTTAAATTTACAATATTTTTAAAACAATAGAAAAATTAATCGATTTTAATACAACAATAACGAAAAACAAAAGCAACAACATCTAATATTTATATAAATGGGAAACAATAAAATTAATAACAAAGCAAGAGTTTCAAAAACAAAAAGAGAATAAAAAAAAGTTTTTTTAGCAAAATTCCTTTCCTCGTTAAAAGTAAGTGGCTTTTATTAAATTATTAATGATTTTTTTTTATTTAAAATTGAATTAAAAAAGGTTATAAAAAATATTAAATTTTTATACTTAAATAAACATTTATCCTTAAAGGAATCGTTTTTTTTAAATTTTTTTATAAATATTTTCTGTAATATATTTTAAGCCATCTTTTCATTACTGTAACTGAAGCTTTTATTATATTTACTAACAACAAAAAAATTACAACACATTCTCTTCCCATTGCAGGAAGATTTGTTGAAATCTTAGAACGTCTTTTTTAAACATTTTTCAATCTGCTTTTAAGCAAATAATGTTCTTAATAAAGAATTCTCTTCAACCACATAATGGATCCAATTAATTGATTCTTAAATAACTGCTATGTGTGTACCCTACATCTCCAGTAGATTATGCGGAAGTTTGAAACTTTTAAACAGCTAAAGGGAATTTTATACGAATCGCTCCAGAATCGCTTTTTAAATCGATTTATTCATGTCCTTCCGTCTGTAAACTTTTGTTCAAAATACAGTTCACACAACAATGTGGGCGTAGCTAACAGAATATATATTTTCTTGGTAAAAGGATTGGTATTTTCTCGTAAAACCAAAATTTATATATAGGTTAAGTTCGTCTTCTAGGTGAGTTGTATCTCTAATGTAAGTTTATTTTGAAATTGTTCACAAAATGCGCAAAATGCATAATCAAAATCTGAATCGATTTAACCCTGTCCGTCCGTCTGTCCATGTAAATTTGTGCACAAGCTGCAGCATTTTTTGACATATTTTGGATGAAATGAACATGTCTTGGCACAGTAAGGAATCCTATTGAAAATGAAAAAATATGCAACCTCTTGAATGCTGAAGCACTTAAGTTTTCCAAAGTAAATACACTTTGTATTCAATTTCAGTCCCAGGTCGCGTTTTACGCCCAAAAATATTTCTGCCGAAAGGAAACAACGCCTCTTGTAAATATTAAAGCTCACATTCTATTTTTCAATGTTTGTTGTGGTTGTTGCTGTTGTTTTTTTTTTTGCACTTCTTAGAATAAACAACTACAAACCATTAGAAATGTATGCTAGCGAGAGAGAGAGTGAGAAAAGTGAGGGTTCATTAAACTCTCCAAGAGTTGATTTGCGTAATGTTAACAAATAATTTAGCTGTGGCAGCTAGAAAAAAGTTTACGACTTCATCTCTCGCAATAAAACATGGGATGGGAAGAAAATAAAGGAAATAGAAAATAACGAAACGTAGTAAATAGGAGATGATGAAAAATGAAAAATGAAATATTTGCAAGCAAAATAAACATTTTCATAGGTAGACGGAGACGGAGACCAGAGAAAGAAAGAAAATATTACAAAACGCTCACCTACACACATATGTAAAGGGGTACAAAAATGGGCATGGAAAATGTTTTTCAAGGTTTAGCAACACTACTAGCACAACAACAACAACAACTGCAATAACTTAAAAATAAAGTGAAATTATGAAAAAAAGTAGCGAGCATTGCTCAGATTATTTTCATACGTTTCAAGTTCTGTTTTTCAATTGCAAGTCCAAGTGGTGTAGAATGTATTATGGAATATATATAAAAGACAAGTGGACACACGGACATATTTAAACACAATCTTATGTTTGAAAATAAACGGGGGCAACAATTAATTAATTAGGTAAATTCGTATAAGGGCGCCACGCCTACATCTCACAAAATTTTGTTTTTCAGTTATATTCGTTGAGATATGGAATTAAAATTTGGTGCCTGTCACTGGAATTAACTTACGTTACGATGTTCCAAAAAAATGGGCACGCCTACAATTTACAAAAACAATTATTTGATTCAAAATACGATTTGTAAGTTGATACGTAATGCATACACTATGAGAGAACGTATTTAGGTATCTGCCACGCCCTTGCTAATATAAAAAATAGGCAAAAAAAAGGACATTTCTAGTTCCCCAGGGTATATAGTATAATAAAAGTTACGCTGCCAGCGTAGTAGTGATGAGACGCTACCATTCGTGTTTCTCAAGCTTTATATAAAACACTTATATTTCACTTAATATTTCATATCGCATATCACGTACAACACATTGCGGTTTTTAATAATGTTTTTTTATCACAAAACCTGAAAATGGCAGAAGCTTGAAAAGTGTTATAAACAGTGGTGTGATGATTAAGATGATAAATTATATTTGACGTTAAATGTTATTTAGAACGTAAAAAACATAAAGAGAAAATTGTTGTTGTTGCTGTTGTTAAAGTTCACAATTAAACATGTTTTCTGTTATGTTTTACTGCACGCACTATTTCACCACACATTACATATCAACTACTCCAAAAACTCGTCAAACTTATGATGCATTGTAAGCAAGGATAAACATTTAATTTGGCTAGAAACAAATCTTATATACCATCTTCATCTACAAACAGTAGGTGTGGCAGGTATATAATGACGCCCTCTAATAGTGTATGCATAGTAGTATCAAATTTTAAGTCGAGTTTTGCGCCGGGTATGGTTTTTTTTTAAATAAATTATGGGCGTATATGTTATCCGACGACGCCCATTTTTGGCACATTGATGAATGGGGTAATTATAAATATAAATACTAAATTTTAACTTTATAGCTCAATTTTTGTGGCAGATATAGAGATTTTTGTCGACGGTGGGCGTGGCTTTTTTACCAATTTTACTCAATTTAAATAGCTATCCGGGTGCAGACACTAGAAGTGTGTATGCGATATTTCAGAATTCTATATTTTTTCAAAATTTGCGATCGTGAGAGTGCTAAAAATAGACAGATCTACAGACGGACATGTCTAGATCGACTCTAGATTGATGCTGATTAAGAATATATGTAATTTGTAGTGTCTATGATGTAAACATTGTCTCTCTGTTGCAAACGGAATGACAAATTTAGTATACCCTCCAACCACCACATCTTATATGTGGAGGATATAACAACAGACTACAATGTATACTTAAATACGTGCTAAGGGCAAATAAAAATATTGTAAGGGTGTGATATAAGAATAGTCATTTGTTTTTGTAGTTGCTGTCCTCATTACTAATGCACATGCGTTTCCCTCACTTGTTTCCTTAACATAGAAGCTTTGTATCCCCTGTTTTACTATCACTTACTCATTTATATGGAATTTTATAAAAGGTTTGCATGACTAATCAGCCTGATTAAACTTTAATAAAATACATACACAGACGTATATATATATATATATGGGTGTATACTTATTATTATAAATTATTTATATATATGTGTGTGTGGAATCGTGCTGAGTTGAGCACTCTGGTTATAAAACTACAGACGACCTACATTTTTAAAATTCAAGGATTTATACTATTGTACGAATGTATGCAGTAAAACGACAACAACAATAATAACAACAGCAGCACTACATAGATTACTGCAGCAGGAAAGCTTTTCATGTGCGGACGATAAATATACGTATTCAGTTAACATCATTTACGTGTGATTACGGTTGGGGGGTTCACATATGTAGGTTGAGGACCTTCATATTATATCTTTGTTTAAGTATCGTCTCTTTCAAGTAAAATTTTAATTTATTTTCCCTTGCGTTGGAAATGCTTTCGATGGACCGACCGACAGACGAACTATGCAGTTTTTGATTTCAGATTCGATTGATTTTTATGTTTTGTAGAATATGAAATTAACCTCGATTTGTTTTTTTTTTTTTAGCGTATATATATTCACAAAAGGATCACTCATTCTTTTTGTTCTCTTAGACCTAAATACCCCTCATTCATGTACCAAGCTTAACATGTAGAAAGACTGAAAAAAAACCACTGAAAATTATGAAAACCAAAAAACAATACTTTGCAACAAAAAGCGCTAAACGCAAAAATTTAGGGTAACTTAAGAACACACGCCATGTACATGCATATATATTTAGTATGCATATGACGGGTCTTCTTCATTTATTCAGTTGCGTAGGTCAGCGTTCGCCAACCAGTTTAACCATTTAAAATTTTGATATCTGACTACGTCCTATTACAAGTCGCGCGGGCTCTGTGCCAAGTAGAGATTTTTATGCTTTTCACAGAAGTTGGCGGGTATACTAAGTTTGACATTGCATTTGTAACACATAGAAGAAGGCATCAGAGACCCTATTAACGTGAATTGATCTAGACAAGTATGTCAGTGCGTCCGTCTGTTGTTGGCATTCAAGCTTTCATAATTTTTAAGATATTTAGCTGAAATTTTACACTCATACACTTCTAGTTTCTGCCAGCAAATCGCTATTTAAAATGAACAAAATTGATCAAGAGCCACGCCCACAAACAAAATAATTTATTTGCCATAAAAATTGAGCTATAAAGTTGGAATTCAAAACTCTTATTTATAATTTTTCCATCCATCAATGTGTCAAAAATGGGCGTGATTAGATAATGGGCAGGCTGAGGCTGTAATCATATACCTACCACGCCCACTGTTTGTAGATGTGGAGGGTATCTAAGTTTTGGCCCAAATTAAAATTGGTTTTTATACCCTGAATCACTTGTGGGCGTGTTTGACTTGATCCATTTCGTCTAAATTAAATAGAAACGGAAAAATTTACGATTGTGAGAGTTGCAACTAAATTAGCTTTAGAGACTTAAAACCATACGTGGGCCTGGAGCTGCAGTTTGTGAATCGCTTCTGCTGTAGGTAAACATGCAATGAAACGTTTGTTGTTTGTCAGCAGTTGGTTGTTGTATACTCATCACCATCACCATTACCACCATCAACTGCCATAACATCAGTGTTTGTTGTCGTTTTGAGTAAGTATTCTTACTGTTGGGGTCTACCGTGTGTATATTTATAACTTAAGTATGGTTTAGATAAATATTTGGCATGTGCACAAAAGTAGGTCAGCCAAATATATGTACATATATCAATACATGTGTATATAAAGTCGTGTGCATATGTGTGCTCGCATTAGAGCACTTATTCATATTAATTTTATATTGAAAAGTAGGGTAAAAAACCATAAAAAGAAGGGCTTGCACAATTATATGGCGTTTGTGTAAATTTTTATACCCTACATATAACATGGCGGGTATACTAAGTTTGTCATTCGATTTGCAACAACTAGAAGGAAGCGTCAGAGGCCCTACAACGTTTATATATTCATGATCAGCATCAAAAACTGAGTCGATCTAGGCATGAATGTCCAAATGTTGGTATTCTCACGGTTGTAAATTTTGAGATATTGAGATGACATTTTGTACAGACACGTTGCCATTTAAAAAACAAAAAATAAGTTGAGAGCCACGCCCACAATTGACAAAAATCTATCTACAAGGGACAAAAATTAAGCTACAAAGTCCGATTTCAGTACATATGTGAATATTTGACCCTTTCATCGAAATGTTAAAAATGGGCGCCATCGGAGAGCACATACGCCCATGTTACGAGAATGTTAGCCTATAATATACCCCAAGTGTATACCACGCCCACTATGCAGAAGATGGTGGAGGTTATTTGAGATTTGGTCTAAGCTCGTTTACTCGTTAATTTTTGGCTTTAATCTACAAATCTCAATTTATCGTACAACAACACTGGCTGCCCCCTCTAATAACTCATTAAGTACTTCAACATTCACTTACATTTTTTATCTCTCTTGCACATAAATCAATCAAATTCATATCATTCGCAATAACAACGATCAACAACAACAATAATAACAACGTCTGGAATGTTTTATAAATAAATATAAAATTATTTAAAGAAAAATGTTAACTGGGCGATAATTTTTTAGTCTGCACGCGAACACACACACACGTACACGTACATGTATCTTGAAAAGTTATCATTAATAAGAAAGACATTGCGAATTATGAAGAAAGGCGCGCGGAATGTTAAGGTTACCCCACATAGACGCGCAGACAGCCATCATAATTTAACCAGACACACACTACGGCCTTGACTGCTGACTGCTGTTGTCATACAACTTGTATAGCTCGCACTCGCTATCTTAATTAATGTGACATTTTAGTCGGGTGCAGATTTAAAAACAGAAAAAAGGAAAAAAAACATTTAAATTATATTTTATTTTATTTTGCTGACTAACCAGCCGAGCCAGTCGGGCTGGCTTGTTGCTGAGTGTTGATATTTCTATTTTCTATGTTTCCTTTTCTGTTTCGTCTTCTTGCTCCTCTTTCAAACAATTTGTGAACTTTGTACTGTGTGGGCACATCGTTTACAAGTGATAAGAAGTCACACTTATTCCATGCGGGCGAATATTGATTGAAAACTATGGGATGCCGAGAGAGATGTTTGTTAGATGGTTGTTAGTTGTTTGTTCATGTAAAAAGGGAGAAAGAGAGTGAGAAAAATATTTGATTGACTATAAAATACAAAGGTTTCGAATGCCCTTTTGTTCCCTTCACTTTGATAAAAAGTATAATCGATCTTATCGTGTCTGTCCATCCCTTGTGATAAACATTCCTGCGCTTATAAAATTTAATGTAAGGAGTTCAAAACTGGCAACACATTTGGAAGTGCCAATAAACGGGCAAATTGGTCAAGTAAAGTAAGATATCCTTTTCGATCAATCGAAAAAAAAGAGATGCAAAGTTTTAAATTTGACATAAATACGTTCAGTCAAGCCCAGAATTGGTGAAAACTTAACTTAAATTTTATATTTATATTTATAATTATAAATACATTTTTTCCCATTGTAAGAGTGGATCTTGACCGATTTTGGTCAATTCAAATAGTGTCTGTCACAAAATGTCAGCTAAATATTTCAAAATTTGCCATCGTAGGAAGGTTAACAAACGGACTTATGCATGGGCATGTCTGTATCGATTCAGATTTTGATGCTAATGAACATATTATGAGTGGTTGGTAGAAAAAGCAATCATTTTTTATTTTATTAAAATTTATTCCAATATTTTGTTTGTCTTTAATCAGCTGCCTCCAATTTCAAATCATATTAATATCACGTGTTCAGGAGAATTATTCTTGTACCTTGTTCAAGGTTAACTAAGACATTGTTCAAATGTAGGAGTAGGTGGAAGTATGTACATGTTTCCTTAGCATTTAAATTTATATCAGTTTATAAAATTATTTTGCAAACATAAGCTTATCAGTACCGAGAAAGCAAAAATGCTATTAAGCAAAAACCTTAAAGAAAAGTATATGCAAACACGTATGAAAGACTGCGAAAGAAAAATGTCTAGACTTAGTGAACGTGATTAAACCCCCACATAATATATACTCCAGACAGAAAAAACAAAAAAAAGCAAATAAACAACTAAATAATGTTTCACTTTATTGTAATGCAATAACAACATACATACACACACACGCACACACATACGCAGGGTAGGAGAGTGTTGTTGGCTTGATGTGGTGTGAAATGTATTTCACAATTTTACATGATTCAGTTATCTTATCTAACTGCTGCGTATTTACCAAGTAGACGAGACGACAAGTTTTTCCGTCTTCATTGCGTTTTACGGAAATGTTGTCACTTTGTAGTTCCATAACGCGTAGTACACACCAGAAGAGACCTGTGTGGCTTATGTGCTAATAGTTATTGTAAATTGTTGTTGTTTTTCTATTAGCAAACAATAGATTATATAAATTTTTATTGTTAATTAATATGCGTAAAAAGTAGCAGACGTTCGGAAAGAAGGTGTTGGTGTTTTCACATTTGTTCAGGTGAAAAAACAAAACATGATTAACGTGGTAGGTAGCTAGTTAATAACCAACAATCAATTAGATATTGATTACATTTTGTAATCATTACATATTAAAAACCACGTCCTTCGTCACGCGAGTTCAAATCCAACAGGAAAAAAGTGGTAGAGTTTTTTCAGCTGGAAGGAATTTGAACACGTCCGTCACGTTGTACTGCTAACCCATCTATTGAACACACATTTTTATACTAAATTTCATTGGAATGTTAAAAATAAGTTCGATCTATGGCTGGAATACATATTTACATGAATGGATGGCCGGATGTAGATAAATTGATTTAGAAAATCGTACAGATGGTTTTAAAGCCAACAAGCTCTCTAAAGCGAACGGTGGTTGGTTTGACCTGAAAAGAACTGAAGCCTGGCGGTGTGTTTTTAAGCAAATTCTACCATTAAGGGGCATAAACATGATTTGCAAGATTACGACTTTTTAGGGAAACATGGAACAGAAACAGAACAGTTTTTGCAGTCGTCTTTAATTGTAGACTCTAAGTGAACCAACATACATACGAACGGAATTCAATTGAAAATGACTACTTATGCAAAATTCTTCACTTCTTCAAAGGAATAAATTGAAAGTACAAACAATGTGAATAAATACTTGGAAGAAGGAAAATATTCCACAAGGCGAACTGTTTACAGCAGGTGTACAAAAACTTGTCCATGAACAGAGAAAAAAATCCACGGGAAGCGGCTTACAACAAACAAAAAACACTTTACACAATCACATAGACATAGACATGGACGTGGACATAGACACAGGTAATTAAATACATTTAAATATATTGTACATACAGACGAGAACAATAAAAAGTGATTTCAAAGCGGTAGCAACAGACAGCAACAGCAAAAATGCAAAATAGAAAAAAAATATTAAAAAAAAGAATGCAAATTAATATGAACAGACTGACATATACAGACACATATACATGTACTAATAAATTTACAGGTATTTATAAACAATTTGAAAAACAGACAGCAATTAAAAAACTCAGCCGTAACAAACAAACAAACAAGCAAGCAAGCAGTGAGAGGATGAAGGGTGACAGCACCACAGAGCTAGAGAGATATAGTTAAAGTGTCGTTGATTACAACAGCAACAACAATAATAATAATAGATTATTCAAATAATAATAATAACAATAATCATACAAAAAAACAAAACAAAAAATACATGCAGGTTGTTGTAACATTACAACGCCATTAATTATTTGAAGGGAAATAAATTCGATTGTATACGCAAAGGGAGGGTGAACGAGAGGGACGATTATTTTAAATAAAAAAGCCAGCGCAATATTCCGCATACGCAACAGACATTTTTTCATATATTCCACACACATGCATACACACACGTACACTACAAATGCCGACGCATACAAACAGGCAGGCCAGCCAGCTAGCAAGCAAGCAAGCCAGCCAGAAAGATAGACACACACAGACAATTGTGTCATAATGGCTAGACACGACGTCATTTTGATTTGCTTTGTTGTTTGTTATGTTGTTCCCCTCTTCTTCTTCTTCTTCTTCTGCATACTTTAATTTGTTTTCGTGTGTTTTGTAATATTTTTAGTTTGTTTGTTTTTGTTTTTGTTTTCGTTACGAAAAAATTTCGTTCAAAATTAAATACTTGTGAACGTACAATAAAATAACACAAACATTTCTATTCACACACGCACACACACACACACACAAACGCAATTATCACAGTTTTTGGTGAAAAAGCATAAAATGAAAGCAGACAGTTGGACGGACGGACAAAACAGCCACTTATTGTACATTTTATACTGTACACCACTATTATTCGCAGGGGATATTTGTATACATATTTAGTGAGGTATTTATACCCTACACCATCGCCGTCGCCACCACTTGTAGAGCAGAGTTGAGTCAAATGTTATGTAGCCTCCACCTTCTTATACAAATAGAGGGCGTGGCATATCAGGTATGCTTGGTATTGGTATACGATCTCTATAGTATTTGTATTCTGTATGAACGAACAGATCGAATTATGAGCAAATAAGATTTTTTGTAAATTATGATCTTTTCTATGATCCGACCATGCCCCTTTTTTGTACAGGTACTTCGGGGGATGCCCTAACCATAAATATGTGTAGAAAATTTCAACTTCATGGAGACATTTTTGTGGTTCCAGGAGATTTGTGTTGATTATGGGCGTGGGCCTTGCCCATTTTTCTTTAATTTAAAAGGGATTCTATATAAAGTTACGCTGGATATATTTGAATAAAATTTCAGTTCGATATCTTCAAATTTACGACAGTGAGTGTTCAACTTATAAACCTGGACACACGGACGGATAAGGCTACCTTGAAACAGATTTTAAAGCTTATGTAGGATGACTACCGCCTTTTTGCAAACGAAATCATAAACTTAGTATATATAGCATTTTGTACAATATAATGTGGAACGTATAAAAATAACACTTAGTACACAATAATCACCTAGTGTGTGGGGGAGAGCGTCAGTCAAACTTGTATACATTTTATTAAGCAATTATTTGCTGTAATGTAAAGAGACATTAATTTGTGTGTGTTTTCATTTGTTTTTGCACAACAACGATAATAATAATAATAATAAATAAACAAATAATAAATGTAACCATGAGTCAACACAAGAGGTCAGCGACTGAGCTACACATAAAAATGTGCAAACGTGTGTAGACGTACGGACGGACATATTGTATGTGTGTCAAAAAAGAAACAATTTCAAAATTTATTTTATTGTAGCACACATTCCAATACAATGTGTACGCAAACAACAACAACAACGACTATAATAATAATAATAATGAGAGATATGTAAACAGTCTGCCGAAATATATAAATAAACAATACAAACAATAACAACAGCATAAAACAGACAGACAATAAAATACTTAAAACATTACATTTCTTTTTATAACCACCATCACATATGGGGGTACATATGGCTTTGTCAAAACGTTTGCAACGCTTAAAAAAAAAGCGTTAGAGACCTCACACTGAGTTGCTAGATGGACATGTCTACCTGTCCGTCTGTCCTTGTGTACGTATTATGAGGTAATTACTCTCCTTATCCCAAAAATTAAGATATCGATTTCAAACTTGGCCAGAGTATTGAAAATAGTTTTCACATGCAGGTTGGTTTTGAAATTTAGCAAAATTGTTCGGGATTTTTTGAAATAAATCATTTATAAAGTGCAGCAGATATAATCCTCGGCGTTCAAATCACCAAACCACCTTAAGGTTTTTCCTAAGCCGAATTTACTTTTTCTTACTTGTTTCATTTTCATTTTGTTTATGGGAAGCGAAATGTCGGCTTCTTTTGAAAAGCTTTATATCTGAAGTCAGATTCTATTACACGTGTTCATACAATTGGTATAGATTTGCAAAATTAATTTTTCTCTCTGATCATTTTTTTTGTTTGTTTGTTTGTTCTGTATGCAACATTTATTGCTATTGCAGTAGTTGTCGCCGCTGCCGTCGTCGTTGTTGCATTGTTATTGCTTTGCCGTTTTTTTTTCCAAGTCTCTGTTATACACATACATACACAACATATTAAAACGGTCAATGACTCCTTGACCTCGTTGTACAAGCTTTTGTTTGTTTATTACAATAACTAAACATGTATTGTACATATATGTATGAGTTTTGCTATGGCTAGTTATTGGAGCAGGGTTATACGTTTATTCCCTTTAAAAAATAAAACATTTACATAAATTGTAATTTACACCTAAGTGTGCATGTAATGGTTGGTAATGGAGTACGTTGTAAAAATTAAAGCAGTTTAAAGCATTATTTTCAGTTCTCAACTTATATCATATTCGTAAATAAAATTAAAACATCAAGATATTAAATACCTCCCACATCTTTGAATAAAATGTGGGCGTGGCAAAAACTTAATTGCTGCATTTAATAGTGTATGCTGTTACGAGAGGTTACCATATATGTACAATTCTACTCAAAAAAAGGTTTTTTCTAAATTGTGGGCGTGTCATTTTTCAGAACCCCTCCCATTTTTGATAGCACGATGTAAGGATTTAAAATATTTATACCCAATCCTAACTTAAAAATTCAATTCTTCTGGTAAATATATAAATTTTTGTTGATTATGGGCGTGGCTCTCAACAGATTTTAATCAATTTATATTGACAGAAACTATATATGTATATACTTAGGTCAATATCTTAAAACTTACGACCGTGAGCAGTGCAATGAACAGACAGACACGTGGACGGACAAAGATTTTGGTGCCAGTTAAGAATATATATACTTTAAAAAGGAGGCCTAACGCCTCCTACTGATAATTGCATCTAGATGGGCAAACTTTATTGTGTAACATGCCACCCACTTAACCTGAAATCCTTCTTTACTTCTTCACCATTAAAATGTTGTTTTTACTCATTTATATAGTACATAAAAAAAAAAAAAAAACAAATAAATAAATATTTACAAGATAACTCAAGAATTTTTAAACAAATTAATATTTTAGTATATTTATACAAAAAGACGTCTAGACTAGATAGCAGACACAAACAAAATTAAAAAAATTGAAGAAAAAAAACAAAATAAACATAAAATAAGGTAAAAATAATAAAAACTAATGAAAAATAGCGACGACAATGACAGCAACAGCAACTGCAGCAGCAATAACAACATTAACAGCATTTAAACGCTATAATCGAGAAACTGCATAAACGCATTTACCCCGATTATAAATAAATATTCTACAATAGTTTATGAAGGCAAAAATAGATAATGGCCAACAATAGTGACAACAACAACAACAACAACATATTGTATGCACACTTATATTTATGGACACTAAATATTTGTTGCTTAAAATAAAAAATTTATGATTTCGTTGGGTGAGCAAATCCAAACATTATGTATGAATAAATTATTTTGAAAACAGCTTAAGTCCATTTTGGTTATACTCTGAC
Organism: Ornithomya chloropus; assembly: GCA_963971445.1. Lineage (NCBI taxonomy): Eukaryota > Metazoa > Arthropoda > Insecta > Diptera > Hippoboscidae > Ornithomya > Ornithomya chloropus. The sequence goes on from OZ020532.1 coordinate 6,511,776, forward strand.
TTAACTATTTCAATAATATTTTTTAAAATTGTGGAAAAGTTTACTTAGGTGTTATATATATACAATAATTATATGTTACAGAATATATTTAAACATAAAATGCAACATGTATGATATGTTGCCCTGAGGCCGATGCCATCAAACGTATGAGCAAGGACACACAAATGTATTAAATCGACGCAATCGATGTTAGCGCACCTAAACTCAAATCAATCGGTCGGTTGAACGGTTATATAGTTAAAACAAGAATTGCAAAAAATAAAACGTCTGTCTGATCTGACAAGGTCGTTCATTATATACTTGAACAACAACATAGATTCGAAAAAACTTTTATTTATTTATTTTTTTGTTTGTTTGTATAAATCATTTAAATATATATCTATATAATCAGTTGGAGCTAAAAAGCCGCAAAGTACATACTCACGCATTTTATATGCAGCGTGAAGAAAAAAGATGGAAACTCTTGTTTCAAATTGTTGGATCGGAAGAGTGGATCTTGATCTCAATGTTCCCTTTTCTAACCTAAACACTTTTATGTGTGAGGTTTTTTTTTTGGAAATATGTACAAAAAAAGTTGCTTCATTTTTCCTCACCTTGAATACCTTGGACACTTATCACCTTGATGGTCTTAATTCAACTTTAACTAATCGAACCTTTATGATAGTTTTTGAAATAATGCAATAATCACTGTTTCCAAATTCTTATTGAGAATTTGTCTTTTATTTTAAACAAGATTCTTCTTCTGCTATTCTTAAAATAGAAACATGTTTGTATTCGTGTGTGTGGTATTATGTAGTCGGTGACATATATAATAGAAATGACAATACAGCGAAAAATCATATTAAAAATTGTACAACAATCAATTAACAGACAACTAAACAAACACAAATAACAACAAAGTCAACAAGAAAACATATATTTGTACAATACTACAAACAATGATGATAAGTTTTCTTAAGCTTGACTCGATTTAGTAAGTCTCTCTCACTTTATACCTCTGTCTCTCTTCCCCATTATTAATAATTAACGAAAATTTCATTTTATTTCAAAGTTCATTATATTTTAATAATAAAAAACAAACAAGTTAAAATGAAATATTTGAAATACCCTACACACACATATATAAATATGTTACATTATGTTGTACAGACACTTTTAGGTTTTGGACGAAGACATTAGAGCAATATATATATTTGCCACTTCCATAAGATGTGGAGGGCATTAAGATGTGGATGATTATATTTGCATGATTTTCAAAATGGCGACCATAAAAATGAAGGTGAATTTGCTTGGCTTATAACTAGAAAACTACTGCTCCGATTTTGGTCAAATCCTTTGCAAACATTTGTAAAATTCTGTAGCTTTGCGGGGATATTTAAATGATGGGCGTGGCACCACCCATTTGCTTAAGAAATGACTTTTTTTATATTACATTTAAATTATTAATTAAATGGACGGTGCCACGCCCACATAGCATACTTCATTTGAAAGCTGATTTAATTTACAAGATTCTGCCAAAAATTTGAACAAAATCCGTCCAGCCGTTTCTGTGTTATAAGACTTTAAAAAATATGCTCAATCAAGATTCACTATCTGAGTGATTCTGAGCGCCTGGTGTTTTTCTCATATTTTTTTGTGTGGCGTGATTTTCAAAATTACGACCACAAAAATGAAGGTGAACTTTCGTGGCTTATAACTAGAAAACTACTGTTCCGATTTTGGTCAAATTTTTTGCAAACGTTTGGAAATTTCTTTAGCTTTGCGGTGAAAGATAAATTAATGGGCATGGTACTGCCCACTTTCTTAGAAAATGCGTTTTTAAATCATATTTTTCGGTTAATAACTAAATGGGTGGTGCCACGCCCACATAATATACTTCGTTTGAAAGCTGAATTAATTTACAAGCTTTTCATGATGGATTAGGGCGCCCTCCACGTAGAGAATGGAAAAATCTTGAAATGCAAAATCATTTTACTATTTTTTCTTTTGGAATTTAAATGGATGTGGGTGCAAATAGTATTAAGGTTATCAAATGAAATTTATTGTCCAACTATAAAAAGAAGTATTGCAATAGAGGGAAACTTGAAAGCTAGACTTTGTAAGAACTATAAATACCTTCTAAATTCCCTTTTTAAGTACATTTAATGTTATCAAGTGTTTGTTCAAAATAATTAACATATCCTCCTCCTCCTCCTTCTACCCTTTACTTTTACCGATTGTTTTTATAATAACATTTGATAAAGCGTAATTTGTCATATATTTCAAGATTCTTATCATCCGGAAAATATAAAAAAATTATTGTCCAATAGTTGGTATTTTTTTTTTTAAGTTTTCCTATCAGCTATAAATGTGGAAAAAAAACTATATGCTCAACGTCAGCAGTGGCAACATTGTGTCTACTGTTTACTGCCAGTCGGTCGGTTATCAGTGGGCTTGTAAAGTTATACTATCACAACATTGTTGTTGGCGCTCTCTTCTGGGTTGTAAAAAACGGTTATTTTAATGTTTTATTAAGCTCTTAGATACCACCTGTAAGCTGCAGGGTAAATTGGTTTTATGAGAATACTTGCCATTCTAATCGAATTGGTGGTAAAGATAAAGCTTACATTTTATTATTTCTAATGACTTTAAATATAATTTCAATTAAACTCGTCTCCCCATCCGACCTGCCTGTTTTTGCTATTCTAAATAACTTGGAAAGTAGTTGCATTTCAAACCATTTGCCGGCTGTCTGTGTTGACTTTTTTCTAATAATTTAGAAAACAGCTTCATTTAAATGGATCTGTGTGACTTTGATGAGGTTACAATGAATCAGCTAATAGTGCCCAAGTTAAGGCAAAAGTTTTCAGAAGAACTGTATAATGAAGCCTTTAAGGTTCCAAACTAAATTCTCGCTTATTAGGGCATCTAATAATCGCCTCAAACCTCTCCTTCAGACATTCATTCTTTCTAATATTTCATTTTTATTAATTTATTGTGCACGCACATTCACACATATTATTTTACATTTCATTAAATAGTTCGTTCTTATCGCCCTCTCTCTACAATTTATTTTCAATTCAATGTTTTTCTTGCAATTTTTCTAGATCTGCTGCTCTGTTGATATCAGTTCTGGTCTGTGTATTAAGCGGCTAGTGTATGCAGCAACTTTTTAAAATTTATAAATTATTTGCAAACAAACTTATCATCATTTCCATGGGTGAGAACTGGATTAGTTAGTAACGAAACAAATAAAAAAAGCAGAATAACAGCCGACATTATTGTGATAATTGCTGGGGCAACGATCTTAAGTGCTGTTATAACAGGGGCTTTGGCTCTGGGCGTTCAATTACCACCAGGTCAAGATCAAACAGTTTCTAACGGTGGGCCGGAACATTCCACATCCGTAAGTTATAAAATTGAAAAAAAAAAAAAAAACAAGTGAAAACAATAAATTTGGCTTAGGCTAAATCTAAAATACCCTTCACATACAATATATATAAAAAATATAGGCGTGGCAGAGAGAGAGAGTAGTGTATCTAATTTGTGACGCGAATTTTTTATAACGTTTTTTTTTTACTGTACATCAATGGACAGTCTGAAACTGAACCTTTATACTTTAATTTTTATGACTGATAGATTGTGGGCGTTCAGCTCAGCATCTGTGAGTGCCTATAATGGACAGACATATGGACGGACATGGCTAAAAAATAAGCATTATAAGTTTTGTGGGAGTTTAAAAAGTATTGTAGTTTCTCGTTCCAATATTTATAAAAAGTGGTTAAACTGCTCATAGAACTTTAGATTAAGAGTCAGGTGTTTTTATGTCCCGCTCTCTCTATCTTGATTCTTAATAATTGTTGTTTTTATGCAATATTTTCGTCAACATTTCTTTTTTGTCCGTAATTTGATCATTGTGTTTGTACGACTACGTACATATGTTCCATATACGAATATAAATTGGCTTCACTCACAATGCACTCTTGTTATATATATATTTTTTTTGCACCAACATCGACATCGACACTGACACACCCAAAAAATAAAAAAAACAAAATTCATTTAAAAGAAAATTGGGTTACACAATGTTTACTCAAGCATAACGTTAATTGATATTAACCTCGTTTTATAGTTGTTATTATTGTTGTTGTTGTTGTTTGGATTTTAGTTGAATTTATTTTTGTGCATGCACGTAAAAAAATTGTTGAAATTCTTTCATTTTTCGTTAAGCTGTATGTGAAATGGAATTATAAAAAAAATAAAAATAAAAATAACAACAACAACAATTTTTACGGTTACGGTTATCGTTGTAGCCAAATATTATGTGTTCTAAAACGTTTCAAGTTACCAGAAAAGACGAGAACATAAATAAACAAAAAGAAGAGAACTTTGGACATAAACATAAACATGCACTAGCAGACATACCTATGTATAGGCAGGTAGCAAATATTTGTTGTTGTTGTCGTTTTTACAACTTTGAAGCTTAGATTACAATATTTTTTGCTGTCATCACATCTGCTACCTTAGGCTTCGGTCGATGTTGTTACTCACCACCACCATCACCCAAAATACAAATGTACATAGATTTGTGTATGGTATATAGTTCAAGTACTTTGCGTTTCTTTTACCTTAATGCTTCCTCTTATTCTTAATTTTACAAAAAACAAAAAAAAACAAGGATTATTGAGTATTTTTACAATATCTTGAGTTGGTACAGTTATGGCTTTTTAGGCAATTAAAAATTAGTAGGGTTACACCCTACATATAAGATGAGAGATGTATTAAGTTTTGTCATTTCATTTGCAACATCCAGAAGGAGGCGTCAGAGACTCTACAAAATTTATAGATTCTTGATCAGTATCAAAAACTGAGTCGGTCTAGAGATGTATGACCATGTGTCTGCCTTTTGTTGGCATTCCCACGGGCGTAAATTTTGAGATATTAAGCTGATCGCTATTTAAAATAAGCAAAATCGTCCAAGAGCCACGCCTACAATCGCCAAAAATTTTAATAACTGCCACAAAAATGGAGCTACGAACTTAAAATTTGGTATGCATATCCACAATTATCCCATCTACCGATGTGCGCAAAATGGGCGTGGTCGTATAACACAAACTACTAAAATCTATTTAGCTCACATCTGATCTGTGAACTTAAAATTTGGTGCACATATTTATGTTACATCGATGTGCCAAAAATGGGCGTGGTCGGTTAACAGACACGCTAACAATTTGCAAAAACCATATTCACCATAAAGGTACGGAATACATAAACTATTAGAGGGCGCAATATATTATATATATATATTGGACGGTCATCGTTATGGGTGTGGAGGGTATTTAAGATTTGGCCTAAGCCAACTTTAGTTGCCTTACTTGTTTTTATTAAATCCTCTTTCGGCCAAATGCCAACTAAGCCAAATATGTATTTGTACGTATTCTTTAAATCACAACTAAGCCATCAAAAAAAAACTAAAACAACAACAAGAACAACAACAACAACTATACAACCGAATCTGTCTCAATGGCCAATATAGAAATACATATTTCGTTTGCATATGAGTACATGCGAAAAACAAAAACAAATAAACATTAAACAAATAAATAAAAGATTATAACAACAACAACAACAACAACACTACAATATGTTTTGTTACACAATAATACATAACACATGTCCAAAGCAAACATACTTTGGTATGTGGGCGCTTGCATCAGATTATAAAAATAGCATGGAATAAATAAATATTTACATAGTTTACAAGATGGACAGACGGACATAGATGTAGTTGTGGATGGATAGATGGATGGATGGCTGCCTGCCTGCATAGACGGATAGATAATAAAAATGTTTCAAAATATTCTTTAATGTTTTTATTTTTGTGTTGTTTTTAGTTTTATTTAAACACATACATACATACATACGGGCATATGTTGCTACCAATACATTTTCACTTCATTGTTGCCCGACTGTGTCGGTTAAAGAAGGTGATAAAAACTTGAACAAATATCGTAATATAAGAGGCAACAACATGCAAGAAACAGTCTTTTGTTGTTGTTGATGATGTTGTTGTTGTTGTATTCTTCTTCTTCCGGTTACATTTGCTGCTTTAAATACAGTTTTCTATAAATTCAAGGAAAAGCTTAAATATATAACTGTTTACTGCAAAGCTTTTTTAATATATATATATATATATATGTGTGTGTTATATAAGGAAGAGAATTCACACAGATACATACAGATGCACAGAAACACAGATACACAGTAACATAAATATAAATACGTGCACATGACATAATAATGATGATGATGACGGTAATGGTGATACGAGCTGAACGATGACACAAAACAGTTTAATGCTTGTTATAATGAAAAAGAATGAATGTAACATATTCTGAGGAATATGTTGTGTACGTAATGCGCGTATATTTAAAATATTTTTTTTATTGAAACTACGTGATTCAGGCATTGCGGAGAAACATGTAACAAAAGTAATAAAATGCATTTGACTTTGGTGCCATTTTTATGTAGCCTCCTCTTATGTACAATATAAAAAGTGGTCGTGGCAAGTATTTGAGTACTCTTTATTAGGGTATGTAAGACGTATGAACTTGTAAATCGAACTTTCTACCAAAAATGTTTTTTTTTGTAAATTGTGGGCGTGCCCATTGATCAGTCACGCTAATTCTTGGCAATTATATGTGTAATTATGTGTAATATATAGGTAAATTGTTGTAGCACATAGATAGATTTTAGTTCGATTGTGGACGTGGCTCTGAATCGATTTTGTTTAATTCATATTCATATTCAGTATATCTCCTTATATGTCTTATGTTATTGTAAACATAAGCGTTAAATTTAATTAACAATAATTTAAAGTTTAGTTTAGTTTCGTTTTACACATTCTTGTCATACACCACTGAACGTCCCCATTGATTAAATTCTGTTTCAATTAATACATACACAGCAATGATGATACTATATGCTCATTATTATATACAAAAAAAAAAAAAAAGTCTGGTTGGCTTTGTGTTTTTGTTTTTGGCGATTATTCAGACATGTTTACGTAGCAATGACGTTAAGTCTCATTGTCATCATCAGGTGTATGTATCAAGGCAAGTTGTATTTTGGTGTCTCCCTCTCTCTCTTTCTCTCTCTCTTTCTCCCTCTTTATTTATATATAAAGTGTTTTCTTGCCTGATTTTATAATGAATTTTTTGGCTTACGTAGGTAAAAACGTACCGAATATATTTTATAGCAGTTGGCTGCCAATTATGTAAATGAGCCAGAAAAACTGTTATAAATTTAGTGTGGTATTAGACTATAATGTCAAAGTGGACAAAATGGTTATGAAGACACCTACAACTCAAAACAATCGAGTGTTTATTGTATTTTCTATGTCATTGCAAAATTTTCATTTCTTTACGTACCTCTGCCATAATAATTGCTCCAATAAATATACTTATATTTTATACACCTATTGCAAATTTGAAAAAATATACTTGAACATAAATTTGATTTCAATATTCTCCAATTGTTTTGGTGTGTGTTTTTTAGATGAAAAACAAAATTTGTCCTTCCGTCCGTGTTGATTTTGATCAATTTTCAACCAAAAGTTCTCCTTTTAATAGGAGAATAATTTAAAATTAATTTTTATTTATTTCATAATAGATTTTCCATAAGATTAATTCCATTTTCTTTGTATGTTTTTTTTCCACTTAGATGCTCTCGGTACAGACTGCCGGCTGCGCGGGAATGGAGCGGCTTGGCGTTCCCACCCGCACTTCATTAACTTCACCAACCGATGATAGGTAAAAACTTGTATATGAAATATAAAAAAAAATATATACGACTCATGATTTCATATTTGTTCTCCATTGAATAGGGCTCAGTACATATGTAGAATGCGTATAGATGCAGCTAGAGAATTGTTGGCCGTACATAGCGAGTCTGTGATACGTAATAGCAACAGCAACAGCAACAACAGTAGCATTAGTGGGAGTAATAGTGTCAGCAACCATAGCAACAGCAGTAGCGGCACCAAGTTCAATAATTACAATAATTCCTCTGGTAGTAATAGAAATGATGGCAATATTGATAACAATCAAACACTACAGCAACAGCAGCATCACAACAGTAGCAGCAGCAGCAGCAGCAGTAGCGACTTAAGCGGCAACAATAGTAGTAACAAGCAACATTCCCACCAGCAGCCAAATCCTCAGCAACATTATCATCACAACATTTTACCACATGTAACGGTAGCGTTAACAACGGCAACAACAAAATCGAATTCTAGCCGAAATTTGCTCAGTGGTAGTGAAGGTGGAGGTGGCGACACTAGTATTAGCAACAATAACAACAACAATAATAACAATAATAACAACAATACCAACAGCAGTAGTAGTAAAAACAATAACATCGATTCAATGACTAACAATAGCGGCAGCAATAGCAAAAGCAGCAACAGCAGCTGTGGCGGTAATAACAGTAACAGCACCATAACATTAGGTGGTGTAGATGGTACCATTCCCAAATATGGGAATTGTAGCAGTGGTAGCGGTGGTGGTGGTAAAGATTCCGACAATAGTCTGTGCAGCAGCAGCAGCAGCGGCAGCATTTCAGGTTGTTCGCTAAGTAGCCACAGCCACGATCATCACCAACACTATCAATATCACTTGCAACAACAGCGCACATTATGTTGTCCCCATCATGTGCCACTGCCCGACAGTGAGTGGACGATACAAGATCGTAACAGCGCACACTTACGCAGCAACTTTCAGGTAATTCTTTGGTTATATTTTCTACACACACGCACACACAAACTTAATGATTTTGCATTCGTTTTGTAATAGCAATCGGAAATAACGCGATCCTATATAAAACCGCCACCAAATAAAACCATAAAAGATGTACCGCAAGAGGAGCAAATGAATTCAAATTTGTACACGTTGTCCACAGCACACAGCCCCAACTCATCGGTATTGCATGTTTCGGTGGCAGTGCCTCAGCATCAAGCTAATATATCCTTAAACAGTAACAACAATAGCAACAGTAACGGTAACAGCAACAGCAGCGTCAGTAGTAGTAGTAGTGGTGGTGGTGGTGTTGGTGTAGCCAAGTCTAAGCCCAATGTGATAACAAAATTCTTTTATCGTAAAAGTTCTCCAAAATCGCCCAGCACACTATCGTCATCATCATCATCATCATCCTCATCCTCAATGAGTTCAGCATTAACTTCGTCCACACCATTGTTAGCATCCAGCTCCTCTGCATCATCTTCAACAGCCAATCTATCTCTAGGAGCCTTACCGATCTCAACAACAACTATTTTAAAAGCAACCGCTTGCAATTTTGGTGCTTCCAGTAATCATTTGACGTTAGCACCAACAACAACTACAACAACAACAACAACATTCCCGCATATGTTTGCATATGTAGAAAATATAACAACACCACCTCTGACGATTACAGTACCCATGATTCCATTATATCAGCAGCAACAACAACAACATAACCATCACCATCAACGGCAACAACAACAACAACAGCAGCTTTTATTAGATAGCTTAGTGGCAGAAACAACAACGTCCACCACCTCATCTTCGAACACTTTAAAAAGTAACATTGGCAGTCCTGCTACTATACGCGATGACACAACAACAACAACATTATTATCATCATCATCATCACCACCGTCATCATCATCATCACCATCCTTTGCCATGGAATGTCAACCGTTAATGATGATGAGTGGCCCCATAACACGCAACAGCAGCAACACTAGCATGCAAAGTTTAACCTCAAACTGTGTTTGTCAGAATCGTTCACAATGTCGACACTGGACAGCAGCAGATGCAACTGACATCAATACAACTGCAACGTAGTAGTAGTAAATCAATTATAGAATAAATGCAAGGAAAGATAAAGTTTTGATCAAAGATGATCTTAGATAAATTTATCTACATATATACTAAATAAACTTACACTTACGAGGAAAAACTGTTCCACCCTCTCTAAGCCCCTCTTACCTATAATTATTATTATTTCTGTATTTGATTTGATTTTGTACAATCCTCTAATTATTTAGTACGAATAATGATACAAAAACAAACAACAAACACACATCATCATCATTTCCATTTGTAACTAATATTTATAATATAAATAACTATAAACAGAGGGGGTACGCCTCAGCATCGTCATACTGGTATGTAATGAAAATAAATTTTTATTCTCTGTATGTGTCATTCTTTAGAAGGGTGACATTTTTGAAAAGACAACACACAGCATTGCCAGTTTATATAGAATATCTAGGATATAGAAAAATTTTGAATGAATGGAGTTTTATTTATTTTGTTGGGATCATGGTTTATATTCAATTTCCTTTTAGTTCAATTGTTTATCATTTAAAAAAAATTATAAATTTCAAATTTATTAAATTTATATTTCATTTAATATTTAGCTTCTGCCTGAATTCACTTTATACCCTGGCAACTGCTCTATTTGGATGAAAGTATTTGAAATTGTTATTGTAAGGTGGACAAGTGCAAGTAATGAATGTAAAACGAAAAGAAGTAACTGTGTGTGTATGTAAGTGTTTAATTTTACAAATAATATATTTTATGTACAAAAATAGATTTTTTGTTTGTTTTATTATTATTTTTTTTAACATTTAGAAATACTTAGGAAAAATAATTATAATTTTTTTTTGTAAATTATTATTATAATTTAATAAAGAGAATTTTTAAATACAGGGTGTTAAAAAAGGACATTTTAATTTTTTTTCTTCCATTTTCTTATAATTAAGTCTGCAGGTTATAGGCGAATGAGTGTAAAAAAGCGGTAACTTTTTTAAACAATTAAATTTAAATGAATTTTACATTAGAATTATATTTTTTTTGGCTTATTTGATCTTCTCAAGCTAATTACAATATTTACGTTGAGAGAATGATAATTTTTCATAAATTTTCAAATTTTTATACTTTCCGCATAAAATGGGCGGTACACTTTGTGTTATTCCGTTTGCAACACCCGGAAGGAGGTGCCAGAGATCCTAGAAAATATGTCAGCATTAAAAACTGAGGCTAGATCTAGACATGTGTGTAGTATGTCTATTGTTGCCATTCTCCCGAGTGGAAATTTTGAGATATTAAGCTGAAATTTTGTTGTTTCCCATTTAAAATGGGCAAAATCGGTTAAGAGCCACGCCTATAATCGACAAAAATCTCTATATATGCTACAAAAATTTTCTAATGAACTTGAAATTTGGTATACATATTTATAGTTATCCTCTTTATCGATGTACTAAAAATGGGCGTAGTCGGATAACAGATGCTCCCACAATTTACAAAAAACCGTACTCAGCTTAAGACTCGACTTGGAAACTGAAACGTAATGGGTACACTATTAGAGGGTGTAACAATATACTTGCCACGCCCAATCTTTGTAGATGTGTAGCGTATACAAGGTTTGTTCTAAGCCAAATTTCTTTCAGTTTCTTTTCAAATACATTCCTAAGCCACGTAATAGGTTTCATTTAAGTATTTTTTTTTTATTACAAGTACATATAAAACAACATGGTAGAAAAATAAAGTAAAAAAAGTGTTAAAAATACATATTCTTACTCCAAATGAAATTCATGTCTAAAATAATGTATACCCAAGAGTATTAAAAATTATTTAAACGCAACTTAAAAAGTAAATATTGGCTTAACCCAAATGTTAAATACCCTTCATCCTTCTGGGTGTTGTAAATTGAAAACCAAACTTATTTTTTCATAAAACTTGGCAAAGAATAGTTATTTGGCTTAATAACTGATTGTCCGAAAGTTGAAATAGATCGGAGCATTTTTAGAAGCCCTTTCCCTATCGACCTTATTCACAAAGTAATTTTTATTTGATACGGTCTGTAATATAACAATTGCCGATTCAACTCAACTAATTATTGCATAATTTGTGAAACTCACTTGTGTAGGGTATTAAATGGTCGGTTATAATTCACTATACATTTTTATTACTTTTTTTCTTTTTTTTTTTTTTTATAAAAATATCTAAGAAATCACGAAAAGATTTTCAATTCATATTCTAAAGTTTGTTATGAAAATATTTAAAATTTTTTTTTTCAACTACTCCTCTTTCGAGAAACGAAAACGAAAACGAAAACAACAACAACAAACAAAAAACCAAAAACCATAAAATTAAAATAAAACATTCTGCACTCTTAGTAAAATTTTCTTAAAAAAAACCAAAACAAAAATTAAATAAAAAAAATAAATCAAACACTAGCAGAAGTTATCTAATTAAAATTTATATTAATAAATTAAAAATTATTAAATACATACACACATATACAATGCATCTAATATATAATATAAAATAAATAAATAATTATACAATAATTGTTGTCATAGAATTTTGAACATTTCCAACTGCAAACATACTATAACGAAAAGTTCACTCGTATCGCAAATAAATAATAAATGATGAGTAAAGATGAAATAGAGGAACATAATCGAAATAAAATTAAAAATGGTATAATCGATGTAACGAAAAAAATAGAAGAAACAAATTACAAATAAAAAGCACACATACAACATCAACTGAGAATTTTTTATAAATATAAGATTTCTAGGTAAAAATCTAATTACTACAGCCTTTCAGATATCTTACAGTTTCTAGGCGTTGTTATTAAATACGATGGTATTCGTTCGAGTTTAAAACCTCAAAAACGTATTTCTGTGACAAATTTTACATGAGAAATGTGTCATGCTGCCAACTAAAATCATTCATCAAATATTTATTTTTTCAATTATTAAATTACAATTAATTATATAAAAATGTTTATAAAAAAATTTTCTATAGGAAAAAAGAAAAAAACCCTTCTGCCTGATTGCAGATCAGCGGGAAAATTTCCACAACTCATAAGCAAAATAAAATTATTAAGGGTGTTCACAAAAAGTAAGAATTCATGTCGTTTTTTAGCCACTATACCTAATAAAAGCTTAGAGAATTAAAATTCGTGTGAAAACATGAAGACCATGATTGTAAAAAGCTGAACTTCATAAATGATTCATTTTTATCTCAATACTGTTCAAGCATATTCATCATTCAATTAGTTAAGCTTAACTCCGAGAGATTAAACATAAAAATACAGACAAAATGATTATAATTCAGTTGACTTTGGCTAATAGACTTGACCAGGTTTAGACAAAAGTGCTAAGTTGTCGATTAATTTACAAATAAATCAGACGACAAATAAAAGTGAGCATAATTTTATTATTGATATGTAAATTATTTTGGAAAGGACAAAGATTGGTAGTGTTTTATGTAATGAAGAATAATAAAGAAGTGAAAAAGATATATTTGGCTGAGGCCAGATCTTGAACTTCCACCATTTATATGCGAAAACTTTCCGGGGAAAGTATTTTGGAAAAAATACTTAAAAATTGTTGACCGCTTTTGCTTAATTTCAATACCAACCAGTGTATGAAAAGTACCTTCAACACTGCCAACTTTGAAATCGTTTTCTCAATTCAAGAATATAATAAAATTAATGTTGTTGTTGTTGCTGCTTTCAGTGTTGCTAACCGGTTTTATATTATTGACCTTACACTTAATGCCTATTCTACCACAAGAACTATTCAGCAATGTCTGGCCAAATAATGGGCAAAACAATCTACGGCCACGCCAACAACGACACTTTCAGAATCCAAACTTTGTCTTCCCCGACGAATGGAATGCTTTTCAGATTACACGATATTTGGATAATAATGAAAATTCGATATGGTCTAGTACTACGTCAACCACAACAACACCAATAACACCAACAACAACAACACCAACACCAACAACCATTCGACCAATAATTCGTAATACAGAAAAATCATATTTGGTGTATGTTAACAATCAGCCCATTGTACCTACACTGGTCCCGTTTTGGAGAAGAGCAACAACACCTTCCTTAGGATTTTTGAATTGTTTACGAAATTGTCCGACAACACCGGAATTTAATCCGGTTTGTGCCAGTAATCGTGAAACATATCACAATGAACAGAAATTTCATTGTGCACAATATTGTGGTGCAGGTAAAGAAAAAAAAAAAAACAGATGAATTATTTAAAAAATTTGTCATTTCTTATATTGTAAATATTTTTCTAGTAAGCATCAGGCGTACAGTTATTATTAAAAGTGAATGACAAGTACGTTATTTTATATGACGCTTGACTTTTGAAGAAAAAAACGTGAATAGGTTATTAGTTAGTCATTGATTATTATGGAATTCGGGGAAACATTATAAGTTTTTCGTTAATACATTTATAATTATTTTTATACTCACCATCTGTATATGTAGGAGTATAAAAATTTACAACTCTCAAAAGAAAGCGTTGAGACCCGTCGAATACGGGAAATGGATCCGATAGGACCATTTTTAGAAACTCTCTTCATATACTTATATTTCACGAAAGTTACTTATGTGCCACTGCACCGCAGCGAATGAATGTGAACTTGCTTGGCTTATACCTACAAACCTATTGATCAGATTTTGGTCAAATTTTTTGCAAACATTTGGAAATTTTTCTAGCTTTTCGGGGATATTTAGTTGATGGGCGTGGCACTGCCCATCGGCTTAAAAAATGACTTTTTAAAATTACATTTTGTTTTTTTTATTAAATGGGCGGTGCCACGCCCATATAATTTACTTCATTTGAAAGCTGATTTAATTTACAAGCTTTTACAACAAGTTTGAACAAAATCGGTCCAGTCGTTTCCAAGTTATAAGAGTTTAAAAAATTCCTAAAATCAAGGTTTGCTTGCTGAGGCATGCTGGGCGCCTGGTATTTTTCTCACATTTTCATGTTTGTTTTGTGATGTTTAAAATTACAACCACACATACATACACACACACACAAGAATGAAGGTGAATTTGCTTGGCTTATAACTAGAAAACTGCTCCGATTTTGGACAAATATACAAAATTACAACAATTATTAACCACCTATTATTAATAATTTTCATTTTCAGATATTAAAATAGTTCGTCGTGGCAACTGTTATGAAAGATGAATTTAAAGTGAAATACACTTTTGAGTGGAATGCAGCAATCTGGTCATTTTATTAAACTAAAATATAAAAAATTTTATTTATTTATATATATATGTATGTCTCATATATTGCCCATCAAATTAAAGTAGTAGAGAATTTTCTACTTAACAAAGAGAGATTTTATTACGCAATATATACGATAATCACATAAAACGTTTAATTTTATTATTTGTTTATTATTTATTATATAATAGTTGGTATTGTTAAACACAGTATTTTTATGACATCATAGGTGTTAAGTCATTAACTTATGAATACAACTTATTAGAGAGAAATTCTATTGTCAGAGTAATATCCGTAAAAGTTTCCCACCATTCATACCAGCTTAATAAAGAAGTTTTTATTGTAATCAATTGCAAAGAAAGCTTTTAAGGTTGTTGTCTATGAATATGAAAATGGAGAATATAACACCGGTGCATAAAGCGAGTATTTAAAGCTATCTATCTATATACAGGGTGAGGAAAAAAGCTGGAAACTCTGGAGGAACAATTTCAAGGTATTTTTCGAAAAAATTTCATATAGAAAAGTTGTTAAGCCTAAAGCGGCGAAGCTGACGGGGACCTTGATCTTCATATCTCTAACTCGACATCTTTTGTTTATGAAGATTTTTTTCGAAAAATTTCATTTTATTACGTTCCTCAAGAGTTTCTAGCTTATTTCTTCATAATGTAGATAAAATTTAGTACGTGTTTAGCATTAGACGGCCACATAGATATGGGCTTGGCAGGTAATTGAATGAATACACGTATCAACTTGACTGGCAAGTATTCTGCGTGTCAATAAAAGTGTTTTGTGAATTGTGGGCGTGTCTGTTATCCGATTCCACCTATTTCTGGCTCATCTATGAAAAGGTATAAGAAGATATTTTTATTGATCATGAATATATATACTTTATGAAATCCTTAATCACTCATTTTGATAGTTACAAATGAAGTGTTAAATTTAGTAAACCTTAATGCATTTTATTAACTCTTGCAACTGCTTCCACTTTAATAGCTCCCTTCGATTCTCGTACTTTGGAATTTTTTAGTACTACGAAGATACTATACAACCATTTGCGACAATCTCATAAGATTTTGATTTTTTATATACCTAATTAGTTTTTTTTTATATCTTGTAACGGTATTCGTAAACTAATTAATTAAAAGCCATAATAGATTAGATGTAACATATATATATATTCAATGAAACCACCATTAATTAACATTAATCTTAAGTGTATCTTGGCCTATTCTAAACCAACATAATTACAACAACATATATAACAAACGCACTAAGCCTTTATAATTATTGTATAATGAGTTTTACAAAACAGCCGTTAAAGAAAAAAACAAGTAAAAATGTCATGGTCGGTCAAACCGGACCATTTAATACCCCACACCACTTAAATCCTAAAATTATGCTACAATTAGTTTTGTTGCGTCTACACTGACATATAAGTTACTTCGTGAATTATCAAATAAGGGATTCTAAAACTGGACCCATTCAGTCCATTTTCAATAGGATTCCTTTTTGGGCCAATATATGTCCTTGTACTAAATTTAATTGAAATATTTAAAGAAAAAATGTGACCTGCAGCTTGCGCACAAATTTACATAGACAGACAGGCGAACAGGCGGACATGGTCAAATCGATTCGGATTGATTCTCCGATGTGTATAATTAAAGGTGGGTACGGCATTTGCCATTTAGAAGTTACAAACAACTGCACGAACCTAATATCCCCTTTACTACAAGTGGTGCAGTGTATAATAATAACGAACGCAAATCAATTTGAAGATAATATGTACTTTATAAACCGATTATCTAATCGATTGCTGATATTGTTATTGTTGTTTGGCATGATATATTGTATGTGTATAGGCCAACTATTTAATTAATTATGAAATTAATAGAAATCTCTCCATCTCGCTCTTTCCAATCAAGTCAAATATTAGTTGCGTATGCATGTAAAATTTATATTGGTACGTATGTGTATAAACATATATAAAATACAATTAAAATCAAGTCAACACAATCTCGGCACGTTGCACTTAAATCAGCATTGAAGCCATCCATCACGAATGTGTTTTAGTGTTAAAAGAGTTTATTTTGAAGAGTGGAAACGTTTAATAATATATAATAGAGGAGAAAAACAAAAACCACCAATAATTCAATTTATAAAACAGTCACGTGCATTTGTTGTTGTTAATGTTGTCCTCCCTCCAACCTAATGCAATATGCAAGAAATCCACGCAAGCGTTTTTATATCTTCCACATAAATTAGGGAGTATACTAAACTTGTCATTCCATTCGCAATACCCAGAAGTATATATAGACATTCTCAATCAGCATCAAAAACTGAGGCGATCTAGATATGTATGTCCGTATGTCCGTCTGTTATTCAATCTTAAATTTTAAGATATTGAACTGAAATTTTGTACACACACTTTTAGTTTCTTCACACAGATCTCTAATTAAAATGAGCAAAATCGGTCAAGAGCCACGCCTAAAATCTATATATCTTGCACAAAAAATTGACTTATGAACTTGAAATTTATTATATATAGTGCCCACGAAGTGTAGAAGTGAAGAATTTATAAAAGCTTATATTAAAGTCAAGGTTAAAGCTGTCAAAGAAACAACAATTAAGTGACGTTTTCTTTATGATCGTTTATACATAATTTTCGTATTAATAGTACAAATAAGTATGATGACAAATACGTGAATTAATTCCAATCCAGCACAATGTTAAGGCAGCTACACTACAATTGGTAATTATTTTTTAAACGCATACGAATACGAGTAACCATAACCATACGGGTAACCATAACCGTAAGTATAAGCGTAGGGGTAACCATAAGTGTAACCATAGGAAGGATAGGTGACCGGATATGAATAGGGAATGCCGAGCGGTACGCCGTAGGTAGCAGTGGTGGCAATTGGAGCGGTCAGAACGGCAGCTGACACCATCGCCATTAAAGTACAAACGAGTAGTACAACCTAAACCCATAAGAAGATCATTTCACTTTCTAAAAATAATTTATTAATTATACATCACTTACAATTTTCATGATGGCAGTGAGCTAAGAATTTTTGCTACTTTTTTAATTCAAGACCGCAAATCTCTTTAGAAATCACTTGCACTTGCAACAGTTTCCCTTTCAATTCTAACACTATTCTACACGATTTCAAACACATTTTATATAGAATTTTTCTAATCAATATTAATCCATTCAAGCCTTATAAATCATATTCCAAATTAGTCGTCTAATGCATCTTTCGAATGCATTTTTATTTACATAATTTTTTTTATTTCATATTTGCAGTTAAAGTTTTCATTTTTAAATATTATTTACATCACGTTAAAGCGTCATATTTATTAGGCGATTTTCCTATTTTGTAGTTCACCTGCATAGCAATTAACTGATAAGCTTGTAGACACTTCGGTATGTTCGACTTTGAGTATGTTGGGTTTACTAGAAGTAATTACAAGAGCCGGCAGAAATATGTCCGAATACTCTTCGCAGCCTTTAGGTTCCAAGCGCAGAAATACACTCGCTTAAAACCGTGCATCACAATGCGTTTAATAAATTGAAAAGTTCGAACTTAATCAAGTGATTTGCACTAAAAGTTAAGTAAACCTTTCAGTAATATATCCGTTCAGTACATCTGGAATGAATGCAATCTTAAGAATTCGCTTCTATTCGCAGGGATTCTGTTGTAATAGATTTTCCTAAGATATCAATTTAATTAAAGAACATATAAAGCAACCAAATGAATTAATTAATCATCTCTACTGTTAAATATTTACTGCTTTTTAATTCGTTAAAATTCATTCATATTTTTTTATTACTTGGACATATTTCAACTGCATGATTAGCATGTAAAACTCATACAAAAGATATATATTTTTAGCTTAGATAAG
This sequence comes from Ornithomya chloropus, assembly GCA_963971445.1. Classification (NCBI taxonomy): domain Eukaryota; kingdom Metazoa; phylum Arthropoda; class Insecta; order Diptera; family Hippoboscidae; genus Ornithomya; species Ornithomya chloropus. The sequence continues at coordinate 6,530,761 of OZ020532.1, forward strand.
TGAGGTATTATTACTAAGTTATCTAAAAGGATTTTTTTATAACCATAAAATACTTTATTCCAAAGCGAAACTTGTACGGAATCAAGCGCTTCAAATATAAATGGAGTAAAACTTCCTAAACTCCTACTGTAGAATAGTAGTAGTATATAGTAATAGGTATCCATCTCGTAAAGAGCCATAATCCAGCCGAAAATGACAAATACAAAGTCTATATTTGGTTGAGGCCCCCCATCGATGCAGCAAATCTTTCTAAGGAGTATATATTTTAAGATATGTCTTATACTTTATGGAATATAAAAAATGATCAGTTTCAATTAATTTCACGTGTGGTTTCCCTCAGCAATTAGCCCTGTAAAATGAAAGTGAGCAGAAAGTTTTGTTTCTTCTTTATTCTTAAAGAATATCATTTAAAAATTGATTGGTATGCCAAAAAAGCTAAAGAAACAAACGGTAAATTTTTGATTTTTCAATTTATGTTTTCCTTTTATTCATAACAATAACAATAACAATTTAGACTAGAACAGAAGCGGCCGAATATTTAAGTGGTGTGGCTGGGGCAAAAGGGGAAACAGGTGCTACAGGTGCTAGATGAGCGGATGCAATAACTGGAGCGGCCGCATATGCAGCTGGCACTATAGCAGCATTATAGTTTTGCTTAATATCAACTCGAGTAGTGGCCGAAGCAGCATCCAAATGAGCATTGGCATATGCCACCGGGGTAGCTAAGGCTGGTGTATAGGCTACCGGAGCTGCTGCATAAGCTGCTTTGGTTATCACAGGTGCGAGAGGGGCAGTATATGCTACAGGAACAGGAGCAGCTGAAGCAACAATTGGAGATGTATAAGCTACAGGAGCTATGTAATGAGGTTTAGCCGAGGCACTTAAACTACACAAAACAACAAGGAGCTGAAAAATATTTTAAAAAATCTATCATAGATGAAATTTACCAAAAAAATTCAACCTTAACTTACAAATTTCATCATTTCGTTTAAACTTAGTTGAGATTAGGATTAAAAGCAAATAATGATGGATTGTATGACAAATTTTACAATCATCCAGTATTTATATACCCACAGTGCGCAGTTGTAACAATCATCATCACGTGCAAGGCATTGTTATTAAACCCGTCTTGCGTATCTTTAACCAAATCTTTATTCATGGTAAATAATTGTCAATGTCATCTAACCAGGGTCAACATAAAACGTGACCTATTACGATTATACGTTTGAAATATCTTTTAATTAATATTCAATTATGATAGTAGAGACGTTCAAATAAAACTTGAACGGTTTGGATGGATTTCTAAAGCGATACGATCGAATTTATCAAGTCTTTCAATGTACAACGCCTTTTATTATATAGATACTCAACATTTGGTATAAATACTTGAAGATTTCAATTGATTGTTATCATTTGTTTAAAACATTTTCATCGATTAACGTTAAAGAGCAGCTGAACTTACAAAACTTTAATCATCATGTTCAAATTTGTAAGTGAAGATAGTTTTTAAAGAAATACAACTTTTCTTTACATTTCTATCCTCTTAAATTCTAGACTGTTGTTGTTATCTTGGCTGTGATTGCTTGCGCTTCAGCTAAACCCGGCATACTTGCAGCAGCGCCTGTAGCATATGCGGCACCTGCAGCAGTAGCTGTAGCTCCTGTTGCTCCGATAACGGCTACTAGTAGTCAAGTAATTAGTCGCAATTATAATGGTGTAGCAACTGGTCCAGTGTTGGCACCCATTGCTCAGCCTGTTGCCGCTAAAATTGTTGCCCCAGTTGCTGCTCCTTTAGCTGCTGCTACTTATACTGCTCCCTTGGCTGCTCCAGCTCATATTGCTTATGCCGCTCCATTAACCTATTCAGCTGCTGCTCATCTACCATATGTTTTTTAAAATTTTGTTAATAATTAATGTTGCATTGCTTTCGATATTGTATTGCTAGTTTAAGTTTAAAACGTACTCCATTACAAGAAAATTGTTGAAGTTATAAATCGCCAGTCTTAACTTTAATTTTGAGTGATTTTAAGAGTTTTGAAGATTTTTTCCATTTAACGACTGTAAATATGGCAAACAGACATACGGACATTCATGTCTAGATGGACTTAGTTTTTGATGCTGATCAAGAATACATATACTTTGCATGGACTCTGGCGCCTTCTTATGGGTGTTGTAAACAGAATGATAAACTTAGTTGACCTCCCATCTTATGTGAAGGGTATAAAAACGATATATTGCATCATTTGAAAGTGAACGTTTTAATTCATCAATTAAAGTCAAACATTTGTGCTTTGCATCAAATCGTTTATATGAAAACACATGGTAGAAATAGGTCAATTTTTGTTTACTACAAGCGAATTATGTATTGGAACCACGAATAGCCCAAATGTACGGCATTGTAGTATTTTTGAGGAGACACGTGCTTAGCATAACCATTAACCATTTCAAAGTGAAACCAAGAAGCCGAGCAAACACCATTCGAATTGTCTAAGGTCAGTAAACGAATGCAAAGTTTTGTTGTTTGGAATATTTGGTGTATAAAAGGCCCAACAACGCCATATAAAAATCATTAATGCTTAATAGTAATCGATAGTATCAACAGATTGTTTAGCAAAATTTCATAAAAACCTTAAAAAAAAAACTTTGACAAAATGTTCAAATATGTAAGTGAGGTGGAGTCGGAAGGAAGAAATGAATGAATGAAGCTTTAAAATTATACAAACATGTCATTTTAGATTGTTATCCTATACGCTGTCATCGCCTATGTAGCCGCCAAGCCAGGTCTATTGGGTGCATCCTTAGCTTATACTGCTCCTGCTGCTGCTGTAGTTGCAGCACCGGCACCCATAGTCACAGCGACCAGTAGCCAAGTTGTGGCCAGGAATTATAATGGTATTGCTACAGCTCCCATAATAGCTCCGGTAGCGGCACCTCTAACAGCAGCTCCCTTAGCAGCACCTTTTGCTGCCACTTCACCTTACGCTGTGGCTCCGTTCAATCCCGCCTTTGCTCGCTATGCGGCTACGCCGTACGCTTCGGCACCTTTGTTAGCCAATTATGCTGCTGCACCCTTCGCCTATCCATCACCTTTTGCTGCTGCCGCCCGACTCTCTTATGCTCCTTCATTTGTTTTATAAAAAGTTTGAAAATCGACCTTATTATTTTAAATGGACTGATGCTGTTTTTGTTATTCTAACATATATTGTATATTAGAGTTAAATAAAATTTCAAAATTGTAAAAAAGCAAGTAAAAATGTAAAATTTCATTATTTTTTTAATATTTCGCCGTTTCCAAGTTATAAGAGTTTAAAAAATATGTTATTTGCATGATTTTCAAAATTATGACCACAAAAATAAAGGTGAACTTGCTTGGCTTAAAACTAGAAAACTACTGTTCCGATTTTGGTCAAATATGTTGCAAACGTTTGGAAATTTCTGTAGTTTTGAGGGGATTGATAAATTAATGGGCGTGGCATTGCTCATTTTCCTAGAAAATGCTTTTTTAATATTTTTTCTCGTTTATTAAATAAATGGGTGGCGCCACGCCCACATAATATACTTTGTTTGAAAGCTGAATTAATTTGCAAGGTTTCACAAAAAGTTTGAACAAAATCGGTCCACCCGTTTCCAAGTTATAAGACTTTAAAGATTATGTTAAATCGTCATTTGCTTACTGTGCAGTTCTGAGCGCCTGGTATTTTTCTCACATTTTCATGTTTGGTTTGTGATGTTTAAAATTACAACCACACATACATACACACACACACAAGAATGAAGGTGAATTTGCTTGGCTTATAAGTGGAAAAGTACTGCTCCGATTTTGGCCAAATTTTTTGCAAACGTTTGGAAATTTCTCCAGCTTTGCGGGGTTGGTAAATTAAAAGGCGTGGCACTGCCCATTTTCGTAGAAAATGACTTTTTAATCGTTTTTCTCGTTTATTAACTAAATGGGTGGCGCCACGCCCACATAATATACTTCGTTTGAAAGCTGAATTAATTTACTATCTTCTACAAAAAGTTTGAACAAAATCCGTGCAGCCGTTAAAAAGTTATACGACTTTAAAAAAATTCCTAAAATCAAAATTTGCTTGCTGGGTATGCTGGGCGCCTGGTATTTTGCTAACATTTTCATGTTTGTTTTGTGATTTTTTGTGACCACACATACATGCACACACACACAAAATGTGCTTGCTGAGTTATGCTGGGCGCCTGGTATTTGCATGCATGTACGAACACGCAGAAGTCGTTTGTTGTTGTTGTTGTTGTTGTTGTTGTTGTTGTTGTTGTTGTTGTTGTTGTTGTTGTTGTTGTTGTTGTTGTTGTTGTTGTTGTTGTTGTTGTTGTTGTTGTTGTTGTTGTTGTTGTTGTTGTTGTTGTTGTTGTTGTTGTTGTTGTTGTTGTTGTTGTTGTTGTTGTTGTTGTTGTTGTTGTTGTTGTTGTTGTTGTTGTTGTTGTTGTTGTTGTTGTTGTTGTTGTTGTTGTTGTTGTTGTTGTTGTTGTTGTTGTTGTTGTTGTTGTTGTTGTTGTTGTTGTTGTTGTTGTTGTTGTTGTTGTTGTTGTTGTTGTTGTTGTTGTTGTTGTTGTTGTTGTTGTTGTTGTTGTTGTTGTTGTTGTTGTTGTTGTTGTTGTTGTTGTTGTTGTTGTTGTTGTTGTTGTTGTTGTTGTTGTTGTTGTTGTTGTTGTTGTTGTTGTTGTTGTTGTTGTTGTTGTTGTTGTTGTTGTTGTTGTTGTTGTTGTTGTTGTTGTTGTTGTTGTTGTTGTTGTTGTTGTTGTTGTTGTTGTTGTTGTTGTTGTTGTTGTTGTTGTTGTTGTTGTTGTTGTTGTTGTTGTTGTTGTTGTTGTTGTTGTTGTTGTTGTTGTTGTTGTTGTTGTTGTTGTTGTTGTTGTTGTTGTTGGGTGCGTTTTGATGCGTTTTGATGCGTTTTGATGCGTTTTGATGCGTTTTGATGCGTTTTGATGCGTTTTGATGCGTTTTGATGCGTTTTGATGCGTTTTGATGCGTTTTGATGCGTTTGTTGTTGTTAGAATTTTTTCTTATTGGAATTTTTTCTTATTGGGAGAATTCTTATAAAATTTTGCTTCTCAGCTGAATTCGAACTCATGTCTACAATATGAAGAGTTTACTGAGACAACAACTTAGCCACTCAGCTACTGAGGGCCCTAACTTTTGATGTATTTACGCTATAATGAAGGTTTCGTTTAGACATTTAACAATGCGCAAGATTATAGAGATCCCCAAACTAAGAACAGAAATTTCTGTAGCTTTGCAGGGAAACAATTTTAATAGGCGTGGCACTGCCAATTTTCTTAGAAAATGACTTTTTAAAATATATTTCTTGTCTATTTACTAAATGGGTGGAGCCACGCCCACATAATATACTTCGTTTGAAAGCTGAATTAATTTACAAGCTTTTACAACAAGTTTGAACAAAATCGGTCCAGCCGTTTCCAAATTATAAGAGTTTAAAAAATATGTTAAACTCAGATTTGCTTACTAAGGCATTCTGGGCGCCTGGTATTTTTCTCACATTTTCATGTTCGCTTTGTGATGTTTAAAATTACGACCACACATATACATACATACACACACAAGAATGAAGGTGAATTTCCTTGGCCTATAACTAGAAAACTACTGCTCCGATTTTGGTCAAATTTTTCGCAAACGTTTGGAAATATCTCTAGCTTTGCGGGGATTGATAAATTAATGGGCGTGGCACTGCCCATTTTCTTAGAAAATGCGTTTTTAATCATTTTTCTCGTTTATTAACTAAATGGGTGGTGCCAAGATAATTAACTGTTCCATATACATTGGCCCGAATGTGAGGCATTGTCATATAAGTCACTTCGTGAAATATCGTTTAAAGAAGTTTTAAAAATGACCCTATTGGGTCCAAAATCGGCAGAGTCAAGTATGAAGCCAATTTACTTCTCTTTATCCCAAGTATTTCAAGAAATATGAAGAATAGCAAATTTTTGCTTTATAAAGATTTCTTTTATTATAAAATCTTATAGGGGGAGTGGTTCTCAAAATGGTGCAAACCTGTTCACTTTCAATAAAGGTTCTTTTCAGGCCAAAGCATGTGGACATACAGACGAATAGACGGATACAATTAAATAGTTTCATAAAGTATTCGTTTAAGTTACGTATTATATAAAAAACCTTAACATATATGCTTTGCAATACTACCTGTACGATTATAAGTAGTGAATAAACCGCTATTTAATTTTTTTCTATTGTAATATATTTATTAAATTTGCATTATCACAAATATATATAAACAAAGTAAAAAAACGAAAGCTTTAATAAAAAACTTGATCTTAATGGTTTGGCAGGATGTTTTTATATCTCACATAGATTTAAAGAAATAGAGGAGCAGCCGCAGCAGGAGCAATTAGCTTAGCGGGTGCAGCAGCTACTGCTGGTGCAGCTGGAAAGGCAGGCGCTACTAATCTAGCCGGAGCTACTGGAGCTGGAAAGGCAGGTGCCGCAAATCTAGCTGGAGGTACTGGAGCTGGAAAGGCAGGCGCTACTAATCTAGCCGGAGCTACTGGAGCTGGAAAGGCAGGTGCCGCAAATCTAGCTGGAGCTACTGGAGCCGGAAAGGCAGGCGCTACTAATCTAGCTGGAGCTACTGGAGCAGGTAAACCAGGAGCCCCGAAACTAGCCGGAGCTACTGGAGCTGGTAAACCAGGAGCCACGAATCTAGCTGGAGCAGCAGGAGCCGGCGCAAAAGCGGGCAATGGTAATCCAGCAGAAGCAAAGGGATAGGCAGCAGTATATGCGGCAGGAGAAATTAAATTTTGAGTAAAAGGCAAGAAACCAGCATTATAACGATTGTAAAGATCTAAACGTTGGCTGGCAATGGCAGAATTTAAAGGTGCATTGAAGAGAGCAGCAGGATAAGCAGATGCTACCGGGAGATTATAAGCAGCGGCATAGGCGGGTGCAGCAGCTAAAGGGGCAGCAGCTGCAACCACAGCATGTGCTGGTTTAGGTTCAGCAGCGACACATGCCACAGCAGCAAAGAAGACGATAAACTATAAAACACAAGAAGAAGAAAAAGAAAGTTTAAACTAAAGTAAAGATAATAAAATAAAATAAAATAAATACACTACTCAATATTTAAAAAAATATATTTCTTAAAATTTTTAAGTTTTAAATTTAAAAAAATAATAATTAATAAAGTGATTTGTGTACACGTTACCAATTTCTGCATTTCTGGTATTGAAAATATTACAAAAAATTAATGAATGATCCAAAAAGGTCTTGTCAGACAATTGTACCGTTATGTAATTTGAATGAAACACAACATTAGCTTTTATAGCGTTATCGGCAAATGCAAAACCATCAAATTGTTGTTGGCAAAATGCCGTTTTTTTTTCTTATATTACAATTTATACATAATAATAATTTTTTGGTAATTTCTTCGGTAGGTTGGTTGAGTCTGCCCCCCTCTGTCAACCATCCGACTCATTGCCATTGCATTTTATATTAAGTGTATAACAGTTTGAATATTTGCGTTTGTAAATTAATTCACGTAAAGTGTGTGTGTGTGTTTTTTGAGGCATTTCAAGGTCTTGTTGAAAATCAATCAAAAATCAATGACAAACATATTTTTATATTGGCAATATGTAGTGAATGCGTAGCTCATGATGAAACTGTGTTGGTGTTGTTGTAACTAAAACATCAATGTTAACAAAACTCATGTTACGAGTGCTTACTTATTGAAGTGTGTTAAATTTTTTTTTCTTTTTCCTTATACCCACAATAAGCGGCTACCATTCTTTCTTTCTCTTCATCTTGTCTGAGTGTTTTAAGTTTTTTTCTTTCTTTTTGCTTTTTTTTTTTTGTTTTGTTTGTTCTTTTTCCACCTAAAACATTGTAACTGTTGAATTAGAAAGAGGATATATCAAGAGTTGAATATATTGTACAACAGGAGGAAATAATGTGGATGGAGATGGTGGAGATGGTGGAGTGGTAGACGGGGATGTCATACATATTGAACATACAAATATAATCTTTGTCCACAAATAATTGAAAACGTTTTTCTATCACAATAGCACAAAATTTTTACGAGCTCGCATGTGTGCATGTGTGCATGCGTATGTGTGAATATTTTAGTATTTATGGTCATGCAACAGCTTGCAACGGAAATTCTGTTCGTTTCCTTTTTATCAAACACATTTACAAATGCTTACACATACTCGTACATTTACGCATAGTTTGCCAATAGAGCGGCAGAGTATAAATGAAGAATAAAACGTGAGAAACTGAAGTTGGTTTAGGCCAAATTTTAAATACTCTATACACTTACATATATACAGTGGGTGTGGCAGGTACATGATTAAGCTATTCAATAATATATCTCTTATGTATCAACTTGCAAGACATGCTTTACAATGAATACCGTTTTTTTTTACAGCGAGAGCTCAACCGTGTCCGTTATGCAACACTTGCATTTTTGGCACATCGATTTTCAATTTCATAGTTCAGTTTTTATGGCAGAAAAATAGATTTTTGTCGATTATGGGCGTAACTCTTGACCAATTTTGCCCATTTTTAATACCAGTCTGCATGCAAAAACTAAAAGTATCTGTACGAAATTTATCAATCATAAGAGTGCCAACAACAGACCGACACACAGACATACATGTCTAGATCGACTCAGTTTTTAATATTGATCCAGAATATATACACTGTGTAGGGTTTTTGACGCCTCCTTCTAGGTGGTGCAAACCGAATTACAAACTTAGTTTAGCCCAAATCTTAAATGAAGAGAAAAAACAAGTACAATGGTTATAATAGCATGAAATACGTATTACACACACATGCCCATACCCAAAGATTTATAAACACTTAGGCTTACTGTGCTGTGTCTCTATTGCATTTACAATCCGCAAGCGAGCAAATGGTTCTAACACGTACTTATATAACCTAAATGCTTAAGATGTTTGTTGTTTAGTGCAAATGTTTTTGTATGCATGCCGATATATATATATATATGTAACTGTGTGCGTGTGTTTTCCTTAAGAGTGGAGACTAAAAAAGAAATAATAAAGAAAACGTGCTCTGCATAATAATAATGTACAGTTAGTTGCACAACACAACCCTGTCTCCACATCTCGGCAAAATCTCTTTTTTGTATTGCACACCATTTGTATGTGTGTGTATATCTGGAGGCAGGCATACAGCTCATTTTGTTCTTTACAAATTGTAAGGAATGGAGAAGCCATTGCGAAAGGCATAGCGATAGGAAGGGTGTGGAGCACTAAGATAAAGCAAAAAAGAGAAAAAAATAGAAAATACGTCCAATGATTTGGTGAAAAATAAGTCTAGAGTTGTTATTTTTACTGCTCATATTTGGTTGCTATTGTTTTCATCGCAATCATTCGTATGCACAAGAATATTGTAAATTTAATATTTTACATGTTTTCTTTTTTCTAAGTACAATGGTAACGAAGCAGTAACTTGGAGAGTAAAGGAGATGATGGTTAGTTTTGAGTGACTGCCTTACATTGTGATGCTATGTACAAAATTTTGCCATTTGGGTATTATCAACATAATACACATATACACACATACAAACGAATTTGTTGGAAATGCAATTGCATTTGTTGGAATTCTTCATTTTCAAGCCATTTTTCCACTTGATAGCCATCATCAAAAACACTCAATAGGAATACAATTACAACAGTAATAAGGATCAATTTAAAAACAAAATGAAAAATAAATAAAAAATATGAAATTTATTGAAATGAAAAACAAAACAAGAATTAGAATAACCGCATGATAAAGTTTGAACAAAATTTATAGCAGCCTTTTGGGAGTTGCAAGCTTATTTGAACCTACTGCACATATAAAAATAAAAAATATTCCATTTAGAGTTTAATGTAACGGGTGTACGGTACCTGAACACGACATATAGGCAAACGTGAGGTACCTTTTCTTCCTTAACGTTCAACAACGTTCAACGTTTCAACAATTCTCTTTGACGGTAATTTTTTGCCAAAAATCCTACTTCTCATATTTTTTACAAAAGCAAGATAGATTTTTTTAAAGAAAATATTAATAAATAACTTACTTGACTACTTTTATATAATTTTGTCTATAAGGACTTGATGAGGATTCATTTTCATGCAATAATAATTTGAATCCACTAGTGTGGAATGATGTGGTAGAACGTATTGATGAAAATTTTGACCATATTATTTAAAACTTTAACGAGAACTATCAATTTGTAAGTATGTAGCTTCATATGACAGGAAAAAGAAAAGGAGAAGATCGATCAGATTGTTAAGAAACGAAATTATTCCTTCAGGCAAAATAATATTGATAGATGGGATGAAAGCATAATGAAATGGTGCATTTATTAAATCTCTGTGAACTCTGCAAACATTTATAATCACCTATCATACAATGTCCTGAAGTATTTTGAGGATTTACGGTAAGATTTCAAAAATACAGGACAACTGTATATAATACAATCGAGCTTTATAGCATAAAAATGTTAATTTAAAAGTTAGACCAAATAGTTGTGTATCCTTTTCTAATTCATTCCAACATTCACTTGTTTACATATCCATAATTGTTGCCATAATTATGGTGTAAAAGCTTTTTTAATTATTGTTCGAATATGTTAAAAATTATTGCTTATTGTTTGATTTCATACAGGAATTAACCAATAGGCGAGTACTTTGCATTATCACTCTCCTACTATAAAAGAAATTCTAAAATATTAAAAGCAACCGCAATATTAAATGATTAAATCACTTACAAACAGTTGAATGTTTGTACATCCGTAAGCATACATTAAAAATTTAAACACTATCCATAATTATTTAAACGTTGTTCCGGTTCAGCTTTTACATACATATACATATATATACATATTAAATATAGTTTCGCGCTTCTGTAGATATGTAACAATAACATTATAATTAAAAGAGAGTAAAATAGTTCCCATCACATACTTGTTTAATTAGTACGCAAGTGAACTAATACACTACCGAACTTGAACATCTCTGTGTATTTTATTTATTTTATTATTTCACTTGCGTTTTGCTATACATTAGTGCAATATTAACATTGTTGACATAGATTTAGTAATTGGCCAGTTTCGCTGGAGAAATCTTCACTTGATTTCGGATTATTGAAATAATTTGTTTTTTTTTTAATTTAAATAAAAATGTTTATAGAAACTTGTGTTGCTCCCGTTAATATAGCGTTAATTAAATATTGCAAGTGTTTTATTAGAAAATTTAAAAAAAAATAAAACGATTTATTAATATAATTTCTTTTTAAGGGGGTAAACGTGATGAGGAATTGATTTTACCCGTAAATGATTCTTTAAGTATGACTTTAAATACGGATGAGGTAAGAATTTTATTTAAATGCTAATTAAATGTTGAACTTTTCTAACCTCTGTTAACTTTGTACCATATAAAAATAGATGTGTGCCAAGACAACAATAGCAACCTCCAATACATTTAAAGAGCACCGTATGTGGTTAAATGGTGAAGAAGTGCCGTTCGAAGAGAATGCTCGTTTAATGAAATGTTTGAAAGCTTGTAAGCTTTTTTTTATATGTTATTAAGTAGATAAATTCCAAGAATTTTACTAAAGGATTCTTTTTTAGTACAATGTTTGACTTTGGCTAAAGGTGGCTCACCGAAATTCCCCTTGGATTGGAAATTGCATATAGTTTCACGTAATAATTTCCCTACTGCAGCTGGTTTAGCTTCAAGTGCTGCCGGGTATGCTTGCCTGGTATATACCTTAGCTTGCTTATATGGTGTAGCGGATGAGGAGTTGACGGTAATAGCACGTCAAGGTAGTGGTTCAGCTTGTCGCAGTTTACATGGTGGTTTTGTACACTGGCGCATGGGCCATTTAGCCGATGGCTCTGATTCATTAGCCACACCAATCGCTTCGGCCAGTCATTGGCCGAATATGCATGTTTTGATTTTGGTTGTAAATGATAGCCGCAAGAAAACCAGTTCTACGAAAGGTATGCAAAGATCAGTGGAAACTTCGCCACTTTTGAAATTGCGCGCCAAACATTGTGTACCGGCTCGCACTGCTGCCATTACCGAGGCTATACAACAGCGTGACTTTGAAACATTCGCTAAAATAACAATGCAAGATTCTAATCAATTTCATGCCATTGCCCTGGATACCTATCCACCGTGTGTTTACATGAATGATGTATCTCATGCGATAATTAGCTTTGTGCACGCCTACAATGACGCAGTAGGTGCGTTACGCATCGCATACACTTTTGATGCTGGCCCCAATGCCTGTTTGTATATTTTAAAAGAGCACGTACCAGCTGTACTGAAGGCCATACAAAAAGCATTCCCCAATGATACCACCAATCAAGTGGAATACCTTAAGGGTATACCAGTGAATTATGAAGAGAATCTCCACGATCCAATTGATGAAACCGCAACAAATGGCAATCCTACAGCTGTACCCATTAATGAACGAAATCTGCTTAAATATATTATTCATACCAAAATTGGTGAAGGACCGCAGCGTTTAACCAAAGAGAAACACCTTATCAATATCAACAGCGGTCTTCCATATTAAATGTATGGAAAAAAAGAGGTTTCAAGGCGGCCAAATTCTACGCTTTAACGTAATATCAATAACAATGACAATAACAACAAACAGGTAGTAATTAAGTATATATTTATTCATATGACTTGTGAAGATCAAAATGAAGAAATACTAGCGCGACACATTTATCCTAAAAGGTGCATTTCTAGTGTGTAGGTAACCCTAAAGCTTTCTTTAGATATATTATGATAATAAAATAAATAAAAAATGCAGTAAATCGCAAGCATTTACTAAATGAAAGAAAAATAAAGCAGTTTGTTGAACCGAATCTTTCAAACTGAGCTCGGTTTGGCCCCAAATTTTCATTTTCATTTAAACTCCATTGATGATCATATTTATAATTTAAGGACGATTTATTTAAGAATTGAAGGTTTATATATTTATATTGTTTTTGGTTACAATGTATTGATATTTGATTTGAAATAATCTTCATTTTTCACTTCATTTTAATAATATTAATTACAATGCACACACATATTTGTTACCAACAGCTGCCCAATGATGAACATTTCAAACAAATCATCAAAAATAAATACAATTAATATACAAATACACTGGATTTGAATTATTTTATAATTTCTTTGTTAATTTTCAATAACGTTGCACATAAAGAGAGAAGTCTTTTACTATTAAGAGGAGGAGAAAATGCTTAAAAAAACATTCATATTTACAACAACATAACATTAAATAAAAATTATAGACAATTATTTAATATATATATATATATATATATATATATATATGGTAACGTTCGAAGAGTTTGAAAATTTATTTAATTAATAAATAGAGCGCAGAGGGAGGGGTAGGAGGGAAGAAACATAATAATACTTTATACTTGTGTTTACCTAGTATGCTGTTTAGTTATACATACACTTATATGTTATAAATAAGTTTGCATATTTAATTATATATGCAGAGCATCTTAATAATTTGCTTTAAAAATATGCTATAAAATAATTATTAGTTTAAGCTGATGGATAAAGAAGGGCGCACGATAAGTGTAAAAGCATCAAAAGTTAATTTTACCCGCCAAAGGCATGGAATTATATTTTAAAAGATATTTTAGAAAAATGTATAGGTGTGACCAAGCTTTAATAATTTTGCTAATTTTTATGTGGATTTTTCAATAAGAACATAACATAAATTTCGGCGCTTTAAATGGTCAAATGACTTCAGTTTCTTGATCATTTCAGAGTGTAGGCTAAGATCTTTTTGCAAAATTTGAAAATTTCAATATATGATTTGATATATTTCCAATTCCTGTGAATGACGTAGAGTCGACTGATTTGGCTCTTTTTGAACTGAAGCACTTACTGGCTGCAATATTTTCGGTACTTTGAGCAGAGCATTGTCTCACTGGCAATAAATCATCTAATAGTGAATATTTTGACTCGAATTTATCCACTATAGCATCTCTTCTGATTAGATGATTATTACGACCGAAAATTAAATTAACAGCTTTTAAAGGTGCAAACACCGTTTCAGAATTAATTTTTAATAATTTCCCAAACATTGTTTACTTGTGATCATCATCATGATAACAATTTGAATCTTAAGTGCCTTTTTGACATTGACAGATCATGAAAAATGTTCAAGGGTGCGTTCGTATTACAATACAAAATTGTTATGTCCCTATTGAAAACTCTTTATAATTTTACTTTATGTAGTTGCCTTGATTAATATTTATGCTACAGAGGGAACAATTATTATAGACGGATTAACGGATCATTAGAATTTCATATTAATCAATATGGGATTAGAATTTTTTAATACGGTTTTATAAAACTGTAAAAAGACGGACAAGTTTAACACTTTTGATGCTCAGTGTATGCAAATGATGACATGATGTGGGATTTAAAAAAGCTAAAAACAATTTGTTCGTATCATTTGTTGCATCGTCAATATTAATTTCGGTTACATGGCACTACAGGGAAATAATTTCCTATCTTTTCCAAAAAAAAAAAAAAAAACTGATAATCTCTAATCTTTCGGATAATATAATGTAGCATTACGTATATAGATCGTATGCATGTTGCGAATAGTGTAAATGCTAGAGTATGTCATATTTGAAACGATACGTTATGAAATTTTTCAACATAAAGTTTAAAGCGATTAACTTACGACGATAACGTTTTTGAGTATTCTTTAATATATTTGAATTTTTTATGTTTCCATTCCACGCGTTGTAATACTTTTGTTGTTGCGGCGACTGGCGCCGAACATTGCCATCAGGCGCACTCTGCTTGAGATAATTGAGACGATTTATTTTATTATTATTATTATTGTTGAATTGCAACATGGTGAGGTTCATAAAACGCTTCGTCTGTTGGTGGACATGAATATAAGTGGCTGCCCGATTGCATGGTGATGACCATGATGTAGTGGTGGTGGGTGATGGTGATCGTGTTGGTATTGGTGATGATCTTAAAGATATTGTTGAAGGCGTTGATGACTGATAGTGATTAATAGAATATTCCTTAATTTTGTTATAGTGCTGCTCTCTAACTTGTGAGTATTTGTCGTCTTTATCCATTTCTTGATTCATTAACATAATATTTTGATTTTGGTTTTTGTTGTTGTTGTCTTTGCTTAAGCGAACAAATCACATATTTTCATCGAATTTGGCAAAATTACTATTGCTGTCATCCCATTGTTGCGCTGCCGCCCCTTGTTGTGCATGACAGACATCATTACTGTTACCGTTCACGCTTATATTCTTAATTTTATCATCCTTTTCATTAGAGTTAGCATTAGCTGTTATTGTTGTTATTGTTGTGATAGCATTACCAACACTACCCGTACTAACCGCATCTACTGCTGCTGCCGGTGATTTAAAGAAATCATCATCCTCGAACGGATCTTCCGACTTCTTGGCAAATATATTAATGGATTCAGATTTTTTGATCAGTTCTTGTTGTCGTTGTTGCAATATACTGTTACGCATTTGTTGTTTCTTGTTGGCCACACTGCTGTTAGCCCCGGCTGTACTGCTCATCTGCGGTTTGTTTATGGCCGCCTCTTGCCATTGTTCATCATTCTCGAAAGCATCAAACGTAGCTTTAGAAAAGTCATCCTCAAAAGTTACATCAACAGCAGCAGCATCATCATCATCGAATTGTGAGATCTTGACATTGTCATCGAAACGTAACTTTTGTGTACCACCAGCTACCGTACTACTGGTGATATGTGTTGATGATTTTTTAGTACGATTTTCACGATCACGTTCCAACTGTTGTTGTTGTTGTTGCTGCGTATTTGTGAGTTGACTTGTCTGTCTTTCTCTGTCCGAGAAATCATTAGAGAAACGAAAAGATGGTTTTGAAATGATCGGATGGTTGCTGGTATTGGCAGCACTGGTCACCGGCGTAGAATTACAACTGGACGCTGTGCCAGTTGGAGCTGGCGGTGGTGAAGATTGAAGATTGAAATCCGATTCAAAACCGACATCGAAACTGAATTTTGTACTTGCGTTGGGTGTGGCGATAGTGGGCAGAGCGCTACTTGTATTGGACCGTGGTGTAGGCGTTTGTTCATACTCATCATCATCGTAGCCGTAGTCCGAACGGCAGCGCTGCTCAGGTGGTGTTAGAGGCGTTTGTTGCTGTTGTCTCGCAACATTATAACCGCCTTTAATACTTTTACGATGATAACTAGCATACGGCATCCCTCCTGATATGCTACCACCGCTCATGCCAGTTGTTTTCATTTTACTGCTACCGCTGCCATGATAACGCCGCTGTTTGCTTTCCATAATACGTTGATGCATTTCGTGGCGACGACGATTCAGACGTTCAAATTTGTCCTCGTCCGTGGGCATTTCGTCATCGTCTCCTTGCATGGCCTCCTCTTCGTCCTCCTCCTCATCAACATAATCTTCGGCATCGTCATCGTCATCGTCATTCCGGTTGTTTTGTTTTCCACCACAACTGACATAATCGTAGGTGTTGGGTCGCATTACACCGGGTATGGATGAGGATGCCACCTCACGGTAACGCCCACCGCCACTACTCTGATTAGCGGTTTTATTCCGTAGACGTTGTTTTTTACGATAATAATATGCAACCATCATGCCACCGCCGCTAGTGGCTCCTCCAACCGGCACTACTGCTCCTGGTACATGAGCACGAGAAGACGGATGCCGAAGATCCTCATCAGAATCCCGATCATAATCGATATCCCCTCCACCAGGCACCCGCGAAGATTTTGTTGGCTTTCGCAGGGAACGGGTTTTTTCCGTAGCTACATAACGATGATATTCGTCACGATTATCGTAGCTGCCATAGGGATCCGGTGTGGGACCACCTCCAACCCCTCCTCCTGTACTACTGCCAAAACTGCGCCGACGTCTACGCGGCACAGATGAGCTCTCAAATGATTCTACACTCTCTCGATCAAATGATTTACGATCACGTTCGTACATATAGAGATCGGTAGGGCGGGCCCCTTTAAAACCCACACCACCACCACCACCACTACCTAAAGAGGGTGGTGTCCGACGTTCCTCATTAAATACATTTTCATATTCCGGTCTACGAGGGAATTTTAGTTTTTCGAAACTGCCAGCATGCTCATCTCGATACGTGGGTAAAGCATCGCCAAATTCATCAAAGTCTGAATTCGAGGTTCGCGTGTACTCGCTGCGATAAAATTTGCTACGCTTCTCATAACCCAGATTGGAGCGACGTTCATAAGCACCAGGCTTGGAAGACGGTGGAGGCGGCGGTATAATAATACCACGCTTATCGTAAAGTGGTGGTGGAGCGTATGATAAATTTCTTTCATACACACCACGTTCCAGAGCTCTTGCCCGAGCTTGTTCAATATCTTGGGGAGACCAAGTGTGATGGGGCGGTCCGCCCTGATGATAGTAACTAGGTGAATCTACAAAGTGCAAAAAAAAGAAATAATAGAGTTCCAGAAATAAGCCCCCAAGTAGCATAGAAATTTGGTACCAAGTTTAATCTAGATTTTGATATGATCTCAAGTTTTTCAGTGTGGAAGGGTTTTCTAATTTTTAATTTTGTACCAATTGGCATAGTTAACTTGTGTAACTACATTTCTGAAAACGTGGCACAACCAAGTGATCAAATAAAAGTAAAACGTACCTAAATCGAAATTGTCCCTGCTGCGTGATATATTTGATTTGAATTTTCGTTGATCTCGACGATTTGCCGGAAAGTCTTCTTCGTACCTTTAACGAACCATACAATTTTCATGCATTTATTTCATTATAAGGAAAATTGAGATCAAACTTACTCGTAGTCCTCATCACAGGAATTCATGCGTCTAGGATAGCGTGGATGATAGCCGTGACGTTCTATATTTAGGCCAGCTTGACCTAGCATCATGCTAGCCAATCGTTTATTACCAAGAGATCCCCCCTGCTCATCATCCCAACTGAGATCACGCGAAGATGAAGATGTGTGTCGGTTCTCCTTTTTATGCCAACGTCTGCTACCGCCACTAGATACAACAGCGCTTTGGTGACCCAGAGAAACATTACTACCACCAATATTACGCATATGCCACGCCTCTTCCCGGGGATCTGAAGAGTAGGGTGATTCTCCAGCCGTATCATTCTGAGATGTATTCGATGCGGGTGCTGGCGGAGGCGGTATATGAAGAAGATTAGGCGCCTTTCCCCCTACTTTTGCCGAGGTCCTCGAACGCTTATCAATAGTCGCGTGATGATGAGTTGGAGTATCAAACGTAGCCCATGAGTCGGGGGATATTTTGGTTGTAGCTTCGTCGCGAATTTGTTTCGTTGCCACGTCAATCAGTTGTGAAACTACCGTTAATTGTGTTGGCAAGGATGAACCAACATTCTGTTGTTTAGATGCTGCGCTAGCTGCACTTATGGAGGTTCGGTGCGCTTGCTGACCCGCCGGTAGTGGGGAGCGTTGCAAAGCAGTGGGAGATGTACTTATATCGTTAAAGTATTGAGTGGCAATGGTGGTGGTTGGGGTGGCACTAAGTTTTGTGGCATTATCCGTTGAAAACATTGCCGGTAAACTGTGGGTGGTAGAATTGGCTGGGGAGTTTCGATCGCGTGAATCCACCGACAGACTCGAAATAGCTCTTTGCATTAAAGCGTCAATCTCTATGTCATCCTTCGAACCAGACAAATTGACCATATTGGTAACAGTCAACAAATTATTTTCGTGATTCGTGAATGATTTATTTTGGACTTGAGTTATGCTGATTTTAGGAGTATCCTCCAATTTCTCTACACCTATCTGTTCCAGCTGTTGGTTTGAATTGGCCAGTTGTTCATAGTGGCCAGGTGGTAGGCTACCCGTTTGTCCACCATCTTTCTCCCCACTATCTCCACTACTAACACCACCACCCTTTGGTCCCCGTACTCTGGACACTGGTTCGTCGCCAACAGCCTCGTCATCATCATCGTCATCATCTTCCACAGTTAAAGCCGATGATGATGGCTCCATTAGCAAACCGCGACTATCCACCAAGCCCATTCTCTGCTGTTGCCTTTCAGCGCTCAGCATAGCGTTTTCATCCATCAACTGCTGCAAGTCCTGATCTTCGTTGTTAAACTCATCATCATCATCGTTAGCGTCGCTATAGCCAGTTAAACTTTGAGCCGGTGATTTGGATAACATCTCTAAGTTATCAGTTTTTAGGGGAACGCCGCATGGTTTTTCAAAGAGATTTTCCACCAAGATTATATCTCTTAATGCCGCGTATCGATCCTTAGCTTGTGCAACCACTTCGGTTATTTTGGTATCGATTTTCGGTGGAGGTGGTGGTGGTGGTGCTGTAATCATTTCCACCTGCCCACGATCAATACAAGATTTGTCTTCCCCATTAAACTGAGCTGCAAAATTCGTTTCATCTATATGACCTTTTGCTGGGTCTTCCTCTTTTTCTACTAGACCGCCCATAAGATTTGTTTCCTGATGTTGCAACTCTTGATCAATAATCTCTCGAAATATTGCATAACGATCAGCAGGCGGTACTGCTGGCATTTGGTCAGTTGCCGTTCCTTCTGGATCTGAGCGTATTTTGTCGAATTGAGTAAAGTCGGCTTCGAAGGGAATTTCATTTGCTTGACTGGTTAAATGTTCACCGAACGTATCATCAAATTTAGCCACAAAAGTTGCCTCTCGATCGAAATTAATTTTGAAAACACTCGACATTTCTTTACTGTTAGGTGCTGTTGCTGGCAACTCAGCAGCTGCTTTAATTGCTTCCGGTTCAAATCTTGTTTTAGATTTTTCTATAAACTCGGACAAGTAACTGGTTAACTCGACCAATGTCATTGTACTCAACTTGCTGGTGGACACATTCAACTTTTTGGCCAACTCATCTATGCTTAGCGTTAATAATTGACTTAATGTTATGTCCGGCACTATGGGATCTGTATGTGACAGAAGTGTTTTAGCTCTTTGTTGTTGTTGTTGCTGCTGTATAATTTCATTTTTATTTTCATAAATTTCATGCGTTTTACCCGAGTGCTGCTGTATAGATTGTTGGCGTTGGCTACGTGCCCGCGTAGATACTTGCGTGGGTGGGGGCAATAAAGGAGGCACCCCCCCAACATGACTATTGGTTAAAGTTGTAGATCTAGAATCAG
This sequence comes from Ornithomya chloropus, assembly GCA_963971445.1. Lineage (NCBI taxonomy): Eukaryota > Metazoa > Arthropoda > Insecta > Diptera > Hippoboscidae > Ornithomya > Ornithomya chloropus. The sequence continues at coordinate 6,550,974 of OZ020532.1, forward strand.
TATGCATTCCCAATGGAGCTAAGTAGTCGTCTTCAGTATGTCCAGGTTTTCTGGGTCTCCCGGGGCCTGGATATGTGCCATCGGAACGACCAACTCTACGGGATGGCAATGGTATAGGCGGTATATCTGATGATGATACACCCGATGATAAGTTTCGAGGTGATGACAATAAATTTATTGCACCCGAACTAGAATTCATGAACTCATACCGATTACTCGCACCATTGCTAACCGACTGCTGACAGAGGAGACCACTTCGGGGCCGTATAATGATGTCGTTGAATTGCTTTTTTGGAGGTAACGGTGGAGGCTCCGAATATGAAGAAATGTCAGGTCGTGGAGGTGGCTCTGGTGCTGTCTCGTTCTCACTTAGAGAATCACTCTCTTGCAAACGGCGCATATTTATAGAATTGGAATCTCGCCTAGAAAATCTAGACGATTGCCCAAAAAGATGAGGCATTTTCTTATTCGATATGCTGGACAAAACATCGACCGTTTGTTGCCGAAATACTGAAGAGGCAGCTGCTGCCGACGGCAAAGGCACACTTCCAGTTGCCATAGGACGAGATCGCACACTGGCATTCACTTCGTATGATGCAACACTTTCTGGAGGTAAATATACTTGCAAATGACCACCGAAAACATCCGACGTTTTAGCTACCTCCAAACCCATATCCGTCGGCGAGTTGTGTAATTTTTTTACTCTACCCTCCTCGCCTGCCTTATTACTAATGGACACAGCTGGAGCATTAAATTCAAACTCAAATGGATCCAACTTAGAGAATATATCGCCGCCTTCTTCGAATGGATCACTCTTTTTTCGAGTTGGTGAGAAGGGATCTGTGTCACGGGGTAACATTACAGGATCAGTTGATGTTGTTGTTGTTGCTTCTGCTGCTGCAGTAGTAATTGTTGTTGTTGTTGCAGTAGTTATAACCGTTCCACAGCTATTACTAATTGTCTCTAAGGGATAGCGAGTAAAACGTTTAACATTATTTTGAGTTAGTGGCATGATGGTGGTTGTGGTATGTGCGTTGGTGAATGTGGATGATGGATATTTTGCTAGCGATAGAGAGCTCTGCGGGGTCTGTGTTAGTAAGCTGCCAGGAACCATATTAGTAAACCTATGTACAGAGGTGTTAGTTAGACTAGTTGAAGTAATAATAGTGGGAGGACAAGACGTGCATATTAAAGTGCTATTAGCAGATGGAACCAATGTTGATTTATGGGTATTTGTGGTGATGGCTGCTGACACTGTATTTAGCAAACTAACACAATCGGTCGCGGTGCACAGAGCGGTACTAGTTTGTGCGGAAGAAGCTGATGTATAAGCGTTGTTACGAGTAGTCAAAATACCTGCTGTTAGGAAAGTGTTAGTAGTGGCAGAAGGTGCTGTTGTTGTTGTATGGCTAGAATTATTAAAGACAGCGGAAGCTGTTTCTACGGACTGCAGTTCGCAATCATTGTGTTTCAAATTCTCGTCACTTTTCAAAGTCAGAGCCGTTATTGTTATGGTGGACGTTGCCGCTAATGCCGAAGAAATGCCTTCTGCGCTTTGGCTACAAGTACCCATCGTTGCTGTTGTGCTGAGATCTTTTAACACCTTTTTAGGCGGATTTTTAAGATCTTGAAAGAAATACTTTTTGTCTACATACGGCCGTGTACGACCAGTACCTAACGGATCCAAATCTGTAAAGGCATCTAATCCACACAGTTGATGAAGCAACAAAACAAGAAAACATACAACAAACCATTAAAACTATTATTGGCGCTAAAATGGAATGCGTATATAATACGCATCCGCCAAAAAACCCTTCGGGTCATAACGCAAAACACAAAACATAAATAGGAACGAAAGAAAAATTAATTAATTAAAATGTAATGTAAAGTGGGCAAGTCAGCAAGCGGGTCAATAAATATAAAAAAGTGAAAAAACAAAAATTCTAAATAATGGCGCAATGGAACAGATAAGCAAACCATTTCGTATAAACTTATTATGCAAATAATGTGTAATGAAATAAATGTAACAAGCATTTAAAGAATGAAATGCAACATATGTGAACGGCAAATGCACCAACAAACACACTTACCCGACTTGATTGGAACATTGGAATTCTCGTTCACTGCTTCACCAAGAGCCGTTTGAAAAAGATCAGTTAAACTAGAGCTATTGGTCAAACTATTCCGATCTGCTTTTGTGTTCGATGCAGCGGATATGCTTGGTGGGGCCATTTCATCGGATGATTTAACGGACTTTGTTGGTATGGCAGCCTCATACAATTGTTGGGTGGGCGTAGCCGAAGAAGAGACTTCACCCCTAGCCAAAGGTGCCATAATTACGCCACCTCCACCACCACCACCACTACCACAAGTGCCCACATCAATTCCCATCATCATTCCGGGTAGTGCAGTTTTCGTTGTATCAAAGACACCATTTTGTGCATCCAATTCACGCAACCAAGCATCATCATCATCATCAAGGGTACTGGATAATGGTTGTAGTCCCTGAGTACCGCATATTGAACGCGTCTGTAATTCTGTGCCATTCGATGTCGCACTAATCGTTGTTATACAAGAAGAGGAACTGATTGTACTATTAGTAGTCGCTGCAGCAGCATGACCGATTTCATTGATTTTATTATTGGATTTATGGCGAGAACGACCCGATTCTGGGGGTGGCAAAAGACTATACGCCTATAAATAAAAAAACATTGAATTTTTTTTCTTATTTTTATTTAAAAAAATTTCTTTCTAATTACCGTAAAAGAATCTCCAAACGGATCGTCATTGGCTGCATAATGGTTTTTAGAAGTAGTGCTCAATAGGGAGTGTGGAGCATCGTTGGGTGTGATACGTTCCATTTGATTAATACCCCGTTGTAATGAACTTAATTCCTGTTCCAAATCAACCAAATCGGCCACAGATTCCGGGGACAACTAATTACAAAGCAAACAAATAAAAATTCCATGTTACCTGGTATGGATTTTTTTATTGAAGAAAACTTTTTTCCATACCTCCTTTAAAGCGGCCTTATTGCCATTACTTGCACCTAAACGACTTAGGGAGGGTGTATTATTACATCCACTTAGACCCAATAGTGATAGCCCACCTGAGCCAATCCCTCCCCCACCCGCTATATCATTTGAAGTACCACCGGCACCACCACCACCACTACCCAATCCGACAGCACTCTTCAAAGATGACAATGAGGACAAGTGTTGCTGTTGCTGTTGCTGCTGTTGGTGATCATGATGTAACGACTTGGATTGTATTTGTTGTCGCGCCAATTCAATTTCTTTCTTCTTTAACTCAAACACCACCTGAAACAGATCACGCATGGCCAACACCACTTGACTGGCAGCCTTATCCGTTTTGATGCCAAAAAACCGATGACCACTATCCGGTGAGCCAAATATATAACCAAAGGCTCTCGTATCAGTCATATCCTGAGCTATGAACGATATTTTATGTACGGGATGATGATACAATGAATCGCCAGTTTTTTCATCTCTCAAACGCAATCCGTCTATGGTTACATGGATGGTAATGCGTTGCTTATGTTCACCGGCAGCTCGTATAGCCATTTTGAGATCTTGTAACGCCTCCTGGCACATGCGATCGCCACGTGCCTCACCCACTTCCAAAATTCCAATAAGTTTCGCCTTAAATTGTACACCATCACCGAAGAACCGCCCCGGATCATTGCGATCTAAAATAAACAAATCGATTATTAATGAAGGCATGCCTTTAATCTTAAACGGAAAGACTTCATTTTATGATTCAACTCATAATTTAAACCTTCTCAACATTAAAATGGAACGTTTTGGTAAAAAATGTTATAAAAACTTTTTTGATGCCTTCAAGATTCTCTAAACCTTTACACAGAAGACGTCAAAACATCAATAGGTGAGAGAAGAAACTTAAACCTACACTTATGATCGCCATTAATCGCAATAGCCTTGGTGCTAACCATTCCACTAGCATGACCGTTTTGACTGTTCTTTGCTGGATTATTGCCATTACCACCTAAAGGGTTGGCAATCGATAAAGTTGATGAGGCCGTAGAAGATAATTTGGACATTAACGATTTAACCATAATGCACGCATAAAATTTCAACGTCTTCCACACAGCAAAACCACAAAATTCAATTGATTTGCAATCATGCGATGCTCTAATGATTGCTCCACATATTAATCACACATATAACACAATTTTGCACACACACAGTCACAACGCTCAAATGCATATTTATACACGTATATACAAATAGAATAAATGTGTAACAGTGCACATCTTTCCAGCATTTTCACTTAATACTAACGTTGATCATTTATTGTGTAAATAATTGTTTTCCAACAGTGTGTGTGGGCAGGCAGTGTGTTCATATAATGAAGCAATAGAAAGTAAACAAAAAAAAAACTCTTTAGTCTCTCCAACAACCACTGGGTGGATTTCATCCATAGATGCACAAAATATTTCGCATTTAATTCTCAACCTACTGCCAGCATTAGCATTATTAGCGAATAGTTTGTTTTAGTTACAAGCGCGTAACACAGTCACACATTGCACACACCCAAGTAACTCATTGCCGAAATATACAACTATTGCATATATATATGTATGCATATGTGTGCATGCAATCAGAGATCCACTGGTTACATCAATGCCGTAATTCCCATGGTTTTATTGACAAAAACATAAAAAGAGGAAAAACCGATCAGATCACGAATTGAAAAACATCGCATGTATATAATTTTTTTTTCTATTATCAATCAAGCTAAGGCAGATGTGTGTGTTCGTACGTATGTGCACGATTTTTTCATTTACATGTTAATTCACATTACATTACATATTTATAAGCTGTTGTTATTTTTATTATCATTACACCTTTATTTAATTAAATCGTGGATTTATCAAAAAAAATATATATTTCGAGATTATTTTGTTTATATCACAGATTATACACTTTTTTTAAAAAACACCTGCCCCTAGCTAGGAGACACACTTTCACTCGTTAAAACAGATTTCATAAAACATTTTTAATATTTGTTTATTTTTGTAATAATTTAAGATTATTCCATGCTTGTGTGAATGTTTAAAGCATCGGAGATTTACTTGACCACTTTATGTGTGCGATTATTTATAGACTTTTCCGTATTATTTATATTACTAATTATAATTGATTTTTAATTGGTTCGGGCCTGTGACCCTGACCATTTGTTTTCTCTATTTATATTTATAATAATAATTCTATTGATTCGAGAAATTCTAATTTGCTTTGCCATCGAATTATTGCTAATGTCGCTCTAAGTAAAATACTAAAATAATTGGTTTCTCCGCTTTGCTATTGTTTTATTTGATTTGCGAAAAAGAGATGCCAGACTTAATGTAATTTATAAGCGACCATATGTGTGTTTGGCAATATGAAGCCATTATTAGATGGAGTTTTATTTTTTTCAATATTAAATAATTTGCTACATAAATGTATAACATTATGTAATGTTATACAAATGAGTAAAAAATTCTTTTAGTTTTTATAACATACCTGTATTTAATATGAATTTAGCAAATTTTAATATCTATAATAAATATGGCAACACTTCTTTACTTAACAAAACAAAGATAACGTTAGAATAGTGAATTTCCATTTAGAATAAAATAGAAAAAAATTAAATCAAATTAAATGAAATGAAAACATTTATAATGATAAATGAAGATTTTAAGAATATATAAACGAATCATTTGAGAATAAATGGAGTCAAAACATTTATAGAAGGAATTATATTACTTAAAAAACTTTCAAAAACAATAACAAAAACTTACATTTACAGGGGCTCGTTTTCTTTCGAAGAGTTTGCATATTTTTGCAACAATTGTTTACACTTATCCGGTCATTGCACAATTCCAAATAATGAATTTCATGTGTTTGTTGTTATTTATATATTATCATATTATGAATGAAAATGTATTCATCACTAACAAAACTATGCCTTCCGTCTGTTATGAGTACCGTTATTTGTTTACACTTTTCTCTTTATTTTCTTTTAATCACATTGTTATTGTCGGTGCTCCTTTTTGCCGACACTTTCCCTTTCCGTTTTATAAGAGAAAACGTCTAATTAAACTGTTATACCGTCTTTGATGATAAAGAAGATTGTAAGGGATAAAATGTAATATAACTGTACGATACGACTGTTCCACATTGATTAAATTTCACATATATAACATATTTGAGATGATTTTCAATTCATTCAATTCACCGGCTTCATTTACCGAACACAATACACATATTTACGTAGTTACTGAGAGAGAAAAAGCAAGAGAGATTATGTAGCATTATTATCGATTTTTCTCATTTGAATAAAAAATGATTTAAATGATCAAGAAGGAGGATAATTTTGTTAAAAATTATCTCTACTCTCATTATATGAAATATCCCTTGGAAATATTTCATACATAATTTGTCATTTTTGCACTGAAAATTTTCTCCTTTTTCATGTTATATGCACCTTTTTCTTATTAATAATATTTCATTTTCACCAAATAACACACATTACAATAACTCATTATGTACACGCTGTGTTAATTAAATGTTTTCTAAAAAATGTGTGAACATTTTTTCATCAAAAACTTGTTATACACTTTTTATGAATTGGGTTATTCCTTAAATAGTTTTTCTGGCCTTCTTTTTTAAACTCTTCATCTACTGCAACTTTGTTTTATTATTTGGCTTATGTTTTATGTATTTTATATCATTAATTGCATCACATTTTTAAAGTATTAGAATTTTTTCCAAATTTAAAAGTACTCCGCCCCTACAAACTGGTGACGATTGAAAATTCGATTACATGATAAAGGATTCTGCCGTTGTCACAACACAAGCAAGCACACACACGCACGCACAGTTGTATGCATGCAAAGTTTAACGGGCTAGTGCCAATAACTATTATAATAAAGGTATTGCCATAAGAAAGTTTTTGTTTGAGAGCGGCAATCATCGAACGACTATTAAAACAGAGATGTGAGTTACGGTTTAGTCAGCTGATGATGAACTAACGAAATTGTGTTTTATTTCATAAATTTTGTTAAATAATTGAAAACTTCTGAATAGAGAATTTAACTTAAGCAACAACAAACATCGTACTACTTATTGTAAATGAAAAAAGTTCAAAACACATTTGCTAAATGTTCAAAGTAACAAAAGTAAAAACGTTTTCCGGTTGTTCATTTCATTATGTTCCGATTTGTTAACTTAAAACTGAAATTAGTTGGCGGTGTTGTAAAATTTCGTATTAACTTTTAATTTTAATTGCTTAGCAGCCGATAATAAGAGTTTTTGTTTTTTAGTCATTTTCCTTTACTTGTCCGATGAAGTTCACCAAAAATTAAATAATCTGTGTAGGATACAATAATTTAATAAGAAAACATCAAAAGAAAAGTTTTTGTTATAAAATTTTAAACGGTTTATGCAATTCTCGAGTAAACGAAATTCCGCTACAAAATAAAATAGAAACAATATTCCATTAAAGCATTGGGGAGAAAATGTAATAATTGATATTTTTTCAAAGGTAACGCAAAATTCATTTTATGCTTACATACATACATGCATGCAAAGAACGTACGTATAATTGGGAGATCGCGCTAATACTTATTTGTGTGTGTAGGTGTATGTTGTTGGTGTGTATACATTTTGTTGTTTTCTTTTTTTTGCTAAATTTTAATAGCAACTCGTTTGTGAAGTTAATGTGTGTGGTAAAATGAGTGATCGTGCTATATATATATATAAACTGAGAATATTAAAAAAAAGGATTATATTTATATTGAAAGAAAGGTGAAACTAAAAGCAAATTAAAGAGTGAATAGAAAAAATGACATTTCCAACTGGATTCTTGGATGACGGTGTTTTTTTCCTTAATTTCTTGTGAAAAACTTCTTTTGTTTCAAAAGAAAAAGAAAACAAGAAGAAGAGTTTAATTTTTTTTCTTTTATATGACACCAGGTGCTCTAAGCATTAAATTTCAAATGTTTATAAAATAATATTTTCAAAATCTCTACACACACATATGTTGGTGTAAATGGAAAAAATTGAAAATATATTTTTTCGCAAAACATGAAATTTAATTCATTTTGTTTGCATAGTTATCTATTTTTTTAACTCAGAGTGTTGTGTTTTTTTTCTTCTCTTTGCAACGTAAAAACCAGTCCGGCGGCTGTTAAACTACATCTGTAAAATAACAATAATAATAATAACAACAACAGGAACAACGACTGTAATAAGCAAAAGTAGCAGAAAAAACGTTACAATCACAACATTAGTAACTGAGCAGCAAGCAGCAAACAGCAAGCAAACCATAAGTAAAGTGAACAATAGTAAAAAGAAAATACAAGTAATACAAAAATAACGTGTATTAAGAGAAAGAATTATAAAAAAACAAAAAACGAAAGAATAAATAAAAAAAGTTCACGTCAAAATATCTCAATAACAAATAAATAAGAAAATTTGTCAATTTTGGTTTTAATAATTTATCCAAGTGAATAAAAAAAGCACTAGCGGAGAAAAAATTACACGCAAAAGTGGGAAAGTGGGAAAACCGATTAAAATAGTTTCACATTCATTAAAAGAGAACCAAAATTATTCAGAGCAACATGAATAAAAGTTGTGCCAGATGCCAAAAAATCGTTTATCCGATAGAGGAGCTTAAATGCCTGGACAAAGTAAGTTATTTGTATTTATATACCTATGTGAGCTACGTTTAGAGAGGGAAGTGAATATTTGGAATTTTGGCTTAAAATTGACACCATTTTTAATGAATAACTTTTTCAGTCAAAGACTGTTTCAACGGATTTAAGCAGGAGCGCTTTTCTTCTAGAACTGTTCGCACTGCTTTCTATTAAATATAATGTTTTATTAACATTATTAAAAACGGTTATCACTTTAACTGTTTGTTGTTGTTTTTCAACAAAATATTGTATTTTCTCTCCCACCCTCTCTCTTAATGCTTTAAACTGCCTTTAATTTAATCGTATTATGATTATTCGCTTGTATGGCTGATAGTTTACGTTACGTAAACAAAATTTATTGTGAAATGTTGATCTCTAACCTTTTCTATGCATTAATTATTATTTTTATATGTAGATGTAGTTTTTATTCATACCTAATGATTATCAATAATGTGCGGTTTGAAATGTATGAAAATTGAATTGAAATTAAACCGTCAACTTAGACCATTTCATACCCTACACTATATGATATGAAAATACGATCTGGTCTAAAGTTGAAACAAATAATGATACCCTGCACTGCTTATGACAAAAGGTATATTAAGTTTGTGTAAGCAGCAAATGCCACACCCACTTTCAATTATAACGATCAATTTCAAATCAAAATATGAATCAATTTAATCATGTCCATCTGTCTGTTCACATAAATTTTTGTACAAGCTACAGATCGTACTTACTTCTGAAATTTTGATACAAAATTCTATATTGGTCCCAAGGGTATAGGGTTTCTTTTGAAAATTAACCGAATTGGATCATTTTTAGAACCTCTCCCCATATTAATGGAAGTCTTTAAATGGCAAAAAATTGCAATTTTTAATACTTTTTGACATAATTTATTGAAGAATAGTTAATTAGCTTAATAATTGGACTCGATCGGACCATTTTTAGAACCCCTTTCCATATAATGATACTTCAAAAAGTTGCTTATAAAGCAATACCTTGCCTTTCCTGACACAACTAAACTAATTTTGTAGCATAAGGGATGGAACGGGTCGATTATAACATTTTCACTAGTTTTGAAGAAATTTTAATTGATCTACATTTTTATTAGGAATAAATTTTCATCCATATACTGATTTTAAAAGAAGGCCTAAGATAAAAAGCAGTTCTAGAAATGATACATTTTCAATGGGGCTCCCTTTTTAAATACAAAAACATCTTTCAATTTCATTGAATTCAAATTTCATTGAAATTTTGCACACAAGTTTACTAGGACCGACAGACGGACACAGCTAAAACAATTCACACTAACGCTAGCATGCAATAAAGGCGTGATTTTCACCAAGGCAGCACGCTATTCTAATGTATTGTTGAAAATTTTAAATATTTTTGTTTATAAATCATGCCCTGCCCAGGAGAGACAGGGGAGAACCCAGGGATGAGATTATATCTTCTTATATGTAATTGACTGAATTTGATTACCTGACAATGGAATATAATTGACAATCTATCTGCTCCTCCATAAACATTCAAACCACAATGAGGCCAGAATGAGAGAGCGAGAGAAAGTAATTGCAAGAATAATCCATTTTCCATCACTTAGCATCACAAATTTGCAGCTTGCATACTAAATACTCAAACCAAGAGCACACCAACACACATTTACATATATGCCATATGTGTTGGGTATGGGTATGGGTATGGGTATGTTGACAAAGAACGGAAGTGCAAATTAAGCTGTCTAATAATATTAATGGAAATGATGGAGCACCGGAAAAAAAACCAACCGAATGGGAAGAGATCAAGCCAAAACGCACGCACACACACTCTAATTTTCCCATTTTCCATTTTGTATTGAAATTACAAGAATTTTGTGAGAGAGGAAATCCACCGAAAATGCTTTAATTCATAATAAAAGGAAAAATATTTTTATTATAAAAGAAGGAGACAGACAACAGTATTGCATTATACGACATGATTTATCAGACATTTACCATATATGTGTTTAAACGTTCGGTGTGTATTGTATTCATTCCATTGACCGACCTTGAGTTGAAAAACCGTATTCAACATGTTTTACTTCTTATTGGCTTTGAGCGAAGCAAAGACAAAAAAATAAAAATAAAAAAAAAGTGACAAAAACAAACAACAATAACCAATTCTTGTTTTCATACTTACATACATACATACACACACATACACACACGTAAGCAACGCAAGATGCTTGTATGTGCAGAAAAGTTGTTCTGCAGTTTTCTTATACATACACTCAGGCCGTCCTCATGCAAGTATGCAACAAAAACAACTATTGCACAGAAATGCTTATGCTTTTGAGTTTATTAACACATTAGCACGTACACACAGATACACAAATGCATAAATATGTATATTAATCGATGTACTGTTATTTGTACAATAACCAGTAAAACTGAACTTTATTGATTTCGTCAAAACGAATACTGGCAAATAAAACCAATACAAAGGATAACATTTTCATTTAGTCAAGTCCGTCCGTTCGTCTTAAACGAAAAAATTTTAAATTTCTTAAATACCTTTTCAAACTATTCTCTCTAAAAAGACAAACTTTAAAGAAAGACTCTACAAAAGCTTCAATTTTATGTGTAAATAATATGGAAAGTATAAGGTGATGGGTATTTAAGATGTGGTGTGAGCTTCTTTTCTGCTTAATTTTTTTGCTTTTTCATATTTAAACATTTTACACGTACACGATTACTTTTTCATATACATACACACATACATATACTATATATTAGCTGAGAGGAATGCTTGGAATTTTTGCATTATTATCTCGTTATCATTGTTGCTGGTGATGGTAGTGGTAGTGATAGAGGTGGTGGTGGTGATGGTGCTGTGGCATGTTATTAATGCAGCATATTGAACGATTTTTTCATTTACTACTAGCACTAGTATCTGTATACGTGTGTACGTGTTTGTGTGTGACGGTATACTTTTTTATAATTTTACAATGCATACTCAAGGTCTTCATGGCAATGTGCGAATAGCGCACATTTCATATCCATAACAGTGTTAATTTGCTTGCGTTCATAAGCTCTCCATGTTGTTGTTGTATCTCTTCAATCACGATAAAATTTTATACAAATTTTGTCACCAAAAAGACACGTCGCTTGCTTCAAAGACAATTTTTTTTTTATTTTTTTTACATTATGGACATGATTTTTATACAACGCCGCCCATTTTCAGCAGATATATGGTTAGAGTAGATAATTCAATAAATATGTGTAACGTTTCGTGATCAGCATCAAAAGCTCAGTCGATCTAAATATGTCCGTTCGTGTGTCTGTTTATAATCGTAAATTTAAAATATTGAGTCGATATTTTGTACAAATATTTCTGGTATCTATTTAAATTAACCGAGTGTCACGCCTACAATTGACAAAATGTACACTTTTTTTTCAACATATGGCCAAAAGTGACAGCAGAACTTAACAGTTACATGAGTAATACTGTACATTATGGCGCGAGCTCCACAAAAGCTAACATTCATAGAAGGGCTGTAATTATGAGACCCTTAACGTGAGGTGTTCATATTAATTTGTCCCTGCTCCATATATGTAAAAGCTATGTTCATAGCAAATGCCTCCAGTATGTATGAAAATCACATTTAAGCTTTATAGTTTGTGGGCGTATATGTTATTGGAACACGCCCATTTTTGGCACCTTGACATATGCACTTATTATAAGTATATACAGCACACTTCTAATCCATAGATTAATATTTGTGGATGATAAATAGATACTTATTGATTATGGGCGTGGATCTTAAGGGATTTCGTTTTCTTTGAATAAAATCTCTGGGGAACACGCAATATATTTAAAGACGGACTTTAATGCTAAATGAGAAATGATGACCTATTTAAAAGTAAAGCTCTCTCTCTCTCTCTCTCTCAAACTCGATTCATATAATTTACTCTTATTTAAAAAAAATCACATTTTTCTTAATTTTCAAGCAACTTTTTTTTTTGTTAACCAGTGCAATGCTTGTAAAACTTTCTCTAACTAATTTTAATATTTTCAAAGTAGATTAAGGTTCGACTTGAAGATTTTGAATATTTTTCCATGATAATTGTTTGGCCGTATGCCCAAACCAGATGCAATTGGTTAAGCTTTTCAACTAAGAATATATAACATATTAATGCACATAATATGTTGTGTGTACGCTACGTGTATGTACATAATTACCTATTCCATTTGATGGCCACCGCAATAAACATAAATAACGTAGGTACGTGCATATATATGCAGACCATGTGTATGTAGTCTTTTTTAAGCCATAATAAAAACCTGGAGTAGCACTACATAACAAAACCAAAAAGAAAAAAAAAACACTGGTATGGAAAAATACATAAAATATGTAAAAAAGAGGCCACACTGCAGTAGCATTGAGTTAAAGTACACACATACGCACTTCTACGCTTCAATATGTGTCTTGTTGAAATGGATGTGATGGGCGTTGTTATTAAATTTGAAACAAACATTTAGCACTTAAAGTGATAAAGTTCCGAAAAGCCTACCGAGGAGGATTATGGTGAGCTAATGAAATCTGGAAATTCAACTTGAAACAGACAGCTTTTGAAAAAAGAAGCTAAGTGGAAGGCATCAACCTGGCATGTCCAATATGAGAGATCGTAACTTTGATTTTTTCAGAGCGGTAAAATGGCGTTAAGGCAGCCAGCGTAAAAAGGAAAATTATTGCAATTAATTATGATCTACGCTTGTAGGAGTTTTCTGCTAAGCTCCGATATTTGAAAAGAAATCTTAAACCATCAACTTGGCCATTGGCCTTTACAAACTAAACGTATACGAAATAAGAGGAAATTGTTGAAATATGTAGATGAAGGCTTGACCACAACTCCGTATTGCTACAATTTTAGTTTAAGTTTTCCTCTCTCTCTCTCTCTAATAACCTCGTCTCGTTAACTTTATTCAATACTTTACATTTAGTTTAATTTTCCTAACAAGTTAGGTTTCATTTTTTTTCACATATGTAAAAAGGATCCATTAATTGCTTTCTAGTTATTGTGGTAACTTTAATACAAATTCGACCAAGTCACTAAACTTTAGCAACAAATGAAAACTACAAGAGAAATAGAGAGAGAGACATAATACAATAAAATTATATGCGTGTTGTTGCCTGTTGGTTGATATAAAAGGATTTTTCTCGATATTCTCCAGAATTTTGTATCTATTAAGTTGTGAAACAAGATTCTAAAAAGTTTGCCAATTCGTTTGCAGCAACTAAAAGTGGGCGTCAGCTGCCGCAGCAACAAAATTTCAATCGATTTAGTCACGTCTGTCATTCCGTCCGTGGGAATGTCTATTGTTGTTGAGTTGAACTTTTTGCACAGAAATGTACAGGCAAGCTTGCTACTTAAAGGAAAAAGTTGAAAAGCCACGCCCATAATCATTAAATTACTATTTAGTAATTAAAAAAATTCAACTGCGAAGTTGAAAATCGGCACTTTCAAGGTGGCATCAAAAGTCAAAACCGCGCCCTCAATGTTTATAACAGCTACGCCCACAATTTATAAAAAAACAAAACTTATTTTAAGCAGAATTCATCGTAAATGTTGATTTTTATAATATATCCTTCCACGCCCACTTTTTTATATACATATTGAAAGTGTTTAAGATGAAACCCAAGTCAAATGATATTTTATTTTTTTACTTATCATTACTAGTAGGGTACCTGTACTGGTCGTATATAACCATTTGTCAACAATTCATTTCGGTTGTTATCTATAAACATGAAAAAAAAAATTGTTTAACTAGTAAACTTAATTGGGCACATAAATTCTTGAGAGGAATCGAGTGTTTAGAATTGTTTGACTTTTTTGGCCTCTTTTTTTATTCACCCTCACAACAACAACAACAATAATAAAACTTTTATCTTAAAGTTTTTTCTGTTGCTACCTTTAAGAAAAACACACAAATGTTTTGAAGTTGTCAACCTAGTTCCGTTTGGCTTTAAAATGATTTGTTGTTGTTGTTGTTGTTGTTTCTTTAAATAAAAAGTGAAAAAGGAGTGAACTTGTATTGAAACGGATTTTGATTAGATTTCCATCACAAAGCTATCATTGTCAGTTGTTAGCGCCGCTGCTGCTACTACTGCTGCTATTATTAGTGTTGTATTATATACCTGTAAATCCTTATATAATAATCTAAGAACTTTTACAAATGTAAGCGCATGTGTTTAGAAAGATTTTCAATTCCGCTCCAACTCTATAGTCAACTAAGATATGTTCACAGATTCTTTTTAAACTTGTTTTTACTTTTCTTATTATATATAGAGCAACACAACAACAACAACAACAACTAATGAATATAGTTGTGCTCTCTCTCACTAGTTTAACTGTTCAGTGCAAGTTTTTCTTTCAAGTTTTTCGTAATGTGTTGTGCCAGCTTATTTAGTAGAGATCTTCCAGAGCCTTCTCTAGCCTCTTAGAACATGTGATTAGATAAAGAGGAATTTGAAAAAGCTTGTAAGCGGCATTACTTAGTTAATTGTTCAACTGATCCTTTGTTAGAACCTCACATTTCAAGGCTTCTTTGTATCGCAACACAACGTGGTTTCTATTGAAACTTATTCACTAAAAATGGTTGAGCTCGCAAGTAAACCTATATGGTTACCAATGTTTTTCTTTTTTTCTTGTTAATTTTATATATATTACTTAACAACGCTTTTCTGTACACCGAAAGTAAGTGGCCTCGTTTTTTTTTTTTTTTTTTGGTGCGACTTGTTTTCAAATCACTTTTCTATGTTTTGTTTAATTTCAAAACATTTGGCTGCAATTTAGTCAAACCACCAGCAACAGCAACAGAAAAGCAGTAGCTCAAACATTTAACTATACAAGATATTACATAGAAATGCATTTTGCAGATAATTGCCAAAAAAGGAATACAACCAACAACAACGAAACAAAAAAAACAACAACAAAAAAGAGAAAAACCGCCACCGATAGCACAATCAACCAAGGAAACCATTTATAAAAATATAGTGTAAAGCATATCACAAAACACAAACAACTAGAATAGCTATGGTAGGCTTAAGGCATGTCTTAAATACCCTTCACATTGATAAAATTTGAAAATCAATCTTAGGCGTAACAAGTAAGAAAACGAAGTTCGATTTTTATAGATATTTTATAGGGTGATGCTTGATCAGCATCAACTTCTGAATCGATTTAATCATGTCTGTCTGTCGGTCCGTCTGTATGCCTATTTGTAGTAAACATTTTCCTAATGGTAAAAATTGAGATATCAATTCCAGACTCGGCAAAAATACTGGTACTCTTTTAAGGCATATTGCTTTTGAAAATAAGCAAAATCGGACGAAGGGACACCTTAAACAAAAACCAAAAAAGAGTCAGTTTTTTATACAATTTTTAAGCTTTTTTTCGATTAACTCACAAACTGCAAAAGATAAAAGGCTAAAAATTGGTAAATATATTCTTTAGAGGATTCGACAAGGTCCTTTCAAAAATAAGGCCCATCAACAAATATTTAACAATAGCGAAATGGTTGACAAGAGTTCAATAATTCGCATGAAAATACTTGAAGACCAATTAAAGATATTTAAAGAATGTTTTCACGTTTACTATACAAAATAAGTTTTTAAAGAAGAAGAAAAAAGATTTTATATGCAGTCAAGCGCTAAACTTAAGCAGCAGCTGTTTTGTGGTAGCAAGCAATTGTAAACATGTAAGAAAGCCAGCCCAGCAAGCAACACATAATAAAAGTTTTTCCTTTACTTTCTCGCCACAATGACAATTTTCCACCCATTTAAAATACTTTCCACCATTCTTTAAAAGGGCCTTGGAGCTGGTGTCATCCTTTGTCAAGCCTAGTTAAGAGCATGACCATCTAACTAGAAAATATGGTACAAGTAGAACACAGTGAACATTGTTGGGAATGAAGAGGGCAAGAAAGAGAAAAGTTGAAATTGCATTCGATTCAGTTGTTAAAGCCATTTACATAAAATTTTTGTATTATTATATAATTGATAGGCGAACAGAGAATATAAACGAAGTTATGACTCGATATTGGCCTCCAAACACAAAGACACGGCGTAGCGTTTAGTACTTTTTTAATCATTTCAAACTGTATGTCACGATTAGTTTAATCAATATGGTAATGAAATCGTTTATTTATGGAACTAAATAAATGTTCAACGAAGTTAAACCAGAGTTCCGCGGAATTCAATTGATATCATCAGCAGCTAATCATATAATAATTGGAAAACACGCATCGTTTGGTGGATGGCGCAGAACTTTCTCGTTCTTTGTTGTCTTTGTACAATTCTTGACCCTAAAAAATCGATTTTTATAGAGTTATAGTGGTTTTCGCTCAAAAAAATGATGATATTGATGATGATCAATATCTCAAAATTTACAGCAGCGAGAGTATCAATAACAGACAAAGGCACGGACACACGGACAGTTTTTAATCCTTATTTAATATATATATGTACTTGGTAGGGTGGGGTTTCTGATGCCTCCAAATGAATTAACAAACTTATTATACCATTCATCTTATGTGGAGGGTATAAAAATGCCACACATAGAGAATGTGTAGGCCATCCGGAGCCTCATATAAGTATTGAAGTACTTGTCCATAAAGCCGCCACAACGAAAATGTGTGAAAAAAGACCGACTGCAATGATCTGATTCTGATTGAAATTTATTATAATCACATTTTTTATATCCCTTGAAGTTCCTTATTATTAAAAAATCTCTAATCTAGTTTACAAAACAAAGATTTACATTGTTTCGCAGAAAAAATTATAAAAGAGCTAAAAAGCGAGATAGAGAGAGAGAGAGAGAGAGAGAGGGGGGGAAATGTAGAAATAATACATTATTCCGGTTCAAAGTCGTAATGACTACAACAGGCAACATAACATGCAAGCCAATAAAGTAACAAAAAAAGTAAAAAAAGGAAAAAAAAACAGCAAACAACGACAAAAAATGCGACTGCAACAAAAAATAGACTTTTTTCCTTTTTTTGGTGGATTAAATTTTTTATTATTATTATTGCGGTTTTGCATTTCAAGGCAATTCACGAGGCAAAGACAAACCGACCAAATTCAGCTAAAGTAGTGAACAATATAATAATAATAAAATGAAAGAAAAAAACAAAAACGAAGCAAGCAATTGTCGCAATTTAAAATTCACATAAAATTTTTGCAACATATTTTTTATGCATTCAAACAGAACAGAAAAAAAGTGGAGAAAGAAATATTGCACCACAACAATGTGAAAACCACCAAAAGTACTCAGACAACACTTAACTCAGGCATTGGTTATGTCTTTAAATATATTTTGAATCATTTGATATGCGTTAAAAAAGAAACACAAAAACCATAAAAAAATCTAAAGACCTTGATGTTAAGTCGAAGCATTGGCAAACAAAATGAACTGCCTGAAGTGTCCTGTCACTGTTTTAGTAGCTAGTAGAAAGATCTAATAATCCTGTAAGGAGGCAATTCGTAGCCACTGCTTCAAACATTAAGTAATAAGATCACTTCATCTGGAATTTCATCACTTGAGGTATATGACAGCTGTCAGTTAATTAGCAAACTCGTACAGCTGCTCTCAGTTAGTCATTGTCTTGGTTTTGTTGCTTCTTCACTGTAACCTTGTTTATATCACTTCGGTTAATAGATTTTTATGTTTTTAACTTTCACTCTCATTGTTTTAATATAAATAATGTGTGACCGATTCTCTTCTTGTTCAACAACGGTAGTGTATTGTTTAAAGAGACCCATACTACTTGCAATGTTGCTTTTTGTGCTTGTCGGATTCTGTGGATTGAAATTAAGCGAGGAACGTAGGGAGATCAGTTCAATTCGATTTCTATAATGATTAAGTTTTGTCTTTACGTTCGGTTGGTTAATAACCACGCCCTTTAAGGAAACAAACCTTTCACAAAGCTACAAAATTGAAATTTAACAATTTTGGTTCCTGTGTGCATTTCTTTGTATTTAATTTTTGTGCAAAATCGCTCATGTTCCAGGCCCACAATTTACGAAAAATGTATCGTAATAATAATAAATATGCTTTTATTTATAAGTGAAAAAATGGGGGATGGTGAAATACTAGACACGCCTAAAATATGAAAAATCCTCATGCGTAAACATTATTGGCCACGCCTAATTTTTAAATATATAAATGTGAAGATACATATAGTAGAGGTTTTGTTCTTATTTTCATTCATTAAATATGTTGATAGAACAAATGAACATGACCAGCGCCATTGCAACTAATATTGGTTGGGGTGACGTTGCGCTGCCCTATACGCTGCGCTGATCTACTCTGGTTTCGTTTATAGTTTAATTTCGTTCTAAGTCATGTGTCATTCATTCAAATACCACCACAAACACACACATAATTATTTTTCATTTTTGTTCCACTTCATGTAGCACGCGTTCCTTATGCACTGATCCATACAAGGCAAAAAAATCAATCTTACATTTATCATGTATACGGCTCACTATGCAGTATAAATGTAAATATATATGTATTGACGAATGATGGATGTGTATGCAGGGTGTTGCTTCATTTTTTTCTTTTTCTCAGTCGTTTAATTTATAGAAGGACCACTACAGTTGGCATGTGTGTTGATTTGTTGTTGGTTTTTAAAGTCTCCTCTTTTCAAATTCACATTAAACGATTTTCTGGTTTTTTTTTTTAATTCCTCTCTTTTGCTGCAATATGTTGTGCTGGGACCCAATATTTTTGATTGAAATTTTCTTCTACTCTTTCATCATTCATTGTGACGACTTGAATGCCTCTTTACCAAAACGCTTTATACATAAACGGAACGTAACTGAGTACTTTTCTTATTTGTGACATTTAACCTGTCATTACTATTATTACGCAGTAGAACGGCTGTAAGAAAAATTCATTCATTCATTTATCTGTGAATGGATGTCGTCTTTGTTTTTTTGTAAGGTTAAGCCAACCTTTTCTTATATCAATAAATTCCGTCCTTCCGTCCACAAAATCTTATATATTATGTGACATTTTTCTATGACAGGCAGCACAAAACATTATGATGAAAATAGATTAAATCGGACTATATAACGCCCTACACGCCAGTTTGATATTCCTGCTAAGCTCATAAGACTAAGTCACATAACGTTGACGTGTGAGGTTCTCCAAACCATTCAATACCAACCAAAATCCTAAGCGGGGTGACAACATTTCGTTCAACATAATACTGGAGGTAAATATTGCGGAATGTTGAGTTTAACATTAGCGGTACAATTTTTAACAAAAGCGTCACGTTTTTCGTTTACACCGACGAGATCGATATTATTGGCCATAAAGCGGCAGTTTTACATCACATCATCTAAGAAGCCTATGCGAAAATTCTTATTAAAAACGAACAAAATCGGTCAACAACGATGCCCACAACTAATAAAATTCTCTTAAGGTCACAGAAATACAACAATAAAGTAAAATTTAAGAAACACAATTATACAGGGTATACTAGGGTATAAAGAGTGCTTAATACTCTGTTCTATGTATATATTTGAAATGATTAAAATATATATGGAGACGACATGTCTTGAATCTCTTTCTTTCAAGTACTTTTTCTCCACTAGTGAGGTGTAAACGATTGATATATTTTCTATTTTTGTGTGTAAGTGTGTGTGTGTATGTGTTTAATAATGTAATAAAAACATTATCAGATATTTGTGTGGTTTAGTTAGCAGTTAGAGTGTATTCTAATTAAAAATGACAGCGACAACGTAACGCACTTGTGCGTTGTGTAAGTATGTGGGAATGAACTTGTGCGCGAGAGGCATACACACACACGCACACACACAGGAAACTCTCAAACACAACCGCAGAAATAAATTTTAATAAAGAGGAAAACTTCATTAAATAAATGTTGACGTTATGTTGCTGCTGCTTGCTGCATGTGTTATTCTTGTTGTTGTTGCTGCTACTACTTATTGTGAACTTTTGCTGTAGACTTGTGCGTACAAAAATATTCGTTTGTTCATCATAAACAATTGTGTGGAAATGTGTAAAAATAGACAAAACGCGTATACAGGATGTGTATGCCTGTGTGTGTGTGTGTGTATGATTCTGTCTGTCTAAATAGACCAGAGGTGAGCATCATCTTTCCATCTGCTCTTAATCTCGACAATTGGTGGAAAATTTCCTACATCTCCGCACTTCCACACTCTATATCATTACATACATACACATATATACAAATGTATATGTAAAGAAAGAAAGTAGATAAACGACCATAAAATAGAAACAACAACAACAATAACAATAGCAATACATCCAATTTGAAGTTTGTTATGTGTTAAATGATTTGAACTGAAAATTGACCCACATAACATTTGTATGTGTATGTATGTATCTATGTATGTATGTAGGAATGCAAACGTACACACAGATATTACACAAATTGACTTGTTTTCATACGTTTTATGGTTTAAGCGAATTAAACACATAATAGAAGAGAGAATAGTGTGTAAGCGTGTGTGTGCTGTATGCTGCAATGCCGGTAATTATTAAACATTCAAGGTAATCATCCAATCTAATCATTTGGTTTTGCATCGTTTATGAAAAATGTGCCATAAAACCGCATTCAAATTATTTATTATAGATATTCAGATAAAAAGATAAAGAAATGCATTGAATACTAAATAAATGGTGTCGACTTTTTAAGATACCCTTTAAAGGACAATTATTTGTAATTCTAATGAAAGTAATAAGAATTTATTCAGACTTACCATTGAAGGTAGTAATGATGTATTTGAAAAATGTGAAAAATTGATACTTGGCGACTGCAGGGTTTGAACCTGGATACGTTTCGAACTCGCCCTCATCGAGTTCTCATCAGCAGGTGCTTTACCAGTTGAGCCAAATCCACTCTTGCAAGTTCATGCAATGAACGTAATTTTTGTAATGAAAATTTCCAAAGTACAAATGTGGGCACGGCTGGCAACTTGATTACGCCTTCTCATAAGGGGCCACGCCCTAAATCAACAAAAATATATATATATATTTCATAAAAATAGAGCGATAAAGTTGAAATTTGGTACTAATATTTATAATTATCTCATCCATCGATGTACTAAAAATGAATAAGGTTGGATAATAGACACGCCCACAATCTACCAAAATCTATATATTTGTCACAAAAATGTATCTATAAAGTTGAAATTTGGTATGCATATCTATAAGTATCTCAACCATCGATATGCCAAATATGGGCGTGGTCAAATAACAGACGCGCCCACAATTTGCGAAAAACCTTACTTAGCCTAAAACTTGACTTGCAAGCTGATAAGATATATTTACACTATTAAGGGTATTAATTATATACCTGCCACGCTCACGTATGGTTTGTTTGTAGATGTGGTGGGTATTGGCTTAAATCAAATTTAGTTTTCTTACTTGTTATCTCCTCGCAAACGCACCCACCATTTATAGGTGAGTAAACAAAGTTTTCAATAAAAAAAAAGATGGAGAGAAATTACTGGAGCATAAAACCGAATCGAAAATTCTCACAAACAAAAAATGGATTGTCTGCCAAATAGGTTAAATTACTTTGCACCTTGCAATGGCCGCCGCCATTTCCTATTTACATACGTTTCTTATGTTCAACCTGACCTTAAATCTAACTGAACTAAATCCTACAACGTTGTAGCAAAAGTATGAAAATTTTACATTGTGCGTAATATTGAGGTTACAGATATCCGTTCAGTTGGTTATTCTCATGCTCCAGCATATACACACACTACAATTTCTGGTTTTCCATTTTATGTACATACAACAAGTATTAAAATGATATTTCCGTTAATAAAAACGAAGCAAGTTTTCATATCGTTGCTGCTGCTCTTAAACATTGGCCTTAATTTCAGAAAAAATAAAAAATATGTTGAAGAAAAAGTCATTTATTATTCTACAGCATTTTTTAATTGAGGCATTAAGATGCGCATACCCTCCCCATGCCTTGTATTTATAATACATTGGCTTGACGCAATGACGTTTATTTTGGTGTCACCTCAAATACTACTGTGTCGATATAAAGCTTTTAATGCAACATTTCATATGTAATGAATATTTATAGATGTTTCCACCGAGAACAAACACAGTTGAAAGATTGGAAATATTCATTTTTAAGATACTTTCTATCGGTCGAAATGGCATTAATTTCGTGTTGACATGTATGTAGAAAACATAATTTGTTATTGTGTGAAATTAAACAACAAACCATTACACTCGTCTATCATTTTTATAGCACTCTTAGATACATTGTCCATTCGTTGCAAGTATCACTTGAATGCAACGGGATGTTAACTAATGAATGGCCATAAAAGTCAAGACGAGAACAAGTGCGGAAAAAATACTTCAAACTTGTGCAATGGTATACGTGTAATGCAAATAAATGTTTCATTTTAGCAACTGTTAAAAGTTTCTTTTAAATATGGCAAATGCACCAAAAATGCATTGTTTCGTACCGAGTCACAGGGGACTCTTGCCATAGTCAAACAATTAACAAGATTTATTTAAAAAACCATGTAAATCTGTACAAGGAAAAGAAAAATGGCTTAAATCTTAAATTCTCTTCACGTCTATATATAAAATGTGGGCATGGCAGGTACCTGATTAAGCCATCACAAAGTGTATTTAATACGTTTCATCTGGTATCAGAAATGTCTGTCTCAATATTTCACAAGCGTGGAAGTGACAACAACACTCCTATACACGGACGGACAAATTCAGATCGACACCGCTTTTGATATTAATCAAGAACCTTGTAGGCCCTCTAACGCCTCTATTTTGTTGTTGCAAACGTAACAACTCACTTAGCATACTCTCCATCTTATATAGAGTGGGCAAATATTCTTAGCAGAACAAAATCACTGTTATTTTAGTAAATTTTTCCATAAATATTTATCCATTCAATTATAAATGCTTACACGTACTGACTAATAGCCTAAAACGTGAAATGTATATATTCGATGAAAATAAATACGCCATAAGCGATAAATGTTTATTTTTATATTCCAATAACAATAACAACAATAATAAATAGTTTCTCATGAAATGAAACACTTAATTTAATTTTTATTTTGCCAACCAGTTGTTTATGGAATCAATAAAATATGATTAAAAAACATTGCAATACTGATAATTAAGCTGAATAATGATATAACACCATATATATATATATATATATATATATATATATATACTCCAACACATGTATATATCAGGTAACTAGTGTCTAAAGCAACTTGACTCAATAAATCTATTTATAGAAATTAATGCATTACGTCTTTTAAAATGACACAATGATGCCGTTTAACTATAGGTTTTCACATTTTTATACTAGACTAGAGGAATTTGTGAATGTTGATAAATTTTCAGGGTGATTATTATACAATTACGCCCAAAAATAAAACTTCATTGTTTGATATCTCGAGCATAAAATGATTTTCTCTAATGAGAGAATGTGCGCCATCTTAAATATTTTATAGGAAACTCGGTCAATTTCCACGCCCATAATTTCACAAAGATTTACCAACAGCCATAATTTGATACTATAAATACTATAGTACAATTAGTGCTTGCATCAATGTGATAAAAATAGGCGTGGCTAGTTAATAAACATGCCCAATATTTACAGAAAAAATAACGTATTTGGTGCAGAATCTTGATATAAAAGATCAGATTATACATAATCAGGTACCTGCCACTCCTTAATATTGTACATAGATATGTAGTGTCTATATCCTCCTCTATTATATAAAGATTACAGCAAGTTTGTCATTGTGCTTGAAAAACCCTAGAAAGTAATTTACTTTCTAAAGCACGCTTCATTATAAAACACTTACACCTGAATAATTCATCGCATAACTAACCATTCTTTGTGATAGCTATTCAACAGCCAAGAAAAAGATAATCGTAATTAAGGTAAATGTAGAAAAAATAACGCAAAAAAAAAAAACAAGTAAGAAAACTAAATTTGAATTAGACGAAATCTTAAACACCCTCCACATCTATAATAGTGGGTGTGGCACATATATATTTACGCCTTTTATAGTTATGTATTTTCAGCTCAAGATCTCAAGATTTACAACCGTGAGAATGCCAACAACAGACAGACACACGGACATACATGCCTGGATCGACTCAGTTTTTGATTCTGATTAAGAATATATATACTTTGTAGGGTCTCTGACGCCTCCTTTTGGGCTGTTGCTAATGGAATGGCAAACTTAGTTAACCCTCCCCCACTCCTCTGTGGAAAGTATAAAATAAACACAAATACTCTTAACAAATGATACACATGTTTACTTAACAAACATGCACGAACACAGTACTATTAAAAAAACTCATCACATGATATGTATGCTCCCAAGCTAACACTATATGCACAATATGCACCAACAACATTATTTATACATTTTCTTATAAAAGTTTATTACACCATTATTACACCAGCACTTACTAACTTATTTACCCACTCACACACAGTTACCAGAGTGACAAAGTGAGCAATGTAATCAAAAGTTGTATGACTGTCACATACGTACCATATATGAATATAAAAACATACACATTAACATTAATCTGTACACATGTTAATACACACTCGTGTAACACTCGGGGTGTGTTGTGTGTGCTTTGTGTGAATTCTTTTTTGTTTCCTTTATAAGATTTGTTGAAAATCAGCTTATTTAGCATTTTGTGTAAATAACATAATTTTAGAGCGAAAGCAAATATGAATGGAAATGAAAAGCTTCCACTATTACAATCAGTTATAAAAAAAACGCAACAAACATATTCTTTGTTAAGTGAGTAACAAGTGAAAATGAACCACAATAAAATTCTTATAACATGTACTCTACTACGTGTACTCTACAGAGTATATAAATGCTTGATAGTCATCTAAATATGAATCGATCTAGCCACGCCTCTCTGGCTTGTCCTGTCCTGTCTGTCCTGCTTTCAAGTGGAAGTCTAGAGCATTTAAGATTTGACTTAAAAGCTTTAATTTATTATTTTTATTTATTTATTCATTTTAGAATGAATTAAAATTAATTAATTTGGCTGCAGCTGTTACTGTTGTTATTGTTATTGTTAAAATGCTTGTTGTAAGTTAATGAGTCATTTCGTTTCATTGAAATTTTAAGAGACCTTATGACTTCAAAGCAACACGAACACATGTATACAGAGCTCAACGCACAAGCTCTGTAAACAAAAAGAAAGAAAGATAGAAAGAGAGAGCAGGATATGCATCTGTTACAATACCCCCACTAATGTCTGGCACTTGAAATGCTCTAAAATAACCTTAACAACATTATTGCGTGTGTGTGTGTGTTGTTGTTGTTGTTGTTGTTAATATTATGCCTGTAAACATCATTAATATATATATTTTCCAAAGTTGTTGTTGCTTTTGTTTATTTTATGATCATTTATTTATAAAATAATAAGTCTGTCTATATGAGACCACGCCGTGTGTGCATGTTTGTGTGTTTATTATGCATGTGTAAATAATATAAACGTGCGTGTAATAATGCATAAGTGTTTGTGTGTGTGCGTATGTGTGCACATATGATTATGAATACGATATATGTACACTTATAATTATTATTATTATTATTATTTATTGTTGTTCATGTTTTTGTTGTTATTTCACTATCTTACATATATTTATGAAAATCACGTAATCTTGTTAAATCGAGATTATACATTTTGCATGTTCGCTCGCTCGTTCGCTCGTTGGTTCGTTTGTTCGCACCATTTTAAGTTGAAATCTTAAATGAATCATTTTTGTTATTGTTATTACAAATTGTTGAACATTTTGTTCAAGCAATATTGTTTATACACACACATACACACATCTGCATATACAATAATATGTACGTGAGCACGTTAATGCATGAAAGAGCAGCAAAGCTTTGCACTTATAATATGAATCTGAGAAAATTGTCTTCAGATACGAATAAGAAAAAAAAAGGAAAAAAAAACGTATAATTTTATGGTTGTAAGTTAAGATCTTGTTGTCTTCCTAGAAAATCTTACATTTAAAGCTTCATATCTTTCTGTTTACTTCCGCCAGTTAAACCTTTAACTGTACCTTCACACTCGCAGTCAAATCAGTGCAAAAAGGTATTTTTTTCTTGCAAAGTTTTACATACTCTTACTGGGCTACTCTGGTGTATCTCTGAAATATTATTATTTTGCTAAATTATATGAACACATACACACCTACAATTTCGAAATTAGGTTATAAAATTAAGTCACTCTGTTATACAGTCATTACGATGTGTATAGTGCCGCCAAAAGCATTAAACGAACAAGAAAAATAAATATTATAACCCTGACGTGAATTTTTATATATATTCCAAACTTGAATAAAAATAAAACATAAACAACAACTGAAAACATTTAAAAAGCTATTTGTGTTTAATAATTAATTACCCTACACAACCATGTATAAATAGGGGGCGTGACAGGTAACTCTCTAATATCAACTAATCAACTTTCAACATTATTTCTAAGCCGAATTTCGGTCATTTTTGTAAATTGTGGGCGTGTCTCTTATTCTACTACGCCCATTTTTTTACAAATCAATGGATGAAGTTATTCCCTATATCATATACGTATGAGTATCAGACATAAACTTCCTAAATGACTTTTTATTAATTGTGGGCGTGGCATTAAACTAATTTTAATATCAAATCAAAACTAAAACTGTTTGAATATCAATGTTTAATGTTTTTGTACGGTTAAAGAACCTTTAAAAGACGGACGTATAGACGGAAATGCTTAGATCGAATATTTAGCAGCCTTATGGATGTTGCAAACGGATTGATAATGAATATTTGACTACACTAGTCTACCTTTAGGGTAATGGCTATTAAAAAAAAGCAGCAACAACAACAACAACAACCATGTATATCATAGCATAAAAAAATACCAAATATATGAAAATGAATGATTATGAAAAAACGGAGGCGAGAATGTGTAAGTAATATGAATGCCAAACATCAGCAAATATAGTAATAAAAAAAACAAACAAAAAAACCAACAATAACAATGACAACAGCAATATTACAAAAACCATTGCACACAAATATGCTGACATCCGCACCTATTCGCCTAGTGGACAATGTTTAAAGCAAAAGTGGTAGAGAACCAGTTGGATGGCCGGCTATGGTAGTGGTGCCATAATACATATATTGTAAACAACAACAATAATAGCATACACTATTGAGATTATTATTTCATCGACCACCACCATAAATGGGCAAAACAAAGCAAAGAGTAAACCACATAACAAAACATAAAAAAAAACACACACACACAACGAACACATACCTCTACATTTACACGGCTTTATATAGAACACATAATGTCA
Source organism: Ornithomya chloropus (assembly GCA_963971445.1). Classification (NCBI taxonomy): domain Eukaryota; kingdom Metazoa; phylum Arthropoda; class Insecta; order Diptera; family Hippoboscidae; genus Ornithomya; species Ornithomya chloropus. The sequence continues at coordinate 6,579,139 of OZ020532.1, forward strand.
CCAGTATTCCACGTTACGTTGCGTTATGTTGTACATTTAAGGCTTTTTTTCTCACACAACTTGTTTTTCTATGCACGCAAAAGGATTTAAAGTCATAAACGGCTCGTATGTAGATATTCACATAAATAGTTAATTTTTTGTTTATAATTTCATTAAATTTTAGCATTTCAAGGTAAAGGAGAATGTACGATTTTTTATTTGTTGTTGTTTTGTTGTTGTTGTTGTTGCTTTTTTTGTTTAGTAAAATGAGATGATGACACAAATTATTGTGAAATTTATAATATACTATTCAGTCTAAATCAATTCATTTCTCTATTATATGTACGTCCATCCATGCACCTGACTGAAAGTCAATTCTTTATTTAAACTTTAAATTTAAAAAAACCCAATCGTACGTTAATAGTGATTTGGAAATTTTTAGAAGATACTATCCAATATGTGTATCTGCACATCATAGTTCCGCCATAAAAAGAGTTCAACTCAAACTATTTTCAATAAAATGTATTCTTGGACTACATATTAAAAACTAGGACATATATAATACGAGAGAATATGTACACACGTACACTAACAAGTAGCCTTTTGGAATTTACACACCCACCATTTACACCCTATACCAGAACAGTGGTTTACTTACATTAGGTAGAAAAAAAACAATCACTTTTTTCAAACGAGAATCACACAGAAACAGAAATGAATGTATTTCTATGTCTAAATAAACGTATGTGCATACGATCCGTACATGTGCATGCACTTGTTGTAATTATGATTTTTTTTTGTTTTGTTTTGTTTTTGATCCAAGTAATGTAAAAAACATTTTTTTGCCGTTTTTCATCATGTCATAAATTAGAGCAAAACCATAAATTTGTGTTAAACATCATCATCAACATTAACAACAATAATAACAACAATATGTTTTTATTATCACAACTGTCCATTGCAATCTATGCAGGAATTTGAACTGCTTTACAAGACGCCATGCGCTCTCGTTGAGCGAATATGATCTAGTTTCATATCAAAGCGTTAAATGCGTGATGATGCCAGAGTATGTGTTTGCTTGAAAACGAGAATTTGGCATCAACTTACATGTACAAAACTTTTCCGAATTTTCTAATTTTGATGATTTTTTTTTTTTTTTTTTTTGAAAAAGAGAACATGTATCACTTTCACTTTCAACGCGAAGGTATTAGTATTCATAACCACTCGTTATTTATTTCCTATTAAAACATTTTGTTTTGTTAGTGACAAGAAAAACATAAAAAAGAAACAATTTTCTCCTTTCTTTAAACAAAAACAAAAAAATAAAAAATAATCCCATGCCATCGCGTTATATTAACATTTTTCTTATGATTTGTTATCAAACAAGATGTATAACTTTTGGAAGCTACTGTATTACTTATAGCAAATGTGTGTGTGTGTGTGTGTAAACATTTGCATATTAACTGCGTGACATTTGTGTGAAATTGTTCAACAACAAAACTGGTTTTCTTTTCTTGTCATTATTTTATTATAATTTTATCACTTGTACGCTTATTTAGATAAAGAGTGAATGTGATGAAATCGAAATAAATTTGTAGCAAAATTCCATTGTCTATACATTTATATACACCCATAGTATCAGTATCGTCATCTTCAGCATCATGAGTGAGTTGTGTGCTACTCCCAACTTACGATGTGAAAGTGAAACCTTACTGTTTTATACTCTTTTTCTTTTCTTTTGTTTTATGTTTTTCTGTTTTACCGCAAGTGCACGCATGCGCCATGTCAAAACCACAAATAGTAAAATACTTCCAACATACATTCATAGTCAGCTACAGAGTAGAACAAACAACTAGTAAAGTTTAACTTTGATGGCATTCTTGTGGTAGTTGTGTGCTCTTCTCAGTGAGGGTATATTAAGTTTCTTATACCCTTTTATACCAGAAGGTAGCGTTCTGGATTTTATAAAGTAGAAATGTTCTTAATGAGCAAGACAATCTTGTACGATTTAATTATGTTCGTTTGTTAAAATGCTTATGGTGGCAACAATTATACAGGAATCAAAACCATTCACCCTTTAAAAGTCACAAACATTCACACAAATACACCACTTTGTGGGTGGGGTAGGGTATAAATATTGATCATGCAATAAATAACCATGCAAGAGTTGATCAGTTGTTCCTTGTATACATTCAAACACAACGTGTGGCACTAATTAGTGCAAAACGTGACCTCAATTTAAATGGAATCAATTGAGTGAACGTACAAATAAGTATGTAGTGGATATATATGTAGGATACAATGCTATAATTAACACATCGAGAAACATTATAATCGGTGGAAGACAATCATATAATTTCCTGTACTAATTAGTGTGTCTCCGATTGTAATACAATTGAAATCTTTAAGTTTCTTTGAAGGGAAATCATGAAATAAGGGAAAATGCTATAATCCATGTACTACCCTACATAATTTAGATGTACACTGTAAAGTCACTTCGTGAAGAAACTTTTAAAAATGGTTCGATTGGGTTCAATTTTACCACCAGTCAAATTTTAAGGGAATTCACGAATGCTTCATCAAGTTTTAATAAAAAAATTTCAAAATTAGAAATGTTCTTAATATAAGGACGTATTTCAAATAAAGAAATTTTATAAAGAAGGTCCAAAATATTATCCAACTTAAACCAAATTGTACACGTCTTTGAGTCATGATTCGCCCGAGTATCGAATTCCATCGTAATCGCTATGGCTTGCGAACAAATTCGCATGAACAGGCAGACGGACATAGTTAAATCGATTGGGAAAGTGATCTTAAACAATACAAGTACAATTAAAGGATGAACCTCTCGTTAGCCATTTAAAAATCGTCACAAACTTTTGGACGGTTAAACATAATATTCGAAAATCATTTCAACATTAACTGCAAAAGTTACAACCATTCCCCAGCAAAAAACAAGCAAGTATGAAAAAAACGATCCATTCAAAATAATTATAATCATAAAGTAAAGCTTTGGCGCCTTTGTTGAAAGCTTTATTACACAATTACAATTATAAATGAAAAAAAGTACAAGTCCGTAGACTTGGGTAAAGAGAGACAAGGAGAGTTAGAAATATATAATTATAATATATCATTTTTTTTATATATTTTTTTTCAGGAAATGAAACAGAAACTAGCAACTAAGCCAAAAAATCTTTGTCTGACCATATTTTTGTTTTATTGAAGTTTTTTTTCTCTAAATTGTTAACATGCAGTCACTTACTGGTTCGTTTTTTATGATTTTTTCCTTTTTTTTTTTTTTGCTGTTATTTTAAACCGAAATTATGAAATATTTCGAATGTAAAACAATTTTTAAACAAAGACCAAACCATTGCAATACATTCAGAGCATAAACTATTGTATGATGATGACGACGATGACATACATTCACTGAAAATCGTTTTTAGAAACATTTTGTTGTTAATCTGTGAAATATGACACGTTCTGCTTTAGATTTTAAAAAGGTTTTTTTTTTCTGCTTTTTGTTTAATTTAATAAGTTTATCTTCAATGCTTAACGTAACAGGCACTTTAAGTAATGTGACAAATATTGTTGTTGTTGTTGTTGTTGTTGTTGTTGTTGTTGTTGTAATTGTTATGTTTATTTGTTGCCCCACTTGTGGCTATATATTAAGTTTGTGCGAGTGTTTGTAACTTCCAAATGGTATAAGCCACACACACCTTCAGACTCAATAATTTGAATCGATTTAACCATGTCCGTCTGTCTGTCCATATAATTATGTACGCTAGCTGCAGGTCGCATTTTTTGAGATATTTCGATTAAATTTAAAACAAGGACATGTTTTGGTCCAAAGGGCAACTCTATTGAAAATGGACCTAATCGAACCATTTCTATAGAACACCTTGTCATGTAATTATATTACGAGAAAGTAACTTATATGGCAAAGCCTCACTTATAGGATACAACTAAAGTAATTGTAGCATAATTTAAGGAGCTAAGTGGTGTAGGATATCAAATGGTCGGGCATGATTTTCACTTCTACATACATGTGTACATATATATTGTAAATACTACTTAAGGACGTCAACTTTTGTACAAGTCAGGTATACACAATACATGGCCCGGCGCAAAAGTTTAGTCACATCTTTTTTTGAAGTAAAATGAATAAACTTTCATAAGTGAAAAGAAAAATTTAAAACACTTAACAAATACACTCAACTGTTGAGTATTTTTAAAACTGTGGATACATCTAGCCCTTGATTATATATAATCTGCACTCCCCTGTTGTAATGCTTTCTAATCCAATTAAGTATGGTTTTCTTTTTTCAATTGCCTTAGTAAGTAGACGAATTAATGTATTCCAGGATATATTCAGTGTATGTGGATGTTTGTTTAATGAAAAAAAAGAACCTCCTCACACATTCATTAGATAAAAGTAACTTTTTAAGTCCATCACTGTCTTTTAGAAGCACGTCCAACCATAACCGAAATTCAGGTTACAGTTAAGTTAAGGATAAAGATTACGATGAAGTTTATATAAATAATTAATTAATGTCGTTTTTGTTATTGTAATTTCTTTGCAGACATGGCATAAAACATGTTTCAAATGTACCGAGTGCGGCATGACATTGAATATGAAAACGTACAAGGGCTACAACAAGATGCCGTATTGCGAAGCGTAAGTTTTTTAAATATATATATTCAAGTTTAGGATAAACATAATAATGTTTTATTTTATATTATGTTATTTTATTTTATTTTATTATATATATTGTCCAATATAACTAAAATAACGAAATCTTCTAAATCAACGTAATCTCTATTACCACTTATACTCGGACCATTATGGAGGCAAATGAATCAGTTAAATGTGTAATTTCCAGCATAAGGGTGTAAAAAAATTAACGTTAAATTTTTATTATTGCGGTAACAACTCACAAAAGTCCTACCAACAAAACTAACAATTGAAAGTTTTATTTATAAAAGCAGTTATTTACTCTTTAACACCCACACACAAAAGCAAAATAACACCAAATGAAGAACATAACACATAACGAACGTTGTTGTATGTTGTTGTTGTTAGCAGAGCGTTGCACAAAAGTTTAGTTCAACTGAGATTTCTGTACTCACCATGTTGTTGTGTTGTGCATTCCGTGTTTCTTTGTGTTGAGTTAAATGGCAGAAAATGAATTGTTTTCGCATTTAAAATGATATACAATAGTATGTGTATGACTATGTGTAAAATAAACATTGGAATGAAAGAAAAATTCATTTCTCTTCAACACAACGCATACTTTGCTCAAGTATGCATGAGTGTATGTGTGCATGTGTTTGTGTTTGTGTTTGTGTTTGCATGGAATGAAAATGAAAATGAGAAGAGGCGAGAGGACATTATGCGGATATTGTTGTTTCAAAACAAAGCCGAAACGCATAATGTTGTCTAAATTAGCGTGTGTGTGTGTTTGTGTGTGTAGGTGTGTGCATGTGCAGTAATGTACATATCTCACCACCAGTAAAATGGCAACAAAATGCCGTACGTTGTGTTGAAAGAAACTCACAAAGGGACAAGGAATTTTTTACTCAACAAACGGAGACAACGACATTTCTTCAAACAAGTAAGTAAGAAAAAAATGCAAAAAAACACTAAACATCTGAGTTGAAGAATTTTTATACAATAATAATTGTATGACAACTCTCTGCGTACATTATTCACACAAATATGTTACCATGAATTGCTGTTTGCCTATTATTTTGTGTTTTGTTGTTGTATTTATTGTTGTTGACTAATGTAGACTATCGGAGTGATATGAATAAAACCCTTTTCTTCTTCTTCTTCTCATTTACACGTCAACTAAAGCATTTGTAATATAAAGCCATAAAATAACAACAACAACAACACATATCATTCTGTTTTAACAAACATTTAATTTCAATGATGAAGACTGAATGGCGCAGTAAGAGTATGTTGTCATTGATACTCGGTGTGTATGTGTTTGCACATAAGGGAAATGCAGCATCGCGCTAGTAATATTAATATATATGTTACGTTGCCAGCAGTGGGCCATTTCATTATAATAACAACAACAACAATAAATTTTAAATTTTGTTTAAAAAACAAAATTTTGAATAAGATGAAACAGTAGGAAACAATTATAAAAACAAAGTATAATTGGCCTAAACCTCCATACCTTTATACAAATAGTAGGCGTGTTAGGTATCTGATTGCGCTCTCTAATAGTGTATGCGTTAAGTATCAACTTGCGGTTGGATGGGATTCTACGCGACACTTTCAAAATTATGGTCACATACTATAAATAAATTAACTGCTACTACATAAAGTTTGGAAAAAATATTGACTATTGTATTTATGCAGACGGACAGACAAATCATATAGATCGTAAGTTAAATAAAACTATGTCAGAATGGATGCTGATCAAAGATATAACATTTATAAGCCGCAGAGGCTTCTTTGCATTTCCTTTGTCTAGCATAATAAGCTTGTTATCTAAATAGCTACAAATATGCTCTTATGTAAAACTCAACTTTCCTACTCACATATGTATACGTTTTTGATAAAATTGCTCCTTTGTTACTGCTGGTGGAGATGATGGCAAATAATCCTCATGTTGACTATAATGCTGACGCTAATATGGCGCCAATTTTCGCTACTAAATCGAATTTGTTAAACTAACAAACGGTTCACTTGCACATATAAGGGCTTCTTTACTAACTCTTTATCGCCTTTTTTTTAGTATTACATTTTTATTGAAGCATCTTAAAATTTCATCACCACCATCTCAAGTGAGTCGTTAACTCAACTAAGTTAAGTGTTGGCCAAACTCCAGCAACACAATGGTTGATGGTTGAACTAAATATCTTTTACTTTTTATTCACAATCTCTAACACCCTACACCGTATGTGTTTTATGGTATAAGCAGTAAAAAAAGAAATTCTAAAAATGTTTCAAACATAACATATTTCTATTGTAAAACTTATTATTTATGAAAAATAAATATTCTGTGTAATAATAAATTAAACAATTGTTTCCATTGTTATTACTGTTTACTGGTATAATAAAACATTTATAACACTCCTGTGCTGGGCTTCTATATTTCATTTGCCACAATCCTGTGTAAAGTTTAATAAACTATGTATTGTATAAAGAAAGGCAAGAAGAAGAATTATCCTGCCGTTATTGGCACATTTCCGAATGTATTGTATTAAAAAGTACGACTGTTGTGTACGTAGGTCCGTACGCCAAATATAAGAAAACCGCAGTAAAATCGATAATATGTTAGTCTCACTATCTCTCTCTTTCTCTCTCTTTCTTCTTCTCAGTCTTTACAAATATTTCAAGTAAATTCTAATTTAACATTTTCTTATATAGCCTTCAAACAAACATAACAACAATTCAAATAATTGTTATTGTTATCGAGATTCTCTTGAGTCTTGTTGTACTTTTTTGATTTTTTTTTCAATAAAACTTGCCAACCAACCATTTTACAATGGAAATGTTTTTGTTTTGTAATAAAAATCCTTGCAACATAATGCGATATATGGCATGTTCGAAACTCATACAAAATATTTTATCAATATTATCATGATTACAATATTATCGATGAGAGAGTGCTATAATAATTTTTTATAACCATATCATATCCACACACGCACTATACATACTTGTGTTAAATAAACAATATACGAGTATACAATATGTACGTACAGTACCTGAACATATGTACATAAAATTCATAAATTTATATAACGAGAAATAAATTTAAAAGAAGAAGTGTAGCTTACACTTGACTTAAACCATATTTTAAATTCCCTTTATATATGTATGTGAAATTGGGGTGTGGCAGATATTACATCCTTTAATAGTATATATATTTATTAAGTATTAACTTTAGCGTTGCATTCTGCTCCAAATAGTTTCTTTTAATTCTGGCCGCGTATGTTATTCAATCCCGCCCACTTTCGACACATATGTGCCATATTTTATATTCATAGCTCAATTTTTATGACTATCAGAAACATTTTTATCGATTGTAGGCGTGGCTTTTAATCGATTTTGCTTAATGTAATCAACCTTCGTCAAGAAACTGAAAATATGTGTAAAATGTATAAATTTACGATCATGAGAATGCCAACCACAGACAGTTTCACGGACAGACTTGGCTAGATAGACGTAGAATTCGATGCTGATTAATAATTTATATACTTTATAGGGTATCTGAAGTCTCCTTCTCGGTGTTTCAAACCTTATGTGAATTATATGAGTATGGATGAAAAGAAATTTTTTCCAAAACATAACAATTTTATGCACGCTTCCCATTTTCATTCCTCACACTGTATATAATACTCTCTGGTGTCTCACTATCTATTCATGTAATGATCATCTCAACATATGTGCACTCTTTACTGGTGTCATATTATATTAATGTATGTATAAAGTAAATGGGTACCTATGTGCGGATAAATGATTACAATCAGTTTATAGGAGAAACTTTTGCACTATTATATATACACCGACACAAGTATTACACATTTACATACTATACTGCTCTACATAGGTATCATAAATAAAATATAAAAGTAAAAAAAAAACAAAAAAAACTTTTTAAATCACTTCCCAGAATATATTGCGTAACTTGCGAAACTTTCTCTCTCTCTCTCTCTTTGTCTGTTTGTCTGTCTATCTGACCACCAGAGAGTTGTACAAGTTGAAGTTATTAACTTGAAAAATATGCTTTAACATAAAAAGTTATAAATTTATCATCACCACCCTATACACTCATACAGCTGCAACTGTTGTTGTTTTTTTAGTTTATTTATTATACATTTGTACGTTTGACGTACCGACGACACTCCATAAAATATTCAATGATGATGACATTGTAATAATTTGCATTGCATTTGAAATTAAAATGTAATAAAATATTATTATTAGGTCGTAATGTGACGCATCATCTGCTGCTAATAATGGAAAAATTCCATTAATGTATAAAAAAATTTACACAACTATGAAAATATTTATTTAGAGGGTAAATAATACACTCAGCCATTATGACAGAAGATTGAAATTGTGTACAAAGTTCTTTGTACTATAGCTGCAAGTGAAATATTTAACTTGGAATAAGAGCGAACGAATCATGTGACATTGCAACATTAAAGACGACAAGTCAGTTACTTTTTCACCTGTTTTATTTTTTACAAAAAAAAATTGACTAATTATAGTAATTGAATAGTATTCATATAAAGGAGGAGGAGAAAAGTTTTCTTGGAAGTATACTTTATAATAAACTCCAATATATAGTAATTTTGTCCGTACGTCCGTTCTTGGTATGGCACTAGAAGGCAAAATATCTATCCAATGCATTTCAAATTTGTTTCATATAAAAATAAGGTCAAAGGGTATTTACCTAAATTAAATCAAACACCCACCCATTATTACAAAAGGCAGTCAAATAGCAAATTCCGCCCATTTTCCGAAGGGCGTGATGAACTATTTCGTTTCACTTTTAAATGCATCTATCAAAAATGGGCGTGTCTAATTAGAAATAAAGATGTTAATGAGATGGATATTATTTCGATCAAAAAATCTTTTCGGTTCGATTTCGATCTTTTTTTTTTAAGACCTTAAAGAACTTGGAGTAATAATGAATTCTTAAAAAATCTATAAAAATATTATTAATCGTTATTCATGATTTTTATTTTTAATCATTAACCAAGATCCCTGATACTCTCATACTCGTTTCACTCTATCATAATTTATGTAATTTCTGACACACTTGTATGTGTATAATTCATTAGTCTTGTGCCATTTGTTTCTTTTTTTAAGGGTCTCCCACTTTTCACTTCCTTTTATCCTCTCACTTTAAAAATGTGTTCATTCGTTTAAATGTGATTTAAATTGATTTATTATTTACAGCTAAATGGTTCGTAATGTGTTGTTTTGTTTTGTTGTTGTTGTTGTTGTCGTGTTGTCGGCTATAGTGGGTCAACTGTTGATTACATTCCCACACAATTACTTAGTAAAGCATTGAAGATATAATTAAGAGGACACAACACATGTCGTGTGTGTCTGGGTAAATCAACTTTAACTTTTTTCGCTTTTCTTTAGCAATTTCCTGCTCAATAAATTCATTTATACGTGTATAATCAACACGGTATCATTAACATCTAACATGTAAGGTGTTCTCTGGAAAGTAATTATTTAGTTGGAAAAGCTTTGACTTGTTTATTGAGAAGGACAAGAATTCTAAAATCGGTAGAAATTAGAAATAAAGAAGAGGTTTAGGGGAAATGATAAATACCAAAAATTCACTTCTAATTATATAATAAAATTAAGCTTATTGTAAACAGCACACAATATCGCGAGTATACTTCATAAAAGTTTGGCATTCCTTTTGGAATATCTAGAATTGATATATATATATAATTATATACTTGATCAACATCAAATCTGCTTCGATTCAACAATATGCGTCCTTATTCGGTGTACTTGTTTTTTGTTTTCTTTTTTAAATATATATACTATGTACTATGTACTATGTACCAATAAGTGTTTGTTGGAAAAGCAAAAGTTTTCTATCAGAGATTCATTTCTAATCTAACAAATTGATCTGAAAATGAAAGTAAAACGTAAAAACTAACAACAACAAAAGTCATCAACTAAATGAAGAAGAGAAAAAGTACAATAAAACGACCAAATTCCCCCATTGACTGAATGAATGACTGACTGACTGCCAGCTTGCCTGACGGCATGATTTACTGGCAAAGTCAGGTAAAGTGAATTTCTATCTAAAATATTCATATGATTTCTTTTTATTGTACCTAGAGTAGTCAAGTAATATATATTTATTTGGTTCACTGGTTCCATTTCTCTCCCTCTCCCTCTCTTACATACATTTGTACGAGTTTATACATGAATAGAAATTTATCATTTACTCGACTACAAGTGAAATATTTTTGGCAGCTTTTTGTTCATATGTATGTCACATTTACATATATATACTATGTATGCTGTATAATAAATATTTGTAGAATGTAGAATAAAAGGGAGCAAGCCATAACAAATAACATAATATTCTGTCCACTGCGGAGTGAGTGACATTTTTGTTTTAATCTTTATATAAACTTGCAATAATCGCATTGATACGAACACAAACACACACACACACACACACACACACAAGTTATGCACATAACTTACCAATGATATCATTGTTGGGGTTTGCTTATACAATTTGCAAATAATTCTATAATATACTTTTCGGTTGCATTTAATATTTATGAAAAAGTCATTCAATCGTTTGCCAGCTATACTGAGAGCTGAGGTGAAAAGGAAAATTAGTTTATATATATAAAGGAAATTTGATCAGAATGTTTAACAATGTGTATGAATGGCTAATGAAAGGAATATTTGTTAATTACAAAACAATAGTTGCACAGACAGACATACGAACACATTGTAGGATATGAAATGAAATTTTATGAAATATAATATTATTTATTATTTCCACATGAATATAATAAGTGATGAGTATATAAATTATATACCACTTAAATCGTTAATGTCTCTTTAATAAAAGTTTGAAATTTTTTTTTACTTTTTAATTTTTTTTTCTTTGTTGGAGAAAATTGGTTAAAAAATATGCGAATAAACATTTTTATAAATCACATAATACATCATTTAGATGATGGATGAATTGTTTAAGAAATGGGGGGAAAAAAAGAAAAAGTTTGTAAAGCGGATAAACAGTAGTCGTGTGTGTATTATTGAACTTAACGAAACTTTGAAATGAATGGAAAAAAAAATTGTTAAAAAGGGAAAAAGTACTTTTCAATTATATCAACAAGCTAAACTTCCATGTTGCACTACAATGCAACATACGAAATAATCGTTGCGTACAAAATGGTCATAAATCAAAATATACATTTTTTTTATCAGAAATTTCATTGTTTTATACTTAAACTCACCTCCCTATTCTTGAGACTTTGCTGGAAGATTAAAGAGATCTTTTAGCATGTCTTTGGCGTTTGCAGTTCTTCCAGCAGCTGGCCACCTTGTTGAGGGTTATTTGTCTCATTATTTCAGTGATGCGTGATTTCGATAAATCCCAGAATGGTTCTGAACCGATGACAGGCTTCCCTGTTTGCAATATAATCAGCTCTTCTTTCCAATCTGAAAAGTTTAAATAATTACAATAAAAAACATTTCTTTAAACTATTGTTTCAAAAAAACAATCAATTTCTTTTAAATAATTTAACAATAAATCTCAATTTATAATATATGATCATTTTTCTAATCAATGAGTATGTTTTGGGTTTATCCACATATGTGTGTGTACTCGGTACTCTTTAAATCAAAGCATAGCACAGCAGTGGAGCATAGAGTGGAGGGGAGTGCACTTTTCATTTGTACTGAACCATTTATTATACTCATACCGTATGGCAGAAAGCAATTTATTGAGTTAGACTTTCATTTGTTTTTCTTCTGCTTCTTCTTTTTCTTCTTCAACGGCTACATTTTGTTTGATTACTCTACAAGGAAGCAAACAAGGAGTGCTCAGAGTTATACTGCGCCCGTATCATTAAAAGTCTCGGTTTTTAGAAAAAAAAGAATGTAATAGTTGTTGTAACTGTCGTTGTTATTGTTGTTGTGATTATTCTTATTGTTGTCATAGTAGTTTTCTTTAACCATTTACTGCTCAGTCTTTATCAAATCTATTCATTAATTGTATTCACATGGCATACATTACATATGAGACATGTATTGCATGTATGATGCTTGGGTGCGTTACCATATGCACCCAAGTCCTACACAGTCAAACGAACATTTACCTAATTTAATAAAGTTTTTTTTTTTTTTTTAAAGAACTGGAATTTATTGTCACAACGCCCCGCACTCTAATGCTCTTTCTTCTCTCCTAGTCTCCCTGTTTGCAACTTTTCCTGAGATAGCCGTTGATGTGTGTGTGTGTGTGTGTGTGTGTGTATGAGTTTGATGTTATTTCAACAAGTTTATGGCAAGAATTACACAGAATTTTATTTAATCTTCAAGAAAATAATTCAACTTTTACTAATTTCTAGTTATGTACCGTTATTGGTATGCAAAATGGTAGTGTTCATACATATCGAGGGGTTGCCTCTTCCCCCATCAGGGGAGTGTTAAATGTTTGTTTACCCATGAATTGTTTTGGTAAACAAATTAACTATTAGCGAACAAATACATAATGGATTGGTAAACAAGCAATTAAAACAAGAACAAGATGTTCTTTCTTCAAGTCAAAGGGAGTAAAAATGCTTCATTTTGTTTAAAACAAATATTTCATAATTAACGATCATGACGTTTGTGCAGGGGGGCGTTGTTTTATATAACTAATTATAAATGAAACAAAAAAAAAGTTGGGTTAGACTAAATCTTAAATACCATCCGTACCATTACGAAATCTAGAGGCGTGGCAGGTACCTGCTTAAACAATGTGATAGTGTAGATATTACAATTAACAAGTCGAATTTTGCTTAAAATAGTGTTTTGGAAATTGTGGGCGTGTCTTTTATTCGAACCCGCCCACTTTTGACACATTCCTGACTCTAATTCAAATTACTTTACAGATCGAATTCTGTACAAAAAAGAATTATTTTTATTTTATAAATGGAGGGTAGAGAAATAGAGCTAAACTCGTGGACTATGTTCAATCGATAAACTCTGTTGTTTCGTTAATTGGCTACAATTTATAGATTCAGCCCTATTATGTAAATAATCGGTGTCGCCGTCCTTCCTTTGTATACACCTTTGCTACCGTTCACTGTCGCCGAATTTACTTCGAAAACTCGGAGTAATGAATCATTCGACGACAGCAATTAGTATCGAAAGAGTCTAGAAATTAACCGCGGCTGCTTGTTATCTTTCTCTTCCTTTTCTTCTTTTTAAAATCAATACTAAATATACCCTTAAAGGTAACAATATTTAATTAGAAACGTTTCGATTTTGTTGTTACAGACACATTCCAAAGGCCAAAGCGACAGCCATAGCAGATACGCCCGAACTGAAGAGAATAGCCGAAAATACAAAAATCCAATCGAATGTCAAATATCATGAAGATTTTGAAAAGGCTAAAGGCAAATTCACACAGGTCAGTTGTATATCACACAAACACACCTACGAACACATAGTGGAAAGAAGCAGTTAACACTAGTGTCTAAATGAGAAAATATGTTAACACCTAGTTACCCTACTAGCACTACCACCACTCATTAGTTTTGATAATGTTTACATAACCATATGCTGCTAATCACTAATTTTCTTTATTTTATACTTTTTATATATATTGCGCTTGCTATACGATATTGTATCAATGGTAATGATGATGATGATGATGATGATGATAACAAACCAGGTGGCTGATGATCCGGAAACGTTGCGTATAAAGCAAAATACAAAAATCATATCGAATGTAGCCTATCATGGTGATCTGGAGAAAAAGGCCCAAATGGAGAAACAACGCGGTGCCGCTGAATTGTCTGAAACGAAAGGTGAGTAAAAGAAATTACAAGCATATGCAATAACATGTTAAGTATGATAAGATGTAAGAGAAACAACGTTGGAGCTATCGTTACATGAAATCTTCGACTAATGAGCTTAACGAAATTCATATTTGTGAGAGATTAACTTTTCTTCTTCATTTTAAATAATTCTCTTGAATCCGCAGCATAATTATTATACAATTAATTGGGATGTATTACTAATCGGGGGTGTGGCTAGCTTCTGCAATAGATTTTTTTTTGCTTACATTTAAAGTTAGCAAAGGATAAAAATATTTCAAAAATGTTCAGAACATTCGTTGCAAGAATACAAGTTAATTTTTAATAAAAGAAAAAAAGAAAAATATTATCTCCCATCTCTCTCTAAAATTGTTTATCCCTTCCTTTTACTCTATCAATTTCTTTTACGGTGTTTTTTTATTACTCATTGAATTATATAAGAAAATGTAACGGGTTTTGAGCTGAGCATGTTATTGCAGAAAACGTATTATACAGACAGAGTAATCAACAGGGTTGCCAACTACTGGAACCAACAAATAGCTAAATTTGGTAAACGAACCACTGGAATTACTCTGCTTTTTTGTGGACCTTGTTTTTTTTCCACACACAATTTGCACAATCATTTTTTCTGCTTTACCCATTGACCAAATATTTATATAATGGTACACTGCACCCCTTGTGGAAAACGCAGTACGTTTAAGTTTGTGCGGCAAATGCCACACCCACCTTCAATTTAGAATCATGTCCGTCTTTCCGTCTGTCTTTCGCCTAAAAGCTACAGATCTCATTGTTTTTTGAGATATTTTGTTGAAATTTGATACAAAAACATTTTGTGGCTCAATGAGAAACCCTCTTGATAATGGGGGTGATGATGGGTATAGTAAAAAAGTTCGCGTCTGCCGAATATTATGGTTTTTGTTTCAAATAATATTTTTAGCACGCCATTGATTTGCACATAAAATAATTAAAATGAAATGCAAAAAAATATTATATATGTTAACTGCAGCACCTACTATAATAATAATTAAATAAAACATATTTAAAAAAAACATTTAAAGAAAACTACTTTTAAAAAAAAAATCTTATGTTTTTATGTAAGAGTGTGTGCTTCTTCTTATATATAGTCCTTCCTGCCAGTTCCATAGTCTCAACTAGGTCTTTTCTACGATATCATTAATTACAAGGGAAATGTTTGAAAATGTTGTCAAGAATTTGAAAATGGCTGCATATTAGAAATTGTCCAAATATTCTTCACAATTCGTGTCTCGTAGAAAGCGAAAAATTTTAGTTCAATATCTCAAAATTTACGACCGTGAGAACAGACGGACACACATACATACATTTCTAGATCAGTTTTTGATACTGAGCCTCCTTCCAGGTGTTAGTATATCCCCCCATCTTATGTGAAGGGTATAAAAACTAAATCTACTCTTCAATGCACATAAAACATTTTCATAAATTATTCAATTTCACTACGAGGAGGATAAACTACCATCTTGATATATTGCAATAGATTTAAAAATTCCAATTATTAAAGTAATGTTTTGTAAAAGTAAAAAACATTTATATGTAAATGGATTTTTTTGTACAAATGCTCTCAATTGAATTACACTAAATAGTTCGTGACAGATATTTATTTACGTCATCTCTGGTAATTGCAATTTGTTTTCAGCAATTGCTTTATGTTTCAATTATTTTTTCCCATAAAAAAATAATCAATAATTTGCTTAAAAAAAATCTTTAGTTTAAAGTTATGCTGAGCAGAAGTGTGAAAAAGACAAATTTCATTACATTCTATTACCACCAATCGATACGATGGGAAGCCTTCCTTTTCGGCTCTGGGTTTTAATGCCAAGTGAAATTTTACATAAGAAGTGAGGCGAGCTTTTCACTTGTAGTGATTTCGTCCAATAATTGACTGAACCCTAAGATAGATGTTAAAATGTTCAGAGTTTTGAATGGTCGATCAGTCGATTTTTTTCTTGTACATTCGTTGCGTGCAAGTGTGTGTTTTTTATTTTGGTATTAAACCTGCATATTTTTTAACATATTCGCAAAGTGTTGTACGCTTCAAATTGCATCGAAAATTAATTGATTTAAAAAAAATATAATTCCGTTTTTTTTTAACTCGTCAATATATTATTTGCACTTTTATAAATACTTGCATTGTACGTGTTGTGTATATATTTTATATTTTTTTATTATATTTTAATTTTGAAACCCTTCCACTTAGTGTTGTTTTCATTTTTGTTGTTTTATTTTTATGTTTTGTAAATGTGGCTGCGTGTGTAACTCTCTGTTTATTGGCATTTTGTATGCATACGTTATAACAACCAACAACCAATAATAACAACAACAACAAACATCGCTACAATTACACAATTGCACACATGCAACATTCATGTTTAATGTCATCACGTCATCACACCTCCTCCTCCTCCTCCACTTCATCAACAATTTCAATTTCATGAACAAACAAACAAACATCCACTTAATTGTCAACTAAATCATCATCCATCCATCATGATATGATACTGATGTCTAACCCAAAACGTAATTGGCTGCCTGAATGTTATTGGGATAATAAATTTTTTTAACCAAAACATCAATTATAATATCGATAAAAATTTTACAAAAAAATAAATAAAAAAAAATATAAAATATTTGAAATGAATCAAAAGATGAATCAGAGTATTTTTCTGAACAATTGGCAGCTGAACAATTTTCACAGTATGCACCACAAACACGAACCTATTCTCCACTGCCACCTCAACAACAACAGCAGTTATCGCCTGCAATGACGCTAGCACAACAACAACAACAACATCAACAACAAAATCCAACAACAATTCATTACCAACAACAGGCACAGCAGCAGCAATATCACCAACATTATCAAACACAACAACCACACAATCACCATCATACACAACAACAACAACAACAACAACAACAACAACAACACGTTATGGCAACACATTCACAAGCACAAGTAAACGTACAACATAGTGCACCTCACATGTTGTTGGCATCTGGTGGTAATCAGGGTCAGGGAGGTGGCAACACCAATGCACAATTATATCAGCAACATCAACACCAACAACAACAACAACATAATAATAATAACAATAAACAACAACAACAATACCATCCTTCAACACAACTGCAACAACAACAACAGCAACATTATTTACAACATGAACAGCAATCACAACAACAACAACAACAATATCAACACTATCAACAGCCTCAAATAATGCGTCAACAGCACCAGAATACACAGTTGATTAAGCAAACTTCTCATTTGTATCCCAATTCCTCCCATCCCACAGCAACAATACATAACAGCAATCAACCACAACAGCAACAAATGTTACAGTTACAGCAGCAGCAGCATCAGCAGCAGCAACCATCCAACACATATAACCAATTACGTTCGGCCATTTTGCAGAGTGCTCATCATCCGACAGGCGGTAAGTTAGCCACCGATGGGCAAGTGCCAATACATCAAGGGACAGCAGCAACTACGGTAGCCTACAATTATGAACAATATGATAATAATTTCCAGCGACATTTGCCCAATCATATATACCACAACAACAACAATAATAACAATAACAATAGTAGCGGTATTACGGTCACCAACAGCAGCAGCAGTGGAGCCAGCAATCACAACAATAATTTGGCAGCTTATCAACAACAACACCACCAACAGCAAGCAATACAAAAGGCTATAAATGAACAGCAGCAACAGCAACAGGTGCCCCCAATTAATCCGGGCGGTATACTATCAACACAACAATTATATGCCAGCAGCCATTACAACACCCATTCATCTTCGGCCACCTCAACGCCGCTCACTTCGAATGCCTCATTTAAACAAAATGCTAAGGCTGGTGGTGGTGGGGTTGGTGTTGGTGATGGTAGTCACGCGACTATTGCACCAGCTGCTTCTTCAAGTAGTAATGGTTATGGTCCACATCATCATGTAAATGGCATGTCGGCGGGCGGTAGTGGTGTTCAGCAACAAAAACAATTACAACAAACATCACATCACTCTCATTCGCAACAACAACCACAGCAGCAGCAACAACAACAACAGCATCAACATCATCATCAGCTATCATCCTCTTCATTAATGAGTGGTACTGGTGGTGTAATTAATATGAATGGCAGTGGTAGTGGTGGTGCCAATGTTGTACTTCATAGCAAAACTGCAACAAATAATATCGGTAAAATAGCCGATTACGATCCATTAACCGATGGACCCCGCAAATTACCCAATCCAGCCCGACAGAGCACCACACTAATCTATAGTTCGGATAATCGCAGCAATGGTAAGTTTAGTGGAAAGTCAAACTTTCATTCATGGGCACAACACTTTCAACACGAACTTCATACCGCAACATTTTCATAACCTACATATATGTAAATGTAGACATGTGCTGTAAGTGCTGTACGTGTGTCCTTGCTGATACTTTCATTTCTTTCGTTTCATAACATATTCAAGTGCTTCCTAAGTGTTTATTAGCTTTTGCTTTTTTTTTTTATAACTTTTGAAAATTTTTGAATGTTTTCTAATGAGCGACAATTTGATAGTTCAAGGTGGTGCCTACTTTTAGGCATTAAGTACTTAACTATAAAACGTTTCTATTTTACACTGGATTAACCGTTTTGTGACGATTTTGTTAAAGTTTTCCTTTTCTTTGGCGCCAAAACGAATTTATGCGAATATTTATAGATTTATGAAATTTTTATAATTTTTCTAAACATTTTTTGGCTGTTACTTTTTACTAACTTTAACATTCCCTCTTTGGCTTCTTCTGGAATTGAAACAAATCGAAACGAAAACAACACACAACAAAACACTATCAACACATGCTTAACATTCAGTTAATAACACTTATCCTAAACGTATTGGTTCTGTGGCCGATATTGACCCAGTAAATGGTATTTATGGTTCATTGGCAGCTGAACAGCAGCAGCAACAACAACAACAACAACAGCAACAAAACCAGCAATATGGTTATCAACCAACTACTCAACTACAGCAGCAACAATCGCATCATAGTATACAATCGAAACAATCGAAAACCAGTGTGGTGAGTTTTATATACAATAGTAAAATAGACGAAGAAGAAGAATTCATATATTATATATTTAAATTTTAATTATACCCTACACCACTTGTTGAAAAGGGTAAATTATGTTTGTAACTCCTAACGGTAAATGAAATATGAATCGATTTAATCATATCCGTTTGTCCGTCTATCTGTCCATATAAATTTATGCGCTAGCTACAGGGCGCATTTTTTGAGATATTTCGTTGATATTTGGTACAAGGACATATATTGATGCGAAAAATAACCCTATTGAAAATGGACCGGATCCGACCCTTTCTCACATAAGGGCATAATTTAAGAAGTTAAGTGTGGTGTATTAAATGGTCGGGCTTGACCGACTATAACATTTTTATTTGTTTTGTTTTCATTTAATGTTCTTTTATTTATTTATTTATTTTTGTTTTTATTTTTTTCAAATTTGTAGCGCATTTATCGCGCTTTATATGATTATGAGGCTCAAGATGTGGATGAGGTGAGCTTTCGCGAGGGTGATATCATATTCGAAGTGGAATCGATTGATTCCGGTTGGATGACTGGTCGCGTTGAACGTACCGGTAAAACTGGCATGCTACCCGCTAATTATGTTGAACAGGCGGTTATATAATAGGGAATGCTTTACTATTGTTGTTGTCATCAATTTATTGTAATATTGATTTTATGCGTTTATTTAGCATTCGTATTCATTTATTTTTTGAACCTATTTTTAGACGATAACAATAATCGAGCGCGTATTTTAAGTCACACCTACAATCCAAATAATCCAGCACCCCCACCTCCCTCCACCCATCACCATACTAACAATCATAACAATGGTCGCAATTCAATCTATTCAAAATTATTTCCCATGGTGAATAGCATTGAAGGCTTAATAACTAATAATCACCAAGAACAGCAACAACAACAACAGCACGATCAATCTCCAGATCAAGATTTCTATTATTTATTTAATCATGTGTTTTAAACATAATGATTCTCAGTGGAAAATCCAGGTTTTTTTCAAATTTCTAGTTTTATTTTTGAATTTCTTTTAGAATCTGAATTATTTCTTTGAGAAAACAATTATTTAGAAATTTATGAATATTGTGAAAAATTTTGCAAATTTTGCAATTTTGAATTTTTTTTTTTTTGGAACAAAAAAAATTTTTACAAAATTGAATCTTCATTGTTAAGTGTAGTATAGAAAAAATGCAGCTCATTTTTTTTTTTTATTATTTATTTAAAAGAAAAAAAAAATAACGAATTCCTATACTAACCAAAATGAATTATATAAACACACATATGTACACGAAACACATCACAAAACACACGAAAAAGAAAAATTTAATAAAACTAAATAATTATTAACAACATTACAACAATAATTGATAATAATAAACCATACCTACAAAAAAAAAAACAAAAACTCAATGGAAAACGTATTGCATTTAATCCCATTCAACTAGAAATCGGATATTAGGACTTTAAATATACAAACAATATGTACAATATATATATAACAAAAACAATATTTTGCACATATTTTATAATTGATAAAGCTGTAGAATATAAACGGCTCTCAAGATATCTTTTTATTGGTAAATTGCGCCTAAAAGCAGAGTTGAATAGTTGCACTAACTGTAAACTTATACATATAAACTAACTCCCGCTGTATTTATTGCACTTGTAGCGGTACATTAAGAGCTGAGTAATAAAACAACAACTTTAAGGGAACACTTGAACATTTTGATAGATGACATTTTTCTAGAATTTTTTGTACCATTTTCATTGTTAGCCATTTGCAGCATTTTATATGTTTTCTTTTTTAATAAAAATTTTGAATATTACTGAAAAAATAATAAATACTAGAACAAAGACTTATATATTAACATTTTGATAGACCTTTTTATTTGATGCCAACACAAGAACAACAAGAATTTTGTAGTGAAGTATTTTCGCAAAAAGTTTTCAATAGGTAATAATAAATGAATGAAATCCAGATTTATTTTTTCAATTTAGAGGCGAAAAAATAACGCATAAAGGGTGTGGTCTTAGCAGAGATTTTAAGTAAAACTATGATTATTTCTCTTCAAGCCAATTTTCTTATTCAAAATTTTCTAATAGTGGGCGTGGTCACTTTTTTCTATTTATTTCACTAGAAACTACTAAATATTTATCCTAAAAAAATTTAAATTTATGACTAGAAATGCTGCTTTCATATAGTAGGCGTGGGCTCAATACAATTTTTAATTTTTAACTTGAATCCACGACTTTTCTTCAACAAAAAAGTAAAATCCTTAAAAACTGAATTTTCTTATTAAACATTATTTAAAGAGCACGATCGATCGCGCTTGAAATATAATAAAATCTCGTAAAAAGTTTAAAAAACAACAACTTTCCAGGGGAAATATTTATGTCATAACATATAAGGCTTCAGCAGATAAGAGTCGCTCTCAATCTTTGCTGTCAAAATTGGTTAAAATGTACGAATTTATATGAAGGTTAGCCATAAAGAATAATGAGAAAGTAAAATTTCCGATAATCTTATAGGTAGAGTATGTATTTTTAAATATAATAAATAATAACATATATTATGCAAGGGTAGTTATAAATAATTTGTAGTTAGAATGAAATAAAAAAACAAAATATATTTAATCACTCAACCTAAAGACCAAACTGCGGTCCATGGACCCTTAATATTGAAATACTGGGAAAATTAAAAGTCTACCTAAATAGAAAACTAACTTCTAAAGGTTTGAATAAAAAAAGAAAGAAAAATTTCATAGGTTTAAAAAAACTCACTAAAATGAAGAAAAAAAACTTATATCGATCACCCGATAATACACCCCGAAACACTTAAAATTTTCATAATTTTATATAATAAATAAAGGAACGTTTTTTTATCCCTAAAGTGCCTCTCATTTGCCGTTATGTGTTACATTTCTCTCCTTACAAACTAGTTCTGTTAAAAAAGAGACAAATTTTATTTGGAATAAAGAATTTATACGCAAACATGATGCACTCTACTCTCAATTGTAAATGGAATAAAACATTTTCCAATTTTTAAAGTTTTGGTTAGTTTGCATGTGATGTTATGTGGATTTGATTAAAAAAAGTGGACAATACTAGTGAAAAGTGAAAAAGTGAAGTTTTGAGGAAATAAATTATATTTTGAATATACTTCACAATTTTATATGTAACCAGTGGGCGTGGCCTATATACAATTAAGGTCTACTAAAGTTACACATTATCTAAATAGTTTACGTTTCAAAGTAAGAACCCGGTGTCCGCCGAGAAGGTAAATTTCTGGCTGTATGCCATGTGGTTATTGGAACCAAAGTACGCAATTCTGGCATCAAAAAATTCAGAGTACAGTTATCATTTTCATTGTGAAAGAAGTAAGGTTCAATTATTGAAAGTCTTCTAATGGATGTAACGTATATTTTATGAGTTTTTCACTGCCCAGAACCAACTGACCTATTCTGTTTATTTACATATCCAATTAAATAAAAATACGTCTTTTCATTCGTTTTTGAGTTTATCATGAAAATCAGGGATGTCATGGGCGAGCTGTACTAACCTTTGGACATATGGATAGCGGCTTAAATAGTGTTAGGAGAGAAGCTTTTGTTCACTTAATCTTAAACCGAAACAAATCCAAAGTTTTTCTTCGTAAATGAAGTTCTGGAGCCTGGTGTGCATTTAAGGTTAACAGATTGTGTTGAACACTTTCTTGATTAGTAGCCACATTCTCAGCGCACTCTTAGATATATTAGCAACAGACCCTTTTTCTTCCAAATCACTTCACTACACGATAAATAGTAATATTTTTCCATAATAAATTCGCCACATCTTTACTCCACAACTACTAAAAATGAGCTGCCACAACTAATTCCAAAAAGCGATCAAAATAATGTAAGTATACCTTCCCGGCGGACACCCTGAAAAAAAAAGATCAAATTTTTCAATAAAAAATTTTATATATAAAAAACAAATAAGATGAAAATTGAGAAATTTTTTAGTCAAAAATGCGTAAACCATATATCTACAGATAGCTTGCTACAAATAAATTTGTATTAGCAAACCCACAACTGATAACTAAAATATTTCTGGGTTACAAGTAGGGTGACAAATTCTCCTTTTTCCAGTTACAATTGTATACATATAATATAAAAATATGAAATTTAAATACAATACAAATTAAAGCTTGAAAATAACATGAATATTACATTAATGTCTGTTGCAAACAATTAAATGAATAAAAAACTTTGCATGTAAGATTATCATCAATTATTATAAAAATCTAATTAAACACATTTTAATCAATATTGACAATTTTTTTATAAAATTAAAAACAGTTGTTATGTTTAACACTATTGCTGTTAATTTGTTTAGTATTTATGACCAAAAAAGCAATAATAATAATAATGTAAATAAATATGATTTTTTACGAAAAAACAATTCATAAAAATCATATTCATATAAATGTTATCAAATAACGCAAGACTCGTATTTATAACTTAATTAAATAATCATTAACATTAAACAATTAACGTACACATACATACATATATATATACACACACATAAAAGAAAATCTTTATAAATAATTATCTAATTACGATTTTCAAAGTTAATTATTGCAAACACCTACACTCTCACATAAATATAATTATGAATATAAAACAATACAGCTACAATTACAACAACAACACATTTTTCCGTGTATAAACTACATAAACTAATAAAAATAATCAAATATTAAATAAAATGGTTACAAAAAAAAAAAAACAATGAATAATTGAACTTTTACTTAACAGTTACTCTGCGGTAAGTAGAATTGTAGAATCAGTGTTGTCATTAAGGGTAATTATAAAATCGTTTGATTTTATAAAACTTACTGGAACTTAATCTCAGTTAAAGCACTATTCCAAGGATACGCTTAAGTTCATATTATTTTCATACTCCATTTGTTCTTAGTAAAAAAAAAACAAGTGAAAATATTATAGTCAATCAAGCCCGACCATAGAGTACCCTACATTACTTGATGTATTATTCAAGTACATTAAAAAGCAAATCAAAGTATTTTACCAAAATAGTTTTTCTTTGAAAAAGGAAAAAAAAATTCACGTCGAAAGTTTTCTTTAAAAAAATATAATTTTTATAAATTCTTCTTCCTTGTAAAAATGAATACATGGATAAAAAAAAAGTCAATCACAAAATAAAAATGAAAAAATTACAACAACAAATATTTTTAATCAATGGTATTGGTCTCCGCTACACTATTATTATCCAGTGCATTCGTCTCCTCGCCATTTTCTTTCTGCGCCAAAATCGTATCCAATATAATCGTTTTGGTATTATTAATAATTTGCTCGAATGTTTTTACATCATTTTCTTTTTCCACCATAATATAATCCAACTTCTCCTTGAGCATGGCAACCTTTTCGTTGGCCAATTCCAAACTGAAGTGTTTATAAACAAAATTCATTAAATAGAATATATTCGGAATTATATAAAAAAATACCGATTTTTCAAATCTTCAATATCATTGTCGGTGAAATCCCGATGATTTTTATTTATACCCAACTGTGAACTATTGTCAAAAGTCAGGGATGCTATGGAGGTGGTACTGTTTATGCCACTTAAACTATTTGCATATTCGCTTATACGTTGAGTGCGTTTACGGCGATCATTATGAGATTCCATTTCTTTTTCCAACTCTCCTGAAAACAAAACAAAGAAGCGCAAAAACCGTTAACTTCAACTTGGAAATTATACACCTTTTAAGATATTTACGGATTTTGGCTTCTAAACGTGTTATACGTGTTTTTTGTTTCGCCATTAATTCTTGCAAATTCTCATTTTTATGACGCTCCTGTTCAATGCGCTCGTTTAACGTTTGATTGTGCTGCACTAGAGCATTCTTCTCAGCCTCTAACGTATCCAAAATGGCGATAAATTCTTCCTATTAAAGAAAATTTGTTGTAATTGAAACCGTTAGCAAGCAAGTCGCAACGTTTACCTTTCGCAATTCACGACACGAGAACAAAAATCCACCACATACAGCCTTCAGATCACATTCCAGCTTCTTGATTAACGTTCTTAGTTCTGCAATGTTTTCATCTTTACTGTTCAGAGTTAATTTATGATTGTCCAGCTGAAGACGCAAGTTGGTCTCTCTTAGTTCCGCTTCCTCGCGCTGCTTCAATACGCCAGATATTTCGCGACACAACTCTTCTATGCGTTTTTCATATTTTTTCTTCTGTTGATTCAACTGTTCGTTCATATTGGCCACGTTAAGACAATTGTAGTCTGTCTGCTCCTCCAATGTGTTGGCTTTCATTTTATAACGGGATATCTCATCATTAAGCGTTTTATTGCGTACTTTTAAAGCTAAAATTTTGCTACGATGCTCTTCCAATTGACCTTTTAAGTTGTCGATCTCTTTCTCTAATGATTCAACTTTGGCACGATGTTGTAATTCACTTTTCCGTACAGCGGGTCGTTCAAATGAACCGACACTAAAAGCAGATATCAAGGAGGGGGCGGAAGTAACCCGCATACCGCTTTCATGCGCCTCATAAGTTGCTGCATCATTACTTTGTGAATCGCTTGCAAATTTTAAGTTATGTCGTTGTGGCAGGTGTTGTTGTTCATAGGCTTCCAAGCGTTCTTTTAGCTCTTGCACCTTTTGTTGCAAGTGTATAATCTGTTGAGCCCGACCCCGCCAATTGGTTATGTGGGGATGGGAAGCCAATATATTCAAATTGAAGTTTTCTCCAATTTCCTGTTGCAAGCACTTCTGAGCCAACTTCAGCTGACTGTGCAATTCAACATTTTTGTTACGCGTCTCAAACAGCTTCTGTTGTAAAGCACTACACTTTGTTTGCAACTCCTCCACAGACGAATTGCTCTGCATAAGGTGAAAATCATTAAATCAAAAAGTTTTTTTTACAAAATTCTTCACTTACACCATTCTTTTTATTTACATCTATTTCGGACCGAATTTTTTCCTGTGACATTTTTAACTCTCTCTCCAACTTTTGTATTTGAAAATCTTTTTTATTTAAACGATTCTTACTCGTTTCCAGTTCCGCCCGTAAAAAACGATTTTTTTTACTCAACTCTAACAATTTGGTACTGGCGATCGATGAATTGCACCTCAATTCATCAAGTGGCACCGAGTTCAAAACATCATTTAACGAATTAACCGATTTTCTTAATTCAGCAATTTCGGCATTTTTTTCACTAATGGCGTTGGTGAGATTTTCGTTTTGTTCTTCCACCTCCACCAATTTCTTTTTCAACTTTTTCGTATCATTTTTTTTCCTTTCTCCTTTCAGTACACTATTGGTGGACAATAATTTTTTGACACGTTCCAAACTTTTATCCTCCCGATTACGGCAACGACGACGTGGCGTGTCCGTAGCCACAGCTTGATCTTGAGTTATAATAATATCCATTTCTAAACGTATTTTTGAGTTAAAGTATTAAATTTGTTCTAAATTGATGAAAAATATATATTTTTTTTTTATATTTGATTATTAATATGTAACGTATTTCACATGTACACGATTTGAAAAACCGGGTGCACCAAAAAATTTTATAAAATATTGTCAAAAATTAAACTTGTCACTCTCTAGTAAAATGTAAAACGAAAAAGAGTTACCGCATTTTAAAATTGTGAACTATTTCTTATCATTCCATTAAACTAGTACTTAAAACCCGTTCACATCTCTAATTAGTAAATAAATATTAAGCTGACGTATTGATATTGTGAAATTTTGTAAATTGATAAAACTAATAAAAAGAAAACATTATGGATAACTTTATGATGGTAAATTCTAATAAACAAATAATAAAATCACAATTTCTATATAAATTTGGTTTGTTTTTTAGGATATTATCAAAGGTATGTGTATAATGGACAATGATGGGAATCGCATTTTGGCTAAATATTATGACAAAAATATTTTATCAACGGTAAAAGAACAGAAGGCCTTCGAAAGGAATCTATTTAATAAAACACATCGCTCCAATACTGAAATTATCATGTTGGACGGCCTTACGTGTGTGTACAAAAGTAATGTTGACCTATTTTTCTATGTAATGGGAAGTGCCAACGAAAATGAACTGATATTATTATCGGTACTGAATTGTTTGTATGATTCCATAAGTTTGATATTGAAGAAAAATGTGGAGAAACGTTTAGTAATGGATAATTTAGAAATTATAATGTTGGCATTCGATGAGATTTGTGATGGAGGGTAAGATTCACAAATTATGTGAAGATAAAAGGATAACATAAGTTTTTTTTATAGAATTATATTGGATGCTGACCCCTCATCTGTGGTAAAACGTGTAGATTTACGCAACGATGACATTCCCATTGCTGAGCAGACCGTAGCTCAGGTAGTGTTACGGAAAAAACCTTTTTTTTTACAACAATTTTCATTTATTAATATTTGTTTTTTGCCTTTTCAGGTTCTACAATCAGCTCGCGAACAATTAAAATGGTCTATATTAAAATGAAAAAAAGAAAATATGGTCAAACTGCATTTAACTGGTGATGCCCGTATGTGTATATATTTGGTTTGAAACCATCAAAGGAAAGATAAAATAAAAGTCGCATGATTTTAGCATTAAGTTACACATTAGGATGCACAAGCATTTCCATTAGGTAAAAAGAAAAGAAAAATTAAAATACCGTTATGCATTATTCATTGTTTTTTTTTTTTTGCTGGATATATGAAAATCAAGAAAATAAGAACAAATAACTGTTATAAAAGAATCATGAGTCTGACGTACTCATCATCCAATGAAAACTTATGTGTTTTTACATTAAATATTTCCCCACGCAGTCGTGTATATAATTAAATAAATATTCATAACTCATTAAGTATGTATTCAGAATGTTTTTAATAATGTTTTTGAATAAAATCATGAAACTTTTCAAAATAATGATTAGATTTGTTTGGTAATGTAACGATTTCACTTTGGGGTAAAGTTATTTAAAAAAATTTGATAATTTTTTATTCTCTATTATCTTATTTTATGATTTAAATAATGATATTCTCTAGTTTATGTGTTGTGTTGTTGTATTACTTTAAAATGTTACCACTACATGTTATTGTAATCGACCTAGAATCACTAATATATCGACTTAAGCATGTCCGTCAGTTTGTGTGTTTAAGCATTAAGAATAATACGTAAGAAATGAATAAATATACTAATCTATGAAATCCAATAAAAAGTTTGAAAAGAAACAATTCATTGGAAAAGCGTGAAATTTTCTTGACGCAGTGATAATAAATTGTGCTGTCGCACATTGATTTGGTATAAATGTGATTCATATAACTAAAAAAACAAAATTATTGTCTGCGCAATTAGTGCAATAAAAATTTTATCATAATTATTAAGCGTACCGAACATTGTAATGTTTGATGCATAAAACGCAACAAGTTATTAGATAAGAAAAATAAAAAAACAATTTAATTAGTTCAGACTTGTGGTGGTGGTAAAGAGACTAGTGAATAGTTGCTTGCAGCGCAATCGTAACAGTAAATAAATGAACATGTAACGCATTGCGTTCCCTTATCTCTAAGACTTAAAGGTGCCACTATAATACTCCTCCAAGGAATACTTTATATTATTTCTAGCTAAGATAAACAATGTATAACTTTGTGTGTTAGTTGTGCTTAATGAAATGTTTATAAACGATCAATTTAGCTTAAGTAAGGCAATGCGTTGTAGAAGTATTTCCAACACAACTGAGGGCCCATTAATATTTAATTTGTATATCGTACTGGACACCTTATTATCTAGAATTATTGATAAATTGTTCATGTATTGTCTTCCCGTCTGAAATTTCGCGCAAATAAATAGTAGTCGTTACCCTGTGAATTTATGACCGATAGTCACCGCCATTGATATCACAACTGAAAACACAAGTTTACATATATTAGATTGAATTTAATTTACTCAAACGTAGGGTGCGTGTATAAAGACGGGTTCATTTACAAATATTCATTGAAGGACGTATATTTTATAGTACACAGCCCTAACTAACAAGTTCACAACTTGTCCCCATAAAGCACTGCTATTAAAAAATGTCGTCTCTTTCAGATGCATTTTGATTTGTTAAAATAAATTTATTCATATTTTCAATTACGTTTCCATTTACAAACATCCATGAACTTGCCTTTAAATGCTTGTGATTGATGTTTTAAAAAAATATATAAAAAGCAACGATTATAGTTTGTAATAATAATAATCATTCACGTGCCTCGTAAAAACTGACATTTATGGTTGTTGTCCTACAGATGTTATTATTGCAAAATACGTAAAAAAAATGTATATAATATTTAAGTTAAACGAAATATTGAATATCTACCATATTGGGATGTGCGACTGGTTATGATGTTTATCATATGTGGGCAGGACCTTAACATAATTTTTTAATGAAAACCGCCTTTTTATATCCACCTTAGTTTACCTAAGTTTGATCAGCATCAAAAACTGAACAGATTTAGATATGTATGTCCGTGTGTCTGTCTGTCTGTTGTTGGCAATCTCACGGTCATAAATTTTGAGATATTGAGCTGAAATTTTGTGCAGGTACTTTTAGTTTTTGCACGCAGATCGCTATTTAAAATGGACAAAATCGCTCAAAAGCCACGCCCATAATCAACAAAAATCTATTTATCTGCCACAAAAATTCAGCTATAAAGTTGAAATTAAGTAAACATAATCATACTTAAGTTATTTATCGATGTCCCGAAAATGGGCGTGGTCGAATAACAAACGCGCCCACCATCAACAAAAATCTATATATATGCCACAAAAGTTGACCTATGAACTTGAAATTTGATTCACATATGTATGGTTATTCCATCCATCGACTTACCAAAAACACAGACGAACTAATGTACAAGACTAGTTCGATGCAGAATTTCATGCTGATCAAGATTATATATGCGTTGTACGATGTCCGATGCTTCTTTATGAACATTTCGTTAAGGTGAAAGGTGACAATACCTTTCAAGGTGATGGCTGTAATATAAGTTGTGACTGATTAATAAGCTTCTTATATAAAAAACGACATTAATTGCTCCCTTTTCTATAAACAATATACGCTGTAAAAAGTTGCAGATCATAAATTCCAATGTAATTGCAGTTTAATTACATAGTTTTATAGGTTATGTACCGTGCTACGTATTAAAATAGTTATTTTTTAAAACAATTAAATTAATTGATCGGCAATTTTTGCGCCATTCGCAGTGTCGGCGGGCAACTTGCTATTTAATTTAAATAGGTTAGATGAACATTTGAAGATGTTCACGAATTTTTAATTAAATCGATGCACAGGTTACAATTTAGGGAACTCTGACTTTATATTCATTTAAAGTTTAGTTTAATTATATTTATTTATTTACACAATATAAAGAATTTTACCTAGACGTCTTGTTTAATATGGAGTAAAAATTGATATTTGTCGTCAGGTTTTTTTTTTTCTTGAAAGCATTAGAATTTGATAAGTGGTTAATATTTTAGATAATAATTTATTGTACACTCACTCACTAATTCACATGTCTACGGAAATCACTAAAAATTGCTTTTATTTACTTTAGCTTAAGAGCTTAGAACACGAAGTTAATGTCAAAACGTGAAAACTGGCGCTAAAAATATAAAAAATAAAATAAAATATTACAATAACCTAGTTATGGCATATACTTGTTGTAAGTATAACTTAATTTTTGCCGAAAAGCAAAAGTCCATCCCTATTATGGTAGACAAACGGAGGTTACAAACTCTTGATGTAAATTTTTGATTCTGTGACAAATTGATCTTTAATATAATTTTTTTAGAGAGAAGTACTATATAAAAAAAGTTTCTCTGCATTTTGGCTTTAAACAAACAAATAAACAATTTTAATATCATTTTAATTATCATTCTCAAGGTATATTGTAAGCTAGATCTCATCGATTGCACTATACAAACAATAACAAATAATTACATATAAAACCTTAGTATTGAATGACTACAACTACAATAACACACATGTGTGGCTATAAGCATGAAATATCAATCACTACTAAATGTGTACAAATACTTGTGTATATGTGTGTGTATGGGAAATATGTGTTATTGTTTTTTTAATCTTATCAGACCGTCAGTTATACATCTGTTCATAAACACATTGCACTGTGTATGATCATACATACCACTACCACTACTATAAACACCTGAACTTGTAGCAAACATCTCCACCACCTTTTACTCACCACTGTTGGCACCTCACACACCTTTAATTAATATGTGTTTTCGAGCGTATGCGTGAATGTTTAGTTCAGTTAAAAGCATTTGTTGGCATTTGTGAGTTATTCAGTTGAGGTCGCTAATAAATCCACGCCAGACGTGTCCCTAATTGAAAACGTTCGTTGCGCTGTTACTCGCATAGTCTCTGATTTAGTCAAAGATCATCTAGTTCGCTTAGCAAAATAACGGAAATCTTTCTTGAGAAATACAGGGAGGTCGAGAGAGAAATTAATATAAATAAAATACTTTCAGTTCTGTATAAAGGAATATTCTAGCGAAAACAAATGTCACAATAACTAAAGCCAAGCATGACAAACAAGTCTTTAAAATAAATTCATTTCATGGAATTTTACAAAGAAAAAATATTCCTTCAACAAGACAACCCTCATTATCATTAATTTGTGCAATTATAACTTGTAAAAAAAAGAAAAGTTTTCCACAATTCAAACAAGTTTGTATCAGTGCGAAGTGTTGAGTAAAACTAAAAGGAATTAAACTACAACAATAAAATATAAAAACCAAAATCTATATAAAGCTATATATTATTACAATAACAACGCAGTCAATTTTTTACGTAAACACGTCACATACAAATATTCTGTCCAAAATGAAATTCCGGTGAGTGGAGCTTCAGAATTTCGCAATTAATTGGCAGTTGTTTTACTTTATATATAATATACAAAATTTGCCATAAATTCATTATTATTTATACATATATATATAAATATATATATATATATATATATATATATATTATAAAGATGAGAAGTATACCAAGTTTCTTATACTAATTTGTGTCAGAAATCCTACAAAGAATTAATATTTTTGAAGAGAATCAAAAACTGAGTCGAATCGCCCGTTTGTGTTGCGATGGTACATTTTAAGCTATATTTTCTGCATATATATATATATATATATATTCTGCACGCAGATCACTTTTTAAATTGGGCAAAATTGATCAAGAGCCACGCCTACAATCAACTAAAATCTGTTTATCTGGTTCGAAAATTGATCTATAAAGTTGAAATTTGATATACATATTTATACACCTAGGTAAGCTATCCATTGAGGTGCCAAAAATGGCGTCATTGGATAAAGGAATCGCTCACAATTTCAAAAAAAATTGTATTCAGCGTAATACGTGACTTTCAAGTTGATCCGTAATTGACAACTAATTAGAGGGAGTAATTATGTATCTGCCACACCCATTATTTGTGTGTAAATGTGGAGGGTATTTAAGATTTTACTTCAGCCCCTAATTTAGTTTTCTTGTTCTACTTGTGTTTATTACTTTACGTTATTAATTCCTTTATAGTGGTCGTTTACTAACTTTATTGACTAACAAAATATTTCAATAAGCGATTAAAAGAGCTATTAATGATAAGTGGCAATGGCAATAAGGCCAACTTGTAAAAAATCTACTTACACGGTTTATTTTATACACGTGATATAAAAAAATTTGAATTTTTCTGATATGTTGTAGTCAAGCTTATGATTAAGGGAGTTGGAATAACAACAAATGATTTAATCATTTATAATTCAACCGTTATAAAGGAATTTGAAAATTTTTAACTATTATAAAAAAAAGTAGCGTAACGCAAAAATTAAATTTAGCAGACATCACAGCAATTTTTTAGGTATTCATAGGATTCCGTTACGTAAAGTATTTGCAAAAAAGTATTTTTAGAAAATATGAAATGCGTTTAAGGCAGTCATGTGCCGCTGGCAAGTGTCTCATATATGGCAATTGGCAAAGATTTACATGCACATACTAGTTATTACATATATGTATGTATGTGTATAATCCTATAAGTTTGTCTTTCTTTTTTTATCATTAATTTTAGAGTGTTGCGTTGTTTGCGGCACACGAAAGCTCACAGCACGCACGAATTGCAGGCGGCAGCGGCTGCTGCTGCATTACATGAAACGGAACAGCAATCATGCACGGCAGACTTACAAAATAAACGGTGTCGTGAACCCATAAAAGTTTTATTATTGGGTACAGCCGAATCGGGCAAAACCACTATTATTAAGCAGATGCGTATATTACACATCAACGGTTACACAGACGAGTGCGTTAAGAGAACTGAAAGAAATTCATTTGATTTGATTTTATTTGATTTTAATTTTTTCCATTTCTAGTGAACGTCGCGATCAAATACCGCAAATTCTACAAAATATACACGAATCGATTTATCAACTGGTCCAATATATGACAATATTGAATTTGAAATATCAGAGCTGTACTAGCGAAGTGAGCGCTAACTATATATTGGAGCTGGGAGAAACAGCTCCTGAATATTTGAATGAGGTATATGCTCTTAATTTTTATGCTTAATAGAGTTTCATTTAACACAATCTTCTCCTTCTATCAGGAATACTGCGATCACATAATGACGCTGTGGAATGATTTGGGTATCCGAGAATGTTTTGAACATTCGAATGAATTTCCTCTACTGGATAGCACTAAATAGTAAGTATTTTACCGTTCATTTAAATGCTTTGAAAAAAGTTTTGAAAAAAAAATCATTTTTTTACTTAATATATAGTTTTCTTGATAATTTTGAACGTATTTCGGACGACAATTACGTACCCAGTACTGAGGATATATTGCACTGTCGCAAGGTGACCACTGGGATACACAAAATTTCGTTTCGTGTACCAATTCCAAAATCTTTGGGTGGTGGAGAGCAA
The DNA here is from genome assembly GCA_963971445.1 of Ornithomya chloropus. Taxonomy (NCBI): domain Eukaryota; kingdom Metazoa; phylum Arthropoda; class Insecta; order Diptera; family Hippoboscidae; genus Ornithomya; species Ornithomya chloropus. The sequence goes on from OZ020532.1 coordinate 6,613,782, forward strand.
GAGTTTCGCATGTACGATGTGGGTGGTCAACGGGATCAGCGTAACAAATGGATACAAGCATTTGAGGGAATCCAAGCGGTCCTATTCCTTATATCGTGCGCCGATTTCGATCAAACATTGCGCGAAGATCCAACACAGAATCGTTTACAGGAGGCACTCAGTTTATTTCGTGGTGTTTGGCAAAATCGCTTCCTAGCCTCGGCCGGAATTGTTGTATTCCTGAACAAACAAGATGTTATGGAGCGTAAGATTAGAGCGGGCCAGCATATTGCTGATTATTTTCCCGAATTTGAAGAGTTCCGCAACAGCCCTCAGGCAGAAAGTTATTTCGATGAATGTGATTGGACGAAAAAGTTTATCAAACAAAAGTTAATTGATATAACGCGTGAGCCGGTTAAACGCAACTCCCGCAACAATATGGATCATTCACGACGTGAATGTTATTATCATTTCACGGTGGCTACCGATACCACTTGTATGCGGAAAGTATTCAATGATGTACATCAAATGATTTTGCATGAAAGTATTGCCTCAGTGGCATTGCTATGATATGCGCTATTATTAAGATTATATTTTTAACTGAAAATGTTTTCATTTTATTTAAGACTGTGATGCCTTATGTGTTAAGTTATTTCCTAAGTTAATTGTATAATTCAAATTGTATTTATTATTACAAAATACATTGAAATTCTTAAACTTTGACAAACAGAAATTAAGAGTTTTAATAGCAAAAGTTTCTATAATAATTAATTCCGCTTTTCTTAAAAAGTAATCAAAACTGATAATAAGTAATAAAAAATGAAGAAGAATTATGAAAAAGAGTTGTAAAATAGTAAAACGCTAGTAGTCCATAAGTTAGTAAAAATCCTATTCTCCATTTAATATAATCCACATTCACACAATGTTTTCAGCTTACCTTCATAACGTTAATTATTTAATTTAAATAATTTCTTCATGTTATCAATTTTACACTTATTTACTAAGTAAATTTTCACTAGTTTATACAGCAATATAATTATACAAAAATATTTCACTTTTGTTTCAAGAAAATCTGAATATAACACTCGAACTTCTTTTCTTTCCACATAATTTTTGTATTGTAAACTTTGATACGTTTATTTTTGCGTGTTCACTCTATAGGAAAATGTTTAATATATTTTAAACGGAAAATATGTACATTTTCTTTATTAAAAAGTATATTTTATTAAAAATTTAAATTTTTTTAGCAGATTTCACAACTTCCGGTATTTAGTGCCTTTTCATATTCTTATTATCAGCTGCTTTGAATTGTTAAAGCATCCCTGTATTTAAAACGAACACATTGTGTATTGCCAGCGCTTTAAGGCAATTAGCTAACATTTGAAATAAGATTTTATATGTTTGAAAAATTATGAAATTTGTTTTGAAAAATACTCAAATTACTTTTTAAATGCATTAGTTATAAAAAACTAAAAAAAACTTTAACACAAACCAACAATTTCACAAGTAAATATTTACATAGCACTGCTGCACTGTTGACTGCTGCTGCCGCAATTGTAGTTGAACTTTAAAAGTATAGAAAGTGTAAGCAAATTAATGAGAAAATGTCAGTCATCAAACAACCGTGCAGAAGAGCAAACGAGTGTTATCGGAGGAAAGTTTAACAAAATTTAACAAATGGAAAAATAGTGTGTGTGCTGTTTTGTTTTTTTTTATTTTTTGCTATTTGAATAAATTGTATTAAAAATTAAATGCATAACTGTATGAGCAGGATTTTCTAAAGTGCAGATAAAGAAACTAGTCAACGTGCTTTATTTTCCTCCTTATTCTGAAAAATGTATGAAAAAAATCAACATAATGTTTCTACAATTATATAGAAACATTACATGTACATATGTTTATTCTATAAAGTGTATGCAAATTTTTTTATTGAGAAATTTTTCATTATAAAAAAAAAAATTGGCAAATACAAATGTATGTAGAGGATGGTCGTAAAAAATTTTATAAAAAAGTATACAAAAAAAGTGGGAAAAAGTTGGCGCAAGAGTATGACTAAGAGAAAGAGAGTGTAATTAGTGTGGGAGAAATATTTTATAAAAAAGGGCCTGTAGGAAAATTCCAATTTAATTCAAGTGTGTACCTTTTCCCAATTTTATGAAATATCAATTAATTTTTATAATATTAATATTAATAATAACAACTGTGTATAAAACGGGATTTTTTAATCTGTTTTATTAATTTGCTAGGAAGCTTTTATATAGAATGCGGCAGAATTAAGCTAAATTTGTCATAATGTCCAGAAGTGTTAATCCGAAGTTATAACAACAAAAAAAAAGCTATTGCAATGGGCAACATACGAAATGACATATCGAAACTTAATAAAATTAAATTAAAATATGCAGCTAATTGAATATTATTATAAAAAGTACTTGAAATTAAGCCTAAATTGTTTATGTTGTTAATTTTGTCACATTATTACCTTAAAACCGAAATTCCACATCGAAAATAATTATTTTTACGCTTAGTAAAGAAAGTTGTCGCCAATAATTGATACGAATACCCTATAAAAGAGCCAAAAAGAGTCTAAAACATAAAAGAAAATTAGCATAAATTAAGAGTATCCATGTGTAAAGAAGAAGCAAAACGCGAGACAGCATAAACAGGATAATAAATTTTATTATGTTTCAAGGATTTCTTTACAAAACGGAACAGAAAAAAATTCTTCAATAAATCTCATTAAGTATTGAACTGTGAATGAATTAACAACAATACAAACATATAGACGATTCCGATTACGGAGTAATGCGATCAGAAATGTAAAGTAAAAGTTAAAATACCGTTAAAAAGTTGTATAACTAATCGTTTATATAATCATAAAATATTTATTAAAAAAAAGGAAACGTTTTTAAAAGCCTCCACAACAACAACAACAACAACAGCAATAGCAACAAACTAGACCAACAACAGTGCTTACTTGTTTTTAGGCATACAAAAAAAATTAAATAAAACGAAATCACAAATTGATTTAAAAGCTACGTCTGGGTGCGTGTGTGGTAACTTTCTTTTTTTTTACCCCGTTACTTTCCGCTATTTGCACGTAGGTCCTCTATTTCTATACACAACACAACACCACGTTACACCGCCCAAGAACAAGCAAAAAACAAAAAAACAACTCCTTTTATATACTGTACGTATAAGTGAATGAAAAGAAAGTGTATTTTGTTTTGTTAGATCGTTTGTAACATACACATACTAAGACGAACCAGTTAAAAAAAAAATATTTTAATTTTTTTATATAGCATTTAAGATTCATGCTCATCATGCAACAAAAACAAAGTCTTTTTCTATATACACGTTATGGTTGAAATGGCATTGAGTGGGGTGTGGGCTGCCATAATGTTGAGCTTGGACGATCATCTAGCATTCTGTCTTATTCGTCTTTTAATTTTAAAAATTTTGTTCCACTTATACATACAATATATTTATTTGTATTTATTCACGTGCTACACACGTTACACAAAAGCCTACGTACGTATGTATGCATGTGTCCATTTCTCGTATTCGAGCGTTTTTCTTTTCTACTTCTTCTATGAAAACAACAACAAAAATTAAAAATAGAATAAATATTCTTTACACGCACATAACCTAGCACAAGATTTGTAGACAGCAGACGTTTAGACTTATAAGAGGCCGGGTGTTTTGGTGTTTTCGTCCCTCATCGACCGCCGTCTCTTTTTACACATGTACCCGTTATCAGCAAATAGGAAATAATTATAAAAAGCAAAGAAAAAGTGAAATAATTTACGGAAAGAACACACACAACAGAACGACTGTTCGGCGGTGTGTTATTGCATTGGTTTTAAGTAGAAGACAACAATTGTCATATTAATGCCAACGTTTGGTATGTAACATAACGTTGCAAATAATAATGCACATGAAAAATCAATGCTTGGCAATAATTCCAAGTACGTTACAGTTAAGTGGCATAAAAAAAAGAAAAAAACAAGTAAAAAAGTTGTACTTGGTTTAGGCCGAATCTTAGGTACTCTCCATGTGAGGGCGTAATTATAATACGACCCCGCCTATTTGGGATGCATGGGCCAATTATAACTACACTCCATTTTTATAGGCGTTGGATGACATTTTGTCGATTGTGGGCGTGACTATTGACCTTTTTTCTAAGGCACTGACACATTTTCTTAAACGTTGCAAACATTTAAGCAAATTTAGTATACCCAATGTGTTATATGAAAAAAATTCATTAAAAATTTCATAATAATGGAAAAGTTGTCACCGTGTGATGTCACAACTGTAACTATTCATTCAGTCACCGTCGATTATTTAAAAATTTTTTTATTTTTTGCAATATTCCATAGAAACCAAATAAAACAATCAAGTGATTTATATAACAATCGATCAGGTGCAAGCATTGTCTTGTAGGATTTAGTCTTGTTCACATCTTAAGGTGATTCACCTAGAAATCAAACATAATTTACAACGACAAGTAAAAGGAATGAAAGAGATGTTGTTTGTTATGTCTTGAAAAATCATTATGTAAAGAGAGAGATTCCTCTGCTCCGCCAGTGCTATCATCTCTGCGAGATTGAACGTTTATTTATCCAACCGGTAGTAGTAACTTTTCGTTTTTAAACAAACGTGTTTCTTTGTTGCAATGAGAGTGCGGGCAGGAGGATTCAAATGGCTTAAGACTTTGGTGACATATTTTGTAGCACTTCCTTTAATTTTAATTACGTAGGAGAAATATTTAAATCTCTGCATTTGTCAGTATTAACACCTGGGGGGGCAAGTTTGTGCATGTTGCGGTAGTTGAAATAGCGATCTGCGTCCAAAAACTTAAAGTGCCTGTACAAAATTTCAGCTCAATGTCTTAAAATTTACGACCGTGAGAATGCCAAAAACAAACGGACAGATGGACATACAAGTCCAGATCGACTCAGTTTTTGATGCTGATTAAGAATATATATATTTTGTAGGATCTCTGACGCTTTCTTCTGTGTGGTGCAAACGGAAGAACAAACTTAGTATACTCTCATCACTAAGGTGGAGGGAATAAAAAAACCTAACAATTGTGAGAATACAACAAATATTGTTCGTGATTCATTCACTGTCTGTTTAATTCGATTATTCATTATATTATTTTCCTTTTTATTTCTCAAAGTTATAATCTCAGTACAGTTTCATTGACGATATGTTTGTCCACCTATTTACTACGTACGTATCATGTACGCTTTTGTGAAAGGGAATTTGGTTTTATGTGTCATTGGATTGAATTTTTATAACAGACCAACACAGACCAACTGTATCATAAGTCATAATAAAAGAATAAAATAGAGCAGCGTAAACAAAAAATATTGTGAGGTAATCATTTTATATTACTTATCTGTTTATGTGTGTGTGTGTGTGTGTGTTATATGGGTATACCGGGTAAACAAATTAATAACAATTGAAATTGTTCAAATAAAACAATTTTTAAAGTGAATGCACAACAGAAATAGAACACAGAGAGCACGGAGAATGCCATAAATAACTCGGAATAATACAATAGTAAAATTTTCAATTTGTTCTAAAATCTAAAATACAACAAACAAGTAAGCAAAGTAAGTTTGGCTGAAACCAAATCTTAAATACCCTTTACTACTTGTTCCATAGTGGGCGTGGCATGTACATGATAACACCTTCTCATAGTGTATATATTATACGTTAACATATAGGTAGAGTTATATCCCAATATAAGGTATTTTGTTAATATGGGCGTGCCTGTTTTCCTACCACGCCCATTTTTGTAAAATCAATGAGTGCGGTAATTATATTGTAAATGTCAACTGCATAGCTCAGTTATTGTGTCAGATAAATAGAATTTTGTCAATTGTGGGCGTGGCTTTTGACTGATTTTGCCCAATTTGAATTTAAATAGCAATCGGTGTACACAAAGTAGGAATATTTGTACAAAATTTTAGCTCAATTCTCAAAGTTGACAACCGTGAGAGTGCCAACAATAGAGGAATGGACAGACACACAGACATACAATTTTAGATAAACTCAATTTTTAAAGCTGATTAAGAATATATATACTTTATAGGGTGTCTGAGGCCTTCTCCTACGTGTTGCAAACGGAATACCAAACTTAGTATACCCGCCTAACTAAGGTGGAGGGTATAAAAATTCTTATAAATCATGATCAAATTAAATTGCTCGAGTAACAGTTTGAATATAAAATATAATGAATTTGAAAAAAAAATCTCAATAAAAAAATTGTGCGGACACTTATCTTATGTTAGGATGAGTCTTATAGCGAAAATAATGCATTTCGTTTATCTTATCTCACAATCTTTCACAGCGTTTGAACAAGAGACTACAGGTTGCGGCATACACGTGTTAAATCATTTCAGTTCCAAACACCAATCAACTTAATCAGTCAGTCAGTCGGTCAGTCAGTTTATACACCAACGAGACATTATCTAAATTTACAAATGCTACAAATTATATATTTATTTAAATTCACGTAAAAACCAAAAACCGTCATTTTACAACAACACAAAAAATTCAAAACGTACGTAAGCACAATTGAGCAGCATTTTCAACGGATTCCAAAGAAATTGTGTTTTTTTTTTTACTTAATTCAAAACCACAAAAAAATTATAACAACTAATTCGATATTTGTATTGAAACGGAAACGTAACCACGGGCCAACAATATGATGAACATGGATATTAGTGTGACACCGAATTATTCGTATATTTTCGATTTTGAAAATGACTTTATACACCAGCGTACACGCAAATGGATGGTGGATAATTGGACTTGGGTATTTTACTACTGCGGCATCTATATGTTGGTTATATTTGGTGGACAACATTTCATGCAAAGTCGCCCCCGGTAAGCATTGTTGCCATTTTCCTTGTATATCAAACACTTGCTATTGTGTTACAAGTACTTTTTTGCATTTTTCATTTTCATAAATAAATTTTCTTTTATCTGTACGAAAAAATCTGTCATACAAACAGATAATAATTACAAAAGAATGATTTTATGATGTTAGAGAAATTAATTACTAACCAGCTCTACGGTTACATTTCATAAATAAATAAAAATAAACCACGCCCATTGTTAAATACATTCACAAGCTTGAATAATAAACCTTTACTAAAGTACTTTGTTGTCTATATCTCGTACTAATATCTCATTTTACTTAAAACTCACTCGTTAATGGTACGATGTGTACTTTTAATATAATTGCATTCTCCCACGAACCCGCAATCAATAAAAAATAAAAAAAAAGCAAATAATTTTACAGTAGAATCACTCCAAGCTTAGGGGTATACAAGTATATCACGTTGTCAAGTCCAGAGAGCGTTGGTGTCCGAACAAAGTATACAATATATTTGCGATTTAACGATTTTTGGAGATTTTTTTGTTTTAACGGCATTTTATAGTCCTGGATATTGAGTTTAGGATCACTTTTTAATTTTCCTGTTAAGCATAACAGTTTGACCCCATTATTATTATATATTAGACCGATTGAACCTAAGTTTTGTCTGCTACATTGACGGACAAACAGACAAATTATACAATGTTATACATTTTACTTGTTCACTTTGGTTATGGTCCATTAGTCAACCGGTTACGACTAAAACATATGTAATTAGTACTTAAGCTATATTATTATTATCAAGAAGAAGAATTTATTGCATTTTATATAATTTTATTTCACTGTAGAGTAATTGTTCAAACTGCTGTTACTCTGTTAACTGTTTGATGTTATTATTACATTATTCAATAAGTGGAGGTATTAATTTTTTATAATTAAACAAAAAAAAATCTCACCAATTATCAATGTTATGAAACAATTTCAATATTAGCACACACTCCCGCCAGTTAATCGGTCATTTAACTTCACATTCTATCATTGTGCACTGAACTGAACAAATGTGTTAAATAAAACAATTATATAAGTACACACATATATATATACATATGTATAGGAAAACAATTTGTTGTTGTTGTTGTTGTTTATGTTTTATATACAGCAACAGTTTTGATGGACGTTATTAACAAAATAATTCTTTTCTATTTAAGAAAAAAAAACTATTTATGCTGTTAAGCTGAATCAATTTAGCCATGTCCGTCTGTCTGTCCATGTAAATTTGTGTGCAAGCTACAGCTTGCATTTTTTGATACATTTCAATGAAATTTGGTACAAGGATATGTATTGACGCAAAGAGGAATCCTCTTGAAAATGGTCGGGTTTGGACCATTTTAAAACCCCTTTCCTAATAATTGATCGAGTGTGACCTACTATAAATTTTTCATTCAATAATGTAAAAAAAATCTATTGTAAAGGATGAATTTTTGGCTTAGGGAGTGTTGTGGGCCAATGAGGAGATCGCCTGTCAACGGAAAAGAATGCCCTAAAATGGCGATTTCGGTGAAGCATTAAAACCTTCAAGTTACTGTACCTCGTAATCACAACCACAAAACAAATGCTTTCATACATTCACAAACATTCCCTTACAAAACATTGTATTGCAGTAATAGCAAGCAAAGTATGTCAGACTAATATAAACGAAATTTCAAAAGCGCGTCCACTTACAATATTCATATATATTATATATACATATATACATGCAATCCATAACTGCTCGTACAAACAAACATATATGGCAAAGTTAAATGTTTGAATTTTATTGATCACAATGAACGAATTTGCTGTGTTTTGGTTGGTTTTGCAAAACACTTTCTAATTGAATGGTTATTAACACAACAATAACAATAAAGAAGAGGAAAAATACATTTTATATAAATTCGAGTAATTAGGGTTTCGGATAAATGCGGATTAATACATGAATAATAAATTCATTTGAATTCATTGTAATTGGTATTAAATGAAACGATCGAAAAAGCTACATTTCGCGAAATGTACAAAAATTCAGTTCAGTATGTCAACATTTACGACCCAAGAGTGTGCCAAGAACAGACAGACGTACGGACGAACATATATAAATTGATTGAGACATTAATGCAGATGGAGAATATGAGCTCTTTAAGGTAATATTTTCCCATCACTAAGGTCGTGGGTATAATAATAGTGTTGCATCATATCAGTAGAGTTTAAGCATGCACGAGAAGATTAATTCTATTATAAATTGTTCTTCTTTTTCTTCTTCTTCTTCTTCCACCTATATTCTATTGTATGTATATGTGGTTATATGTAAGTTTTATATTTGTATATAAATATGATTTCATATGCATGCAATCTATAAAATAATAATTCAAACAAAATTGTACGTATGTCCGACACAAGACTAAGCCACTTATTAAAATGCTTACACAGCATATATGCATACATAGTTGCATTTTAATAAGCTGGCGGGCTCTATGTGTGTAGGTGTATCTGTGTGTGTGTGTGACTGTTATGTGAAATCAAATACATTTTATTAGAGCCTAGTTTTGTTTATTTTTTCTTTTTTGGTTAAAAATTTATTTTTTTATACAATTTCGAACTTGAACTCACATAAACACTTCAGCACACATACGCTGACAGCATATTTGCTTAGTACAAATTCTATATGTATGTATGTGTGTTCTTTTTATTGTTTCGTTATTTATGCAACAATATGTGATTCGATGATCAATCGATTTTTGTTTACATTTGTTCGTTTACTCTATACTCGTAACCTCTTCAATTAAACAATAAAAAACGAAAAAAAAATTATGGAAAAAATGTATTTGCGTTTAGCAAATAGCGTGATTTTTACAGTTTTTTTTTTTGAATTTTTATAAAAAGACGTCATTTTTTTGTAAATGTGTAATGACCTTGAGTTTATGATTTACAGGCTTGTGAACGTAAACTAAACAGGCAAAAATTCCTAAATGGGGTATTATATGGTACACCCTGGATAAATGCTACACGCTTCCCAAGCAACCCTTTTCATAAAAGTTTAAAATAACCTACATTTTAAATAAGCCACGCCCTACTTTAAAATCTATTTACATGTATAATTTTGTTATTCAGCGACTGGCAATACTCATTCCAAGCAAAAATAATCCCTTCTGCAGGCACAGTACACAGGGTGTGCTGCATAGTGGTGTCTTGGTTGAATACCTGTTAAATATCCGAAGCGATGATTACCTTAACAAATGCGTTTCTGCGAAATGTCAACAAATATATGCAAATTAACTTGAATTGAATTATCTAAGTGAACAACGATTGCAAATCAATCGTTTGCGCAACAGTGTTGGGTAAATAATACAATGAACCTAATGCTTTAAGTACAAAGTGCTTCGCGGAAAAAATTCCATAAAAATTGTTTATTTTTTATGCCTATTTATGACTATAATTATAACTATCATCATATTGGGGGGTGTACAGAACCTTGTTAAAACGTTTGCAACGCCTACAAGGAAGCCCCACAAAGTATATATTTTCGGACTCAGCATGGAATACTGAGTCGATGTAGCTTTGGCTGTCTGTGTGTTCTATGGGAACCATTCCCCTTGGTCGCAAACATTGAGATAACAATTCCATACTTGGCAGAACTGTTGTCATTAAGATCAAACCGAAACAGAGGTTGAACACCAAAAACAAAAACAGAAAAAAAACAACTGTAGCTGTTTTCACTTGTTAAACGTATGGTTATACAATCAGTATCAAGAGGGGACCAGCAGTTTTTTCTTGATTACAATTAATTATGATTAAATACCTGTTTTATTACGTGTGTATCATAAGGTACATGTTCGTTGTTGACCTATATTAAGTAAACACAACTTTTCTTTTACACGCCCATCATCATAACAAATTCAGCATCGCACAGTTTTAATTACCAACAGTATCCAGCAAAGGTCGTCAAGGTAGGAAGGTAGAGCAAGAGAATGAAAGAAGACTGGAACTGGAATGTATACAATTTAGAGTTGGATCATATAATTTTGTCAGTTGCGTTACCTGTGTGTATATGTGTGTGTTGGGTTTTTTTAATAAGTTATCGTTTTCTATATAAAATGAAATATTTTCCAAAAAAATATGTATATTGCTTCATCGATGCGACCTTATTAAAGTTTATAATCAAGTTGTAAATTATTATACCATTAGCATTAGTATATTAAGTTTGTCATTCCGTTTGTAACACTCACTCCTGTCTAGCAATAATACAATATATAATAATACTCAATTCATCGCCATCAAACTGAACTAAGTGCATTACAATGTACGTACTAGATAATTAAAAAAAAAAAAAGAAAAAAACACACCCATTCAGGAAGAGAACACTTCACCTTCAGCGAATATTTACCATTAATTTCCAATATTTTTACACGAGTAGTTTAAGTTTCCTGTTATTATTTAAGTAACGGAGAAAACAACAACCCCTTATTACTGTTATGCAATACACGTTGACACTGATTTTAATCACCTGATGATTGCAAATGGTAATTGTAGTTACAACAAGTAAGAAAAAGTTGGGCGTGACAGGTATATGATTAGTGTACGTGAGGGGTATAAAAATTTTCGTTCAAAGAGGCTTCTATTCCAAGAGATGGAATTATCTTTAAAAAGCGGCACAATTATACACTTACCACGCCCACAAGTTTTGAACTAACCCAAGTAGAGTTTTTTTTATATATTTCTACACCATGTGTTCTAAATTTTCAGTTAATCTTACATTAGATGAAAATTTTAAAGTATTATTTAAAAAATAAATCAATTATGTAAAGTGACGTCCAGCCAAATGCACTGGATGTTAATGCAAGAGTTGCAATGTTTCCAACTAATCATGAAGAACTTAATTCTTAATAAATATACACAATGTTTTATTCGTTGTGTTGAATGGAGAAATAATTCTCATGTGCATTATACATGATTGCCGTAAAGTAGGGTTGGCATGCACTGAAACAAACGTGCCTAAATTTAATGAGTAAGGAAAACCATGTGGTCTTGCTAATCGCTCGACTGGTGGCTTCTAGGCAGTACAGGATGAAAAGATTGCCGCATTGGCGGTCTGGGATTCTTGTAAGAAGCGTAAATTTTTGAATGGGTACAGGTCGTCCCTTTGAACTCATGAGCTCACTACTTTTCGGGCTGTAGAGTTTGGGTGAAGCGATCTTCCCAATTAAGAAATTCATCGGGAATTCTTATTTTTTAATTATTAATGTTACTTTTCGTTTAATTAAATTAAGCATTAAATTAAATCACCACGTGTCATTAATAACCGCATAAATTTTACTAATAATCTATCTTCTTGAGTAAGTTTATTACCAATGCCATATAATTATTATTATTCCTTACACTCTGCACCACTTGTGGCAAAGGGTATATTATACGAGTATATAGTTTATGCAGATTTTTTTTTTTTAAGATACTTGAATAATGCATCAAGTGGTGTAGGGAATTTAGTGCTCGGGATTGACCGACTACAATTATTAATTATGACTTATTACCATTAAGTTAACGATTTGATAAATTTTTAATTCTAGATTTCAATTGCGCGGCCCACTTATAATATGGAATACGATGTTAGCCATGTTTAGTATAATGGGTGCTCTACGTACCGCACCAGAACTTCTACATGTTTTACGTCATTACGGCTTATTTCATTCCGTTTGCGTTCCAAGGTGAGTTGTAATGGAAAGTTTTCTTCATCTTGTGAAACATAATTATTGAATTTAAACGTAAAACCGGTTCAACTTATGACCTACACGACTTTGGTAAAACTTCACTTGTATAACCTTGAACAATGGATAGCAAGTTAAAAAGGAAAAGGAGTCACTCTAGCAGATTTGTGGTGATAACGACACATTCCAAGAGAATAAGTAAACAATGGGTTCGAGCCTTAAAACCGGGCACAATTTCTGTTGAATGGATGTGTGCTTTTTATTATTAAATTTACATAATATTATCATATAATCACGCGCATTCCATTAAGAGACATCAATTCCGGTTTGAAGAGGTATAAAAATGAAATGAGGTTGTGATTATATCCAAGGTTTAGTAAGTAAGCCCATTAATTGTTAACTATTACAGTAATGAGGGATAATAATGAAAGAGTAAGTTTTCATTATGAACGTAAGCAATGTAAACTTTTTGGGTATAAGCAAAAAAAAGTAGATCAAAAGAAAGAATATTTCTTGTGAGATTTTCTGAAAAAAAATTCCGTTTTTGAAGCCCTATGTGATGTTTTTCTTTTCGTAACGTAACTGCAGTTGAAAGTCTCACTGCAGAGCTGGCCTTGAAGCTTTAAATCTTCCTTAAACTATAAACTTGACAGTATCGTTGTTATTATATTCACGGCGGCACGCATTTATTTAGTGTTGTAAGCATATGTTTAGTAAACTACCAAAAACCGGTTTGTTTAATGGTTTATTTTAATCGTGTTTGTTAATATTCGTTTAGGAATTTCATAAATATTAAATTTTTTTTTGCTTTTATACATCAACAAAGAAACTTGAACTTCATTTTGACTATTTTTTTTTCCATTTATATACCTCAAGCTGTGTACATACACTACAAGCATTATTACTAATCCGCATTTGCCAAACAATTCGCATAAGATTTAAAGCAAATGTAAAATTTTTCGGCAAAATTTCTTCAAATTGGGTCAACAATGTATTAAAAAAAAAGCAAATTAAAAAAAAATGTTAGCGATCCTGCCAGGAGTCGAACCTGGAATCTTCTGATCCGTAGTCAGACGCGTTATCCATTGCGCCACAGGACCGAACAACAATTGTGACTCTATAAACGATGTAATGTTTCTCTTCACAACAAAATCATTCATTCATTCATACAGCTTTCAAACTATTTCCATGTTGATGAAGTTGTTTCAGCAAATAGGCGAAGGTTCAACGCACATCAACGGTGAATTTTTATTGAATTCTGGCGGGCTTTACTATAATAAAAACACCTCAAATACCCTCCACATCTATCTTACATATAAATGGGAGGCGTGGCAGGTATATGATTACGTACTCTAATGGTGTTTTTTACTTACGTATCAACTTTTATGTGCAGTTTTATGCTGAATAATATTTTTTGAGAGTAGCAACAACAGACCGACATACGGATCTAGATCGACTCAGAATTTGTTACTCAGTTCAAACTTAGTATACTTCACCCCCTTCTTGTGTGGAGGGAGACTGATGATGACTACTACACTATATACTACACATTAAATGGATTTAAAAAAAAAAAATCTAATATAAATTTTTTTATAAAAATTCTAATGTAATTTTTTTTTAATTACAGTTATATTGAACAAGATCGTGTGTGCGGCTTTTGGACGTGGCTGTTTGTACTCTCCAAATTGCCCGAGTTGGGTGATACCATATTTATCGTATTGCGTAAACAACCCCTAATCTTCCTGCACTGGTATCATCACATTACCGTGCTAATCTATTCGTGGTTCTCCTACACAGAGTACACATCATCGGCACGATGGTTCATTGTAATGAACTATTGCGTACATTCCGTTATGTACACGTATTATGCCATGAAAGCGGCCCGTTTCAATCCACCCCGTTTCATAGCCATGATTATAACGTCACTGCAGTTGACACAAATGATTGTTGGCTGTGCCATCAATGTGTGGGCGCAAGATTTTCTAAAAACACATGGTCCCCAGTCGTGTAATATATCACAAACGAATATAAATTTATCGATTGCCATGTATTTCAGTTATTTTGTGCTGTTTGCAAGATTCTTCTATAAGACCTACTTGTCACCGGAGGGCAAAAAGAGTCGGCGCATGGCTGCATCATTGGCAGCACAAAATACTGCCAAATTATCCCACAACGTTAGCGGCAATCACAACAATGCTAACCTGTTAGCCAACAACTCGATTGCCAATCATCATGTGCACAAGGCCAAAGCTCAGTAAAATAATATTTATTATAACTGGTTAGGGGACTGGGGAAACTTTTAAGGGAATTATACAAAAACCAAAAACAAAACAAAACAAAATATATAAAATATATTTTTTGCTCCTACACGTATTTACCTAAATAAAGAAACAAACTTTAGTCATTCTCTATTTCTTAAAAAAAAATAAAAATAAAAAAATTAAAAAAAAAAGAAATACGTTAAGAAGAAAAATGAAGCGATACTAAAAATTATTGTTTTCTTGATCTTTTCTAAGAATGTGTACATTTATACAGCTATATACATATATATGTGCAGAGTGGAATGTATTTACTAAATATAAGAATTTGGGACAGGAAGCGGGATTAAAGTTTTTTTTTTTCGGAAACAGTTTCCTTCTCCTTGACTCCATCTTTTTGTTTTACTTTTACACAGATGCTCAAAGTTTAACAAAGATCTTGTAATAGCCACCAACCAACGAATAATACCAAATTCAGGAAATTATTTTTTCTAAAAGTTTTAATAGACAAAAGGTCGCATAAAGTGAAAAAAATATATTTATAAATAAAAATTTCAGAATGTTCACATATTTCCTACACATTATTAATAATTAAAAAGAAAAAATAAGTAAATTATTTATTAATTGAATATAAAATGTAGAATACGAGAGAAAAAAATGCAAAAAATAGAAGAAGAAACATTAGAAATTGTTGCCCAATATTTTTTCAACAACAGCAAAAATTGAATTACAACAAATATATAATTAAAAATATAAGAACAACCTAAAATTAAAAACAATTTCTTAAACAAGTTATACTTAATAGCATATAAATATATTTATTAAAAAAATTGACAAATCCTTAACAGCAAACTAATCATTTGTTTTTCACTCTTGTGTTTATATAAATTATTCGAAAAGAAAAGAAAAAACAAAAAATAAAACTATTTTAAGTTAAATTTGTTCAACCTCTTCCTAATGTTTAAGACATTTTTATTATTAAATACTTTAAAAAGAAAAAGAATAATTATCACAATAAAAGAACTACCAAATGTTTTAATGTTTCTTTCTTTCCTTTCATTTTATTCACATCATCTTGCCATGCAACCTGAACATATCATTGAGAAGTCGTCAACATTGTTTTTCTCAAATACTGCGGACTTTATTGAAAAATATGATTCTTTACAGTTATTCGTACAAAAATATCTCGCACAAATGTGTTTAAAGATTTAAGAAACTTTCATATGTAATAACACTTAATCACTGAGATGATATCAATGGAATCACGAGGACATGTGCGTGTGCGTGTGAGCATCTACCGACACAATGTGGCATCGATCTTCTCCAATCCGGGCAATATATCTTTTAATTTGCGCCGATACGCAGGATCCTTAGCTAATGGATTGTGCTCCAAATAAATAGTTTTCAAAGCACGATTCTCTTTAATAGCATCCTCCACATTCTGCCAGTTCTCTATGGCATTATCATTAAGCCACAATTCTTCCAGATGTTGCAATCCCCTTACATTATCTATACTCTTTAAACGGTTTTTAGCCAAATCCAACGTTTCCAAAACAGAATTGTTTTCCAAATTTTCTATCATCTCAATACCGTTCTCCGATAAATACAGATCGGTCAGTTTGCTTAAATTATCCAAATTTTCAATCTTCACTATACGATTAGCTTGTAAACTGAGCAACTCCAAATTAATCAAACAGTCTAGATTTTCGATTTTGGTAATTTTATTCTTACCCAAATACAGCTGCCGCAAATTAACCAATGTATCCAGATTTTGGATTTTCCTTATTTTATTATCGCCCAATTCTAACATCGTCAGATTGGTTAACATGCCAATATTTTCGATTTGGGTAATTCTATTTGCCACTAAGTACAACTTGTTTAGTTGGAGCAGATTTTGTAAATTCTCGATTTTAACTATACGATTGAAACTGACATCTAATATTTCCAGATTGACTAAGGAATCTAAATTCTCCAATTTAGTTATTTGATTATCGTACAATTCCAATTCTTGCAGTGTGGTCAAATGATCTATGTTTTCAATTTTTTTGATAAGATTCCAACGCAAATATAAATGCTCCAGGCGTGTTAAAGGTTCGAAATTTTCTAATCTTTCTATTCGATGATGATTTAAATCCAATTCATAACAATCTGGATCAATTTGTATGACGTCTTCTATAGATGGTACTTCTTTATCCGGTATAATAGTGGGTTTGGCAGCCGCATTCTCACAACTGCTTAATATTGCTGATTCTTCGACTTTGATATTATTTTCAGTTGCTTCAGTCATTATTAATATTCGCCAAATATCATTTATTGCAATTACTTATGATTAAATGTTTTAAAATAGTTGAAAATCTGAAAATCTGTTAATTCGGCTAAAGCGAGAGCGAAGTTGACGAAAAATGTTGTTTCAATTCTATCTATCTTAGGAATTAATGTTTTGTTTGAGTCTCAATTCAATCAATTCCACTCTGTAGATGTCACTAAGCATAAAACAAATATAAAATGAAAGAAGCAAGAAAAACGTATGTTTTTTCCAGTGAAGAAACAGAGTTGCTAATAACCTGTCAATATGTTTCAACTATTTTTTCAGCAACTGTGTGTACAATTATTGTGAAAAGATTTTGTTTTGGATTTTTCTGGAAAATAAGAAAAATTAAGAAATTTTTGTAAGATATTTTATAAAAAACACATCGTACAAAGATTTCATACAATTATTTAGAAAAAGAAAATAAATTCCATATAAATCTACGTATATTTTAAGAGACGGTACATAGTTGGAGAAAAGCCAGAAACAATTATGTCGGATTGGGACACAGTCACAGTTATACGTAAAAGAGCACCAAAGGCCGGTGCTTTAAAATCAGAATCGGCGATTAATACAGCTCGTCGTCAAGGTGTTCCGATTGAAACTCAACTAAAATGTAAGTTTTTTTTCCCGATAAAAAAACGTGTTGTCATGGGACATTGAAAAAAGTGGACAGAGAAGTTGTGTTGTTTACAGTGTGTTGGACACGAATATTGATTATTTTTGTATTGGTTTCATTGTTGGTGGTAGTGTAGTGCTTTCGTATTTCTATATTTTACTACGTAAAAGTATTTGCAATTTGTTTTTGTATCGTGATATTTCCAATGTATACACAACGGTTTTGTGTTTTATTATGATCTCTTATTATTGTTATAAGCCGTGTGTGCGGTTTCTGTACTATTTCTGTTTATTTATGCACAACTTGACCTAATTATAGTAAATGATCACTTTCCTTTATTACCATTTGGTAAAGTCTAAATTTGCTCTGTGTCATGTCCTATACAATCACAAACTAAAAATCGACAAGAATCTGGTTTTGATTTCAGATGGTGCTGGTACCAACAAACAGCACGTGACAACTAAAAACACTGCCAAATTGGATCGCGAGACTGAAGAATTGAGACATGAGAAAATACCTCTTGAAGTCGGTAAACTAATAATGCAGGGACGTCAAGCTAAAGGTTTGAGTCAAAAGGATCTCGCTACGGTAAAAATTTATTGAATATCTGAGTAATTTAAAGTGAAAATGTATGTATTTTTAAAACAATCAGAAAATTTGTGAAAAACAACAAATTGTCACCGATTATGAAGCTGGACGTGGTATCCCCAATAATATGATTTTGGGAAAAATTGAAAAAGTGATTGGTATAAAGTTGCGGGGCAAAGATCGCGGCCAACCCTTGGCGCCTCCCGGTAAGAAATGAGAATCTACTTCATCTGCTGCTTATACTACCGCTACTGCTGGTAGTAGTGGTGGTGCTAATAGTCGTAGCCATTAGAGAGATGAGCACATTCGTTAATCTTTAACAATTTCTTATTTAAATGTTTACCACAAAAAAAAAAACAAAGATAAAGACTCCGTTGCTTATCAATAGGTCTACAATAATAACAACTAAAAACATCATCACGAGCAGCATAAAAAAGCGCAAATAAAGTTATCGGGAGGCTGTTCCATTTATGCATACACACACACACCTATTAAGACCTAGTGCGTGTAGATGACAAAAAAAAAAACCAAATCAACAATTTTTTTTCATTAAACTTTTAAAACACAGCACACAATCTTATACTTAATAATAATTACATAAATATTTCTTTAATTACACATCTCTCCCAATCTTTATAATAATGTTTGTACATTAATTTATGTTAATAATGATTTTTTTCCCCCTCCCCCATAAATCCATGTCACAAAATTATCAGGGAGAGATGGCAAATACACAATATTTAAAACTGTACATTATTATGAAAAATTTGTTGCAAGTGCAAAATTGATTTCTTGCACAACAAACTTAATTCCGATTTGATTTAAAGAAAGAAAAAATATATATATATATATAAAAGAAATAATAAAAACTTTCTAAACACAAATGAACGGAAGTGTTTTTTTTTAAACCGTTATTACGGTAAGCAGAGTTTTTAACGGCAATTTTACAATTAGTTCAAATTTATATTATAAATATGAAAGGCGGTTGCTGCGAAACTCTTGAGAGAGCGAAACTCTTGAGAGCGCAAATTACTTACGAAACGTTAAATCAATGATCTGATATAAGCAAACAAAGACGCTTTTTTATATTTTACTTGAATCTCAAAAATTTATTAAAATGGGTTTTTTTTTCATTATTTTTAAAATAGAAACTATAATTATTATTAAGATTTATATAATTATAATTCTCTTTTTAAAAAGTGTTTTTATATTTTTTGTTGTTTTTTTGTATTTTGCACTATATATATATGTTATGAATCTAAAATTAAAAAATCTAAAAATAATAAAAAATTAAAGTACAAATTTGAAAAAAAAGAAAACTATTTAATAAACATCAATTCTCTCTCTTAATAGAGAAGGTGAGTGTGCCATACATATATATATATATATATATATATATATATTCTCATATAATGTCTGTATAAACAGATGATATTGGTAGTGATTGACGATGATGATGATTTAGAGTGAACATTAATATTTGGGGTGGTTGTGATATCTTAGTTTATGTTTATGTTTTTTTAATCTTTATAATAAATATTATACTTTTTAAAAAAAAATGTTGTTTTACTTATATCTAGATGAGAGTGGGTAGGATTTGTTTGTTTGTTTGTTGTAACGTGATGTAAAAAATCGATTATATATTTCGATTATTTATGCATTCATTGAAGTCATTTCTCAATGGTTTGTAGTAGGACATGGTGGACGATTGATTATTGATCAACTTTAAATCAATCTAATAATATCCGCCTGTCTGCAATATAATTATAAAGGGAATCAAAATCAAATTTGGGAATTTTTCGCTTTTGTAACTTAAGGAAAACATAGCTGCTTCAATTTGTTGTTGCTAAATTAATAATCACCCCAACGTGACACTTTACGACATTTAAAAACGAAATTTATCTTAAAAATATATAAAAAAATATTCACTTTTGAAAACTGTGATTACAAAGTGAATGAAAAAAGTGGAAAAGCAGTGAGGCGGCCATTTTTGGTTTGCAATATTGTGTGTTGTGTGAGTGGTTTGTGGGAATTGTATTTTTTTTAAATGATAAAGTAATGAGATGTGTGGGAGAAAGAGAGAGAGAGAGAGGCTTGAAGAGACATCATCGTATGCTTTGCAAATACACAAAGCGAAGATTATTTAGGAGCTGGTATTAGTCGCCTCCCCCTTTAAAGCTGTAGCATATGTATTCGAGGAATTTGTCGATTTTGTATCCTCATTACCAGTAGAAGACGAAGAATTGCCAACCGCGGCAACTGCAGCAGCAGTGGCACCGGTTGCTGTAGCATTTATTGTATTTGTAGCTGATATGGTGCCCGTAGGCGGATTAACTGTTTTCATTTTTGTTTTGTTTTTATGTTTTTTCGTTTTTTTTGGTAGTAAAACCAAAACGAAAATGAAAAGAATGAAAAATTAAAAAAAAAAAGAATGATTATTAACTATGTGAAAGCTAAGATTAGAAGGTAACAATTCGTCTTTACTTCTTATGTCCATTGCATAAGAATCGTCCAAACGCAAATCATGTTTTTTTATCAGCTGACATTCAACACCTTCCATGGAGGGAACGGAATACACATACAAATAACCATCCTGGGAGGCAATTAAGAGTCTGAAATAATAACAACAACAACAATTATGTGTGGCGAGCAATGTTTTTGTTAACACAAACCTCAATTGTTTTTGGATTTCCGTGATGGCACAAACTCGTCGTATACCCGATTCGGGTAAAGTGACGGAAGTGAATGGACGCTCCTGACTGAACACATCTGTCACCTGAGTTGGCAAGTAACTGGTTACCGTTTTACTTAAATACCTAAGAAAGCAATACGTAAAACTTTTCATTGGCAAAAAGCGGCATGTTAGGGATTTTATATGACATAACAAACACACACACACATACGAAATTGTTATATATTGACACACACAGTGGTAGAAATGTTTTGTGTGAGAGCATGAGAGGAGCCCGTTTAATATGTGATAATGTTTAATAAATAAATCATCATGTTGTTTGATTATATACAAATGTATGATGCATGAGTAATTGAACAGGCAGATAAAAAAAAACAAAGATGAAAAATGTTTGTTGTAAATTTGTATGAAAATAAACGAAATGAAAAAAGAAAAGAAACAGAAAAACATATTAATAGAGAGAGAATTTCTCTATTTCTTTAATCTCTTTCCCTCTAAAATTGAAAGGATCAAGAGAAAAGAGAAAGTTTCATGAATTACAGAATAAGCGGAAACCAATAGAAACCAACCGAAATAGTTGTGAAAATATCAAAATCGATCGATTCCGATTTTTTTTTAAATATTTAACTAAAGCATGACGGGGACCAAATTTGGTATAGAAAGCTTATTAAGAGAAGCATTCATGCCAGTTAAACAAATCAATTAAAAATGTGTGAATTTCTTGTCACATAAAGACATCGCAAATGGAAGTGGTTTGGGGGAAGTGAGGTGTACAAGTTGGCTTATTTCAACAGATTTGAATAGAGTTTCCCTTAGAGGCCAAGACGAGACCTTTAAATTTTATCTAAATACCTTAAAATCTGTGGCCAGCAGCTTCCTCACTAATTCACATAGACAGACAGACAGACACACAAGAATAAATATCGATGAAAAAGATGATTTTGTTTAGATTGGAGCAAGAAAATATGAGTTTTGTTAAATTATTCACAACTTTTTCCTTTTAAGCTTTAGCGGATTATTATGAAAATATGCATGAGTAGCAAATTTTTTACCGAACAGTATACAGAGGCAATATTAAGCAAGTACCAGGTAACACTTACCCCATCCAATCATCTGAGCTTTGTCGGGCGTCATTACCTTCTGTAGCGCTGCGATCCAAGCGAAATATGTGAACAGTTTCCGTATTCGAGCTGGACACCAAGTACTCGGCACAAGTACTAAACGATAGCGAAGCAATTGTAACGCAACGTTTGAGGCCACGTCTCAGCTCAAACAGGCGGCTACCATCCAAAGACGAAAATACACGTATAACGGTGCCGCGTTCACTGGCCGTTGCCAGTTCGGTGCCAGAGGGATTGAATGCTAGAGCGGCCAGAGGACTGTCATGGGCGGGTATTGTAGTCTTTGCTTGCAATAGGCCGGTATCGAATATTTGCACTTTGCCGGTTATAACACAACCTGGATATGCCAAATAGCAATGTTCCGAGGAGATACTTAAAGCGCAAATGCCCGAAGAATTGGTCGGTGTGTCACGGATAGTGTGTATCACTTTCATATCTTGGATATTGTGTATATAGAGGCTCTCCTCCAAACAAACCACCAAACGTTCGCGGTTCAATTTTACCGCCAGAATCGAATTCGTGTAAGAATAATTACAGATTTCACTTTGCTTCTTGAAATGGCAAACCTTGGGGAAATAATCGAAATTTTTTTAAATTTCAATTTAATAAAATGAAAAAAAACCTTTAGCTTGCGTGGAGAACGGGATTGCACAATGGCCACCAAAGAACTTTCAAATAAACGCTCAATAATTAGAATTTCTTCCAAGGACATGTGATAGATTTTGTCCAAAGTGGAATCCACAGAACCTAAACTGTACAAACTATAACCAGTTTTTGTGGCTACCGCCAGGGATCTATAACATAATGAAACAATTACTCTAAAATGATTTCAATCGTCCTTTACTTACGTATTATTTTGATTGAAATTTACAAAAACTTCACCAGCATCCAAGTCCGGCCGATATATGCTCATCATTGTGTACGTGTGTGCTTTTATTAACTTTCAATTCAAAACAAAAATTTTAATCAAGTTCAATTACCTCTGCGTTAATGTTAATCTTTGTTACTTATGATGCGATGTTTCTAAAAAGAAAAACGAAAGAAACAATATATTAAAGGTAATTAAAAATATTTCAGTTTTCAAAGGATTTATAAAAATTTATTTATATTTAGTTTCAAAACAATTCAGCAAAATGCCATTACAGTGCAGCTCTTGCTCCCTATTATCAGGCAAGGTAAACAAAAATGTAAATAAAGTTATAAAAAAAATATTTTTTATTATCTTTGCAGTCACCACCATCAACATTTTAATTATAACAATACAACAATAGCAACAATAACGGCTTGAGAAATACAATAACAAACATATGGTTCTCTTTTTTTCTTTTTTTGAAGACACACAGTCATAATCTACATGGTATTAAGCTTTGTCTTGATTACCCCAAAAATTCAACAGCACAACCAACCAAACAAAAGTCAATCGCATATGTGAACCAATTTTATTGAGGATAAAACGCAGTTAATTTTATTATGCATTTGTTTTCTTTGATGAACTGCAAATTCATTCCTCTTTCCTCCCACTACTCCTTGAAAGCACCAAATAACATAAACACTTTCAATGCAACAAAATAGTGAAAATAGAAAAGGGATAAAATCATGCGTAGTTACGCCACTGGGTATATGTTGTGTTTTGAAGTATATTTTTCCCCTTCCTTCTTTGCTTTCTTAATTTAATTTCCATCAATTTTCCATTGGTATTTCTTTTTTATTAACTCCTTATTTCCACTTACACTTGATTGGATGACGTTAATGTTCTTTTTTACTTTAGAACAAGTTGATCTAGTTTTATAAGCTATTATTTAAAAAAATATATATATTAATATTTGTTGCACGAAATATGAAAAATAAAATGTACAATACAAAGAAAAAAATTGCTCTGCAAATGTACGTCGAATGTTGTTGTTTATAAATATTTCTTTGGTGTGGTTTGTAAGCTTTTATAAAATTTAATACAATAGTTTGCAACTCTGTAATAGTTGCGAAATGCATTTAGTACTATTATAGCTGATGTATGCTTAGCATGCATGCATAATAAAATGTAGTTGAATTTATAAAAAAATTCTTCGATCTATATATATATATGATTTCTGGGGAGTGGAAAACGGATATATGCTTTTATACATGATTTGCTGATCTTTAACTTTGTGCGCTCTCAAAAAATTAATCACAGTGAAATATCTGCATAATAAAAATCATTAAAAACAATGAAATTCGCACTAAAAAGAAGACAGTTGTCTGCTCTTCTTCTTGATATTGGATAAATGACGATGCACCGTTGTTGAAAATACCCTACAAAATTTTATTATCATTATTATATATCTTTTTAAGACTTTAATTTAATGAAATCCGCCTAAGCTTACGGTTCGTTTAAGTCTGACAGAGTATCAAATCGTCAAATGCTTGAATACTTTTGTTTAAGCCTAATCTATATGTATGTCTAAACATATGAGTTGAGATCCCAGTCCATCCAAACTTTACATTAGTAAAAAAAATATTATAATGTTTTCTCTTATAAAAAATGTATCTGTTTTATACCCACAGTGTGATCGCAAGAATTATGCAGCAAAACGAATTTTTGTGTTATCACCCACATTTTAAGTGGAATGAATAAACTTAAAAAGAACTTTTTCGCTCTTCTTCACTTTGCAAACAAAACAAATTAAAAGCAAACGACAATAAAAGAAGAATAATTGAAGAAATGAAAGTGCAAAGTGCATAAATAAATAATACAAATATTAAATTAAATTAATAGCGATAATTTAGTTATATTATAACTCGTGAGAACATTGATTGTGTAATGAAAAATTGCTTGAGAAAATGAAAGAAATCAAACTGTTGAAATTGATACATACGGCATGGCGTGAACGATGGTCCGACTCACAGTGGGGTATTAATATTAAAAATGTAATGAATAATTTCGTAAAAAATATACATATATTTAGAATTAGTTATGTTTTGTTAATATTATGAAAAAACATTGTTACTATTTTATACAGACACACGCACACACGCGCTTACTCAAATAACAATTCACATTCAATTGGCATCTGATTCGTTTTCATAAACTGATAAACTTTTGATATTTTATTATAATAGGAAACAAACAGATGCCAATTAAATATGTAATATGATATTTAAGTGTAGTTGATGAAATATTTTATACTACGCACACATTTACTTTTCTTTAGACACTCGGCTCAAAAATCGGTTCCTCGCACTTGGACAGAGACAAAATCAATTGTCGCTGCTTAACGTTGAGCTGTTGTGGTATACGTATCTTTACCGTAATTATGTGATCACCATAACTATCTCCAGATCGAACACCCTTACCAGTTATGCGAAATTGTGTATGAGACGCAGTGCCCGGCTCCACTTTCAAATCCACATCACCATAAATACCGCGCACTTTAAATGTACCGCCCAATACCGCTTGCGTTATAGTCAAATATTTATCCGTGAATATATTGTTGCCGATACGTGAATAATACTGGCTTTCTTGTACATTTATACGATAGTTGACCGATTGCTTGTTGTGTGGATTCTCCACAGATATTACATCACCCGTTTTAACACCATGTGGTACATGTATGGTCACTCTGTTTGTCTCATAAACAAAGCCCCGGCTGTCACATAAATCGCACTGATTACGATTAACATAACGTTTACCGTTACATTGATCACAAACAATTAGTGCAGTGTATGTGGCCGTTTTTCTCGATATTTGACCAGTTGCCAGACATTTGCGACATGGTTCCGATTCTGTACGTGACACGATATGATGTGATTTGCCATTACACGACGGACATTTCACTAAACATTTCATGTCGACTATTTTCTTAATGCCATGTATCGCTTCAAGGAACGTCAATTCAAGAGTGGGTGTCACTTTGGCCATTTTAAGTACTTCTGAAAGGAAAAATAAAGAAAAAAAATTAATCTTTATTAGGAATGTTACAATACAACCTTGTTCCAAATTATAAGTAAAAAAAAAACCTCAATAGTGGAAATTTAGGCAATAAACACCAATGTACAGTAAAAGTGGGATTAAATATATAAATATATACTCTGAACCACACATAGTAAAGGTTGAAAAATTCAATTTAACTTGGGGTCATAAAAATTGACTCATCTATCGTAATCTAATCGATCTACCAACGTTGAAGGACATTTTCATATATATATATAAATATATACTTGCCATCTTTATTGTTGGCTGGAAGAATATCTTCGCTCCCTTTTAGTTTAGGGGGCACCCATCTGTTAAGTGCAAATGATGCTTTGCCACCTGGTTGATTTAAGGCGGGACGTATGACAGGCTTTGCCGTTTGAGTAACATATTTCTTAATATCCTCCACCTCCTCCTCTCCCTCATCATATTCTTTACGTTTAGCCTCATCCACCAGTACTTGGTAGGCATTGACAATGTCCTGAAATCTTTTTGATATGTTCGCCTTATGCTTGTTGGCATCGGGATGATAGCGTTTGGCCAAGGCATGGTAGGCGGCTTTGATTTGAGTGGTTGTAGCATTTTTGGTTACACCCAGCAACTGGTAATAATAATCTTTATATAATTTTACATTACTATCTGGGTTTGAATCTGGCACCAGTTGCCCTTTGCTTTGCTCTTCCATACGTTGTGTCTCTTCGCGTCGATCCGGATAGAAAAATGTTTTCTGTTGCTTGAATTGATGCGCCATTGAGGCGTACGTTCTGTGTCGGGAATTTTGATAATTTTGTAACAACAATAACGACTGTTTTGGGGTTTTCCACTTCCAAATGTTCCTCATAATCATCCCTTTCAAAAATGCTTAAACTGTGTAATAACCTAAACTCTCCAAAATGATTAATTTGCTTTTCGGCTCCGCTCCGTTCGATTCGATTAATTGATGCTAATAATGATTGCGGTGTACTGATGTAACCTGCGTTCTAGAATTGTCTAAAAATATATGTGTGTTTATAACGAATATAAATAATTTTTAAACGTTTCTGTTTTCTGTAATGTTACATAAAAAGGAAAAACGAAAACTAGACAGCAAACCAATGTCAAATTTGAAGTGTATTTCAATAACTAGGTATAGTAAGCGTTACTTTTCCAAATTGAAATTGAAACAAATCATTTGTATTTTTTTTTACACATCTCTTAAATTAAATTTTTCATCATATTTCTATCAAAGGTGCTGCCGCGAGGTGTTAGTGGTGATGTTTACAATTTGGCCGATTGTTTGTTAATGGAAGCCTTAATAGGATCTTCAGCTAATCGGGTTGGTGTTGCAGCATTATTGCAAAAAGTTTTTAAACACTAATAAACATTACTTTCAGTTGGTGTTAAACTATTTAAAGCATTCATTGTGCGCTCATCTGGTGTCACATGCCACCGTTATTAGGCGTATAGCCAAATACGAACATATTGAACGATTGCATTGCATTCTGGAACTTATGGATTTTTTGGATACCACCATAGATGGCGTTACATGCCGGTATATACGTTTTGTTTTTAAATAATTAAAAGAAAAAAATTTAAAATTTGAAATTTCTTTATTGTAGCACCAAATCGGAAGAACCCATTTTAGCTAGTGCCATGGTATCCCTGGTCAATTGGTTAATGCAAATATTTTTCATGATAATTACACATTATGAAATCAATCGGGAGCTGAGTACAGGTACTGTAAAATCCATCTTTGGTCAAAGCTGAACTACCCACCAACTCAGTTATCACAACTTTTCGATCGGCCTTTATATTTATATTGTATAAACCAAAAGAAAAAGTACTATATTTTACATTTTTAAATGCCAAAGTAATTGTGTCCGTACGTCCGTAAGTGAAAAAATAAAGCTTAAAGACAAAATATGCACTCAGTTCGTGCGCCAGTTACACCACATAATCTTACAGTGTAGGAGAAGGAGTGTACCAAATTTCAAATCAAACGTATTTATATTTTGGCTATTAGCTCAATTTTTCAGTTTACGGACGTACGTACAAAATTTTATAAGAGCCAAAATATGGATGCCATAAGTCCACGGAAGATCTTCTGCCAGCTTAAACTCAAACTATTTAATGATTTTTGTGCTATTTTACTGCATACAATTTTTTTATAAAATTCTTGAGTAAAAAAATTAATTTCATAATTTTCTTTTATTAGAGCAAACCTATGTATTGGAACAATGCTGTTCGGTTGTTGGTAAAATACAAAACAATCAATACCTTTTGGCCGTTTTATATGTGGGACGTTTTGAGGATCCGGATAGTTACAATAAAATACAAGAAAAATGTTTGGCTATAAAGACGTCATTAACAAATTCCAATTTTACACCAACCTATCCCACCATGGAGAGTCATATTCAACAGTTGGCCTACCTGGACATACATCATTTGCACATGTCATGCTTGGATGTACAACCCAAACCGGAACCTGTTACTTATTGCATACAACCACTATTAACGGTTGATGTCTTGTTAAATCCCTGTACCGACACCGCCTATTATGTGGGCAAATTGCAAATGATTCAACGTTTAAAGAAATTTTCAAATACACGACTTTTCTATGAGATCATACGAGCGGGTTTTATATCGTTGAGCAACGTTATTGAAACCAGCCATGATACCATGTGGGGGGCTTTTACCTTTTTCAAAGTTCCGCAAATTATCAAACAATTGCACACGTTGAGCAGAGCTCCTAGCGATCCACCACCAGCCGATTATATATTGGAAGTGGTGGAAGCATTTGAAATGTTACTCGAAGATAAACTATTGCTCGATTTAATGGATAGCAAGTGCTCGTGTAACATTATTGAGTATTTGTTGAATGATTGGACCAAACAACATCTGGTCAATGAACGTTATGTGAAGCACTTTGCCAGCCAGAGAGAGAACACTTCGTTATTTTTACAAAAGCGCGATTCCCTTACCCAAGCCCCATCTATCATTAATTTTATAATTCGAGCCGAACTGCCATTATCGGGTGTTTTGAAAACATTAAGCACCGAATACAATAAAGTGCAAGAAGCATTATTGGGGGTATTGTGTCAAGTATTAGTGGGTGAGTATTATGTGTTCATTGTCATGTAACGGTATGTGTAATTTTCTTGCTCTTCTTAAGGCAACAGTTTTGAGTTAATATTGTCGGTGGCTACGGTGGAGGGACGTTTGAAAACCTTTGTAAATCGTTTAATACAATGTAATGAGAATTCCAAGCAAGTGCCGGGTGAAATGTTAAAAGCTTCCCTAATACGTTCCACATTATTTGACGTATCCTTCTTGATGTTGACGTTTATTGTACAAACCTATGGAGCGGATGTAAGTGTTTCAACGATTTTTTCCACCTTTTTTTCGAATATCAATCTTTAACATGCTCTGTAGATAGTTTTATCTGATAATAGCGGCGACAGTTTTATTGAGAAGTGGGTGCGTGATTATATGGTGGATCGTCATAAACCAAAAAATCCACGTCAAATGATTATGATGTGTGATGAGAAAATTGTAGATGAATTGTTGGAGTGTTTGAAAACGCCAAAACTTCAGCTGAAGAATGGGTGGGTGATGAAAGAAAGAATTAAAAAATAATATTTTTATTAATATTTTATTGTTGTTGTTGTTAAACCGTAGTAATATAATGTGGCAGGATATATGCATGAATTTGCCGGCAGTTTTATATCATTTAGTAAATGCCTGGGAAAAGGACATCATCTCCTCGACAGACGTTAAAACCATTTTGGATAACATTAAAAGGCAATTATTTTCATTTGCTGTTTGTGCCACTTCGTTTCTGTGCAATTATCTCCATTCAGTCAAGGAGGTGGGATTGATTTTTATATGATTGTTAAGATACTTTTTTATAAAAATGTTTTAAATATATTTCAAATAATAAGACGGAACTTTTGAAACCACTAAATATGATACAACAATTTCTGGCACCGCCAACCGGTGAAGAGATGACTGGTCAGGAGAATTTCAAAGAACGACATAATCTAGCATTTCAGATTATACGTAAAATGCAACAAGATGTCCATCCAACTGTTAATCCAAAAGCACGCAATCATACCAATTCAGTGCAACAGCCCTTGGTGTCACAAGCCTCATTAATTGATCAATTTAGGAACGTGTGGCAAATGATTACCGAAAATGGTTGGTTGCCGGTAAGAGCTGCTCAAATATTGGAATCATTGCTGCAGGCCGGTGGTCCGGTATGGTTGACGACACGCTTGGTGGAGGAAATGCTTAAATGTAAATATGTTCACGTAAGTGTAAAACATTATTGCCATGCATATATGTAACATCCTCTCATTTTGTGCTTATTTTGAAGGATATGATGAAGATCATGGACATTGTATTTGCCATTTTACACTTGGACATTGAGCGCTGTACCGAAGCATTACTAATGCAGGTGGTGCCCAGTATCATGAATAATCTATCCGGGTATTGTATGCATGACCTTCTCTTACCACCAAATCTGTTAACTTTTAATATGTATTCCAATATTTTTATTAATGGTCATTCAACGTAGGGAAGACATCAACGAACCGTATTTGCATGTGTTGGCGCGCCTATGCATTTATTGCATTATATCGGCAGTGGAGACACGTCACTATTATCAATTCGATACTCACAACAACAAAAAGCGCCCGCGTTCCGATGATGGCGACGATATGGATATAAACACGCCAGCGAAATTACGCAAATTAAATGCGGACGCTTCGGAGAATTCCTGTTCGAGTGATTTTCTTAGTGAAAATACTCTATTTGTGCATCGCAGTTTACATATACGTGATCCACCAACAAAACTGAAAGAATCTCTGG
Organism: Ornithomya chloropus; assembly: GCA_963971445.1. NCBI lineage: Eukaryota > Metazoa > Arthropoda > Insecta > Diptera > Hippoboscidae > Ornithomya > Ornithomya chloropus. The sequence continues at coordinate 6,644,765 of OZ020532.1, forward strand.
AATCAAGCATTCGCCATATATTTCGAGTGTTTCAACAATTGCTCAACTCGGATGAAATATCGCTAAGGATTTATTTCGTTTATCAGTTTCTAACGTTGCTGGTGGAATGCGGCCAAGAACGTATACGTTTAGTATTGAATTTGTTGCCCGCCAATTTGCTCAACAGTTTAATGAAATTAATGTTAACCAATCAGATCCATGTTGGCTTAATTGTTAGGTTAGTGTTTGTGATGGTTAAATGTAATAAATTGAGAGGTAAAGTGATTGTGTTTGTGCAATTTTCAGGCTTAATGATGTACGCAGTGTACAGGGACGTCAAGCGGCAATTTCCGATCTCACGTTATGGCGTAATCTTCAGTTAAAACAAAATAGTATACACTTGTAAAGCTGGGTGGCGTAAAATAAGAAAAACTGTCCTTGTTTCCTCATAAGATTTTTGTACGTACTGCCAATAATTATTTATAATGCGTTGGAGATATTAAAAAAAAAAAGAAAAAAATAGTATTTTTTAATGTATTAAAAAAAAAAACAACAATAAAATGAAAAATGTCCAATATTTCCGTACTATTGATGAGTTGTGATTGAGTTTGCTGCACCCCCTCCAAATATAATAAATAATTGCTGTTTTTTTTTTTTATAAGATCCACCTGCCATACATTGGGCGTTTTTTCCTTCTTTCTTTATTTTTATTTTTTTTTCATTTTAATCCTTTATTATTATTATTACAATTGGTTTTGTTATATTAATTATTTTGAAAAATTAAATTAATATAAAAGCGACCGCCAAAGCCTAATATTAAGGCTAGCAGACAGACGCCATAGCTTAAATTAAAAACGTTAGATTTTCTATATCACTTGAGGCAGCATTCGAAATATGTTTCACCCACGAAATTGCCGCGCATTGCTTTTGACACATTATGCTCAAATAAACGACGATTTGTTTGTAAAACTTCAGCTGCCTCCTTGTTCAAGGGATCTTCTGGATTTGGTTCCTGGTAAGTAAAATCAAAACAACATTGTACATGTGTGTATAATTAGGCAGATATGTGTAACGTTTTACCAAAAATAGAAATTGCAAGCCATAGATAATCGAGTTGATGGTCAAAACGGGATTCCAGTCTTCACGTAATATATTTAAACACACATTTCCCTCCAAATCAATGTTGGGATGGTAAACCTGAGTTTCACATTTCACTTTTGGCGGTTCATGGGGATAATTGGGACCCACACGGAAATTGAATATAAAGCGACCGCCTTTATAGAAGCCTTCATCGGGGCATATGATCAATTTAAAACTAAGCAAATCATCGGGATCGGGAAATTCGGTGGCGCACGTTTTTGGCAGGACCAACTCATTAATATCTGCAAGTAAGAATATTTTAGAAATGTTCAATTATTATGCATGTGTGGGAGTGCGTGTGTTTGTACATATATGACCCCGCCCTTGATACCTGATAAGATCACCCTTCGCACATAATTGTGTAGTCATTTATGCCTACCTTTTTGTATACGCAACTGTGCAGCAGAGGCCTTCTTCTGATGACCTCCACCACTTTTGGCTGTTTGATCACCCTCCTTTTTCTGCTGTTTCAGTGAAAATAATTTAATCATTTTCCTTCTTTATTTTCTACACGCTGCAACTGTGCAATAAGGTGATTTGCAAGGTGATTTTTTAATGGGGGGTTTCTAGTTACTTGCTATAGAAATTTATATCCTATTTAGCGCTATATTGTTGTCCTTTTATTACTTGTCTTTACTACTTTATATTTACTCATACACTCTCTTTTCGTCACGTTTTTTTTGTTTTTGTTTTTTTTTTTTTTATTTCTTCTTGATATTTGATGTTTTCCTATTTATTCAGCTGGTTTGATGTGCTCTCTTTCTTGGATTTCTTTACATACTCTCTAAAAAAATCTTCTTTGTATGAAATTTATTTATGATTTTCTTTTGGCCGATTATAAAGATTTTAATTTTCTGACAATCTTACTAAATTAACTTGAATTTTTTTTACAGATATTACCAAAATTGCAAATTTTACACTTATATATACTTTTAAAATCGCGATTGGAAATTCAAAAAGAAACTTTTTTCCAATTTTCTGTATGTGATTCGGAGGTTAGCAGAATTGCTAACTTGAAAGACAATAACAACTCAGGAGGGACAAATGTAACAAAAGCGCAAAAAGAAGAAGCGCTTTATAATTATATCACCTTTAGTTTTCTTCGATCATTCGTTAGATTAAAAGAAAAAGCCCACAATTTAAAATAAAACTTACACACAAATATATTAAAAACTTATTAAACATTAAAATATCAATCAAAAATAAAAAGTCTGTTTGAAAGGCAAACCCGATGAAGTTCCAATGATTACTGAAATGAAAGAAAAATGTCAAAACAAAATGTGAAAATTACAATGGATTCCACAACACAAAAAACACATGTTTAAGAATCAAAAAAATTGTGGCGGTAATATAAAATAAATTTACTTAATGAAAAATGTCTCAAGAACCTCAAATAGCTAAAGATGCAGTTCTTAAACGCAGTGAACAGTTACCGAACGATACGTTGCAAGTGAAGGGTTATGATTTCAATGAAGGCATCGATTATTCCAAAATGTTTGCAAATTACAAACGCACCGGCTTTCAAGCCACCAATTTAGCTTTGGCTATTGATGAAATAAATAAAATGGTAATGTTTTAAGGTGTATACTAAGAAATTGTGAAAATATTCGAAATCATAATAATGTATAGTTGGATTGGAGAATGCAGCCGTTGCCGGTTGAAAAAGAGGATGCTTATGAATTGGATGAATTCATCAAACGCAAACATGGATGTACAATATTTTTGGGTTATACTTCCAATTTGGTATCTTCGGGTTTAAGGGAATGTCTCAGGTATCTGGTGGAACATCAAATGGTGGATTGTATAGTTACTACAGCTGGTGGTGTAGAAGAAGATTTGATTAAATGCTTAGCTCCCACCTCCTTAGGTTAGTTAAATGCGTTCAATGCAAGCGTTTTTTTTAATGAAATTTAATTTACAGGTTCATTCGAATTATCAGGCCGTGATCTAAGAGATCGTGGTATAAATCGTATTGGCAATCTTTTAGTACCCAATGATAATTATTGCAAATTTGAAGATTGGGTAATGCCTCTGCTGGATGAAATGTTGGCAGAACAAAAAACCCAACATATAATATGGTCACCGTCACGGATTATTCAACGCTTAGGAGAACGCATTAACGATACATCTTCCATATATTATTGGGCAGCAAAACATAAAATACCTGTTTTTTGTCCAGCTCTCACTGATGGTAGTTTAGGTGATATGATGTATTTCCATTCATTCAGACAGCCTGGCCTGGTTGTAGACATCTTATCCGATTTACGTCGTCTTAATACTATGGCCGTTAAGGCTCTCCTTTCTGGAATGCTTATTGTGGGTGGTGGCGTTGTCAAACATCACATCTGTAATGCTAATCTTATGCGTAATGGTGCTGATTTTTCCGTTTTTATAAATACAGCTTCAGAGTTTGATGGTAGTGATAGTGGTGCGCGTCCTGATGAAGCCATTTCATGGGGTAAAATACGTAAGGATGCTACACCAGTGAAGGTGTACGCAGAAGCCAGTTTGGTATTACCCATAATTGTGGCGGAAACATTTGCTAAACGTCAACACAACAAAACAACTTAATGGTTAAGAAAAAAGTTGTGACAATAAACGCTTTTATTTTCATGCAAAGTGATAAATGTTACATTGGGCAGTAGTCTGTTTATTAGCAGAACTTCGAAAAATTATAATAACATGACTTTTACGTGGACAATAATTTTATAGCAACATAACAGTGAATCATTTTAAGAGTCTACACTATGAAATGCTTTGTGGAACATTCTGGATAAATTAGGCAAGCTGGAGCTTTTATTAACAGTTCGCAAATATGAATGAAATTTAACCTGAGGTAAGACTTTTAACATATTTATGTTATTTAGTACGTAATGGCAAATACGTACTTAAGTACATACTCGTATATTGCATACATGGGTGAGTTTTTTACCTTTTCCAGTATTAGTCAAAACGTGTATAATATACCCGGTAATTTTCAACCAATGCTCCATAATGGTAGCAATTGTAAGAATACGAATTCTTTCGCTTTTTATAGATAAGTATATACGTACATAGACATCGAACATGGCAAAAACTCCATATAAAAGAAGTGAAAAAGTTATAGACGGTATGGCCCGACAATTTAATAACCTACTTACACTTAGCTCTTTGAATTATGCTACAATTAGTTTAGTTAGAGTACGAGGCACTGCCATATGTGTTATTTTTTGAAATATAATTATATGGGAAGGGGTTCTAAAAATGATAAGATCGGGTCAACAATTGGTACAGCCAAATATGAAGCTAATTAACTAAACTTTACCCAGTTTTGTCAAAAAATATTAAGAATTGCGATTTTTTGTCATATAAAGACTTCCATTATATTATAAACCTTATATGGGGAAGGGGTCTAAAAATGATCTAATTGGGTCCTTTTTCATTAGGATTCCTCTTTAAGCCAATACATGTCCTTGCATCAAATTTCATTGAAATATCTCAAAGAAAATGAAACCTTTTGGCTTGTAGCACAAATTTACAAAGACGGAGAGACGGACATTATTAAATTGATTAAGATTTTGATACTGAATCGATGGGTATTCTTAAAGAAGGGTGTGGCATTTAGCGTTTGGGAGTTACAAACATCCGCACAAAATGTAATATATCCTCCTACCACATGTGGTAGAGTATAATGAAAACTCCTGAATTTGAGGTAGGGAAAAACGGTCCTTATAATATACAATATATACAATAACAGAAATTCATTACTATAGTAAGAGTTGATAACAAAGGGTGAAACTATTTACGGCAGCTACTTACATATGTACGTGTTTGTGGCTTTTGGATAAAATTTTAATTGTTTTTAATTTGTGTATACCCACGAAAACTTAATTGCATTCGACCATATCGTACATGAATAGCAGTGTTATTGAATTATCAATCCTGTGTGGGCCATTTATAACGAGTTGATCGAATCTCTAGCCAGATGTTGCATCATTATGTAGATGCCAGCAATAATAAATGCATGCTACAGTATACATTACATATCTTGTAGAATTTCAATTAATTGTAAACAACTTATTGCCCCCCTTTCTCACTGCACAGTTATAACGGCAACTAGCAATGTTAATTTAGTTATTCTTTCGTATTTTTTGTTATATTCATTTTTTTTCTTTTTTTATACATGGAAAGTTTCCTTTTCTTCTGGTTATGTGTATGACGGTACATCATAATCAATTATCGACACGGTGGCAGTTGAAGTGAAAGCAAGTGCCAACAGTTTGAGTAACTTTCTTGCACTAACAAAACTAACCAAATAAGTAAAGAAAGAAAGTTTAGGGAGAAAATTGAAAACTACTCGAAAATGATGATATAACAACTACAACTGTTCTTACAACTAATGTATGCTGACAGCCAAAAAAATATTCAATGAATCTTATTTAAAGGAAACGAAAATTGATTCGTCCCCAAAGTTTTCCTTGTTTTTCAATCAACTTTAATAGAGCAAGATAGCAGATAAGAGATACTTTGTGTTTCCTTCCATTTGAATATTAAAACGATTCATTGGAATTGTGTTTGACATTTCATAATTTATAAAAAAATTGAAAATTGAAAAAATTTGAAAGCTTACATTTGATATGCATTTGTTTGTTGTAATGGTTGCTTTTTTGTAATACACGTTTAATAAGTATTTTGTTAAATCAAGTGTGAGTTGACTATAAAATGATTGTACGTTTAAAACTCTACAAAGTTTATATATATTCTTGATTAGCATTAAAATCTGAATTGATGTGGACATGTCCGTCCGCGTGAGAATGCGTTGTTGGCTGTCTAGCTGTCGTAAGTTTTGAGACATTGAGCTAGAATTGAGCTTATTAGCTTGTAGTGAAGTAGGGTTCAATGTAAATGAATGAAATTTCTGGGAAATCTATCGTATTTTCGTTTTTTTCATCACTTAACTTGTACTTGAAACATTTTGTAATGTATATAATTAACAATATCTATAATATACAATTGTAATATAGTTTCTAAACGCTATTTAAATTTTGCAAAATCATTCAAGACCGCGATCCTTCAAATCGATAGAAATTTATTTGTCTGTTAAAAAAAGTAGTTATATAGTTGTTATACATATAGTTTTTATTGTGCCATCCATAGACATGCTTAAAATGAGCATGGTCGGGTAACAGACACGCCCATAATTTACAAAAACCTTATAAAGTATAAAACTCGTCTTTTAAGTTAATACGTAATCAGGTACCTGCCACGCCTACTGTTTGTATGTACATGTACAGGAAATTTAATAATACTAAAACGTATACAACTGCTGTTAAGTGAATGGAAGTTTATAAAAACATCTTGTTTCCAGGCAATCATTTAAAGTTATGACCTGTCTCCTTCTCCCTCTAATTCTCTAATATTGCATAGTTGTTGATATTGTCTCGGTAGTTATTGTTTTATGTATACGAGCATCATCATCAACAGTAAAAGCCAGCCATTATAATCGCAAGATTAGAACCATGACTCATCACAGAAGTTCTTTGAATACTTGGTACAGCAAGTGTGTGCTTAATTCTTATTAAACATACTAACATATGACGATTTTTGTTATGAAAATATTTCAAAATTTCCAATCTAAACATTTTTCGTTTACATCTCTTCTATACATAATAACGAAAATCTTAAAAAGCATAAAGGAGGACGTAAGTGTGAGTAGCAGAGGGAGCGTGTTTGCTTTTAGGCGTCCACACAAAGATGAAGATATCAAACTGACTACAGCTAGAACAATAAACATATTTGACATTGGAAAAAAAAAAGCCAAAAAGGAAGATTGAACTAAACTTTTTTTCACAAATAACAACTACAAGCGTTTCACCAGAGAAGACTACTTTTTTTTTTGTTGAAAGATTCCTATTCGTTGCTGTTCCGAGTGCGTACTTACATAGAGGTTTGAAAAGTTTTCTGAAAAAAGTTTTGCCGTCATCACTGCTGATGTTCACTTTTGTCGTTTCTTTTGCTTTTTGTTTTGCCTTCAGCTTAACTTTTTAGTTATTCACAAATGTTTGCATGAGTTTGTACTAACCCAACCAACTACTACAAGATTATATGCAGTGTTGAGACTTGAGTTGATAGGAAAAGGAAAAAAAGAACTTTTACAACATATTCTCTTTGCTGCGCTGCACCGTGTTACGCATAAGAAATATGTTTACTTAAGAGCACGCATAAACTTTTATGATTTTTTCCATTTTTCCTTTTATTTTTTTCTTCATTTTTCATTGAAGCTGGTAGAGAATATCCCCCCTCTGAAATATTTTTAATGCATACTTTGTGGTGTGACTTTTTGGCACATATAACCAACTTGATGGAAGTACGCGTGGGCACATACATAATACATTGATATAGAAAACAGGCAACTTGGCTAATAGTTGAAGACAAACAACTGCTACCGCCACTTGTAGCTAACACTGTAGTTGAAGGGGGTGGGTGGGTGGTTCATATTGATTCAATTTATTTTGCAAGAAATGTTATAAACAACGTTAAGTATGATGCATGAAAGTTCTGCTCTATTACAGTAAACGAGATTCTTTGCCACAGCAGTGGCAGTGGTGGTGGGAAAGTTTTAGAAGAACAGTATAAAAGAAACTTTAATAAATCATATCAATTAGCAATAAAGTATTATTCAAACGCGAAACGATTTTACTTGTTCACGTTCATTCATCGTCTAATAGTGCGCGGTAAGCTACTTGGGATGCATGCTCCTATAAAGCTTACGTTATTGACAAATGAAAGTGCTCCAACTGCGATTTGAATAAGTTTGCTACCATTCACTTACTTTGAGTAGTGAGTTAATCCTATTATTAGACACCAGGGCGTATGAGTGACACTTTGCCAACTTTCAAAATCATCACCAGCATTATATAAATATTTGAAAACTCTAAATTTGGCTTAGATCAAATCTTAAATACCCTCCTCCAATAACATACAAACGGTGGGCGTGGCAGATATATGATTACACCCTCTAATAGTGTCAACTTGCAAGTTGAGTTTTATGCTGAATATGGTTTTTTGTAAATTGTGAGGGTGTCTATTATCTGACCACGCCCATTTTACGCATATCAATAGATGGGGTAATTTTAAATATGTTTAGTAAATTTCTATTCAATAGTGAAATTTTTGTGTCAGATTAAATAGACATTTGTCGATTGTGGGCGTGGCTTTTGAACGATTTTGTCCATTTTAAAAGCGAAACTAAAAGTTTCTGTAAAAAATAGCAAAATATTTCAAAAGTGGGCATAGCATCTCAACAATTCCGCTTCATGTAAATAGAAGGAAGGCCAACAATAGACATGACTAAATATATAAACGTGTAAAGAAGTACATAAAGTAGATAATATTTTATTTATATAAACATAACTAATTATGGGTCTCACACGAAGAAAGTTTCCTTATCAACAATCACATACTTAACTATACTTTGCTTCTTTCTCATTTTATGACTTGAGCAGTACCTACTTAGGGATTAACTCCACACAGAATTGCTGTTAAAATCATAAATAAGAAATGTTGTTGTTATAGTGGTTTTTTCCTCGAGCTCTTAAATAAAAATAAAAAAAAAATACAATCACACTCTCTCCCAAAACACTTGACCATACAAATCAAAATCCTACCTACTACGCTCAACTACTGTCCACAACATAAGTTGCTTGTATAAGGAAATGGAAAAATAACAAACAAACAAACAAACAAACAGACAAAAAATAGAAAAAAAAAGATGAAAACTTTCTTGGGAATGCTATTAGAAGCAAATTAAAACTACATTAAAACTTTTACGTTTACGGACTGAGTTTAGTGAGTAAGTGAGAGTAAGTATAGGAAACTTCAGCATCAGATGTTTGGCCAAGATATATACTCGCAGTATATGGATGTAGCACATTAAAAACTTACGTACGGGTATTACTTAATACTACGCTAAATACACACAAAAACACATACGTACGTACGTACGTGTTATAGAAGAAATTTACCAGCAACGAAAAGATCGAGATGCTGTATGTAAGTTGGGCAGGCGTTGAAGGCGATAAATGCGGAAATTGTTGTTGGGATGGAAGGAATTGAAAAAAAAGTTTAGTGAGTGAAAGAACCAGTTAAGGAATGATAGAGATAAGGATGGAAGAAAAGTTGCCAACCTGGAAATTATTTAACCACAACTTCTTACACAAACACATATGTGAAATGCCAGCTAAAGCGTTCGGTATATTAAGTTTTTGTTTATTTATGTAACAATAAAAACCATTCTTTTCTAATGCAATTTTAAAAATATCCATCTCTCTGTGCAGATATTTTAATAAGTTTAAAGAGCTTTTAAAAAATCTTTTATTATCCACCATCATAAGGGGGTAGATTGGTTTTGTTCAAACCTTTATTGTGACATGCCACACCCCAAATTTCAGTTCAATATATAATTTTTGCGCCCCTGATTGTCACAAAGCAAAATAAGAAAATTTACACACACTTACGAACAGGCAGAACAGCTTAATCGATTCAGAATTTGAAGCTGAGCAAGAATAATTTATACCTGGAAAGGTTTTTGAAACGTATTAATATATAGGACTGACAAACTTAGTATACCCTCCATCGTATGTAGTGAGATTTGGCATAAAACTTTTTACCAACAAGCCACAATAAACACTCAAAAACAACATTTGCGTTTAAAGAAGTCACTGGTGTAAAGTTGGCACAATTTTCACATTCCTTTCTCTCTTTCCCCAATGGTGGTGAAAACATTTTAAAAATTAGATTTACTAGTATTTTATGCCAAATATTTAAACTCATGTAGATGTGTTTCACACACACACATATGTTGAAAAAGACAATAATATATAAAAACTTTTTTTTATATTTCATAAACTCCAAGAAAGAAACTCCATTAAAGGGAAGCTGTGAACAAAGCCAATTTCAGTTAAATATTTAACAACAGACAACATATATAGAAACTGCGTGATGGTTACCAATGGAATAATAAACCAAGCATACCAGACGTACTTTTCTTCTCCCACAGTTTACCTTAGCAAGTTAGTTTGAAGGGTGGATGGGGTGCAATGCTCACTACTATAACATAGTTATAGTTATGTATGCTTGACGTAATAATAAGAAGAAGAATCGATCATATACAAATTGATTATGTGCTGGATAAATGCTTCTTATCCTCCATCATCCACTTCAAGTTATGGTATAAATAAGTGTTGGAAAAAAATCCATGTGTTACGTTTGTAGGGGTAGGTGGCTGCACATGTATGAGTTCCTACCTTATACCAGCACAATGCTTGTTACGCTCAATTGTACTTGTGCGTGTGTGTGTGTGTGTGTGTGTGTGTTGAGGAGGGGGTGTTTGAGATTGAAACTTCTGGTATTTATTATGTTTTTATTTTATTTCATATACGCGTACAAGTACTTCTCCCAGTTTGTATGTTACATCTTTTCTTATGTTGCTTTCATCGTTCTTCTTTCTAGCTTCTTGGGGGCAAATGGATGGAAATTGGAAATTGAATTCCTTTAGCTTCAAATGCTCATGGAATTTGTTTGTGTTTTTTCTTTTTGCTCCGTTCTATGCACAATATTGAGTGAGCGAGCATTGCAAAGAATTTAAACTGTTCCAACAATGCTTGAGTGACTGTCGTATACTACATGCAACATATAAATGTTGAGTTACAATAGAAATATATAAAAACTAAATCTAAAAGTTAAAAAAAAAATTAAAAAATTAAAAAAAAATTTGGTTATTCTCAACTTCTCATACTTTTTCAATTATGAATGAAATTGAATAAAAATTATACACTTTGTGTCGAATCGAATTATTTTATAAATCTTGTACCGTTACAAACCTTTTGGGCATTACCGAATGATGAACTTAGTACACTTCCACTTTAGGTGTAGGGTATGACTGGTAAAAATATACTTACACATATATATGAACAATTTTAATCCGATTTTGCTGCCGTAAGCAATAAGTTAATAGACGGACTTACGGACATAACCTAAATATTCAGGTAGCCCTTGTGGAATTTTTTAAACCTTTTCACAGAAATTGTAAACCGACAGTATATACTCACAAACATATATCCTGTATTCCTGACTATTGGTTGTGACAGTTTTTTGTATTGATTGATTGATGGATGGATGGATGGACGGATGAATGGTTAGATGATTTGTGGTAAGTTTGAACAATCTCTTGTTTGCTTACACATATGTATGCACAGTACAAACACTTGAATGTGTGAATGTGTAGAAGTTCAAATGTATAACACATGTGTGTTAAGATAAGATTTTATGTCATTGATAAGAATTCCATCAACACTATTAGCTGGTGTGTTATTTTATGTTAGTGAAGCATTATTGTTATCGTTCACAGTTTATTATAAGTTCAACTATAGATGTGTGTGCGTACGTTTGTTTATGTTTATTTAGTGCCGAGTGACAAACAAACAATTTAAGGCGAAAATCAAATTCCTGCTGAAAATACACACGCATCTCGTAGCAAAATCTTATCCTTGCGTGGTTGTGGTAAATATCGTCTTACGCTTATCTACAGTTTGTTATTCAACTGTTTTATTGCTGCGCGCTGTAGTTCAGTACTGCATCCATTTATAATGACACGGAGTACATTGACTGCAATGAAAACAACTTTGTGGTATTTTACATACACACACACACAGCTAAAATCAATTTGCGCTCTAAGGCAACCGCACTCTGTTATTGTAAGAGCTTTTGAAAATTGTGATTTCAATTTCAAGTGTTTTTGACACAAACATTTGCTTTGTGTCTGAAGAGATGTGTGCAGGAGCGAGTGGGGGAGAGATTTGTTTAAAATCTGCAACTGAAACGACTTGTAGGTACATGCGCTTATAAAATAAATAATTCTCCTTAAGGTACCAGCAAAAATTTGAGCCACGCCCTTAATTAACAAAGTAGGGAATATCTGACTAAATTTGCGTTCGGAGAGAACTCACCTGTTTAATAAATTTACTGATAACAATTGTCCGTTTACTGGTAAGCAGTTACAAATTGATAAAATTTTATTGATTTGTTTTCTAAACAAACTTTCACATCTTAAGCGTAAGTTTGTATGTGTGGCTTAAAAACTAATAATAAAAATCGAACAGAGGAGCATTACGAATGTAGTATGAACTTAATCTATCCGCCTATTACTTGTTATGATCAGCTTGGTAACTTTACCAAAAAGGACACCAACCGATATAACATTGACACAAATTCTCATTATTGGTGGCCTGTTCAATTAATAGTTCCACTTGTTTGGTGACAGTTTTCACTTCATCAAAATCTGTGCCAGTTAATTTACGTTTAACCCGTTTTATTACTTTGCTAGCCTTGGTTTGAGTCATGTCGGTATTAACGGCTGTAATTCCCAAACCAATCAAGTGACTATCATAGGCTCGCGATTTGATTACCGGATTACTTTGCAGCATTGGATCGTCAACCGAATCACTGGGACTGCTGCTTTCATTACCGCCCGCAATACCGGTCCTTGTGTGGCCATTTGTGTTTTTCGTCTCCGTATCTAATAGACGCCAATTGAGCAAAGGGTCATAAACAAAAGCTTCCAGGACAGCCATCAATGAATCCTTGTTACGTCTAAGCACGGACATTACACTCTCACAGGTTCGCTTATAAGTACCCTCTATGCCGGTCACCTCCATAGCCTTGATCAGCATACGGGTCAAGCGAAATGGTATTTTTTCGGGAAACTTTTCACGTGTCATGGCCACTTCAAAGCAGTCCCCGAAATCAATATGTAAAATTTTACCGCTCATGCGATCCAGCATCAAATTGGAAGGGTGACGATCTCCTAAGCCCAATATATAACCCACCATGGACATGACAGCTAGAGAGCGTGTGTAGTTGGTGCGTCTTTCGAACCACACTTCCGAGGAGGGTGACTTGAGCCACAATAATTTGGCCAAGTCATCTCCCGGTGTCTGCGCTATAGCATATTCGAATACTTCAACTTTTTGCGTCACTGTCAAATGATCATAATCGGGCGCAAAACTCAGCATGGTGCGATGCTCCTGATTCAGCGGCACCTTCTTCTTGTCACGATAATCTCTTATGAGGGTGTGTAATGTGTCACAATGTGGCACCCAACCAATCAGTCCAGAATTCGTACTCAACGGAATTACCGCATAGCGCTGAATGGCCAAATTGCGCCGGAACGTATCGCGATCCTCCAATAATAGAGTGTTCACTAACGAGAACAGTTGCATGACTCGTTCATCTTGGCGCAGATCCTCATGACCCTTCAGCAAATACATGTAATCTTTACCGTTAGATCCCCTTATGCAAAGTTTGCGCGGTCGTTGCTTGGAGGTGATTACCTGTAAATTCGTTTTAATGAAACTAATTCTTATGAGTTCCCCTCCCGGATTGTAAGAGCCGGGTACTGCCAATTCCAAATCCTTACAGGCCATCAATTTTGGAGACACGTATGGCAGCTCCAAGGAAGTTAGTTGCGGCAATTGTCGCGAGATTTTCTGAAATATGTGATAGTAAATATCCCAGGCATGATCCAAGTCCATTAATGCGTTTGAAGTTTTATAACGTTGCGTCCACTCGTACGCTTCGGTTAGTTCGCGGCCGTATGCTTGAGAAAAGGAGGTCTCCTTCAAGGTCTGAGGACCCCTCTCCAACATGCCATGCAATGGCTCCAAGATTTCAAACATACCCTTTATATTGCGATCCCCAAAATATAAACGCGACGCTTCTTCCAAACCTTCATGCCACTGTTCGTGCCATAGGATCGCCACTCTGATTAATTCTTCACTAATCATCATTGTTTGCTCTACTAAGACTGGTGAGTGTTTGCGCATTGAATCCAATATTTTGAAGGCGGCATTTTTTCGAGCAACCGAAGCTGACTTGGAGGCCACCGTTAATGGATAAACTAAAGCTTGTGGATGATATTTACCAATATCCATCAGCAGCTGATGAATTAGTTGTCCCACCAGATTACGATGTGTATCAATGCGTGCTATTAATTGTGGTATAACCTGCAACCAGGTGTTAATCTCGATCAGTTTCATGCCCGACAATAAAGCCTCATAAACCTCCGAATGATGGCCATAATCAAACCACAGCGTTAATAAACGTAAAGTGTCCTGCAAGGAGTTACCCTTCAGGAGACTAATGGAACGGAAGAAACCTTGTACCGCCGGCACAGCATACTGTTCAATAACCATACGTTCCTTTTCCATTAGCGCTGCCTGATTATGTGCATCGGTGGCTGTTTTCGAATTCTCCAAGGCCAGCTTCTCAGCCTGCACCACCTTAAAGTTCATGTAGGCATACAAGTGCCAAGCTTTATAGCAGTTTGGATCATATTCGGTGGCCTTCTCAAAACACAATAAAGCACTTTGTACCGCATCAGGATCGAGACCTTGCAGCTTGTTTTGCCAGGTGGCTAGACGTAGATAACAACGAGCCAATAAACGATAGTCGTCCTGTTTATATATTGTGTCCGGCAAACAGTTTAGTTGGCTGCTGTAGGTGTTCACGAAACGGCTAAGTTGTTCGTAGGCGCGTTGCATTTGATCGGAGGCAGCCATATGTTTCGTGTAGGCATAAGTAACTTGCGGCAAATGATAGGGTAGGGGTTCATTTGGATTTTCGCTGGGATCGGTACCCAAAAGCATAACTAGCGTTTTGTTGGACTGCTTCAGAGAACCCGATTTGCGACAGAGACTCGCATATTTCAGCCATTTGTGAATATCTTCATGCGGCTTCACCACCAGCGAGTGCACTTGAATAATGCGACGCCAATCTTCGACCAAACGTTGACCACCTTGCAAACGTTTCCACCACATCTTCTTCAACGATTCTCGACGCTCCGGTATAAGTTTATATTGAATGACTTCTTCCAGTTCGGCCAACATTTGAACGCACACCATTGCACCGTATGCTCGCTCGTAAGACTCGCTCGCCATGGACGTTAGTTCAGTGTCGAGTAAATCGCGCGTCTCATCCACTAACTTCTGAGCAGTTTCAAAGTCTTCTTGATGTACGGCCAATACTGCCCGATAAAAAGCACCATCTTGTGTATCTTCGGGTATGCAACGTACATATCCCTCCATGGACTCCCAATCTTGTAAACCCCACGTCGCCACTGCACCCAAAGGACCTGCCTTCGACTGTGTCTCTTTATTATACGTGTCCCATTCCTCTTTGGCCAAGTTACTTAATTCGGACCATTCACCCAATGCTTCCAAGCATCGCATATAACCTAAATGAGACTCGATATCATCCGCATCCTCCTTAATATTTTGCCTGTAATAGACCAAAGCTTCGTCCCAGTTGTGCAACTTTTCATACCAGCGTCCTTGTACTTTCAATTCGTCTTTATTCTCGTTATCATCTTCTTCAACTGGAATGTTCGCAGCAATATGATCATTATCATCCTTCTCATCATTACCATCACCATCATCATCTTTATTGTCACTACCATCCGCATTCTCCTCCTCCTCCTCCTCCTCCTTCTCTTTGCATTTCTCTTTTCGATACGTTGTCAGCAGGCCTTCGGCTGCTTCCTTTTGTTGCAGTTTGTTGTTAATTAAAATCAACGATTCGAAAACTTGTGGATCTTTGTGCATCATGAACTCTTCTTCTTTGTAGCGTAGGGCCTTAGCATATGCACGACAGGCCATGGCTCGCGTACCCAACAGTTTGGGATCGATCAGTATGGGATCTTTATCGCAATGTTCCATAAATTCGGCTAAATTTAGAATTGTTTGCGTTATCTCTGGCATATCGGTCACTTCTAGAGCTTGCGTCAATGCCTGCGTCAGTTCGTTTTTATGCTCCGCTGACAATTCAGTCCAGCAGGAAATGAAAGCAGCATTAAATAGATCCCGCAATAATTTATCATAATCTTCAGCCAGGACACGACAGGCACGCAACGCCTTTGACCTGGACTCGCGCAACAATCCAATAGATAAACGTTTTAACCACTCCATCCAATCATCCTTGGATACACGACGATTCACCTGCCAAGCCAGGCACAATTGCTGCGTGGACACGTTCAATTTTTTCGCACTCGGGTTGACATCACTTGGTGGCATAACGATGGCATTGCTTTTAAATTTCGCCTGGCGCATAAGAAACTCCTCGTCCAGACACATGGTGGTGTTGCTTTGTAATTTCGCCAACAGCTTTTCGTATTTGGCATCGCTTATGCGTTGCTGGGCAATGGTGCGATTCACCAAAGGAGCAAACACTAGATATTTTTTACCCAATTGAATGACCAGTGAACACAGTGTGGACATGGCCTGATCGCGTAGCTCTGGTTCTGAATCGAGTACCCTTACCAAAGGATGAATGATGCGTGACGCAAAGTCGGTAAAGTCTAAAATCCAAGCCAAATTATCAATCGTTTCCAGAGCCACCAAAGACACTTGTTGCGGTACGTAGGGTGAATCGTACAACTTTACAATCGGAGGCACTATCAAGTGCAGATAATCATCTAAATTGTTGCCAAATTTTTGTATGGCCAACAGCAAACGTTTGGTAACATTGCGATCCTTGGTGGTGTCATGTTGCAGCACACGCAATATTTGTGGTATCAATTGAGCCAAATAATTGCGAAATTCCCCACCCAAGGCCACAGCAATTTGTTCAATTAAATTGATTAATGTCAACTGCAGGGGAGTGTTATTGGTCCAAAATTCTTTGATTAGCTTGAAGATGTCGTTCATATAGGTGATGATGTGTTGACGAACGATCCCCACTAAAAGCGCCAATTGTTGAAAGAGAAATTCTCGCAGATTATTGTTGGCCGTACGAACATTTTCCAAGAGGTTGGGCAACACCTGGCCCAGATATGCTACACACTTAATGCCCAAGCTTTGGAAAATGTACGTAACCGCTTGCACGACACTTGTGTGTCGACTACTAAGTGTGGGGTCGCGTAAAATGCGCATTAAAGCCGCTATGGCAACAGCCGGATAGTACTCATCCATTATACTGCCCATATTCACTAATAGTTCAGCTGTAGCAATATCTTGACTCTCTTCCGTTTTGCAGTCCGACACCGAAATCAATACACTGTCCTTTTGGCTGTCAATCAGACCCTTACTCATTTTATGTTTGTAGGGGTCCATTGCGCCCAGTAAGCCTAGTACACGTATAGTTTCACGGCGTATGGAACGGCGCTGTTCGGTGCGCAGGAAATTGATCAAAATATCAATTAGTACGGGATACTTGTGATAGGGGCTGACTACACGGCCGGTGGCCGAAATCAACTGACCCAATGTCCACAGAGCTACACCCCTTTTGTCGGGTGAACCAGCATCGCCCAACATCTCCAACAGCGTAGACAACAATTCGTCTGCCCACATTTCCATTTCATCAGAGCCACCATTCACCTCCGCCAAGTCACCTATGGTACGCAGCACATTCAATATTACACCCGGATTGGATTCGGGCTCTTTTAGCTTCGGCACCAAAATGCTTAAAATCGGATTTATATAAGTGGATATTAAGCGTGGTGTACTAATCACCAAATGGTCCAACATGCGGGCACTTTGCTCCTTATTACGACTCATGCCGGAATATTCCAATTCCGTCAACAGTTGCACCATCACCTTGCGCAACTTCGGCATAACATAGGCGGGATTCATGGTAGACAAACGACCTATAGTCACCATAGCCAGTTCGCGTATCTCGAATATTTCATCGTTTAGTGTTATGAACAAAGCACTTAACGATTCGGGTTGGGCCAATTCTACGTCAAAAGTTTCATCCAAGGAGCGTAGAATACGAACTCGCACATTGCAATCCATGTCGGTGATGGCCACAATCAATAAACGTTCCACCACATGTGAAACAGTTTCAATGAGTGTCGTTGAGGATTCGGTGCTGTCGGCTGTTAGCACAGCCATCTTTAATAAACGTGTACATGTTTGTACAGCCTCCAAGCGTATTTCTTGCTGTTCATGATTAATGAAATGATCGGCACAACTGAAATTGAAATTGAAACCGCACACACGGATTTATGGGGGTATTCGTTAAAGTGAAAAAAATATTCTCCATACGTACCGCTGTACAAAGTCTAACATATTTTGATCCTCAAAGTTAAAAGTGCCTAAAGTACGTAATGCTAAGACTACGGTGGGCACGTCTTGTTGCAAATTGATGGAAGTGTCTGAAGCGGCATTGACAGGTATCACCACACCGTACGGAACGCCTGACGGTTTATTCATTAAAATTTGTGATAAAACACCAATCAAACCTTCTGTTATGGGCGCCTTCAAATGTGGCACATTCTCGGCCAATTCGCGCAAGCAAACTGTCAATGCTGGTGATAAACCGCTATAAAACATTTGCTCTAGTATCTCACGAACATCATTTCCGATATGAGATTTGACCGCGTGCGCTAGTAATGTTATGCAAGCAAAGATGGCCGGATCTATTGTTATTTTGCGCTTGCTGGCAACATCTTTGGCCGGCAAAGCTGCTTTGATAGCGGCCATGATCACTTTCAAGTGTTTGTCAATATCGCATTCCACCGCCACTGCTATATAACCAATGGTTATATACGCGATATTGCGATCTTTTTCTTTCCCTTTCAGCACCGTTAACAAATGATTGATACAGATTTTCAAGTATTTCTGAACAAAGACATTACGATTAATGGCTGTCAAACGGGGTAATATTTGCAGCAAGATTTGTTGTATATAGGGTGACTTGGAGAAGCGTTGATCCAATATATTTTCGCATATAGTGGTGTAGTGATCCATTAACACTTCACGGGCAAATGATGACTCCAATATGTGGGTCTATACAAAATACACAAACAAAATAAATGGAATATTCCAAGTACTGCAATAATGTGATTGTGTACCATGTGATATTTTAGCATATAATTATGATGTTGTTCGGTTACATCCATTAAACGGGTAGAACCGCCTTTTTTACCGAACGGCGCTTTCAAACGGGGCATAATCGTGGTGAATTGATTACCTATTGATGTGTTGCCATTATTATTACTATTACCAGTACTCAAATAGGACATTGCCAGACCATCACCCAGTTTCGTACTTAATGCTTCTGGCAATAAAGCTTTTAAACTTGTGTAGCGCCGCTCCCATGTTGCATTGGAACATCGAAATAGTTCATTGAATATAATCATGCTACCATGTATGCGATCCTCACGTGTCATGCCTTTCGCTTCCTTTTGAACAGCTACAGCATCTTCAAGGAACGTTTTATTCGCCTCAGCATAGCAAGTTTTATACCATTGCGGTTCACTAAATTGTTTAGTATTTTCACGTTGTGCTGTAACAATTAAAGCAGCACGCAAAGCCTCACCGGCCGACTCTCTTATCGAAGGTTTCGGATCGAAAATTGCATTAAAAATATGATCAAAAAATGTTGATATTTGTTGATAGAAATATGTGGGCATTGCCACGGCCAATTCGCGTAATATAAATACAGCAGCATGACGACGATACTGAATTTTTTTATGGGAGAGATATACGCTTAGTTATTATTAGGGAAAAAATGAAATATTTTCTGTCTACCTCATGGCGATCACCACTTAACCATTCAAATGCTCTACTTATATCAAATTGAAATGATTCTGCACCTTTGGACCCGGGCAAATTGGCCAACTTGACCAAGGTGCGAGCCGCTATCTCCATAACTGAGACATCATTGCAGAGCAACAAATCACGCAAGTGATTATAGTAGGGAGTAATGCGTTTCATTGTATTAACCACATCACCACTAATTAAACATTCTGTCATAATGAAAATTATGTTTTCAAACAACAATTATTCATTCTTGCAGCAAAACACACTCACTAATAGCCAAAACTCCGCCCTTTTTTTCATTTATGTCAGCAGACGTTACCATGCTAAAAATTTGATGATTAAAATCATCGAAAAATTGCACCAGCTCCTCCTGAGACATTTCTCTTAGCTCCGTCTTAACAAATAAAAATAAATCTTGGGCGGCCTTATTCTGCACATTACGATTCCTTGATTTTAAACCAGCCACAAATTGCTGGACAATGGACGTAGTAGACATGGCGTTTGTGTATTGTTTTGTAAAAAACTTATTTTATTTTATTATATTTAGCACTTTACACTTGATGTTGATAATAAAATTTAGCAGAAAGAGGAATAATTTGGAAATTTTTCCTGCTAAATAATTGCTTTGCACTTTCTACTTAACAGCTGTTTGTTGTGTATAGTTGTAGGAAAATAAATATGCTGCTTCTTGATCCATATGTTTTATTGTTGTGTTTACACTTATTTTCTTCACAATTTTGTGTTTATTTATTTTACACCGGCAAGCAATTATATGTATATATATATATTTATATATATATACGCTTCCATTTACTATTTATATATAACAAAAAGTTGTAAATAAAGTCTTCGTTTTGCTTTAATAAGAAAATTCAGAGTTGCATTTTTATTAAGTAACATTTACATATAATCCAATTCAATACAATCCAATGTTAATAACTAACGTATTACGAATTGTGCTGTTACTTAAAATTTATATTTGGATGATAATGTTTTTTAGTAAAATAAATTTAATCTAGAATTCAGTATAATAAAAGAAATTAACGTACACACTTATTAATCCACTTTATAAACACTTATTTAAAATTCAATTATTTCGTTAACATACACATACATTGGAAATATATAAAATTATTAAACAAGAATTATAAATATGTATTTAGATGTGATAATAGTTTAAAAAATTACATGTGTTTTTTAATTATGAGGTTTACGATTTATATAACATACGTAAAAAATAATAAAATCCTTCCTTAAACATTCAGAAGCATTTAAAAATAAATACGAAACGTGATATTTAAAAAATCTAAAATAAATTGTGCATTAGATAAGAAAGAGATTATTATTGTTTTTTCACTCCCCCCTAAATGTAAAGGATATGGAAAATGTTGATCGTTTACTCCAACGAAGGTGGATATAATATATTAATATAATGATTACCTTGTGTAATACAAGGTGGATTGGAAGTTGTCTGATAATTATTATAACATAATTGCATATTATTAATATTATTTTGGGCAATCAAATAATTTGCGTTATAATTATTATTATTTAACGTTGGATTCATTTCGATATTATTTGGTTTTATGCTTGGTTTACTTAAATACATTTGGTTTCGATTACTGGTGTCCCAAAGGATTATAGCATTTCTGCCAAATTTTCGAATTTCACGCAATAATTCACGACGGGCATGAATTGCTTCCTCATTACAATCGAATATAATTACATATTCGAAATAACCGGGAAATATTTCGTAACTTATTAACTTATGAAATTTGATCATTTGCTTTAGAGTATTAAAGACAGTGCGGGGTTGCATGCGATAGGTTTTCTTCAATATAAGTTTAGAACTATTGAGTGATTCTTGGACCCGTATCATTGGTAGGTAATGCTGATAAAAAAGCTGCGGTAACCTGGAAATGTTTGAACAAATTATTTGATGTTTGATAGAATTGTTTGCGCTTCATTCCGAAACTATCGAATATAATTGTTTCCTATACTATTTTATATTATATAGTAGATTATTTCCTATACTAACATATTTATAAATAACATTTTATTTATACCCTTGACGAGGGTATACTAAGTTTGTTCTCCCGTTTGCAATCTCCACAACGAGGCGTTAGAGACCCTACAAAGTATATATATTCTTAATCAGTGTCGAAAACTGATCGATTTAGACATGTGTGTCCATCTGTCTGTGTGTCTGTCTGTTGTTGAGATTCTCACAGGCGCAAATTTTGAGCTGAAATTTTGTACAGGCACTTTAGTTTTTGCACGCAGATCGCTATTTAAAATGGGTAAAATCGGTCAACAACCACGCCCATAATCGATAAAAACCTATTTATCTGCCACAAAAATTGAGCTATAAACTTGAAATTTGGTATATATATTTATAAATATTATCGACATCGATGTGCCGAAAAGGCGCGTGATCGGATAATAGAAACGCCCACAAACAAACAAAATCTATACATTTGCCACAAAAATTGAGCTGTGGAGTTGAAATTTGGTATACATATTTACAGTTATCCCCTTTATCGATGTGCCAAAAATGGGCATGGTCAGATAATAGACGCGCCACCAATTTACAAAAAACCTTATTTAACGTAAAACTAGACTTGCAAGATGGTAAACTATTGGCGGGCGCAATATATTTATAAGCCACGCCCAATGTTGTGGAGGTGGAGGGTATTTAAGATTTGGCCTAAGCCAAATTTAGTTTTCTTACTTCTTTTAAATTAAAATTTCTACATATATATGTATATATATATATATATATATGCTTTAGCATGCTTCTACCACATATTACTCAAATATAAAATTGATTAGATTGAAAATCTGATTCGATCTAGTCGGGTGCCTCTTGATGGAACGCTCAGTCATAAATTTTGATGTATTAAACTTTTCTAGTGTCTGTATGCACGTTTAAAATGAACAAAATCGTCCAAGTGCCACGCCCACAAACTTTTACTGACACATGATTTGTTTTCTTTCATTATCAAAATTATTTACTTAGTACATGGCCCCAAATTATGGGTTAAACCAAACCGTACTTACTTTTGCAAAGCCACTTGCATTAACGTGGGGTCCATATATTGTAAATAGGCAAAACCACGTGAATAACCGGAAAAGTTCACTTTGAAGCGTAACACGTAAATCTCCCCCAACATTGAAGCAATTTCTGCTATTTGTTCAGCGCGAGTATCGGCCGGAATGCAACTCAAAAATATCTGTCGGGGGATCAAGAAAATTAAAAAAAAAAAAAATCCCATCAATTCTATTCACATTCCACCCTCACCTCTCCGGCGCAAGCATTCAATTGTTTCTGTAAATTCTCTGTAACGCGTTTGGTGCTCTTTAAATATTTGGTGCCATTTTGTTGGTACGAGTCATAATATTTCGAGGGATGCTCGAATATTGAAATTATCGGCATAGTTTGATCAAGGTCATCAGCTTCGGTACACGCGCTTGGGTTTTGTAACATTTTTATCTATATGAAAATAATATTCTACAAATTTATTTCACTTTATCTTTCTCTCTATTGATTATTTTGTGTTTTCTTAAAATTCTACGAATTTCGTTTTCGTTTGTTGATATTTCTTCAAGTTTTTGCGAAATTTTTCGTATAAGTTGCACAAAACTGTATTTCAACGATGTGTGTTTGTGTGAAAGCGCGTCACTTTTTCCCGGAATTTGATGTTTGTATATATTTGAAAAAGTCTTTTCAGTTATAGGTGGTGTCTAGGCATGTTATCAGCATTCAGCCATAGCTTACAAACGCCATATTTCCGAGAAATAGGCAGAAAAATTCAAATTTCCCTGCTGCTTGTTGTTGTTTGTGATATGGAAAAAAGAAAAGGGTGAAAAAGAGTACAGTGCGAAAGAGATGGAAGCACATATATTGAATATTGGGAACAAATTAAATTTTTAGCGTTATTCTTCCTCTAGACGCTTAAAGCGCGCATTGAAAAAGTTGTAGCATGTTGTGTGTATTGTGTTAATTTTTTTTTATAAATAAATTCATTTTAAATAATGAAATATTAATAAAAAAAATCTCTCTATCCTGCGGGCATTTCCTCACAACACCTAAAAGGACGCTTCACCATCGATCTGTGTAAATTGTCCAGGCGTCCTGACTGTTGGAATACTCGTGGTCGTCTTTTACTTCTAATTGGTTAGGTTCCACGCCCCCAAATAATTATTAAACAAAAGTCTATAAATGCTGCATGAGTTTATTCTTCGTTTAAACGCATATTTGGATTTAAGCTGTAAATTATTTACTCGATTGCATATATACTCTGCAGTCATGGAAAACAAATGCGTTAATGCTGAAATTTATTTAACATATGTATACATTTAAATGTTTGTTAATGTATGCACATAAATGAATAATAAATTTTATGATAAATAAACACATGCACTGGCATGCATAAGTGAAACGTAGAAGTGAAAAATGTATGTAATTGTGTGTTTGTTTACGGATTTACAGGTGTGTTGATGACGGAAATTGGTTCCTAATGACATGCTAGACATTGGTTTCGACCACCAGCGCACGGTATGAGGAGGGTGATGCACTCACAATGACACTTTATGGGAAACATATACAGCAGCCACAAAGAGATTTTAAGGATCTAAATTGCAAACTGGACAACTGGTAAGTTATAGACCCAAATTTGGTATAATTGAATGATGGCCATGCCAACAATTGAAAGAATCCTTTGCGTCTGCAAATGTAGGATAAAAAATTTGGCCAACTATTGAGTACCCTTCTTATTCCTACGGGTAAAACTCACTTGCAAGCTAATCCACCATACATGTGGCGCCATCATATATCACGCCTACCGTTTGTATGTATTTAATTTTCTGTCTTATTCTACTTAATATTTTCATTGATGCAGAAGGAAACTTTTAATACTTACTCGGGTGGTAAGTGGGTGGTAGTATATCACAAGAGAACATATGTACCTGAAAATAGTCATACATACACATACATGTTAATATAGATTTTTAGAATATTGGAATGTATATATGTTTGTTGTTCTTGTTGTTGTTTTCTAATTAAATATTTATTCGTGTGTATATAAAAAAAATTCTATGCGGTTATAATTAGAGAACGTTGTCCCCAATTAAAAAACATAAAAATAAATTTCTACACGTACTACCGCACTGTACGAGATGAATGTAACCACTTGACTTAATCTTGTTTGAAAAATGTAATTAAAAGAAGTGTTACATTTCACTTTTTCTTGACTCGATGACTTCTTAATATATTAGAGAGCAGAGGAGGGCGGTGTCCTGATGCCTGATGGTTTTGAAATAAAAAATTTTGCTTCTCTTAGAATGTTCTTGTAAGGAAAATACAAAAAAAGTTTTTGGCATTACACTCTAAACAACACACACTCTACACTTTTATACAATTATGTACCGTTAATGCTGCGGCAACCGGAATATTCATGTGGTAGGTATATAATACATCTGGCGCTCAACTCTGTTGGCAAATATTAGTGTATTCTTGGCAACTGGGTGGCTTTTGTATTTTATGGTTAAATATGATCTTTTACAAGTTCTCTTATATTCGCAAGTATCAGTAGATATAACGGCTATAACAATATGTTGTAATATTAAGGATGGTAATGATTACTGTTGACAACGACCAAAATGAAATGTTTATAAATAATGCTATGAGGGCAAGTAAAACACAAACAAAACAAATCACAGATGTACTCAACATCATTGTAGGGCTTCTGACGTCTTGTTAAAGGTGTTGTGAACGGAATAACAAACTTGGTATTCTTTTTATCAAGTTAACTAATACAAGTGAAAATTTTATAGCTTAGCTCCTTAAAATCTGCTACAATTTTGTCTGTATACGCGAGGCTTTGCCATATAAATCATTTCGTGACATATCATTATGTGGAAAGGGGTTCCAAAAATGATCCGATCAGGCGCAAATTTGGCATAGCAAAACATGAAGCTGTAGCTAGAGCACAAATTTACAAGCACGGACAGATGGACAGACAGATATGATTAAATCAATACAGATTTTGATTCTGAATCGATCACTACAATTGAAGGTGAGTTTAGGAGTTCTAAACATCCGCACAAACTTAATATACCCTTTGACAGAAGTGCTGCAGGCTATAATTATTGTAAAATGTTCTTCAAAAATTTCCCTGAAATTATTCAATAATTAGCTTTTACATTTTATTCCATTCCACAGTTATACCATTAAAATTATATTATATTCAAATTAAAGTTAAAGATGTTGTATAGAAGAGTTTAAGGAGAAAGGTGAAAAATGTGATGGTAGGAGGAGGCGAGTAGAACATACAATAGAAAGAAAGCAACACGCAGCATCGTCTTAATTGTTTTCTCCTTGAAGTCATTACACATACCTTTAGGCACTACGGAGTTTATGTTGTCGTATTTCTGCTTTCTTCTGCAGATTTATGTGCGTGTATCTGTGTATGTACATCTTTTACATACCTATTATTTTTTGCCAACCTCATACTGTTTACTTATCTTGTTGCATTAAAATTCATTTATTTAATTGCATCATCATGATGACTTTTCTCCCCCTCTCCTTCCTCTTTCTTTCTGAATATTCATTATATAATTTATCCTCGTTTATATATCCGCACGTTTATAACAATTCTTTATGTACTTGTATTGTATATATAATACGTATGTATGGCATTTATGTACATAAGTTCATTCCCCATCAGTATTATATTTAAATATTTAAAGCAACTCCCAAGTTAACATAGTTTGTTTAATGCTTAAACTTTATACACGGGCGAATAAAAAGCAAAACAAAACATTTTAAATATTCTTTGCATTTCAATAGTCTGTGGGGGATCTTAAGTAAATTTTTTTTTGAATGAATAGTGTTGTGCAGAGTATACAGGCTACAAATTTCGAATCTTTGGACTCGAATCAAAGTTATGGGAAACATTTTACTATTATTGTATACAAAGTATTCAAAATATCGATAAGAGAATGTTCGAGCAGCCGCCATATTGAATTTAGCAAAATGCCGTTTTGTTCCAAACACTTCACTCGTCAAGGCCTTTCATTTGATATCCATATTGCTGAGGTTATTAAGACATAGTAAATCTACCATTTTGTGACAAACGCCATTTTGAATATGTAGCAATGTTAAATATATTGTGATTGGAATCAAAAGTATTTGAAACTTTTCAGCATATATTGTAGTTTATATAGTTGTTGTTCAAAAGTCGTTTCAAATCTGACAGACAAGAAAAATCTTTGAATTTTTGGTAAAAATGAAAAAAAAAAGATTTCACAAAATTTTCCTTCACTCGCAACATGCCTACAACTCCGTATACAAGTTTCTAATGTAAATTAAATAACACGTTAAGCATATGCATGGGATTTGTGCACCTGCAGCTTACATAACTTGGGGTTAAGGTGTAAAGACAAATGTAACCCAGCGTGCCTAACAGAGAGGAGTAAGAAAATACAGATGATAGGTTTAGGGGGAGATGTATATATGTATATGTTGATATGTATTAGTAAACGCACGAAAGTATGTATGCATATATGTGACCCCTTAGGTTGTGCTTATTAAATTTATACTTGAACACTTTGCATGTTAACGCGTTGTTTTGTATAGCTTAAGGGTTCTATAGTTGTCGACCCTCGAACTCACTCTGCCACCACATACTTACACACACGCATACACACACACACACAAAGTTCTCCTATTGGAAAGGTTAATACATACGTGTGTATAGGTGTATGTCACTGTACAAGAAAATGTGATTTTACTTCATCTCTCTGTTATGTTATGTTATGTTGGGTTTTGTTTTATATATCAAATGTGTTGTGATACAAAATACATTACCATGCATGCATGCTTGCATGTCTAACTAGAAGCTATTCTGCTCATTAGTTCAACGCTTTTTCGAAACGACTGCCAGCTGTAGTTAAAGATGGTTTCTAACATTCCATTTATGTGTGCACGTGTGTGGGTATGTGTAGTAAACTAAAGGGGCATAAGTGTTAACAAGGTTTCTCTGCTCATGTCTTTATTAAAAAAATAAAAATCGTCATCGTCATCATCTCATCTGTATAAGTGAATTAAATTTATTGCTTTCTTCCGGCAATTTTCTTTTTCATAATTCTCTACACTTTTCCACCTTACTAGCTTACATGTTGAAAGTCTTTAAGATACAATATCTTTTACCATGATATTTATTTTAAGAAAAATCGAGGAAATGTTTTTCTACCGATTGCATTAATGGAGAGAAACTACTGAGCTTTTCATTCCGCTAGTAATTATCATAAGAAAGCTTTAGGGACGCTCATTCATTAGCAACGAATCCTTAGACGCTTGTGATCTTGACAGGCCAAATGTTGCCAGAGATATTTTTGTAGCCTACTTTTTGTTGTTAGTTTATTATGTAGTTTGCATTGCTTACACAATTATTATAATTTACTTTAATCTTATCACTCCTTTTTATTGCCATTTCTTTGCAATATTTTTCCAGTAATTCTAATTGACCACAATATATATATTTTTTTTAATTTTACACTTCAACAAACATTTATGTGTAAAGGCTCAACAACCATTTAGAGATTTTTCATACAAAATTCTTTTTTTAATGAAAACAAATTATGAAATAGCATGAAATAAAGTAGGGTGAAGGTAAATGCAAAAATAAGCATAAACTGCATATAAAATGCATAAAATTAACAGAAAGGTTTTTAGCTTGAACTTGAAAACGTGTAATAAAACGTTTTTTACTTTAAATAAAATTCACTGACAGCTGACTGCTAGACCCGTTTTTTAGTCTTCTCCTCGCTTAAGGTGAAATTTGGCAGAACGGGAAAGGTTTCTATCGTAAATGAATCTTTAATGTTTGAAATGAACAAAAACAAGGAAGAAAACTTAATTTACATATAATCGGTGGGCGTAGCAGGTATATAATTGTACCCTCTAATAGTGTATGTATTGCAAGCCGAGTTGTATGCTGAATACGGTTTTTTTTTCGTAAATTGTAGGCATGTCTGTTATCCAACTATGCACAATATTTGATGCTGATCAAAAATATATATTCTTTCTACAATTTCTAACGCCTCCTTCTACGTGTTACAAACGGAAAGATAAACTTAGTTTACCCCTCGTCTTACGTGAAGGGTATAATTAAGATTAAAAATTACAAAGTCTACATTAAGATGTTCACTAACAGTTGCCTACTTTTAGGATGGCAGACAAATCTTTTCTAAAGCTATTAAATTCATTAAATTTATGATGAATGTGACAATAATACACATAGATAAGTACTTATACATAGACGAAGCAATCTTGTTAATTTCGTCGTCTATTTTATCAGTAGAATTGAATTTTCCACAATGAAAAAAAAAATAATAAACGAGAAGAAAAAAAAGGAGACTTTGAGTGCAGGATAACAGCAACGAACTAAGCGACGTTATTGTGAAAACATGCTATGAAATAATAGCAACAACCTACTCTCATTGTAAGGGCAGCCATAGCAAAAAGCAACAATAAGAACAACGGAACAACAGTTAAAAAAGAACAAGTCGAAAAACACAAACTGGTTGCTTGGTTGCCTCGAAGTTGCAAGACAAAAAATATTGTATGTATTTATACCGGAAACAGCGCTTAATTAAAAATTTGCTTTTGTTTGTTTTGTTCTACTCACCAACATTTACTTTATGCATACAACACGGCACCACCCGGGCGTGAAGTATACAAACACTGTGTTCCCTTTTGTGTACATGCAGCCACTCTCGCTCCCGACCCAACCCACCTAAAACGTTCCTTGCAAGCTTAAGTGCAAGTTATAATTAATAAGCAATATATGGCGGATTAACAATCCCTTTTTTTTATTTGGCTTTTATGCTTTTAGGATGCCAAAGAGATTAGAAAAAGTAGCAGCAGTAGCAGCAGCAGTTGGAGTCACTTGTTTTGATATCAAAGGAATTCTGTTAATAATCTAGGTATTGTGAGACACACATAAAGTGAATCAGAGGGAGACACACGAATGAAAGTTTATTGATCTAACCTGGGTAACATGATGTAACTGGAATTATTCTCTTAACCCAAATGAAGGCTACATATTTTTTATTATTTATAGAAAAAGGAAGGAAGTGCTTGTTATTCTGTACTACAACTTACTATACGTAGAGGTAGCAAAGATCCATAGGAAGAGACCCTACAAAGTATATACTTTTTTTGATCAACACATAAAAATCTGAGTCGATCTAGAGATGTTCAGCTGTGTGTCCATATTGTTTGCTAGTTCTGGTTATATCAGATTCCTATTTAAATTGGGCAAAATCGGTTGAGAGCCATGCCCTCAATTGACAAAAAAACAATCTATCTTACGTTTATCTAAAAATATCTGAAAGTATGTTAAAGAAAAATTGCAATAAAACGAGAGACGACTTTTTGATCTTTAGTGCACGATTGTCCACGGATTCCATAGATAGATTGAAGAAACGATACATATAACTAGGGTAAAATTTGAATGCTTTTAATACTTTGTGCAGCCTTCTTTTGAGCAAAAAGAAAATTTTAAAAAAATATTCCCTTTACAACCACGTTAGATGGTTAGATGGTGCGCATAAAAATTGTTGGATACAAAAAGTAATAATGGAGAAAACCTAACGGTGTTTATATTTACACAAAATATTTCTATATATTTACCACAAGATTCCACATACACACAACACCTACGCCACACACATAACAATGCAATCAACACGCTCAAGTGTATTGTGGTGCATAATGAGTGTAATTAAAATTCAAGCCAGAAAGCATGTGGCTTTGTGTCGTATCACCCAAGACTCTCTATATGGGCTGTACGTGTGTGCGGTAAGATAAACTTACTTACTTGCTTCCTCTCCTCACCCACTACCTTCCATGACTTCCTCTCCATTTAGCATTAAACAGTAGCTGCGGTACGAGTATTACGAAGAAATACAATCAGTTGGTGGGTGTTATGTATTAAACGTGTGCCGCGAATATATTGCAGTTCGAAAACCGTTAAGCTGCTGCCGCAGTAAAAAAATTTACAATTAAACATGATTAAAGGGCGTTGCATTTGGTATTTTATTATAGATGTTTTTTCTTCTTTAATGTCTTTGCGTAAACGATTTGAATTCATCACAATTACTTAATTAGTGTCGGAGAATACAAATTGGGTAATAAAAGCGGGGCGGTGATTATGTAAAAGGAGGTTTATTTACATAAAAAAGATTTCTTCATTCAACACAACTTTATTATCATTTAGGAATTTAAAGATTATCGTAGGAAAACAGGCCGGATGTAAGTGAACACTGTTGCCCTATTACCGCACGTTGGCGTCCATTCTTTCCATAAAAAACATTTTAAACGTACAACTTGTTGAATTAAACGATTTTTCTAATACATATAATAAAAATTCTATTTGTACTACTTGCAACAACAACAACAACAACAAAAAAATCCAACTTCAACATCTTATCTTAACAATGTGCTGCTGATTAATTGAACCTTTAAGGCTTAAATGTAAAGTTTTGTTAGTTTACATACTTTTTTTTTTCAAAGGAAAAAAATTAGTTTAGGGCGTTGAATAAAGTAAAAATAACTACGATAATTGGCAAAGTTTAGCCGACATGGTGTATGGGAAGTAAAAGCCAAAGTAAACACGGGAGAGAAATAAGTTGTAAAAAACTTAAAAAGAATATAACAGCTGGACATACTGTAAAAGAAAATGAAAAAAATTAAATATTAACTTAGTCCACACCTTGTTCAAATGCCCCCCATATCTATATAAAAATAAAGTGGGCGTGGCAGGCATGGTATGTATTATCTTTCAAGTAGAATTCTGCGTTAAATATATATTTTATAAGTTATGGGCGTATGTTTTATGTGACTTTTCTCCCCAATATTTCTCCCACTGCTACCTCTGCTCTCTTCCTCTCTCTATCTATTCTCTTATTGCTATTTTTAATATTTTATCGTACATTCATCCAGTGATGTTTAGGGTGAGTTAATAATATCTTCCATAATTTTGATGATTTTCATACATATTCCACTTGAACGAATGCTATCCATGGCACACACACCCAAAAACATAAACACATTCCAATCGCTGAATAAGCATTCTTATAAGCCAAGTGCATACATAATAATGCACATACATATATACATACATACATAAATAAGTACTTGCATAAATTAAGCTTGATATTGCATTTTATGTAGGCGTCGTCTTTTTTTTCGTAAACGTAATAGGAAAAAAATAAACATAAACACATGAGAAGCAAACGTGTGAAGCTGTTAATTTCTGTTTGACTGCTTCTATTGGTGAGAACGAATGAATTTTACGGGTAATTCATGCATGTTTGAATAAGTGAATGAAACGGTAGCCAAGCCACGTCACTGAATCTAACTATTGATGTATTTGCACTTGCATTGAAACACATAATAGCTGTTTAGCGTAGCAATCTATTAAAATGTTGAACGTTTCTAAATAAGTACATAATCGCAACCTCTGCCATTGTTGTTCTTGTTGTTCTTGTTGTTATTATTGTGTTTGGTACTACCTCTATTATCTGTAAACGTATTACATTTTCCATTTGTGGTGGTTACTTGACTCTAACAAAACTAAACGAAACTTCAACACAAAGGACCCGTTACACATAATAGAATATCAGATTCGCACAAAATATTGTGCATGTTGTCCATTGTACAACATTGTGCATGTTGTCCATTGTACAACATTGTGCATGTTGTCCATTGTACAACATTGTGCATAGTTTGTACAACATTGATTAAACGTAATTTATTTACTATGTATATATACATAAAGGGCTTTTCAATAGGGACATAACATTTTTATATTTTAAAACGAACGCACCCTTGAACAATTTTCATAATGTGTCAACGACAAAATGTCAGTAAAGGATAACATTTTCGTTCAAAAAAGAGCAAAATTTGGAAAATTACTACCGCACTTCTAAGTTGGTGATTTGCAATCTTAAGAACTTTTAGTCTCACATCCACACTATAAAGAAACCTTATTTTCGGAATTCGATCAAAGTGAAATATAACTCATGATTTAATAGGCATTAAAAAAAAAACAATGTATATGTGCCACGCCTACAGTATACTTTTAGTCATAATATAATTTTTTAGTTTTTAAATGTTTTTATTTTTTTTTAATTTTAGTTTCAACAATTTTATTTATTTTTTCAACAATAGAGGAGCAGATGCGATGGCTGGGACGGCAGGGGCAGCAGCAACAAGTGGAGCCGACGCTACATAAGGGCTGGCGGGAATAACAGGACTGGCAGCATAAGCGGCAGGAAAAGCAGCAGAATGAGCGATATGATGAGCATTGTAAGTGGAGGCATAAGGAACAACGTACGCAGCACTACCCACAACGGCGGCAGCAGGTGCTGTATAAGCTAAAGGAGCTGTATAAGCGGTTGCTACAGGAGCTGTATATGCCAAAGGAGCAATACCGGGTTTAGCAGCTGCTACAGCCAAAACAGCGAAAAAACAAACAGTCAACTAGGAGTGAGAAATAATTACAAGTACATTTTCAAATCATTGCCTTTCTCAATAATTTCGTAAAAAACTTACAAATTGAAACATTTTTCGTATAAAAAGTTTGCCAAGGATGGTATCACAATGATTAACAAATTGATTTTGATGCTTCAATCAACATGTCATCCAACTTTTTATAGTAAACGAATCGCATAAAAAATTCATTGGATGTCTTAAGTAAGTATTATAATGTTATTGAAAGCAAGGTCATGGTCAAAACAGTAAATGATGGATTTTCAGCTTTTTGTGTTAGTTTGCAGTCGCACGCGCTCA
The DNA here is from genome assembly GCA_963971445.1 of Ornithomya chloropus. Lineage (NCBI taxonomy): Eukaryota > Metazoa > Arthropoda > Insecta > Diptera > Hippoboscidae > Ornithomya > Ornithomya chloropus. The sequence goes on from OZ020532.1 coordinate 6,678,320, forward strand.
ATGAAACGTGACCAGCATACTGAATAAGTGACTCTGTTTATATGATGATGATGATGATGATGATAATGATGATGATGATGCGTAGAAGCTATTGTCGTTTGGTAGCTAATACATTATCAATTATGGTTAAGTTGGGGAAAAAACAAGAATTAAAATCAAATTTAAACCAAACGTTTAAATTTCTATTTTTGTTAAACTTTTTCACATGAAATGGTTGGAGAGGGTATCAATATGATTAATGAGTAAATTTTTTCATTGTATCTCTTCTATACATACGTTCTTACATTTTCCGCTTTAATGACTTTTTTAGATTATACAGCATCCACGTCTTCTTACGCTCCACATGTTACTTAATCTATTAGCAATGTATACAAGATTGCTGATGCTGTCGTTTGCGTTATTATTAAGAAAGTAAGTTCTTCTTCTTCTTTGGCATTTGTTTGCTTATTTAAATAAATTCCGGATATTGAAAAAATGGAAAGAAAGAAATCAGTTTCAATCATTTTCATGCACAAAAAAGGAAATGGTGAACATTTTTTCAGTTGCATTCAAAACCACTTCAAATATCAACATCAATGATGATGATGATTGACATGCTTTGTTTGGCTCTTGTCAATGTATCATTTACACACACAAACACACACACACACACACACACACACAAATATTTTTGAAAGAGGGACTAATTAGGCTGCCAGAATATGTAAAAGTGTTGTTATATAAACAACTCACATGTACACAATAATTCACACACACAAACGTACATCATTATACCTTAGTTCTATATAGAGATGTTTCTTTTTGTAAACTTTTTATATAGCAAGATATGAGGACTGCAATGCTTATATGGAATATATGTATATAGAGAGAGAGAGAGGTTTTCACTTATTCCTAGTTGTGCACCGATCTGTATATAAAATCGAATTCATTTGCAATTGGACCAAGTAAGAAAACTAAATTTACCTTATGTGTCAAATCGTAACCAGGAGGGTGTGTCAAGCACATGATTACCTTCGCGATATTTCACCCCTAAGCTGCTGTATAAATGTGTATAACTTGTTAAAACCTTTACAATTAGCAAAAAGAGACTTTGGAGATCTCCTTAATGTATTAACACACCAATCGAGTACGTCTTGCTTGGCTGGGTTCAACACTCTCTTACCCTGGGTTTTATGTTATTAGTGAAAGTAACTCATTCTTAAGTTGCTTACAAAATAAATGAAAGAAAAGTTCATAATTCAAGCTTGTTTTGTCATTTCCCAAAATCTGCAGAGACCTTTTCAAGTGCAGTTCTTTTTCGATTCATTGTTGCGCTTCAGAGGCGTTCACGGAGAAGTAAAAGTGGTGGTTTTTCTGTTTCATTCTTTGTACCTCTTGAGCTAAAAATGTCTAATAATGCATTTGCACACACTTGTGAAGAGGAATCAAATGCAATCCACCAAATTACATACACTTGATTGTGAAATGACTGGATGGTGCTGATGGGTTGTAACACTTGAAATTATTTGCCATTTTTTTTTTCTTTTATGCATTTGACATTTCCATATACGAGCTCTCTCATTAGATGTATTAATAAAATTGTTATTTTTTTTTATCAAAGTATACAATTTAAAAAAAGGAAAAAGAAAAGACGAATTGAATAAAAGAAATTTCCTGCCATCACATAACATATCAGGTACTTGTGACATTAAATTAAAAGCATTGATGCAAACACTTGTTTGGCGGCAAACGTGAGTTTGCATTTATGCCAGTTAATCACTTCAGTTGCAATGTGGACAAAAGTTTATTTTCCTGTATTCTTTTCCATTCACTAGGACGGAGACTGTTTAGATACTTAAAAAAGGTAGAATTTGTTCTTTATTAGCACATAAGGCTTTGAATCCTGTTCGTTCGCATGAAAGTCGTGAAATTCATTCAACATTTTTTAAAGAGCAACGTTTCCAAGATTTCGGTAAATGAAAAAATTTTTATTTTTATTTTCTTAAACTTCTTTTATTTACTTTTTAAAGTAGAAAGGAGAAGCAGCTACATAGGGAGATGAAGCGTAATAGGGAGAAGCTGCCGCGTAAGCATAGGGGGCAGCAGCATAAGCAGCCGGATAGGCACCATATGAATAAGCTGAATAAGCCGCGGCATAAGGATTTATGTAGGAAGCGGTATAGCCAAAGGGAGCAGCAGCAGCGGTAAATGGAGCATTGTAAGCCAAAGCCGGAGCCAATAAATTAGGTTTCGGTTCAGCTTGTATCCCAGACAACAAAGCAAACACAAAGATGGCGATCTAGGTAAAAAAAAAATTCATTTAATAAATTTTTTGACTTTATATATTTAAAACGAATTTTTTTATTTAATTTTTTATATACTTTATTTTTTATTATAATATAATTTTGTTTTATTTTATTTTAGTTTTTTTAATTAATTTTATTTAATTTTATTTTATTTTAAAATATTTTTAAGGATTTGAAACAACTTACTGATTTATACATGTTGTTATTTTGTTATTTTGTTAATGATAATTGCAACTCGAGTGCTGTTCATGAAATAAACACAAAAATTCGCAACTTTTATATTAAAAGAAAAATTTTTTTTTAATACAAACGATTAAACCTAAAAACAATTTTAAATTTCGTTTAAAATAAGCAGCACGTAATATTGGTAACAGTTTCAATTAAAAAATTATGCCCTTACCTTAAAATATGTCAAGCAAGTTGTTATTAAAAATGTTGCCAAAATTGTCACGAAACAACCAAACAAAGTCTTTCGGTGAATAACTCTAGAAAATCAAACCTTTTTTTCATGATTTTTATAAAATTTTTATCACATTTATGACTATTATTTAATGTAATTATGCAAAAATGTTGCGACTCCATTATAAAAAAAAATCGATAACATTGACAAGATAATGGGTGCGTCTTGATTTCTTTGTGTCTGCTAGACACCCTTACTCCTTGCAGAGGTACAAAGTATACAACAACGGCACAAGTTCATTGTGTTTTAACATAAATGGAATTAAAATGAAATTGTAGCCGTCGTTTCTTGTTCTTTCTTTGAACAAGAATATATTTATATGGCCAAGGATAAAGGCAGCAAAGTACATACAATACCACAAGCCTTCTCTACCAACAGAAAGAAACATGATAATAAAGATTTGTGTATGAGTCAACGTGAAATGACAATAAATGAATGTGTAAAAGTATCCACAACAGTATGCATTTGTCGTGCTTTTATCGTCCCAACCTTCCGCATTTTACATCATATTATAAAATGTATTGAATTTCTTTAATATGAAAAGTACTTTTGCAAAAAATGGAATTACTATGTGGTGGTGTTTGCTATGACATAAAGAAACACTAAAGGAACGAAAAAAAAAGAATATACAAAATATTTTTTTGTGAAGGAAAAAAGTTTAGCTTCGCTCCCCAACTGGATTTGAACCCATGTCTTAGTTAACGAGAAAACAAGGATCTGCGTGCTGGAACTAAAAGTGTTTGAAAAATTTCAACTCAATATCTTAAAATTTGTGCTCGTGAGAATGTCAATAACAAACACACATGTCTAGATCGATTCAGTTCTTGATGCTGATCAAAAATATATAAACTTTGTAGAGTCCCTGACTTCTAGGTGTTACAAGCGGAATAACAAATTCCTCACCTTATGTGGAGCATATAAAAATATGAAATTGTACATGAAGCTATATAAATTTATAACAGTAAAATATGCTTCTTGAATACAGATTAAAATTGATTTTTTGTTTTTTGTTTTTTGGTTCATTTGGCATTTTTACAGAACACTAACTTGAACACTAAATTGACTTTGAATGAATTAAAGTGTGACTGTTGCCCACCTTCCCCTAAATAAGCTAATATAAAAGCAAATAACATATCGGTCACGTAACGTCCTTGTCTTTACAATTGTGTTGCTTTTTTTTGAATAACACAAATTATTGTTACATTTTATACCCTACGGTCTTACACAGTAAGTTTATTTGATTAAGTTTATGCAGTTGTGGATAAAGTGGTAAATTTTCATATAATTTATTGTTTTAATATGATTGTAAAATAAATAACCAAAGGGTTATATGTAAATACCTACGCAAAGCCGTACAGTGTGTACAAAAATACAATGTGTGTAAAAAATGACATTAAACAAATTATTTTTACTGTGGTGTGTACTTTGGGGCGAATGCTATGCATACCAATTATTTGGATGATGGTCATTGTGGTTTAATCGTTTCTTTGGTTGGTCAATCAATTTATATATACAGAGAGCTCAAAACATATCTGCCGTCGTTCACATTGACAGCAAATTGACAAATTTCTTGGTATAAAAACACAAATAATTGCATAGAAACTTTAGTTTACCTCAAACACATCAAAGACTCATCATCAAAGAAAGATAAAATATATAAAAAAAAAATGTACAAATTTGTAAGTAGAGAAGATCTGTGTTTAAAATGAATACGTCATGGTAACACCATTAACTTAATTTCGTAGATTGCTGTATGCCTTTTTGCCGTGTTAGCTGTGGTGTCGGCCAAGCCTGGTCTTGCTCCTTTGGCTTATACAGCTCCTTTAACGGCCGCCTATTCAGCTCCTTTAGCTTATACAGCACCTGCTGCCGCTGTTGTGGGTAGTGCGGCCTATGTGGCGCCTTATGCCTCCACCTATAATGCTCATCATATAGCGCATTCAGCTGCATTCCCTGCCGCTTATGCTGCCGCCGCCCCCTTAGTTGCCTCCGCTCCGTACGTTGCGCCAGCATCTTACGTAGCAGCAGCTGCTCCAGCACATTATTTTTTGAAGAAATAAATCTGTGATTTTTTTGTTTTTTTGGTTTATCGTTTGTTTGCGTCCACTTGAAATGTTTTTTCTTACTTAATAATAAAACAATTAATAATAATTTGAGAACTTTTTGTGTCGAATCATACAGATTTATTTTTAGCAGCAGTTTGGCGAATTATATTCATTTTTCTTGCAACATTCGCTCTATATACTTTTAAGATGGTATAGGGATGACTGAATTTAAATGAAAGAGTACAACTTCAATATAAAACAAATATATACCTTCCTTCTCATGGAGATGGATAGGTAAAGATAGAAGTTCAAAAATGTGGAGAAGAAATGGAAAAAGAAGAATATATGATGAGGAATAAGGTGGAGGAAGGAGGATATAGAGACTCTGCCTCATTTCACTTTTCATTCAACTCACATCATTTAATATCCGCTGAATTTTCTATAACATATTTGGCATTAATGCTAAATTTTGAATTTCAGTCAATAATAATTTCCGATACAACCAAAAAAGTTAATTATATTATAAGTGAAAATGTTATAGCGGGTCAAGCCCGATCATATGTGCTTGAAAGAATGCTGGAAGAATTCTGCCCTTCTAATTTGCATCATACATAATAACGTTTAAAGGCATTTTGTTCTTCTTTTCGTTGGTTTTATTTGGCGCAGATGCTGTTTTATTCGAATCTAATTATTATAAAAAAAAAATTTATAATTTGAATTATAAAATCTTTTATGAAAATATTTTTGGAAAATACTTTCACTCACCTGTACGTGCAACTTCCTCTCTCAATGTAATGGGTCGTTTCTTTAGGGGAAGTGTGCTAGGATCTCTTTTATCCATATTTCAAATGAATTAAAATCACAAAATTATTTAAATTACTATTTGTGTCTTTTTCAAATAAGTCAAATGTCAAATAATTGACATGAAAATTTTTTTGAAATGAAAAAAGTACAACCAAGAGGAGATATGTTTTTTATTGAAACATGAAATAATTTATAATACAATTTTGTAAGTGGTTTCTTTTCTAAGAGACTGCCTTACTATAATCGTTTAATATTGGTTTTCGTATGTAGTGGCTTTGATTGTTCCTTGTCCATCATTAAACATGTTTTATAGTTTCACAGTAAAGGCCGTTTTGGAGTACGTGGTAGACTCATTCCTCTATGTATATAAAAACCCTGAAAAATATAAAACAAGTTGAAGGTTAGTTCATTTATCTTCTATTTGCTTAATTAAGTAAATTTTTTTTTTTTGAAGAAAATAAATAAGATTTAAATTTTTGTTATCAAAAAGTAGAAACTTCTACTCTTTGATTTTTAAACCTCTGCCACAATTCATTTTATTTACTTATATTTAGGCGTTTGAAACAATAGATAAGATAAATCAAGAAAATATTTTCGATCATAGATGTGTATAAAAGAAAGCTTCAATCGCAACTGAATGCAGTGGATTCTCATATATTCAAAATATTCGACTCTTTAACTTAAAATGATACGGCTTTCTTTAGGAACCTTGTCAATAGTGGGTGTATTGATTGTAGTTTTTACCAACAACACTTATGCTGGGCCAATTATTAGCCCAGACAATACTGAGAATAGTTCTAGAGGGATTTCTCAGGTAAATGAAGGACTTACGCAGAAACCAGCTGCAGAAGAATCTGTACCGTTATCTAAAGTTGAAGAGCAAAATCATGAAAGTAGCAATAATGTCAAACAAAATGGAAATAGCATTAGTAACCATGTGGACGAAAAGGACAAAAGCAATGTTATTGATGAAAATAATGTTTTTGGTAAGGAAGTCGCCACCGGCAAGCACAACAACAATGTCAGTGACAATGATAATAGTGTTCACGAAGATCACAAAGAAAACGACAACGATGATAACAATGAAGATGATGGAATTGAAAACGATACTGACAACGACAATGGCAAAAATACTTATTACATTGAATTTCTAAGCAGTAACGGAGCCAACGATAGAGACAATGACGAAAACGATAATAGTATCGATGAGGAGGAATTGCATAATGGCAACAATAATTTTGACAACATATTTAGCAGCAGTGACGGAAGCGACGATGAAGACAATGATGAGTAGGTATAAAGATGTAATGCAATCGATAATTACAATAATAATAATCGTGTGCGTGATGTATGTTTCTCTTTATCTTCTGTGATTGACGCGCTTAGAAAAGAACAAGAAAAACAGAAACAGAAATATTTTGTCTCGACGCATTCAAGAACGTTTCAACGCGGTCATTGGGCAGTACAGCAATTTTTGGTTTGTATATTTTTATCCCAAGCGACTCCTAGTTGAAGAAAGAGTATATTTTGCACAAAATTCATCTAATGTGGGCATTTATGCGGCTTTCTCCAAACACCTGGCCAGGAACGAAGTGCTAGAAGTAGTACCACTGGTTCATTGGTTATTAATACATTGTAAATATGATGCAAGGGCGGCCAAAACGTTTTCTGAAAATTTGGAAAAAAGCTCGCATTCGCTTGGAATGAAAATATACAAACCATATTTTGCTGTACTGCCCAATGACCGCGTTGAAACTTTCGTGGATGCGTTGAGACAAAAAATTTCTGATTTTTCTAATTCTTCTTCTTTTTTAGGCGCGTCATCCACAGAAGATGCGCTACGTCAAAAAAGATAAAGACGCATCACGCATTCGAGGTACATTAACGTTAATAAAGTAATATGATGCATTCACTTGAAATAAAATATTTCCAAAGCAAGAGAAATTGTTGTTTGCACTTCCTCCAACAGTAGAGATCATAAATCTTACAATGTTTCAAGTGTCAGCGTTGTATAAATAAATAGGGCTTACAATCCAACATACCCCAGCTCAACCCGAACACTTAATAAGAAAATAACAATGTAACATTTAAAAAAGGAATCTACTGAAGCTGGCTTTGTGTCAAGCTGCAAAAGAAGTGATGTTCCACAGAAGCATTCTAAATGAAATGGACTCACACATTTATTTTATTTAATTATTTTATTTAATTTATTTACCTACTAATCGGTGGCGTAGTGTATGATTTGTAAATTTATTTATTAAGTACAGTTTTGGATTTTCTGCAAATATCATTTGCTTCTGGTTTTATTGTTTCCATTTAAAAATAAAACAAATAATGATCAACAAGCGTAACTTTTGTGAGCTCATTAATTGCAACAGAACTGCTCAGCTGGTTCACATATAAAATACGTCTTTGTGGAGCAATTTAAGTCATTCAGTGAGTAGAGTATTCGAGCATTCCATCTAAACTCTACATCTACGCAATTCTCATCCTTACCCTTAAAATTATTCGGTTCAAAATCATGCCAGTTAACATCATCGAATGGTTTACCGCTACTAGACCAATACAGATCTTCCCCATTGAACTTATAGCCCGACAACCACCATCTATATTTTGTTCGTTCATGTTTCAATAAATATTGTGACAAAGCCAGGGCATCTTCTCTGGTATCAATGGATGCTAAAACGCCGCTATGTTGAATTTTACATGCAATCATAGCATCGTTCCAGTTATACTGGAAATAAATTTAATTTAAAAATGATTATAAAAGGATATTTTTGATTGATTTTTTGTAAAAGTACCTCCTTTTTGCCAAAGTACAGTAACTTGCGGCCCACTTGTACATACTGCGATGGTGGTTCCTTCTTACACGGACTCATTTTAGTAACATTGCAAGTAGCATTACTTGGATAAGGAACTTCTAAATTAATTTGCACCTTAACTTGTGTAGAATTTGTATAAACAATTGACACAGAATGAGACTCAATGGGGTAGCTGCGATTATTAAAAAATGTAAAATACAAATATTATTGGGAGTCACATGAAAATCATATTACAAAGCATGCCTGAATTTAGAAAAATTGTACACTCTATACTCTTTTCTTCTTCTTACCACAATATTAAATCTATAGATAAGCAATATCTTCAACTAGTTTGAGTCTGTCTCACTAACCGGATCAAATTAAATTGAAATAATAATGTTATGACTATACCAAGTGCTTTGATACCTAAATTTAAGATTTTTCAAAAAGTGGAGTTAATCAATGTGTGCATTGAATGGTTCATGTAATGGGCGGCCTACGAGTACACTATTTCCTCTTTAAACTTTCATCTAAACTTACGAATAGAATACTTACAATCTTGGTGCTGGCGATATATTCTTAATGGTGTTCTTGTTGTCATCTTTGACCGTTTCGTTGGTATAGGTACTGGTGGATAGCAAAAGATGCCGTTGTTCTTGTTGCGCTGATTCTTCCAAATTAGTCACATCAGCATGTTCCTCTTTAAGCAATGTTTCATTTCTTTGTGAGGTCATTGGCGTAGGAGTTACACTAGTTTCCTGATTAACAACTGACTCATTATATGTGTTGGCGGCTTGAACTGCCATTACCGTGCTCAAAGTTAAAAAACTTTCTATTAAGAACACTTTCATGTTGGCGTATCAAACTCGATATGTTAATAATTTTTGTCATTAACTGCGCTGGTGGTATCATCATTTATACCCAGAGACACTTTGTATCTTATCGCATCTAAATTAGGAAAGTTTTTTTAACAAAAAAACAAGAAAGAATACTTAATTTGGATTAGGCCAAATCTTAAATACCCTCCACATCTACAATAGCGGGCGTGACAAGTATATGATTAGTGTATGTATTACGTATCAGTTTGCAAGTCGAGTTCTACATTGAGTAAATAGGGGGGTGTGCGTTATTCGATCACGCATATTTTGGGCACATCGTTGGATATCATAACTATAAATATAAATTCCAAATCTCAAGTTCATAGGTGCGCCCGTGAGAATGCTAACAAAAGACTGACCATCGGACATAAATGCTTAGATCGACTCAGTTTTTGATACTGACCAAGAATATATATACTTTGTGGGATTTTCGAGGCTTTATTCTGGGTGTTGCAAATGGAATGACAAACTTAGTATACCCCACATCTTATGTGAAATTTAAATGTATAATATAATATTTACTTATCTTAACCTTGAAGCTGTATTATTAATATATCTTTAGTATATTTAAGAACTAGGATTATCATGCTAACAACAGACAAACGAATACCGTCAAATCTTCTATATTTTTTTTAACCAAAAACCTTGGTATACTAAAATATAACTCGGTCTGGTTGATTAGTATCTAAGTTAACCTTGAATTTGTCCCCTTGATCCACTTGTTCGCGACATACTATTTGAAGTTTTCCGCATAAGATAATAGATACGTTTTTTAAAATATTCCTTTAGAAAAAATATTTGGCACTCGGAAGTATAAAAAGAGGTGTCAAGAACAAGTAAGGTCAGTACATATTCTAATTTTCAATTAACACATTGTTCAGCATCTCGTTGAGGTGAAAATGCGATCTATTTATTTGCTACTAACTTTGGGTATTATAGTGACGTTCTGTGACATCAATACTTATGCCGCTTTAACGAGGGCTGCTAACTCGGAACAGGCTGCGGGAAATGTTTTATATCAATCTATACCTCAAATAGAGAAAGAAAATGATGGAGTTGCTGGAGAGGACAAGAAAGCAGTGGTAGATAGAAATGAAAGCAACAACAACGGTAATAATAATAATGAACCTGGTAGCACCACAAATAGGATTAAACAAGATCCACGTGCGTAAGTAATATTTTAAAAACTCATTTGTTTAAGATTAAAACTCATATGTGTATACCTTGGTATATATATATATATATATATTTAAAAACATTTTTTCTAAATTTTTGGTTAATATTTGTAAAAGTTCACCAGATGCGTACTCGTTAAGTGTCTCGTATATTAATCGTACCGATGGTCAGTTGGCAGCACTAATTGAAATTCCCTTAAAAACCTGCAACATTAATCCACCTGCAAATACGACAGAGAAAAAGTGTAAGAAAGAAATTCCACCCCAATACAAGAAGATTGGCCAGAAATATTTATACTTTTCCGAAGAGAAGGTACAAACGTCTATTTTTATAAAAGAACATTCTTCACAAGTCATTGATTTCTACTTTTCAGGCCAATTGGTTTCAAGCCTCCATGGAATGTCGATTATTTAATAATGGTACTTTGGCTACCATCAGTAGCGAAGATGAAGCAAAAGATTTATATATACATTTATTAACTAATTCTTACGGCGCGTATCCTAGACGGTGGTTAGATGGCTACATATATAATTATGAAAAGAAACAGATGTATTGGTCGCACAGCCTTGAGCCTATGAATTACACTAATTGGCATAGCGGTGAACCGAATAATTTTGTTATCGAACAATGTGTCCTTTTGGAATATAGAACTCCAGTCTATGCCATGAATGATGTAAATTGTTTTTTCGAAGAAAACTTTATATGTGAGCTTGACCCGAAATTATATTGTATGTAAATTATCAATCATGAAATCGATACATAATTGGTAGCAGTGTTACTTTATTTTGGGAAAAAAATAAAACAAATGAAGTTTTTGTCAAAATTATTCAAAATCTTATTAACAATAATGAATACTGTGTGAACAGGTAAGACAACTAAATTTGGCTTAAGCCAAATCTTAAATACCCTCAACATCTACATGCCAGCGGTGGACAGCTTGCTAGTTGAGTTTTTTGTAAATTTGTAGGATCTCGGACGACTCCTTTGCATGTTATACATAGAATAACAAACTTAGTATACCGTCCACTTTATGAAAAGGATTTAAAAATATTAAAGCAGAAGACGGTTTCCACAATATTGCATTATAACCAACAATAGTTGATGACAGGCATTAAAGTAAATGTTCTAAACATTTTTAACAACATCCACACACACACACACACACACACACGAAATATTATGCATTTTTGGCATCAGCCACTAAACAGCAACAGCACACACTAATCCTCATATATACCACACATATAATAAACTTGTTGTTGGGTGAGGATGCAAAAATGCAAAAGATTTTCCAACAAAAGTTTGCGGTTTTCTCTACTGCACTGCCACAGCCAAGAATGCACGTATATGCATGTATATACATAAGTTAGTTATAGCATATGCAAACATAGCCTGAGAGTATATACATGTATGTGTTTGTATAAAAAGGTAAGGCCCACCTATGCTTACCACCGCATAACTGAAAATATGTGAATTTGTCTTACGCAAGTGTTAGTGTTTATATTAAAGTTTAAGGACTAAAAACTAAACATGTTGAAAATGCTTACACGCACACCATCCTAACATTGAGTATAAGATAAAATCTAGCAAATTTCACAAATGATGAAACTAAAAACACTTTAAAGTCCTGTGAACTTGTAGTGTTGATGATAACACTTGTGCTCATAATGAGATGTTGTGTAGAAATGAACGTTTAAGCACAGAAAAGCATTGTCTGCCAAACACTTTATTACACACCGCAAAATGCAAGACGTCAATTTGTATATTTAGGAAGAGAGTGAGAAAAATTTCAATTTTTTTTGAACCCTTCATATAAGATGGCGATAATCCCCTTGTCATTTCATTTGCAACACCCAGAAGGAGGTACCAGAGACCCTAATACCAACAGCATTAAAACCTGAGTCGATCTACACTTATCTCTCTGTGTGTCTGCCTATTATTGGCCTTCTCATTGTCGTAAAGATTTTGAACTGAACTTTTATATAGAGCTTATAGCTATAACTGTATAAGTGTGGTGACATTTGCGGTCGGACTTGATCAACTATAATGTTTTTTTCTACCATAAATTCCTTTCAATCCCTACATTGATAGCTCACGTATAACATTTATGGGTGCGTTTATAACGTACAACATATAATTTGTAAGAATTTCGTACTTAACACTTATTTGTACCCCAACAGGATTGAATGTCCGCCATGAACAATGTTTAACTTTGTGGGTGTTTATTACTTCTTTTTTTGTTTTCTTTTTTACTGCTATTTGCTACCGTCTTGAAAACCATGATAATTTTATTGAATTATAAAGTTTAAATCTATTGAGTGTGTTTGCCTGTGTACGTGTTGTACTCCATAGGAGTTAAAAGAAGGGTATGTGATGTTTAGGGTCGTAGCGTAAAAGTTTTCGTGGGGTATAATATTTTCATTATTTCAAAAGGTAATCATATGCAATCCCTACGCATTTAGAACACTCGCAGTATAAATATTAACAATTATATGATATTATTCATTACCTCACAATATTCATAATATATAATATGAGTGACATAATGAAACCGCATCTCACACCTATCTATGCCAATATCTATATTTTATATGAATAAATTTAATTGAAATGTGCATTCGCGTAGAAGCTTAACATGACAGAGTAGCACAACTCATACAAACTTAACATTGAAACCATCACCACATCACTGTCGTTTATTTATGGCAAACATTCGTTTCACTTTTAAATGATTGAATGAATGGCACAAAGTAGAGGAGTGAAGGGAAGGTAGCAAGTAAGTCCATAAAGTAAGTGAGGTATTAAAAGATTAAGAAAGTTATAAGCAATCAACTCGTACTCCTTGCCTTGAACATCCATTTTTAATTACGGATATCTTCTGCTTTCATGCTTTAACTAATGGAACACGATTTTAAGTTATATATATAAATTTTGTATATGAAGCTTAAAAGTTCGCTTTTACTACAATAGTTTGAGAAAACTACAATATTTTATAGCATATATGAATATAAGTAAAAAATATACGCGCCATCATCTCAGGTGCTTTTGACATAATATTTATAGTGTGTGTATGAGTTTCATAAATCATTAATATTACAATAGTTCAACTCAACTATTCAAAATTAGCAAATGTTCTACATGTTTTGTATCTACACACATCACTCCCTGCTGCTTATGATAAAGTGCGCTCATAAAATAAACTATTAACATATATTATGAACAAGTGAAAAAAGTAAATTTGTGTGTTAGACAAAATCTTAAGTACCCTCTATATGTATATACAAACGGTGGGCGTGGCTGGTATATGATTACGCCCTTTAATAGTGCATGTATTACATATTTTCTTGCAAGTTGAGTTTTATGCTGAGTAAGTTTTTTGTAAATTATAGGCGACCACGCCCATTTTTGGCACATCGTTGGATGGAATAATTATAAATATGAGTACTAAATTTTAACTTCATAGCTTAATTTATGTGGCAGATAAATAGATTTTTGTCAATTGTGGGCGTGGCTCTTGACCGATTTTGCCCAATTTATAAAGCAATCTGAATGCAGAAACTAGAAGCATCTGTAAAAATTTCAGCTCAATATCAAAATAAAATTTGCGATTGTGGGAGTGCCAACAACCGACGGACACACCAGAACGACTCAGTTTTTGATGTTGATCAAGAATATATATACTTTATAGGGTCTCTGAGACTTCCGTGCAAGCGAAATGACAAACTTATCCCCATCTTATGTGGAAGGTATGGAGCTATGAAGAAAGACGGGAAAAATAGTGTGAAATTCTATTGTTAAGCGACAATTGAAAATTGTGAAACGTAATAATACAATAAATTATACTCACTTTGGAAAATAATTTTCTTAATTAAATATCAACAAGTTTGGGAGTAAGTATAACGAGTGATTGATAGTTTTTCTTGTTATTGATAATAAGTACATTCTTCCATGAAAATACTTCATATCACCTTTATACGCATAAAACTGATAAGCATTCAGTCACGTGTAATGGTTCCTCTAGCATTGTACTATGTACTCTGTGTCCAGTACCAATTGGAACCATTTTTAAGGCAAACCTTTCTTAACTTGAATTATGGCTAAAAAGAAGTGTATTGAGCGTTCATTGGTATATGAACTTACTCATATAATAATAATAATAATAAGTCAATTACAAAGCACAAGTTCATTGTTCAGAGAACAAGAGAAAAACTTGTCTAGACAGTAGAAATTCCTTACCAAGATGATGATTTTCTTTATATGTACTATTGCATGTTATATAAATGTAAGTAATTACGAAGGGTATGAATCGTAAATGGAATTGTGTAGACAAGAACCGACTACATGGTAACAAAGAAATACATATTATGAAATTTCTTATGACCAATAACAACAACAAATATATTGGACACACACAAATTCAGCAAAAAAGTAAAAAAAAAAAATAAATTTGACTAAGACCAAATTTTTAATATTCTTCAAGTCATTATATAAATTGGGGGCGTGATTTATATGTTATATATCAACAATGAAATAAATAATTTTTGGCCGTTCACATAACCTACAACAGCCATAGATAAAACAGAATACTTCATAGAAAGAAACAATGTATCCCAGAGATTACAATCTGATGCACATTTTATAAAACAATAGTGTCTACCACAAGTAAAAATGGCGAAGTGTCCGCATTACTTTAAATAACTTCGGTCTGTTTTGTCGTGTCATATAGTTCTGTTGAGATTGGAACGAGTGGTTTCTTTTTTCACAATACACACTAATTACTCTGTTGTAGGATTTCGAACAAAGCATTTCTTTAATATTAAGCTCGAATATTGTCTTTGCTTTTTTTAAAGAAGCTGTTATAAGATTCTTTAAGGATTTTTGTTCTTTCCTATTCATACCATTATTACGGTTATAGTAGCAGCAACGTAGCTGAGTAAGGACGAGTTTCCTCGA
This sequence comes from Ornithomya chloropus, assembly GCA_963971445.1. Classification (NCBI taxonomy): domain Eukaryota; kingdom Metazoa; phylum Arthropoda; class Insecta; order Diptera; family Hippoboscidae; genus Ornithomya; species Ornithomya chloropus. The sequence continues at coordinate 6,693,722 of OZ020532.1, forward strand.
AATTTTCAGTTATACATTATCAAAACTTTCCCTTTAACGCACATGAAAAGAAAATTAATATTTGACATGTTTTTGTTGTTGTTGCTGTTCGCTTCTTATTTTTGTTTTTCAATTATCTTTAACATGTTTTGTGTGTGTGTGTGTGTGTTGTATACTTCATAATATTCTTACTTTTACAAGCGGTTACAACCAATTTTTATTCTTGTATTCTCTCCTGAATTTCAGAAGAAGTTTTATTAGTAAAGACAAAAAAAAACGAACCAAATTTAAGTGAAATTTCTTTCTAAAGAATATTTTGTTTTTGTTTTGTTAATTTTCCCAGTAAGATGATTTATAAAGTGACAGAGAGGGAGAGAGATGGAGACGTAAGCAGTAAAAGTAGGAACTCAGGTGTATTGTGTTTACTGGAAAATTGCTTTGTTATGATTTAATGCTTTCTTGCGCATTTCCTTTTCATATTTTTTATTATTTTCCAAAGGTTTTTGTTTTTTGTTTTTTATTTCTTATTTTTGCGGAATTTTGCGTGTTGTTCATAAATTTTATGAACTCACCAACGCCGTTTCCTCTTCCCTTCTCTTCCTCTCTAACTTGTATTTTTAATTCATCTATAAAATCTCCTTGAAAAGCTGACAAACAGAGTTTGGCTGTTCTTTTTTTTTTTTTTTTTTTTTTTTGTATATACGCACTGAGTTGTATAATACGTTGATGTTATTGCTATTGTTGTTTTGTTTGTTATGTTAATTTAGACCTCCCCAAACCATCCGTCTATACAACTGTTTTGTTATATCTTACTCGTTGCCTGAAGAAGAATCCATTCTCATCTCTTTCGTTCTCTTCAGCCATATACTTCATCGTGTTCATTGTAAGTGATTTTGCTTAGAGTTTAAAAGCATTAGTTCTTATAAATGGACATATATTGTATATTGCTTTGTTGTTATTTAGCATTTATTGAAATAAATCGATCTTATTATGTTGTTGTCTTTCAAAATGCGTTTACAAATATTTGATTAATTTTTAAAACCAACACGAACGGAACAACTTCTACTTCGGTAGTTATCAGTAAGTTTGTTATTCTAAAGGAAAGTTAAATTAAGTATGTTAGGAACTTCTGAAAATAATATACGATCGGTAATGATGTTTGTGGTAATATTTGATTTCCAAAATTATAATAAATGTATATGGGTGTGGCATGTACGCCCTCTTTTAGGGACCACAAATGTAAATGAATTGTGTGCCAAAAAATGTTGTTTTTACATATATAAGACCACGCCCATTTTTATTTCATCAATGGATGGGGTAATTGTAAATATATATATGTATCAAATTACAATGTCTTAGGTCAATATTTGTGGAAGATAGATGAATTTTTGTAGATTCTGGACGTGGGTCTGCACCCTTCTTTGACCAATTACAATAACAACCTGCGTATAGAAGAGTGAATTAAACGCATTTGTATTAGATTACATATTCAACAATTTAATCAAAATTGTACTAATCAAAAATAACGATTAGTTATCTGGTTCATCTCGTCGGTACTTAAACTATAGATGTGTGCCTTTCTTATGAATATTTATATGAAAAGGAAGGTCCATTATTTTAGATTCGATCGAATACACATAATCTCTATTGATGATTGTTAATCATTAGTGACATTGTGTCTTTCGTTTTTGAACAATTTATTGCATAAACGAATACATTTGATGGAAGTTTAATATTATTTATATAACTAGTTGTGTTACATAAGATACACAGGAACGTGTTATTTATTCCGAAGGGTATTTATAAGTTCAAGTTAAATTGCATAAGTTTTGCAAAAGTAATTTGAGACTTGTTTTTATGTTGCAATTGCATTTGCCTTCTCCCAATTGTCATCCCTTCCCCCCTCTTTTATTTTACATTAAGCAAAGCATCTAATATGTTTAATTTTTATTCCATCCTGGTATAGATTGTGAAGGTTGCGAATGTTGTGAATGTTGATGAATGAAAGCCAATTCCCAATTGATAAATTTGTATGTAAAGTATAAACAGTAGAAAGGAAATTATTTATAATATAAAGGAAATAAAAAAAAGGATATCACATTAGTTGTTGTGCGAATTGAGTTTTAGCAAGAAAAAAAGAGTCGATGAATAATAAGATTCTCTGTGTTTTGGATATTGAGGTGTTTATATCCCCGCCGATGTGGAGAAGTGTAAAATTTACACCAAATTTACTTTTTCCAATTTTTTATATCCTCCGCAAGGGTTCATTCATTCAAAAATTCATTGACGATGCAAAAAATGGGCACGGTTGATTAATAGATACGCCCACAATTTACACAAAATTTTCACTTGACATAGAATCCGACTTGTTGGTTTACACATAAGACGTACCCTACTACAAGTGGTTATTATATAACAGCCACGCCCACTAATTGTACATTAAACAAGTGGACGGTATTTAAGTTTCGGCTTAAACCAACCAAAATTAGCTTTTTTTACTTGTTTGTTCATAAACTCTTTCATGCTGGAAAGATTCGTTTTTTATATTTTCTTAATAAAATTTTTTCATTTCCTTTTTTTACTATTTATACTTTAAATGAATAAAGAAATTTTTCATACAAATTTTTAACAAAACGTAATTAAAATAAGAAATAAAAAACATTTCAAATAAATTGAAAAAGTTTGTTTTCTGTTTAAGAAATTTGCTGAGAAAATGTTTTCGCTCCTCTCCTGCTAGCTTTGGAGCAAAAAAATAAAGCCCAAAACAATTAGTAGCGTATGAAACAAACGAAACACAAACATATTAAATTCCTTTGTTTAACCAAAAAGCAAATGAAACAGAGTACAAAATATAATGTAGAATAAAGTTGAACTGAGATTGAAAATATACTTAATCCACGCGATGGACTTTATTTAAAATTCCTCGGTGAAAAAGAGTTTATTCCACTTAAGATACGCTCGGGGATCTCAAACAATGCATAAGTTTACCAAGACAAAGTATGGCTAGTGAGGAGTTATGATGAATGGCTTTATGATTGATTCAATATAGAAGATGAACACTCTTAAATAAGTTTTAAAGTGGTATCACTCAAAGCATATGTCACTGGGAACGTAGTATGATAATGCGTCCTTAAGAAGTTTTCATCACTATTTCAACAAACATCAGAAGTGTTTTTATCAGCTTTTCATACTTGCAGTTAATTTTCGTCAAACTTTATACCATACAAAGGAACACAAATTTATAAGCACTCATACACTCATGCATACATATAATGTATAGTATGCGTCATATAACAATTGTAATCTGGGGAATTGTATGATAGTTGTCTTCTTCTTCTTCTTCTTTTTCCACAACATTTGCGTATAAGTACCGAAAAATTGCTCATACTTATGCATATATATGCAGGCATTATCACAGCAAGCAGATTGAGTGATAGAGAGAGAGAGAGAGAGGTAATAAAAGTGACGAGTTAGACACTGAGGTATAGAGACGACAATTTGGGAAACAACTTTATTTAAGCACACACCATATATGTATAGGTAGTATGTGTGTATAAGTGTGTACGTATGATTAGAATAACATATGTGCTTACAACAATAACAAGCTGGTACAACTTAACCAAAATAATTTTATAGTAAAATACAAACAATGAATAAGTGAAAATGTTGGATTCGGTTAACACCGACCATTTAATATTCTACACCAGAGCACTTTATTTCATTTATTCTACAGGAAAAGTTTTTAAATCAATTAGGATAATAAAAAAGGTGAGTCCATCTCCCTCAAGATCCTTAGAAGTTACAAACATAAGCACACACTTAATATACTCTTCACCATAAATGGTGTGGGTTATAAAAACTACTCATGTACTATAGAGTACAAACACATACACGTGCAGATAATGTTATCTTGTCAAGTTGTATACTTAAGCATAATACATACTACACATGTTATAAATGGCTGCATGAGTGTGTGTGTGTGTGTGTGTGTGTGTGGTTGTACATTAGATTTTAAAACTTTGGCAATTATTCGCCTTAACTACTAAACTTATTTTATTTACTCATTTTTTCAACCAACTTTGTTTCTCTGTTTCACTTTCCTACCCATTGTATTGCCTATTTTAGGTATGAAGGAAGAAGACGAAGAAGAAGAAGAAGTAAACAAACAGAGATTTGAAACTGGAGATTTCCATAACATATTGGTAATGCATGCATTTATGTACGGACAGTTACGAAACGTAGTGAATAAATAAAAAAAAATTTAACCTCAAACGCCTAAAAGTATAGTGCCAGGGGTTTTTTCTTTTCGTTTTGTGTTAAGCCAATATTAAGTTACTCTCTTTTCTATTCACAGTATTGTGCATATAAAGTTATTGGATATGAAATGACACACCAGTTAAAATTAAATGCAAAATACTTAAGTTTATAACACTGCATCACACACAAACGAAACGATATGAAATGTTGAAGTCGTATTGTTTGAAAAGTATGCACTGTCTGTGTGTGTGTTTACAAATATGCTTTTAAATGTGTCTATGCTTTCCGGCATATACTTAGTGTTCTTACTTATATTGAACGATATTATTTACGTAGTTAAATGTTGGAAACAGTGGGCTTCCAATGAGAAAATTCCTTACAAATGGTATAAAAATTGTTTGTGTAAAATTGTGCAAATGTTTGTCAAGGCTGACCATTTAACACCCTACAATTTGTTCTGTATACGAGAGGTCCTGTATGTTTCATCTTTGCTACTTATTTAATTTCTATTTTCCTTGCAAATTATTTAATAATATTTTCTTTATATCCTCACCACTGTTCTGCCTTTTATAAACTTGCAAAGTCTCCAAGTTTAACTCGGTTTGTCCATAAGATGAAAGAAAAAAAAAACACCAACAACAATTCTAGCACATTACGCTTTATGCGCACAATTTAACACAATTTGCCTTTAGACATGTAAGTTAGTTTAGAGAGTTTTTTTTTGTATGCCCGAGCATTAAAACTCTTCCATTCTCGTCCTTTTATTTTGGTTGCTTGGCTATGTTATTATTGTTGTCGTTGCTGTATGGTAAGTTAACTACACATGATAGTCAACTTACATGAATAAAATATACGCTTGTACGTGTGGAGTGACATATCCTAGCAGAAAAAAATATATAGGAGATATTTTATATCCGATTAAGTTCGAATATATAACACCACACACCAATGCTCTTAACACTTAATAAAAATTGTATTTATTGCATACACAAAGGCGTCGTCGATCTAGCAAACTATGTATATGCACAAATGTATTCTAAGTCAGCGTCAAAAACTGATTCCAAACTCGCATGATTTTAAAATTTCATAAAAAGCGTTAAAAAGTATTGGGGAAACGTGTCTTATTCCGACTCACTGTAAATCATACATGTAAAATTCTGTATTTACATCAATATTGTCAGAATGTCAGCTTATAGATGATGAATGAATTTTTTCCTCTACATTCATTTTTTGCAATGTTAAAAGAGTTGGAACTTTGTACGTTAGTGAAAAATAACAAAACTCACAATTCTTAATATTTTCCAACTTTTTTTTATTAATTTCATTTGCTATAAGGCTTAATTGAGCCAACTTTGAATGAAATCGAAGGATATTTCATGTTTTGCCAATCATTTCCCAAAGGATAAATTCCTGAAAAAAACTTTATAATCAAATTTTGATGCCAATCGACAGTATTTGATCAGCCGAATTCAAAAATATAAGTTTTAGCTTAATCGGGCTACTGTGAGAGCTTGTGTGACTATTTTAGAACACCATGAAAAACGTATTTTGAAACAATTTCAGAGAAACGTGGCTCATTTCGACTCAATATGAACTGAATGCAAAAAGTTCTGTATTCACCCGATTTCTAAGAATGTTAGTTATTAAACGATATAAACAGTTTTACTTCTACATTTCTTTTTCGTGATGTTACAATAGTTCAAACCTTGGTAATGTAGTGAAAAATATCTCATAGCGTCCTTAGTTTACCGGGGAAAGCCTTCAAGATTTGGAGGGGTCACAAGCTAAATACAGCTTTTTCCATGTTATACATCTATTTTCATTAATGTATCTTAATACATCGAAAGGGCACGTCCAAAGGGCGTGAGTTACACAAGAGACATAAAGACAGACAGCCGGACAATGATTAAATTTATGAAAAAAATCTCTATCGAAACTTCTGTCGTCACAAATATCTTTCTATTTTAGAGTATTTGGAACGGGGCAGGCATTGTACATAATATACCGTGCATTATACAAGTATGTGATGTAGGTTAGAAAAGCGCAACCACGTTATCTTGTTGAGTAGACAAATTCATGGGATTCCACAACGTGTAAAGTTTTAATGAGCACTCGTTTTGTTTGCATTCTTTTATTTATTTTTTTTAAATCTTTTTTATTCAAGGAAGTTTTATAATCTGTATTATTATGTAAAACCACATTTTTAGAGCTTGCGCAGCCAAAAGTAATGATAACGTAGCTGAATAGCTGTTAAAAGCTATAAAACAATTGTCGGGCAGAAAGAAAGGCTCATTAAGGAAGCGGCCCAAATACAAGGCGTTGCAGCATTGGGTTAAAGTAAAATAAATGTAAAGCAGCAAAGCCAACAGCGACAATTTTAAAGCAAACTTGTAACAGCGGCAATTAAACGTGGTGATGCAGCAATTTAGCCAATAGCTGTGATATAAATAATCTTGAACGTAACGTTCGCACACGGGGCATTGTACCGCAACATTGAACGGATTTTTAGTTTCTTTTGATTGAGGGGACGACGTAGGAGGATTAACAACCAATATAATATCCTTTTTACTATTATCAACATCAGTGTGATGATTATGCACGGTTGGTAAACTTGTAGATTTTGGATCAATCAGCTGCTGCTGCTCTACATGTTGCTGCTGCAACAAGCCCATGTAGTATAAGGCTAGCAAAACTATTGTTAAGATTACAACTCTCTGTACTGGCATCCGGATCACTACTATGTTATACACATCCCAACAGTACATCCCGCACATTAATATTATACAAGAATTCAGCCATTGATTGTAGAAATATTTCAATTTTTTAAAGCCACCGCTTGTTACTTTACAATATCCACGATACAGCATTACATGACCCAGCAGATACAAGACCAAACCTGCATATGTTGGCAAAGCAGCTATTGTTAAATAATATAACGGCATTACGAGTAGAGATAGATTTTGTCGACTACGCCATATTGGCCACGTTATTAGTTTAATGGTATCCATTATAAAATGTAACAACATCATTAAATTTTTATTTGCTTAAGATTTACGGTTATTTTACAAATGTTTTTAAATTTAATTTAAAATATAAATAAATCAAAAACACAAGAAATAATCAAAATATTAATAGTATGATTAGTTATAGAAAAAGGTGTTGGTAAGTGGTGTTCTTTATACCACTTAAGGGTATGCAACATGCTTCCACCCAGAAGGAGGCCTCGGAGATCTTCTTGATTAACATCAAACACTGAGTAGATGTAAACATGTCCGTCCGTGTGTTTGTATGTCTGTTGTTGGAGTAGTGAATTTTGAGATAACGAACTGAAAATTTCTGGCTTTCATACGAATCATTTCTATTAAAAAAAAAACCAAAACTGCCAATGGCCACGCCCTGAAATCGACAAAGTCTCTATTTATATTACTTTAACACATAAGTGTTGCAAAGAGAAAAACAAACTTAGTATACCCTTCATTTTATGTGTAGAGTATAAAAATATTTTCCTATAAAAATTTTACATAAAATCCGTAAGATTCACAGAATGTTACGAGAAAAATGAACTTGTCGAAATTTTATACAAATGAATTATTACTCTGTTATCATCATCATTCTACAGATTTCTTACCAACACTCTTACACTTATACAAGGAATGGAAAGCTTTCAACCAAAGGAAGCTGTACAGCATACGATTGGCTTCTGTTACTGCTGCTGCTGCTGCTGCTACTGTTATTCATTTTGTAGTGTTGATTAAAGTGACAGGTTATCTGTGACAATGGATTCAGTTGCCTTGTGAAGCTGGTCGCGTGCGGTTGTCTTGAGCGGAAAATAAAACCAAAAACAAAAAAGTGGCAGTGAACACCTCCAAATAGGAAATAATGGATAAAATGGTAATAGTACAAAAAAAAAAAAAGGAGAGAGAGAGAGAGTAAAAAGTAGCACAAAAGATTAATAGAGAGAAAAAAGAAGAGTATAAATAAAAACCATTCTCGCCATGTCTGGAAGAATGAGAATGAATGCGTAACGAATTAATAGACGGGAGTGATAAAATGTGAAATACATGCAATGCAACAATAACAACAAAATAAATAAATTCAAAACAATTATAAATATTTTAATATTAATAAACAAATGTTAACATAGAAAAGAGGGAGAGAGAGAGAGAGAGAGAGAAAGGAAAAAATAATAATTTTTTATTAATTTAAATGAAAGATTTAGTGAAGGAAATGGAAAACATTCGTATTTGGTGATAATAATAACAACAACAACAAAAATAAAACATTTTCATGAAAAAAATATGATAAACAGTAAATACCGACAAGAAGAGGAAGCAAAATATAATGAATGAAAGCAGGTGTCTTTCTCTCTCATTGTATGCGAATAAGTACAAAGAGTTATATGAACACAGAGAAAGAGAGAGAGAGAGGAAGACATATAGATAGACAAGTTAACAAAATTAAAAAGATTTAAAAAAAAAAAAATTATACCTAACGGAGTAATTTTACACACCTATAACATGTTGTGTTATCAATCTACTCTCCCTCTCTTTCTGTGTATCTCCATGTCTTTCCCACCTACAGTCTGTGTTGTTCTTTTTTTTTTTTATACGCTATGTATACGTATGTCTGCTCACTGTTGTTTAAAGGACGTTGACTAGTAAGGACGTTAGTTTTTTTTCTTTTTTCATACTATACTCAGGCGTATAAGTGTTAAGTGTGCGTTTATATACCAAAAGATTAAAGTGTTGTTCATAATTATTATTTGCTTTAAAAATAAATTTAATAAAAATCTAATTTTTAAATGAAGCAGAACTACGACTTTAAAAAAATTTCCTTTTTGTGTGTGTTGTGTATGTGTAATGCAACTGCCGGGAATGTGTGCCGGCTTTTGTATTTTCTTGTTTTACATCGTCAATGAGAAAATCATCATCATTTCTCATTGTGTACGTCTGAGTGTACATAACAGGGCATAAACTATTTATGTATACTATGTTTAATAAAAGTGCACAAAAAAAAAAAAAAAAAAAAAAACAAAAAAAAAAGGAGAGAAAAAGTATATAGATGTACTTTTGTACATAAGAAGAATGCGTACATGCGAAATGTGGGTGCATCGTGCATTGTACACACATGCACAATTTCACATATACGCATACGTATGTGTTTTAATTATGCCTTTCTCCCTTTTTCAATGCAATGAGATGCAGTTGTAGTGGTGATGTTTGGTGCATTAAGTCACAACCGTTATTGTATGGCTGCTGCTTGTTTTTAAGATATCCATGTATGGGTGTGTACGTTGTGCAAAAGTGTGTGTAAAGTGCAAAAAACTTTAAGTAGTTGGCAGTCACATGTAATGTATCGCTGCAACCAAAAACAAAAACAAAAACAAAGCATCCAAGGATGAAATATGTAAAAAATATGCATCCAACAAAAATTATGATTAAATGGCAGTTTTACGGGAACATGTAATATAATTCCAATACAAGCACATTCATACAAGTATAACATACATATATGTGAAATAAAATTTAAAAAAAAAAAATACTAAATATTGCTTAAGAGTGCACCAAAAATTACTTCAGGTATTTGTTATAAGCTTCACCTAAGTATAAGGCGGTATATTAAGCAGGTAGTTCAGTACGAAATACAAAGTATAGTAAAGTTCTTGATCAGCAGTAAAATATGAATCGATTAGACCACACCGGCCGGCCGACACTCTGAAACTACTGAAAACTTGCTCTGAAATTAGTTCAATTATTGCAAATTAACCTCAAGATTACTCTGAACTTGATTCAAATCCTCTTTAAGTTGATGCATATGCTCCTATGACAAGACTATTATTTAAAAATTACTCCGAAATGAATACAAGTACTCCGAATTACCGAAATATATTCCGCATTCATATCAAAATTGTAGAAATCCGTGACAACAATTATCTCAAATCTACCACGACTTCCATGAGAGACTACTCTGCATTTTATCCATTTTATGTGTTTTATATAATTACACTAAACACCTATTTGCTATAAAATATTTTCACTAAATTGTTGTAATTTGTTTGTTTGTTTAATTTCTTGAGCATTTTTTAAAGTGAGATTGCATTGAATTTACAGAACAATAAAAAAAAATCATTGAAAGCGTTGTTATCCCGAACGAACATCTTTTTAATTTTTAGAAATCAATTCCCCTCTACTTCAGTTGGAAGAAGATGACTGCTAGCAAGGAATAATTGTTTTATTTCAATTACTACAGCACCGTACAGCACGTGCGTATTTTACAGCATTTACTTAATTAGTCTCTTTGCTATACGTGCTAGACCCTCTAATTACTTTAAAGAGAGCGCTAGTATCCTGTATGTATACAATTTTATAAAGCATAGTGTGCAAGTGTGTGTGTACATGTGTATTTTCACGTATACCTAGACAGCTAGCATCGTGTTCGCCAGGTGTCACTGCTTAACTTTCAATTACAAACAAATTGAAATGTGTGTTAAATTTCTTGTAAAGTGATTGTTATTGTTCTAATTGTTGTTGTTTTTGTTGTTGTTGTTGTTGTTACTGCCGTCGTTCAAATCGAAATTCGTTTTGTTTGCTTATCATTGTCGCAATCAACGTGTTTTAAATAGGATTGAATGTGATTGAAAAGGAGTGCTTTTGTTTTTCCTCAAACAACATTCGGGTTTTTGTTCCTTTTACTGACAAAATATTACCGCATAGAATATATGTGTAAGGGAGGTTTTCATTGAACAACTCAAGCAAAGACTTTTAATTGTTTTATAAGCTATATGCATAATTAGTGCACCACTTATAATGCAAATCGAACTAACACACAACATATAGCAAGGGGTAACTGGTTAGCTGGAACTTTATTTATCCACATATATTTTGAATTTAACAAATATGCACCCGAACAATATTTAATCTTCTCCGAATTCTGCTTAGACGTTCACCGGAGAGCAGAGGATTTCGAATTAACTTCGAAATTAGTTCAGCCAGCAACAGTTGACTTACATTTAATTCCGAATTATCCCAGGTGGCCTCTGGTATTAACTTTCAAACTAATGAAATTGAGTTAATGAATTTAATTAATCAGTAATTACAAAATCTGATTTAAAAAAATTAGAATCTAGTGATAAATGAATATTGTCGTTGATATAAAAAAATTAATTATTTCAGGGAGTGGTTTAAAACTCTTAAAGTGAACTTAATATTATTCTTAACACGGTATCCTCCTATAGAATGCTGCGTATAAGAGGGACAAAGATAAAGAAAAACAAGAAAACAAACGAAATTACTATCGTACACCAGGCATGCAAAAAAATATTTATCGGTCAGTGTCGTTTGTGTAACAGAAAAACACAATACACATGTTTACCGGTTATATACATACGTATGTTGTTAACAACAACCTTACGCTGTATACGAGTGTGCATAGTAATTGTACATAAGTTTCATATGTACAGGTCGTATTTTGCCATTCAGACAGTTCGTGTCTGTTGTGCATCATGTGAAAAAGTACATGTTTCTTTATATAACTTGACCAGTCATGCAGCCACTCAGCCGCAAAACATGTACATTCATGGGCATTCCGTATATAAGAGAGAAATCACTGTTTCACTAAAGCTTTATGTGTATGTGTATGTCGCGTTGCATTGCGTATAGTATTGAGTGGACTGTAGCATTGCCTACATGTGCTACATGGCTTTCATTCTGAAACAAAAACTGTGCTAGTTGGAATAAAACAAATTTTACTATTCTATGTACATCTATACACATATCGATACTGTCTGTATTTATATGCAAAAATACATGACCCGGCTATTTCTACTGCTGCTACTGCTCTTTGTGTTGCTGTTGTTGGTCGTGCATGTATGATATAAATAAATATTTTTATAAATAGATTCTATTGTGATCTTTCCGACCCACTCGATTGTTTGGTTATATTGTTTATTGTTGCTACATGTTTATAGAAATAGTTGCATGTTGTACAAGTATGTTTTCTTACACCTGTGTATGTATTAATTATCCTTAGAAGTGTTCATCATCGCCACCAAAGTGGTTGTCGTTTGGTATATTATCATATATTGGTACGTTGTTTATTGTGTATGTGTATTGAAATTTTTGAAGTATTTCTTACATCCTTAAGAGATGCTTTTTGTTTCTATTTTTCTCTGTATTATGAACAGACACACACACTGTCTAGAATGTCTAGATCGACTAAGTTTTTGGTACTGCTTAAGAATATGTAAAATATATGGAATCTCTGATGCCTCCTTCTGGCTGTTGTAAATGGAATGTCGAACATTTTTCTGTACGGTTCGAATACTGCAGTGAAATGTATTGGTTTTTGCAAATAGTGGGCGTGTCTGCTATATGACTGCGCCTATTTTTTGTTTTTAACAATAAATCAACCCTTTTTTCTCAGTTGTAGCAGTGGCTGTTATTAGATTTCGCCCATTTTAAATAGAAATCAGAAAGTAAGGATTCTTATAATATAATTGAACTCAATGATTATTAGATTTTGTATGTTTGTTTGCATTAATTTTTCATAAAATGTTTTTACGCGTATGAACGCCTGAAGCATTATTAATCACTCATACGTACCGTTTATCATCATCATTGATGTACTTAGAAAAAAAAAAACTATTCTCTTATATTTATTATAAAAAAACAACAACAACAAAAAGAAGGAGTATTTTACCGGCCGGTATTTAGTAAATTATTGATTTTTTGTTTTGTTGATATTTCTCTCTATCAAAAATTTGCCATCGAATGCCATGACACATAATAACGGCCAACAACCAACTATCGCATTATGTGTATGTCCATGTATACCAACAATAATGGATGAATATGTAAAAGAGAATAAAATCATCCATGCATGATGAGGCTAGTTTTCTCTATCACTCGCAATTACATACTATTGTTAGTGTGTGTGCGTGCCTGTATGTGGTAAATAGTACTGTGTGTGGCTGTGTGTTTATTCATATATACCGTATAAATATGTAAATACCAAAATAACAACAACAACAACAAATTCTAGTGAAAATTCAATACAACAACAACAATAAACAGCACTGACACTATACATACATTCACGCCATGACTACAAGTTGGACAAAATTTTACTACAAAACTACTCGACTATCGTAGTCGAGTAAAATTTCTACTATTATATACAACAAAAACAAAACCAACAACATAATCATCATTATGATATGGTATGTATCAGTAACGGGTGCAGTAACAATAGCATCATCATCATCATTATTATTATTATGATGATGATCATGATCATCATAATCATTATTAGCAGCATTGTTGTCACGATGAATCCACAATTCAATCGATTAATGGCCAGATGTAATCGTAACAAACAAGAAAAAGAAGAAAAAGAAGAAAAGGGAAAAATAATATAAATGAATCGAAAACAAAATTTTGTGAAAAATATTCAAAGTAATGTGTTTGTGTGTATGTATGTAAATGTTTTTTTTTTGTATAAATATTTACATATTTATATATGTATGTGTGATGTACACTAGACGGACTGGCAAACAAGATTTGGCTTAAGTCTTTTACAAGAGCTCCTCATCGGTTTTGTGGGCTTTTTTTTAAATAAAAAAACTATGTAATGTTGAGCAAAGTAAGGTGAGGACGCCCTCTAAGAGATTTGGAACTAGTATTTTACCAGTACTTTTTACATTGATTTTTAAAATATACTGAAAATGTGCGGTATTGTATAACGGTCATGCCCACAATGAAAAAAATATATATAATTTTAGGCAGCATTTGATGATTAAGGCGAATGTAAGGCATTCTTTAATAGTTCTTAAAAAAAGAGGCGTTAATATATAAATAAGCCACGCCCACAATGTAGTTACTATTGTGGAGGATTGTCTTAAGCCAAATATAGCTTTTTTACTTACTATTTAATACTAATTAGTATAAACATACTTAGATACACACACACGCACGCACGCTGCTACAAAAAAAAACTTATTACACCACTCAACTTGTCCAAAGAAATTAAACGATAATAAAATTTAACAAATTCCCAAAAGCAAACCTATTCAACACATATGTTGTAAATACTAATAAAATGTTGTTGTCGTTGTTATGCTACTGCCATGGCGGCAGCTGTTATTGTTGTTTGTGAAAATTGTGTGCAAAACCGCATAAAATGAAGTAAAATTGAAATGGCAACAATGAGAAGAGAAAAATAAAACGAAATTTTACAAATATGTTCACAAACACATACAAACACACACAATGTAACAAGAAATATCAAAGAATAAGAAAGAGAAAGAAAGGATCCGTTGCCATAAAAATGTTGCTACAAATATGCTTTGAATACAAATAAAAGCAATCAAGTGGCTTTACTTATCACGTAAATGGCAAATATTAGAGAAACATATATATATTTACGTGTATATGTGTATGTGTGTATGTATTTTATATTATGTTGTTAAAGGCATATGTCTGTCTGTCTGTCCGTTTGTCTCTTCGTCTTTTCTTCTTTTAAATAAAACCGAATTGGATGATGGCCATGTGTGAACATAATAAGTGTTCAATTCAATGGAATATGCAAGTGTGAGTAAGAGTGTGATTGTGTCAGTGGGGCCTTCTATATTTACTTACTTCCTGACAAAGCACGTAGCAACAGTCCAACAATGTGTTAGAGGATAACCGCCTAAACTATATGTACATTGTGTTATATATGTATTTGTGTATGTGTATGTACGTAACTGTAATAAAGGAAATTGCATTTCAATGTTTGTTTGTTAGTTTGCTGTTTTTTAATTTATTTGTTTGTAATTGTTGTTATTATTTTTGCGGTTATGTGGCTGGCAGTGAAACGCGTGACAACATTCTTCAGGCACACACACATACTACTATTTGGTTTAGCTTTGTATTTGTTATGTTTTCCGAATTATTTTCATAAACTTGTTAAATGAAGTTTGGCGTGTGCCCCCAAGCGATAAAAATGAAATAAAAAACAAGTAAAAAAACTAATCTTTGGCTTAAACCAAAACTTAAATACCCTGCACATCTACACATACAAACGGTGGGCGTGGCAGGTACATAATTACGCCCACTAATAGTGTACACATTACGTATAAGCGTATAAATCGAGTTTTACTCAGAATAAGGTTTTTTCAAAATTATGGGCGTATCTGTCATTCGACCACGCCCATTTTTGGCTCACAATTACATAATAATTATAAATTTGTATATAAAATTTCAACTTAAAAGTTAAATTTTGTGGTATATGGGTAGTTTTTTGTCGTTTGTGGGCGTGGCTCTCTACCGATTTAGTAGAAGTATCTGTAGCTTAATATCTCAAAGAAGAGAGATATGCCTAAGTTTTTATGCTGATCACGAATATATATACTTTGTAATATGCGATCTCCGATATCTCCTTCTGGGTGTTGCAAACTTTGTATAAGCTTTGAATAAGCCCACCTTGTTAGGAGGGTATAAAAAATATGCCTTAGAGCGGTTTCCTATAATTTTGCCAAATATTTTTGTTTCCTTTTTTTTTTTTATTGTATTATGTTGAAAGAAATTTCTTTAGCAAGCAACTACTTTATAACTTCTACTTATTTGTCTTTCTCTTTCTTGTGTTTATTTTTTCACCATAGTAGCAGCAGGGCTGGCTGGCAAGTCAAGCAGCCGATTGTCAAATAGATTTTTATCCGTGTTCTAAGGAAAGAGCCAAAACATTATTTTATTATATGCTCGCACTCCACCACCTACCCATCGTAATAGTGTCTAAAGGCGTGATGAAAGTTGTCCTTATTCTTCTACTTCATCATCTAATATTGTTACTTCCATTACTTGGAAGCTAAACTTTCTTTAGTCGATGCGTTGTTTTTTTTTTTAGAAAAGTTTTCCTTTCTCTGCTTCTTCGTCCATTTTCTTAATATTTTTTCTTGTTGGTATTTTGTACTTAATGTTCAAGTAAAACGTGACTTTCATAAAGATTTTTCTCTAACGTAAGTGGTAAACAGTAGATTTTTATGTCAAGTTTTTCCTTTTTTTTTTCTTAGTTGGTAATGCTTGATTTTTCAATATTTTTTTAATATTTTTTTTTCTTTTTAGTTTTACTTTTCCTCTCAAAATAACTTTATAACAAGAGGACTTTCGTACGTCGTGCGCCTTTTTAATATACCCTCGTATTCAATAACTTTTCTGATAAATGTTTCAAGTGTTCTGTTAAAGTTTTCTAGAGGAGACATAGAGAGAAGGAGAGAGAGAGAGAGAGAGAGAGAGAGAGAGTGAAATTAGTTTAGATATTAGTTGGGTATTATTGTTTGTTGTTAGAAATCAATAAAAATTATTTTTGGAACTTTATGGGAGGGTATGTGGAAATGGATGGATATTCATAGCATTTTAGGCAGCTATAAATTTCCAACATTCTAAAGAACGCTTGATAGGTGGCATTACTATATATGATATTATGAAAGTTGTTTAGTTAAATATTTTTTAAACATCGATTTAGTTATTTGAACCGTTTCTTCATCGATTTTGAAATTTTGAAGTTTTTTGGAAAAGTCGATTTAGTCCACTTTGATAATTATAAACACATATCCCAAATAAAATAAAAATCGATTCAATCATGTCCACCTGGAGAGATTTTACCTATTGGCAGTAATTGACTATTTTACATAGCACGATCGAGTCACAATTTAGATCCACTTCTAAAAAATACCCAATTCTCCAAATGCTTCTTTCCTCAATTAAATTTAATTTAGGAAAAATTTTACATAGTCCTTACACGTAAATGAACGTAGCTGATATATACCATAATTTATTATTGGTTGGGAGGGGTAACAACTTCTCTTAAAAAAATTGTGATTTTCAAAATGACGACGACAAAAATGAAGGTGAACTTGCTTGGCTTATAACTAGAAAACTACTGCTCCGATTTTGGCCAAATTTTTTGCAAACGTTTGGAAATTTCTCTAGCTATGCGAAGGTTGATAAATTGATGGGCGTGGCACCGCCCATTTTCTTAGAAAATGCGTTCTAAATAATTTTTCTCGTTTTTTAACGAAATGGGTGGTGCCACGCCCAAATAATATACTTCGTTTGAAAGCTGAATTAATTTGCAAGCTTTTACAACAAGTTTGAACAAAATCCGTGCAGCCGTTAAAAAGTTATACGACTTTAAAAAAATTCCTAAAATCAAAATTTGCTTGCTGGGTATGCTGGGCGCCTGGTATTTTGCTAACATGTTCAAACTTGCATGATTTTCAAAATTATGACCACAAAAATGAAGGTGAACTTTCTTGGCCTATAACTAGAAAACCATTGCTCCGATTTTGGCCAAATTTTTTGCAAACGTTTGGAAATTTCTCTAGCTTTGCGGGGAAATAATTTTAATGGGCGTGGCACTGCCCATTTTCTTAGAAAATGACTTATAAATAATATTTCTTGTTTATTTACTAAATGGGTGGTGCCACGCCCACATAATATACTTCGTTTGAAAGCTGAATTAATTTGCAAGCTTTTACAACAAGTTTGAACAAAATCCGTGCAGCCGTTAAAAAGTTATACGACTTTAAAAAAATTTCTAAAATCAAAATTTGCTTGCTGGGTATGCTGGGCGCCTGGTATTTTGCTAACATGTTCAAACTTGCATGATTTTCAAAATTATGACCACAAAAATGAGAGTGAACTTTCTTGGCCTATAACTAGAAAACCATTGCTCCGATTTTGGCCAAATTTTTTGCAAACGTTTGGAAATTTCTCTAGCTTTGCGGGGAAATAATTTTAATGGGCGTGGCACTGCCCATTTTCTTAGAAAATGACTTATAAATAATATTTCTTGTTTATTTACTAAATGGGTGGTGCCACGCCCACATAATGTACTTCGTTTGAAAGCTGAATTAATTTGCAAGCTTTTACAACAAGTTTGAACAAAATCCGTGCAGCCGTTAAAAAGTTATACGACTTTAAAAAAATTCCTAAAATCAAAATTTGCTTGCTGGGTATGCTGGGCGCCTGGTATTTTTTAACATGTTCAAACTTGCATGATTTTCAAAATTATGACCACAAAAATGAAGGTGAACTTTCTTGGCCTATAACTAGAAAACCATTGCTCCGATTTTGGCCAAATTTTTTGCAAACGTTTGGAAATTTCTCTAGCTTTGCGGGGAAATAATTTTAATGGGCGTGGTACTGCCCATTTTCTTAGAAAATGACTTATAAATAATATTTCTTGTTTATTTACTAAATGGGTGGTGCCACGCCCACATAATATACTTCGTTTGAAAGCTGAATTAATTTGCAAGCTTTTACAACAAGTTTGAACAAAATCCGTGCAGCCGTTAAAAAGTTATACGACTTTAAAAAAATTTCTAAAATCAAAATTTGCTTGCTGGGTATGCTGGGCGCCTGGTATTTTGCTAACATGTTCAAACTTGCATGATTTTCAAAATTATGACCACAAAAATGAAGGTGAACTTTCTTGGCCTATAACTAGAAAACCATTGCTCCGATTTTGGCCAAATTTTTTGCAAACGTTTGGAAATTTCTCTAGCTTTGCGGGGAAATAATTTTAATGGGCGTGGCACTGCCCATTTTCTTAGAAAATGACTTATAAATAATATTTCTTGTTTATTTACTAAATGGGTGGTGCCACGCCCACATAATGTACTTCGTTTGAAAGCTGAATTAATTTGCAAGCTTTTACAACAAGTTTGAACAAAATCCGTGCAGCCGTTAAAAAGTTATACGACTTTAAAAAAATTCCTAAAATCAAAATTTGCTTGCTGGGTATGCTGGGCGCCTGGTATTTTGCTAACATGTTCAAACTTGCATGATTTTCAAAATTATGACCACAAAAATGAAGGTGAACTTTCTTGGCCTATAACTAGAAAACCATTGCTCCGATTTTGGCCAAATTTTTTGCAAACGTTTGGAAATTTCTCTAGATTTGCGGAGATTGATAAATTAATGGGCGTGGCACCGCCCATTTTCTTAGAAAATGATTTTTAAATCATTTTTCTCGTTTTTTAACTAAATGGGTGGTGCCACGCCCACGTAATATACTTCGTTTGAAAGCTGAATTAATTTGCAAGCTTTTACAACAAGTTTGAACAAAATCCGTGCAGCCGTTAAAAAGTTATATGACTTTAAAAAAATTCCTAAAATCAAAATTTGCTTGCTGTGTATGCTGGGCGCCTGGTACTTTGCTAACATGTTCAAACTTGCATGATTTTCAAAATTATGACCACAAAAATGAAGGTGAACTTTCTTGGCCTATAACTAGAAAACTATTGCTCCGATTTTGGCCAAATTTTTTGCAAACGTTTGGAAATTTCTCTAGCTTTGCGGGGAAATAATTTTAATGGGCGTGGCACCGCCCATTTTCTTAGAAAATTATTTTTAAATCATTTTTCTCGTTTTTTAACTAAATGGGTGGTGCCACGCCCACGTAATATACTTCGTTTGAAAGCTGAATTAATTTGCAAGCTTTTACAACAAGTTTGAACAAAATCGGTGCAGCCGTTAAAAAGTTATACGACTTTAAAAAAATTCCTAAAATCAAAATTTGCTTGCTGGGTATGCTGGGCGCCTGGTATTTTGCTAACATGTTCAAACTTGCATGATTTTCAAAATTATGACCACAAAAATGAGAGTGAACTTTCTTGGCCTATAACTAGAAAACTATTGCTCCGATTTTGGCCAAATTATTCGCAAACGTTTGGAAATTTCTCCAGCTTTGCGGGGATATTTAGTTTAGGGGCGTGGCACCGCCCGTTTTCTTAAAAAATGACTTTTTAATCAATTTTCTCGTTTTTTAACTAAATGGGTGGTGCCACGCCCACATAATATACTTCGTTTGAAAGCTGAATTAATTTGCAAGCTTTTACAACAAGTTTGAACAAAATCCGTGCAGCCGTTAAAAAGTTATACGACTTTAAAAAAATTCCTAAAATCAAAATTTGCTTGTTGGGTATGCTGGGCGCCTGGTATTTTGCTAACATGTTCAAACTTGCATGATTTTCAAAATTATGACCACAAAAATGAAGGTGAACTTTCTTGGCCTATAACTAGAAAACCATTGCTCCGATTTTGGCCAAATTTTTTGCAAACGTTTGGAAATTTCTCTAGCTTTGCGGGGAAATAATTTTAATGGGCGTGGCACTGCCCATTTTCTTAGAAAATGACTTATAAATAATATTTCTTGTTTATTTACTAAATGGGTGGTGCCACGCCCACATAATATACTTCGTTTGAAAGCTGAATTAATTTGCAAGCTTTTACAACAAGTTTGAACAAAATCCGTGCAGCCGTTAAAAAGTTATACGACTTTAAAAAAATTTCTAAAATCAAAATTTGCTTGCTGGGTATGCTGGGCGCCTGGTATTTTGCTAACATGTTCAAACTTGCATGATTTTCAAAATTATGACCACAAAAATGAGAGTGAACTTTCTTGGCCTATAACTAGAAAACCATTGCTCCGATTTTGGCCAAATTTTTTGCAAACGTTTGGAAATTTCTCTAGCTTTGCGGGGAAATAATTTTAATGGGCGTGGCACTGCCCATTTTCTTAGAAAATGACTTATAAATAATATTTCTTGTTTATTTACTAAATGGGTGGTGCCACGCCCACATAATGTACTTCGTTTGAAAGCTGAATTAATTTGCAAGCTTTTACAACAAGTTTGAACAAAATCCGTGCAGCCGTTAAAAAGTTATACGACTTTAAAAAAATTCCTAAAATCAAAATTTGCTTGCTGGGTATGCTGGGCGCCTGGTATTTTGCTAACATGTTCAAACTTGCATGATTTTCAAAATTATGACCACAAAAATGAAGGTGAACTTTCTTGGCCTATAACTAGAAAACCATTGCTCCGATTTTGGCCAAATTTTTTGCAAACGTTTGGAAATTTCTCTAGCTTTGCGGAGATTGATAAATTAATGGGCGTGGCACCGCCCATTTTCTTAGAAAATGATTTTTAAATCATTTTTCTCGTTTTTTAACTAAATGGGTGGTGCCACGCCCACATAATGTACTTCGTTTGAAAGCTGAATTAATTTGCAAGCTTTTACAACAAGTTTGAACAAAATCCGTGCAGCCGTTAAAAAGTTATACGACTTTAAAAAAATTTCTAAAATCAAAATTTGCTTGCTGGGTATGCTGGGCGCCTGGTATTTTGCTAACATGTTCAAACTTGCATGATTTTCAAAATTATGACCACAAAAATGAAGGTGAACTTTCTTGGCCTATAACTAGAAAACCATTGCTCCGATTTTGGCCAAATTTTTTGCAAACGTTTGGAAATTTCTCTAGCTTTGCGGAGATTGATAAATTAATGGGCGTGGCACCGCCCATTTTCTTAGAAAATGATTTTTAAATCATTTTTCTCGTTTTTTAACTAAATGGGTGGTGCCACGCCCACGTAATATACTTCGTTTGAAAGCTGAATTAATTTGCAAGCTTTTACAACAAGTTTGAACAAAATCCGTGCAGCCGTTAAAAAGTTATATGACTTTAAAAAAATTCCTAAAATCAAAATTTGCTTGCTGTGTATGCTGGGCGCCTGGTACTTTGCTAACATGTTCAAACTTGCATGATTTTCAAAATTATGACCACAAAAATGAAGGTGAACTTTCTTGGCCTATAACTAGAAAACTATTGCTCCGATTTTGGCCAAATTTTTTGCAAACGTTTGGAAATTTCTCTAGCTTTGCGGGGAAATAATTTTAATGGGCGTGGCACCGCCCATTTTCTTAGAAAATTATTTTTAAATCATTTTTCTCGTTTTTTAACTAAATGGGTGGTGCCACGCCCACGTAATATACTTCGTTTGAAAGCTGAATTAATTTGCAAGCTTTTACAACAAGTTTGAACAAAATCCGTGCAGCCGTTAAAAAGTTATACGACTTTAAAAAAATTCCTAAAATCAAAATTTGCTTGCTGGGTATGCTGGGCGCCTGGTATTTTGCTAACATGTTCAAACTTGCATGATTTTCAAAATTATGACCACAAAAATGAGAGTGAACTTTCTTGGCCTATAACTAGAAAACTATTGCTCCGATTTTGGCCAAATTTTTTGCAAACGTTTGGAAATTTCTCTAGCTTTGCGGGGAAATAATTTTAATGGGCGTGGCACCGCCCATTTTCTTAGAAAATTATTTTTAAATCATTTTTCTCGTTTTTTAACTAAATGGGTGGTGCCACGCCCACGTAATATACTTCGTTTGAAAGCTGAATTAATTTGCAAGCTTTTACAACAAGTTTGAACAAAATCCGTGCAGCCGTTAAAAAGTTATACGACTTTAAAAAAATTCCTAAAATCAAAATTTGCTTGTTGGGTATGCTGGGCGCCTGGTATTTTGCTAACATGTTCAAACTTGCATGATTTTCAAAATTATGACCACAAAAATGAAGGTGAACTTTCTTGGCCTATAACTAGAAAACCATTGCTCCGATTTTGGCCAAATTTTTTGCAAACGTTTGGAAATTTCTCTAGCTTTGCGGGGAAATAATTTTAATGGGCGTGGCACTGCCCATTTTCTTAGAAAATGACTTATAAATAATATTTCTTGTTTATTTACTAAATGGGTGGTGCCACGCCCACATAATATACTTCGTTTGAAAGCTGAATTAATTTGCAAGCTTTTACAACAAGTTTGAACAAAATCCGTGCAGCCGTTAAAAAGTTATACGACTTTAAAAAAATTTCTAAAATCAAAATTTGCTTGCTGGGTATGCTGGGCGCCTGGTATTTTGCTAACATGTTCAAACTTGCATGATTTTCAAAATTATGACCACAAAAATGAGAGTGAACTTTCTTGGCCTATAACTAGAAAACCATTGCTCCGATTTTGGCCAAATTTTTTGCAAACGTTTGGAAATTTCTCTAGCTTTGCGGGGAAATAATTTTAATGGGCGTGGCACTGCCCATTTTCTTAGAAAATGACTTATAAATAATATTTCTTGTTTATTTACTAAATGGGTGGTGCCACGCCCACATAATGTACTTCGTTTGAAAGCTGAATTAATTTGCAAGCTTTTACAACAAGTTTGAACAAAATCCGTGCAGCCGTTAAAAAGTTATACGACTTTAAAAAAATTCCTAAAATCAAAATTTGCTTGCTGGGTATGCTGGGCGCCTGGTATTTTGCTAACATGTTCAAACTTGCATGATTTTCAAAATTATGACCACAAAAATGAAGGTGAACTTTCTTGGCCTATAACTAGAAAACCATTGCTCCGATTTTGGCCAAATTTTTTGCAAACGTTTGGAAATTTCTCTAGCTTTGCGGAGATTGATAAATTAATGGGCGTGGCACCGCCCATTTTCTTAGAAAATGATTTTTAAATCATTTTTCTCGTTTTTTAACTAAATGGGTGGTGCCACGCCCACGTAATATACTTCGTTTGAAAGCTGAATTAATTTGCAAGCTTTTACAACAAGTTTGAACAAAATCCGTGCAGCCGTTAAAAAGTTATATGACTTTAAAAAAATTCCTAAAATCAAAATTTGCTTGCTGTGTATGCTGGGCGCCTGGTACTTTGCTAACATGTTCAAACTTGCATGATTTTCAAAATTATGACCACAAAAATGAAGGTGAACTTTCTTGGCCTATAACTAGAAAACTATTGCTCCGATTTTGGCCAAATTTTTTGCAAACGTTTGGAAATTTCTCTAGCTTTGCGGGGAAATAATTTTAATGGGCGTGGCACCGCCCATTTTCTTAGAAAATGATTTTTAAATCATTTTTCTCGTTTTTTAACTAAATGGGTGGTGCCACGCCCACGTAATATACTTCGTTTGAAAGCTGAATTAATTTGCAAGCTTTTACAACAAGTTTGAACAAAATCCGTGCAGCCGTTAAAAAGTTATACGACTTTAAAAAAATTCCTAAAATCAAAATTTGCTTGCTGGGTATGCTGGGCGCCTGGTATTTTGCTAACATGTTCAAACTTGCATGATTTTCAAAATTATGACCACAAAAATGAAGGTGAACTTTCTTGGCCTATAACTAGAAAACTATTGCTCCGATTTTGGCCAAATTTTTTGCAAACGTTTGGAAATTTCTCTAGCTTTGTGAAGATTAATAAATTGATGGGCGTGGCACCGCCCATTTTCTTAGAAAATGATTTTTAAATCATTTTTCTCGGTTTTAACTAAATGGGTGGTGCCACGCCCACATAATATACTTCGTTTGAGAGCTGAATTAATTTGCAAGCTTTTACAACAAGTTTGAACAAAATCGGTGCAGCCGTTAAAAAGTTATACGACTTTAAAAAAATTCCTAAAATCAAAATTTGCTTGCTGGGTATGCTGGGCGCCTGGTATTTTGCTAACATGTTCAAACTTGCATGATTTTCAAAATTATGACCACAAAAATGAAGGTGAACTTTCTTGGCCTATAACTAGAAAACCATTGCTCCGATTTTGGCCAAATTTTTTGCAAACGTTTGGAAATTTCTCTAGCTTTGCGGGGAAATAATTTTAATGGGCGTGGCACTGCCCATTTTCTTAGAAAATGACTTATAAATAATATTTCTTGTTTATTTACTAAATGGGTGGTGCCACGCCCACATAATGTACTTCGTTTGAAAGCTGAATTAATTTGCAAGCTTTTACAACAAGTTTGAACAAAATCCGTGCAGCCGTTAAAAAGTTATACGACTTTAAAAAAATTCCTAAAATCAAAATTTGCTTGCTGGGTATGCTGGGCGCCTGGTATTTTGCTAACATGTTCAAACTTGCATGATTTTCAAAATTATGACCACAAAAATGAAGGTGAACTTTCTTGGCCTATAACTAGAAAACCATTGCTCCGATTTTGGCCAAATTTTTTGCAAACGTTTGGAAATTTCTCTAGCTTTGCGGGGAAATAATTTTATTGGGCGTGGCACCGCCCATTTTCTTAGAAAATGATTTTTAAATCATTTTTCTCGTTTTTTAACTAAATGGGTGGTGCCACGCCCACATAATATACTTCGTTTGAAAGCTGAATTAATTTGCAAGCTTTTACAACAAGTTTGAACAAAATCGGTGCAGCCGTTAAAAAGTTATACGACTTTAAAAAAATTCCTAAAATCAAAATTTGCTTGCTGGGTATGCTGGGCGCCTGGTATTTTGCTAACATGTTCAAACTTGCATGATTTTCAAAATTATGACCACAAAAATAAAGGTGAACTTTCTTGGCCTATAACTAGAAAACCATTGCTCCGATTTTGGCCAAATTTTTTGCAAACGTTTGGAAATTTCTCTAGCTTTGCGGGGAAATAATTTTATTGGGCGTGGCACCGCCCATTTTCTTAGAAAATGATTTTTAAATCATATTTCTTGTTTTTTAACTAAATGGGTGGTGCCACGCCCACATAATATACTTCGTTTGAAAGCTGAATTAATTTGCAAGCTTTTACAACAAGTTTGAACAAAATCGGTGCAGCCGTTAAAAAGTTATACGACTTTAAAAAAATTCCTAAAATCAAAATTTGCTTGCTGGGTATGCTGGGCGCCTGGTATTTTGCTAACATGTTCAAACTTGCATGATTTTCAAAATTATGACCACAAAAATGAAGGTGAACTTTCTTGGCCTATAACTAGAAAACCATTGCTCCGATTTTGGCCAAATTTTTTGCAAACGTTTGGAAATTTCTCTAGCTTTGCGGGGAAATAATTTTATTGGGCGTGGCACCGCCCATTTTCTTAGAAAATGATTTTTAAATCATTTTTCTCGTTTTTTAACTAAATGGGTGGTGCCACGCCCACATAATATACTTCGTTTGAAAGCTGAATTAATTTGCAAGCTTTTACAACAAGTTTGAACAAAATCGGTGCAGCCGTTAAAAAGTTATACGACTTTAAAAAAATTCCTAAAATCAAAATTTGCTTGCTGGGTATGCTGGGCGCCTGGTATTTTGCTAACATGTTCAAACTTGCATGATTTTCAAAATTATGACCACAAAAATAAAGGTGAACTTTCTTGGCCTATAACTAGAAAACCATTGCTCCGATTTTGGCCAAATTTTTTGCAAACGTTTGGAAATTTCTCTAGCTTTGCGGGGAAATAATTTTAATGGGCGTGGCACTGCCCATTTTCTTAGAAAATGACTTATAAATAATATTTCTTGTTTATTTACTAAATGGGTGGTGCCACGCCCACATAATATACTTCGTTTGAAAGCTGAATTAATTTGCAAGCTTTTACAACAAGTTTGAACAAAATCCGTGCAGCCGTTAAAAAGTTATACGACTTTAAAAAAATTCCTAAAATCAAAATTTGCTTGTTGGGTATGCTGGGCGCCTGGTATTTTGCTAACATGTTCAAACTTGCATGATTTTCAAAATTATGACCACAAAAATGAAGGTGAACTTTCTTGGCCTATAACTAGAAAACCATTGCTCCGATTTTGGCCAAATTTTTTGCAAACGTTTGGAAATTTCTCTAGCTTTGCGGGGAAATAATTTTAATGGGCGTGGCACTGCCCATTTTCTTAGAAAATGACTTATAAATAATATTTCTTGTTTATTTACTAAATGGGTGGTGCCACGCCCACATAATATACTTCGTTTGAAAGCTGAATTAATTTGCAAGCTTTTACAACAAGTTTGAACAAAATCCGTGCAGCCGTTAAAAAGTTATACGACTTTAAAAAAATTTCTAAAATCAAAATTTGCTTGCTGGGTATGCTGGGCGCCTGGTATTTTGCTAACATGTTCAAACTTGCATGATTTTCAAAATTATGACCACAAAAATGAGAGTGAACTTTCTTGGCCTATAACTAGAAAACCATTGCTCCGATTTTGGCCAAATTTTTTGCAAACGTTTGGAAATTTCTCTAGCTTTGCGGGGAAATAATTTTAATGGGCGTGGCACTGCCCATTTTCTTAGAAAATGACTTATAAATAATATTTCTTGTTTATTTACTAAATGGGTGGTGCCACGCCCACATAATGTACTTCGTTTGAAAGCTGAATTAATTTGCAAGCTTTTACAACAAGTTTGAACAAAATCCGTGCAGCCGTTAAAAAGTTATACGACTTTAAAAAAATTCCTAAAATCAAAATTTGCTTGCTGGGTATGCTGGGCGCCTGGTATTTTGCTAACATGTTCAAACTTGCATGATTTTCAAAATTATGACCACAAAAATGAGAGTGAACTTTCTTGGCCTATAACTAGAAAACTATTGCTCCGATTTTGGCCAAATTTTTTGCAAACGTTTGGAAATTTCTCCAGCTTTGCGGGGATATATAATTATTGGGCATGGCACCGCCCGTTTTCTTAAAAAATGACTTTTTAATCAATTTTCTCGTTTTTTAACTAAATGGGTGGTGCCACGCCCACATAATATACTTCGTTTGAAAGCTGAATTAATTTGCAAGCTTTTACAACAAGTTTGAACAAAATCCGTGCAGCCGTTAAAAAGTTATACGACTTTAAAAAAATTCCTAAAATCAAAATTTGCTTGCTGTGTATGCTGGGCGCCTGGTACTTTGCTAACATGTTCAAACTTGCATGATTTTCAAAATTATGACCACAAAAATGAAGGTGAACTTTCTTGGCCTATAACTAGAAAACTATTGCTCCGATTTTGGCCAAATTTTTTGCAAACGTTTGGAAATTTCTCTAGCTTTGCGGGGAAATAATTTTAATGGGCGTGGCACCGCCCATTTTCTTAGAAAATGATTTTTAAATCATTTTTCTCGTTTTTTAACTAAATGGGTGGTGCCACGCCCACGTAATATACTTCGTTTGAAAGCTGAATTAATTTGCAAGCTTTTACAACAAGTTTGAACAAAATCCGTGCAGCCGTTAAAAAGTTATACGACTTTAAAAAAATTCCTAAAATCAAAATTTGCTTGCTGGGTATGCTGGGCGCCTGGTATTTTGCTAACATGTTCAAACTTGCATGATTTTCAAAATTATGACCACAAAAATGAAGGTGAACTTTCTTGGCCTATAACTAGAAAACTATTGCTCCGATTTTGGCCAAATTTTTTGCAAACGTTTGGAAATTTCTCTAGCTTTGCGGGGAAATAATTTTAATGGGCGTGGCACCGCCCATTTTCTTAGAAAATTATTTTTAAATCATTTTTCTCGTTTTTTAACTAAATGGGTGGTGCCACGCCCACGTAATATACTTCGTTTGAAAGCTGAATTAATTTGCAAGCTTTTACAACAAGTTTGAACAAAATCCGTGCAGCCGTTAAAAAGTTATACGACTTTAAAAAAATTCCTAAAATCAAAATTTGCTTGTTGGGTATGCTGGGCGCCTGGTATTTTGCTAACATGTTCAAACTTGCATGATTTTCAAAATTATGACCACAAAAATGAAGGTGAACTTTCTTGGCCTATAACTAGAAAACCATTGCTCCGATTTTGGCCAAATTTTTTGCAAACGTTTGGAAATTTCTCTAGCTTTGCGGGGAAATAATTTTAATGGGCGTGGCACCGCCCATTTTCTTAGAAAATGATTTTTAAATCATTTTTCTCGTTTTTTAACTAAATGGGTGGTGCCACGCCCACGTAATATACTTCGTTTGAAAGCTGAATTAATTTGCAAGCTTTTACAACAAGTTTGAACAAAATCCGTGCAGCCGTTAAAAAGTTATACGACTTTAAAAAAATTCCTAAAATCAAAATTTGCTTGCTGGGTATGCTGGGCGCCTGGTATTTTGCTAACATGTTCAAACTTGCATGATTTTCAAAATTATGACCACAAAAATGAGAGTGAACTTTCTTGGCCTATAACTAGAAAACCATTGCTCCGATTTTGGCCAAATTTTTTGCAAACGTTTGGAAATTTCTCTAGCTTTGCGGGGAAATAATTTTAATGGGCGTGGCACTGCCCATTTTCTTAGAAAATGACTTATAAATAATATTTCTTGTTTATTTACTAAATGGGTGGTGCCACGCCCACATAATGTACTTCGTTTGAAAGCTGAATTAATTTGCAAGCTTTTACAACAAGTTTGAACAAAATCGGTGCAGCCGTTAAAAAGTTATACGACTTTAAAAAAATTCCTAAAATCAAAATTTGCTTGCTGGGTATGCTGGGCGCCTGGTATTTTGCTAACATGTTCAAACTTGCATGATTTTCAAAATTATGACCACAAAAATGAAGGTGAACTTTCTTGGCCTATAACTAGAAAACCATTGCTCCGATTTTGGCCAAATTTTTTGCAAACGTTTGGAAATTTCTCTAGCTTTGCGGAGATTGATAAATTAATGGGCGTGGCACCGCCCATTTTCTTAGAAAATGATTTTTAAATCATTTTTCTCGTTTTTTAACTAAATGGGTGGTGCCACGCCCACGTAATATACTTCGTTTGAAAGCTGAATTAATTTGCAAGCTTTTACAACAAGTTTGAACAAAATCCGTGCAGCCGTTAAAAAGTTATATGACTTTAAAAAAATTCCTAAAATCAAAATTTGCTTGCTGTGTATGCTGGGCGCCTGGTACTTTGCTAACATGTTCAAACTTGCATGATTTTCAAAATTATGACCACAAAAATGAAGGTGAACTTTCTTGGCCTATAACTAGAAAACTATTGCTCCGATTTTGGCCAAATTTTTTGCAAACGTTTGGAAATTTCTCTAGCTTTGCGGGGAAATAATTTTAATGGGCGTGGCACCGCCCATTTTCTTAGAAAATGATTTTTAAATCATTTTTCTCGTTTTTTAACTAAATGGGTGGTGCCACGCCCACGTAATATACTTCGTTTGAAAGCTGAATTAATTTGCAAGCTTTTACAACAAGTTTGAACAAAATCCGTGCAGCCGTTAAAAAGTTATACGACTTTAAAAAAATTCCTAAAATCAAAATTTGCTTGCTGGGTATGCTGGGCGCCTGGTATTTTGCTAACATGTTCAAACTTGCATGATTTTCAAAATTATGACCACAAAAATGAAGGTGAACTTTCTTGGCCTATAACTAGAAAACTATTGCTCCGATTTTGGCCAAATTTTTTGCAAACGTTTGGAAATTTCTCTAGCTTTGTGAAGATTAATAAATTGATGGGCGTGGCACCGCCCATTTTCTTAGAAAATGATTTTTAAATCATTTTTCTCGGTTTTAACTAAATGGGTGGTGCCACGCCCACATAATATACTTCGTTTGAGAGCTGAATTAATTTGCAAGCTTTTACAACAAGTTTGAACAAAATCGGTGCAGCCGTTAAAAAGTTATACGACTTTAAAAAAATTCCTAAAATCAAAATTTGCTTGCTGGGTATGCTGGGCGCCTGGTATTTTGCTAACATGTTCAAACTTGCATGATTTTCAAAATTATGACCACAAAAATGAAGGTGAACTTTCTTGGCCTATAACTAGAAAACCATTGCTCCGATTTTGGCCAAATTTTTTGCAAACGTTTGGAAATTTCTCTAGCTTTGCGGGGAAATAATTTTAATGGGCGTGGCACTGCCCATTTTCTTAGAAAATGACTTATAAATAATATTTCTTGTTTATTTACTAAATGGGTGGTGCCACGCCCACATAATGTACTTCGTTTGAAAGCTGAATTAATTTGCAAGCTTTTACAACAAGTTTGAACAAAATCCGTGCAGCCGTTAAAAAGTTATACGACTTTAAAAAAATTCCTAAAATCAAAATTTGCTTGCTGGGTATGCTGGGCGCCTGGTATTTTGCTAACATGTTCAAACTTGCATGATTTTCAAAATTATGACCACAAAAATGAAGGTGAACTTTCTTGGCCTATAACTAGAAAACCATTGCTCCGATTTTGGCCAAATTTTTTGCAAACGTTTGGAAATTTCTCTAGCTTTGCGGGGAAATAATTTTATTGGGCGTGGCACCGCCCATTTTCTTAGAAAATGATTTTTAAATCATTTTTCTCGTTTTTTAACTAAATGGGTGGTGCCACGCCCACATAATATACTTCGTTTGAAAGCTGAATTAATTTGCAAGCTTTTACAACAAGTTTGAACAAAATCGGTGCAGCCGTTAAAAAGTTATACGACTTTAAAAAAATTCCTAAAATCAAAATTTGCTTGCTGGGTATGCTGGGCGCCTGGTATTTTGCTAACATGTTCAAACTTGCATGATTTTCAAAATTATGACCACAAAAATAAAGGTGAACTTTCTTGGCCTATAACTAGAAAACCATTGCTCCGATTTTGGCCAAATTTTTTGCAAACGTTTGGAAATTTCTCTAGCTTTGCGGGGAAATAATTTTATTGGGCGTGGCACCGCCCATTTTCTTAGAAAATGATTTTTAAATCATATTTCTTGTTTTTTAACTAAATGGGTGGTGCCACGCCCACATAATATACTTCGTTTGAAAGCTGAATTAATTTGCAAGCTTTTACAACAAGTTTGAACAAAATCGGTGCAGCCGTTAAAAAGTTATACGACTTTAAAAAAATTCCTAAAATCAAAATTTGCTTGCTGGGTATGCTGGGCGCCTGGTATTTTGCTAACATGTTCAAACTTGCATGATTTTCAAAATTATGACCACAAAAATGAAGGTGAACTTTCTTGGCCTATAACTAGAAAACCATTGCTCCGATTTTGGCCAAATTTTTTGCAAACGTTTGGAAATTTCTCTAGCTTTGCGGGGAAATAATTTTATTGGGCGTGGCACCGCCCATTTTCTTAGAAAATGATTTTTAAATCATTTTTCTCGTTTTTTAACTAAATGGGTGGTGCCACGCCCACATAATATACTTCGTTTGAAAGCTGAATTAATTTGCAAGCTTTTACAACAAGTTTGAACAAAATCGGTGCAGCCGTTAAAAAGTTATACGACTTTAAAAAAATTCCTAAAATCAAAATTTGCTTGCTGGGTATGCTGGGCGCCTGGTATTTTGCTAACATGTTCAAACTTGCATGATTTTCAAAATTATGACCACAAAAATAAAGGTGAACTTTCTTGGCCTATAACTAGAAAACCATTGCTCCGATTTTGGCCAAATTTTTTGCAAACGTTTGGAAATTTCTCTAGCTTTGCGGGGAAATAATTTTAATGGGCGTGGCACTGCCCATTTTCTTAGAAAATGACTTATAAATAATATTTCTTGTTTATTTACTAAATGGGTGGTGCCACGCCCACATAATATACTTCGTTTGAAAGCTGAATTAATTTTCAAGCTTTTACAACAAGTTTGAACAAAATCCGTGCAGCCGTTAAAAAGTTATACGACTTTAAAAAAATTTCTAAAATCAAAATTTGCTTGCTGGGTATGCTGGGCGCCTGGTATTTTGCTAACATGTTCAAACTTGCATGATTTTCAAAATTATGACCACAAAAATGAAGGTGAACTTTCTTGGCCTATAACTAGAAAACCATTGCTCCGATTTTGGCCAAATTTTTTGCAAACGTTTGGAAATTTTTCTAGCTTTGTGAAGATTAATAAATTGATGGGCGTGGCACCGCCCATTTTCTTAGAAAATGATTTTTAAATCATTTTTCTCGTTTTTTAACTAAATGGGTGGTGCCACGCCCACATAATATACTTCGTTTGAAAGCTGAATTAATTTGCAAGCTTTTACAACAAGTTTGAACAAAATCGGTGCAGCCGTTAAAAAGTTATACGACTTTAAAAAAATTCCTAAAATCAAAATTTGCTTGCTGGGTATGCTGGGCGCCTGGTATTTTGCTAACATGTTCAAACTTGCATGATTTTCAAAATTATGACCACAAAAATGAAGGTGAACTTTCTTGGCCTATAACTAGAAAACCATTGCTCCGATTTTGGCCAAATTTTTTGCAAACGTTTGGAAATTTTTCTAGCTTTGTGAAGATTAATAAATTGATGGGCGTGGCACCGCCCATTTTCTTAGAAAATGATTTTTAAATCATTTTTCTCGTTTTTTAACTAAATGGGTGGTGCCACGCCCACATAATATACTTCGTTTGAAAGCTGAATTAATTTGCAAGCTTTTACAACAAGTTTGAACAAAATCGGTGCAGCCGTTAAAAAGTTATACGACTTTAAAAAAATTCCTAAAATCAAAATTTGCTTGCTGGGTATGCTGGGCGCCTGGTATTTTGCTAACATGTTCAAACTTGCATGATTTTCAAAATTATGACCACAAAAATGAAGGTGAACTTTCTTGGCCTATAACTAGAAAACCATTGCTCCGATTTTGGCCAAATTTTTTGCAAACGTTTGGAAATTTCTCTAGCTTTGCGGGGAAATAATTTTATTGGGCGTGGCACCGCCCATTTTCTTAGAAAATGATTTTTAAATCATTTTTCTCGTTTTTTAACTAAATGGGTGGTGCCACGCCCACATAATATACTTTGTTTGAAAGCTGAATTAATTTGCAAGCTTTTACAACAAGTTTGAACAAAATCGGTGCAGCCGTTAAAAAGTTATACGACTTTAAAAAAATTCCTAAAATCAAAATTTGCTTGCTGGGTATGCTGGGCGCCTGGTATTTTGCTAACATGTTCAAACTTGCATGATTTTCAAAATTATGACCACAAAAATGAAGGTGAACTTTCTTGGCCTATAACTAGAAAACTACTGCTCCGATTTTGGCCAAATTTTTTGCAAACGTTTGGAAATTTCTCTAGCTTTGCGGAGATTAATAAATTAATGGGCGTGGCACCGCCCATTTTCTTAGAAAATGACTTTTAAATCATATTTCTTGTTTTTTAACTAAATGGGTGGTGCCACGCCCACATAATATACTTCGTTTGAAAGCTGAATTAATTTGCAAGCTTTTACAACAAGTTTGAACAAAATCCGTGCAGCCGTTAAAAAGTTATACGACTTTAAAAAAATTTCTAAAATCAAAATTTGCTTGCTGGGTATGCTGGGCGCCTGGTATTTTGCTAACATGTTCAAACTTGCATGATTTTCAAAATTATGACCACAAAAATGAAGGTGAACTTTCTTGGCCTATAACTAGAAAACCATTGCTCCGATTTTGGCCAAATTTTTTGCAAACGTTTGGAAATTTTTCTAGCTTTGTGAAGATTAATAAATTGATGGGCGTGGCACCGCCCATTTTCTTAGAAAATGATTTTTAAATCATTTTTCTCGTTTTTTAACTAAATGGGTGGTGCCACGCCCACATAATATACTTCGTTTGAAAGCTGAATTAATTTGCAAGCTTTTACAACAAGTTTGAACAAAATCGGTGCAGCCGTTAAAAAGTTATACGACTTTAAAAAAATTCCTAAAATCAAAATTTGCTTGCTGGGTATGCTGGGCGCCTGGTATTTTGCTAACATGTTCAAACTTGCATGATTTTCAAAATTATGACCACAAAAATGAAGGTGAACTTTCTTGGCCTATAACTAGAAAACCATTGCTCCGATTTTGGCCAAATTTTTTGCAAACGTTTGGAAATTTCTCTAGCTTTGTGAAGATTAATAAATTGATGGGCGTGGCACCGCCCATTTTCTTAGAAAATGATTTTTAAATCATTTTTCTCGTTTTTTAACTAAATGGGTGGTGCCACGCCCACATAATATACTTTGTTTGAAAGCTGAATTAATTTGCAAGCTTTTACAACAAGTTTGAACAAAATCGGTGCAGCCGTTAAAAAGTTATACGACTTTAAAAAAATTCCTAAAATCAAAATTTGCTTGCTGGGTATGCTGGGCGCCTGGTATTTTGCTAACATGTTCAAACTTGCATGATTTTCAAAATTATGACCACAAAAATGAAGGTGAACTTTCTTGGCCTATAACTAGAAAACTACTGCTCCGATTTTGGCCAAATTTTTTGCAAACGTTTGGAAATTTCTCTAGCTTTGCGGAGATTAATAAATTAATGGGCGTGGCACCGCCCATTTTCTTAGAAAATGACTTTTAAATCATATTTCTTGTTTTTTAACTAAATGGGTGGTGCCACGCCCACATAATATACTTCGTTTGAAAGCTGAATTAATTTGCAAGCTTTTACAACAAGTTTGAACAAAATCCGTGCAGCCGTTAAAAAGTTATACGACTTTAAAAAAATTTCTAAAATCAAAATTTGCTTGCTGGGTATGCTGGGCGCCTGGTATTTTGCTAACATGTTCAAACTTGCATGATTTTCAAAATTATGACCACAAAAATGAAGGTGAACTTTCTTGGCCTATAACTAGAAAACCATTGCTCCGATTTTGGCCAAATTTTTTGCAAACGTTTGGAAATTTTTCTAGCTTTGTGAAGATTAATAAATTGATGGGCGTGGCACCGCCCATTTTCTTAGAAAATGATTTTTAAATCATTTTTCTCGTTTTTTAACTAAATGGGTGGTGCCACGCCCACATAATATACTTCGTTTGAAAGCTGAATTAATTTGCAAGCTTTTACAACAAGTTTGAACAAAATCGGTGCAGCCGTTAAAAAGTTATACGACTTTAAAAAAATTCCTAAAATCAAAATTTGCTTGCTGGGTATGCTGGGCGCCTGGTATTTTGCTAACATGTTCAAACTTGCATGATTTTCAAAATTATGACCACAAAAATGAAGGTGAACTTTCTTGGCCTATAACTAGAAAACCATTGCTCCGATTTTGGCCAAATTTTTTGCAAACGTTTGGAAATTTCTCTAGCTTTGTGAAGATTAATAAATTGATGGGCGTGGCACCGCCCATTTTCTTAGAAAATGATTTTTAAATCATTTTTCTCGTTTTTTAACTAAATGGGTGGTGCCACGCCCACGTAATATACTTCGTTTGAAAGCTGAATTAATTTGCAAGCTTTTACAACAAGTTTGAACAAAATCGGTGCAGCCGTTAAAAAGTTATACGACTTTAAAAAAATTCCTAAAATCAAAATTTGCTTGCTGGGTATGCTGGGCGCCTGGTATTTTGCTAACATGTTCAAACTTGCATGATTTTCAAAATTATGACCACAAAAATGAAGGTGAACTTTCTTGGCCTATAACTAGAAAACCATTGCTCCGATTTTGGCCAAATTTTTTGCAAACGTTTGGAAATTTCTCTAGCTTTGCGGGGAAATAATTTTATTGGGCGTGGCACCGCCCATTTTCTTAGAAAATGATTTTTAAATCATTTTTCTCGTTTTTTAACTAAATGGGTGGTGCCACGCCCACATAATATACTTTGTTTGAAAGCTGAATTAATTTGCAAGCTTTTACAACAAGTTTGAACAAAATCGGTGCAGCCGTTAAAAAGTTATACGACTTTAAAAAAATTCCTAAAATCAAAATTTGCTTGCTGGGTATGCTGGGCGCCTGGTATTTTGCTAACATGTTCAAACTTGCATGATTTTCAAAATTATGACCACAAAAATGAAGGTGAACTTTCTTGGCCTATAACTAGAAAACTACTGCTCCGATTTTGGCCAAATTTTTTGCAAACGTTTGGAAATTTCTCTAGCTTTGCGGAGATTAATAAATTAATGGGCGTGGCACCGCCCATTTTCTTAGAAAATGACTTTTAAATCATATTTCTTGTTTTTTAACTAAATGGGTGGTGCCACGCCCACATAATATACTTCGTTTGAAAGCTGAATTAATTTGCAAGCTTTTACAACAAGTTTGAACAAAATCGGTGCAGCCGTTAAAAAGTTATACGACTTTAAAAAAATTCCTAAAATCAAAATTTGCTTGCTGGGTATGCTGGGCGCCTGGTATTTTGCTAACATGTTCAAACTTGCATGATTTTCAAAATTATGACCACAAAAATGAAGGTGAACTTTCTTGGCCTATAACTAGAAAACCATTGCTCCGATTTTGGCCAAATTTTTTGCAAACGTTTGGAAATTTCTCTAGCTTTGCGGAGATTGATAAATTAATGGGCGTGGCACCGCCCATTTTCTTAGAAAATGATTTTTAAATCATTTTTCTCGTTTTTTAACTAAATGGGTGGTGCCACGCCCACGTAATATACTTCGTTTGAAAGCTGAATTAATTTGCAAGCTTTTACAACAAGTTTGAACAAAATCGGTGCAGCCGTTAAAAAGTTATACGACTTTAAAAAAATTCCTAAAATCAAAATTTGCTTGCTGGGTATGCTGGGCGCCTGGTATTTTGCTAACATGTTCAAACTTGCATGATTTTCAAAATTATGACCACAAAAATGAAGGTGAACTTTCTTGGCCTATAACTAGAAAACCATTGCTCCGATTTTGGCCAAATTTTTTGCAAACGTTTGGAAATTTCTCTAGCTTTGCGGGGAAATAATTTTAATGGGCGTGGCACCGCCCATTTTCTTAGAAAATGATTTTTAAATCATTTTTCTCGTTTTTTAACTAAATGGGTGGTGCCACGCCCACATAATATACTTCGTTTGAAAGCTGAATTAATTTGCAAGCTTTTACAACAAGTTTGAACAAAATCGGTGCAGCCTTTAAAAAGTTATACGACTTTAAAAAAATTCCTTAAATCAAAATTTGCTTGCTGGGTATGCTGGGCGCCTGGTATTTTGCTAACATGTTCAAACTTGCATGATTTTCAAAATTATGACCACAAAAATAAAGGTGAACTTTCTTGGCCTATAACTAGAAAACCATTGCTCCGATTTTGGCCAAATTTTTTGCAAACGTTTGGAAATTTCTCTAGCTTTGCGGGGAAATAATTTTAATGGGCGTGGCACTGCCCATTTTCTTAGAAAATGACTTTTAAATCATATTTCTTGTTTATTTACTAAATGGGTGGTGCCACGCCCACATAATGTACTTCGTTTGAAAGCTGAATTAATTTGCAAGCTTTTACAACAAGTTTGAACAAAATCGGTGCTGCCGTTAAAAAGTTATACGACTTTAAAAAAATTCCTAAAATCAAAATTTGCTTGCTGGGTATGCTGGGCGCCTGGTATTTTGCTAACATGTTCAAACTTGCATGATTTTCAAAATTATGACCACAAAAATGAAGGTGAGCTTTCTTGGCCTATAACTAGAAAACTACTGCTCCGATTTTGGCCAAATTTTTTGCAAACGTTTGGAAATTTCTCTAGCTTTGCGGAGATTGATAAATTAATGGGCGTGGCACCGCCCATTTTCTTAGAAAATGATTTTTAAATCATTTTTCTCGTTTTTTAACTAAATGGGTGGTGCCACGCCCACATAATATACTTCGTTTGAAAGCTGAATTAATTTGCAAGCTTTTACAACAAGTTTGAACAAAATCGGTGCAGCCGTTAAAAAGTTATACGACTTTAAAAAAATTCCTAAAATCAAAATTTGCTTGCTGGGTATGCTGGGCGCCTGGTATTTTGCTAACATGTTCAAACTTGCATGATTTTCAAAATTATGACCACAAAAATGAAGGTGAACTTTCTTGGCCTATAACTAGAAAACCATTGCTCCGATTTTGGCCAAATTTTTTGCAAACGTTTGGAAATTTTTCTAGCTTTGTGAAGATTAATAAATTGATGGGCGTGGCACCGCCCATTTTCTTAGAAAATGATTTTTAAATCATTTTTCTCGTTTTTTAACTAAATGGGTGGTGCCACGCCCACATAATATACTTCGTTTGAAAGCTGAATTAATTTGCAAGCTTTTACAACAAGTTTGAACAAAATCGGTGCAGCCGTTAAAAAGTTATACGACTTTAAAAAAATTCCTAAAATCAAAATTTGCTTGCTGGGTATGCTGGGCGCCTGGTATTTTGCTAACATGTTCAAACTTGCATGATTTTCAAAATTATGACCACAAAAATGAAGGTGAACTTTCTTGGCCTATAACTAGAAAACCATTGCTCCGATTTTGGCCAAATTTTTTGCAAACGTTTGGAAATTTCTCTAGCTTTGCGGGGAAATAATTTTAATGGGCGTG
This sequence comes from Ornithomya chloropus, assembly GCA_963971445.1. Classification (NCBI taxonomy): domain Eukaryota; kingdom Metazoa; phylum Arthropoda; class Insecta; order Diptera; family Hippoboscidae; genus Ornithomya; species Ornithomya chloropus. The sequence goes on from OZ020532.1 coordinate 6,732,640, forward strand.
GCACTGCCCATTTTCTTAGAAAATGACTTTTAAATCATATTTCTTGTTTATTTACTAAATGGGTGGTGCCACGCCCACATAATGTACTTCGTTTGAAAGCTGAATTAATTTGCAAGCTTTTACAACAAGTTTGAACAAAATCGGTGCAGCCGTTAAAAAGTTATACGACTTTAAAAAAATTCCTAAAATCAAAATTTGCTTGCTGGGTATGCTGGGCGCCTGGTATTTTGCTAACATGTTCAAACTTGCATGATTTTCAAAATTATGACCACAAAAATGAAGGTGAACTTTCTTGGCCTATAACTAGAAAACCATTGCTCCGATTTTGGCCAAATTTTTTGCAAACGTTTGGAAATTTCTCTAGCTTTGCGGGGAAATAATTTTAATGGGCGTGGCACCGCCCATTTTCTTAGAAAATGACTTTTAAATAATATTTCTTGTTTTTTAACTAAATGGGTGGTGCCACGCCCACATAATATACTTCGTTTGAAAGCTGAATTAATTTGTAAGCTTTTACAACAAGTTTGAATAAAATCGGTGCAGCCGTTAAAAAGTTATACGACTTTAAAAAAATTCCTAAAATCAAAATTTGCTTGCTGGGTATGCTGGGCGCCTGGTATTTTGCTAACATGTTCAAACTTGCATGATTTTCAAAATTATGACCACAAAAATGAAGGTGAACTTTCTTGGCCTATAACTAGAAAACCATTGCTCCGATTTTGGCCAAATTTTTTGCAAACGTTTGGAAATTTCTCTAGCTTTGCGGAGATTAATAAATTAATGGGCGTGGCACCGCCCATTTTCTTAGAAAATGACTTTTAAATCATATTTCTTGTTTTTTAACTAAATGGGTGGTGCCACGCCCACATAATATACTTCGTTTGAAAGCTGAATTAATTTGCAAGCTTTTACAACAAGTTTGAACAAAATCGGTGCAGCCGTTAAAAAGTTATACGACTTTAAAAAAATTCCTAAAATCAAAATTTGCTTGCTGGGTATGCTGGGCGCCTGGTATTTTGCTAACATGTTCAAACTTGCATGATTTTCAAAATTATGACCACAAAAATGAAGGTGAACTTTCTTGGCCTATAACTAGAAAACCATTGCTCCGATTTTGGCCAAATTTTTTGCAAACGTTTGGAAATTTCTCTAGCTTTGCGGAGATTAATAAATTAATGGGCGTGGCACCGCCCATTTTCTTAGAAAATGACTTTTAAATCATATTTCTTGTTTTTTAACTAAATGGGTGGTGCCACGCCCACATAATATACTTCGTTTGAAAGCTGAATTAATTTGCAAGCTTTTACAACAAGTTTGAACAAAATCGGTGCAGCCGTTAAAAAGTTATACGACTTTAAAAAAATTCCTAAAATCAAAATTTGCTTGCTGGGTATGCTGGGCGCCTGGTATTTTGCTAACATGTTCAAACTTGCATGATTTTCAAAATTATGACCACAAAAATGAAGGTGAACTTTCTTGGCCTATAACTAGAAAACCATTGCTCCGATTTTGGCCAAATTTTTTGCAAACGTTTGGAAATTTCTCTAGCTTTGCGGGGAAATAATTTTAATGGGCGTGGCACCGCCCATTTTCTTAGAAAATGACTTTTAAATCATATTTCTTGTTTTTTAACTAAATGGGTGGTGCCACGCCCACATAATATACTTCGTTTGAAAGCTGAATTAATTTGCAAGCTTTTACAACAAGTTTGAACAAAATCGGTGCAGCCGTTAAAAAGTTATACGACTTTAAAAAAATTCCTAAAATCAAAATTTGCTTGCTGGGTATGCTGGGCGCCTGGTATTTTGCTAACATGTTCAAACTTGCATGATTTTCAAAATTATGACCACAAAAATGAAGGTGAACTTTCTTGGCCTATAACTAGAAAACCATTGCTCCGATTTTGGCCAAATTTTTTGCAAACGTTTGGAAATTTCTCTAGCTTTGCGGGGAAATAATTTTAATGGGCGTGGCACCGCCCATTTTCTTAGAAAATGACTTTTAAATCATATTTCTTGTTTTTTAACTAAATGGGTGGTGCCACGCCCACATAATATACTTCGTTTGAAAGCTGAATTAATTTGCAAGCTTTTACAACAAGTTTGAACAAAATCGGTGCAGCCGTTAAAAAGTTATACGACTTTAAAAAAATTCCTAAAATCAAAATTTGCTTGCTGGGTATGCTGGGCGCCTGGTATTTTGCTAACATGTTCAAACTTGCATGATTTTCAAAATTATGACCACAAAAATGAAGGTGAACTTTCTTGGCCTATAACTAGAAAACCATTGCTCCGATTTTGGCCAAATTTTTTGCAAACGTTTGGAAATTTCTCTAGCTTTGCGGGGAAATAATTTTAATGGGCGTGGCACCGCCCATTTTCTTAGAAAATGATTTTTAAATCATTTTTCTCGTTTTTTAACTAAATGGGTGGTGCCACGCCCACATAATATACTTCGTTTGAAAGCTGAATTAATTTGCAAGCTTTTACAACAAGTTTGAACAAAATCGGTGCAGCCGTTAAAAAGTTATACGACTTTAAAAAAATTCCTAAAATCAAAATTTGCTTGCTGGGTATGCTGGGCGCCTGGTATTTTGCTAACATGTTCAAACTTGCATGATTTTCAAAATTATGACCACAAAAATGAAGGTGAACTTTCTTGGCCTATAACTAGAAAACCATTGCTCCGATTTTGGCCAAATTTTTTGCAAACGTTTGGAAATTTCTCTAGCTTTGCGGGGAAATAATTTTAATGGGCGTGGCACCGCCCATTTTCTTAGAAAATGATTTTTAAATCATTTTTCTCGTTTTTTAACTAAATGGGTGGTGCCACGCCCACATAATATACTTCGTTTGAAAGCTGAATTAATTTGCAAGCTTTTACAACAAGTTTGAACAAAATCGGTGCAGCCGTTAAAAAGTTATACGACTTTAAAAAAATTCCTAAAATCAAAATTTGCTTGCTGGGTATGCTGGGCGCCTGGTATTTTGCTAACATGTTCAAACTTGCATGATTTTCAAAATTATGACCACAAAAATGAAGGTGAACTTTCTTGGCCTATAACTAGAAAACCATTGCTCCGATTTTGGCCAAATTTTTTGCAAACGTTTGGAAATTTCTCTAGCTTTGCGGGGAAATAATTTTAATGGGCGTGGCACTGCCCATTTTCTTAGAAAATGACTTTTAAATCATATTTCTTGTTTATTTACTAAATGGGTGGTGCCACGCCCACATAATGTACTTCGTTTGAAAGCTGAATTAATTTGCAAGCTTTTACAACAAGTTTGAACAAAATCGGTGCAGCCGTTAAAAAGTTATACGACTTTAAAAAAAATTCCTAAAATCAAAATTTGCTTGCTGGGTATGCTGGGCGCCTGGTATTTTGCTAACATGTTCAAACTTGCATGATTTTCAAAATTATGACCACAAAAATGAAGGTGAACTTTCTTGGCCTATAACTAGAAAACCATTGCTCCGATTTTGGCCAAATTTTTTGCAAACGTTTGGAAATTTCTCTAGCTTTGCGGAGATTGATAAATTAATGGGCGTGGCACCGCCCATTTTCTTAGAAAATGATTTTTAAATCATTTTTCTCGTTTTTTAACTAAATGGGTGGTGCCACGCCCACATAATATACTTCGTTTGAAAGCTGAATTAATTTGCAAGCTTTTACAACAAGTTTGAACAAAATCGGTGCAGCCGTTAAAAAGTTATACGACTTTAAAAAAATTCCTAAAATCAAAATTTGCTTGCTGGGTATGCTGGGCGCCTGGTATTTTGCTAACATGTTCAAACTTGCATGATTTTCAAAATTATGACCACAAAAATGAAGGTGAACTTTCTTGGCCTATAACTAGAAAACCATTGCTCCGATTTTGGCCAAATTTTTTGCAAACGTTTGGAAATTTCTCTAGCTTTGCGGGGAAATAATTTTAATGGGCGTGGCACCGCCCATTTTCTTAGAAAATGACTTTTAAATCATATTTCTTGTTTTTTAACTAAATGGGTGGTGCCACGCCCACATAATATACTTCGTTTGAAAGCTGAATTAATTTGCAAGCTTTTACAACAAGTTTGAACAAAATCGGTGCAGCCGTTAAAAAGTTATACGACTTTAAAAAAATTCCTAAAATCAAAATTTGCTTGCTGGGTATGCTGGGCGCCTGGTATTTTGCTAACATGTTCAAACTTGCATGATTTTCAAAATTATGACCACAAAAATGAAGGTGAACTTTCTTGGCCTATAACTAGAAAACCATTGCTCCGATTTTGGCCAAATTTTTTGCAAACGTTTGGAAATTTCTCTAGCTTTGCGGGGAAATAATTTTAATGGGCGTGGCACCGCCCATTTTCTTAGAAAATGACTTTTAAATCATATTTCTTGTTTTTTAACTAAATGGGTGGTGCCACGCCCACATAATATACTTCGTTTGAAAGCTGAATTAATTTGCAAGCTTTTACAACAAGTTTGAACAAAATCGGTGCAGCCGTTAAAAAGTTATACGACTTTAAAAAAATTCCTAAAATCAAAATTTGCTTGCTGGGTATGCTGGGCGCCTGGTATTTTGCTAACATGTTCAAACTTGCATGATTTTCAAAATTATGACCACAAAAATGAAGGTGAACTTTCTTGGCCTATAACTAGAAAACCATTGCTCCGATTTTGGCCAAATTTTTTGCAAACGTTTGGAAATTTCTCTAGCTTTGCGGGGAAATAATTTTAATGGGCGTGGCACCGCCCATTTTCTTAGAAAATGACTTTTAAATCATATTTCTTGTTTTTTAACTAAATGGGTGGTGCCACGCCCACATAATATACTTCGTTTGAAAGCTGAATTAATTTGCAAGCTTTTACAACAAGTTTGAACAAAATCGGTGCAGCCGTTAAAAAGTTATACGACTTTAAAAAAATTCCTAAAATCAAAATTTGCTTGCTGGGTATGCTGGGCGCCTGGTATTTTGCTAACATGTTCAAACTTGCATGATTTTCAAAATTATGACCACAAAAATGAAGGTGAACTTTCTTGGCCTATAACTAGAAAACCATTGCTCCGATTTTGGCCAAATTTTTTGCAAACGTTTGGAAATTTCTCTAGCTTTGCGGAGATTAATAAATTAATGGGCGTGGCACCGCCCATTTTCTTAGAAAATGACTTTTAAATCATATTTTTTGTTTTTTAACTAAATGGGTGGTGCCACGCCCACATAATATACTTCGTTTGAAAGCTGAATTAATTTGCAAGCTTTTACAACAAGTTTGAACAAAATCGGTGCAGCCGTTAAAAAGTTATACGACTTTAAAAAAATTCCTAAAATCAAAATTTGCTTGCTGGGTATGCTGGGCGCCTGGTATTTTGCTAACATGTTCAAACTTGCATGATTTTCAAAATTATGACCACAAAAATGAAGGTGAACTTTCTTGGCCTATAACTAGAAAACCATTGCTCCGATTTTGGCCAAATTTTTTGCAAACGTTTGGAAATTTCTCTAGCTTTGCGGGGAAATAATTTTAATGGGCGTGGCACCGCCCATTTTCTTAGAAAATGATTTTTAAATCATTTTTCTCGTTTTTTAACTAAATGGGTGGTGCCACGCCCACATAATATACTTCGTTTAAAAGCTGAATTAATTTGCAAGCTTTTACAACAAGTTTGAACAAAATCGGTGCAGCCGTTAAAAAGTTATACGACTTTAAAAAAATTCCTAAAATCAAAATTTGCTTGCTGGGTATGCTGGGCGCCTGGTATTTTGCTAACATGTTCAAACTTGCATGATTTTCAAAATTATGACCACAAAAATGAAGGTGAACTTTCTTGGCCTATAACTAGAAAACCATTGCTCCGATTTTGGCCAAATTTTTTGCAAACGTTTGGAAATTTCTCTAGCTTTGCGGGGAAATAATTTTAATGGGCGTGGCACCGCCCATTTTCTTAGAAAATGATTTTTAAATCATTTTTCTCGTTTTTTAACTAAATGGGTGGTGCCACGCCCACATAATATACTTCGTTTGAAAGCTGAATTAATTTGCAAGCTTTTACAACAAGTTTGAACAAAATCGGTGCAGCCGTTAAAAAGTTATACGACTTTAAAAAAATTCCTAAAATCAAAATTTGCTTGCTGGGTATGCTGGGCGCCTGGTATTTTGCTAACATGTTCAAACTTGCATGATTTTCAAAATTATGACCACAAAAATGAAGGTGAACTTTCTTGGCCTATAACTAGAAAACCATTGCTCCGATTTTGGCCAAATTTTTTGCAAACGTTTGGAAATTTCTCTAGCTTTGCGGGGAAATAATTTTAATGGGCGTGGCACTGCCCATTTTCTTAGAAAATGACTTTTAAATCATATTTCTTGTTTATTTACTAAATGGGTGGTGCCACGCCCACATAATGTACTTCGTTTGAAAGCTGAATTAATTTGCAAGCTTTTACAACAAGTTTGAACAAAATCGGTGCAGCCGTTAAAAAGTTATACGACTTTAAAAAAAATTCCTAAAATCAAAATTTGCTTGCTGGGTATGCTGGGCGCCTGGTATTTTGCTAACATGTTCAAACTTGCATGATTTTCAAAATTATGACCACAAAAATGAAGGTGAACTTTCTTGGCCTATAACTAGAAAACCATTGCTCCGATTTTGGCCAAATTTTTTGCAAACGTTTGGAAATTTCTCTAGCTTTGCGGAGATTGATAAATTAATGGGCGTGGCACCGCCCATTTTCTTAGAAAATGATTTTTAAATCATTTTTCTCGTTTTTTAACTAAATGGGTGGTGCCACGCCCACATAATATACTTCGTTTGAAAGCTGAATTAATTTGCAAGCTTTTACAACAAGTTTGAACAAAATCGGTGCAGCCGTTAAAAAGTTATACGACTTTAAAAAAATTCCTAAAATCAAAATTTGCTTGCTGGGTATGCTGGGCGCCTGGTATTTTGCTAACATGTTCAAACTTGCATGATTTTCAAAATTATGACCACAAAAATGAAGGTGAACTTTCTTGGCCTATAACTAGAAAACCATTGCTCCGATTTTGGCCAAATTTTTTGCAAACGTTTGGAAATTTCTCTAGCTTTGCGGGGAAATAATTTTAATGGGCGTGGCACTGCCCATTTTCTTAGAAAATGACTTTTAAATCATATTTCTTGTTTATTTACTAAATGGGTGGTGCCACGCCCACATAATATACTTCGTTTGAAAGCTGAATTAATTTGCAAGCTTTTACAACAAGTTTGAACAAAATCGGTGCAGCCGTTAAAAAGTTATACGACTTTAAAAAAATTCCTAAAATCAAAATTTGCTTGCTGGGTATGCTGGGCGCCTGGTATTTTGCTAACATGTTCAAACTTGCATGATTTTCAAAATTATGACCACAAAAATGAAGGTGAACTTTCTTGGCCTATAACTAGAAAACCATTGCTCCGATTTTGGCCAAATTTTTTGCAAACGTTTGGAAATTTCTCTAGCTTTGCGGAGATTAATAAATTAATGGGCGTGGCACCGCCCATTTTCTTAGAAAATGACTTTTAAATCATATTTTTTGTTTTTTAACTAAATGGGTGGTGCCACGCCCACATAATATACTTCGTTTGAAAGCTGAATTAATTTGCAAGCTTTTACAACAAGTTTGAACAAAATCGGTGCAGCCGTTAAAAAGTTATACGACTTTAAAAAAATTCCTAAAATCAAAATTTGCTTGCTGGGTATGCTGGGCGCCTGGTATTTTGCTAACATGTTCAAACTTGCATGATTTTCAAAATTATGACCACAAAAATGAAGGTGAACTTTCTTGGCCTATAACTAGAAAACCATTGCTCCGATTTTGGCCAAATTTTTTGCAAACGTTTGGAAATTTCTCTAGCTTTGCGGGGAAATAATTTTAATGGGCGTGGCACCGCCCATTTTCTTAGAAAATGATTTTTAAATCATTTTTCTCGTTTTTTAACTAAATGGGTGGTGCCACGCCCACATAATATACTTCGTTTAAAAGCTGAATTAATTTGCAAGCTTTTACAACAAGTTTGAACAAAATCGGTGCAGCCGTTAAAAAGTTATACGACTTTAAAAAAATTCCTAAAATCAAAATTTGCTTGCTGGGTATGCTGGGCGCCTGGTATTTTGCTAACATGTTCAAACTTGCATGATTTTCAAAATTATGACCACAAAAATGAAGGTGAACTTTCTTGGCCTATAACTAGAAAACCATTGCTCCGATTTTGGCCAAATTTTTTGCAAACGTTTGGAAATTTCTCTAGCTTTGCGGGGAAATAATTTTAATGGGCGTGGCACCGCCCATTTTCTTAGAAAATGATTTTTAAATCATTTTTCTCGTTTTTTAACTAAATGGGTGGTGCCACGCCCACATAATATACTTCGTTTGAAAGCTGAATTAATTTGCAAGCTTTTACAACAAGTTTGAACAAAATCGGTGCAGCCGTTAAAAAGTTATACGACTTTAAAAAAATTCCTAAAATCAAAATTTGCTTGCTGGGTATGCTGGGCGCCTGGTATTTTGCTAACATGTTCAAACTTGCATGATTTTCAAAATTATGACCACAAAAATGAAGGTGAACTTTCTTGGCCTATAACTAGAAAACCATTGCTCCGATTTTGGCCAAATTTTTTGCAAACGTTTGGAAATTTCTCTAGCTTTGCGGGGAAATAATTTTAATGGGCGTGGCACTGCCCATTTTCTTAGAAAATGACTTTTAAATCATATTTCTTGTTTATTTACTAAATGGGTGGTGCCACGCCCACATAATGTACTTCGTTTGAAAGCTGAATTAATTTGCAAGCTTTTACAACAAGTTTGAACAAAATCGGTGCAGCCGTTAAAAAGTTATACGACTTTAAAAAAATTCCTAAAATCAAAATTTGCTTGCTGGGTATGCTGGGCGCCTGGTATTTTGCTAACATGTTCAAACTTGCATGATTTTCAAAATTATGACCACAAAAATGAAGGTGAACTTTCTTGGCCTATAACTAGAAAACCATTGCTCCGATTTTGGCCAAATTTTTTGCAAACGTTTGGAAATTTCTCTAGCTTTGCGGGGAAATAATTTTAATGGGCGTGGCACTGCCCATTTTCTTAGAAAATGACTTTTAAATCATATTTCTTGTTTATTTACTAAATGGGTGGTGCCACGCCCACATAATGTACTTCGTTTGAAAGCTGAATTAATTTGCAAGCTTTTACAACAAGTTTGAACAAAATCGGTGCAGCCGTTAAAAAGTTATACGACTTTAAAAAAATTCCTAAAATCAAAATTTGCTTGCTGGGTATGCTGGGCGCCTGGTATTTTGCTAACATGTTCAAACTTGCATGATTTTCAAAATTATGACCACAAAAATGAAGGTGAACTTTCTTGGCCTATAACTAGAAAACCATTGCTCCGATTTTGGCCAAATTTTTTGCAAACGTTTGGAAATTTCTCTAGCTTTGCGGGGAAATAATTTTAATGGGCGTGGCACCGCCCATTTTCTTAGAAAATGATTTTTAAATCATTTTTCTCGTTTTTTAACTAAATGGGTGGTGCCACGCCCACATAATATACTTCGTTTGAAAGCTGAATTAATTTGCAAGCTTTTACAACAAGTTTGAACAAAATCGGTGCAGCCGTTAAAAAGTTATACGACTTTAAAAAAATTCCTAAAATCAAAATTTGCTTGCTGGGTATGCTGGGCGCCTGGTATTTTGCTAACATGTTCAAACTTGCATGATTTTCAAAATTATGACCACAAAAATGAAGGTGAACTTTCTTGGCCTATAACTAGAAAACCATTGCTCCGATTTTGGCCAAATTTTTTGCAAACGTTTGGAAATTTCTCTAGCTTTGCGGGGAAATAATTTTAATGGGCGTGGCACTGCCCATTTTCTTAGAAAATGACTTTTAAATCATATTTCTTGTTTATTTACTAAATGGGTGGTGCCACGCCCACATAATGTACTTCGTTTGAAAGCTGAATTAATTTGCAAGCTTTTACAACAAGTTTGAACAAAATCGGTGCAGCCGTTAAAAAGTTATACGACTTTAAAAAAATTCCTAAAATCAAAATTTGCTTGCTGGGTATGCTGGGCGCCTGGTATTTTGCTAACATGTTCAAACTTGCATGATTTTCAAAATTATGACCACAAAAATGAAGGTGAACTTTCTTGGCCTATAACTAGAAAACCATTGCTCCGATTTTGGCCAAATTTTTTGCAAACGTTTGGAAATTTCTCTAGCTTTGCGGGGAAATAATTTTAATGGGCGTGGCACTGCCCATTTTCTTAGAAAATGACTTTTAAATCATATTTCTTGTTTATTTACTAAATGGGTGGTGCCACGCCCACATAATGTACTTCGTTTGAAAGCTGAATTAATTTGCAAGCTTTTACAACAAGTTTGAATAAAATCGGTGCAGCCGTTAAAAAGTTATACGACTTTAAAAAAATTCCTAAAATCAAAATTTGCTTGCTGGGTATGCTGGGCGCCTGGTATTTTGCTAACATGTTCAAACTTGCATGATTTTCAAAATTATGACCACAAAAATGAAGGTGAACTTTCTTGGCCTATAACTAGAAAACCATTGCTCCGATTTTGGCCAAATTTTTTGCAAACGTTTGGAAATTTCTCTAGCTTTGCGGAGATTAATAAATTAATGGGCGTGGCACCGCCCATTTTCTTAGAAAATGACTTTTAAATCATATTTCTTGTTTTTTAACTAAATGGGTGGTGCCACGCCCACATAATATACTTCGTTTGAAAGCTGAATTAATTTGCAAGCTTTTACAACAAGTTTGAACAAAATCGGTGCAGCCGTTAAAAAGTTATACGACTTTAAAAAAATTCCTAAAATCAAAATTTGCTTGCTGGGTATGCTGGGCGCCTGGTATTTTGCTAACATGTTCAAACTTGCATGATTTTCAAAATTATGACCACAAAAATGAAGGTGAACTTTCTTGGCCTATAACTAGAAAACCATTGCTCCGATTTTGGCCAAATTTTTTGCAAACGTTTGGAAATTTCTCTAGCTTTGCGGAGATTAATAAATTAATGGGCGTGGCACCGCCCATTTTCTTAGAAAATGACTTTTAAATCATATTTCTTGTTTTTTAACTAAATGGGTGGTGCCACGCCCACATAATATACTTCGTTTGAAAGCTGAATTAATTTGCAAGCTTTTACAACAAGTTTGAACAAAATCGGTGCAGCCGTTAAAAAGTTATACGACTTTAAAAAAATTCCTAAAATCAAAATTTGCTTGCTGGGTATGCTGGGCGCCTGGTATTTTGCTAACATGTTCAAACTTGCATGATTTTCAAAATTATGACCACAAAAATGAAGGTGAACTTTCTTGGCCTATAACTAGAAAACCATTGCTCCGATTTTGGCCAAATTTTTTGCAAACGTTTGGAAATTTCTCTAGCTTTGCGGAGATTGATAAATTAATGGGCGTGGCACCGCCCATTTTCTTAGAAAATGATTTTTAAATCATTTTTCTCGTTTTTTAACTAAATGGGTGGTGCCACGCCCACGTAATATACTTCGTTTGAAAGCTGAATTAATTTGCAAGCTTTTACAACAAGTTTGAACAAAATCCGTGCAGCCGTTAAAAAGTTATATGACTTTAAAAAAATTCCTAAAATCAAAATTTGCTTGCTGTGTATGCTGGGCGCCTGGTACTTTGCTAACATGTTCAAACTTGCATGATTTTCAAAATTATGACCACAAAAATGAAGGTGAACTTTCTTGGCCTATAACTAGAAAACTATTGCTCCGATTTTGGCCAAATTTTTTGCAAACGTTTGGAAATTTCTCTAGCTTTGCGGGGAAATAATTTTAATGGGCGTGGCACCGCCCATTTTCTTAGAAAATGATTTTTAAATCATTTTTCTCGTTTTTTAACTAAATGGGTGGTGCCACGCCCACATAATATACTTCGTTTGAAAGCTGAATTAATTTGCAAGCTTTTACAACAAGTTTGAACAAAATCGGTGCAGCCGTTAAAAAGTTATACGACTTTAAAAAAATTCCTAAAATCAAAATTTGCTTGCTGGGTATGCTGGGCGCCTGGTATTTTGCTAACATGTTCAAACTTGCATGATTTTCAAAATTATGACCACAAAAATGAAGGTGAACTTTCTTGGCCTATAACTAGAAAACCATTGCTCCGATTTTGGCCAAATTTTTTGCAAACGTTTGGAAATTTCTCTAGCTTTGCGGGGAAATAATTTTAATGGGCGTGGCACCGCCCATTTTCTTAGAAAATGACTTTTAAATCATATTTCTTGTTTTTTAACTAAATGGGTGGTGCCACGCCCACATAATATACTTCGTTTGAAAGCTGAATTAATTTGCAAGCTTTTACAACAAGTTTGAACAAAATCGGTGCAGCCGTTAAAAAGTTATACGACTTTAAAAAAATTCCTAAAATCAAAATTTGCTTGCTGGGTATGCTGGGCGCCTGGTATTTTGCTAACATGTTCAAACTTGCATGATTTTCAAAATTATGACCACAAAAATGAAGGTGAACTTTCTTGGCCTATAACTAGAAAACTACTGCTCCGATTTTGGCCAAATTTTTTGCAAACGTTTGGAAATTTCTCTAGCTTTGCGGAGATTAATAAATTAATGGGCGTGGCACCGCCCATTTTCTTAGAAAATGACTTTTAAATCATATTTCTTGTTTTTTAACTAAATGGGTGGTGCCACGCCCACATAATATACTTCGTTTGAAAGCTGAATTAATTTGCAAGCTTTTACAACAAGTTTGAACAAAATCGGTGCAGCCGTTAAAAAGTTATACGACTTTAAAAAAATTCCTAAAATCAAAATTTGCTTGCTGGGTATGCTGGGCGCCTGGTATTTTGCTAACATGTTCAAACTTGCATGATTTTCAAAATTATGACCACAAAAATGAAGGTGAACTTTCTTGGCCTATAACTAGAAAACCATTGCTCCGATTTTGGCCAAATTTTTTGCAAACGTTTGGAAATTTCTCTAGCTTTGCGGGGAAATAATTTTAATGGGCGTGGCACCGCCCATTTTCTTAGAAAATAACTTTTAAATCATATTTCTTGTTTTTTAACTAAATGGGTGGTGCCACGCCCACATAATATACTTCGTTTGAAAGCTGAATTAATTTGCAAGCTTTTACAACAAGTTTGAACAAAATCGGTGCAGCCGTTAAAAAGTTATACGACTTTAAAAAAATTCCTAAAATCAAAATTTGCTTGCTGGGTATGCTGGGCGCCTGGTATTTTGCTAACATGTTCAAACTTGCATGATTTTCAAAATTATGACCACAAAAATGAAGGTGAACTTTCTTGGCCTATAACTAGAAAACCATTGCTCCGATTTTGGCCAAATTTTTTGCAAACGTTTGGAAATTTCTCTAGCTTTGCGGGGAAATAATTTTAATGGGCGTGGCACTGCCCATTTTCTTAGAAAATGACTTTTAAATCATATTTCTTGTTTTTTAACTAAATGGGTGGTGCCACGCCCACATAATATACTTCGTTTGAAAGCTGAATTAATTTGCAAGCTTTTACAACAAGTTTGAACAAAATCGGTGCAGCCGTTAAAAAGTTATACGACTTTAAAAAAATTCCTAAAATCAAAATTTGCTTGCTGGGTATGCTGGGCGCCTGGTATTTTGCTAACATGTTCAAACTTGCATGATTTTCAAAATTATGACCACAAAAATAAAGGTGAACTTTCTTGGCCTATAACTAGAAAACCATTGCTCCGATTTTGGCCAAATTTTTTGCAAACGTTTGGAAATTTCTCTAGCTTTGCGGGGAAATAATTTTAATGGGCGTGGCACCGCCCATTTTCTTAGAAAATGATTTTTAAATCATTTTTCTCGTTTTTTAACTAAATGGGTGGTGCCACGCCCACATAATATACTTCGTTTGAAAGCTGAATTAATTTGCAAGCTTTTACAACAAGTTTGAACAAAATCGGTGCAGCCGTTAAAAAGTTATACGACTTTAAAAAAATTCCTAAAATCAAAATTTGCTTGCTGGGTATGCTGGGCGCCTGGTATTTTGCTAACATGTTCAAACTTGCATGATTTTCAAAATTATGACCACAAAAATGAAGGTGAACTTTCTTGGCCTATAACTAGAAAACCATTGCTCCGATTTTGGCCAAATTTTTTGCAAACGTTTGGAAATTTCTCTAGCTTTGCGGGGAAATAATTTTAATGGGCGTGGCACTGCCCATTTTCTTAGAAAATGACTTTTAAATCATATTTCTTGTTTATTTACTAAATGGGTGGTGCCACGCCCACATAATGTACTTCGTTTGAAAGCTGAATTAATTTGCAAGCTTTTACAACAAGTTTGAACAAAATCGGTGCAGCCGTTAAAAAGTTATACGACTTTAAAAAAATTCCTAAAATCAAAATTTGCTTGCTGGGTATGCTGGGCGCCTGGTATTTTGCTAACATGTTCAAACTTGCATGATTTTCAAAATTATGACCACAAAAATGAAGGTGAACTTTCTTGGCCTATAACTAGAAAACCATTGCTCCGATTTTGGCCAAATTTTTTGCAAACGTTTGGAAATTTCTCTAGCTTTGCGGGGAAATAATTTTAATGGGCGTGGCACTGCCCATTTTCTTAGAAAATGACTTTTAAATCATATTTCTTGTTTATTTACTAAATGGGTGGTGCCACGCCCACATAATGTACTTCGTTTGAAAGCTGAATTAATTTGCAAGCTTTTACAACAAGTTTGAACAAAATCGGTGCAGCCGTTAAAAAGTTATACGACTTTAAAAAAATTCCTAAAATCAAAATTTGCTTGCTGGGTATGCTGGGCGCCTGGTATTTTGCTAACATGTTCAAACTTGCATGATTTTCAAAATTATGACCACAAAAATGAAGGTGAACTTTCTTGGCCTATAACTAGAAAACCATTGCTCCGATTTTGGCCAAATTTTTTGCAAACGTTTGGAAATTTCTCTAGCTTTGCGGGGAAATAATTTTAATGGGCGTGGCACCGCCCATTTTCTTAGAAAATGATTTTTAAATCATTTTTCTCGTTTTTTAACTAAATGGGTGGTGCCACGCCCACATAATATACTTCGTTTGAAAGCTGAATTAATTTGCAAGCTTTTACAACAAGTTTGAACAAAATCGGTGCAGCCGTTAAAAAGTTATACGACTTTAAAAAAATTCCTAAAATCAAAATTTGCTTGCTGGGTATGCTGGGCGCCTGGTATTTTGCTAACATGTTCAAACTTGCATGATTTTCAAAATTATGACCACAAAAATGAAGGTGAACTTTCTTGGCCTATAACTAGAAAACCATTGCTCCGATTTTGGCCAAATTTTTTGCAAACGTTTGGAAATTTCTCTAGCTTTGCGGGGAAATAATTTTAATGGGCGTGGCACCGCCCATTTTCTTAGAAAATGACTTTTAAATCATATTTCTTGTTTTTTAACTAAATGGGTGGTGCCACGCCCACATAATATACTTCGTTTGAAAGCTGAATTAATTTGCAAGCTTTTACAACAAGTTTGAACAAAATCGGTGCAGCCGTTAAAAAGTTATACGACTTTAAAAAAATTCCTAAAATCAAAATTTGCTTGCTGGGTATGCTGGGCGCCTGGTATTTTGCTAACATGTTCAAACTTGCATGATTTTCAAAATTATGACCACAAAAATGAAGGTGAACTTTCTTGGCCTATAACTAGAAAACTACTGCTCCGATTTTGGCCAAATTTTTTGCAAACGTTTGGAAATTTCTCTAGCTTTGCGGAGATTAATAAATTAATGGGCGTGGCACCGCCCATTTTCTTAGAAAATGACTTTTAAATCATATTTCTTGTTTTTTAACTAAATGGGTGGTGCCACGCCCACATAATATACTTCGTTTGAAAGCTGAATTAATTTGCAAGCTTTTACAACAAGTTTGAACAAAATCGGTGCAGCCGTTAAAAAGTTATACGACTTTAAAAAAATTCCTAAAATCAAAATTTGCTTGCTGGGTATGCTGGGCGCCTGGTATTTTGCTAACATGTTCAAACTTGCATGATTTTCAAAATTATGACCACAAAAATGAAGGTGAACTTTCTTGGCCTATAACTAGAAAACCATTGCTCCGATTTTGGCCAAATTTTTTGCAAACGTTTGGAAATTTCTCTAGCTTTGCGGGGAAATAATTTTAATGGGCGTGGCACCGCCCATTTTCTTAGAAAATAACTTTTAAATCATATTTCTTGTTTTTTAACTAAATGGGTGGTGCCACGCCCACATAATATACTTCGTTTGAAAGCTGAATTAATTTGCAAGCTTTTACAACAAGTTTGAACAAAATCGGTGCAGCCGTTAAAAAGTTATACGACTTTAAAAAAATTCCTAAAATCAAAATTTGCTTGCTGGGTATGCTGGGCGCCTGGTATTTTGCTAACATGTTCAAACTTGCATGATTTTCAAAATTATGACCACAAAAATGAAGGTGAACTTTCTTGGCCTATAACTAGAAAACCATTGCTCCGATTTTGGCCAAATTTTTTGCAAACGTTTGGAAATTTCTCTAGCTTTGCGGGGAAATAATTTTAATGGGCGTGGCACTGCCCATTTTCTTAGAAAATGACTTTTAAATCATATTTCTTGTTTTTTAACTAAATGGGTGGTGCCACGCCCACATAATATACTTCGTTTGAAAGCTGAATTAATTTGCAAGCTTTTACAACAAGTTTGAACAAAATCGGTGCAGCCGTTAAAAAGTTATACGACTTTAAAAAAATTCCTAAAATCAAAATTTGCTTGCTGGGTATGCTGGGCGCCTGGTATTTTGCTAACATGTTCAAACTTGCATGATTTTCAAAATTATGACCACAAAAATAAAGGTGAACTTTCTTGGCCTATAACTAGAAAACCATTGCTCCGATTTTGGCCAAATTTTTTGCAAACGTTTGGAAATTTCTCTAGCTTTGCGGGGAAATAATTTTAATGGGCGTGGCACCGCCCATTTTCTTAGAAAATGATTTTTAAATCATTTTTCTCGTTTTTTAACTAAATGGGTGGTGCCACGCCCACATAATATACTTCGTTTGAAAGCTGAATTAATTTGCAAGCTTTTACAACAAGTTTGAACAAAATCGGTGCAGCCGTTAAAAAGTTATACGACTTTAAAAAAATTCCTAAAATCAAAATTTGCTTGCTGGGTATGCTGGGCGCCTGGTATTTTGCTAACATGTTCAAACTTGCATGATTTTCAAAATTATGACCACAAAAATGAAGGTGAACTTTCTTGGCCTATAACTAGAAAACCATTGCTCCGATTTTGGCCAAATTTTTTGCAAACGTTTGGAAATTTCT
The DNA here is from genome assembly GCA_963971445.1 of Ornithomya chloropus. Lineage (NCBI taxonomy): Eukaryota > Metazoa > Arthropoda > Insecta > Diptera > Hippoboscidae > Ornithomya > Ornithomya chloropus. The sequence continues at coordinate 6,749,955 of OZ020532.1, forward strand.
CTAGCTTTGCGGGGAAATAATTTTAATGGGCGTGGCACTGCCCATTTTCTTAGAAAATGACTTTTAAATCATATTTCTTGTTTATTTACTAAATGGGTGGTGCCACGCCCACATAATGTACTTCGTTTGAAAGCTGAATTAATTTGCAAGCTTTTACAACAAGTTTGAACAAAATCGGTGCAGCCGTTAAAAAGTTATACGACTTTAAAAAAATTCCTAAAATCAAAATTTGCTTGCTGGGTATGCTGGGCGCCTGGTATTTTGCTAACATGTTCAAACTTGCATGATTTTCAAAATTATGACCACAAAAATGAAGGTGAACTTTCTTGGCCTATAACTAGAAAACCATTGCTCCGATTTTGGCCAAATTTTTTGCAAACGTTTGGAAATTTCTCTAGCTTTGCGGGGAAATAATTTTAATGGGCGTGGCACTGCCCATTTTCTTAGAAAATGACTTTTAAATCATATTTCTTGTTTATTTACTAAATGGGTGGTGCCACGCCCACATAATGTACTTCGTTTGAAAGCTGAATTAATTTGCAAGCTTTTACAACAAGTTTGAACAAAATCGGTGCAGCCGTTAAAAAGTTATACGACTTTAAAAAAATTCCTAAAATCAAAATTTGCTTGCTGGGTATGCTGGGCGCCTGGTATTTTGCTAACATGTTCAAACTTGCATGATTTTCAAAATTATGACCACAAAAATGAAGGTGAACTTTCTTGGCCTATAACTAGAAAACCATTGCTCCGATTTTGGCCAAATTTTTTGCAAACGTTTGGAAATTTCTCTAGCTTTGCGGGGAAATAATTTTAATGGGCGTGGCACCGCCCATTTTCTTAGAAAATGATTTTTAAATCATTTTTCTCGTTTTTTAACTAAATGGGTGGTGCCACGCCCACATAATATACTTCGTTTGAAAGCTGAATTAATTTGCAAGCTTTTACAACAAGTTTGAACAAAATCGGTGCAGCCGTTAAAAAGTTATACGACTTTAAAAAAATTCCTAAAATCAAAATTTGCTTGCTGGGTATGCTGGGCGCCTGGTATTTTGCTAACATGTTCAAACTTGCATGATTTTCAAAATTATGACCACAAAAATGAAGGTGAACTTTCTTGGCCTATAACTAGAAAACCATTGCTCCGATTTTGGCCAAATTTTTTGCAAACGTTTGGAAATTTCTCTAGCTTTGCGGGGAAATAATTTTAATGGGCGTGGCACTGCCCATTTTCTTAGAAAATGACTTTTAAATCATATTTCTTGTTTATTTACTAAATGGGTGGTGCCACGCCCACATAATGTACTTCGTTTGAAAGCTGAATTAATTTGCAAGCTTTTACAACAAGTTTGAACAAAATCGGTGCAGCCGTTAAAAAGTTATACGACTTTAAAAAAATTCCTAAAATCAAAATTTGCTTGCTGGGTATGCTGGGCGCCTGGTATTTTGCTAACATGTTCAAACTTGCATGATTTTCAAAATTATGACCACAAAAATGAAGGTGAACTTTCTTGGCCTATAACTAGAAAACCATTGCTCCGATTTTGGCCAAATTTTTTGCAAACGTTTGGAAATTTCTCTAGCTTTGCGGGGAAATAATTTTAATGGGCGTGGCACTGCCCATTTTCTTAGAAAATGACTTTTAAATCATATTTCTTGTTTATTTACTAAATGGGTGGTGCCACGCCCACATAATGTACTTCGTTTGAAAGCTGAATTAATTTGCAAGCTTTTACAACAAGTTTGAATAAAATCGGTGCAGCCGTTAAAAAGTTATACGACTTTAAAAAAATTCCTAAAATCAAAATTTGCTTGCTGGGTATGCTGGGCGCCTGGTATTTTGCTAACATGTTCAAACTTGCATGATTTTCAAAATTATGACCACAAAAATGAAGGTGAACTTTCTTGGCCTATAACTAGAAAACCATTGCTCCGATTTTGGCCAAATTTTTTGCAAACGTTTGGAAATTTCTCTAGCTTTGCGGAGATTAATAAATTAATGGGCGTGGCACCGCCCATTTTCTTAGAAAATGACTTTTAAATCATATTTCTTGTTTTTTAACTAAATGGGTGGTGCCACGCCCACATAATATACTTCGTTTGAAAGCTGAATTAATTTGCAAGCTTTTACAACAAGTTTGAACAAAATCGGTGCAGCCGTTAAAAAGTTATACGACTTTAAAAAAATTCCTAAAATCAAAATTTGCTTGCTGGGTATGCTGGGCGCCTGGTATTTTGCTAACATGTTCAAACTTGCATGATTTTCAAAATTATGACCACAAAAATGAAGGTGAACTTTCTTGGCCTATAACTAGAAAACCATTGCTCCGATTTTGGCCAAATTTTTTGCAAACGTTTGGAAATTTCTCTAGCTTTGCGGAGATTAATAAATTAATGGGCGTGGCACCGCCCATTTTCTTAGAAAATGACTTTTAAATCATATTTCTTGTTTTTTAACTAAATGGGTGGTGCCACGCCCACATAATATACTTCGTTTGAAAGCTGAATTAATTTGCAAGCTTTTACAACAAGTTTGAACAAAATCGGTGCAGCCGTTAAAAAGTTATACGACTTTAAAAAAATTCCTAAAATCAAAATTTGCTTGCTGGGTATGCTGGGCGCCTGGTATTTTGCTAACATGTTCAAACTTGCATGATTTTCAAAATTATGACCACAAAAATGAAGGTGAACTTTCTTGGCCTATAACTAGAAAACCATTGCTCCGATTTTGGCCAAATTTTTTGCAAACGTTTGGAAATTTCTCTAGCTTTGCGGAGATTGATAAATTAATGGGCGTGGCACCGCCCATTTTCTTAGAAAATGATTTTTAAATCATTTTTCTCGTTTTTTAACTAAATGGGTGGTGCCACGCCCACGTAATATACTTCGTTTGAAAGCTGAATTAATTTGCAAGCTTTTACAACAAGTTTGAACAAAATCCGTGCAGCCGTTAAAAAGTTATATGACTTTAAAAAAATTCCTAAAATCAAAATTTGCTTGCTGTGTATGCTGGGCGCCTGGTACTTTGCTAACATGTTCAAACTTGCATGATTTTCAAAATTATGACCACAAAAATGAAGGTGAACTTTCTTGGCCTATAACTAGAAAACTATTGCTCCGATTTTGGCCAAATTTTTTGCAAACGTTTGGAAATTTCTCTAGCTTTGCGGGGAAATAATTTTAATGGGCGTGGCACCGCCCATTTTCTTAGAAAATGATTTTTAAATCATTTTTCTCGTTTTTTAACTAAATGGGTGGTGCCACGCCCACATAATATACTTCGTTTGAAAGCTGAATTAATTTGCAAGCTTTTACAACAAGTTTGAACAAAATCGGTGCAGCCGTTAAAAAGTTATACGACTTTAAAAAAATTCCTAAAATCAAAATTTGCTTGCTGGGTATGCTGGGCGCCTGGTATTTTGCTAACATGTTCAAACTTGCATGATTTTCAAAATTATGACCACAAAAATGAAGGTGAACTTTCTTGGCCTATAACTAGAAAACCATTGCTCCGATTTTGGCCAAATTTTTTGCAAACGTTTGGAAATTTCTCTAGCTTTGCGGGGAAATAATTTTAATGGGCGTGGCACCGCCCATTTTCTTAGAAAATGACTTTTAAATCATATTTCTTGTTTTTTAACTAAATGGGTGGTGCCACGCCCACATAATATACTTCGTTTGAAAGCTGAATTAATTTGCAAGCTTTTACAACAAGTTTGAACAAAATCGGTGCAGCCGTTAAAAAGTTATACGACTTTAAAAAAATTCCTAAAATCAAAATTTGCTTGCTGGGTATGCTGGGCGCCTGGTATTTTGCTAACATGTTCAAACTTGCATGATTTTCAAAATTATGACCACAAAAATGAAGGTGAACTTTCTTGGCCTATAACTAGAAAACTACTGCTCCGATTTTGGCCAAATTTTTTGCAAACGTTTGGAAATTTCTCTAGCTTTGCGGAGATTAATAAATTAATGGGCGTGGCACCGCCCATTTTCTTAGAAAATGACTTTTAAATCATATTTCTTGTTTTTTAACTAAATGGGTGGTGCCACGCCCACATAATATACTTCGTTTGAAAGCTGAATTAATTTGCAAGCTTTTACAACAAGTTTGAACAAAATCGGTGCAGCCGTTAAAAAGTTATACGACTTTAAAAAAATTCCTAAAATCAAAATTTGCTTGCTGGGTATGCTGGGCGCCTGGTATTTTGCTAACATGTTCAAACTTGCATGATTTTCAAAATTATGACCACAAAAATGAAGGTGAACTTTCTTGGCCTATAACTAGAAAACCATTGCTCCGATTTTGGCCAAATTTTTTGCAAACGTTTGGAAATTTCTCTAGCTTTGCGGGGAAATAATTTTAATGGGCGTGGCACCGCCCATTTTCTTAGAAAATAACTTTTAAATCATATTTCTTGTTTTTTAACTAAATGGGTGGTGCCACGCCCACATAATATACTTCGTTTGAAAGCTGAATTAATTTGCAAGCTTTTACAACAAGTTTGAACAAAATCGGTGCAGCCGTTAAAAAGTTATACGACTTTAAAAAAATTCCTAAAATCAAAATTTGCTTGCTGGGTATGCTGGGCGCCTGGTATTTTGCTAACATGTTCAAACTTGCATGATTTTCAAAATTATGACCACAAAAATGAAGGTGAACTTTCTTGGCCTATAACTAGAAAACCATTGCTCCGATTTTGGCCAAATTTTTTGCAAACGTTTGGAAATTTCTCTAGCTTTGCGGGGAAATAATTTTAATGGGCGTGGCACTGCCCATTTTCTTAGAAAATGACTTTTAAATCATATTTCTTGTTTTTTAACTAAATGGGTGGTGCCACGCCCACATAATATACTTCGTTTGAAAGCTGAATTAATTTGCAAGCTTTTACAACAAGTTTGAACAAAATCGGTGCAGCCGTTAAAAAGTTATACGACTTTAAAAAAATTCCTAAAATCAAAATTTGCTTGCTGGGTATGCTGGGCGCCTGGTATTTTGCTAACATGTTCAAACTTGCATGATTTTCAAAATTATGACCACAAAAATAAAGGTGAACTTTCTTGGCCTATAACTAGAAAACCATTGCTCCGATTTTGGCCAAATTTTTTGCAAACGTTTGGAAATTTCTCTAGCTTTGCGGGGAAATAATTTTAATGGGCGTGGCACTGCCCATTTTCTTAGAAAATGACTTATAAATAATATTTCTTGTTTATTTACTAAATGGGTGGTGCCACGCCCACATAATATACTTCGTTTGAAAGCTGAATTAATTTGCAAGCTTTTACAACAAGTTTGAACAAAATCCGTGCAGCCGTTAAAAAGTTATACGACTTTAAAAAAATTTCTAAAATCAAAATTTGCTTGCTGGGTATGCTGGGCGCCTGGTATTTTGCTAACATGTTCAAACTTGCATGATTTTCAAAATTATGACCACAAAAATGAAGGTGAACTTTCTTGGCCTATAACTAGAAAACCATTGCTCCGATTTTGGCCAAATTTTTTGCAAACGTTTGGAAATTTCTCTAGCTTTGCGGGGAAATAATTTTAATGGGCGTGGCACTGCCCATTTTCTTAGAAAATGACTTTTAAATCATATTTCTTGTTTATTTACTAAATGGGTGGTGCCACGCCCACATAATGTACTTCGTTTGAAAGCTGAATTAATTTGCAAGCTTTTACAACAAGTTTGAACAAAATCGGTGCTGCCGTTAAAAAGTTATACGACTTTAAAAAAATTCCTAAAATCAAAATTTGCTTGCTGGGTATGCTGGGCGCCTGGTATTTTGCTAACATGTTCAAACTTGCATGATTTTCAAAATTATGACCACAAAAATGAAGGTGAGCTTTCTTGGCCTATAACTAGAAAACTACTGCTCCGATTTTGGCCAAATTTTTTGCAAACGTTTGGAAATTTCTCTAGCTTTGCGGAGATTGATAAATTGATGGGCGTGGCACCGCCCATTTTCTTAGAAAATGATTTTTAAATCATTTTTCTCGTTTTTTAACTAAATGGGTGGTGCCACGCCCACATAATATACTTCGTTTGAAAGCTGAATTAATTTGCAAGCTTTTACAACAAGTTTGAACAAAATCGGTGCAGCCGTTAAAAAGTTATACGACTTTAAAAAAATTCCTAAAATCAAAATTTGCTTGCTGGGTATGCTGGGCGCCTGGTATTTTGCTAACATGTTCAAACTTGCATGATTTTCAAAATTATGACCACAAAAATGAAGGTGAACTTTCTTGGCCTATAACTAGAAAACCATTGCTCCGATTTTGGCCAAATTTTTTGCAAACGTTTGGAAATTTCTCTAGCTTTGCGGGGAAATAATTTTATTGGGCGTGGCACCGCCCATTTTCTTAGAAAATGATTTTTAAATCATTTTTCTCGTTTTTTAACTAAATGGGTGGTGCCACGCCCACATAATATACTTCGTTTGAAAGCTGAATTAATTTGCAAGCTTTTACAACAAGTTTGAACAAAATCGGTGCAGCCGTTAAAAAGTTATACGACTTTAAAAAAATTCCTAAAATCAAAATTTGCTTGCTGGGTATGCTGGGCGCCTGGTATTTTGCTAACATGTTCAAACTTGCATGATTTTCAAAATTATGACCACAAAAATGAAGGTGAACTTTCTTGGCCTATAACTAGAAAACCATTGCTCCGATTTTGGCCAAATTTTTTGCAAACGTTTGGAAATTTCTCTAGCTTTGCGGGGAAATAATTTTAATGGGCGTGGCACTGCCCATTTTCTTAGAAAATGACTTATAAATAATATTTCTTGTTTATTTACTAAATGGGTGGTGCCACGCCCACATAATGTACTTCGTTTGAAAGCTGAATTAATTTGCAAGCTTTTACAACAAGTTTGAACAAAATCCGTGCAGCCGTTAAAAAGTTATACGACTTTAAAAAAATTCCTAAAATCAAAATTTGCTTGCTGGGTATGCTGGGCGCCTGGTATTTTGCTAACATGTTCAAACTTGCATGATTTTCAAAATTATGACCACAAAAATGAAGGTGAACTTTCTTGGCCTATAACTAGAAAACCATTGCTCCGATTTTGGCCAAATTTTTTGCAAACGTTTGGAAATTTCTCTAGCTTTGCGGGGAAATAATTTTAATGGGCGTGGCACCGCCCATTTTCTTAGAAAATGATTTTTAAATCATTTTTCTCGGTTTTAACTAAATGGGTGGTGCCACGCCCACATAATATACTTCGTTTGAGAGCTGAATTAATTTGCAAGCTTTTACAACAAGTTTGAACAAAATCGGTGCAGCCGTTAAAAAGTTATACGACTTTAAAAAAATTCCTAAAATCAAAATTTGCTTGCTGGGTATGCTGGGCGCCTGGTATTTTGCTAACATGTTCAAACTTGCATGATTTTCAAAATTATGACCACAAAAATGAAGGTGAACTTTCTTGGCCTATAACTAGAAAACCATTGCTCCGATTTTGGCCAAATTTTTTGCAAACGTTTGGAAATTTCTCTAGCTTTGTGAAGATTAATAAATTGATGGGCGTGGCACCGCCCATTTTCTTAGAAAATGATTTTTAAATCATTTTTCTCGTTTTTTAACTAAATGGGTGGTGCCACGCCCACATAATATACTTCGTTTGAAAGCTGAATTAATTTTCAAGCTTTTACAACAAGTTTGAACAAAATCGGTGCAGCCGTTAAAAAGTTATACGACTTTAAAAAAATTCCTAAAATCAAAATTTGCTTGCTGGGTATGCTGGGCGCCTGGTATTTTGCTAACATGTTCAAACTTGCATGATTTTCAAAATTATGACCACAAAAATGAAGGTGAGCTTTCTTGGCCTATAACTAGAAAACTACTGCTCCGATTTTGGCCAAATTTTTTGCAAACGTTTGGAAATTTCTCTAGCTTTGTGAATGTTGATAAATTGATGGGCGTGGCACCGCCCATTTTCTTAGAAAATGATTTTTAAATCATTTTTCTCGTTTTTTAACTAAATGGGTGGTGCCACGCCCACATAATATACTTCGTTTGAAAGCTGAATTAATTTGCAAGCTTTTACAACAAGTTTGAACAAAATCCGTGCAGCCGTTAAAAAGTTATACGACTTTAAAAAAATTCCTAAAATCAAAATTTGCTTGTTGGGTATGCTGGGCGCCTGGTATTTTGCTAACATGTTCAAACTTGCATGATTTTCAAAATTATGACCACAAAAATGAAGGTGAACTTTCTTGGCCTATAACTAGAAAACCATTGCTCCGATTTTGGCCAAATTTTTTGCAAACGTTTGGAAATTTCTCTAGCTTTGTGAAGATTAATAAATTGATGGGCGTGGCACCGCCCATTTTCTTAGAAAATGATTTTTAAATCATTTTTCTCGTTTTTTAACTAAATGGGTGGTGCCACGCCCATGTAATATACTTCGTTTGAAAGCTGAATTAATTTGCAAGCTTTTACAATAAGTTTGAACAAAATCCGTGCAGCCGTTAAAAAGTTATACGACTTTAAAAAAATTCCTAAAATCAAAATTTGCTTGCTGGGTATGCTGGGCGCCTGGTATTTTGCTAACATGTTCAAACTTGCATGATTTTCAAAATTATGACCACAAAAATGAAGGTGAACTTTCTTGGCCTATAACTAGAAAACCATTGCTCCGATTTTGGCCAAATTTTTTGCAAACGTTTGGAAATTTCTCTAGCTTTGCGGGGAAATAATTTTAATGGGCGTGGCACCGCCCATTTTCTTAGAAAATAACTTTTAAATCATATTTCTTGTTTTTTAACTAAATGGGTGGTGCCACGCCCACATAATATACTTCGTTTGAAAGCTGAATTAATTTGCAAGCTTTTACAACAAGTTTGAACAAAATCGGTGCAGCCGTTAAAAAGTTATACGACTTTAAAAAAATTCCTAAAATCAAAATTTGCTTGCTGGGTATGCTGGGCGCCTGGTATTTTGCTAACATGTTCAAACTTGCATGATTTTCAAAATTATGACCACAAAAATGAAGGTGAACTTTCTTGGCCTATAACTAGAAAACCATTGCTCCGATTTTGGCCAAATTTTTTGCAAACGTTTGGAAATTTCTCTAGCTTTGCGGGGAAATAATTTTAATGGGCGTGGCACTGCCCATTTTCTTAGAAAATGACTTTTAAATCATATTTCTTGTTTATTTACTAAATGGGTGGTGCCACGCCCACATAATGTACTTCGTTTGAAAGCTGAATTAATTTGCAAGCTTTTACAACAAGTTTGAACAAAATCGGTGCTGCCGTTAAAAAGTTATACGACTTTAAAAAAATTCCTAAAATCAAAATTTGCTTGCTGGGTATGCTGGGCGCCTGGTATTTTGCTAACATGTTCAAACTTGCATGATTTTCAAAATTATGACCACAAAAATGAAGGTGAGCTTTCTTGGCCTATAACTAGAAAACTACTGCTCCGATTTTGGCCAAATTTTTTGCAAACGTTTGGAAATTTCTCTAGCTTTGCGGAGATTGATAAATTGATGGGCGTGGCACCGCCCATTTTCTTAGAAAATGATTTTTAAATCATTTTTCTCGTTTTTTAACTAAATGGGTGGTGCCACGCCCACATAATATACTTCGTTTGAAAGCTGAATTAATTTGCAAGCTTTTACAACAAGTTTGAACAAAATCGGTGCAGCCGTTAAAAAGTTATACGACTTTAAAAAAATTCCTAAAATCAAAATTTGCTTGCTGGGTATGCTGGGCGCCTGGTATTTTGCTAACATGTTCAAACTTGCATGATTTTCAAAATTATGACCACAAAAATGAAGGTGAACTTTCTTGGCCTATAACTAGAAAACCATTGCTCCGATTTTGGCCAAATTTTTTGCAAACGTTTGGAAATTTCTCTAGCTTTGCGGGGAAATAATTTTAATGGGCGTGGCACTGCCCATTTTCTTAGAAAATGACTTTTAAATCATATTTCTTGTTTATTTACTAAATGGGTGGTGCCACGCCCACATAATGTACTTCGTTTGAAAGCTGAATTAATTTGCAAGCTTTTACAACAAGTTTGAACAAAATCGGTGCTGCCGTTAAAAAGTTATACGACTTTAAAAAAATTCCTAAAATCAAAATTTGCTTGCTGGGTATGCTGGGCGCCTGGTATTTTGCTAACATGTTCAAACTTGCATGATTTTCAAAATTATGACCACAAAAATGAAGGTGAGCTTTCTTGGCCTATAACTAGAAAACTACTGCTCCGATTTTGGCCAAATTTTTTGCAAACGTTTGGAAATTTCTCTAGCTTTGCGGAGATTGATAAATTGATGGGCGTGGCACCGCCCATTTTCTTAGAAAATGATTTTTAAATCATTTTTCTCGTTTTTTAACTAAATGGGTGGTGCCACGCCCACATAATATACTTCGTTTGAAAGCTGAATTAATTTGCAAGCTTTTACAACAAGTTTGAACAAAATCGGTGCAGCCGTTAAAAAGTTATACGACTTTAAAAAAATTCCTAAAATCAAAATTTGCTTGCTGGGTATGCTGGGCGCCTGGTATTTTGCTAACATGTTCAAACTTGCATGATTTTCAAAATTATGACCACAAAAATGAAGGTGAACTTTCTTGGCCTATAACTAGAAAACCATTGCTCCGATTTTGGCCAAATTTTTTGCAAACGTTTGGAAATTTCTCTAGCTTTGCGGGGAAATAATTTTAATGGGCGTGGCACTGCCCATTTTCTTAGAAAATGACTTTTAAATCATATTTCTTGTTTATTTACTAAATGGGTGGTGCCACGCCCACATAATGTACTTCGTTTGAAAGCTGAATTAATTTGCAAGCTTTTACAACAAGTTTGAACAAAATCGGTGCTGCCGTTAAAAAGTTATACGACTTTAAAAAAATTCCTAAAATCAAAATTTGCTTGCTGGGTATGCTGGGCGCCTGGTATTTTGCTAACATGTTCAAACTTGCATGATTTTCAAAATTATGACCACAAAAATGAAGGTGAGCTTTCTTGGCCTATAACTAGAAAACTACTGCTCCGATTTTGGCCAAATTTTTTGCAAACGTTTGGAAATTTCTCTAGCTTTGCGGAGATTGATAAATTAATGGGCGTGGCACCGCCCATTTTCTTAGAAAATGATTTTTAAATCATTTTTCTCGTTTTTTAACTAAATGGGTGGTGCCACGCCCACATAATATACTTCGTTTGAAAGCTGAATTAATTTGCAAGCTTTTACAACAAGTTTGAACAAAATCGGTGCAGCCGTTAAAAAGTTATACGACTTTAAAAAAATTCCTAAAATCAAAATTTGCTTGCTGGGTATGCTGGGCGCCTGGTATTTTGCTAACATGTTCAAACTTGCATGATTTTCAAAATTATGACCACAAAAATGAAGGTGAACTTTCTTGGCCTATAACTAGAAAACCATTGCTCCGATTTTGGCCAAATTTTTTGCAAACGTTTGGAAATTTCTCTAGCTTTGCGGGGAAATAATTTTATTGGGCGTGGCACCGCCCATTTTCTTAGAAAATGATTTTTAAATCATTTTTCTCGTTTTTTAACTAAATGGGTGGTGCCACGCCCACATAATATACTTCGTTTGAAAGCTGAATTAATTTGCAAGCTTTTACAACAAGTTTGAACAAAATCGGTGCAGCCGTTAAAAAGTTATACGACTTTAAAAAAATTCCTAAAATCAAAATTTGCTTGCTGGGTATGCTGGGCGCCTGGTATTTTGCTAACATGTTCAAACTTGCATGATTTTCAAAATTATGACCACAAAAATGAAGGTGAACTTTCTTGGCCTATAACTAGAAAACCATTGCTCCGATTTTGGCCAAATTTTTTGCAAACGTTTGGAAATTTCTCTAGCTTTGCGGGGAAATAATTTTAATGGGCGTGGCACTGCCCATTTTCTTAGAAAATGACTTATAAATAATATTTCTTGTTTATTTACTAAATGGGTGGTGCCACGCCCACATAATGTACTTCGTTTGAAAGCTGAATTAATTTGCAAGCTTTTACAACAAGTTTGAACAAAATCCGTGCAGCCGTTAAAAAGTTATACGACTTTAAAAAAATTCCTAAAATCAAAATTTGCTTGCTGGGTATGCTGGGCGCCTGGTATTTTGCTAACATGTTCAAACTTGCATGATTTTCAAAATTATGACCACAAAAATAAAGGTGAACTTTCTTGGCCTATAACTAGAAAACCATTGCTCCGATTTTGGCCAAATTTTTTGCAAACGTTTGGAAATTTCTCTAGCTTTGCGGGGAAATAATTTTAATGGGCGTGGCACCGCCCATTTTCTTAGAAAATGATTTTTAAATCATTTTTCTCGGTTTTAACTAAATGGGTGGTGCCACGCCCACATAATATACTTCGTTTGAGAGCTGAATTAATTTGCAAGCTTTTACAACAAGTTTGAACAAAATCGGTGCAGCCGTTAAAAAGTTATACGACTTTAAAAAAATTCCTAAAATCAAAATTTGCTTGCTGGGTATGCTGGGCGCCTGGTATTTTGCTAACATGTTCAAACTTGCATGATTTTCAAAATTATGACCACAAAAATGAAGGTGAACTTTCTTGGCCTATAACTAGAAAACTATTGCTCCGATTTTGGCCAAATTTTTTGCAAACGTTTGGAAATTTCTCTAGCTTTGCGGAGATTGATAAATTAATGGGCGTGGCACCGCCCATTTTCTTAGAAAATGATTTTTAAATCATTTTTCTCGTTTTTTAACTAAATGGGTGGTGCCACGCCCACATAATATACTTCGTTTGAAAGCTGAATTAATTTGCAAGCTTTTACAACAAGTTTGAACAAAATCCGTGCAGCCGTTAAAAAGTTATACGACTTTAAAAAAATTCCTAAAATCAAAATTTGCTTGCTGGGTATGCTGGGCGCCTGGTATTTTGCTAACATGTTCAAACTTGCATGATTATCAAAATTATGACCACAAAAATGAAGGTGAACTTGCTTGGCTTATAACTAGAAAACTACTGCTCCGATTTTGGCCAAATTTTTTGCAAACGTTTGGAAATTTCTCTAGCTTCGTGAAGATTAATAAATTGATGGGCGTGGCACTGCCCATTTTCTTAGGAAATGACTTTTAAATCATTTTTCTCGTTTTTTAACTAAATGGGTGGTGCCACGCCCACGTAATATACTTCGTTTGAAAGCTGAATTAATTTGCAAGCTTTTACAACAAGTTTGAACAAAATCGGTGCAGCCGTTAAAAAGTTATACGACTTTAAAAAAATTCCTAAAATCAAAATTTGCTTGCTGGGTATGCTGGGCGCCTGGTATTTTGCTAACATGTTCAAACTTGCATGATTTTCAAAATTATGACCACAAAAATGAAGGTGAACTTTCTTGGCCTATAACTAGAAAACCATTGCTCCGATTTTGGCCAAATTTTTTGCAAACGTTTGGAAATTTCTCTAGCTTTGCGGAGATTGATAAATTAATGGGCGTGGCACCGCCCATTTTCTTGGAAAATGATTTTTAAATCATTTTTCTTGGAAAATGATTTTTAAATCATTTTTCTCGTTTTTTAACTAAATGGGTGGTGCCACGCCCACATAATATACTTCGTTTGAAAGCTGAATTAATTTGCAAGCTTTTACAACAAGTTTGAACAAAATCGGTGCAGCCGTTAAAAAGTTATACGACTTTAAAAAAATTCCTAAAATCAAAATTTGCTTGCTGGGTATGCTGGGCGCCTGGTATTTTGCTAACATGTTCAAACTTGCATGATTTTCAAAATTATGACCACAAAAATGAAGGTGAACTTTCTTGGCCTATAACTAGAAAACCATTGCTCCGATTTTGGCCAAATTTTTTGCAAACGTTTGGAAATTTCTCTAGCTTTGTGAAGATTAATAAATTGATGGGCGTGGCACCGCCCATTTTCTTAGAAAATGATTTTTAAATCATTTTTCTCGTTTTTTAACTAAATGGGTGGTGCCACGCCCACATAATATACTTCGTTTGAAAGCTGAATTAATTTTCAAGCTTTTACAACAAGTTTGAACAAAATCGGTGCAGCCGTTAAAAAGTTATACGACTTTAAAAAAATTCCTAAAATCAAAATTTGCTTGCTGGGTATGCTGGGCGCCTGGTATTTTGCTAACATGTTCAAACTTGCATGATTTTCAAAATTATGACCACAAAAATGAAGGTGAGCTTTCTTGGCCTATAACTAGAAAACTACTGCTCCGATTTTGGCCAAATTTTTTGCAAACGTTTGGAAATTTCTCTAGCTTTGTGAATGTTGATAAATTGATGGGCGTGGCACCGCCCATTTTCTTAGAAAATGATTTTTAAATCATTTTTCTCGTTTTTTAACTAAATGGGTGGTGCCACGCCCACATAATATACTTCGTTTGAAAGCTGAATTAATTTGCAAGCTTTTACAACAAGTTTGAACAAAATCGGTGCTGCCGTTAAAAAGTTATACGACTTTAAAAAAATTCCTAAAATCAAAATTTGCTTGCTGGGTATGCTGGGCGCCTGGTATTTTGCTAACATGTTCAAACTTGCATGATTTTCAAAATTATGACCACAAAAATGAAGGTGAGCTTTCTTGGCCTATAACTAGAAAACTACTGCTCCGATTTTGGCCAAATTTTTTGCAAACGTTTGGAAATTTCTCTAGCTTTGCGGGGAAATAATTTTAATGGGCGTGGCACCGCCCATTTTCTTAGAAAATGATTTTTAAATCATTTTTCTCGTTTTTTAACTAAATGGGTGGTGCCACGCCCACATAATATGCTTCGTTTGAAAGCTGAATTAATTTGCAAGCTTTTACAACAAGTTTGAACAAAATCCGTGCAGCCGTTAAAAAGTTATACGACTTTAAAAAAATTCCTAAAATCAAAATTTGCTTGTTGGGTATGCTGGGCGCCTGGTATTTTGCTAACATGTTCAAACTTGCATGATTTTCAAAATTATGACCACAAAAATGAAGGTGAACTTTCTTGGCCTATAACTAGAAAACCATTGCTCCGATTTTGGCCAAATTTTTTGCAAACGTTTGGAAATTTCTCTAGCTTTGTGAAGATTAATAAATTGATGGGCGTGGCACCGCCCATTTTCTTAGAAAATGATTTTTAAATCATTTTTCTCGTTTTTTAACTAAATGGGTGGTGCCACGCCCACATAATATACTTCGTTTGAAAGCTGAATTAATTTGCAAGCTTTTACAACAAGTTTGAACAAAATCGGTGCTGCCGTTAAAAAGTTATACGACTTTAAAAAAATTCCTAAAATCAAAATTTGCTTGCTGGGTATGCTGGGCGCCTGGTATTTTGCTAACATGTTCAAACTTGCATGATTTTCAAAATTATGACCACAAAAATGAAGGTGAACTTTCTTGGCCTATAACTAGAAAACCATTGCTCCGATTTTGGCCAAATTTTTTGCAAACGTTTGGAAATTTCTCTAGCTTTGCGGAGATTGATAAATTAATGGGCGTGGCACCGCCCATTTTCTTAGAAAATGATTTTTAAATCATTTTTCTCGTTTTTTAACTAAATGGGTGGTGCCACGCCCACATAATATACTTCGTTTGAAAGCTGAATTAATTTGCAAGCTTTTACAACAAGTTTGAACAAAATCGGTGCTGCCGTTAAAAAGTTATACGACTTTAAAAAAATTCCTAAAATCAAAATTTGCTTGCTGGGTATGCTGGGCGCCTGGTATTTTGCTAACATGTTCAAACTTGCATGATTTTCAAAATTATGACCACAAAAATGAAGGTGAGCTTTCTTGGCCTATAACTAGAAAACTACTGCTCCGATTTTGGCCAAATTTTTTGCAAACGTTTGGAAATTTCTCTAGCTTTGTGAAGATTAATAAATTGATGGGCGTGGCACCGCCCATTTTCTTAGAAAATGACTTTTAAATCATATTTCTTGTTTATTTACTAAATGGGTGGTGCCACGCCCACATAATGTACTTCGTTTGAAAGCTGAATTAATTTGCAAGCTTTTACAACAAGTTTGAACAAAATCCGTGCAGCCGTTAAAAAGTTATACGACTTTAAAAAAATTCCTAAAATCAAAATTTGCTTGCTGGGTATGCTGGGCGCCTGGTATTTTGCTAACATGTTCAAACTTGCATGATTTTCAAAATTATGACCACAAAAATGAAGGTGAACTTTCTTGGCCTATAACTAGAAAACCATTGCTCCGATTTTGGCCAAATTTTTTGCAAACGTTTGGAAATTTCTCTAGCTATGCGAAGGTTGATAAATTGATGGGCGTGGTACCGCCCATTTTCTTAGAAAATGATTTTTAAATCATTTTTCTCGTTTTTTAACTAAATGGGTGGTGCCACGCCCACATAATATACTTCGTTTGAAAGCTGAATTAATTTGCAAGCTTTTACAACAAGTTTGAACAAAATCGGTGCAGCCGTTAAAAAGTTATACGACTTTAAAAAAATTCCTAAAATCAAAATTTGCTTGCTGGGTATGCTGGGCGCCTGGTATTTTGCTAACATGTTCATACTAACATGATTTTCAAAATTATGTCCACAAAAATGAAGGTGAACTTTCTTGGCCTATAACTAGAAAACTATTGCTCCGATTTTGGCCAAATTTTTTGCAAACGTTTGGAAATTTCTCTAGCTTTGCGGAGATTGATAAATTAATGGGCGTGGCACCGCCCATTTTCTTAGAAAATGATTTTTAAATCATTTTTCTCGTTTTTTAACTAAATGGGTGGTGCCACGCCCACATAATATACTTCGTTTGAAAGCTGAATTAATTTGCAAGCTTTTACAACAAGTTTGAACAAAATCCGTGCAGCCGTTAAAAAGTTATACGACTTTAAAAAAATTCCTAAAATCAAAATTTGCTTGCTGGGTATGCTGGGCGCCTGGTATTTTGCTAACATGTTCAAACTTGCATGATTTTCAAAATTATGACCACAAAAATGAAGGTGAGCTTTCTTGGCCTATAACTAGAAAACTACTGCTCCGATTTTGGCCAAATTTTTTGCAAACGTTTGGAAATTTCTCTAGCTTTGCGGAGATTGATAAATTAATGGGCGTGGCACCGCCCATTTTCTTAGAAAATGATTTTTAAATCATTTTTCTCGTTTTTTAACTAAATGGGTGGTGCCACGCCCACATAATATACTTCGTTTGAAAGCTGAATTAATTTGCAAGCTTTTACAATAAGTTTGAACAAAATCGGTGCTGCCGTTAAAAAGTTATACGACTTTAAAAAAATTCCTAAAATCAAAATTTGCTTGCTGGGTATGCTGGGCGCCTGGTATTTTGCTAACATGTTCAAACTTGCATGATTTTCAAAATTATGACCACAAAAATGAAGGTGAGCTTTCTTGGCCTATAACTAGAAAACTACTGCTCCGATTTTGGCCAAATTTTTTGCAAACGTTTGGAAATTTCTCTAGCTTTGCGGAGATTGATAAATTAATGGGCGTGGCACCGCCCATTTTCTTAGAAAATGATTTTTAAATCATTTTTCTCGTTTTTTAACTAAATGGGTGGTGCCACGCCCACATAATGTACTTTGTTTGAAAGCTGAATTAATTTGCAAGCTTTTACAACAAGTTTGAACAAAATCGGTGCTGCCGTTAAAAAGTTATACGACTTTAAAAAAATTCCTAAAATCAAAATTTGCTTGCTGTGTATGCTAAGCGCCTGGTACTTTGCTAACATGTTCAAACTTGCATGATTTTCAAAATTATGACCACAAAAATGAAGGTGAACTTTCTTGGCCTATAACTAGAAAACCATTGCTCCGATTTTGGCCAAATTTTTTGCAAACGTTTGGAAATTTCTCTAGCTTTGCGGGGAAATAATTTTAATGGGCGTGGCACTGCCCATTTTCTTAGAAAATGACTTATAAATAATATTTCTTGTTTATTTACTAAATGGGTGGTGCCACGCCCACATAATGTACTTCGTTTGAAAGCTGAATTAATTTGCAAGCTTTTACAACAAGTTTGAACAAAATCCGTGCAGCCGTTAAAAAGTTATACGACTTTAAAAAAATTCCTAAAATCAAAATTTGCTTGCTGGGTATGCTGGGCGCCTGGTATTTTGCTAACATGTTCAAACTTGCATGATTTTCAAAATTATGACCACAAAAATGAAGGTGAACTTTCTTGGCCTATAACTAGAAAACCATTGCTCCGATTTTGGCCAAATTTTTTGCAAACGTTTGGAAATTTCTCTAGCTTTGCGGAGATTGATAAATTAATGGGCGTGGCACCGCCCATTTTCTTAGAAAATGATTTTTAAATCATTTTTCTCGTTTTTTAACTAAATGGGTGGTGCCACGCCCACGTAATATACTTCGTTTGAAAGCTGAATTAATTTGCAAGCTTTTACAACAAGTTTGAACAAAATCCGTGCAGCCGTTAAAAAGTTATATGACTTTAAAAAAATTCCTAAAATCAAAATTTGCTTGCTGTGTATGCTGGGCGCCTGGTACTTTGCTAACATGTTCAAACTTGCATGATTTTCAAAATTATGACCACAAAAATGAAGGTGAACTTTCTTGGCCTATAACTAGAAAACTATTGCTCCGATTTTGGCCAAATTTTTTGCAAACGTTTGGAAATTTCTCTAGCTTTGCGGAGATTGATAAATTAATGGGCGTGGCACCGCCCATTTTCTTAGAAAATGATTTTTAAATCATTTTTCTCGTTTTTTAACTAAATGGGTGGTGCCACGCCCACATAATATACTTCGTTTGAAAGCTGAATTAATTTGCAAGCTTTTACAACAAGTTTGAACAAAATCCGTGCAGCCGTTAAAAAGTTATACGACTTTAAAAAAATTCCTAAAATCAAAATTTGCTTGCTGGGTATGCTGGGCGCCTGGTATTTTGCTAACATGTTCAAACTTGCATGATTTTCAAAATTATGACCACAAAAATGAAGGTGAACTTTCTTGGCCTATAACTAGAAAACCATTGCTCCGATTTTGGCCAAATTTTTTGCAAACGTTTGGAAATTTCTCTAGCTTTGTGAAGATTAATAAATTGATGGGCGTGGCACCGCCCATTTTCTTAGAAAATGATTTTTAAGTCATTTTTCTCGTTTTTTAACTAAATGGGTGGTGCCACGCCCACGTAATATACTTCGTTTGAAAGCTGAATTAATTTGCAAGCTTTTACAACAAGTTTGAACAAAATCCGTGCAGCCGTTAAAAAGTTATACGACTTTAAAAAAATTCCTAAAATCAAAATTTGCTTGTTGGGTATGCTGGGCGCCTGGTATTTTGCTAACATGTTCAAACTTGCATGATTTTCAAAATTATGACCACAAAAATGAAGGTGAACTTTCTTGGCCTATAACTAGAAAACCATTGCTCCGATTTTGGCCAAATTTTTTGCAAACGTTTGGAAATTTCTCTAGCTTTGCGGAGATTGATAAATTAATGGGCGTGGCACCGCCCATTTTCTTAGAAAATGATTTTTAAATCATTTTTCTCGTTTTTTAACTAAATGGGTGGTGCCACGCCCACATAATATACTTCGTTTGAAAGCTGAATTAATTTGCAAGCTTTTACAACAAGTTTGAACAAAATCCGTGCAGCCGTTAAAAAGTTATACGACTTTAAAAAAATTCCTAAAATCAAAATTTGCTTGCTGGGTATGCTGGGCGCCTGGTATTTTGCTAACATGTTCAAACTTGCATGATTTTCAAAATTATGACCACAAAAATGAAGGTGAACTTGCTTGGCTTATAACTAGAAAACCATTGCTCCGATTTTGGCCAAATTTTTTGCAAACGTTTGGAAATTTCTCTAGCTTTGCGGAGATTGATAAATTAATGGGCGTGGCACCGCCCATTTTCTTAGAAAATGATTTTTAAATCATTTTTCTCGTTTTTTAACTAAATGGGTGGTGCCACGCCCACATAATATACTTCGTTTGAAAGCTGAATTAATTTGCAAGCTTTTACAACAAGTTTGAACAAAATCCGTGCAGCCGTTAAAAAGTTATACGACTTTAAAAAAATTCCTAAAATCAAAATTTGCTTGCTGGGTATGCTGGGCGCCTGGTATTTTGCTAACATGTTCAAACTTGCATGATTTTCAAAATTATGACCACAAAAATGAAGGTGAACTTGCTTGGCTTATAACTAGAAAACCATTGCTCCGATTTTGGCCAAATTTTTTGCAAACGTTTGGAAATTTCTCTAGCTTTGCGGAGATTGATAAATTAATGGGCGTGGCACCGCCCATTTTCTTAGAAAATGATTTTTAAATCATTTTTCTCGTTTTTTAACTAAATGGGTGGTGCCACGCCCACATAATATACTTCGTTTGAAAGCTGAATTAATTTGCAAGCTTTTACAACAAGTTTGAACAAAATCCGTGCAGCCGTTAAAAAGTTATACGACTTTAAAAAAATTCCTAAAATCAAAATTTGCTTGCTGGGTATGCTGGGCGCCTGGTATTTTGCTAACATGTTCAAACTTGCATGATTTTCAAAATTATGACCACAAAAATGAAGGTGAACTTTCTTGGCCTATAACTAGAAAACTATTGCTCCGATTTTGGCCAAATTATTCGCAAACGTTTGGAAATTTCTCCAGCTTTGCGGGGATATTTAGTTTAGGGGCGTGGCACCGCCCATTTTCTTAGAAAATAATTTTTAAATCATTTTTCTCGTTTTTTAACTAAATGGGTGGTGCCACGCCCACATAATATACTTCGTTTGAAAGCTGAATTAATTTGCAAGCTTTTACAACAAGTTTGAACAAAATCCGTGCAGCCGTTAAAAAGTTATACGACTTTAAAAAAATTCCTAAAATCAAAATTTGCTTGCTGGGTATGCTGGGCGCCTGGTATTTTGCTAACATGTTCAAACTTGCATGATTTTCAAAATTATGACCACAAAAATGAAGGTGAACTTTCTTGGCCTATAACTAGAAAACTATTGCTCCGATTTTGGCCAAATTTTTTGCAAACGTTTGGAAATTTCTCTAGCTTTGCGGAGATTGATAAATTAATGGGCGTGGCACCGCCCATTTTCTTAGAAAATGATTTTTAAATCATTTTTCTCGTTTTTTAACTAAATGGGTGGTGCCACGCCCACATAATATACTTCGTTTGAAAGCTGAATTAATTTTCAAGCTTTTACAACAAGTTTGAACAAAATCCGTGCAGCCGTTAAAAAGTTATACGACTTTAAAAAAATTCCTAAAATCAAAATTTGCTTGCTGGGTATGCTGGGCGCCTGGTATTTTGCTAACATGTTCAAACTTGCATGATTTTCAAAATTATGACCACAAAAATGAAGGTGAACTTGCTTGGCTTATAACTAGAAAACTACTGCTCCGATTTTGGCCAAATTTTTTGCAAACGTTTGGAAATTTCTCTAGCTTCGTGAAGATTAATAAATTGATGGGCGTGGCACTGCCCATTTTCTTAGGAAATGACTTTTAAATCATTTTTCTCGTTTTTTAACTAAATGGGTGGTGCCACGCCCACGTAATATACTTCGTTTGAAAGCTGAATTAATTTGCAAGCTTTTACAACAAGTTTGAACAAAATCGGTGCAGCCGTTAAAAAGTTATACGACTTTAAAAAAATTCCTAAAATCAAAATTTGCTTGCTGGGTATGCTGGGCGCCTGGTATTTTGCTAACATGTTCAAACTTGCATGATTTTCAAAATTATGACCACAAAAATGAAGGTGAACTTTCTTGGCCTATAACTAGAAAACTATTGCTCCGATTTTGGCCAAATTTTTTGCAAACGTTTGGAAATTTCTCTAGCTTTGCGGAGATTGATAAATTAATGGGCGTGGTACCGCCCATTTTCTTAGAAAATGATTTTTAAATCATTTTTCTCGTTTTTTAACTAAATGGGTGGTGCCACGCCCACATAATATACTTCGTTTGAAAGCTGAATTAATTTGCAAGCTTTTACAACAAGTTTGAACAAAATCCGTGCAGCCGTTAAAAAGTTATACGACTTTAAAAAAATTCCTAAAATCAAAATTTGCTTGCTGGGTATGCTGGGCGCCTGGTATTTTGCTAACATGTTCAAACTTGCATGATTTTCAAAATTATGACCACAAAAATGAAGGTGAACTTTCTTGGCCTATAACTAGAAAACTATTGCTCCGATTTTGGCCAAATTTTTTGCAAACGTTTGGAAATTTCTCTAGCTTTGCGGGGAAATAATTTTAATGGGCGTGGCACCGCCCATTTTCTTAGAAAATGATTTTTAAATCATTTTTCTCGTTTTTTAACTAAATGGGTGGTGCCACGCCCACGTAATATACTTCGTTTGAAAGCTGAATTAATTTGCAAGCTTTTACAACAAGTTTGAACAAAATCCGTGCAGCCGTTAAAAAGTTATACGACTTTAAAAAAATTCCTAAAATCAAAATTTGCTTGCTGGGTATGCTGGGCGCCTGGTATTTTGCTAACATGTTCAAACTTGCATGATTTTCAAAATTATGACCACAAAAATGAAGGTGAACTTTCTTGGCCTATAACTAGAAAACCATTGCTCCGATTTTGGCCAAATTTTTTGCAAACGTTTGGAAATTTCTCTAGCTTTGTGAAAATTAATAAATTGATGGGCGTGGCACCGCCCATTTTCTTAGAAAATGATTTTTAAGTCATTTTTCTCGTTTTTTAACTAAATGGGTGGTGCCACGCCCACGTAATATACTTCGTTTGAAAGCTGAATTAATTTGCAAGCTTTTACAACAAGTTTGAACAAAATCCGTGCAGCCGTTAAAAAGTTATACGACTTTAAAAAAATTCCTAAAATCAAAATTTGCTTGTTGGGTATGCTGGGCGCCTGGTATTTTGCTAACATGTTCAAACTTGCATGATTTTCAAAATTATGACCACAAAAATGAAGGTGAACTTTCTTGGCCTATAACTAGAAAACCATTGCTCCGATTTTGGCCAAATTTTTTGCAAACGTTTGGAAATTTCTCTAGCTTTGCGGAGATTGATAAATTAATGGGCGTGGCACCGCCCATTTTCTTAGAAAATGATTTTTAAATCATTTTTCTCGTTTTTTAACTAAATGGGTGGTGCCACGCCCACATAATATACTTCGTTTGAAAGCTGAATTAATTTGCAAGCTTTTACAACAAGTTTGAACAAAATCCGTGCAGCCGTTAAAAAGTTATACGACTTTAAAAAAATTCCTAAAATCAAAATTTGCTTGCTGGGTATGCTGGGCGCCTGGTATTTTGCTAACATGTTCAAACTTGCATGATTTTCAAAATTATGACCACAAAAATGAAGGTGAACTTGCTTGGCTTATAACTAGAAAACCATTGCTCCGATTTTGGCCAAATTTTTTGCAAACGTTTGGAAATTTCTCTAGCTTTGCGGAGATTGATAAATTAATGGGCGTGGCACCGCCCATTTTCTTAGAAAATGATTTTTAAATCATTTTTCTCGTTTTTTAACTAAATGGGTGGTGCCACGCCCACATAATATACTTCGTTTGAAAGCTGAATTAATTTGCAAGCTTTTACAACAAGTTTGAACAAAATCCGTGCAGCCGTTAAAAAGTTATACGACTTTAAAAAAATTCCTAAAATCAAAATTTGCTTGCTGGGTATGCTGGGCGCCTGGTATTTTGCTAACATGTTCAAACTTGCATGATTTTCAAAATTATGACCACAAAAATGAAGGTGAACTTGCTTGGCTTATAACTAGAAAACCATTGCTCCGATTTTGGCCAAATTTTTTGCAAACGTTTGGAAATTTCTCTAGCTTTGCGGAGATTGATAAATTAATGGGCGTGGCACCGCCCATTTTCTTAGAAAATGATTTTTAAATGATTTTTCTCGTTTTTTAACTAAATGGGTGGTGCCACGCCCACATAATATACTTCGTTTGAAAGCTGAATTAATTTGCAAGCTTTTACAACAAGTTTGAACAAAATCCGTGCAGCCGTTAAAAAGTTATACGACTTTAAAAAAATTCCTAAAATCAAAATTTGCTTGTTGGGTATGCTGGGCGCCTGGTATTTTGCTAACATGTTCAAACTTGCATGATTTTCAAAATTATGACCACAAAAATGAAGGTGAACTTTCTTGGCCTATAACTAGAAAACCATTGCTCCGATTTTGGCCAAATTTTTTGCAAACGTTTGGAAATTTCTCTAGCTTTGCGGAGATTGATAAATTAATGGGCGTGGCACCGCCCATTTTCTTAGAAAATGATTTTTAAATCATTTTTCTCGTTTTTTAACTAAATGGGTGGTGCCACGCCCACATAATATACTTCGTTTGAAAGCTGAATTAATTTGCAAGCTTTTACAACAAGTTTGAACAAAATCCGTGCAGCCGTTAAAAAGTTATACGACTTTAAAAAAATTCCTAAAATCAAAATTTGCTTGCTGTGTATGCTAAGCGCCTGGTACTTTGCTAACATGTTCAAACTTGCATGATTTTCAAAATTATGACCACAAAAATGAAGGTGAACTTTCTTGGCCTATAACTAGAAAACTATTGCTCCGATTTTGGCCAAATTTTTTGCAAACGTTTGGAAATTTCTCTAGCTTTGCGGAGATTGATAAATTAATGGGCGTGGCACCGCCCATTTTCTTAGAAAATGATTTTTAAATCATTTTTCTCGTTTTTTAACTAAATGGGTGGTGCCACGCCCACATAATATACTTCGTTTGAAAGCTGAATTAATTTGCAAGCTTTTACAACAAGTTTGAACAAAATCCGTGCAGCCGTTAAAAAGTTATACGACTTTAAAAAAATTCCTAAAATCAAAATTTGCTTGCTGGGTATGCTGGGCGCCTGGTATTTTGCTAACATGTTCAAACTTGCATGATTTTCAAAATTATGACCACAAAAATGAAGGTGAACTTTCTTGGCCTATAACTAGAAAACTATTGCTCCGATTTTGGCCAAATTTTTTGCAAACGTTTGGAAATTTCTCTAGCTTTGCGGAGATTGATAAATTAATGGGCGTGGCACCGCCCATTTTCTTAGAAAATGATTTTTAAATCATTTTTCTCGTTTTTTAACTAAATGGGTGGTGCCACGCCCACATAATATACTTCGTTTGAAAGCTGAATTAATTTTCAAGCTTTTACAACAAGTTTGAACAAAATCCGTGCAGCCGTTAAAAAGTTATACGACTTTAAAAAAATTCCTAAAATCAAAATTTGCTTGCTGGGTATGCTGGGCGCCTGGTATTTTGCTAACATGTTCAAACTTGCATGATTTTCAAAATTATGACCACAAAAATGAAGGTGAACTTGCTTGGCTTATAACTAGAAAACTACTGCTCCGATTTTGGCCAAATTTTTTGCAAACGTTTGGAAATTTCTCTAGCTTCGTGAAGATTAATAAATTGATGGGCGTGGCACTGCCCATTTTCTTAGGAAATGACTTTTAAATCATTTTTCTCGTTTTTTAACTAAATGGGTGGTGCCACGCCCACGTAATATACTTCGTTTGAAAGCTGAATTAATTTGCAAGCTTTTACAACAAGTTTGAACAAAATCGGTGCAGCCGTTAAAAAGTTATACGACTTTAAAAAAATTCCTAAAATCAAAATTTGCTTGCTGGGTATGCTGGGCGCCTGGTATTTTGCTAACATGTTCAAACTTGCATGATTTTCAAAATTATGACCACAAAAATGAAGGTGAACTTTCTTGGCCTATAACTAGAAAACTATTGCTCCGATTTTGGCCAAATTTTTTGCAAACGTTTGGAAATTTCTCTAGCTTTGCGGAGATTGATAAATTAATGGGCGTGGTACCGCCCATTTTCTTAGAAAATGATTTTTAAATCATTTTTCTCGTTTTTTAACTAAATGGGTGGTGCCACGCCCACATAATATACTTCGTTTGAAAGCTGAATTAATTTGCAAGCTTTTACAACAAGTTTGAACAAAATCCGTGCAGCCGTTAAAAAGTTATACGACTTTAAAAAAATTCCTAAAATCAAAATTTGCTTGCTGGGTATGCTGGGCGCCTGGTATTTTGCTAACATGTTCAAACTTGCATGATTTTCAAAATTATGACCACAAAAATGAAGGTGAACTTTCTTGGCCTATAACTAGAAAACCATTGCTCCGATTTTGGCCAAATTTTTTGCAAACGTTTGGAAATTTCTCTAGCTTTGCGGAGATTGATAAATTAATGGGCGTGGCACCGCCCATTTTCTTAGAAAATGATTTTTAAATCATTTTTCTCGTTTTTTAACTAAATGGGTGGTGCCACGCCCACATAATATACTTCGTTTGAAAGCTGAATTAATTTGCAAGCTTTTACAACAAGTTTGAACAAAATCGGTGCAGCCGTTAAAAAGTTATACGACTTTAAAAAAATTCCTAAAATCAAAATTTGCTTGCTGGGTATGCTGGGCGCCTGGTATTTTGCTAACATGTTCAAACTTGCATGATTTTCAAAATTATGACCACAAAAATGAAGGTGAGCTTTCTTGGCCTATAACTAGAAAACTACTGCTCCGATTTTGGCCAAATTTTTTGCAAACGTTTGGAAATTTCTCTAGCTATGCGAAGGCTGATAAATTGATGGGCGTGGCACCGCCCATTTTCTTAGAAAATGATTTTTAAATCATTTTTCTCGTTTTTTAACTAAATGGGTGGTGCCACGCCCACATAATATACTTCGTTTGAAAGCTGAATTAATTTGCAAGCTTTTACAACAAGTTTGAACAAAATCGGTGCAGCCGTTAAAAAGTTATACGACTTTAAAAAAATTCCTAAAATCAAAATTTGCTTGCTGGGTATGCTGGGCGCCTGGTATTTTGCTAACATGTTCAAACTTGCATGATTTTCAAAATTATGACCACAAAAATGAAGGTGAACTTTCTTGGCCTATAACTAGAAAACCATTGCTCCGATTTTGGCCAAATTTTTTGCAAACGTTTGGAAATTTCTCTAGCTTTGCGGGGATTGATAAATAAATGGGCGTTGCACTGCCCATTTTTTCAGAAAGAATTTTTTTTAACAAATACAATTGGAAATTTGATCGAGAGCCACGCTCACAATCAACAAAAATCTATATATTCGTCATAATTATAGTTATCCCTTTAATTGATATGTTAATAATGGGCGCGTTCAGATAACAGACAAGTTCATAATATTTGCCACGCCGACCGTTGTAGATGTGGAGGGTGTTTAAGATTTGCTCTAAGCCAAATGTAGTTTTCTTACTTGCTATTACTGACGTTGTTGTAGTTGTTGTTATTGTTATTATTATTGTTGATACTGTTTTCCAACATCATTTGTTGTAGCTTTTGATTGACGTTACCCTCCATCCGTTTTGATCACAAATGTTCATTTCAAAAAGAACAAGACATTGACAGTTATAAGAGAGATATCATAATAGTAACGTTTTTGATATTTACAACATATCAGCACACAATGCTGTGTTTGTAAATGACATGTGGCACAAACATGGATCTGCACTTGTGCACATGATGTGGGAGTATCAATATCAACAAATAATTTTCACTCCATATACAACAATGATGGGTAAGGCAGTTATATTCGAAATACACGATGAAATACAGGATGCTCTACATAAACATAAGTAATACATTCATACATATGTACGTGAACAATATTGGCAGAACAACCAACGATTGCTTTTTTTTTTCGAAATTTACGTTAAATAGACACAGCAGCTGTTGCACTGGTGTGAACAAGTTCAAACTTGCAAAGTTTCGATGAAAAGAAAATTTTCCAAAATATTCACCAATTTTTGCCTTGAAAAACAGTTGACAAAAAATTAAAAAATCAATTGATTTTAAAAATTTTTTGCAAAATAGTCCGATTGTAATAAAAATTTCGCACGTTTAAGTTTGATAATAAAATGTGTCAGGCTTCTTCAGAAGAATATTGAAAATTGTGGATTTATCCATAAGACTCTCCTTCTTTTCAAGTTGCGTTAATAGGACGAAAAACTGTACTTTTTTTACTAATACATGTGTAGGGTATTTCAGATTTGATCTTAGCCATAAACAGCTTTTTACTTGTACTTGTTTTTTTGCAAATTGTAGTTCTACCGCTATACATTTCATATCAGCATTCCAAATAAACATTAAGTAGAGTAGGTATCCAACATAATATTTTATAGCTAACAATTCAACTGGAAAGCTTCACGTTTAATTATAACAAAACATGATAGACAAGCAGACAAACGCACACACATACATACATATGTAGATTTGTGAAAATTCCCCCACACACACATCCACACGCACACACCTGTTTACGTGTATATTTGGAAATCTCTTCATAAACATGTTCATGTTCAAATGCTTTCAACTTTATGAGATGAGAGCACTATCGCTTACATGCCAACAACACAAACACGTTGCTCGCTAACTGCCATGAAAAAAAAAACCACACATTTTCATTACATGTTCATGGCACACATACATATACTCTATATGAAAATTCCACATATTCGCATCATGTGCAAGGGAGATGGAGAGAGAGAGAGAGAGGGAGAGATGCACAATAGATATAGATATTCACAAATTGAAATGTACTGAAATTGAAGCATGCAAACTTTTCTGTAAGTGTGCTCCAGCCATCATAGTGAGTGTGTGGTTAGTTGCTTAGTGATGTTATATGGTAGAGTGGTTGTTGCTGTTATTATTATTGTTGTTGTTATTATTATTATTGTACCTAGGTTTTATTTTGATTTAGTATGGTGTTGAAGGCTGATATTGCTGATGATGAGGATGCTGCTGTTATTGTTATTGTTGTTGTTGTTGTTAATGCTGAGTTAGTGTATTAGTATGTAATCGGAAAATAATGAACAATTCTAGTGACGGAAAATGTAGGTTAAACAAAAACAGTATTAGCTGCAACAACAACAACAACAACAACAACTGCAAGTGCAATTATCAGTGACAACAGAGAAAGAAAAAATACAGATGAAATGATAGATAAAGAGATGCAGTTCAAGTCAAGTTACAAACTCTCCTGTAGCGCAGCTCTATTATGGAACTTAATCTCTTTAAGTTTTTCTACTCTTTAATAATTTTGGGGTCTTATTAAAATTCCTATACCATTTGCATAGAAGCATAGATAGCTTGGCCAGCAAATAAGAATAACTTCTCAATAACTTCTTTTTTATCGTAGGACAGTGTCTCCATAAATCAGTTTACAAAAGTCTTTAAATAATATGAATAGAAAGGAATTATTTACATATCTCACAAAAGGGTTTTAAAGTGGGGAAAATTTAAGGATAGAAAATGTACAGAGTAACGGAGAAAATCTATGTAGTTCAGTTTGCTTCTAAAATGCCAAATCTTTATCGTTAAATGAAAACATCAACAACAACAAATTAATTTTCTTTTTTTTCCGTTTTTGGTTAAAATATTCATAAATGACCACAAAAAACAAAGCAGCTCTAAATTTATGAAAAAGGTTAACAAGTTTTCTTCTTCTTTTTTGCAAAAAAAAAAACACTCACACAAATCTCTGATGATAATACATGTACGTGTGTATGTATTTAGATTTCCCCAATCCTAGCAACATAACATCCTAACTAAACGAAAACTTTTCAATGTTGTGGTTAATTGTTGTTGTTGTTGTTGTTGTTGTTGCTGTTGCTGTTGCTGTTGGTGTGTTAATATGTGTTCTCATTTTACACAACTCATCTCTCGTTGTGCCACTTATCCACAGCAGTTAGCAACATAACTGTTTTTTTCTTTCTTTTTCCTTCTCATCCTTCTCATGCATTTTAATGAACATTTATACACATAACACAACCTCTAACTTGAGACCCATTTTCTGCTACATAAATACATCATCATTCTTTTCAGTGATTGTGATGGATAATACAAAGAACATACTTACACAATATACACATATACAGTATATATGATATAAATGAAAATAGTTGAATAGTTAAAGACCAGAGACGGGCATATGTAGCAGGGGTAGAGGTCGCTTTTAATAATTTCAATATTTTCATATGCAACAAGAAAAATTAAAAAGATTGTTTATTTTAAAGTGGCGTCCGCTACATATTTGATAAAAAAAAATGACCATACATACCAAACTTGTTAAGTTCTTTCATTTGATGGCCATATTGCATGGATTTTAAAGGATAGTAATTTAACAAATTTCAAAGGCGAGGTCCTTGATATTGATTTTAACATGAAGCTGTTTCGCATATCGCACTCTTCCTTTCAAGGTATTTTATTTAAATGTTTATCTGTCTCTGATGTTAAGAGCTCACGTTAAAGTTATCCTTAAAAGTCGCACAACTGAGTTGCATTTGTACTATAATCGAGAGTCATCAACATTGCCGACAATTATATATATTCTGTATATTATATATATTCCCCTTGACGACACACAATTTAGCTGATGCTTATTGCGTAAAATATAAATCTTTGGCTCGCTTTTCCCATCAATTTAAAAGCACATAAAACGTAATCTATCACTTTGTCTAAATATATATGTATGCATGTGTGTGTATAGGTCTTTGTGTGTGTATGGATAAGATACGATTGGTAGTGATTTTACACGTCGAGGCGTAAACGTGATTTATTTTAATGTCTAATGATACGATTTTATCGATTTTGCTCCTTCCTCAAATGCCAGATAATAACTTTAGCTGGAAACTGGCAGGAAGACCTGGCAAAGAGATATTAAACGTATACACGCACAACATGCAGCACATAGCACATAACAGGCAACAGTTTGTTTCATTTACATATAGAGTATGTGGGTGGGTGTGTATAGGCGTATAAATGTAGAAGAGCTTATAAATGCGTCGGCATTGTCTGCTTGAATGCCGACATACTTTTCACTTGGTATGTGTATGGGCTGTGGTGGCGTTGTGGGCGTTCAATCATTGAATAAAATCTCTATAAATCATCTTTATTTTATCTTAGCTTGTGTGTGAATATATGTATGTATCAGTGTATGTGTATGTGTGCACAGTATAAATACCCGCAGTGTGTTAAAATTTTAGTTTTATTATCATTGTTGAGTTTGTTGTTGTTGTTGTTGTTGTTGTTGATTCATATTGAACCATACACTTAAACGGTTGTTGGCACAAATATTCGTTTTATTAAAAATGTATATATAGGCACGTGTGCGTATATTTGTGTTAACAAACAAATATTTTCAACAAGCTACAGAAATATGCCGGAAATGTAATAAAATTGTTTTCATTACGGTACTTTTTTTTTGTTTTTGTTTCTGTAATAAAAAACAAGTAACGCCTAAAGGACCTTCCTAAAGGAACACTTACTACACACCTATGAATGGGGTAAAATAGATTGAGGAAACGTATCAAAAAAGTTTACGACTCCCATCCTAGGCCCCCAAATTCAAAATGATTTTCTGATAATAGAAAAATCAGCAACTTTTTGACTTTAGTAATAAAATTATTATTATTTCGAAATAAATACTTGCATTCTTCTTCTTCTTCTTTCATGGAAGCAAATTCCTCCTTAACAATATACGGTATTTATTGGATAAGTTAGTCCCACGTCAGAGATGTCTTCTATTTATCCATTCCCTTGGCTTACCTTATTACTTAGCACCGTTATACTTGTACTTACGAAATACAAAATAAAACACTTGGTTGGCATTATAAGTCTCATAGGTGGGTGAGTGGGTGGGTGTGTATGTATATAAAGAGCGAGAAGAGGCGCCCCCATCTTTAAGGTGGGAATGTGTTGACAACAATAAAAATAATGGCAACGGTTGCAGTGGCAGTACCAGCACCAACACCAGATGGCTGTTGTTTGCTGAGCGCTTAAGAGACGAAAAAAAAACGAAATTTTTTTCAGTCTATAAACTTCCAATTGAAATTATCTACTAGTACTATCGCGCATACACACACAATGTGTTCCTAAGCAACATGTGCATGTAGGTGTAATTTTCAGACACACACACACATACACTTATTGGATAGCTTTTCAATTGCATAAAAGTGTGACAAAAGTTTTTGGCGTTCTTTCCTCTTTTTTTTTCTCTTTTCCTTTTACTTTTATTTTCTTGCTTGATTCTATATATAAACGTTTGCGGGGATAAATCCAAGTTGGCTCTAGACCATCATCACGAAATTGTATTTTTATCATCTGCTCAGTGTTATAGAAAGCTAAGCAGTTGGAGGAGATTTCTTTTATTCCACTTTTATTGTAGTTTATGCTGTTATGAGTGTTTCGCATTTCGAGAACGGTTTTTCTTTTTCTTTTTCATTTTTTTTGTGATAATCGATAACGATTAGAATCTAAAGTGGTTTAAGTGTTGAAATCAACTGAGACAGCGTGCTACCAAGAATGCTGTGGATATAGATTGTCAGTGATTACATTTATTAAGAAACGTTTTTTTCCAGATATTTTTTCAAGAGTTGAGTGAGTGAGAGAGGGAGTGAATTTGGCACAATAATTAGGTTTAAATGTGACATAACATCAAACAAAATTATGCTTAATTTTCATCGAGTATAACAGTTAAGTATTGTAGGATATTATGTGACATATTTTGATATCATGCTCTCAAGATATCTTAAGTTGGACAATCCGTTTACAGTTATTAGAAAAAGGCTCTTGAGACTCTAAAAATTGATAAACTCTTAATAAGCATAAAAATGTGGATAAATTTGGTTTTGTTCGCCAGTGTGTCTGTCCGTTGTCATACTCTTGCGATCGTAATTTTAAATATTGTTCTGAAATTTTCTACATATATTCGAGTTTCTACCCGCAGCTTCCTAAAAGTAAATCATGTAGTAAAAGTTATCAAGTGACCAACCTGTTGCAATTAAAACGACTAACTTAGTACAGCATATCCCATCACTAAGGCGAGGAATTGAAAAGGTCCAATTGAACCCTATTTAACATATTAACAAACAAAACAAAAAAACAAAAATAACTTCAACTGATAAAATCTCTCCATATGCAAATATTTTCATGCAATTATTATCAATCACTTCAGCTTGCATTTTATTTTCATCCAATCAATCATCCATCAATTTATCACTTTGTTACCAAAATTATGCTCAATTATCATCAACATTGTCATATTCATCGTTATCGTTATCGTTATCGCTGTCGCTGTCGCTGTCGCTACTGAACCGCATCCGAATAATTACAATTACTGTTTATATTGTTGCAAAAAGTAACAACAACAATAACAATTGGTTGTGTGCGCGCCATGCCACATATTTCAACCGATTTTTGTTAAAATTCAATTGAATGGTTATTCAATAATATTTTGTTGCATTTTTTTAGATTCTTGCATTCTATTACCAACACGTTCTGCTGTTTAATATTTTGTTATGATAAACGATTATTGTCGTTTTTATACCTTCGCTATAAGATGGACAGTATAAAAAGTGTGAAAAAATCGTTTTGTTGAGTCCAATAATTCATGTGTTTATGTTATCGGGAAAATCATTCAATCACTCATACGTTCGGGTAGCTAATGCTATTACCTTAATAGTGCAGCATTAATTGATTCCATATAAATGTTGTATGCCCTTATTTTTAAAAAGTGAAAATAACAAAAATAATAAACAAAAGTGTCCATCGATCCATAAAATCGATTTTTAAAATCGATTGCATAACAAAACATTACTGAAATGATTGTATTTTTCTGCATATATTATCTGTCTGCACGTCCGATTTATTCATTTTTTTTTTTTTACAAAGCTTTGCATAATTTTCAAATTTCGTATAAAGTGAATCATAATGGATCCATAAATGTGTATGTTCAATATATTTCAATTTATATTTTATGCTGCTTATATTTCACACTTCCAAACTTAAGCCTAAGACGATGTTATCTTCAAACACTTCCCATAAGTATTGTTGGCATTATGCACGGTATGATGGGGCTGAGTGTGTGTGTATGTGTATGTGTTATATAAAATAAGATGCTGTTGCTGTTGCTGCTGCAACAATCAGTTGATGTATTATGCAGTGGAAGATTTTCTACACTCACTACTACTACAGTGCCGCCTCTACTACTACCGCAGTAATATGTTCAACATTTTCTAACTTTACGCTTTGTTTCATACTTTATGTGGGCTTTATATATGAAAATAGTTCTATAAACTGTCGTAGTATTAGTTAGTTAGTTGTTATTGTTGTATTATACTGAGTGTGTATGCCTGCGTGTGTATGTGTGTGTGTGTGTGTTTTATAAAATGCAATGGTTTTGTGCTATTTCGTTTCAATTTATTTTTGTGGCTGTCACACTACTATTCGTTCAATATTTTACATAGTTATTGTTGTTGTTGTTGTTGTTTTCTTATGTTGGTTAGTTGGTTGATGGTGGTTGCGCTGAGGTGGCAAACAAAATGGTGTGAATGTAGAAGGAACCACCACAGACACACACAATAAATTAAAATGGCATAAAATTAGAGCACAGCATACTGCACTGCATTGCAGTAAACTGACGCTGTTGCTATTACTGTTTATATTATTGTTGTTGTAAATATCACGTGTTTCACAGTTCAAACGCATTTTACACAGTTCACGTGATATTATAAATCATGTTTAATGCTTAGGTTGCCTACATTACAGCGCATCATTTAAATGTACTGAACTAACGGGAAAACCATTTATTAGAACAGCTGATTGTTACACTCTGCACCACTTGTGACAAAACGTATATTATATCTTCAACTACTATCGACCGATTACGATTCAAAGTCTGAACTCATTTAAATATGTCCGTCTGTCTGTTCATGTATATTTATAAGCAAGCTACAGGTCACATTTTTTTTGAAAAATATTTCGATGAAATATGGACAGAAAAGAAACTTTATTAAAAATGACTGAATCGGATTCTTCCATTGAGCTCACGCGTTAATTTTCGTTACAAGAAGGTCGTCCTTATGCTGCGTGCTCATAGATTGTGCATAAATGTGTCTTTTGTCTTAAAACAAATCTAAATTTTTCATTTGTTACTTCTTCCTTCCATCTATCTTCCACTTGTTGTGATTTCTTCCGTTTTGTTTTATGTTGGCTCGACATGATTAATGTGGCCGACTGATGCTACTGCTGTCGATTGCATAGACAATGTTACTCCCTATGCATACATCCATATGTACACATTAGTTGACAACTATGTTAAATACATAAACTAAGTATTAGAATAAAGTCTGTGTGCCTATCCATCTCTCTGTCTATCTGTCTGCAGGCAAAGACAACAAATCACAGTTTTATGTAGAGCTCTTATCATACAATATACAGAAAGTTTCAATATAACGCTAAATACTGCTGCAATAGGAAGAATAACAAAATTGCAACAACAATAACAGTATAAATAACAGCTGCATCAATATCATATGAGAGACGTGTGTGATCATATTTTAAAAAAAGTTTGAACAAAATCCGTGCAGTCGCTTCTAAGTTATAGCACTTTAAAAAATATGTTCAATCAAGAATCACTTTCTGAGTGATTCTGAGCGCCTGGTACTTTTCTCATATTTTTTTGTGTGGCGTGATTTTCATTAACAATGACGACCCAAAAATGAAGGTGAACTTGCTTGGCTTATAACTAGAAAACTACTGCTCCGATTTTGGTCAAATTTTTGGCAAACATTTGGAAATTTCAGCGCCTTTTTGGGGAAGATAAATTGGGGGGGCGTGGCACTGCCCGTCCAGCCGTCTCTTATAGCACTTTGAAAAATATGTTCAATCAAGATTCACTTTCTGAGTGATTCTGAGCGCCTGGTGGTTTTCTCGCAATATTGTTATTATGTGAGGTTTGTTAAAGACTTTCACTTTAACATGTTTATCATTAATTTGTAACAAAAAATAAAAAAACCCGTTTGGGTATCATAAAAGTATTTCAAATACCATTCATTTGTATTCCATTTAATTTTCCTTTTTCTTGTTTTAACAACATTTTACGGTTTCGTTCCCTTGGCTTAACCACAAACAAGTAAAAAATCTATATTTGGCTGAGGCCATATCTTGAGTACCCTCCATCGATGTAGGGCAGTACATATGTCTGTACTTTTTAGGTAATATGGAAAATGTATACGAAAAAATTGTATCGTGGGCATATCCTTTATCCTATATTGCCAAGTTTGGAAACGTTATTTTAATTTTTGCGACCAGAAAAGTGATTATCATAGAATACAGACAGAAGCTGATTGAAGGTGATTGAAATTATATTTTTTAAACGTTGTTTATATACTTTGTCCCCCTCGCCTCCTTATGGGCGTTGCAAACGTTTTGCTAAAGTAATGTAAGCCCCCATATCTATATATCGTATATATGGTATGAAAAAATGAAAAAAAAAAACACAATACAAACGTAGGTATGCAAAATAAATCAGATTCATTCTAAATCCAAACACTTGAGGGGTTGCACTAAGTATAGTTTAATGCATACAAAGTTCTTTTTTCATTTATTTAAACGTGCACGCGTTGTTTTCAACAACAATGCATACAAACAACAACATATTGTATATTAATACTCGTATAAGTCCCATCTCATACCATATCACCCTCGTTCTCCAGGCACCTGTACGCCCCCCCGGTTTCCTTGCTTGTTGCTGCATATTGTTATTGTTCCATCTGGTTTGTGATGGTAGTGATTTCTGAGTCGATATATAATGTATTTAATACGTAGTACCTACACACATTCACATGCACACGCAGCCTTCTCATAAGATTTAGGTCAGAAATCAATGTACCATAAGGAGTGTATTTGTGTGTGTGTGTGTTTATATGCGAAGATTCATTGCTCTGTGCCAATCGCACTAATTTATGGCGGGCAATTAAAGTTTTTCCGTTACTTTTCCTACTTTTTTTACCCTCCACATTTGATGGGCGGTATACTTAGTTTGTCATTTCATTTGCTCCATACAGAAGGAGGCCTCAGAGACCCTACAAAGTATTTATATTCTTGATCAGCATCAAAACTTAAGTTGATCTAGTCATGTATGTTAGTGTGTCCGTGTGTCTGTCTGTTGTTGGCATTCCTTTGAGATATTAATCTGAAATTTTGTCTTGTATAGATATTTTTAGTTTCTAAACGCAGATACAGTTATTTAAATTGGCCAAAACCAAGCCCATTATTTATATGTAGATGTGGAGGGTATTTAAGATTTGGCTTGAGCCAAATTTAGATTTTTTTACTTGTTGTTTCTATTTTGTTTTATTTACTCTTGCTGAGATTGATACATTTGTTGTTGCTGTTGTTTTTGTTGTTATTATTATTGTTAAACGTTCATTTTTTGTTTATTTACAATGCAATATATTTTATATATAAATATACAGATATATATATGTGTATACCTATATGTGAACAAGAAAAGAGTATTTAGAGCAATACCAGCGAGTGATATAATTTATTTCATTTAATGGATTGATTTAAAGCGAAACAACACAAACAAATATAAAAAGATTTAAAAAAAGATTAAGTGAAAATATATACAAACGGTTTCTAACTGATCACTTGATACCCTACATCATTTAGTTAAATTTATGCTATAATGAGTTGAATTAGATCAGTAAACGCGGACTTCTCAATATTGACTCATACTTTACAGTTTATCATATATATATATATTATATAGATCACCTTCACCTCCTTTGGATTGTTACCAATGGAATGACAAACTTAGTATACCGGCGTCACCAAGGTGAAGGGTATTGCAACCCCATCACACACATATATATAGATAACAAGATAAGCTAATGAAATTTTAAATAAAACTATAAAATGTTGCAACTTTTTACGCATACCAACACACGCACGTAACAATTATTGTGAGTGTATGTAAAAAACCAACTACGTTACAAAAAATAAAAAAAAACGGAAACGCAAAACCGTAACAATAAACTGGGTCGCATAACAACCAACAATAGTGCACACGGCACACACGTACACATCCTAAAACCACATAAGCGGCTATCAAATTTCAGAATTGAAGTGGATGTGTTGTGTGTGTGTGTGTGTGTGTGTGTATGTTATACTACACACAATATCTCTGCAATGTTTTTTTTTTAAAGCTTCATCAAATAAATAACAATTTTCAGAAAGGATAAAAAACAAAAACAACTACAACAACAACAACAACGCGACATAAGAAAAACGGGAAAAAATTAAAACATTTGACCAGACTGCGATAGATAAGAAATTACAACATAAACTAAACATTTAAACGCTTTCACAACAACCACAAAAGCCAGCATCACCAACCAACAACGGGTGACGACGTTACTAAAAATAGAACTAAAGAGAAAACATTTTCCGCATAATAAAATAAAATGTAATGGAAAGCAATAGAGCGGATAAAAAATATGGATTTCAACAGCCTTTTTAAGGCTGTACTGATCCTCTATATCATTAAGGGTAAGTACCTCAAATAAAAACAACAAAAACTTGTACATTTAACAATCTCCACTTTACTGGCAGTAAGAGTTGTCGCATTCATCACTAACAAGCCTTTGGAAGGCAGTTTGTCTTCCTTCAATGTTTTCCTCTTATATTGCACATGATTACACACCTACATTATTTATGAAGCGTCATCATCATCATCAAACACACATACTCCAGGCACTAACAGCTATTGTTGAACTTGCTTGCGAATTGTTGATTGAACGTGAAAGAGTACCGTGCGATGTATTCAAGCAAAACTCTCCTCACAATAGCCTTATCAATGCAACAGATCGTACACAGCTTTTATTATACATATCCGTTAACAATAAAAGCTGTTTGAACAAAAGAATAAATTTTTGTACAAATTTCTTGAAAAAAAAATCTCATCATCTCATGAAAAAAAGCAGCATTTTCATAGCAAGACTTTCCAGATTACTACTGTACTTCCATTGTTTGTGCTCTTGATTGATATTTTCTTAATAACCGTGTTTATCACCAACAAACACACTCCAGCAGGATGTTGTTGTTTATATAATATTTATAACCGGCACCACTCTTGGCAAAAAGTATATTAAGTTCGTGCGGTTGTTTGTAACTCCTAAACAGCAAATGCCACACCCACTTTTATACACTTTTATATTATACCGATCGTTTCAGAATCAAAATCGGAATCGATTTAATCATGTCCGTCTGTCTATGCACGTATATTTGTGTTTATTTTTTGCAGTATTACAGTTTAATTTTTGATTGTAGTGGGAGACACAACCCTTTTACCAATTGGAGGATAAATATGAATTAAAGTGCAACAAAGGATACCTTTAACCTTTTGTAATAGAAATTAACAAAAAGTAAGCAAAAAAACAAATCTAGTTTAAGCTGAACCTTATGTACCCTACATACAAATCGTGAGTGTGACATCAGGTATCTGACTACGCTCCGTAGTATGTATAAATTATGATAAGAGGGTTTTTGCAGCAGGTATTTGATGCATCTGTTATCAAACCTTGATCGGCGCAGACTTTCATGCTGATAACGTGTCTGATGATGAGAAGTTTTCAAGGCTACTTATGTAGAATTTCATGTTTTAAGTGCTCCTCATATAAATCCCTGCATACATGCTTACAATAATTTAAATTTACCTCAAACCTCTTCATTGTTTTTTTTATTAAAACATCATTTAAATTCATAGACACAAATGATTTATGTACGTGTAAATAAAGTGTATTTGTAGGGAGAGTCTTAAAAGCAAAAAACAATCTGTTATCCGCTGGCAGCATCATTATCACTTTCATACATAACATTATATAAATCCACACTCACCCATACATGCAATCTATTCACTTGTGCTTAAGTAATCTATTCATTTCATTCTGGTGGATGGTTGCTGGTTGCTGGTATTCATTGAATGCTTTCCCATAAGAAGTTTGCTTTCTGTGCAATCTTTGGCTTTGTGCTTTTTAAATCTTATCCGAACCGTCGCAGCGGCAGCAACGAGTGACA
Organism: Ornithomya chloropus; assembly: GCA_963971445.1. NCBI lineage: Eukaryota > Metazoa > Arthropoda > Insecta > Diptera > Hippoboscidae > Ornithomya > Ornithomya chloropus. The sequence goes on from OZ020532.1 coordinate 6,789,757, forward strand.
GACAAGTATTATGTAGAAGACTGCCCAGTAATATGGTTAAGTCATCTATCCATCCATCCGTCCGTCAGTCAGTCAGTGAATCAGTCAGTCAGCCGTTCCGTCTTTCCGTCCGGTAGTAAGGTTGCTAAGGTTTTTCTGCTGGTAATACATTAAAATACAAGTATGAACGAGTATGGGCGAATAGTTTGTAGCACAGTTTTTGTGCTGAATTAAAAACTGAAGTGAAAAATATTTTTTACTGCCATCCTTCTAGCAACGCCATCAACACTAACCCCAAAAGCTTGCATCACATTAGCGTGTTGTGTTGTGCTGTGCTGTGTGTGGTGTGGTATAGTACTGAGAGTTGAATGGTGACAATTTGCTTGATATAATTCCTCCTCTTTTTTTTTCAAGTTTTTATTTTTTTGTTTTGTTTTTTATTATTCCGTATTATAATTATTGTTGTTGTTGTAAATGTTTACTTTTTTCGATGCAGATTCTTCGTGTTCTCTTTTATTTTGATGCTGCTTGTTGTTGTTGTTGTTGTTGTTGTTGTTGATGCTCATGATGGCAAAAATGAGGATTATTATAATTAAGGCAGTTGCCGTTGCTTATAGTTGTTGTTGCTTTCCATTGTAGGTGACATTTGGGGTCATTCACTCGTAGTTAGTGTGTTGTTGAACTTCGTTGTACACCTTCTCTCTCCTCTGCATCTCCATACAATGCATACATTGTATAATATTCTATCTTTCGATTCATTTTCTCATTGTTCGTAGCCTTCCCGTTCATAGTTTATCTATCGTGTTTGGTTAGAGAAGATCTTTCGTTTCAATTTGTTTCATAGAAATTTTAATGTAAAGGTTTTTGTGAAAACATGTACGTAGTCATCTATATATGGTACAAGTAGGCCCCGGAGAACACGGTACTCGCTTAACACGAGTTTAGAAGAACACGCGATTGGAAGAACACTTGTTTTGAAAAATACGACTTTGGAAGAACACGCGATTGGAAGAACACTTGTTTTGAAGAACACGATTTTCTCGTAATTATTTTGAAAAAGAATAAATTGCTTTAAAATTATTTCCAAATATTTCATTTGTTTCTTAAAATACTGAATTATGGTTAAAGGCAAAGACATTTCTAAAACATAACGATTTTTTTTATTATTTTCACCCTTGAAACGGAATCCAGCTGTTTTCACGGTTTCAAAGAGCACGAAATTATCTGAACATCTTAAATATGGAATTCTCTCGTTAAGATGAAGTGTAACCCATAATTTACTAGCCTTTAATAAAAGCGCAATGATATGCCACGCCTTTACTTATCATTATAAAATCATTATGTAAGGAATCGAAAATTTTGGTAAATTTGAATGTTTTTTTATTAAATACTTGTTAATTATGATTTAATTAAATGAGAATTCATTTAAATGCCTTTTTAATATTATTCATATAAATACAACAACAACAACAACAACAACAACACGAATATCAAAAGCAAAAGGAAAACTTTTTGTTGCCTCTCAGTTGAAATATCTGTTTCATAGTTTCCGTTTCCATTTTAGTTTGTTTTTTGTTTTTAGTACAGTTTATTTGTTTTTAACGTAAATTACCGTTTTTTGTACCCTCTATATAAGATACAATACTGAGTTATATAAAGTTTGTCAATCTGTCTGCAGCATATAAAGAAGAAGGCGTCAGAAGAAAGAGTCAGAGGCTCTACACAGTATATATATTTTTGATTGATCAGCAACAAAAATTAAAGCGATGTACGTCCGTCCATGTTGCTATGATAATGGTTGAAAATTTTGAATGATTTTTGATGAATTTTTGAAATGAAATGTTTTCACAAACATTTCGAGTTTCTGTACGTTGATATCTATTTAAAAGAAAGGACAAATAGGTTAAGAGCCACGCCCATAATGAAAGAAATTTATCGATCAGCCACAAATATTTACCAATGAAAGTTAAATTTGATATTTATACGAGTAATTACTTTATTCATTTCTGTGCTATAAAGGGGCATGGTCGGATAACAGAGACGACCACAATTTACAAATAATCTTATTTGGCAGAGAATCCTTCGTAAAACTTTGATACATTATTAAAGAACATAATCATATGCATGCCACGCCCTTTGTTTTATATAGATGTGAAGGGTACTTGAGATTTGGCTTAAACCAAAAACTGTTTTTAACTCGTTTTTCGTTACGTTTTTGATGTTGTTATAGGTCCCGTTTCCTAGTAAAACTTTATTAATTAGCTTGATATGCACTTATACCAAAAACGACAGCAACAACAACAATAAAAACAACAAAATCAAAGCAACTCTCTGCATCGAGTATTTTCACAGTTTTAGTTGGCAAACATTTTACCGGAAATTTTAGATAGTTTTATATTTTTATAGCTGCTAGCTATATAACTAGAAACTAATATTTGAGTCTCTCTCTCTCTCTCTCTCTCTATCCATCCATCTCCCTCATTCTCTTGTGCCGCTGTTAGTCAGTTTAGTTGGTTTCGTTTGTTTGTTTGTGTTTGTCGCTGAAAGTTTCAATTAAAATGCCAACTGCAAACATTAAGTTTAAAACTCTTCTATCTCCGTCTCCCTCTCCCTCTAATGCCTTTTAATATATTAATACAATAATAAAAAAAATTAATATTTCCAACAAAATGTCATTCTTTTAATACACTTTAAATGCACACGCATTAATTGCAAGCTGCTCTACAATCATTTATTTAGTTTGTCAAATAAAAAATATTTCAAAAGCTTATGCGGTGCAGTGCAGCTTTAAGAGTAGATTATATTCATGTAAAGTGACGCTGAACTATATTGAACGTTTGTGTAATATTCATGTAATTTAAGTCCTGCTGCCATAATCAACAGCAAACTACTCAAAAACACTTTCAAAATGGATTTAACAAGTGAGAAAACTAAATTTGGTTTAGGCCCTAGGAGGGTATTTAACCTTTCACAGCTACAATGGTAGGCGTGACATATAACGATTTAAAGGGTATTTAGGATGTGACCTAAACCAATTCACTTTCTTTTTCTTGTTTTTTATAAGAAATATTTCTTTCCTACCCTCTCTTACAAGTATGTCAATATTTTATTTAAATTATAAGAAATTTTTCTTCTTTGCCTGGTAACAGCAAATACATGCATTCTCTTAGGATGTTAAAGGAAAAAAAATTTCAGCTTAGTTTTCTAGCTCAACAAATACAAATATAGTCAGGGAAAGAACAAACATAAGGCGATTGTAGTTATAAGTAGTTATGTGTATATATAAAGAAGTGTTTATAAAAAAAAAAAATGTTTAAAGAAGAAAGAATCCAATCTCCAGTAGCAGTAAACTGCGATAAGTAAATGAAGCGGAAACATCATTAAGTTCAAATACAAAAAGTCTGCTTCATAACCTCGCTATGCTCTGCGCTCATAAATAAATGTATTCCTGTGCACATAATACACACTTGAACTACAACTAAGTATTAAATCATTTGTTCCAGCTGTATGGAAGAAATCTATATATAAAAAACTAAAAGAGAAGTAAAGAGTTTGTGCATCCGTTACCTTTTTTCATATCCTGTACATTGATAATGGAGGTATATTAAGTTTGTTATTCAGTTTAAAAAAAACTTCAAAAAGCCCTCAGAATATATAGTTTCCTATAGCCATGTCCATGTGTCCGTGCGTTATTGAAATATAGGATCTTTAGGTCTATAGGTCAAATGATACAAACATAGTTAATGTCTTTAAAATTTATATATATAAAGTAGGCAAAAACCACGCCCACAATCCACAATAATCCTTAAGTAAGCCCTAAATATTAAGCTGTCATAATGACATTTAGAAAACGTAATCCATCAAACGATATGCATGAAATGGGCGTGGCAGAAGAATTCAGCGGATTTAAAAACAAAAAGAAAAAACTTTCTTTTGAAACAGAATTCAAACTGAATGCTGACACACTTTTTATTAATCACTGAAAATCTTTGAATGCTTATAAAGAGGCAGCTAAATAGTAATAATAATCATGGTTACTGAAGAGAGCCCAAATTTAGTTGCATCTACAGTAAAGGTGTACACTAACCAAAGCCTACAGTTTCCTTAATTCATAATAAAAGCAATCACGCTTTTATTTGCGTATATGAAAATGTTGCCCCTACGGAATAAGCATTCATTATTATTATTATTATTATTTCGGATCATTAAAAATGTCTTTTAATTGCTGCCATAAAAGTGAGATGACAAAAAACGAACGAAACGTATTACAAAAGATATCTACGATTGTAGAGGCTGTTGTATACAGCGAAAGAGAGAAAGCCAACTCTGTTCATGGCGTTAATGATTGTTCGCGTACGTGTATGTGTATTATTGTCCAAAAAAAAGGAAAAAAATAGTGTCGCATCATGATTACAATTTATTGCTAGCAGACCTTCTCGTTACTAACTATGTAAATATATATGCTTTAGAGGACACCATCTCTTCCCCCTCTCTATCCCCCTGTCTCTTCCACTCCCTCTGATGTAACAGATGAATAATTTTCTGGTATAACCATGAAAATGTTATGATAGTGGGCCATAGAAAATGAGTGCAAGGGAGTGATAGAGATAAAGTGAAAAAAGAAAAAAAAATGCCATTAATTTGCGGTTGCATGGTTGCCCTTTAATTGAGTAATTTGCCAACATATGCAACACAGCAGGTGTTGACCGTAGGCGAGAGAATTATAATTGATTTTAATTTTTATAGCTAAGCGGATAATATGATTCATTTGTGAGATCTGTATTCAATGTAATAAAACAAAAAAAGAAAAACTATTGTTATAAAACTTTAACGAAAATTATTTAAATGGTTATGTGAAATAATGATTTTGAGGGTTTTTAAACGCTTTTATTTTAACTTGCTTACTCGTCGTTCAAATTGAAATATTGCAAACAATTTTCCCAAATCTTCATTCTATTCTGTCGGGCTTGTATTTTGCCCAAACTATCAAACCATAGGTCTGCTGACAATACTATGTAGTAAAGTAATATTTCATAATATTCAAAATGACGATGGACACAAAATGTCGTATTTCCAATTTCTGCACAATCTCTTCAATATGGGTGTCAAATAAAAGGGATTAATGAGTAGAATACCGCAAGTTAAATTAAGTCTGAAAATAAAGTAATTTTAATTTTTAAGAGTAGAATAGAATAATTTTTCAAAAGCAGCTTGAATAGAGCCGTTTAATATTTGCTTTTAACTTAATGCAGGCATACTCCTTTTACTCTACTCTCCAACTCCATCTCTACAAAACACTGCAAATTTTTCTTCCATTTCTTATTTTTACATTAAATTTTCAATTTTAACTTTGAGACAAGCTCACATCCATAGAAATTTATTTCTTTGATATTTTTCTTTCATTTATATGTAGTTGTTGTTGTTGTAGTGGCAATAGTTGCTACGAAATACTTTGCATAATATAATTTGTTTTTCGTTTCGTTTTTTTTTTTTTTGGTTTTTTCATCTTCTTAAAACACAAAAATGCATAAGTGTGTGTGAAATGGAAATTTTTCTTTTGAAAAATAACAAAAAAGAAAAAAAATTAAGTATGTATATATTTAAGAAAAACCTACTTCATTAAAATGTTTAATTAGAAATAAATGTAATCAAAAATATATAAAATAGGAAAACTAAATTTGAATTAGGCCAAATCTTAAATACTCTCCACATCTACATTTAGTGGGCGTGGTAGGTATATGATTACACCCTCTAATAGTGTACGATTTACGTATCAACTTGCAAGTCGAGTTTTTCATGGAACTTGTTTTTTTTTTGTAAATTGTGAACGCGTCTATTATCCGACCACGCCTATATTTAATACATTAAAGGATGTGATAATTATAAATATATGTACCAAATTTCATCTTAATAGCTCGATTTTGTGGCATATATATAGAATTTCGTTTATTGTAGGCGCGTTTTTTATCCGACCATGCCCTTTTTTGGCAAATTAATGGATAAATTAATTATAAATATGAATACTAAATTTCAAATTGATAACTTAATATTTGTGGCAGATATATAGATTTTTGTTGATTGTGGGCGTGGCTTTTGACCGATTTTGCCCATTTTAAATAACGATTTGCACTCAAAAACTAAAAGTGCCTGTTAAAAATTTTTAGCTCAATTTATTATACTTAACAGACAGACACACGTGTCTAGATCGACTCAGTTTTTGATGCTGATCAAGAATATATTTACTTTATAGGGTCTCTGATACCTTCTTCTGGGTATTGAAAACGGAAAAATAAACTTAGTATACTCTCCATCTTATGTGTAAGGTATAATAAAATACAAATCATTTCAGATTAGTTGAAAATGAAGGAAACGACTGAGTATTAAAACGAATCAAAACTACCATGATTATAATGAAAAGCTGCGTTGTAGAAGTAGATTTCTTTTCGGAAATATATTGTTATGTGCCTAGAGAGATTGCTGCTAATTCATGGCTTGTCAGTCAGTACAAATGTGTTGTAAAACTACAAATATCTACACAAACATATTCCAAAGAAGTATAAAATACAGGTTTCTTTATATTTCCAAAAATTAAATGCAACATAAATCGCTAGCAGCTTAAACAATGTAACTTTTTACAAAATAAACCCTGTTAACGCATCATAAAATGCAGCCACACAAGACACCCACCAACAAAGTAATGTAACGAAAATAATATTCGCAACAATTTTGCATTTGCTTTGGAGGGGGGAGGAGTTGTGGTATCTTATGTTATGGAATAGAAGAAGAAGGAGAAGAAGAAGAGGAAGCAACGAACAGAACAGAAGCATGCAAATAGTGACAGCAATAGCAATAAAGCATAATTTTAAATGTTGTTCAAAAGGCCGTCATGAACATGCAACCACTTGAGCAAAAGATCCTTTACGATCTCCTTACCAAAACCCCACAAATATGATTTTTTTCTTTTCACGTACACCCACCATACACACACGTTCTTACTAGCCATAGAGTATGCATTTGAATATAAACGAGTACGTACATATATCCCTTTCACTGGCACCCGGACTTAAAAAAAAAGTGTTGTGTCATTTAAGCCAACGACTTTTGTTGCTGGTGCTGAGCGCACAATTACCCACATCTCACATATCATACTTGTCTACTATGAAAGCAAAGCAAAGCAAAGTAAAGTAAAGATAGAGAGAAAGACGAAAAAGTGAGTGCGGGCTTTATATGTAGAATCCATAGAAGATGCTGAAGAATATAAAGAACAGCCCGTTAAAGTTCTATTTCGTTGCAAGCATTTTATCTCTAGTATAAAATCCATCCTTTTTTTAAAATTTCACATCCTTTGAAAAATCCTTTTAATCACCATGCTTCATCTTGAATCATAATCTTTATGAAACGAAAGAGAGTAAAACTTTTTATACCCTCAACATAAGATGAGTGGTATACAAAGTTTGTCATTTCATTTGAAACACCTAGAAGGAAGCATCAGAGACCCCACAAAGTATGTATACACTTGATTCCCATGAAAAACTGAGTCGATTTAGACATGTATGTCTGTATGTCCATGTGCCTGATGTTGTTGGCATTCTAACGGGTGTAAATTGTGAGATATTGAGCTGAAATTTTGTACACACAGATACTTTTAGTTTTTGCAGACAGATCCTTATTTAAAATAGACCGAATCGTTCAAGAGCCATGCCCACCATCAACAAAAATCTGTTCATCCGTCACAAAAATTGAGCTATAAACTTGAAATTTACATCTATACATATTAGCTTCATCGATATGCCAAAAATGGGCGTATTCGGATTACAGATACGCCCACAATCGACATAAATCTATATATTTGCCACAAAAGTTGACCTATGAACTTTAAATTTGCCTCGTATACATAGTTATCCCATTGACTGACGTGCCAAAAATGGGCGTGCTCGAATTTCAGACACGCCCACAATTTGCAAAAAACCATATTCAACGTAAAAGTAGACTTGCATGATACGCAAGACATACACTATTAGAGGGCGCAATATATATATATATATTTTCCACGCCCACCTTTATGGATGTGAAGTGTATTTAAGATTTGTTCTAATCCACGTTTAATTTTTTACTTATTTTTTAATATCATTGGGGGGTATGTGTGTGTGTTTGTGTGTTGAGTCGATTGCCATCATATACACAAAATATTTATATGCTTGGATGTCACTTAGGGTTAACCAAATAACCTTAAGCTTAACAACATTGTCAGTTATCGGTGCTCATTAATGCAAGCAATGTATACACCTTGTGTGGGTATATTGCGCAATGTCTGTCATTTTCTTTAACATTAAGTCATTTCTATATAACAACATTTATGTCAGCTAAGTAACTGTTCATGTTATTCTGTATTATATGATGAGGAGACAGTTTGACTTTCTGTTACAGCAATTGTGTGTTGAATTATAAAAATAATAAAAATTTTACAAAAGACGGACATACGGACATGCTTAAACCGATTGAGAATATGATGCAACGCTAAATAAAGGGAGTGCGATAAATGTGGAGCATATGCATATAGTACCTGAAGTAATGTTGTCTGTCCATCAATTGAAAATTGTTTTGTTGTTTATTTCTTGTAATTTTTAGTAATGATCTCGCATTCAATTTACGATTCGACATTTAACGAATGCGTAAATTCGAACCAAGTCTCTGCATCATTATCTTTAATTATTTACTTTTACGCGCCACCAGCCCTTCCACCACATTAAGCAGAAGATTTAAATTAGTCATGCAAGGACTATGTGTGGAGTTGGGTAACAAAAAACTCAACTTCACACAAAAATTTCAACAGCATTTGTAAAACTGTTGTCTGTTATTATGCAAATGTGAAAAATCCTTCCGCAGTTGTGTTTTATGTTGCCTGCTATTTACAATACCGAAATATGTGTGCAGCACAACTGAACAAGTGGAGATTGGGAGATGGTTATCTTTGGATAACCAGCCAGCATCTCTGTTGTGGTTAAAAAGCGTCTTTCCCTCGTTTTTACATGCATTTCATGCATTTTTTTGTGCATATTTATTTCTTGCGCATAGAAAGCATAGAACCCTTCCATGCAATACGTGAACATGTTTTGTACTTTAACCTCTCACTCCATAACAGTCTTCGCATATAAATGCTGACAAGGAAATATTTTAAATATGCATTCGAAGGGAATTCTTATAGAGTTGGAGAAGAATGCGTGCATGTATGTACGTGCACATCATCAATTGAGTTATTTCACTTGCTAAACGTATATTTCATTATTATTTTCTTTTTACCCCGTTTGCACACTTTGCAAGAAATAGGAATTATTTACTGTTGTGACCTTCATGTATTAACTTTATTTATAAAAGGCTAATGTGATGTATTGCAGTTACTATAGTTATGGATGTAAAAGTGAATAAAGTGTGTTTTCATTTTTATTAAATATTGATTCTTGTTCTGTGTTGCAGCTGAAAATCACAACATTAGTGTTAATGGTTTGGATCTACAGGGACCGATATTCTTACATGAACCCCCACATCGTGTCGAATTCTCCAATAATTCAGGCGGTCTTATAGAATGTTCCGGTCATGGCAGTCCACCGCCTGAGGTAAGTTGTACAAGTTTGTTATCCTTCTTAACGTAGTGATGCATTCGTTAGTTGCTTCATTTAAGCTTCTATTCTTATCATCCTTCATTCTCTTTGTTCTGTTTTGTTTACGTCCAACATCTTGTTCATTAATTAAAATAATTTGTATGCATCAGAGTTAAGGGTCAGTCAGTTCCTTAAGGGAGTTAAAACACCGAACCAATATCTTAAGATTAGAATGAAGTGGAGGAGGGACAACTGAACCACAGACACTCTTGATATATTACTTTGCTCATTTGTCTAATGACAAATCAGTGTGAAATTGCAAGGCAGACGGACGGACGGACAGACAGACATTTCATAAGATTTATCACCATTATAAGTAGCGATTAGGAAAACCATAAAAAACAATGCATTGTATAGAGCGATAAGAAAAGAAAGGAAGACGCAAAGAAGCGTTAGGAAGAAAATATAAGAAAGTGAAAAACATGGAAAGGACATAGAATGAAATAAGTTGGATTATGTAAGGTTTCTTGTAATTTGCAACCCCGCCCAATTTTACAACATTGTTGGAATTATAAATATTTTTTTATGAATTTCAACTTAATAGCTGAATTTTTTGTCGATATTGGGCGTGGTTTTCAAACATTTTAAATAGAAAGCTGGATGTAGAAAATTTGTTTACAGAATTTCAGTTCAATACTTAAAAAACTAGGACCTCGGGTACTCCAATAACAAGTGGACACATGGACGGACATGGCTAGATCGATCCAGATATTAAAAAAATAAAATAAAATAACAAAATTTTTGTGTAAATAATTTTTTTTCTTGACAATTGCAGGTGGAATGGACTCCTATACCGCCCCAACAGGATATGGTTTTTACATTATCTAATGGCAGCTTAATGTTTTATCCATTCTCAGCGGAAAAATATCGTCATGAAGTTCATGCTACAGTGTACAGGTGATTGCCTAACTTTTTACATTCGGAGGAACGAGTGTAAACTTTTCAACTTAGAATTTCTTAAATATATAAAAACGTTATTAATAATATTTAATTTAACATTAATTGATTATTATACCCTGCATCACTTGTTTCAGATGTAAATTGCGTAATCTGGTGGGCACTGTACTTAGCCGCGAAGTTCATGTTAGAGGTGGTGAGTAAGAAAATCTTGTTTTATAACACAATACACTATGGCAGCGCCTAAATACCACACTCAATGGCAGTTTTGGGTTAGCAAACGTTTAGTTTAGTTCAGTTCAGTACAAGGTTAGGCGAGTTCAAATTTTATCCGAAGCCAAACTTTTCCTAAGTTGAACAATACAATTTGCTAAGACAAAACCTTAGACAACTTGACTACCGAAGGCGTAAGCAACATCTAAAATGCTATAAAAATTCTTCAACTTTTATCTTAAAATATAAAATAAAAAACTGAAATTTGATTGTAAATATTTTTCAGTACGAGTGTACAAACTGCATAAATTCACTCTGATGGAAAACTATAAAAAGCAATAATAATAACCGAGCAAAAGTTACATTATTGAGAAGCAATGAAAGGAATAGTATGCAAAAATGAAAACAACAAAAAACATAAAACCTACATTTCGTTACAACATTGTTCACTATTCAACCAAACCAAAAAAGTAACAAAACAATTTTACATAAACACACAATTCTCCGGGAGGCAGTGTATCCAAAAAAAATTACGAAAAAGTTACTTACTTAGTTACTACTTATTTTTATTGTTATTACAAAAAAGAGAGAAAAGAAAACAAGACTGGAGAAAGTAGAGACAAGAAAATTATGAATTTTTGAATGTCTTTTATTATTCTAAACGTATATAAAATAGCGTAAAAGAACGGAAAAACTAAAGAAAAATCAAGGCGTGGCTCAACTTGATACCTAACCAAAGTAAAAAATGTATGTGTGTTACATATAAATAAAGATTGGATGAATGAATGAAAAATGAATGAAAAAGTTGGTGACGGACTGACGGACATACAAGTGTGTATAATTTATATATTTATATTTATATTTATATTTATAAATTTTATTTCAATAAATATAAATACCTCTTCATTCTGAAGTACCCATAAATTTTCTTTATTGTAATGTTCTTTACTTTAAATAAAAGATGATAACGTGAAAGTAGACAAAAAGAGGCGTATAGGAGTATGAACGTGTCGGAACAGAAACAATCTCTCTCACTTTCTCTCTTTCTCTCTCTCGCTCAACACTATGCCGCCCATATTTTATAAGGAAGACCTTCCTTCCACCATAACCAAATAATATTATCGCAATTATTTTAGAAATCCTTTAAGAGAAAACTGTTGTACAAAACACACAAGTTTTAGGAGCAAACTAAGAAACAGAATTAGCTTAACTGTCTATTAAATATATGTGTATGCTTATAATATATGTTTTTGCTGCCAGGTGTAGGTAGAGATTCTTCTCTTCGGATTCCTTGTACTTTTTCCAACTTTTATTTCTGTATTCATGTGAGTCAGTAGTGAGTGAGTGAGTGGATATAAAAAAAACATTAAACTTTTCAACACACAGCGCCTAACTTTTTAAATTAAACTTTACCATACTTTGCTCAACTAAGTTTGCTTGTACTTGTTGTTGTGCTGTTGTTGCTATTTGTTCAGCTATTTCACCCTCACACTTTTTCCCGTGTACTTTATTTCCGTTGCTGGGTTACTGCAGTTATTTACAATTGAGAATTTCATCTTGTACCATTTTCACTTCCACCATCCCACGCTTACACTTGACATTTATGTCAAAACTGTGGCTGTTGGCAACGTTGACATACAATTGGTATTTTTTTAAATGTTGTATAATTTAATAATATGTTATACACACAAAATATAATATAAGTATAAAATAAAATATATTTTTTTCTAACCGACCCTCATCACTTAGTTTTACAATTCTTGTTATAATTATAACAGTTGAATTGGAGCATTAAAAGCAAATCACAGGCATATAAAGGTTACTTCGGAAAAATACCTTTTCTGACAAGAGATTTTAAAAATGGCTTAATCCAATCCAAACTGACATGACACTGTTTTATACGTAAAAGAAAAATGGGCGTTTTTTATATCTGTTCTTGATCAAATCCTATCCTATTTGGAACTCCAAATACTCTACTCTAAGAAGAAAAAGCAAAAATGTGGAGGGTATAAAAGCACTTTACTATGTAAACAGTATTGTAGCGCACCTTTGCCATTATTCGATTTAAATAAATCATATAAACCTCAATAAAACTTTGTGCCGCAGCTAAGATGTTAACAACATGGCATATCTCTCTTCTACAATCTTTGCATCTGAATAGAAAATGTTGCGTTTCTTCCTTTTAGGTCCTCTTTACAGCTTTACACGTTATCCCATCAATATATGATTATTTGATTCTTTGCTGTGTGCGTGTGCGTGTGTGTGTGAGTAACTTTGTTTTCACCTATCACACTCAGTCTTAATTATACATTTCTCCCAGAGTGTCTGTCTTTGGTCCTTTTAACATTGCTTTGGTAATTTATTTCCATTTTCACTCAGATTTGTAATGGTTACCATCTGTCTCACTCTGCTTTGGTTAACATTTTCTGTACAAAGACTTTTAAGAAAATATTACAACACTCGTTCAACCCAACAACTGTGGATAAAATAAATTAAAAATAAGCAAGTTTTTACGTAAATTACTTTTCCTGTTTCTGTTATGTTCTGGTACACGTACTGCGTCCTCGTCTCAATTGATTAAAACCAAATGACAAATGCCGAACACACTTTCTATTCATCAGAATCAAGTAAAACCTCTGACACTGTTTATTAATCAAGTAAAAAGGAAACTTTTAATAGGAATTAACAGAATATGTTGAATACTTGGTGCGAGAAAATGAGGATGTTTTTTCACAGAGATTATAATGAAAATAAAAATATTTTCAATGAAAGATTTTTTGTTAGAAAAGTACAATAGTTTTAACAAGTAAGAAACTAACTATGGCTTAGGTCCAATCTTAAATACTCTCCACATCTACAATAGTGGGCGTGGCAGGTATATGATTACGCCACCTAATAGTGTATTACGTATCAGCTTTCAGGTTCAGTTTTACCTGAAGTATGGTTTTTTGTAAATTGTGGGCGTCTCTGTTATTCGACCACGCCCATTTTTGGGCGTATAGGTATTCATACCAAATTTCAAGTTTATAAATCTATTTTTGTGGCAAATATATAAATTTTTGTAGATTGTGGGCGTGTCTATTTTCCCATTTTTAGCACATCGATGGAAGGGTACAATAAAACGCGATTATTTCTTATTCTTAAACAAAATTCAAAATTCAGTACAGCTCAGATTCGCGATTCAATTCGCGCAATAACAGATGTGTCGAACTCAAGATATTACAAAAGCTTTCCATAGAATTATTTCAGATGAAAGCGGCATAAAGAATTTAAATATTCTTACAAAATTATTGAAGCGTAAACACTTCAAAACATAATCAAAACCTTTTGTAATGTTTGTATACAAGTAAGTGAGTGTATATAGAAAAATCATTGAAGTGTTAAAGAATTTCTATTTAAATACAAAACACAGATAGACTTACAAGTCAACTTTTGTACGTAACGTAAAGATAACGAATGTGATAAATTTTTTATAAATTCTCTGTAAATTTTCTACCTACTGACTTGTACGTATAAATGGATTTACGCACTCTCTGCACACGGTCTGTCTGGTTTTACACTATATAGTTGTTGTTGTTGTTGTTGTTGTTGTTCCTGAATAAGAAATGTTTCAATATATGGACAGAATAGAAATCAACAGTTGATAGGAACGTTGACAACAATTTCAATTTTGTAAATTGAAGTTCTGTTATAAGGTACTTAGCTATAGGTAGACACACACTCACACATATACAATATATAATACAGATGCACAGGTTAACGATAAAAGCCTTCATTTAATATTTATAAACTCTACCTCTCCATCTATCTATCTATCTCTCTCTCACTCTATACTATGCTTATATAAGTAAGTGACCTAGGACATATATACATGGATAAATATTTGAACTGGCTTCTAGTTCTCTAGTTCGCGTAAACAGTACAACACACATACACACACACACACACACATGTATATTTATGCCTAAGTATGCAACTAACTGTAACTATAAGAAGCAATTTTCCTCTCATATCACATTCGTAATGTTCTTTCTCTTTCTCTCTCTCTGTCTGTCCTCTATACTATTACAGTTGTCAATCAGAAATATACGGTGCAAGTACACGATGAGTACGTGATGACGGGCAATACAGCAGTACTGAAATGTCAAGTAAGTTACCTTTAACGTCAAGTATTCTAACTATACGTATATGCGTATGTATGCGCCATCACCCACACAATAGACCAAGGATGCTATACTCCCCTACCCATCTCATTCCTTTACAGTATCCTATACAGGTACTTTGAGGAAGACATACACATGCACATACACACATACATACATCTTTCTACTCGCCCCCTATTCTTTGGTCTAGTTTTTGTGCCGTGTTCATGTTCATGTTTTAAAAATGTTTTATATGTGACATAGTATTGTTGTGTATTTGTTTATTGTTGTCATTTGCTTTTGTCTACACGTTCTAATTGGATTTTAAAACTTTATTTTAAATTGTACGTGCATGTAGTTAAAAATATTGTTGCTGAGGTGCTAACAATGACAATGACGCCAAAGAATGAAAAAAAAAGTTATTTTGTAATGGTTTTTATATATGGTAGTCTATGCATAGTAATTTGTGACAAATGGATTCCATCCTTTATATCGTTTTAGTAGAGAACATAAACATATTTTTTTCTGTAATAAAACAATTTCTAAAAATTTTAAAACGATCTTAAAATATATTTTTATACCCTGTGCCACATGTAGTAAGAGGAAAATGGCACATTCACCTTCAAAATTACCAATCAAATCAGAATCGAAATCTGAATCGATTTAGGCATCCTTAAGTCCGTCTGTCTGTCTATGTAAATTTTTGCGCAAGCTACAGGTCGAAGTTTTTGAGATATTTCGATGAAATTTGCTACATGGACATATATTTGACTAAAAAGGAACCCTATTGAAAATGGACCACATCAGACCATTTTTAGAACCCCTCCCCATATAAGGTTTTTTTTTATAATAGAAATGACAAAAATGGGTAAAGATTAGCTAAGTTTCTTTTTTGGATCAAAATCTGACCATTTTTAGAACCCCTTTCCATATTTCACGGAGTGACTTTTAATGCAATGTCTTGCGCTTACCGACACAAACTAAACTAATTATAGCACTATTCAAGGACCTAAGTGATGTAGAGTATTACGTGGTTGGGCAGGATCGACTATAACATTTTCACTTGTATTTTTTTAATATCGGCACTCAGGAAATGTTTCTCGTAAGTGCATTCACCGTGGCGATCTTCGATCAAAACTATTGCATTAAGAAAGTTTCTTTAAATAGTACGAATAAAGGACAGATTAACAGACGGACTTACGGACATAATTAGATTTTTTAAGAAAATTAATCAGTAATCTACATAACAAATTATAAAGGTGTCTGTACGTCCTTTATACACATTATCTATATATATCCATAACGGTCAAATTCTGAATCTATTTAACAGTCCGTCACTAAGTCTGTCTCTATTAAGCATTGCCCCTTAAGGCGATTGGAAAAACATTTTATTACGATAGGTTACATAGTAGACATCTGACGTCTGTTCATATGTATATATATATATATATATTGCTCAACTTTTACATTGAAGTCGAACCACATGACATCCCTTAACAGTTTCAGAAGAAGAAATTGTTATTCAAATGCGTACTTGTATAAATAAAATTTGAGGGAGTAGTATCTGAGATTACTTTAGAACCCATAACAAGATTATAGACATCTTTGGCTTTAGCTTCAGCTCAAATCCCTGGCAAATGAAATGCATTTTCTTTCATTGTTGAGTTCGCTTTCTCTTGACATTGTCTTTCATGGTGTATGACATGAAATCCTTTTAAGTTGTTGGGAAAATCTTTTTAGTTTTCCCTATGCTCCCATCCATTCAATTCATCTCTTTCTTTCTACATTCTATTTTCGTTTTTGTTTTTTGTACGGATTTAGTATTCGCCTAATTGAATTTTTTCCTTCATTGGATGTATTGTTTGTACTACCCACACTGTATTTAATTTGGTTTTGGTTTTATTGTTGTATGGTATGTCTTTGTCGGGGTAAAGATCCTTTATTCTTCACCATGAATTCTTATCTAACTGTAGATGACATTTTTTGTATGTTTTTGTTGTTTGTTAAATTGTTGTTATTGTTTATTAAGATATGTATATAATGCTCTCATTCTCACACTCTCCCCCTTTTTTGTACACTCAGGTGCCCAGTTATATGTCAGAGTTTGTGATGGTAACCGCTTGGGTCCAGGACACGGGCATGCATTTATATCCCAACACAGACATTGGCGGCAAATATACCGTTCTAGCTAATGGCGAATTGTATATAAACAATGCCGGCTCCAATGATGCATATAAAAGTTATACCTGCCGCACCATAAATCGACTAACAGGTAAGTGGAATGGAGTGGGGTGGAATAGATTGAAACGATATGAAATGGAAGGGGAGGGGGGAGCAGTTTTATATAATAAGCAGTGTATAGTGCAAATGAAGTGCACACAGCATGCTCACCATCACCCCCATCATAATAACATTTTGTATTTCAGCACAAAAGTTAAGTGAGTTGTGTGAAATGGTAAACATGGAAAATAGATTTAAAAAAAAATGAAATTATGTGGAAAAAGTTTTTTAATGAAATTTTTGTCATATTTTTCCTCGCATTTTTGTTATCGCTGTAGTTGTGATGTATTCTCATAAGAGAAATCCTTGAAATATACATGTACACATACAGTTACGGACCACATCCTAAAACTTCAAGAACAAATTGCGGTTGAAACTGTACATAAAAATGACTGACAAACCACTTCGTGAGCATCATAATAATTTAATGTTGTCGTGACATAATAATGGATGTAGGTACAGCTGAATAATAAAATTTGTACAAACTTTACAAATCATTATGTGAGCCATTGTAACATGAAAGTGATGCAAGTCCGCTTTTCTCAAACCATCAACATTTGAACAACAAGTGAAAATGTTAAAGTCAGTCACGCCCAACCATTTGACTACACCACTTAGCTTCTTAAATTATACAGTACTATAAAATATCTTTTTTGGAAGGGGTTCTAAGAATCGTCTGATCGAATCCAAATTGGGCGCAGCCAAATATTACGCAAATTAACAATTCTTTCCCCATTTTTGTCCAAAATATGAAGAATTGAATTTTTTTACTTGTTTTTTTTCTATTTTTCTATAAATACTTAATACTTGTTATTTGGAATAATTTGCTACAGATGATATAAAGTATTTTTAAAATTCAAAATTGAGCAGAGAATCTTAAATCTTCTTTATATTACATAACTTTTAGAAACTACATAAATGTTTAGGTTTTTTTTTGCCAGTTGAATAGTTGTCAGTAGTAGGATGATTTTATTATTTCATATTCTAAGAAGTAGAAGTGTATGTGTATGTGTATATGTTATCATTTATAACTTTGTGTTGTGTTACATAAAAGCCATAGTCTTTGTCGTCCTGTATATTAGTTGTAATTGTTGATAATTGAAGCTTAATTACATTTCAATTAGTTTTTGTTTTCAGTTTCTTTGAAGTTTTAATAACTTAAACCACTTCTAGTAACTTGTATAATGCCGCAAAGGGTTGGCAAAGATAAAAAAGCGTTTTCTCAATAATTGCCATAAACCTACCCAAACGGTACACGAATACATTTACCAAAGACGGAGAGACAGGCATGTCTAAAACCCCTCCCCATATAAAGTTTTCTTACAATTGAAGTCTTTATATGGGAAAAAATTGAAATTCTTAATATTTTTTGACAAAATTTGGTAAAAAATAGTTAATTGACTTAATAATTGTCTGTAACAAATTTGGATCCAATCGGACCGTTCTTACCTAATGAAATTTCACAAAGAAACTTGTATGGAATTGTTTACAGAAACAACTGTCGTAGAGTATTTGAAAAAGCTAAGTGGTAAGGAGTATTAAGTAGTCGGGTTTGACTGTCTAAAACATTTTTAGAATCTCTTCTCATAGCTGCCTTTTCATTTAACCAATTATGATGACATTGTAAGGTTTGTCATTGATTCTGGGTCCTGGCATTGTATGTAGAGGTGACACATATTTCATAGAGTTTTCCCATTTCTTGTAGGCTGGCACGGACTCTGGCCAACCAATCATTCCTACAAATACAATATTTTATAAATGTTTGAAGGAACAAACGCAAAATCAATTAAAAATCTAATTAAATTATAAAGAAAAAGAAAAAAGAAAATAAACTAAATCTCAAGTTCTTTCTTAATTGAAGGCTTCTCATTCATCTTACCATTGGAAGTTTGTGGTACTTTTATAATATTTTCTAATTGACTTCCATTTCGTTGCTGTTGCATGTCCTCTGCTGTTTTGTCAGCAGCTTTTTGTAAACATTTCAACAAATGCAGGTCACAACGTGATCTGCCACAACGACACTGAGCTACTAATAATTGATACATATCCCGGGAAACGAAATACGAATCACCTTCACCTGTATATTGATATGGACATAAATCTACAGTTGAATGGAAAAGGAAAATATATTTATACTGTAAGGAATATATTTCTATAATCTTCATTATTTTATGTTAACCTTTCATGTTTAGTTGCTTTAATTGTTGATCAAGTTCATTTTGATTGTACATCTGAGTCCAAATTTGCTGTATGTGTGGATTTAACCATTTCTTTGGATAATTACGTCGCGCTGCATTCTCCAACTGTAACTGTTCTTTTCTAATGAAATTAATACAAAGAAACATTTCATTTATTAATTATAAGAATTTTAATAAACTCTTTTGTTTACTAACATTTTTCCAACATTTTTAATAGAATTCATTTTATTTTAAAAATTTCCCACAATTTCATCCAATAAAAATAATTGTTTTATAATAAAAAAAAAACATTGGCTGTAGTTTCCTAGGAAATATTTACGTTGCTAAGATTACATACACAAATATTACATACATACCGTTTACATGGCCTCTGGAGGCATGTTAAATGTTTGAAAGACACGTGCTGTGTAGACGTTACAATGCGTGATATCGAAATATCTTAAAAAATGCGACAAATTTACCTAGACGGACAGATAGACATGGTTAAATCAATTTAGATTTTAAATCTGAATCGATCGGTGTAATTGAAGGTTCCCTTTAAGAATTACAAACATGCTTATAAACTTAATATACTCTTTGCCACAAGTGGTGTAGGATATAAAAGGAAAGCTTAGAAAATATCCTCTTGGATCGTAAGCTGCATCTTTACACATACCACGCAAAGGATTTATTATATTTATCTACCATTCACCATACGAAATATCCTCTCAATAACCAAACTATACAATAGATGCGATTAGTTCAATACATCGTTCGACTTATTTGTCTGAGCATAAATAAAACTATATACTTATATAATACAAATGCATATTTTTACCAAGTTTCAATAAAAAATATATATATGTACTGCAAACACTTATGGGCAAGCAAAGAAATGCTTCCGTTTTTATTATGTTGTAGTATTTTGTTTGTGTTATACGGATACCATCTGCAACGGAAACCAAAATTCTTACATCCGCTCAGGATGTACAATGTATTGTGCATACGTACATACGCCTCTTGTACACATGCATTCCCTATAAGCTGTTATATTATATTACTAACTTAAGCAGAAGACATACTTACAAATATAATACTAATCTCAACAGCCAAATATTGTTGCTTTAGGTGATTAAGCATAAAAAAAGTATATTTGTCATATTGTACAAGAATATAAAATTCATGAAGGCAATGTGTGTGTGTGTGTGTGCTATGATAATGGTATCCTGGTGGGAGGAAACTATTGTAAAAGCATACTTTTCCTTCAGTGGCAAAGCCAAGAGAATATTATCAAAGTTTGAAATATGTACCAGTTGTATGAATTCTTTAAATTTACATCGACTACCCAAGTCTTAAATATGTTCTACATCTATATAAAAATCCTTGGGAGAGGCAGATATCTGATTATGCTCTATGTGTTAGGTACCAAGCAACAAGAATTTTGCGATTTTTAAAAATCTTTATTAATAGTACGGATCCGACCACGCCCTTTTTTAGTTTTTCTATGGATATTCCAATTTTAAGTTTACCAAATTTTATTTTCATGGAGTAAATTTTTGTGGCTCATACAGATTTTTTTCGATTAGGGGCGTGGCTCGAAATAAAATTTTTGCTTAATTTACGTTAGAATCTAAAAACAGAACCTAGAAATATCAAAAAATATTTCAGCTCATCATTTCTATATCAAAATTGGTCTAGTGCCACGCCCAAAATCGTTAAAAATCGATCCATGTGCCGCAAAAATGTACTTTGTTGGAAAATCAAATTGAGTAAAGGTATTTATCCATTTTAAAATTAAAAATAAGCTGGTCGGACACGCCCACAATTGACAAAAAATTATTTTTATACACTGTTAAAGAGTGTTATCAGGTATTGTGAACGCATCTCTCTCCTAAAACTCAATTACACCCAAAAATGCCATCTCATTCAATATATATTAGAAGAGTTTGTGTTTGGAAACACCACTACACCACTACACCACTACACCACGTCAACACAGTAATTACCGTTTACTTTGTTTTAGTTTTCATTTGATTTTCAAACAATTAAACTCTCATACATTATTACACACGTTTAATTGTTTTGCTCCCATAATGGAAAGTGTGATTTCTCTCGTTTTTCTTTAATTAGAGTAACGAAGGAGAAAGTGTTACCCGGTGATGCTGCATTCAATTAATCACCTGCACAAAACTCTTTGTGCGCCCTTGATGTGCGCTTGTTCTCCTCGTCCAAAACACAAGCTATAATTTTATATGTTATATGAAACACACACAAGAGCGCACACCAATGTATGTAATATGAGGCGGCTGGTTGTGATTGCATTACATTTACAATTATGAAATGAAATTTTGACTTTAAATTTCATAATCACATATAAACTGTGTGCAAAGTGTCATGATTGTTGACATTGAGGTCATATGTACGCACACTCCTACATTATCACCAGATGAAAAAGAGAGATAACGGAGAATGGGAAAATGAAATCATTTAATGCATTAGCATGCATACACGACTGAATGACAAATCTGTTGGAACAATATAACTAAGCGGACAGACAGACAGACAGTAAGGCAGGCAGGCAGGCGGAGTAGTAGTCGTAGTACTTATATCTCAATATTGTCACAATGTCATTAAGAAGTGCTTATAAAATTATTACCTCCCATACATACATACATACATGTGTGTGTGTGTGTGTGTGTGTGTATATATAAGAGGACTGGGTTAAGGGTGGGCATGGTATATTTGCCACTGACCTACTATTGCCTACATTGTATAAGCACACAATTGTGCGTGCGTGTGTATGTGTGTGTGTGTGTGTGAGCACGTGCAAGTGATTATTATTATAAATGTTGGTTTGTTGTTGTAATTAAGTGTTGCTCGTAAATCAGTTTTAAAACAATTTTTCTCTTTCCTTTGCCTCAGCACCACCATCACCGCCACCATCATCCATACACACACAACAATTTGCATACAACCGTTATACTAATACATGGATTGGTGCCACAGCTTGTGTAACATTTGTTATTTCTATAATATATATGTATGTGTATGCGTAACATGTTCTATAGCAAATGTGTGTTAAGAATTTGTTGTATGAATGTTTTAAACAAATTGGTGCGCACACACAACAACCGTAATAATATCGGTCATAATTAACAGTATGAACAAACTTTCAAGCACACACAGGCAATTATTAGTAGAGCAACGTGTTATAAGGCTGCAGGTTATAATAGCCTGCCTGCTGCTGATCAGCCATACATGGCTACGTTACGTGGGCAAAGTTATTTGAACTTAAAACTCACCACGTACTGATTTTTTTTTATTCTACTTGAATTGCTTACAAAATAACGGGAAATATTTTAATTGTATGAAGTAGACCACTACATACCCTACATCTAGTTTAAGTTCAACACTTTATTTAATTTCATATAATTTCTTCTCCTTTTCAAGGACTCAACTCAGCTTTTATTTTCCATTTAATGCTTAAGCGTTTAATTTATTCGATTATCTATGAAATGTATGATATTGAGGTGGAAAATGGTATTCAATTAAATAATTCCAACAGAAATTCTTTTCAACTCCAGTAAATTGAAAATTTGTGAAATTTTTCTTCTTCTTCTTTCTTTTTTTCTTTGTCACCAACACTTGTGAACCCACTTGTAGTAGTTACCCAAAGAGTTTGCATACTTTTGACCTATCAGCAATAAATTCTAAAGCAGTCAAGTACACACATGACACACACACACACACACACACACATTACCTTATTTTTAATGGTTTGACAAGTGCTTACGTTAATAAAATTAAATTTGGCTTAGCCACACCTTGTATGCGACATTCTAAGTCTTTCTGAAGCATAAAAATTTTACAAAATTTAACAATTTTTACCTTGATTTTCTTTAATGACATAAAATCACTTCAGCAGAGATAAGCCTCTTATGAATCCTTAAAATTTTATGATAACCAATATTCGCATTATCCTCTCACTTAATTTTATGTGAAAACTTTACTTGTCTCATTTTTTTATCATATGTTTGTTTTAATTTTTTTTTGTTTTTTTGGTTTTTTTGTTTCAGGCGAAATACAAATCTCAACATATCCAGGACGCATTATTGTCACCGAACCGAAAGGTATGGTGCAGCCGCGCATTAATGTTGAAAAACATTCAATGCGTCATGTTGTGCTCAATGGTCAGACAACATTGCCATGTATTGCTCAAGGACATCCAGTGCCAACATATCGGTAAGTAGAGAGCCAGCCATCCAACCAAACAACCATATTGGTGGGATTATGATTTTAAGTTTTTATTTCACTTTTCCATATTGTTGTCATTCGTTAGCACACAACAGCGTGGTGTAGCACAAAATTTTTTGCGATAAGCTGCTACCATCGCTGCTGCAGGTACTATTGCTGTTGCTGTTGCTGTTGCTTTTGCCTATCACTTGATTGGACATGAAAAATGATAAAAAATGAAAAGGGTGTAAAAGTTCAATTATATTTATGAGAATTTATAGGTTTATTGTTCAAGTGAGTGTGTGTTAGTGTGAGTGTGAGGGTTTGTCCGGATATCAGATGGTAGTTTTATTATATCTCGGAAAAAACAAGAAATATGGAACATGGCTCCACACGAAATAAACAATCAATTAAGATTATATGACAGTTGTTGCAGCTTTCACTTTCCATAAAGTAACGAAACGAGGGGAAAAAAAGCTATTGAAAAATAACTTAGGCTCTGACCTTTTATGAGTAAATTATGGGCGCGTTATGAACCACACAAAAGTGCCCTGTGGGCGTGGCCAATGACCAATTTTGCTTATTTTAACTAATAATCTAGCACCACAGGCTAAAAAATGTATTAAATTTTATTTCGTCGTTTGAATTTTTCAAACCGTGAGCAAACGTATAGGCACATATATATACTTTTGGGGTGTGGCACATCTTTTTCTGGTTGTTAAAAAGGTTTCCACAATACCAATACACCCCCATATCCTTATAATGATAAGTATAAAAAAAATAAAACGTTCACGAAATTCAAGGTTTTTTCAAATGCCTTAAAAACCTTGAATACAACCCCTGTTGTCGACAAAAACGTTACTGCCTAGACCTTGAATTCATAAACATCATTGAATTCGAAATCAGTTATAATGTCCAGATCAAATAAAAGAAATTAAAATACAAAGACTACAAGCCCATATATATATAAACTCATATATGTATATGACCAACTCACCCATATTATGTTCTGTAAATGCAAACATGGAAAAATGTCACGAAAAACTTTGCATGAAAATCTAAAGCTAAAGACAGCACCAACAGCAACAAGAAATCAACTAAGCAGAGATGCACGCGAAAACATGCATACCAAACATATCAACTTTATAATAAATTGAATGCTATGTAAAATGTACAGCAGTAGTAGAATAGAGTAGAGGATGTGTGCAGCAGTCGTGGCAGAGCACCTACAACAATACCAACAGAAAATTACAATGAAAAAGAAAGTAAAAAAGGATCCCAATTTGTATGCCTAACAAGAGAGACCCTGTTGCACACAGAGTCATGCTCGTACTCATTTATAGTTTATACTCAAACACATGCAAACATATTCACTTATTCATTTATGCTGGTATATGTGTGTGTAAATGGCAAACAATTAGCGAGCGTGCTCTATGCTCTATGAAAAATTACCGTTACATTCTACATCCAATTAGCTCACAAAGCATAACAATGCAAACTACAAAAAAGAAATGTAGAAAGAAAGAAACTGAAAGCACAATAACAAGATGAGATTATTAGAAATACTTTACAATATATTGTACTATGTATCTCTTTCTCTCCAGTGGGTTGGGGTGTTGGGTGGTATTTAAGACACAGACAAATAAAATGAAAATTAAATAAATATAAAATTTAATGCTGTGCAAAAAACGATTATAAGGCCGCACTTAGGTACGTCATAGAAAGCTATGCACAAGTGCACTCATGCTCAGACCTTAGTATGAATACAAATATTCAAGTTTTTCGATTAAACAAGTGAAAAAGTTGTAGTCGATCAAGCCCGAACATTTAATACTCTTAAAACTTACTAAAGATTTTTCACAATTTCAGAGCCCCAAAGCATTTCGGGGCTGCCCGTTAAACCCACTGTTACTTGTGTTACCTTTGCCGAATATATCATTTTTGAGTAAATTATGTTCATCTAAATGGATATAATTTACTGTTGTTGACTCTGGAGTTCTGTGCTTGTTTGCTAGCTTCCTTGCTTGCCTACTTGCTCTCTATTGTGTGTCCTTCAGCTTTAAAATTTGTGCATAGAAGAAGAAAAGAACTTAAATTCATGCACACATACAAACGTAGTTATGTGCATACACTATGCGAACATCGTACATACATTTGCATAGAAGACCTCTGGTGTGGTAGTCATCGTGGAGTGTAACTGTATAACATAACTTTTCGCATGATTTTATGTTTCTTTGTTGCCATTATTTTTGTTCTTGTTTTTCTTTAAAGCATACATGCTTGCATGACATTATTATGTACTTAGAAACTGCATAGTTAGTCCGGGTTGATGGGGTATTTACTTTGCGATTACCACCAAAAAGTAAAATTTTTGTGGATTTATATTATGTTTGTATGCGCTGTTACGTATCAGTGTTAGTGTAGAAGGGCAAACGTGTGTGAATTTGTTTTAAGCTGCTAAGCCAGCGACTCTCTGGTACTTAATCTCTTCAAATGCTTCTTTTTCCTTTAATTTTTTGTTTTTTGGCATTAAGCACGTTTTCGGATATCGCTTGAATAAATGTAATTTTGTAATTAAAGACACTGCGTGTTAGCTGAATAAGTGTACAAACAACATTTTTCAAAAACTTCTCTCGCATTATAAAGAATATTTCGCTATAATGATATTTTTCAGTATTTGGAGTGGGCTAAATATTTGGATCCCCATTACATTGTGGGCGTGGCATCTATTCAAGTGCGTCCTCTTTAACTAATTGGACAGTATGTGTTAAATTTCCAAGCGAAAAATGAAAGTTCTTTCTAAAATGTGGGCAGGTCCCGCCCATTTTTTTAAATACTCCTAAATAATTTATGTATTATGTGCCAAATTTCAATTTTGTAGCTCCATGATCATAAAAAACTTTCGTCTATTGTAGGCATGGCTCTACAAGTGGCTGATTGCGAGTGTTGGCAACAGACGGACAAGGTTTTTTATAATTTTCCATGTATTTTTTGTAATTTTTTGTAAAACTTTTAGACATTTATTGATGAAGTTCTCGTTAGTGAAAGTGGGCCTGATTGATCTATTTTTGGACCCTTCCCATATAATGTTTTTTTCGAAACAGACTAAATTATTTAAGTTTATGTAGATGATGTACAACATTAAATGTTCGACTTGTATTATTTGTTTTCTTTTTTAAGCTTGTACAATAAATTTTCCTTTTGTAGTATTGTTATAAAATCCTGATGTCATTTAAAACAAACATATACAAAAAAAAAATAGAATGCAATGTAAACAAATAAAGATTTGGTTTTTTTTGTTTTTGTTTTTTTTAATTATTTTACAATATCATTCGCGAGCGTGTGCGTGTGCGTGTGTGCAAGTGTAAGGATGCAATAACGTACAATTGTGAAATATAATCTCAATAAATAAAAAGCAGCTGTTGCGGTTAAAGCGGCCTGGCCTGCTGTTGACAAGCATAATTAAGAACTTTTTAAATTCTGCTACCAAAACGTATGTATGTGTGAATGTAGAGGTGTGTGTGCATGTGAGCATTATATTGCGTAAGTTGAAACTTGTCACATATACACGCACAAACATTCATACCTGCTAACATACATATCACGGTAATAAATTAATGAAATTGTTGTCGCTGTCGCTGTTGTCGCTGTTATTGTTGTTGTTATTATTATTATTATTATTATTGCCTTTGACGTTATTTATTCATTCATTCGTTCATTTACACATACATCGTTTGCAGCGTTTTTATTATTTGATTGTTTGGTTATTGGTGCTGTTGTTGTTACACTTTCAATACTTTCTCTTCCAATTACAGATGGTTTAAAGAGGAAAACGAACAATTGCTGCCATTACAACTGAGCGAACGCATTACCATTGTGTCGGCTGGTTTACTTAAAATCACAAAGGTAAATATTTAACACACACACACATACGCACATGGGCTTTAATGTATAATATATAGCCGACATCGACAGTACACTTATATGGAGCACATGTTAAATAAATATTGAAAATAAATTGCGTATATTTTACACGCCTGTCACTTATTTCCATTTTAGTTTAAACGGCATTGTACATGATTTTAAATTTCAATTGCAAAAGATTGCCTCCGGACACACTATAATTATATTTCATTCCAACCAATGCAGCAGCGAACAACAATTGTTGCATACAAGATTATGTTTTATGATATAATAGCAAATAATAACATGTCGGGGTTGTAAATTTAAAATATGTAAAATTTTCCACTGTAATTATTCTCCCTGTAATTATACTCCCTCCATGAAGTTGAATATTAAGTTTGTCATAGCATTTGCAACACCCAAAAGTAGACGTGAAATATCCTACAAAATATATATTCTTGATCAGTATCAAAATTTACGTCGATCTAGCC
This sequence comes from Ornithomya chloropus, assembly GCA_963971445.1. Classification (NCBI taxonomy): domain Eukaryota; kingdom Metazoa; phylum Arthropoda; class Insecta; order Diptera; family Hippoboscidae; genus Ornithomya; species Ornithomya chloropus. The sequence goes on from OZ020532.1 coordinate 6,817,731, forward strand.
ATGTCCGTCCGTGTGGCCTTGTATATGTCGATAATTTTGTGACTTTTGGCTAAACCACGTTTCAAATATTACTAGTTTTGTAAATTCCTATTTAAATTAAGCAAAATTCATTGAAAACCACGCCCACATTCACACATAAATCGTAACTCCAATTTATGTGGCTAACAGTTAGTTGTATGCTAGAGAGCAGTAAAAGTTGTATAACAACATGCAAGCATTGAAGGCATAGTTTCTGGGACCCTTATAGGTTTAAATAAAATTACACTTATTTAATTATGTTGTACAGTTGTTCATGCAATATAGAAAAAAATATAATTTCATGTATGTTACGTTTGCTTTTGAAGGCTCGCCTTGAGGATAGCGGCAAATATTTATGCTGGGTGAATAATACAGCTGGTGAGGAAACTATCCAAGTATCTTTAACGGTGACAGGTAAGAAAGTAACTTGTGTATATTTCATAATGTATTTAAGCATGAAATGTAGATAAAAATACGCACACACACACACACACACTCCTTCAACAACGCTCTAGTTAGCAATAACGGGATATAAAATTTAGGGTAACTTACGTATGGAAAGTTGCTCCTTTATACGTTTTTAATGTGATAAAAAATATTCAATGCGCCCTTCCCTCCAAACACGTAACGTCATCAGCAATTGCTTTGAAATTGTCGTCATCACCATTCAAGAGCTGATATATGGTATGATAGGAGCGTCTCATATATGATGTCACTTTTTTTTTTTATTGTGGAACAAGACAAGGAACATAAAAAGACAAAAAATATTCAAGAATTTCTTCAATTTCGCCAAAATTTATGCGCTCACATTAACATAATTCATAGAGAGGGAGACAAAGGGGGAGTATGTGTTGAAGACTAAACACATTGCCGTTGCATAATTGAATTTGAAAATATATTAAAAGGAAGAAGAACAAGAAGAAGAAATATAACATCTTCTTGTTAAATAAAACAACAGCCATGAGGGCCATTAGCATCTTTATGTACATATATAATACATAAAATAAAACATTATCAGGATGCTGTTTAGTACAATAATTTATAATTATATTCAATTTTTTGACACTACGACTATATAAAATATTTTCAAATTAAAAAAAAAAAATTTAACTCAAACTGTTATACTAAAAAAGTGTTATAACGAAACTGTTATACTACTGTTTTATGAAATATATTATTACCCACATTCGCCCACAGCCAATTCAATCTTTTTCACATAAATATACAATAATAGGCCAGAGAGAGCATCAGTTCTTTTATGTAGTCTCAGCTAAATAAATATTTTATTATGTTAATTGAGATATGGTACAAAAATGAAGAAGAAGAAGAAGAAAACAATGTGTAAGATAGTAAACGTTTTTTAACATAATAACGTTTCCTCCTTCCATAGCTCCCTTGACAGCCCACCTTCAGCCACAAGTGCAAACTGTAGATGTTGATAAGGATGCACAGTTTCAATGTATTGTGTCCGGACATCCGGTGCAAGATGTTAATTGGCTGCACGATGGCAAACCTATATTGCGTGATAACCGGATCGAGGTGAATGAGAGACATTTATTATTTTCCTTCCACTCAGTACGCGTAGAATACATTTTATAACACAACTATGCTGGCTGTGTATGTACAATGTATTTAATTATTCTGTGACATGCAATGTTTGCTCTTTTTTTTTTTTTTATTATCACCTCCTTTCGTAGTCGTTAAAGTATTTGTTACACACATACCATACATGGTCATAATTCTTCTTGTTATTTATGTGAGCAAATAATTTATTTATAGATTCTAACCGATCCATCAAGACTGATTATTAAGAAAGTACAAAAAGATGATCCTGGCATGTATCAATGTTTCGCTTCAAATGAATGGGAACAAATACAATCTACCGCAGAACTACAATTGGGAGGTAATTATAATTTTAATTAAGTAAAGAGTAAAAAAAAACTACATTTGACTGAATCCAAATCTTGAAAACTCCTGGTGTCGCTTGACCGATTTTAATCATTTTTCAATACCAACCAGCATATGAAAACTACCAACACTTCTGTCAAGTTTTTATTGGTTAACACAGAACACACACATTCAGACAAACGGACAGACATATATGGCTAGAGAGACTCAGCTTTTGATACTGATCAAGAATATAAATACTTTGTAGGGTCTCTGAAGTATCTTTTTGGGTGTTGCAAACAAATGAAATGACAAACTTTGTACACCTTAACATCTTATAATGGTAAAACAACATCATCAGCGTATAATTGGCTACTTTGGTTTTCATTTCTCTAACTACTTTGGTAATTCCACAGAAGGAAAAATTAGTTTATCTTAAATAAATCACATATTAATATACACATATACATATATGTGTTGCATAACAACAAATATCGATCAAATAACCGCAATTTTGTACACTTGTATTTATAACTAATAAAGTGTAGTCTACACGATTAATTTTCCATCGGATATGCAATCACAACTCTTATGCATTGTATGGTGCAACATAATCAATCGATATAAATTGTACGATAATTTCCTAATATAGAAAAATAACCACAAATACATTTTGCATACATATATACACACACATATATACTCGTATATATATATGTGGTGATAATAAACATTGTACATGTAGTGCAGTTGTAGGTGACATAAATATCCGATGAGAAAATTTATATGCTCAACTCAAAAGTAATTATAAATAGAAATGATTACATATACCAATATAAACACTATGCAAATGTACATGTGTTTATATGTACCGTATAATAAATATCTTGTATTTGTATGAGAGATTGCTCACATAAATTATCATTATTTCGCAATATTATCTACATCGAACAAAACTTTTCCATTGCAATCATACATCAACGAAAATCGATGACATTTTATTCACATATAAACAAATATTTAATGTACAATGCATTGTAGTTAGTGGACAACTAGTTTTGTTATGCCACTGTATTGAAAGGAGGAAGCAAACAAACGGGATATGTGATAATATTGAAAATTTTAATTAAGAGTTCAATAAAAGTGTATACATTGAGTTATAATGTGTTTGAAATACTGAAACTCTTATTCATAACTGTAAAACTAAACCTTTATATGTCCATGTCCATATGATACAATTGTGATGTCATGATATCTGTATAATTTATTCAATATTTAGTTAGCGAATATTTTTGCTGAACAATTTTTTGATCTAATCTACAAAAATTTATATATAAAAACTGTTATACAAAAACTGTTATAAAAAAATTGTAACTACACATGTTTTATGTTATATTTAAACAAAAATTGTGATTATTTATTATATAATGAATAATAAAAAACTTTTAATAAGTGTAAAATAATGCAGACTGTACTACTACTTGATTTGCAACTTACGAAATGTACTTAACGTGTTCTTTTTTTGTTTTTTCTTTTACAATTGTAGATGCATCACCTGAACTATTGTATTGGTTTTCAGAGCAAACTTTACAACCCGGGCCCACAGTATCATTAAAGTGCGTAGCAACTGGTAATCCGTTGCCACAGTTCACCTGGTCTCTAGATGGTTTTCCTGTAAGTATAATTTTGAAATCACAATTCTTACATTTATGTATACACGTATATATCATATATATTGCTACTAGATATGTTAGATTTTAAAGATTTAAACAAATGCGAATAATTAATAATTCGAAACGAGATAAAATGTAAAATGTGAAATAAAATTCCAATAAACGTTCAATAGAAACTATTACCCAAAGGTAAACACATATCATACCTGGAGTACGCATACGTATGCAGATGATGGAATATGATAGATAGGAATAAGAATTTATGTACGCAAACATATTTTTTATTTACATGGCAGAAAAGAAAAAATAGAAATTGTTAAAAGGAAAAAAATGGGGAAGGGGGGAAAGTAAAGAAAAGCGAAAAATTTAACAATGTTTGTGATATGACAATCATACACACACGTGCAGTCGTAAGAGCAGCCAAAGGGAAACAAAATGGAACAACTGTAAATTGAAAATGTACAGCTGCTAGCAAAACATTTAGTTATTGCCCTACAGTACAATAGATTTATAGCAACAGAGAGTCTATGAATTGTATTATATAAGAAACATACCTCAACATAAACTTTCACTATTACTATTACTTGTACAACTTTTTCTTTCTTTCATGTATGCACTACTTTCATGACAAAACATACGTCGTATTATAAATATTTTTCAGAAAGAAATTTTAAAAAGCATGACACTTTGTTTTCTGTTTTTCTGAAAAATTATAAAAAAATCCTTTTAAACCCATACACGTGACATTTATAAATAAATAAAAAATTAATTTATTTCAGATACCTGATAATTCACGTTTCTTAGTGGGTCAATATGTTACCATACACGATGATGTCATCAGTCATGTAAATGTAACGAATGTAAAGGAGGAGGATGGCGGCGAATATACATGCACAGCACAAAATGCAATTGGCAAGTAAGTATTGATCAGTCTATAAAAATATTTGTTATACGGCGGTTGGTTTAATATTTTATTCAAGTACTACATAAAACACATATATACAAGCACTTGGATTAATACTTATATAAAATACTGCGCAATATCATTTTTATTTCTTTGTTTCTAAAGCAATAACTGTCACAACCACCAAATTGATATGATATCGTTTGCACAGCATCATACCCACACACACATAACACACATATGATCTCAAATAAGAGAAACGTAATAATAAAATATGTATGGATATGTGTATACTAAAAAGTACACACATACATCTGCATACTTTTTATGACAACTATAAAAAAAGAACAAGTTTTTATATTGATTTTGAATTATATACCAATTAAAACTGAAGTGTAGTAAATGCATTTACATACTTTTAAGAGGGTAAAATGCGAATTGGAAAACCACTTAAACAAAGGCGCCACAGATATTACAAAGTATATACTCGTATGTATGTATATATTTATTACCAAAGCCAGAATCGATATATCCATGACCGTCCGTATGTGTGGATGTATAACCATTGTCTATGACAATTCCCGAAAATCAAAATTTTGAAATTTGACGTATTTTAAGGCAGAATAGATGTGAGAACCACGATGTAGGCATCAAAAAAAGTCTATGTATTAGTATTAAAGGTTTAGCTATAATATGGAAATTTATAATAAGCACACCTTGAGATTTGCCAAAAAAGGGGCGTATAAAAGACACGCCCAAAACTTTCAAAAAATTCTAATTAAGCAGAGAATCTGACTTTTACTTTAATGAAATACGTTCACTATTATGGATGCTATTCAAGTATATGCCACGCCCTCTATTTGTACATACATAGACGTAAAAGGTATTCAAGATTTGACCAAAGCCAATTATTAATGTACTTGTAATACTTGTGAAGTACTCTTTTTATAACCACCTCCACTTGAATGTTTATACACTTGCATGAAACGCTATTTATTTACATTGATGCACTCGATATACATTGTATTGCATCACATTGCATCCATTATAATTAAAAACTACTAAAATTTAAACCATTGCATTTTTTAAATGTCTGCATATGTGTGCATATTGTAGATATTTGATAAAATAATCAATGCCATCATCAGCATTAACTATTTTCACATTCTTCATTCACAAAAAAATTGATAATTTCATTAAACGGTTTTATTGCCACCACATTGTTTACTTGAAATAATGTCCATTTGATTTGCCATTAATTATTTATTTTTGTCATTTCGATTTGCATAGAGTGGCGCACAGTGCCAAAGTCAACATATATGGTTTGCCGTATATACGTGAAATGCCCAAAATTACTGGCATCTCTGGTTCAGATTTGATTGTTAAATGTCCGGTGGCTGGTTATCCCATTGATAAAATACACTGGGAACGTGGTATGTAAATATTTATATATATTTATTTGTGTATTTGTTTTTTATTTCATTTTAAATTATTATAAACTATGCATTTATTTTGAATTTGTGGATTTTAATTAATTTGTATTTACTTTACGGTACCACAGGACGTATAAGTGATAACTTTATTTTTGAAATTCAACTGCAGTGTACACATAATACAATTAATGAGAGTATTATAAAAGATTTATTTATTTATTTATTTATTAAATTTACCCAGATGGCCAAACATTGCCGATTAATCGCAGACAGAGAGCTTATAATAATGGCACTTTAATCATCGAACAGCTGCAACGTTTGGAAGATGCTGGCACTTATACGTGCATGGCACAAAATAAACAGAAGCAAACATCGCGACGTAATGTTGAAATTCAAGTACTAGGTATGTTACAGTTACAAAATAATAATTTATAGTATATATATAAATGTATAACGGTATTATAAAAAAAAATTGAATACGTGAGTAAAAGTATTCAAGGCAATTATTATTGTAAAATTACTAAAACTGAATTTAAACTGTTATACAGGATGTGTTATAATGAAACTGTTATAATAAAACTGTTATACTTGATCTTATATATTTTTAAACTAATCAAAATGAATTTATTATTATATTATTTCATATTTTAAGTATGTATATAAATATTTTTATACCCTACACATATTATATACGAGAATACTAAATTTGTTATACCGTTTGTATAACTTAGGGCAAAGCGTTAGCGACCTTAATATAAATATTTTTAATCAACATGATGTCCGTCCGTATGTCCACCTATTATTTGCACTCTCATGTTAAGATATTGACCTGAAGTTTTGTACAAACGTTTCTAATGTATAATAATTTCTAAAAAGTATTATAATTTATTTGAATACATTATGAATATAAGTTGTGTAGTGGTCGGATTTGTCTCATCATAATATTTTCTTTTGTTGTGTTTTCAAAAAGATTAAGAATTTATTTAACTTTATACTTAAAACGAATTTCAGTTCATTTAACATAAATAAGGATTTTAAATTATTCATATAAGAGTATGTTGCTAAGAGTGATTTTGACCAAGTTTTTCCTTAATCTTCTTACAACATATTATACGTACTATATGTATGTTATATAGTTTTATGTTATATTATAGTTATGCAATAATAAAGTTTTCTTATTAGTTCATAAACAAATCTAAACATCTTCATTTATATTGTTAAACAACTTAACAATGAAATGTTGTTGGTAAAATAAACATAAAAACAATATGCAAACAAATTAAAATATTGAATACTGTGCTGAGGCTATGTGTCCATTTTGTCATTAAATAATTGAATTATGATTTACAAACATTACTAAGACTTCGTCTTCGTCTTCTCTGTTGTTTGTATAATGTTTCTTAAAATCCCATTCTAATAACTTTGGCGGCAACTCAAACTATATATTTGTATATATGTCTGCTTCGCCATCTTTTAAAATGGAAACAGTCCATAACAATCAGGATGACGTTGTAACTTTTCGATTTGTTATTAAATGGTTTTGCCAGAAGGGAATATTGTTATTGAAGTTTCAATGACAGTTATTTCAATAATAGTATTAAAGTTGTCACTGATTAGTTCTGTAGAGTCTTTTATAATTTTATATTTGCCTGCTTGTCAAAATGTATATAAAACAAATGAAAATATTACAGTCGACTATTTCATATCCTAACAGCTTCTTAAATTATATCACAATTAGTTTACTTGCATCTGTATCGGCGAGGTATTACCAAATATGTCACATCGTTACCTATCATTATATGGGAAGGGGTTCTAAGAATGGTCCGATCCGGACCAAATTTGGCACAGCCAAATATTAAGCCAACTAACTATACTTCACCAAGTTTTGTCAAAAAATATTAAGAATTGCAATTCTTTGTCATATAAAGACTTTTATTATAATAGAATTTATATGGGGAGGACTTCTAAAAATGGTCCGATCGGGTTCATTTTCAATAGCATTCTTCTTTAGGTCAATACATGTCCTTGTACCAAATTTCATCGAAATATCTCAAAACATGCTATCTGTAGCTTGCGCACAACTTTACATGGGCAGACAGATGGACAGACGGATGTTTAAATCGATTCAAATTTTGATTCTGTTTAAACCCTCTTACCACATAAACAGCAGCACCTCGGAAAATATTTTACTTTTAAATTTTTATTCACATTAAAATAAAATTTTTCATCAATTCTTCCATTAATTACGAATGCATACCGTGGAATCTTTTTCAAATGTCAATGACTTTGTTTATAGACCCCTATTGTGGTATTTGTGTTTGTATAGGTACATACATATACAGTGTAGGATATTTACTCTCTTGACTGTAGGAAATGTACAGCTAACTTGGCTTTCGCCAACTCTAGTATACTACTGACAACCATCTATACCACAATAATCAAGAAAATGTTTACAACTCCTACAGATATACAGACGGCATCTATTAAAATGAATTTGTAGTTTAGTTCTTTTCTATTCTAAATTTATTTCCATTTAAGTTCTTTCCAAATTCCGTGCGAGTTATTTCCAATTTCGCTTAGAAATATTAACAGAATTTATTTTTGATCAAGATTCGATGGTGTCTTCTGTGAGATTTATTTATCGATGTAACAAACATTTTTAACAAACTGCACATACCTCGTTAAGATCAAGGTGGTGGTGGATATAAAAAATGTAGCAAATATTTACCAGGAAACATAAGCATTGCGCCACAATGCTCGTCATTAACAATATATTGTATAATATGTATAATGTTTGTACCAGGATTTTTTCGCAATACAATAATACGAGTATTGTAATAATAATGATTGGCATCACAATCGTCATCAGCACGATTATTGTTGTTAGGTTGAATGGCAGCCAACACAAAGACTGCATAGCAAGAACCATCATATTATAGTGCTCAACGGACAGACGGACTGATAGACAGCAGATGTAACCAATTGTTGTTGTGTGCTAGCCTTTGGTTTATAATATATCTACATTATTATCGTTATCATTATCATTGTTGTAATTGTAATATTTTTCATAAGTCAACTTTGCTATTATTTTCATTATTTTTGTAGAGTTTTATTGATATTCAGTGGAATTTTCTGTTTACCATGAGATGAGTTCAACGACTTAGTATTCAGTCTTCTTCTTCTCCTTTTTTTTTTTTTTTTTTTTTAATAGTTCCACCAAAAATAATGCCTATACAAGCTATGATCGATATGTTGCGTGAAGGAATGCGTGCAGCCATCTCCTGCCAGATACTGGAAGGTGATCTACCAGTCAGTTTTAGATGGGAACGCAACGGCAAACCTTTAATAGGCACAGGGTAAAAATCACATATACAGCCAACCAACCAACCCTATCATTTATTTCATTTATATTGATTTATTGATCATATTGCAGCAATGAGGTTATACGTCGTTTGGATGAGTATTCTGCCAGTTTGGTTATAGAACATATTTCATCCGAACATTCGGGCAATTATACATGTATAGCACAAAATGTTGCAGGCATTGAACGTTTTACGGTCCCTCTAACGGTAAATGTACCACCAAAATGGATATTGGAACCGAAAGATTCAAGTGCTCAGGCTGGACAAGATGTTTATGAACACTGTCAAGCGTCAGGTTATCCGAAACCGACAATTACGTGGAAGAAAGCCATCGGCCCAACACCGGGTGAATACAAAGACTTTTTGTATGAGCCCACCGTTCAATTGTTTCCGAATGGTACAATTTATTTCAAAAAAATCAGCAAAGAATCTCAAGGACATTTTTTATGTGAAGCGAAAAATAATATTGGTTCGGGTGTGAGTAAAGTCATCTTTTTGAAAGTGAATGGTAAGTATAAAGAAGATATTAAATATGATTTCTGAAACTGTTATATTGAAATATTTTTTTGTGAAAAACTGACTGAAGAAATCAATTAACTCGATTGAGAATGTAGAGTTAATCGATTTGATTTAATAAAACAATTTTAATATCTAAAGTGTTATACTGTTATACTCAAACTGTTATATTGTGATTAATATAGTTATTGAAAATGTTATATTAATGTTATAGAAAAAGTAGTTTTAACAAAAATTTTAATAGACCGTTGTTATACTTAAACTGTTCTATCATTAATTTAAATACAATATCTGTTCATACATCTGTATTGTTATATTCACTATTTGTCAGTGCCTGCACATTTTCAAACGAAATCCAAACAAATATCTGTAGCTAAAGGCAAACAAGTGCATGTACAGTGCAATGTACAGGGTGACAATCCAATTGATATTAAATGGAAAATACAAGCAACACAACAGTATTTGGATGAATCACTAGATTCTAGGTATGTATTGCACAAAATAATAAATTTTTCTATACATTTTTGTATACATTTTTATTTTTATGCATTTTTGTGTTTATTGCATTCATCTATTGTCACAATATTTTAGTGAACTGTAACGGTTGAAAATTGAAAATTCAATAAATATGAACTTTAAGTATCGTGTGCACATATTTATTTTTATTAAATTTATTTTCTAATAATTTTAAATCGTTCATTTTTCCAATGGCGTATATGGCGTATGAGTGATATTTTATTATTTATATAAATTTTTTTTAATCGAATCAGTACTTATTTAATGGAGTGATGGAGTGTTTAATATTTAGCTGTAATGAATTTATACACGACATAAAAGATTGCAGATAACTGATAACTAATGAAATGTAATTTGAATTGTATTTTATTATATTCATTATTTCAAATTGAAATTGATTGTTAACTACAAAGGAGTAACAACTAGGTGTCACGGGAATATATACCCACACACATACTCACTCTACAGTACATTTATAACCTATAAGTGTTCTCTGCATGTATTTGTATTCTTAGACGCGCAAGCACGTTTGTGCGTAACTTGGGTACATACATATACTGCTTATGTATTGTGAACGTGCGTCTGGATATGTGTGTTTGTACTTGAACAAGAACATGTGCCGACAAATTGAGAATACAGAATGACAGAGAACACTTTTGTACTCGATCTCGCCACATATATATATATATTTTTTTTTTTTTTTTGAAATATTGTATGTCCTTGTACAAGTATACGTGTGTACGCATTTTTTATACAACATAAAAAAAATTTATAGCGTTCCTGACAGACAGCAGCATTGTTAACATTTGCATATATTTCAGTGTACATGTACATATCCATGTATGTGTGTGTGTGTGTGTGTATTGTTTATATGTTTGCGTATTTTATAAAAAAATGCAGCAATAGCTTTAACTTTGGTCACGTTTATATAGGTACACAATACGTGATCAAATACTCGACGATGGCATGGTATCAGAGCTGGGCATCTCTCACACATACCGTCAAGATACCGGCATTTATATATGCCAGGCAAGCAATGCTTTTGGACAGGTAAGACAAATTTACAACTTTTTCTCATAATTTTTTTTTTTTTTAGTTACCACACACGTATATACAATAAAACATGTAAAAATGTTCTAGTTGGTTAAGGAATAGCATTGTTTTGGAATACCAATAATAAATAAGTATGCAATTATAAACATATGTGTGTTTGTTTACATAGAAATGTTACATGTTACATGTAATCATAGCAGCAACAAATTAGGAACAAGTAAAAAACACATGGACGGACGTACAAATGGAAGGTAGAAGGAAATTTTGAGCTCCATAGAGTGTCAAAAATATACGGACGTACAGACACTCGGACGCACATGTCTAGTGCGACTTATATTTGCTCATTAAGAATATATCTATTATGTAGTATAATAGCATGTAGACTTCCTCAACACTAAGATGAAAGTTATAAAAAATATCGATATAAAAAGATCTGTAAAATATAGAAATTTCAAGAATATTCTTAACGAACAATTTCAATCAAAAACACTTTAATGTACTATGTGGTAGTTGAGTAACAGTTACAAAACCGTTATTAATAAGTCTCTCAAAAATGTATTCGATTGCTTTCATAACTCACAACCAACATTGTTGTTCACAAAGCATATGCATGCGAGTGCATGTGTAAGAAATTGAAGCCAGCTGTTGAAATAAAAATAGCACTCATAAAAAAAGGACAAGAAGAAGAAGAAGACGAAGAAGGAAATGGGAAAAATCAGTAAAAATCATATGCATAAATGAATGAAAGAGAGGGAGGGAGAGAGAGAGACAGCATAATAATGTATGCATGCAAGCTAATGCATAGAAAACAAAAACGAACACAAACACAAACAAATTATTAATAAATATTTTTATACATGCAAATAGTTTGCTGCAAACTTAATTTACTGTTGAATAATAATAACAACAACAACAACTCCAACTACTTCAAATATAAACACACCAAATATATGCATATAAATGCAAGACGCAAGATACTGACTGACTTTCTTCTCCTGTATATTTACATATGCATACGTACATAGAGAGCAAAGCATAACATGAGCATATGCAGTTGTGTAAATACGTAACTGTGCATGTGTATGTGGGTTGTGCATATATGAATATCTTACCGTTAACACTATTTTCAGCTGCTACGCATTCCACAAAGGTTTTTAGACACATCTACTTACATCCGTACGACAATTCCTTTTATAAATATTTACAAGTCTTTGAAAAATTTTACAATTTCCCATTAGCGAAAAATCCATTGAAGCATAAAAATAAACAGAATGGAAAAAGATGTTTTTTATGCGCTTCATTGTCAACAGAAAAAATGGGTGGACTTAAGATCTTAGGTTAAGAATGGCCATGGCCGACTATTTAATTGTTTTGTTTTTAGCTAGAAAAAAAGCAGTTGTCTCAATTTTTTTTCTCGTTTTATTTACGCAACAGGATGAAATGTCAATGCAATTAATTGTACAGGAAGTACCCGAACAGCCAAAAAATTTACGCATCAACTCGCAACAATCACGCAGCCTTCAATTAACATGGAGTCTACCATTCGCTGGCAACAGTCCGATCGAAGAATGTCATATATTTTATAAACTAATTTCAGGTGAGGGTACTTTAAACGGTGAAATGGTAAAATTATCACAATTAAAACAAAATGTAGACACAATCAGGTTAGATAACCCAATTTCACTTCTGTCTCTTCTAATGCTACTAAGTGAGACTTCTATTTTCACCCAACAAATAAAATCGCATTGTGAATGCATTAGAGAGTAATTTGTATATTGGAACCGTTTCGTTGAATATGTTATGCATTTGATAATAAACATGAATAAATTTATATAAAACAGAACCCATAGCTTGCAATACAACAAGTGAACCCATAAATAACAGTCTCCAACGCGTACGTTCAGTCATTTGGTTTTGAAAATGTTCATAAATTGTAGCCTGCAAATAAATACCACACATACATAGTATACACAAATCCCTTCAGATATGCACTCTTAATAATTTGGTCTTAAACCAAAGTCATCGAACAGAAGCATTAATTCAGAGTGCCGTTATAAAATATACTTAAACATACATAAGTGTTTGTATAATTGTATGTAAATACAAAACATTTCAACTTAACCTGTATGCTGCATTCACTAATACTTGTACACATATATACCATATATAGACATTTGGCAAAATGCTGAACACATCACCATTACCGGTTCACAAACGGTTGTTAACATAGCCAATCTCAAGCCAGCCAAAGCGTATCATATACGGATGTCGGCCGAGAATAAATTGGGTGCCTCTGACTATTCGGAGGTGGTGCAGGTAACCACACTGGAGGAGGTGCCATCCGGTCCCCCATTAAATGTGCGCGCTGAAGCAAAGAGTTCAACCGAAATTGCAGTGAATTGGGATGCTCCGGATCGTGACCATTGGAATGGTATTCTGTTGGGTTATTATGTGGGCTATCAAATGTCGTTGTCGTTCGAGGACATCGAAATCAATCCTACACAAGGTTTTAGTTTTAAAACGGTCGAGGTGCGCTCCCATTTTGGGGGTGAGACAATACTAACGAATCTCAATAAATTCACACAATATCATGTTATTGTGCAGGCGTACACCAGTCAAGGCAGTGGACCACCCAGCAAAGAAGTTGCTGTACACACGTTAGAAGATGGTGAGTTGAAAATCAGTGAATCTGTTCACCAACGCAATTTATACACATGTATAGATAAACAGGAAGAAATGTTATAGATGACTAGGGCTGGTCATTTAATGCCCTACATTCAATTACTTTATTACACCGTGATGTTGAGTTGAGTTAACTTTTTGACAAAGCATCTGATTGGGTTCAAATTTAAGCGCCCAAACTACAGTTATATTTGGGTTGAACTACACTGTAACTGCCCACTACTGCCCACTATGAAATGTAGGCGGGACCTTAATTCTATTTTAGAGTAAGAAATCTCTCAAAAACTCCTAAAAATACCACAAAAATTATGCTATGAAGGTGAAATTTGGTACACATATTAACAATTATTTCATCCATCGATTTTCTAAAAGCGGGCGCTGCTGATATATAGATATGGAGGGTATTTATGATTTGGCTTAAGCCAAATTTACCTTTCTTACTTGTTTAATAATACGGTACAATAAAGTTGCTCAAGTTTATTCATTATATTTCCACGTGAGATAAATTTTATATGTCCTCTCTCTCTCTCTCTCTCTATCTCTTTCTGCGTAGTGCCCTCTTCACCCCCCGAAAGTCCACAATGTGATGTGTTAAGTTCTACATCAATTTATATAACATGGTCCCCACCCGACCTTGATGGTCAAAATGGTAAAATCAAAGGCTATAAAGTATTCTACATATCCATCGATGAATTATATGGTAAGTAGTGAAGTAGTGGCTGCTTTGCATCACCCCTTATCCGTATACACAAAATGAAATTACATTCAGTCAGTAAGCCAGCCAGTCAGTTATTTATTTGGCTAACAAATCCATATATGTGAGAACGTATGAAACATAGTTTGCCTTGAGGCCACCACGAGAGTGTGTGTAACCAAATTAGTTGGTAATCATGTTAAGAGGATAAAATATTACTGTGCTAGCTAGTAGCCAATCATCACTACATCCTTCTGCACACACTCGTACAACTCGTACAACTCGTACAACTTCCGTATAAATGTGGGGTGCAGAGAAAATGTTGGGTGAAAGTGTCGCATTTATGGCTTGTGTTACGGTTTTCTGTATGTCAGCTAGTGTGGAGATTACATGGCATTTGAAGGGGCGGTATGAGAAGTTTACAACAGGTCATAAAATGTGAACACTTTGGCGTGTGTGGCTTTTATGTGCAAGCACTCAATACAACTCGTTATGTTCAGGAAAAATTATCGTATCATGCATCTTATGTTGGTGTGAAAAAAATGTGTTGCAGTCCTTTAAATTATTAAGCGTTTAATGGCTCATCACTGATTCGATTGATTTCAATCTCGAAATTCTTTAATATGAAAAAAATCTTATTCGTTCACTTTTACACTTGTACAGAGACTGATCCAGAGGTTGTGAAATCGAACAATCAATATGTAACTATTGAAAATTTAAGCAAATATACAAACTACTCGGTGTGGGTGTTGGCCTACACAAAAATGGGTGATGGCGTTAAAACGAAACCGTTTTATTGTCGCACCTATGAGGACGGTGAGTAATTTGAATGTGCCACCATGCACTATATTAACCACAACAACAATAACAATAACAATTTATGTGTGTTTTGTTATATTTAGTGCCTTCGGCGCCTCAGGCCGTCAAGGCGATACCGGCTTCTAGTACGAAAATTATTGTTTCCTGGCTGCCGCCAGAATTTCCCAATGGCGACGTTGTAAGTGCAACCCGCCTAAAATTATATTAAACATGCATTTAT
The DNA here is from genome assembly GCA_963971445.1 of Ornithomya chloropus. Lineage (NCBI taxonomy): Eukaryota > Metazoa > Arthropoda > Insecta > Diptera > Hippoboscidae > Ornithomya > Ornithomya chloropus. The sequence goes on from OZ020532.1 coordinate 6,833,508, forward strand.
GTATTCTCCCTCTCTCTTTCTCTCTCTGTCTGGCTTTATCGTTTTAATAGATCGGCTACACTTTTTATATGTCAATGCTGGAGGGTGGAAGAGAGGAAGGTACACACAAACGTATTCTGGGACCTTATGTGGAAATGCATGAAACGCAACGTACCCAAGAGTCGGCCACCTATCAGTTCTGGTTAACTGCCTCCACCAAAATGGGCGAAGGGGAGAAAACCCAAGTGGTAACAGTGCCGCCAAATAATAAGGTGCCAGCACGTATAGTGTCCTTTAGCCAACGCATCATAACTCCCTGGAAGGAGAATTTAGAATTGCCGTGCCGTAAAGTGGGCTCACCAGCACCGGTAACCATTTGGCGGCAAGATGGTCACAATATGGAAACCAGTACCCGCAAAATTATAGCCAAAAACGGTACTTTATTTATACGGGAATGTCAGGCAACCGATGCTGGTAACTATACCTGCAGTGTCGAGAATACTTGGGGCAAGGATGAAATTGTTTATAATGTGGTGGTGAAGGTACCACCGGAAGCGCCCAATTTAACTGTCGTCAACACATATACGGATAGTTTACATTTAGAATGGACCGACAATAGTCATGGTGGCAGCCCCATATTGGGCTATGTCATCAACTATAAACGTGACAAAGGAGACTGGGAAGAATTACAAGTAGATGCGAAAACCAATTCGCATCTGTTAAGTAATTTATGGTGCGGTACTCGCTATCAATTGTATATAACAGCCTATAATAAAATTGGTACCGGGCTACCCTGTGACATTGTCAATTCCTATACTAAAGGTAATCCACCCGTACAACCGAAACATTCACAAATGATAACCAACAATTCGACCAGTGTTACGTGCTGGTTGGATTCATGGGGTGATGGCGGTTGCGGCATTTTATACTTTATGATCGAGTCCCGTATATATGGAAGGTAAAATATCTGATTAAAATATTGAGTCCATTACGAAAATTCTAAATGTTATTTTATTAGATCAAGTTGGAATGTGGTTTCGAATCATGTACCGCCCACAGAACGTATATTTACAGTTAGTGATTTAGTTCCTGGTTCCAAATATCAACTGAAAGTGACAGCGCACAATAATGCCGGCTCTACTGCAGCCATTTATAATTTCACAACCCTATCACCACATGGAGGTAAAAAAAAAGAGTTTGCAACTAAAGCAGAAAATAATATTTTGCGACAATACTTTCCAATCAATTTAAGCATCAGATTCATACTTTTTGTCCGGATGTCCGTCAATTTGAAAATAAAGTTAAAATACATATATGATCGGTTCAAAATTTAGCAAGCCACGCTTCTTTAACTTTACTATTATGCGAATGTACTTCATTTTGAATCCCCAGGATCCATATTCAGTTCAAAATTTGATTATTTTCGATATATATATTTTAAAATTTAATAATAATCGTTAAGAATGATTTTTACTTGTAATCATTATTTATAAATTAGATGAAAGATTCAAATCGTTATTATATATACTTATTGCCTTCCCCTTAGTTGTATACTCCACCGATCACTCGAATCCAGTATCACGCTTAAGCGATGGTCCCTTCTATGCTAACTTCAAAGTCTTACTACCCGTTTGTCTATCCATGATTATGCTTTTGGGTCTCATTGCAGCCGTATTATTAATACGCAAACGCAGTAAGTTCGATTAGTTTTTTCAAGCTCAAAAATTTTCGTGAAAAACCCGAGTTTTTGTTTCCTTTTTTTTCAATTTTAGAAATCAGCAATCAAGCACGTTTGGCTTCATCGTCTATGTCTGAATCGCCTTCTTTAGCTAATTTACAGAATAAGCAAAATCGTGATCAACAATATTTAGCGGTTAGATGTAATCCAGGTGCTGGAGCAACCCGTGGTTCCAATTCCAATGATTCGGGTAGTTTTGGTAAAGCTGAAGGCAATGAATATATTGAAGATATTTGTCCTTATGCGACATTTCAATTAAATAAACAAACCTACAGTGAAAGTTCATATAGTGGTAATGTGTATAGTGGACCCTATCATTCGGTACGGGGTTCCTTTGTCTATCACGATGTCAAGCCCGATAGTTATCATGTAAGTTTTTGAAACCGGATATCATTATATGTTATTATTGTTATTATCGTTTTCACTTTAGAGTAAAGAACCGGAATATACGAAAGTTCGAAGAAAAGTTGGTCGCCTTAGAGATCCTCATTCGGAAAGTCAAGGTAAGTTGTTAAAGATTTAATTATATTTGTATAAAGATAGCACTTTTTTGGTTGGAATTATTGAAACCTTAACAAACCTCCGCTTAGTATTTAGAAAATACAGGACAAAAGTGTTTTGAGTGTTTTGAGTTTTTTGACAAAAGTCAACTTCATAAAGAACTTTCCATGTTCACTTCAAAAGGCATTTGTTTCGGTCATTTCCACTACATAATTCATAGCTTTACGATTATTTTAAGCATTTAACATTCATTCCATAATTTATTCATATTTTCATTGTCATGGAACGCCCTTATCATGCGCCATTATCATTCAACCATATTCAATTGATTTACAATCGAACTCCACCCATAACAATCAATCAATCAATCGATCGATCGTTCAAATCCATCATCAAATCGTACTAAACTGTTTTAGAATCGGACAATCCAGGTTCAACAGATTCCGAAGTTAGGAAAATCCTAACGCTTCACATACCAATTACAGAATATGACACACTCGGCTCCGAATCGGATAATGATGTGTCGACCCGAGCCCTCAACTCAGCCAAATATAGAGCACAAAGAGGTAAATGAAAAAATCCTTAAAAATCAAATCTGTAACTGCTCTAACTTTGTTTAATAACTTTATTAGATACCCAAGATGAGACTTCGTCATCTTCGGAAACTACACCTACCAGTATGACACGTAAATCGAAACCACCATTCGCTTCCCGGAAATCTGGCAAAACAGGGACCAGCGGCAAACGTCATGTGCGCAGTTCTAGCGGTTATTCCAGTCACAACGAAGAAACAACTTTTAGGTAACTCCCCGTGTAAGACAAAGGGAGATTGAAAAGCCTTCTAATCTCTAATATTAATTAATTAGTTCGTTTTTGTTTTTGGTTTAATTTAATTGAAATTCCCTTTACTCAGCATATCGAATTATCCCCCCAACTATCAGGATCACATAAATCCACCAGCACGCTTTTCGGATAGCAACGACAAATCAAAAACGCAAACTTCTCCACGTATACGTGCCAGCACGAAATTGCATAGAGAAGCATTTCAAATCAACGTTTAAAAAACTATTTGAATTCATTTCGAATAAGTAGAATTTTTGGTTAATGGGAGAATCGAATCGAAAAACAATGAATAAAGAAGAGTTACAAATAATTAATAAGTGATCTCCAAGAAAAAACATTCAACACTTAAACCAACCCACAAAAGTCATACTGCCCAATCATTTATATATCAGATATACAAGTATATATATTATATTAATATAATTTTTAAAATCGATTGTTTTAAATAAGGACGTTTTGAAAAATTTAAGAATCATTTATATCACAGACTTATGAAACTATGACCTTTTGTTTATACCCCACACCACAGAGTGGCTTATATTGCCGTATCCATTATTACTTATACGTATGGCGTCAGAACTACATTCTGAATCGATTTAAGCAAGTCCGTCTATCCGTCCATGTGTTTCATGAAATCAGGGGCGTATTTTATATCAATGACAGCTACTATTTAAAAATGGGCCGTTTAAGTCGATTATTAATCAATCCCTTCTCCAAATTTGGAACCGATAGAACCCTTTTTAGACCCCCTTTTTTATTAACTTATTCAACGAAACAAATTATGGCGTAAACTTTGATTGTTGCTGGTGTAGGGTATGGTGTAGGTAATGGTCGGATAGAACCAGACTGTTTAGCTATTTTAAAAATTGATTTGAATGAAATTTAAAAAATTATCCCAAAATTATTTCGTTCGAGTAATGAATTTTTAAAGGGAACTTGATTGAAACGAAATGACAACTTAGTGTACCCTCATCTTATGTGGGGCGCATAAAAAAAAAAAAAAATTGCATTTATTTTCCAGTGACCTTATACTTTCTTTATGAATAAACTTAACAAGTTAAGTCGTAAAATAATAAAATTGCGAACCTAACATAATAAACCAATTTAAAAAAATATATATAAAAGTCGGTTAAGCTCCTTAAGAAAGCGTTTTCTTGAAATATAATCCAAATTCAGTACAATTCTTAAAAAAACGAGTAAAAAAATAAATTTGCCTTAGACCAAGTCATGTGTGAACGGTATAATAAGGGTTTAAAAATGGTCCGATTCGTTTCAAATTTTAAAACACAAAAAAAATCTTTATTCAAATAATTTGAATGGTCACGAATAGAAGTGAATAAAAATCATCCTAATGTCGAATTTACACACAGACAGCCCCCTTGGAACTGCAAATAAGAAGAAGAATAACAAGAACAAGACTAAGAAGGATATATATTGAAACTAATTTAAACAACGACTGATTTTCTATCACCATATATGTGGCCATTGTATTGCTATTGTAAACGTATTGATTGCTTATCGTAAATTTCAATAACCCCTAAAAGTATTCTATGTAAATTAAATTCTTCAATACTCACCACCTTTACATTAAACTTGGAGACTGACGTGCATGATTATATCCAGAGCATGTAAGACTTCTCTTAGGATGCATACTTCCATTCATTCTCAAGGTAGTGGGTATGAAAGTGAGATATAATGTTGTGTTGTAACTTTCCCTATATCATGTAATCGCAAAATTCTATAAAATAAGAAACAAATGATTTTGTGTAGTGAAAAATTAATCAAATAAATTACTCTCTGTACACACTTATACAACATACATATAAACAGTTAAAAAGTACAATACAGAAGCCCACATACACAATATATTACCAAATTAAAACTATTAAAATTTAACAATTTTTAATAGAAAACGAATAACTGAATTATTAAATAAATTAAAACGATATAAATAATTAAAAAAACATTAATAAAAGTTAGAAGAAAAACAAGGTTGATGTGTCAACTATTTGAAAAAAAATAAAAAATAAAAAATTATTGTAGTATTGTGTAAAAACAAAAGTAAACAAGTAAAAAAAAGAGTTCTATTATCAAGAACACCCACCATCATTAACCACCCATTCCAAATTTCAGACCTTCATAGACTCGCCCGCATCAAAAATTCCAAATAAATCTCTAAAACATATTAACCTCTCTGATATAGGTGGGCGTGGCTTATTTTAATTTCCTAAATATATTAAAAAGTCTTCGTTAATATTTTGGCAACATTTTATATATATTTATCTTACGGTTATTCACTGTAAACGTTATACCGTTAATTTCAGCGCGATATCTCATTGTGTGCGGCCATGAAAGCGGTAAAAATAAAAGGTTACAATCGACTCGACCGTAAATGCTAATCAAGAAAATTTTTCTTTAAAAGGTGTGACTCGCCTTCTTCTGCTATTTACAAATTCTTGAACAAAACCAAGGTACCCCCATAATCCTTATAATGGTGGGTATAATAAAAAAGATTTTCACATTTTTTTTTAAATTCATTATTCTAAGAGATAAAAAAATGAAAAGAAAGAAAAAAAACATTAAAAGCAAACAAATGTTAGATAGTTTGTAAACAAATAATATGTGTATAAAAAAGAAAAACAAATTGAACAAAAGTATTAGTTTTTTTTTTTTTTTAAGAAAACAAATAAAAACTTGTAAATATATAATAAAAAATGTAAAAAATAAAAAAATTCCAGTCAACTGAATAAATGGCGATTTCTTTTATTTTTTCTCAATTTTTTTTTAGTTTTATACATTTATTCAATATTTTATCACTTACCATTACCGTTATTTTTATGTTATATAAATTTATTTAAAAACTTTTCAGATGACTGGTACTGTACGTAAAAAGTTAAAATTATTAATATTAAAAAAATATGAAAAGAAAAACTAATCAATCGCAAGTCGTTAACCAGCATGCATTTCACCTACAAATCTACAATACAATACAATACAATACAACAACAACAATAACAACAATAATAATAACCATGGTAACAATAATAAATACAAATACAACAACAAAAACAAGTCAAAGCATCGTATACATACATTTTCCGTTATTTCTATTTAAAAAAAATATATTACATAGTATTATTAATAATAATAAAAATAAAAGAAAAATATTAATAAAAAATGTTTAATAAAATGAAAGAAGAAAAAACAAGTAAGAAAAGCAAAATAAATTTGGCTTAAGCCAAATATTAAATACCCTCCTATATCACCTTTATAGAGATCGTAGCGTGTTGCCGATTATACCCTCTTATAATGTATGTATATAATATGCGTTTTGCAAATGGTGGACGTGTCTGTGTGTCCGAACTCATCCACACATTATTTTATATATGTACTGAAATGTGATATTGATTGTGGGAGTGGCTCTTAGCCGATTTGAAGCTGCTCAAGAATATATAAATATATTTTGTAGAGTGTCTCTGATGCTTCTTTCTGTGTAGTGCAAATGGAGTAGCAAACTTAATATACCCTAACGCTGAGGTGGAGGGTATAAAAATATTAACCTAATAACTCTGTTGTAACAGCCTTCATACTCATGATTCCCTCGATCATTCCTTTACATAAAAAAACATTAAGAAAATTTGCGATTTTCTTTTAATATGTATGTAGAGCAGAACATCTTATGATACGTATTAATTTATATGCAGAAGACGCACCATTTAGAAAACTGTTTAAATAAAAAAATTGTACGCAAAAAACAATAAACATGTGAGATGATTAGCAACAAACAAACCCCTTATCTGCAATAACACTTCCTTTTGTGTGCCACACTAGAAAATAAAAACTAAAAAAGAAAAAAAACAGAACGTATTGAAATTACTAAAGGAAAGATAAAATATAACAAAATTATACTAAAAAAAAAAACACAATTACCAGTAAATTAAGTAAACATCAACAACCGGCGCATATATTGTATCATCAACACAACAAGAATCAGTTAAATAGCAAATAGAAAATTATTTTTATGAAAACAAAAGCAAAACTTAAACATACAACAACAACAATATCAGCAAATATAAACATGCATAGATATGCACACATAATTAACTGCCGCATTAATTAAACATTTACAATGATTTTATAATCAATTTCTACCCAATTGCAATTATTTTCTATTCTTGTGTTGAAAACCGGAAACGAAATATCAAAAAAAAAAAAAAAACTGTTTAATAAAACAGCTCTTTATGTATGTTCATATAATGCACCAAAATTCAAAATTCCTAGATTTAAGAATTTTCCGTAAGTCCAACAACAACGACTTACAATTTGTGTATATTTACTATAAGCGTATAAAAGACAAATGAAAAACTAAGAAAAAACAATACTAGAAAACATACCAAACCATTCAAAGGCAGCAATGTAAGAGATCCGAAATCCCAAACAAAACAAAAACAATAAGTTGATATATAAATAAATGATAAGTAAATAATACAATATAAAATATTTTGTTATAAAAACATTAATGGAAGTAAGTAGTTTTCTAATCACAAGGTAAGAGTTTGATATTTTTTATATTTCATTCATTTCATTCTTGCATATGCAAATTTCACGAAAAGTAATGTAATTAACACTTAATGTTATTATTTTTTATTTATATTTTAGTTTAAAAATCACAAAATAATTGAATTCAGAAACGCATTCTTATCTAAACACCACTAAAAACGGAAGTAATATATTCATATATATGAAGTTAACAGATGTTTTTAAAAACGAAACTAACACGGAGATGTCATTTCATTTATATCATTTCTATACAAAAGCTGAAGTGCAGAAACATGTTTTAGATTCCTTTACTAATACTTTTGAAAACGTATATATTACGTTCACCAAATGACATATTTTAAATATATTTTGTGAGAGTAACTAACGTTTACAATTATTTATTAATTATAGGGTATTTTTTAATTAATTTAAATAACATTTTGTTTGTTGGAAATAGTGGCAACGTTTCATTTGATAGAAAAATACTTGTATCTGGTAACTATGCCACACGCGTTTTTTGTTTTGCTCTTCTATTTTCTTAATTCTTGTTTATAAGCCGGCTAAAACTACAGTTAACGTGTTAATTTGTTTTTTAATTACCATTTTTATGAAATTAATGTAAGCTAATAATAAATGGCATCGCCACGAGTAAACACATACTTTATATCCGAAAAAATTTCCAAAGTACGTTGGTTAAGGAATCAATTTAGTGAAAATGAGAAATTTGTAACCGGCAGCTGGGATATGCCTGAAAATTTCATTAAATTATGGCATCTTGAAATGAATCAATATGCTGAAGATTTTAATGAATATCTACCCATATGCGATGATAAATATATGTTGGAAGGTGATGTTACCGATATGGAAGTAATTAAGGAAGATAACACCATTGTTAGCTGTAGTAATGGTAAAGTTATGTTATTCAAAATAAAAACAAAAGTAGAACGAGCAGCTTGTAGTAAAGTGTTGCATCGAGTGAGCGATCAAGGTGATGCTTTACCATGTACAGCTCTATCGGTTTATGGCGAAGAAGTGGCTACTGTTGGCGAGGACGGTCGTTTAAATATACTTGACATGCATAATCATTTGGCCATGCGACGTTGCTTTGAAGCCGACAGTATTGCTTTAATGGCTGTTAAATATGTTAATCCTCAAGAATTATTGATTGCCAATCGCATGGGAGTTTTACGTTTATATGATTTACGTTTAGCGGATGATGAGGCAGCGGTAGCAGCATTCATGAACTCACATGAAGATGAAAAGCGCAGCAATTATGTATCAACGATTACCTCACATCCGACGCAACCGCACGTTATATTGACGGGCTCAGAAGAAGGTTCCATTACAGTTTGGGATTTACGTCAACCCGGTTATCCGGCCTCCTATTTGAATGCACACTCTGGACCTATATCGGAACTAAGTTTTCATCATTCTGATCCATCCAAATTGGTTAGCGCCTCTGTGTGCGGTGAGTTGTGGCTATGGACACAAAATATGCATCCTATGGATACAGCAAATGCTCACACTACCAATCCTTGGCTTAGTGGCGAACAAACCAAAAATCTTATTAACATTAAATCGATAATAACCGACTTGCGCAAATCTCTTAATACATTTGATACAAAAGATTCGAAAATATTGTGTGGCAGTGATATTGAGGCACTCTATTTTGTGGAGAACATACTCTAAGAAAGCAACAACAACAACAAAATGTTTTTTAAGGTAAATATAAAACAGGAAATATATATTTGAAGTGATCGTCAAATGTATTGCAACAGTACAACAAATATTTATATAGCACACTGTACACAAAGAAAAGCCTAAGCTTACAATGCAAACAAATTTACAAATACAAATACAAACATGTATAAATTACGGAGTTTATTTTCAATTGGTAACAGTTACAATTCTTACAAATACTTTTTAATTTTTTTTTTTTTTGTCGACATAGAAAGAATTTGGACTTTAATGACTCTTGCTAGCAATGATTTACAGCTAAGTAGTAGGAAAACAAATATGTATAATCAACAACAACAATAACACTATGCATTAGAATAAGGCATGTATCAGAACATAATGGGCTTGTCTTTGCACTGATCTATCACGTAACCGGTGAAACGTTTCAGGAACTTGGGATATTCGCGCTTGTAAATGGCGCGTAAGGCCGAAGCGGGAGCCCAACCACCGGGATTAACTGAAAAAAAAAAAACACATTTTTTAATTATTCATTCTATACCCAGCCTTTCAATACCTCCACGTTCAGGTGCATGAAGATAATTAAATAACTTACCCACCGAACAATACGTAATTTTACACGTTAGGTCTTCTCTTTGTAACATTTTATTATCTTTCGTTTTGTTCGCTGGTAATAGAGTTTGACAGGCCAGAATTACTGTCAACAATATTCGCACACATTTGCCATTTTTCGACTAAGAAATTGTTCAGCTTGGTTAACATTTGTAAAACACAATCAAATTAGAAAACTGACCTCTTGTTTGGAGTAATCAGTAGAATTATTACAAACTATCCAACAATCGGTGGCGTCCTCATCTAAGCCTTCTGTGATTTTGCGCATATGAGACCAAAACAGAGCGTCCCGTTGACTAGCTGGCCAGACTCTTTTGTGGGTTTGCAGGAACAGATATGTGTCGGGGCAGATTTTCTCTAAAATAATACAATCTTCCAAGGTTGCTGTGTTGGAAGTACGTACAGATAGTATTCTAGCATCAATCATAAAAATCATTTAACCTACTCTCCCACTCGTTACGATATTCAGGCATAAAGAAATAATGACACATTTCTCGGGCAGTAACACCTTTGACGGTATGGTAGGCTTTCAATGGGTCCATCACCATACCATTAACCTCCACCTCGCGTTTATACATTTTAATTTCACCCTCATCGGCGAATATCTGCCAACCATTACCATCTTGACCCACACCCTCGCGAGCATGATGCAACTGCTCTTTGCACACACGGTCAATCTGTTGTTTTTTTTTAACAAAAAATTAATTAAATTGTCAGCATGTAATGTTTGATTTAAATTTTTTTTTTTTCGTTATTACCTCTGACCATAAATTGTGTGATTTTGCCAGAGCTCCCGTACCAAACTCCTCATCAGTTATATCATTATTTCTACGACCATCGGTACCGTTAGTTAAGCAGGCATTATTCTCATCCAAAAGCTGGCTGGTAGAATTGTTGTTGTAATATTGTAACTTATGGGCGGATATTTGTGATTGTTGTGATTGCAATTTAAATTTGGCGCGCAACTGCATGTCCTCTTCGATTTTATCCAAACCCGTTTCCACAGCATCAAAGAACTCATCTTCGGGTAGCGTGGAATGTGGGCCCTCCTATAAATAAACAAAACGAAATAACGGAAAATAAAAAAAATCACGTTTCGAACATGACAGCAAACTTTGTCATATCGGAAATCTATCGTAAATTGTTTTGTGTTGTTGTCTGTGCGGAAATGTTGTTTTGGAATAATTAATTGAACAAATCGCATGTTGGAGTAGCTGGTATGTTTTTTTTTATAAATACTGTTATTATTTTATTCGCTAAAAAATGCGATTTACAAATTTTAGTTTCTATTCAGATCCCAATAAATTCTTCTATGTCAGATTTCTTTATGGCTCAAATGGTGAATCTCCAATTGCCCCAAAATGATGTGAGTATTAAATGAAGAAGCATGAAGAAGAGAATTTTATGTTAAGTAGGTGGCCGCCCAAAAATCTTTTATTCAATCAAAGGGGCATCACATGAACGCACGGACTTGATAAGTAGGATGCAAACAATTAAAAAGAAATTCTATCAACTCAAAAATAAGGCCAACCCCAGAGAAAGATCTGTCACTAGTGTCGTAAGACCCCAAGCGCGTAGCGATCTCTTTTGCAACAGGTCAAAAACCTACATAGGTTATAATCGACCAGTAATGATGATGATGATAAGAGTGCTAACAACCGACAGACATGTCTAGAACGACCCAGTTGATGCGTGAATTTCCGTTGTTTTTGTTTTTATTGTTTTTAGAAAACTTCTGACAACTGCGTGAGTTTTAATTAAAATTCTCAACAACCCATCTTTTAAATGCAAATGCCCACTCATTAAGGCATCACGTCAATCCTTTCTTTTGTAAAAATATTAAAAACGTGTTTGTTTTACTAAACATACACCCACAGAGAGCGCGAGCCTGGGTTAATATTCCGTACTCGTACGGAGAATGCAAAACAGAATTAAAATTAAATTAAAAACGAAAGTGATTCTAATGCTAAGTTTTTTAAAACTAAACTATTTCAAAAAAGTAAAGAAAAAATATTGTGAGTGGTCAGGTTAGTTTAAGGAAATGATTTAAAATTTCATTATATTAATAATAATTGATTTAATTATGTCCTCAACTTTAATTATCTCTGACACCTCTTTCGGGGTGTTGTAAACGCAATGACAAATTTAGTAGACCCCCTCCCTCGTAGGTGGAGGGTGTACAAATTGTAAGTGTGTACACTGTATGACCGACTTGGCAATGCAACACGTTCATATGTTAACTTCCAAAAAAAAATTTACTGTTACAATGAATTGCTTAATAATTCATTACAGAAAAAGAGCACTTTTATGCGGTCACATATATCACGTATGCTTATTCCAAATATCACTTTTTTTGTTTTTTTTTTTATTTTTTTGTTTCGGTGTATTAAAGAAACACTTTTTATTCCCTAGTGGTTGATCTTTGGCTCATTTACTTCCTTATCTTGGATATTTTAAGACTAAGTTTAAAATTCACTCAAAGCTGAGGAAATGTTTGTTATTGAACCTGAACTTGATAACATTGCGGAATTTGCTATATCGCCGTATGGTACATCGTAGCAGATGTGCAAACACACATTCTAATAATATTTCTGTGATAACCCATAAACATGCAAACAAATTCCGTTTAAAAAAGATTAGTAGAGCACACAGACTGCAATCAAACTCTCCCCCGCTCACACTCACATTCACTTTAGAAGATTTACGGCTCAGTTTTGGATTCTTTTTCCAATAACATAAACGAGTCGATGGCATTTTTTAGTTTCGTTGCTGACGATGATGGCGAATTATCCAAAACGCACTTGCGCTTTAACAAGTCAACACTTTATCAACGTTCGTAAACTAATGATCGATCAGTAACGTTTCAAAAAATTTTCATTAATAAATTTATAAATGCATCGGGAATGTGCAATAACTGACACTAATGAATTTTAAACATTACGAAGAGTTTATATACAGAGCGCATCACTACAAACTAACCAATGAAACGTCAGCTTTTCTTTCAACAATACATTTTTATACCCTAAACATACGATGGGGGGTATACTAAGTTTGTGTTTCCGTTTGCAACACACAGAAAGAGGCGTCAGACACCCTTCTAAGTATATATATTCTTGATCAGCATCAAAAACTGAGTCGACCTAGACGTATACATATGTCCGTGTTTCCGTCTGTTGCTGACATTCTCACGATCTTACATTTTAAGATATTGAGCTGAAATTTTATACACGCACTACAGACACGATTTACAAAAAAACATACTCCAGGTAAAACTGATCTTGCAAGCTGATATGTCATACATACATTATTATATATTATATTATATGATCATGTCCTGACACGCCCACTTTTTTAGATATGGAGGGTATTTAAAATTTGACCTAAGGCAAATTTAGTTTTCTTACTTGATTTTTTTTTTTTAAATTAATTATTTCTTCGATATGGTTATTTATTTTATAATTTTTATACATAATGCTTTATAATGCTTTTTATTTAATTTCAAATTTTAGTTTTTTCTGATTCGTTTTTTTTTTATTTTATTTATAATTTACTTGTCATGGTTGTAATTACTGTAAATCAATTATTACGAGTTATTTTTTTTCACGGACGCACGGACATTCGTGATCGACTTAGTTTTTGATGCTGATCAGAAAAATATATACTTTATAGGGTCTCTGATGCGTGCTACTGGGTGTTGCAAACGGAAAAAGAAACTTAGTATACCTCCCATCTTATGTGGACCCTCTACATAAGATAGTAATGAACTTTTATTTCTAAACTTACCTCTAAGTCTGGTCCCGTAGGTGAAATGCGTTTCAATTTTTCTATTTCCGTTTTGTACTTTCTATAAAAAGAGAAATAATTATTATTATATATAAATAGGTATTGCACACGTCTAGACCAAGTGAATAACCCCCCAGTTCTTTTTTTATATTATGATTTATATTAATAATCCGTAAGAGGAAAGGAGACAAGAACAAATGCTATTATGATTAAGAATGAATTCGATTGTAATTAAATGTGTCAGGAATTTTAGTAATAAGAAAAGTATATGAGACGTTTCATCAGTTATCAGTTACCCCTACAGATGGATAGGTCAATATGTGTGCCTTGTGTTGGTAGCATTGAATGGCAAACATACTAACTCTACCATCTTTTTGGTTATTAAGCAAAGTTTAATTGAAAATTACCTAATTTGCTCTTCCAACTTTTTACGTTTTTCAATTTCGTATTCAATTTTTTTCTTCCAGGCATCATCACTCTCAGTTATTATTTCCAAGCAGTGATGTAAAGTGGCCAAAACGCCAGAAGTGGTAGCACGAAATGTTATCGATTCGCCCTTAAAAAAATAAACATTTTATATAATTTACAAAAAAAGAAACAAAAAGTCATTTACAACCAACCTTAAAATCAATCGGTTTCAAGCCATCATTTAAATCCAAAGGTTTGCCGCCACTTTTATGAATGTCAGCACAAGCATCAAAATATCTTAAAATGAAAATAATTATAATTTAAATATCTAAGCGATTTTCGTATGGATACGATACCTTTGTAAAGTTTCAATTTGTACAAATAAAATATCTTTAAATGTTTCAATTTCGCCAACTTTCTCTTTGAGATTGCGTTGTGTCTTTTTTAAGCTGCCACCACTTGCCACCGATATGGTTGTGGACTGCAAGGACATATTACTGCCATGATGTCGTAAGGACATGGTATCTGTGCTGGCGGTATCCTCTTTATACATTTGTAACACTTCCACCCAATGCATACGATCTTCCGGAGTGTCGGCACGCAGACACCAATTATTATAATTATTAACCACCACATCAAAACGCAATTCATCGGATTCATGAGACTAAAATATATGAGAGTAGAGCAAAAACACATTTATAAGATATGTACGTAAACACATAAGTAATTAAAATGAAAAATAATGCCAACGACGTCATCATTGTCCATATTGCCTGTATTGTGTAGCACAGAGTACATGTATACAACACATGCAACACTATTAACTACACAATAGCAGCGAAAAAGGTGCAATTAAGTCAATTCAGCGTCAGGTTAAAGGTGTAAATGTTAATATTTTCAATTAATAAAGTTTGAAAGCTACATTCGCACGCCAACACACATATAAATTGAGCACAGAAACCCACCTTGATGATAGCCTTGCTTAAACTAATAGCTCCACGACATCCAAAATCTGATTCTGATTCTGATTTATAATACGATAGAGTGCCATCCTTCAGTACAATGTAGCGTGGCTGCCAGCCATATATGTAATTGGTCCATTTACTTAAATACCCGCGCAACTCAATACTGCTATTATCAATAAAATCGGACTCAGAGTCACCACTGTGTGATGACCCTGACTCATTACTCATCAATGTTGCCGCTGTTTGATTAATATCATGAATGGCCCTAGCATTGTAGGGTGGGGCTGTGATATCTTCTTTACAACTAACACCCGCCGCAGTACCATTTATATGTTTGCTAATGCATTCCATTATTCGTCTTTAATATTATTTTAGAGAAAAAGCAAAACACGCGTCCTTTTCGTTATAACATGAAACGTTTATAAATAATACACTTGTTATAAAATATTTTAAGAAATAATTCAATAGCTGTTATCTAGAATTTTATGGCTTTTGTATTTGGTATTGGTATTGGTATTGGTGTTTGTTGTTGTTATTGTTACTGTAACGGCTGCGGTTAATTATTCATAATAACCTTTATTTATAAACACTTGATTTATATTATTTTTGTATGCAAGGGGCAGTAGTCCCCGCACTTCAATTGTACAACAGATATTTAACTGAAAGCAACGTTAAAAGTTTCTTTACATTTTTTAAGAAATTTCTACCAAATCGTATTTGAGGTCAGTTATGTTGAGAAAGTGATAGAAATATTTTGTTCCTTTTTCTTATAATAAGATTATCTTTCATTTATTTTTAGTAAAACAATTATTATTTATTTTTGTATCACGATTGTTTAATTCTTTTTTTTTTCTTCATTTATTTTTGTATATGCAGTTGTTATTGTTGTTACTTTACATTTAATAGCTTCATTAAATTGTTTACTCCTTCACACTAAATGAGAGAGAAGTGAATATAAGAAGTTGCCATATTAAGTTAACAATGCGGAACGGAACAAGACAACTTTAGCAAAGTAAACGCGTTGTAAACAGATGGACGCTCTTATATTGTTTTAAAAAATTAATTACAATAAACAAATTCGAAAAATTAATACATTAAACATTAGTTCGAATTTGTAAATTATTTAAAATAATAAAAAATTACCAATAAAATCCTATATTGAAGTCCATTTACAGCCTTAAAGAAGATGAAAAGTTTTTGTTTTTTTAGTTATATATTTATTCTTTTATTTAGGTTTAATAAATTACATAAAATTTAATCATTTCTGTTTTACTATTCCTACAAATATGTATTATTTCAAATTATTTTTTAATTTATTAAACACTTGTCTTAATTACAAAGTATTCGATTAAATAAATAAAATTAAATTTAAAAAATTAGTTTTTCTTTAACTATAACATTATATAATAACATTTTACATAATCAACATAATTATTTCATATATATAAAATACATGAATATATACAAACAATAAATAATTGATAATTGACAATTTTCAACAACTATAATTAATCTTTAATGGACATGCGTACCTAATTTTTACCCACCACAAAGGGGCACATATATGCAATACATGACACAATTCTATAGAGTCTGTCTACTACAAAAAGAAGAAGTTTTAAAATTTTAAATCATTAATTTTTAAATTATTTTCCTTCACATTGCATAATTTTTCTGAATTTTTAAATATTTTCGTTTATTTTCTCCATCATTGTTCTGTTGCAACACGTTTGAGTTTAGCTCTGGTGAGTCCATTAATTTTAATTTTTGCTTATTGTTGGTGACATCTACAACGTCTTGCTCATAATATTCATTTGGTGATACATTTTCTCTAAAAAAGGAAAAAGGAAAACTTATTAAGAATTTTTTGTTTATATATCAAACAATTTCTTATCATTACTTACGTATATTTATGATTTTCCATGGCCTTAAATATACTCTTTGGACAGTCTTTGTAGTAAGGGAAACATTCACCCGGTCCTTTATGGCCCTCACCAATTTCCTGAGCTTCAACATAGTCTGGTATTAAGGTAGCAAATGGTGAATTCGTAGCTCTGTAAATGGAACAATTTATACAAATATAGAATTTTTATATACCCTACACCTTATTGAGGGGGTGCATTAAGTTTGCTATTCCGTTTGTAACACTCAGCAGGAAACTTGTTCAGCATCAATATCTGAGTCAATCTAACCATGTCCGTCCGTGTGTCCGTCTATTGTTAGATAATTTTATGCTATTATTGCCACTTTTACTATTTAATTGGGCAAAATCGGTTGAGACACGCCCACATTTGACGAAAAAATATCTATCAGCCACAAAAAATCGAGCTATTAAGTTGACATTTTAATAAAATCGATTTTTGTTCATTGTGGGCGTGGCTCTTGAGCGATTCCGTCCATTTTTAAAAGCAATCTACGTGCAAAACCTAGAACTATCGCTACAACAATTCAGCTCAATATCTCAAAATTTACAAGCATACATTCCTGTCTAAATCGAGTCAGTTTTTGACGCTGATCAAGAATATATATACTTTGTAGGGTCTCTGACGCCTCCTTTTGAGTGTTGCAAACGGAGGAACAAACTTAGTCACTAAGGTGGAGGGTATAGAAATATGTTAATTTCATTGTTATTGTTCCGACGTCATTACTTACGTTAGAAACAGTTTCACCATTTCACCAAATACCCCAAAGCTCTGTAAATTGCGAGAATGCACTTCGCAAATGGCGCGTAACAAACAAGCTTTGCCATTCAGTCCGAACGTGCCTAACAGATTCTCCAGCATATCATACAAAATAACTCTATCCATTAATCAAATTAAACCAAAAAAAACAAAGAAAAAAGAAAAATAATTCTTTTCATATGAAAAAAAGAAAAACATGTTTCAAGTGTGTTTTTCGCCTCACCTTTCACCACCGTGAAACGTATGTTGATACCGTTCCGGTAACACTGGTGGCAATTCATTATGATATTCTTCCTCTTCTTTTTCTTCTCCTCCACCGTATTGGTGTATATTGAATGGACCACTGGCCGTTTGTTTCTCAAATGATTGCCGATCGCTTATATCGCGTTTTCTTTTCAAATGTAAATATTTCATTAGATATTGTGTCAATATTTCACTGGCCGTATAGCCAAATGAACGGGCAAATATTGGCGGTAAATCGCCCAAAGGATTTTGATTATCCGTTAGACCCAACTTATCGAAATCAACTGAAAATGTTTAAAAGAAAAAATTTTATGTGATTTTTTTTATATTTTTTACAAATTTCATTTACTTGTTGTTACTTGTTAGGGGGAAACTGATGGATACGTTGGAAAAGAAACCTTCTGGCGGATGTCGTACTAGTGGTAAACCGATGGTTGGCGTTATAGTTAGTGTAGTACCGGGCGGCAAAGCCAAACGGCCATCGTCCGTTATCCAAATTAAGCGTTTTTTTCGTGTGTGCGGTTCTTGTTGTTGTTGTATATTATTATCTGTGAATTCTGATCTCTCTATATCATCATTCAGTGTATTAATATGTGGCGATGTTGTTGTTGCAAAACTGTGTGTTATTAGGAGCGACGTGACCATAAGCAGGATGACGAAAACGTTTAAAGCTATTTGTGAGGTTTGTTTGGAACACAGCCACCATATGGACATGATTTATTTTGTTTTGCTAAAAGTTTTGTGATTAAATTCTGCAAGAAAAAGGAAAATGTTTAAAAATTATTATGTTGTGTAGGATACACCACTTCGTAGCATGCGTGCGAAGCATGTTTATAGAATCTAAATGGCTGAGCAGAGTCCCTCATTTTACACCGATCAATGCCCTTAAATTTTTCAAAACTCTTAAATGCTTTTATTTACATAAACTGTTGAGTATATAATTAGATACTATGTCACGCCCACATTTTCGTAGATAACAAGGATATTTAACATATAGCTCAACCCACTATTTGTATCGATTTGGCCATTTGCCCAACTATTTCTTTCTGTATAAATTATTTTATTAATACTTCTGCAAGCGTTAGTTTTGTAGAAACGAAATTTTGTTGTTTTTTTGTTTGTTTTTAGTTTTGCTTACTGTGTGTTAATGTAACTGCATTTGGCGAGATGATTAAATCAGATTATTTAACTTGTATTTTTTTTTTCATTTTTTTTTCTTTTTTTTTGTTAAAGTTAGCAATCATGCCAGTTGTGACGTATATGTACTGTTATAAGATTATGAATGTGAGTATGAATGTAATGGATTTTTGGTCTACATTTGGTAAATGAATCAAGGTTAAATGTGTACCGTTATGTTTCTAACGTTAAGCACACGTTCGGCACTGGACTTTTTCCATTTAAAGAAATTAGTCATTTTCGTCTAGACATTGACTGGCGACTGTACTTGAAGTTAAATTATTTCTTTCTTATACTCCTTACATATTTTTAGGTGGTATACTAAGTTTCATTTTGGCAGTTGCAAACTAAATGGATAAGTTAGCATGTCACCCTTCTTATGTGTGTGTATTACATGTGGATAAATACATCACTTCCTTGTTGTTGTTGTTCTTTTTTAAATTTTTAATATTTCCCTCAAGCTGGACAACGTTACAACATATTTTAAAAATTTTTATTGTTTTAAATCGACTGTAGAAAGTTTTGTTTTTATTGTAGTTTTTTTTTTTTTTGATTATTGCAATTGTTCACTACAATAAATAAAAACATACTTTGCATACTAATTGTGTGTGTGTGTATGTGTGCCATGTGCGCGCTCTTCTTCAGCCCGTATCGATTAAGGTAAAGTGTGTGGCAATATATGTGTGTGTGTGGGGGTGTTTCACGTTACATTGATTCATATTACAGTGTGATGGACACTCGAAAAGTTTTTTGGGAAATTCTTGCAAAGCACGTTTCTCGCATTATGCAATAAATGTGTGTTTCTGTGTGCGTGTGTGTGTGTGTGTGTGTATGGTATAAATGTCCATAAAATTGAAAACTATGTCAACAAATGTGTTAAAAATTATTACGCACATAAATAGATATTATCCAAATAGCAACAAACAACAACAACAACAAATGCTTACAATTTAATTATTGAACTGATTGTTATCAAGTAATCGTTTGAAGGTTAGGTTAAATATAGCATTGCTTGAGCAGAAGCAATAATGAAAGGAAAGTGTCAAAAACTCGTTTAGTTGGTGGTGCCGTTATACGCGTTTGTTTATTAACAAATTAACCCAAAACTGTAAATCCTTAAAAAAAAAAATAAACAACAACAACCACTTAACCATAAATGGTTAAGATTTAGTGGAAGAGTTTGAAATTCACTCTGTTTGAAATAGTTCAATCAATCTTAAAGAAATCACTTCTTATCCACTCTTATGTATAACTTAAGAAACTTTTCCACTTATCTTGAAAAACTCATATATCGTCCATTATCCAAAAGCGATAAATTTTCAATAAAATATTTGTGAAACCATGACAATCAAGTGAATTTTTGCTAAAAATAGAAACATTAACAACAACAACAACAACAACAACAACAACAACAACTACTACTACTACTACTATTACTACTTCTACTACTACTACAAAACCACATATGAATTCTATAAATTCTTGTTTATCTAACAGAGAGTTTTCCCAGCAGCGCACAAACATGCAAGCAGATTAGGATTATCCTCATCACTAAGATGGAGGACGTAAAAATGCGTCCTGGAACTGGCACCTGAAAATTTATATAGACAAACAACAGACAGATGTACAGACAGACTTAGTTAAATCGATTCAGAAAGTGATTCTGAATCGATCGGTATAATTAAAGGTGGGTGTGGATAACTTAATACACAAAGTGCCACAAGTGGTGCAGGGTATAAATAAATTGTTTACATACAAAAAATGTACTAAACACATACCCATACACATACTGTACTATATAAAGTCACATTGACAATATAAATTAACCTAGAAAGAGAAGAGAGACAAACAATGCTTCAGACAAGTCTATGGAAGATACCACTTAATGCAATTATAGTTTGCAAACTTGAACATTGTTCAACTATTAATAATGATTACACATATCGTATCGTATATATCTCTTATTTTTTACATTTCATTTCACACTCCAAGCTTAACATTATTAAGGGGAAACTATACTGTGTGTGTGTGTGTGATTGTGATTGTTAACAAAATTGATAGACATTTTTGTAAAAGTTATAATGAATTGAATGTGAAATCTGCTGAATAGCAAACAAAGTAACAAAAAAATGGGAGAAAAATACTTCAATTAATTTCTCCCCCAAATAACAAAAAAAATTCCCAAATAACTAATAAATTAAAAAAAGAACAAATTAAATGAAATTATATATAAATTTGTATGCTATGCAAGGCTATCCAAACTGTAGACGAAAATATTTGCTTTATTATTACAATAAAAAGAAAAATTAAAAAAAAAATCAATCAATGTTGTTGGGCTTCTAGTGAAAGTTCAATAAAAGTGCAAATCAATATAAGCACACACATACACACAAGCACACAAAATTGCCATCACTTGATTCTTTTCAGAAAAACAACCAAACCACACACTGGTAATATACACAATGCCACCACAACCACCACACAGTTTATGTATGGCAAAGAGAATTTCACCCAGCCAGCACTTATGCATTTAGAAACACACCAGAAAACAATTTTGTATAAATGTTTTCCTTTTTCGTTAGAACTGGTCTCTAGATGATGTGGAGGAAAAAAGAAAACACTTTACATTGATAACTATAATCGTACCCAATTACTTGAAGGAGGTGGACAGGGAGAAAAAGAGAGAGAGGGATATACATTGACAATGGTTTGCTACTAACAAGTTTCCTGATGACAATGTTTCAAAATCTAGAGCAATCAAGATTCAAATTAAAGTCAAAAGAGTTTTTCCAAATAATTCAATCGTTACAGATTCACACTTCACTTTATCAATCTGATGCGTATTGTTGTGGAAAGAGTGATAAGTTGTTATAAAAAGCAAATTAAAGCGCGCACACACACGCACGCACACGTATTAACAACAATATGATGCAACTCAAATGGAAATGATGTCAAACAATGAAGGAAAACTTGGCATTGTTGCTGCAGCACAGCTGCCTAAGCAATGGTTGTAATAAACAGGTAATCAACACTCTGGAGTTAACTAAGCATGAAAAGTTTTATAATAAAATACATTTCTTGTTTGGTTTGCTTCATGACTAAATTCGTACACGTACATAAACATATACAGCTACTGATTAACGATGCTTTCAGAGATTTATGGCAATTTTTGTGGTCGCGGTATTTCATAAATAATACATACAACGTACGGGGTTAGTTTTGTCAATCATCCAACAAGATTTGTTGTTGTTATTGCTGTTGTTGTTGTTGTTATCATGTTCATATTCTTAATTTAACAATGGACACAATTACTGTACAATACATATAAAAACTAACTAAAATACTCATATCAAGTTTGTTGTTTAAGTCTTTCCTTTTTAAGCAAAACAACGCTTTCCGCACGATTCACTTAAAACTTATATCATTCCATTCCATGATCTATTTTAATTATAACACAACAAAATATTTACCAATCCTGGACACTAGTAAGTAGGCGTGTCAAGAGAACTTTACTTTTTTTATAGCATTGATATAAGATTGAGATCTAAAATAGAAGAAGGCGCCCACAACCAAAATAAAAAGAGACCAAAAAAATTACAATTCGACAAGAAAATTTATGTTTAATAATAACATCCATCAATCCATCGAAATCAAAAGCGATCTCGTTTACTGTTTATAAAAAAGTTATTTTGTGCAGAATGCGTCCCTTGACCTAATAAAAAATGCCATGCCACGCCTTTACTTTACCCTATTTTAAGATGTAATCTAAGCCTAATAAAGATTTTTTTTTTATAATTTTTCCCAGCTTACTTTGGACAATACGTCCATACAATGAATTTCTAATTAATGAACAACTAAAGACTCATCATCCGTTTCAAATTCATATTAGAAGGAAAGATATTATTGTGAGTATATATAGTAATAATGAAAACAACACTTACAACAAAAAATTAAGGCAAACAGCTGGATATCTTATTTTGGGAACACGCTCAGCAAGCAATTTAGATTTCTCAACAGCAACAAAAAAATGAAAACTCATTCCAGAATTCTTTTCCGACTAGATAGGACACGTTTTTGTCTAAATGAAAGCAGGTTTCTCAGGTTTACAGCTGTTCTCGCTGGATGTGCTATTTTACTAAACAAAATAATGCACACACACACATATATGCACACACTCCAACGAACAAAAACAAACAAAATGTTTCAATTTCTTTTTCTTTTCTACAAATCAAGAAGTTTACTAGACTTTGTCTATGCACAGTTACATGTGTAGGCTTGTATTCAGTTGTACGCGGTCACATATGACACATTTGAAAATCACTTTCCGTTTTATTGGAATTTTCATTGCAAATCAAATTATTTTATTATTTATTGATACACTTCTCTGGGCGCACATACATACACACATGTGGTGGTGGGATGAATTTATTCTAACGTATATCCTGCTTGAACTTGATAATCATATCAGGCATTTACATGAATGCCAATTATTTACACACATACACACATACACACACCTAGCGCACTATTCTTCCGTTATATATATTTTTGTGACTGCTTTATGCCTGTACTATGACTTGTTGGTTATTGGATGACACACTCAGGCAAGATTACCGTTATTTTCCAAATATCTCACCAAATAACTGCACAACACTCAACCGCACATTTGAAATGTTTAAACTCAACTGAATGCAACAGCCAACCGAACAGCTCATGTTATACAAGTTCCTTGTAAATGAGTGGTGAGTTTTCTTAGTTTCTTTTTTACGGTATTTTTATACAATACATACGTTTTACAAATTATAAGACTGTGTTTTGTATGCATGTGGGTTGGCGCACACGCTTAATAATATGAGCGGTACGTACGCTCAGTCAATCGTGCAGCTAGTTAGTTAGACTATAAACAAATAATTTAGATATATATGTATGAGTAGATTGATGGATACATGTCATACATATCCGTATTGGTGGTATTGTTTTCAGATGCATCAAATCAATAAATGGAATTTGTTTGTGTTTTTACTCTTGTTCAAACATTTGTTGTTGTTGTTGTTACGTTGATGATGATGATGATGATGATGATGATAATAATGATGATGATGATGATGATGGTGTTGTTGTTGTTGTTGTTGTTCATAATGATTCTTACATAGACAGCGAAAATCTAACACTAATGACTTGTTCAAACAACATGTTGCATTAGTGCAATAGGCGTTCATATAGGTCTACAAATAAGTCAACACAAGTTAAAAGGAAACCTTAATTAAACAAAAACAAACACATACACTCACACAATCACTAAGTAACACGTACATAAATTACGTATACCGCACGTGGTACCATCCACCTGTCACAATATTATAATTACAACAGAATGGTAGATAAATGAGTGGGTGGTTGGATGGCATTAACCTCAATTCATATTTAATATTACAACAACACATACGACAATTATTATTAAAGGGAAATTATTTCTTTTGTTTTTTTCATTTTCCTTACATAAAGCACATACGTGACAAAATTTAAACACAGTTTTAGAAAAAAATTTATAAACATCGCGAATTTAAAAAAAAATCAATACCATCTAACATGTTGCCCTAGTGTCAACATGATTGGCGGCTGTCTTTGATAAATTTTACGTCGTTGTTTTATTGAATTAGGTTGTCTGTTGGCATCAGCTTACGGAGTAATAAAACAGTTAATATATAATCACTGGAATAATTGATTGATTGATAGATAACTGGCGATAATTAAAGGAAATTGTATAAACATTGAATATTACACAATCGGGTTTCTTTTAATCGATTAACATTTTATCAAATATGGGAAAGTTTTCTGTTTTTTTCTTTTTAAGATAATAAAGCTCTCAAGATTACAAAGATCATGAAAGATCACATATGCGCTCTTTTAATTTAATTTAATTTAGGAATTTCACTGCTAACCTGAACACTTGCCAAAGCACCCATATTTGAAATGGAGCAAAAATCATTTTAAAAAGATTTAAAAAAGAAGATTTAAAAAAGTAGAACCCCACTAGAATCGGGATATAAAAATTTCACCTAAGAAAGTTTATCAAAAAGTTTAATTTTACCTCTCTCGTTGTTTCATTTTTTTTTTTCTTTTCAAAAAAAAAAAAAATGAAACACATAACAACACCATTTTATACCCTACCCGTTATTACGACGCAATTAACAGTGTTTCATTTCCGTTTCGTTACATCATTTGTTATATTCACACCTTTTACAATTTGCAGCGACATGTAATAGATTCACGTATAATGCGACATTATGCTGCAACACTTTTCACAAAAGAAAAATATTTCAAAATTTTGTCGCTGCATCAAAACAGATAATATTTAAATAAAAAAAATGGATAGGAAAAATGTCAGTTATATGACGGATGAGCAAAGAGTCAAGCTTATTGGTTTAATTAAAAAATATCCATTTCTCTATGATAAAAATCATGTGGTTTATAATAAAAAAGTTCTGCGAGAAAAAGCTTGGAATGAAATTTCCAAACAAGTAAATGCCGATGGTAAGGAATTTTGTTAAATGATTTTTATACTAAAGCAATTTTCATTGTATTCAAATATTTAGAGGATGTATGCCGGCAGTCATGGAGATCAATGCGGGACCAATATTATCGTTGTATTTATCTTATGAAGAAAACGGGCAATCCTTATAAAAAGTATAAGCACTTTAATTTATTAACATTTTTAACGGATGCTCCCCAACCAAGGTAAATAGATGAACCGTATGTGATGGAAATTATGGAAAATATATCTACGTATATATGGTGTTAATAATATAAATGCGTAAAATTTATTTCATAGAATGAGGCATCGTGTCCATCCTAAAATAGAGAAGGAAGAAATGGAGAAAACGTTATGGATGTTGGACACTGGAACAAATAATGATGATGATAACAATACCAACACCTCTTCCCAGGATAATTTCACAACAAATCTTAATGAAATACTAACCGACACTAGCACGCCGTATGTCAACAAGAAAATAAAGGAAAGCGATAGTTATGCGGCAACATCTCAAGATTTATCCGAAAATAGTATGCCATGCAGTAACAAAAAGCGGAAACTAAGCGACACTTGTTCGCCATCACCAGATTTTCTACAAGAAAGTCATATGGAAAAGTTTCAGAACCAATACGGATTTGACAAGTATGATCATTTCTTTTTGAGCTTATCATCAACGGTTAGAGATTTCGATTTACCCCTATCAAAATTCGCAGATTTACAATGTAATATCATAAAATGTGTAACAACTGAATTGGAAAAATTCAGTAAATAGTAATAAGGCAACATGTATATATGTATAGGTGTAGTAAATAATGTTTATACAATTGTAGTCGTATTCATATTTTACTTGATTTATTGATATTGTTTATATAAAGTAATCTATACATATATATAGATAAATATATATAAGTAAAGTAAGCGTATAGTACGAGGTTTTTCTTTAACATTTCTTGGCTATTAAATAAAATTCCAAAAAAGCTATATGATATGAAGTATAACTAATTAACACTTAAAGTGGTGAAGACACATATTGATATATGGAAAAAACATAAACATGTGTTTAACACAAGTAAACATTTTCATGAAACTGTAAATGGACATGTGTGGACCCTAAAGTCATATATAAAAACGCAAACGTTGGTGGAATAATGACTAAAGCAAAATGCTTGCTACACTGTGTATATAAAACCTACCCATTCATACGTTTTATTGAGGACTCATCAGAATGAAATATTTATACATATATACTAACTATACCTAAAACTAATTACATTCATTCATATATATACTAGAGTAAACAAGTCTTGTCCAATGATGACATACCCGTATTTACTTTGTGTATTGCTATATTCCATTTCATCCCCGATTTAACAATTATCCAAGTAATACACAATGCATTGATTTTGTTTCTTTATCATGCATTCCGGTATTACTTCTTTGCAACTATTGGCGATGTCGAACACTATATATGTATATGCGAGTAGCACTTCAAGCGTTTATACAAATTATATCTTTGACGCTACGAAGATTCAAGATACATTTCGCAAAAAATTAATATAAATTCACATAAATTAACTGGTGAATGATGAATACTTTATTAACAGAGGATCAAAGAGAAACTCTAATTGAGTTAGTCAAAGAACAGCCAATACTTTACGACAATAGCAGTAAATTGTACAGCCGTAGAGAAATACGAGATAAAATTTGGTTTGAAATTGGCAAAATTTTGGAAGCAGATAGTAAGTAGAAAAAAGAATGTACATATTATTCATAGCACAACGCTTACATGATTTTTTAATTTGTTTTTTGACCTTTAAATACGCAGAAGATGTTTGCAAACAATCGTGGAAATCAATGCGCGATCAATATATGAAAAATGTAAGAGCACTTAATAAACGCAAAAATTATAGTCGCAAATATAAATATTTTGATTCAATGACTTTTCTAAATGATTTTGCAGTAAGAGAGAAAAGGTAACTTCTCTGTTAATTTATGGTATATAATACTTATATATTTCATGTGTTAACTATTAGTGTGTCCAGTGACCTAACCACTGAGGATGAAGAATTTTGGGTGGAGCTAGATAACCCTGCAGAAAATGAGCCTAATACTAAAAGGTCATTCAGTGAATCTTCAATGTCATCAATAGAACAACACTCTCCTCCGGCGTTTAAAACAAAGAGACAGGATGATGACATACAAACGAATCATGTCAAAACTGAAAAGTTTAATGTAGTCGAACATGACTTTCTGCGTGCACCCGTACAAAAAAAAGACAATTTCAACTCGGATAGATATGATCAATTTTTTTTAAGCTTAGCATCAACAGTACGTGAATATAATATGTGCCAACCCCGATGGGCTGAATTACAGTGTAAAGTTATAAAATGTCTAACCAATGAGTTGGAAAGAGCAGCAAAGCAAAAAAAATAAGTATCTTCCAATAATATCCTCTTAATTTAAGTATCTCTTATATTTATAAGCTAAATATGAATAAAATTCTGGTATAAAAATGTATATTTTTTCAAATGTTTAAACAAATACTAAGATACAGTATAGAAGAAAATTAATATAGATATTCGTTCAACCAAAATATGCAAAAAACATGTCCAAGTCAAGATTGTAATAAATCAATAAGTCTAAATTTTCACTAAACACAACTAGAACATCCCAGTTTTTTTGAAAAAAACCATCTGTTTATAAATATACCCACAAAAACATCAGTGTTTATTATTTTTAAGTGAAGAAAAAACTTGAATTTCAAAAGAGAAATTAAGAAATTTCTTTAAAATAAGTAGGATACGTATAAACTTAATAAATAAAACTCTAAAAAGTGTTTAAACAATTAGAAAGGTATAAATAATAAATACGCAAAAGCGGCCTGGCTATAACAACAACAACATTTTTATTTTTCAAGGTATTTGCGAAAAACCTCTGTTGGCCAAGTTTAAAAAATGTCGTAATTTCTAAAGTAAAATGCAATTAATTTTTTTTCTTAGCTCACAATTTAAATAGTGTGTCAGTACAGTGTTAACTATGACAGCACGTAACCCTCAAACGTTAATGGCACTACCCAATGAGGAAAATTTCGATTTTCTTTTTAAAATTGTGTTAATTGGCGATGCTGGCACTGGGAAAACTTGTATAGTGGAACGTTTCAAAACCGGGAATTTTATGGAACGACATGGCAATACCATTGGTGTTGATTTCTCAATGAAAACCATTAATGTAGAGGGTAAATTAGTGAAGGTATAACCAATTAACAATTCAATGACTTTAATACTATATAATATATTTTGACACAGTTACAAATTTGGGATACAGCAGGACAGGAACGTTTTCGCACTATTACACAAAGTTATTATCGTTCAGCAAATGGCGTCATTATAGGTAATGTGAATAAATTATTTGTACATACATCAGCTTGTGTTATTGATTTATATCCTTATAGTGTATGATATCACCAGGCGTGATACCTTTGTCAATTTACAAAAATGGATAGAAGAGGTGCGGCGTTATACGGCCTCTACGGTAATGCTTATACTGGTTGGTAATAAATCTGATTTACAGGAGGAACGCGAAGTTGATTTTGAGGAGGCTCAACAAATGTGCCAGTATATACCGGAAGTTTTATTTGTTATAGAAACATCGGCCAAGGAGAATCTCAATGTAGATAATGCCTTCATTACATTAGCCACCGACTTAAAGCGTCGTCTAGATGTTAGTTTACAACAAGGGAATACGGATGATGCTATTAAATTGGGACAAAGCAAACCCTTAAGCAATTGCACAAATTCTTGCAATTTAACGTAGTCATAAGTTAATAGGTTTTATTAAACTGTATTCTAATTGTGATTATTTTTCTTATGTACTGTTTTTGGTTTATTTTAATAGTACAAACTAATTGCTATTTGATAAAAAAAACAACTAAGTAAATTGTAAAACACCTGTGACAACAAGTCAATTTCATAAATTTGCACTAACTTAATTAAAAACGAAATAAATACATTAACATTTTAAAACGTTGGGAAGGAATAATTGTTTAAAAAAAAAAAGTTACTCATGAAACAGCCCTGTATTTATTCCCCTCAATATAATGCAAATTAGTGCTAATTTGACTTTACAAAGTATAACGTTAGTTTTACGGGTTACAACCCTGTCATTTCAGAAAAATTATTTGAACGTAGCTTTCATTTAAATTTTTTAAAATGTATAATTAAATATTAATTAAATACAATATAATTTACATACATGATTAAAGATTAAGCAAATCTGCATACAATCACCGTTTTTTAGACAATTTAGTTTTGCGTACATGGCGGTTGCGCTGACGATTTCTGTTGTCAGCTTTACTACTATTGGCAGCCAAATCATAGCGGAATATAATACAACGCTTATCAAAAAACGTTTTCAAATCCTTTACAATAATAAATAAATACACTTGAATTATTGAAAGAAAAAAGAAACAATAAAAACATAAAATTACCTTGGGATCATAACGATAACCTAAATTCTTCAAAAATTGATAAATTTCTTGTAAATCTATGGGCTCGTACATTAACACGGCTTCATATAAATGTGGATTGGAACGTAATAAATTGTACCATGCTATATGGAGTGGCAATAAAGGTTGCGGAGTCTACAAAATTAAATAAATGTGAAATTATGAAAAAAAGAACCGAATTTTCAAATTCAAAAAATTAATTTACCTTTTTAGTTATATTGGTTTGTAGCACATAAGCCTCATCCCTTAATTCGGGCGTTAAACCAACACAACAAGTGGACATTTCTTCACCACTACTATCACATAAACTTAATTTGTTTCCATTCTTGAACGTACTTTTTTGTAAATAATTTTCTTTATCATTAAAATAAAATTCCTTTCCTGGTGATTGAAAATTTAAAGATTTCTGTGAATTTTCCTTTTCTTCTTCATCATCATCATTATCAATAATCGGATGAGTTTGATTGTAGATGTATTTTAATATTTTAACAGCTTGTTTCCTTTTTAACGGTTTTATACCGAAATTATATAAACGTTTAAGCAGCTCGGCTTCTGTTAATTGTGTAAAGTCAGGTTTGGCTGTTTCATCCACGCGCACCATATAGACTTTATCATGAACTTGTATACGCTGTAATTCGCTAGCATTTGTTTTCTTGGGACTTGATTGCTGTGGTGAAAATTTCAATTCACCATTTAGCAACTGATCCAAACCGTCTGGAACATTATCTTGGCTAAGGGCTTTGTGGGTATATGGTTTATAAACTAATTGATCAAATTCATCAAAACAACTCTCCTGGGAATCTTGTGGATTATTCATTAATGAGGAACCTGGCAAATTGTCGCAACTTAGAAAAATACTGAATTTCTCTTTGGACTGCCATGTACCGCTTAAACGTTTCATGGGGGTTGTATGTTCAGATGGGGAATTTAAAAATGATAAATCATTGAGATCTGAACAGTTTTTTTCCGTTTGCCATTTAACGGGTGTTAACAAATCCTTCAATTCTGCTTCACGTGAGGCTTCAGTTCTTTTCACACACTTTGGTGACAAATTATTTTCAATACTGGAACCTTGTTGTGATAAATCATATAATGTAAAATTTTCAGCTTGTTTCCGTTGTTTAGGATTTAACGATTCAGTAGCTTTCCATATGGAATAATTTATTTCATCATCGGATAATATAAAAAATTCTTCATCTTCCTCCTCCTCCTCCTTGGCAGAACTTTCACGAATTATTTCCATATCATCTGGAGTCAAATCTATACTAATGGGCATGACTTTTGTTTTTAAAGGACTTGAATTATTTAGCGTAAAATTTTGCGAACTAAATGGTTCCAAGGTGGTACATTTTCGTGTCACATCTTGAGTAAATGATAACGATTTACGTACTGCTTTATATTCGTTAACATTTGTACAGTTACTTAATGTCTTTTGCGATAAACTATCGCCCAAATATTTTTTACGTAACTTTTCAAAAATTCTTTCATCTTCAGTTTCGGTTTTATTATGCAGTTTATCACAGTTGGGTATAGGCTTTGTATCCATCATACTTAAAGACAAGAACGAGGTATTACATTCCTCCGAATGTCCTTCTTGAGTGACCCCAAATGATTGTTCGCAGCTTATTTCATTAATTTTGTTACAACCTTCTGGTATGAGAGAGGTTTGTAGCATTTCCATCAAAGGCGATTCAGCAAACAGATCAATGTCTTCCAATGTATCATTATTTCCAATTAACTGAGTAGTAGTTACCCCGGGATTGGATTCGGTTACTATACGAATATTATAAACATTAGGTCAGTAGTCAGTAGTTTTGTTCAGTATTTAAATATCCTTACCTTCTGTTAATGGATCACTATTTATCTTACATGCTGAGAAATTCTTTACTACATCAAAGAGGTCAACAAAAATTCTATGAAAATTTTTAATTTTTTTTTTGATTAATTTTTTTTTCATTGCTTACCTTCATCGCTTGTGAACAGTTCATAGGTGGTTACTTCGGCTATCTCCTCCAAGGAGCTATTCTTCATATTATCACATTTCGATATCATTTCTCCATTATCAGACATTTCCACATCAGAATCGGCAAACAAATCCGGTGAACTAACCCGTTGAGAGGGCATTGAATTAAAGATGTCGCTGTCAGTCTTAAGTGTATCTGATGATACATTCATTAAATCTATTGCTTGGGTTGGTGGCATAATTTTTTGCCCTATTATTGGGTGGCTTTGTTTATTTGTTTGGCTTTGGGATTGCAGTTCTTCTAACAAAGCCACCATTTCATTAAGTTCCTGCGTACTGTCTGGTTCTTTCCTTTCGCTCTTTTGTTCAGCTTCAGTGTTCTTGAATTGCTCATTTTCTACCTTACAGCAATTCTTGGTATTAAGGTAATAATCTTCTAAATCTTTATAAGCTTTTTCTAATTTTTGAAAATTTTCTTTCAAATTTGTTATATGTTTATTATTAGTGGCTGGTAAATTACGTCCTGGTATAGCTGACCAGTCTTTCAGTAAATATCCGGCTGGTGTATTGTCAACTGGAAACAGTTCCTCCACAAAATATTGTTTTAATGAAAAGTCATTACATTCGAACGTTTTTATTAGGTTTCTGTCTACTTGTTGACACTGTTGTAATAAGGAACTTAATAATACGTATGTGGAGTGCGGTTGATTTTGATCATTAGAAAGAATTGTTTTCCGATAATATTGTTGATTTAGGATTTGTTGAACTTTGTCTTGTAATTTTCGGTTTTGTGCGTCAGGATTTCTTAAAGTTAATGCGGTAAACTTGTTAGCCCACTTACACTTTGCCCGGCGTCCATTACCATTAGGCCAAAATGCCGCTGCAAATGTATGATAATCTGCCAGATAAAGGAGATGGTGAAATATTTATTTAGAATTTTTTCGTAATTCAGATTTTACCCTTTTTATCTGCTGTACGAAAGCCATACTTTTTCAATTTTTCCCTTATATCATCGGCATTGGCAAATTCTATGTCTTCTTCAGTTTCTTGGGGCATTAGTGCATTGTTTTCTGCTTCCGATTGTGAAATGGCTAAAGCCAGTTGCACATCCTCGCCATTAAATTGTTCGGCGGCACAATGTTGTGCCGCAATTTCGGCAAACATTCGTTCATTACGCAGAAAGGCTGATTTTATGGAAGCTTGTTTCTTTTTCCTCTTGGTTTTGGTGTGTTGGACTGTATTACTTTTAGTTTTTTCTGGAGCTTTTTTCACTCTTTTTGGTGGTGTTATAAAGTCATCATCTTTGGGAGTTTTAAATGGTGTCACATGATTTGTTAGTTGCTTGGGATCTTTAAAAACGAATGCATCCAGTTTGGTACGCTTGTATTCTCTCAATTTGCGCTCATTATTGGTTGCAGGTTTCTCCAAATGTTCTTCTTCTTTGTTATGCTCTTGTGGATTTAAAGAATCAGGCGGTTTTTTTGGTGCAACAAAATATTTTGACAAGGTTGCGGTGCTGGTAACACTCACATCTTTATTGCTTGGTGAAAGAAATTTAGGAAAAATTCAAAGTATATTTTATGCCTTATTAGTTTATTATTAACGAACAATATGAAAAGTAGAAATTATGCTTTACTCTAACCAGCCTACCGGTTTGCTCGTTTAGTCCCCGTCCCCGGTAATTGTAGTTTTTTTAAATTAGCTATTCGTGTCTTGCGATCCATATGTATTTTTTATATTTCTTTACGCACATCATCGGCCTCTTTAATAGTTCCGCGTATAGAATCAGCAGTACGTGGTGCTGCATGGAAATCAAATATAAGTTGACGCTCTTTGCTTTCTTCAGATACTTTTAGAAACGTATCAATAAACTTTTTATTACTTTTCTGGAAAATTGGTGTCATGCTGGTAAGTAAAAATTTAAAAAAAAAACACTTTTCTTTTGCTTTTTATATAATTTTCCATTTTACTTACTACCACAAGCCAAAAATGGCTGTTCCTACAACTATAGTGGCGGCAGCAAAACGGTTACGATAATAATAAGATGGTGTACCACGAGTACGTCTAGGTTTACGTTTACTTTCATCAATGCTGTCCATGCCTCTAAATATTTTTATTGTTTTATAATTTTAAGCATATAATTAAACGTGCATTTTCAATTTTTGCATTTATTAGCAAATTGTATAAAATACATATGAAGTGATCAATTTTAACAGTGAAACGGTAAAATTCATTCCGTTTATTTTTCACTTTGTTCCATATTTTATTCTAAAATGTTCTCTTTCTTGACAACTTTAAATGCTTTAGTAAAATGTTTAGTAATTTAAGTAAACAAAAATAAAAAATTCCTAAATATTTTTGCTTAGTAGTTTACCAATCTGAACTTACCTTACATTACAATATAATATTACACAGTTTTAATTGTAAAAAAATGGATGAAGTAGACAAAATAATACTGCAATCACTGGAACAACTTGGTTGTGCTATGGAGACTGAAGACAGCGATGACACAATATTTGGTTTACGACATTTCACGCCCGACCTTCTGGTAAAGGCGGTATCAAAATGTTTACGTGAAATCAATCCATCGCTTAATGTT
Source organism: Ornithomya chloropus (assembly GCA_963971445.1). Lineage (NCBI taxonomy): Eukaryota > Metazoa > Arthropoda > Insecta > Diptera > Hippoboscidae > Ornithomya > Ornithomya chloropus. The sequence continues at coordinate 6,868,272 of OZ020532.1, forward strand.
CCTAAATCTTTACCACCAAATATGGCTCAAAGGTTTACAACAGCTACAAAACTGGCTGAAATATGCATTTCTTCTGGTTACAGTGGTGATATCGGTTATCATACATTTTTGTATCCTAATGTAATAGAAATACGACGTTTATTTATGTACTTAATAGAACGTTTACCCAAAGATCAAGAGATCAATTTAATGCAGGGAAATGATAAGAAGGCGAATGACTATTCCAAGCTTATGAAAGAAATTAAACAAAAAATCAGTCAACAATTAAAGACTCCCTGGGTGCCTCAGTATTGTAGAGGTGTGGCCAACAGAAAATCCTGGGGCTGTAACAGCTTGAATATACCGTTCAAACCGCATTTAAATTTAATCATTCCTAACAGCGTCACACAAGACAAAACTCCATCATCATCAAAGACAATCGCATATGAAAGGCCAAGCATGTTTCAACAGGTCGCTAATTTTGATTGTGATCTCATCAGTTCTGTTTTACATAAAAACTCTCTAGATGTATATGAACAAACAGATGCAACATTTTTACAGAATCTACAACTTCCTATAAGCGATGCCACAGACGCTATGTATTTAACAACGCATAAGGAATCATTTTATAATTTAAATAAGGAACAAATATCAGAAACCACGGCAGGTGTAAGTGATGTGGAGAAATTAACTAAAGAAATTGAAACATTAAAGTTGCAAAATGAAAAAGTGCTTAATGAGCGCAAAACTGCAATCACCCAACTGAAGGATTTGTGCCAACAATATGATCAATTAGTGGCGGAAAGAGAAGAGTTGCGCAAAGAAGTGAAATTTCATGAACGCTGTTCCGTTATTTTGGAGGATCCCGATGAGAATGTAAAAAAATTGGAAGATCTGATACAAAAGACTAAGGATCGCAGACAAGTGCTAGAAAATAAAGTACAAGTCCATAAAGAAACAGCTTTACAAAGGCTGAATGAATTGGAGAACCTTAAAAAAAGTAAAGGTTTGTCCACAGCGGAAGAACTGAATAGAATTATAAAACAACTGGAGACTGAATTGGAAGAGAAAACTAATTTACAAGCAGAGCTTAGTAAGGAGTTGAAAAAAGCGACAACGGGCACAGCCTCCCGTAAGGAGTACACTCAACGAATACACGAACTGATTGGCAGTATACGTAAACAGAAAAAGGACATTTATAAAATTTTAGATGACACCCGTGAACTGCAAAAGGAGTTAAACAAGGTATCGGATCAATTGCAAAGACAATTCAACTACACGGACGACTTATTGTTTCAAGGTGCTAAACACAATGTACACGCCAAACAGGCGTACAAACTGTTGGCCACTCTACACACCTCGTGCAATGAAATATACGCGTTGGTGTCGCAAACTGGACAAACAACTAAAGAAATCCGCGATTTAGAGGTGCAAATAGAAAACGAACGTATACGTAATGTGGCGGCAAGTCTGGAACAAATAACTGCCGATATACGTAATGTTCAGAGCGTTATAAAAAAGTTGGAAGCAGACATGGGGGCAGCTGAAAGTGCCATAACTAATGATTAAGGCTATTTGTTGTTGTTGTTAAATTTCATTTTCATTTATTTGTTTATTAGGTTTTAAGTAAAATACATACACACGCGACCATTATACAATGTATTATCTCGTCATTCATAATATTTATAATAAAAGAAAAATAAAAGCAAATAGCTGAACGTTTACACAATCTACATGAAACAAGTAAAAAAAACCTAAATGGACGGGAAAGCGCTTATCTTGAACATTATCCAACGAGCGCTTAGCCGCTTAATGATCGCCTTCTTATTTAATAATGGCATGCATGGGCATGCCTTTGTCTGATTTCATCATTATTATTTTTATTAACAAATTTCATCCAACAGACGGACCCGTTTATATCCACCCAAAATATTGTTATTGTTTTAAATGTGGTCTTTGGAAGTTGTTGTAAGCAGAATGGCAAACGTAGTGTTACGTTTAAATTCGATTCCATGGATACAACGAATTACATTGCTTGCATCCATTCATCAGCATCGCATGCGCACAATTTGACACATTGAATAAAATTCAAAATGATAATAGAAAGTTAAACTACAACACAACTAAGAAGGACATCTTTTAAAAATGACCCAATTCTATATACTTTTTCATTCGATCCAAACAATCACTAGATGTCCATTGTTTGATTATAGCATCGAATTCTTCATCAAGCGAGGTAAAAACGGATGAGTGATTATTTTGGAAAACCGTTCTTTTCATTGAACGATATGCCTGACAAGAGAGAGACAGAAATATTGAATTTCTGGCGTTATCTTTAAATTTGTTTTGTTAAGCTTGCTTACCTCCACCGGCATGCTAGCAATTTTACGTGCAATATTTACAGCTTCATCATTTGCCTTCGATGTGGTGGTCAATTTCGTTACTAAGCCCGCTTGGACAGCATCACTGTTTACTAATTTCTCACATAACCAGAATAATTTCGTTTTCTAAAAACAAACGATTTATAATCAATGTGGATTAAAGCAATAATCAACCATTGCGTTGCTTACACATGATCCCTGTATTTTGGTAATATTAGACCAAATGCAATAACCCTCGGGTGCTTGGCCTAATTTGGCGTACGGTGTTTCGAAAGTGCTCTTATCGCCAGCGACTACTACGTCGTACAAAGCCAACTGAGTAACGCCGAAATTCATATTGTGTCCGTTCACGGCAGCCAACAATGGTTTCGTAAATCTAACCAGAGCCTTAAGGTAATTTCTAATCGAATATTTATAAATATACCAACATTTTAACCAAGCCGCTCATTTTTAATCATCACTTACTTTACTGCTGTACCCAGAGCGACTGCTGAATTTTTACGTTTCTCCAAAGATCCCACTGTCAAGTCAGTTATATCAATACCTTGACAAAAGTGAGTATTTGTAGAGCATATGACTACGGCATGACAATCGTTATCCTCGTTTAACTTCTGCAAGATATCGGCCAATTTGTTCATCATCTAGAAAAGAAAACAATAACAAACGTCAAGTGTACTGCAATCAGAAAGTGTGAGTAAGTGTGTGTGTGTGCTCACCTGCATTGTAAAAGTATAATTCAGTTTCGCTTTACTAGTGTTGAACATGATTTGAGCAACTTTAGCTGATTTCTTGATCACCACATCTGTTGTAGCTGAAGCGGTACTTGCCGACTCCTTGCTGTGATCACTTGTCAAACTGGATGCTTTTGTAGATTTGACATCTTTGTGTTCGGTGGTCGCAGCAGCCGGACTACGCACAGTGCGTCGGCTATTGGTGAGGGTGGTGGACTTTTTTAAATCGCTAGCAAACGTTCCAGCCGGACTTTTTGTTCTTTTGCTGTTTCTTTGATCGGCTCTGTTTTCAGGTTTAGCAAATTCAAATGTCTTGCCTTCGCTGGCAGTTGCATTATTGCTTTTTGCTGAATCCTTAATGGATGAACTGGCATCCAGCGACTTGGGTTTGGATAAAACTTTTTTCGTTGCAGATTCGGTGGTTGTTGCTGGTTTGCTACTATTGGTACTAATCGGTTTAGTTGCTGTTGTACTGGAGGCAGAGTTTGAGACTAAGGGTGGTGGTGGCGCATCCAGGCTCAAGCGTTGCATTGAAGTATTGCTGGAGTATGAACTGTTTGAACGTCTTCGTATAATCATGGAATCATCAATAACTTGTTGTTTTTTATACACATAATCCCAGGTATCAGATGCTTTGGATTTGGGAATACGTCTGCTTTTAGCAGCCGCTGTCCGATTTGATGGAGATGGCGTAATAGGAGTTGCACACCGAGCTGAGATTGTTGTTGTAACACCTTTTGTTGTATCTTTTCGTGATATCTAACAAATATAAAATAAAAAAAAACACAAATAATGAAAAGTGCGTAAAATCTCGGATAGAAGAAGCTCACCTTTTCACAAATTGTTGCCGCCCGACTACGCATCATGGGACGCATTAGTTTACCCTCTGAATTACTCGAATGTCGTTCATGCTCCAAAGCGTTAAGCATATTGAGGGCTCCCTCATCCCTCATTAAACTTTCGATTTCTGTAAGTTTCTTCTTCTTAGTAATTGAGGAACCATTTGGCGTCTGTGACCGTCTTTTAATTGGTGTTGTCTCTGCCTTTATAGCTGATGTTGGATCGGAAGCGGCTTCACTGGTAGCTTGTTTATTTCCAATCTGTTGTCCCGTTGGCGATTTCTTTCCACTTTTACTATCTGCAGCTGGCTTTTTTCCCTCTTTCTGATTAACCGGCTTTATTTTACGAGTGGGAGTGGGTGAGGGTGTTGCTGTGGGAGATTTTTTCAAACTAGTTATTGTTGTGGACCCTTTAATCATACTAGTACGTCCTTTACTGGCCGTTGTTCGGTTAGTATTGCCACTATTTGGTTTAACCAGTTTAGCATACGAGAAGGTCGTCTCTGGGGCATCTGGATCCCATATGATTTTTCTTTTGATTATACGCGTACGACGAAATCCTGAAGTCAAAAAAAGAGAGATTTTTGATTTAAATACATTATTCCTTGCTTCCTTAAACATACAACTTATACCTGTTTGGTTACTTGGCAGATCCTTTTGGCGCGATTTCGGTTCTTCAACGTCCTTAACATTGGTTTCAGTCTCCTCACTGTTTGAAGTATTATTAGCGAATTCTTGTTTAATTTGAGAGAGGGGAGAAGGTATAACAACAACACTTGTAATTTCTGGTTGAGATTTGATCTTACTACCTCCAGGACTAAGATCATCTTTTGGCAATTCATGCAAATCTGTAGCTGGCACATTAGAGGTTGATCCATTATTCAATTCCTCGTCGCTCCATTCAGCTCCCAACGATGACACCAAGTCTACATGGTTATCCGATTGCTGCAGTGATTTAATGTCTTGTTTTCGACGACGATTGCGATCAGTCTTTAAGCAGGCCATTTGTTCCAATGCCAGAGCCCGCTCAGCTTCAATGGATAATTGTGGGAATGTTGGATAACGTTTCAGTACTACGTTCGGTGGTCTTGGCGCTGGAGAGGTTTCCGGTTGTGACTTTTCAGCTTCTTGAGGACTGGAATCATCATCTATAACTTCCATTATCTGATACTCACCTTCACCCTCGATTGTAACACCTGCGGTGGTAGTGGGAACCGGTACTGATTCGGGCACATTCTCGGTTTTTATTGCCACTTCGGCATTTGCGTTAGGCTGATCGGGTTGCGTTGTATCCAAGCCTTTTAACACTGCAATTAGATCATATGGATCCAGAGGATTTGTATTCGACATCAAAACGTCCATAGCCTTTTGCAAGCTGCCACTATTTGGTTTTGCGTCATCTGGCAAATTCTCCGGACATTGTTTATTATCTTTGTTAGCACGCCCGTTATCATTATTGCTTTCATTTATAACATCACTTTGGAACGCACTCTTCGTTGCTTGTTCTAGGGAACAATCTGCTACTGTGAATTCCTCAGCATGATGTATCTTAGCAATTTCTTGCTCCAACGCCGACAATTCGTCCGCGGAGTTAACTTTTTCAACATCTTCATTTTTATTATCGTCACTTATAGAGGGTTTTTCTTCACTTTTTTGTTCATCTTCAATCTGCTCAACATTACTGCTGGGACTTTGCGACATTTTGGTTGTAATTAGAGTTACGGTTCAGTTTTGGTTTTAATCAAATAATTTAAAATTAATTTCATTAATTTTTAACTATTGCTGTTAAAACATTTATTACACCATGGGCGCCATTTTTATTTCTTCATTCTGTTGTTGCCCCACATCACTATTTATTGTGCCTTCCTTATTAATAATTACGGAAAATATTTTCTTTTCTAATAAAGATTGACATGATGTATTCATCTAGATACCTATTGAATAAATTTATTAAATATTTAACAAATTTAAAATTTTGCTTGATTTAGTGAGTAGATGGAGAAACAATCGGAGAATGGCGCACATTCCGCGTCATTACATCAAATTAATCTTCACTTATATCTTAAGATATTTTTAAAATATCTTTATTTTAATAATTTCTTCACTTTTAATGTTAAAGCACATTTTATATTAAATTTGCACCAAAATTTCACATTCCAACATTACTTGTGCCTACAGTTTACTCATTCGCAGCGACTAAAATACTACTAAGAGATTATATAAAGAAGAAGAAATTTGAACAACATATACATAGAAATAAAGAAATTGCTTTTATCTCGCTTGCACTACATATTTAACATAACAATTTTCACTGCTTAAGCTCTCTATCTTATTAGAAAGTGACCACTTAACGGGTTTTGAATACAACACATCTTGTTTTCTGTCTTTCTCATGAAATTTACAATCTTTACTCTTCGCTTTAATGATATTAGAGATGAGCAGCTATAAAAATTGTTAGTTAGATTTTATGCAATTATTTTGTTTCATCGACTCCCCTTTTTCTTTTCACTTTTGTTTTCTTTTGTGATGTTCATTCAGTTATGAAGCAATAATGTATTCAATCGAATATATTTAATTGTATACATTCATCTAGATTTTGACATGTAAGTGAAGCATGAATAGTACAAATATGTGTAATCTCTAGTCATATAATGTTCTTCTTCTTTTCTAACGACGTGCATGGGTAACATTATATTAATTGTCAAAGCGAAATGAAGAGAAATTTAGTTATTGGCGAGCTGGAGAAAAAATTATCTTTAAATCACGTTGAAGAAATTTACAAATTAAATTATTTAACACACACTTGGAATCGCTTAAATTGAGAGCATTCTACGGAGTACTTGACGTGGCCCCCAAATTAAAAGTGCTTTGCTCAATCACGATCAAAAAATTAGAGTATTCAACAAGTATTTTGTAAAGTGGCTTAGTAGTGGCATAGTTCAACTGAGAATAAATAGGAGCAAGCTGGAAATAGTACTGGCAGCATGGCGGGTCAGCAATTTCAATATGATGAGAGTGGAGGAACATTTTATTACTTTATATTGTCATTTTTGGCTTTAATTTTGATACCAACAACACTTTATTTTTGGCCACGCAAAAAGAAAGAAGGTGAGTTAAAAGTTTGGTTAAAAGCGAGTTAATATGGCCGGAATTAGGTCAGTGTAACTAAAGAAATTCTTCTCTTATTCTCGTCACGTTCCAATAAGTGATTTAACACATATGCATTACTATTAAACCGCAAAGTTATGAATAATAATGTTACCGGAGAGTCCCAAGTTGGGAAAATAAAAATACACCAACTCACAAAATTTGTTGTATGCCTTAAATTATGTTTAGCAGATTTGGTTGCGCACTCAATTAAGCCGTTTTTCTATCCTCTTGTATTTTTAGATCCCGAGAAATTTAAACAAGAATGCCTGTGTCCAGACTGCATCAAGAAAAAGATCATATTAGCTACAGCTGATCCTTATAGAATGCTTAAGTCATTCCTAGTTAAATTGTTGCTGATTATGGGATGGGCACTTTTAGTATATTTAACATATCGTGTCTCACAGTTTGATTATGAAATGGCCAGCTTTGATCCCTTTGAAATATTAAAAATTGAACCTACAGCCTCAATGGCAGAGATTAAGAAAGCATATCGTAAATTATCTGTAATATTGCATCCGGATAAGGAAACAGGTGATGAGAAAGCTTTTATGATGCTAACCAAAGCGTATCAAGCGCTCACTGATGAGGTGGCAAAGGCCAATTATGAAAAATACGGCAATCCTGATGGGCCAGGTGCCATGTCGTTCGGTATTGCATTGCCGTCATGGATTGTGGAGAAGGAGAATTCGGTCTGGGTGTTGGGCTTATATGGTCTGGTGTTTATGATAGCGCTACCGTCCGTGGTGGGCATGTGGTGGTACCGTTCAATACGTTATTCGGGTGATAAAGTACTCTTGGATACGTCTCAAATGTACTTTTATTTTATACACAAGACTCCACACATGTTGCTAAAGAGAGCTCTAATGGTGCTGGCCGCCAGTTTAGAGTTTGATAAACGTCATAATTCACAGGTGGTGGAACGGCAGTCGGATAATGAAGAAGTTCCAGCAGTAAGTTAGAACTAAACAAATACATGTATTTTATTGCTCTGTCTCTCTCCCACACACACATTTATATATAAATATTTTTCCATTTTAGTTAATACGCAAATTACCGAATTTGAATGAGAAATGCAAAGAACATCCGTTATGTCGTATGTATTCGATAAAAACTCGGGCCATACTGCACGCACATTTATCACGCATTCCCCTCAATCCAGAGACATTAGAAAAGGATCGTCAATTTATAGTAAAGAAATGTCCATATTTAGTACAAGAAATGGTATCTTGTGTACACCAGCTTGTAATGTTGGCCTATGCCCGTCGTGTACCACGTCTACCCAGCATTGAAACTATCGAGAATTGCATGAAAATGTCACCAATGATTATACAAGCTCTGTGGGATTACAAATCACCGCTGTTACAGTTGCCGCATATCACCGAAGATCACCTCTATTTTATGAACAAGAAACGACATGTTAAGAATTTGCAGCAATTCGCACAGTTGGCCCCGGAGGAGAGTCGTCAATTACTGAAAAATTTACTAAACTTTGAATATGAAAATGTTATGAAGGTGTTGGGTAAAATGCCGCTTGTCGATTTCTCTATACGGTGTGAGGTTATAGACGATGAAAATACAAATGTGGTAACGGCCGGTGCCATTGTTACGGTAACCGTTACGTTGGTGCGGCAAGATATGAAAACGTTATTCGGCAATTCCAAAGTACCCCAAAAGCAAGGCATTAAGTAAGTTGAAAAGTTTTTTTGTTTTTTTTAAAACTGAAAAATAATTGTTTTTCTTACACTTGACGTAGGGATGATGAAGAGGCTGTAGAAGAAGAAAACAATTGCGTGGGAGCTGTACCGGCTAAAAAATCGATATCGTGGGGCAAATCGCGAAAGGGTAAGGGTGGTAAAGGTGGCAAGAAAGCGGGTGGCACGAATCAGCGAAAGAAAACCAATCCAACACAGAATTCCGCTACAAATGCAAACACAACGGACAGTCAAGAACAAGCGAAATTAAACTCAGAAGCAGATTCCGATATGGAACATAGTGACGGCGAGGATAAGGATTCTTCATCTGGTAGTGATGATGAGAATGATAAGAATACCAAGAACAATTCATCATTAGATGATGATGATGATGAAGAGTGGGAGAGATTACAAGCGAAATTAAATAAACGAGAAAAATTCGAAGGCAAATCTCGTATATCGCACACTGTTCACTGTCCTTATTTTCCCGAGGAGAAGCAAGAATACTGGTGGACATATATTTGTGATCGCAAATCGCGTACATTGCTGACCGCTCCATATTATATAACAAATTTGGTGGAAAGGGAAGAAATACAGCTCAAATTCACCGCTCCACGTTGGCCGGGTGTCTATACATTTACCGTTTGTCTGCGTTCAGGTATTCTTTTCTTTTTTTTCCCCACTTCTACCAAAATTTGTTGTTAATAAATGTTTTATTCTTTTAGATTCATATCTTGGCATGGATCAGCAGCAAGAATTGAAATTGGATGTGCAAAAAGCTCCCGCAACGCCTACCGATCATCCTCAGTGGGATTTAAGTGAATCTGAACCTGAAAATAATGATCAACCAGAGAATTTGAGTGACTATCCGACCGATACTTCCGATGAAGAGGAAAATTCCGATTAAATTTAATTCTTTAAAAAACAACAACAACAACAATAACATCCCATTTTGGCTATTATTGAACTCAACTTTTTTATATGTTAGAATGATTTTTATTCCGTTATGTTAACTCCATTCCACCACCACAACTACTAATACCACTCCACCTCCACCTCCAACGCACTATATGCTAAAAATTTAACACCGGAAAAGAAGGGAAGAGAAATCAAGTTTTTCTAATATAAAAAAAAAAAAAAATAATTCAAAGTTAGACAAGTGTTATAATATTATATCACACACATACAATTACATGTAATTTTTACTAGTTTTATATTTGAAGAGGAAAACAAAAACAACAAAAGCACTTTTATTATATGGTTACCAATGAATGAAAAAGAACAAAAGAGAAGAGGAGAAATAAATTTTTATTAAAAATGTAAAAAAAAATTCATAAACGATATAGGTTGGTAGAGAGAGAAAATGAAAAGAGATATAAATTTGTTTGTTTATAAAACGAAGTGAAATTTACGAGAGAGGATCGTGCTCACAGCAGAGACAATCGTTTATTTTGCATTTCTTCGTATTATGAATTTATTTATTATACATATTTGTATAAAATATATTTACAGAGTCCTCTTAATATTATTGTCAGACAAATTCCAACCGCTTGTACAAGTAAACTATCCTGCAGCCTCAACAAAATACTGCTGCTAATTTTCTACATCTATGGCAGTGTCGGATATTTGTTCAATTACATCCGATTGTACTGATAATTTATTATCATCGCTGTCCACCTCTTCTGCAGTGGAGGTAGATAACTTTTGTTCAGTTTCAGAACATTTTCCATCAATATTATCATCATTCTCTCCATCTTTTTCTGTTGTGTTACTCTCTTGATCAGTTTGTAAATCGTCCTTTTTATTATCTACCACATGGGACATTGATTCATTTTCTTCAATACTCACATCTATCAAAGATTGATTGGGTTCCTGAGTGTCATTGGTGGTTTCATTTTGATTTTTTACATCTTCAAGTTCGTTTCCTTTGTCGTGGATATTTGTTTGCTCGCCTCCATTCAAGTCCACTACCGTATCTTTACTATCTTCTATGGATTCTTCCAAAACGGTTTCATTAGATTTCATTGTTTCACTGCTTCTTTGCTGAGTAAGATCGTTATCATCGGGACAAACATCTGTGATGTTATCCTTTGAAGTCTTTTCATCCGTTACAGTTATAATCTTATTGAATAATGTGGTATATATATATAACGTTATAAAACAGAGAGTTTCAGCAAAGAAATCATTTTTCGATTAACAAGATTTATTCCAAACAAGTGAAAAATTAATGATTGATTTAAAAGCCATGCATTCTACGCAATTTTCACAACTAAAAAAAAATCCCAAAACCATTTAATATTTACCTCCTTTTTACTACCTTCTCCTGTTGCTGTGTCTACTACTTCCACATCTATTCCAATTATAAAATCAGACAAGAATTCAAAGATTGAAAAGAGAAAAACAATCATAACTACCTACCGTTACTTATATTATAGCTGCTCTTCTGTTCATTCTCTATTTGAATGTTGGTTTCCCGCTCACTCTGTAATTCCGTTTGTTTTGTACGTGGTGTTGCATCGTTCGGGTTATTCTCTGCCGTGGAAATTTGCTTTTCTTGTTCATCCTTATTATACTTGAAAATTTGTATGGAAACTTTCATTATTAAGTTAACTGTACCAGATGCCAGATTACATACAGCTGCTGATGGACGCAATAAACGCTTACACTGAACAAATTATAGACATGCAGAGAAACACACACACACACACAGAACAGCTTATTGGTTAGAAGAGCGTTTTTATATTCAAAGCACAATTTAGGCAGGATCTCTGTCTGTTTGTTTGTCTGTCGGTCGGTCCTTTTGTGTATTTATTTATTTGTTTATTTATGTACGCTTACTGAGTACACGGTAGAATTGTGATCACTCCTATTACATGGAAAGCATGCGCATTCGCCACAGCGGCACATAGCTGAAATTGTTTTTAGTTTTTCTTCTCAAAAATAAAACCAAAAAAAATTCAAAAAATAAAAACCACCCTTAATTACTAAGTTACTTACAAAAACAACAGTATGGCGTAAAAGTTATCTAATAATAGAAGAAGCATGTTAGTGGTTTTTGCAATAATTGCTTCTGTACTTCAAAATACAAATTTATTATTATTATTATTATTCTCATTTACATATTATTTAGCTTTTCATTGGCTCGCAAAAAAAAATTTTGTTCTCGCCTTATGTTACATATACACCTAATTCTCTTTTTGCACTAATTTTTTTTTGCACGAATTTGATTTAACACGAGTTAAAACGAGAAAAATCTCCTTTTTACACGAATTGTTTTATTTTAGCACGATTTTCAATTTTTTTTTAGGTCTGGAACCAATCTACTATTCGATTTAGCCAATATCTTTTTTTATACGAATTTTTTTGGGAACATATCTATCGTGTAAAAAGAGACTTAGGTGTATATACATGTATGTTATGTATAAGGTTGTGTTCCGTATTTATATGCTTTCAATGTTGATCATGTTTTATGAATGCTTTAATGGTCTTTAATTAAATGGAAAAAAAATATATCATCGAAATAATGTTAAATTTATGAGTAAGTGTATAATGTTTTGGAATGAAAAGGATATTGAATATAAAAATAAGTATATAATTATGAAGCAATCCTGTTAAGGTTACTTGCAGGATATTATGTATGTCTAGGGATAATACATATTTATAGGTGTATATGTATGTGTTAAAATTTGTTATGTTGAGTAAGTTTATTTCTGTTTGTGTCAAATTATCAAAAAAAAAAAAAAATATGTGTCATACACATTTTTATATAGAATACATGATATATATATAGAGAGAGAGAGAGAGATTTTTAAAAATAAAAATTCCATAAAAGTTTGCTTTGCAATTAATAGTATTGAGAGAAAAAAGAAAGTCTATGTGACTTAAAAATGGAGAAGGAGTTCTGTTCAAACCTCTGGTTTTTCGGCAGTTTCGTCTTCTTTGTTTGGCTCAGAGCCATCGTTTTCTTTATCATTCTCACCGTTGGCCTCACCATTCTCCTGTTTCTCTTCAACAGGGGCACTAGAAACATTTGTGGTGGTTGTTTCAGTTGTTGTTAGTTTTAGAAATTGTTCCAGAGTATCAATCTCATTAGCTAAGTCAAAGGCATCATAATCACCGCAATAGCCTTCATCATTGAAGAGTTGTGGCGGTAGAGCGTGTCTTGGTTCTGGATCACTGACCGTTGCCCCATTACTAGTCGATTTATTTTGCATAAATTCTTTATCACTTTCTCGTCCCGGCTCAGTTATATCAATGATCTCGTATTTAATGTTCTTACTGTCAAGTATCATCATGACACGTTGTTGGCGTTTTTTCACCTATTAAAGAAAACCATATAATTCTTATTTTCTATATTTAAATTATTTTTTTTTAATTCAGAAAAAAAATAAAAAGTTTTATATGCAACGACACCGGGGCGGTGCATATACAGGCAAAACAATTATTTTTATAAATTTTATTTTACAAAAATTACCCTTTTGTCACATCATCAATTTTCGCTTTTTTCTTCACCCTTTCTTCATATCCAATTAGCAATATTTGAGAATGCTTTGGAAAAATGAAGCCTATTGGTTTGATTCATAGCTGCCCCACCCTCTCATTATAAAACACTTACCTCTTTATTGCCGGACATACCGCTTACATACACTTTCAAGACCATGGCGCTTTCTTTATATGTTTTCTTTTTAAATACAACAACTAGTCGAATTAATTATGCAGTTTTGTTGCTAAAAAGATTTTCTCTTATGAAAATAAAAAATATTTTTAGATTTTTTTTTTGTTCTTTTTGTTGCGCTGACGCTAGGGATTCCGTCACTATTTTTATAACAATTGACAGTTTTTCTTTTTTTTCCACTTGAGAGTATTTTAATTCAATTCTATTTAATAAAGTTCAATCGTTAATGGGCAGTGGAAATCGAATTCATACGCTTTTTATTGGTTTTACAAATAATTGCACAGATTTTATATTACTTGAAACCTTTAAACAAAGAATATAATGCACACACACATAGAGGGGTTGCCAGTATTGCCAAGCTTTTTGTAATTTGCAATTTGCAATTAGCATGAGGTCTCTACTACGAAAAAATAATATAACAAGAACAGATTATCATTTGTGAAAAAAAACCTGTATTTTTTATTTTTTTCTCATAAATCTTGTTTATATTGTTTAATGCATTCTCTGTGGCCTTTATTATTAGTAGATTATTTCATATGCAAGCACAATTTCTATGCAACTGTGCAAGCGTACCGTACGAAAACATGAATGCGGCATGCTTCTTATGTGTTTCAGTCTTTAGTGTTCCGTTTATTATTATTTCCTATATATTGTTATTGTTGTTGTAAAACAAGGTTGCTAATTTTTTCACTAAATATATGACGTCATATAAAAAATATGTATCGAAATATTCTAAATGACCATCGATCATCTCTAAAGTGTATTAAGAAAATTAAGATGAACTAGTCTAACCGAGTATAAAAGTAGAAAAAAAATATATTGAAATGTTTTTAAAAAGAACTTTAAGCACATTTTTCGCTAAATACGTTTCGCTTTGATTAAATGTTTTGTAAAGGTGTATAACAATATTCATTATAGTGAAGAATTACGTCATCATCAATGATACATAAAGGTGTATGCCTGTGTTTACGGTGAACAATAATTTTTCATCCTACCATTATAATTTTGATGCGATATTTTGAAAAGGAGAAACCCATAATTTGCAGAATTATTATAAACTTGCCTGAGAAAAGTTTATAGTGTACAAAGCAGAAAGCAATTATGATTCATGTGGGGGAAAACACTTGGAATCTGCGAGTCTTTATAACGGATTTGCAGATTGAAAAACAATTGCGAGTTCGTGGTGACCAGCATATAGGCGGCTTAATGTTACAACTTGTTGATCCAGAAAATCCAAAAGATTGGTCAGATCATGCCTTGTGGTGGCCAGAAAAAAATATATGGCTAACACGCACACGTTCAACCTTAGATCAAATGGGTGTCCAAGCGGACAGTTTATTACATTTTACACCCATGCACAAAGTGCTCAGAGTCCAACTGCCCGATTTACGTTATTTGGATTGTCGAGTCGATTTTTCTATCAATACATTTGCGGCAGTGGTGAATTTGTGCAAAGATTTAGAAATCAGACATCCCGAGGAATTGTCCTTTTGCAAGCCATTAGATCATGAACATTTAAAGAAGAATTTCGGTAAATTTCCCCAAAGGAAAATTCCCATTGCCGATGGTAATGGTACAGTGTATTTACAGCCAGCTGCCGACACCAATTCCTTTATACCCATCAATTCAGCGTACAAGGGCAGTAACGGCAGCTTGGATAGAACACAAAATGGCAATTTGTTATGTGCTCCAGTTTCACCGTATGCTAGTACACCGAGGAGAGCGGGAACCGCCCCCGGTACACCAATAAGTTCACCCACAGGTACCTGGAAAACCAGCAGTAATGGTTATGCCACTTTTGATTCATCATCCAGTCTGGGTGATTTTCAAGAGAATTTGGCAGCATCACCCAGAGCACCCAGTCCAGATGTCCGAGCCCGTTTATTAAGACCCAAATCTCTAATAGAAAAAGCTCGCATGAATGTGGGTTGGCTGGATTCGTCATTATCCCTTATGGAGCAAGGCGTGCGAGAATATGACAGCTTGTGTCTGCGTTTCAAATATTACACATTTTTTGATTTGAATCCCAAATACGATCAAGTGCGTATTAATCAGTTGTATGAACAGGCAAAATGGTCAATTTTGAATGAGGAACTCGACTGTACCGAAGAAGAGGGCTTAATGTTTGCTGCCCTGCAATTTCAAATCAATCAACTTGGCGAATGCCATGGTGGTTTTAGTGGCGGAGGTGGGGGTGGTGGAGGTATGAACTCCTCCCACATGGATAATGGCACAGATGACGATATTGATTCTGCTCTAAATGAGTTGCAAATCACTTTGGAGGGTCCCAATAGTTCGGGCGTTGGTAGCGGTGGTGGTTCTGTGGACGGCAACATTACCAAAATCCCAGAATTGGCAGACTATTTACGTTTCCTCAAACCCAAAAAATTTACCATGAAAGGTTACAAACAATATTTCTTTGCCTATCGTGACCTGCACCTGCATTTGTATAAGAAGGCGGAAGATTCCCGGCGTGGTGCACCCGTCATCACAATTAATTTACGCGGTTGTGAGGTAACGCCCGACGTGAACTTGGCACAGGGCAAATTTGCTATACGTTTGGAAGTGCCACCAGAAGGTCATAATGGGCCCAACACTGAAGTGTGGATACGTTGCGATACCGAAGACCAATACGCACAATGGATGGCCGCCTGCCGTTTAGCTTCCAAAGGTCGCTCACTGGCCGACAGTTCGTACGAGAGCGAAGTGTCCAATATACGTACGCTGTTGAATTTGCAGCGGCCATCCCATGATGCAATCATCAACGTTGATCCGCGTTCGATTGAAGCGAACGATTATCTATCAGCGAAAATGATGCGTAAACTCTCTAGTAAAGCGGCACCGCATCGCATCCTGGAAGCGCATGCCAATGTCCGTCAGCTGAATTTGATGGATGCCAAAATGAAATACATACAGGCGTGGCAATCACTGCCCGATTTCGGTGTTTCGCTATTCATTATAAAATTTGATGGTCACAAGAAGGAAGAGTTGCTTGGTGTGGCCTACAATCGCATTATGCGTATGGATCTGAGCACTGGTGATCACATCAAGACGTGGCGTTACAATAATATGAAAGCGTGGAATGTCAACTGGGGCATTAAATGCATGATGATTCAATTTCATGATGAGAACGTGGTCTTCTCTTGCCTGTCAGCCGATTGTAAGGTGGTGCACGAGTTTATTGGCGGTTATATATTTATGTCGATGCGCTCCAAAGAGAACAATCAAACACTCAACGAAGAAATGTTTCACAAGTTAACTGGTGGCTGGGTGTAAGATTATATATATATCATAAAAAGTGGAATTTTTTTTGGCGATTTTTTTATACCTAATACTTACTTAACCTAGTTATTGCAGTAACGTAACGCACATTAGAACTGTTGTGAAAATTCAATGTACCTTTTCTTTGGGTACATGGAAATAATAAACAAAATATCTTGCACAAGTTTAAGAAAAAAAGAAAAAAGAAATGAAACCACATGGACAATTGCCAAAGTGCCTCATTCTTACACTCTTCATTTTATTTTGCCGACATTTAACTAAACCGTCTCACTTAGAAGTTATATTCCGGTCCTTTGGTGTAGGCAATCCTGCCCGATCACTTAATACCCTACACTACTTAGTTATTGTTCCACCTTGACACATTTATTCATTTATACACGTCTAAATCGACCCAGTTTTATATGAATATATATACTTTGTAGGGTCTCTGACGCCTCCTGGATGTTGCAGACGAAAAAACAGAGTATACTCTCATCACTAAGGTTACCCTCCACCTAAAAATAATTCAAACTTGGCGTTAAAAGTCACCAAAAATTGCCCATTTTTGTCACTTTAGTACATAAGGAGTGGCCCACATCATTTTCAATACAAATTATTCAATTGGTTTAAGACTTAACATTATATCAAACACTGCAATCTTTAGATTTAACACAAAAATATTTGGACAGACGGACGTAGTTAATTCGTCTTTGAAAATGTTACTACGATTCAAAATTTAACACTAATAATAAAGATTATTTAAATAGAATATATGCAAAATATGCAATCTAATCAATTAAATTGAAAGGTGTTTCATTTTCTCCACTGCTTTATAAATTATTTTCAATATGCGCCACAGTCTCATTGAATAATTGAAGTAAAATTTTGTAGCAACTACTCAATGGAATGGTTATGCAGGAGAAACCCTGTGCTTTTATATGATGCCACGCCTACACATTAGTTTGCTACAAGACATCTTGATAGCACGCAATTTTTTGTACAAAAAATTCCAAAATTATTACAAATTTTTTTTGGTTATAAAGCAAATGGAAATGCATTTTAATTTATTAATAAATTCCAAGCATCATCTTCATCTGCCGTTGATTTGACAGTTGATTTAGTATTTTTTATGTCCAAATTTTCAAAACCTTCGCTCAGCTTTTGTGTAGTATTGTGTAATTTCATATGTCTGTTAACAACGGTTGATGTTGGTTTGCGGTTCTCCTCATAGTTTTGATAGCTTGTGGAGCTTTCGGTGAAGCCAGACCAATCATCCTGATCTTTTTGCTTTGTACAAATTTCTGTATTATACTGAGTGTGTAAAGATTTTGACGAAGATAATTCGGTTTTATATGGATTTTTATTATCATGCCAATTCCAATCGTTTTCATCACCCACCGAATGGGAACGTTGATAAGGTACATTGTCTGCATTAAAATCACCATAACCGCCGGGCGTATTGTTGGTAGGCGATGAAATGTTACTGCCGGCCAAATTATTCCAACCACGCTTCCCAATATCCGAAACCTAAATTGATTGAAGATAATTATGATTTAGTTATAAAGAAAACATTAGGAGAGGGAGAGTAACGAGCAGAATATAATGTGTGTAAAGCATAAGAAAAAAACGAACCTTTGAAGCTACTTCGGTGACTTGACTTTGAACGGTTTCTAATAAACCGCCCTCTTTAATCTGTTAATAAATAAATAAATAATAAAAAAATTATGAGTTTATAAAAAAAAAAAATTAAATAAATCAACAAAAGGATATAAAGCTGTACCCTACACCACTTCATTCTGATTGCATCAATGGTAGAGTAGGGCAGGGTATCAATTTTCAGCATAAAATCAAATTACAGAAATTATTCAAGCGCATGTAGTGGAGATGTGCACAAAAATTGTTGCACTTGGAACATATCTGACCTTGGATGATGCCAAATTTACAGTATTTACAGCTTTTTCTTTAGCTGTTACAGCAATCTTGGAAGCACCGGCAGAAAGTAAATTCCAACCCTATTGGTAAAATAAAAAAAAATAATCCTTTTCATAAAAAGCACACAATTTTTTTTTTTTTTATATTACAAATCACTTGCCGTGGCTAATGATGAAAATGTTGAATCAATCAGTTCTTGAGATTGCGTTTTTGGTGGGGCTTCACGTGTATAACCAAAACCGGCATATTTGCCTCCTTGACTGGGTGGTAAATTGCTAAATTGGTTGTTTCCTATAAGCTAACGATTAATATTTCAATTCAACATTAACAACTTACTCTGGCCGTGTAGCATTTTCCAATTGTCGCTTGGCAAAAAATTCATCCTTTTGGTCTTTAAAATCTTGGCTGTTGTATTGTTGATAATTGATTTCAACATTCTGGTCGTTGCGACTACTCTGATAGCCACCTGTTAACGATTGATTGTTGTAGTTACCAAAACTTCCTGTATTGGTTGTGTTTGAATATGAATTGCTTCCACTAGTTTGAGCTGAGAGCCGCTTTTTCGCCTCCGTTATATTCCACTGTTTATTCATTGCCAAGGTGCTTATTTTGTCGCGATACAAAGCTGCAGCTTTTGAATTATATTTCTGCTGGATGGGAGCTTTGTCATTCCAATCATCTTGTTCCTCCAGAAATTCTCGAGCTTTACGATTGCCACCCACTTTCATTTTCTCTAATTCAATGTCTTTCCATTTGTCCATAGTTACCGAACGTACAAACGACAAATGTACACCGAGACCACGATGTTTGCCTGAGCATTCCAAACATATCCATATTCCATAAGTAACGGATACCCATTGCGGATTATGTGTACCGCATTCAAAGCATAACTATATAAACATTGCCATTAAAATGTTTAAGTTGTAATTTTTAATTTCTCACCGAGTTGTCATCTTGTGGTTTGAGTTCTTGTAGTACACGTCTGGTTCTTGGACTGGCCATTTGCTATTAACTAAATTTGTATGAATAATAGTAAACTATAAAAAGAGAAATACCAACACATGAATTAATGTTATGAGAGGCAATTAATTGAATATTAAGTGATTGGGTGAAGGATTTCTTCAAACGATGTAGCAAATTTGTTGACGTGGGTAGTGATATCTGCTCAGTTTACTCTACAGAACTAGAGGTGTGCTTTTTAAACAAACTATAAAAAGGTAATATCGAATGTCATTCATTCGTTCGTTGGCAATAGTTTCGTACAAAAAACTATTTCGTTTGACATTACAATGAAAGAGTTTATGTACACCCTGTTATCATTTATATCGTAATTTCTATTTCTAGACTAACTAAACTATAGGAAATATCTATAAAAGCAGGCTGACCTATTGCCAAAAGAACAGTTATATTGAATTTTTTGTGTTGTGAAATTGTAAAAAATGGACAAAAAAATTTCTTATATACTGCTTACGGGACCTCCCGGAGTTGGTAAAACAACTTTAATTAAAAAAATATGTGAAGATTTAGCTAATAAACAAATAAAATGCAGTGGCTTTTTTACTGAAGAAGTGCGCGACTCATTTAAGCAACGAATTGGCTTTGATGTCATATCATTAAATGGACATAGAGGTATATTGGCAAGGTATAAAAAAAAAACTAATATCATGAATTATAGAAAAATGATTTAAAAGATACATTTCTTACAGAACCAACACAGAAGATAATGTAAAGCGACCAAAAGTTGGTAAATATGCAGTATATGTAAAAAGCTTCGAGGATATAGCATTGCCTTTAATGCAATCTCCAAAGGAACATGTTTTGGTTCTTGACGAAATCGGTAAAATGGAATTGTTAAGTAACCAGTTCACCAAGGCTTTGAATAATTGTTTAAAGGGATGCTATATACTTGGAACAATACCTTATGAGATGCGTCAACCAATTCGTATAGTGGAGACATTAAAGTCAGATTCCAAAACGATATTATTCGTTGTAACTAAAACTAATCGTAACCAATTGATTCCTGAAATTGTTAGTGCGGTTATAAAAATGGTGAATCGTTAATTTTCATGAGCATATGTTTTTTTCGCATAACTGTTGATCGTATCTGTTATAATATACGCTGATCACCTGTTGAAACTTTGAATGCTTAATTATGCAAAAATGGAAACACTTGAATGTTAAAATAACAGAAATTGTTAAAATAATTACACCGGTGAGTATATTATTTAAATAGATAAAATTTAAAATGGTTAATTAAATCACGTAAATTAACAAAATTCTTTATTAATTTATATTTATACATATAAACAAACATATATTCATACGTTTTAGGTTGATAGAATGTTGAACAACATTAGTAGAACGCCCACATTATTGTGGCCTAAATATATTGATTTATATAATTATTAATTTATTTAAAAATGTAATTATTTATCATAATAGAAATTCTTTATGTACTGCAAGCAAATGTATCATGTTTTATGTAATTGCGTACAGAAGGCTGCCGTGTCATCTGATGCGCACTGCATCAAAATACATAATCGATGCACTTTTATGCATAACATTGATTGTATAAAGATGCAAATTTGGTATATGTGCAAAAAAAGAGAAAAAGTTGAAAAAAATATTGATTCAATTACGAAAAAAAGAAACTGATTAAAAAAGTAGTGTTTTGTTAAACAATTTATTGTATGAAAGTGTGTTACTAATGATGTACTTTGCATGAAAAGAAAATATTAAAGTGGGCTAACGCCCATATACAATTGACACTAACAAGGAGTATATATTTTTTTTACATTATGTGGTTGAGTTGCGAATGCTGAGGATAGACGGAAAGGGTAAAACGAAAATGTCCAGTAAAAATACATATAATAGATTGAGGCAACAAAACCATTGTTTGTATAAGATAATCCTGTATGGTGGCGGAATATTACCTAAATCGTTGCTATTTTGTCGACACAAATTGTCAACGAATCAACTCAAGTGAACTGAACCTCCCAATGGTTACATTGCATGTGATTGCATCAATAAGTAGTTGAAGTCCCTCAGCCTGTAACGTGCACTACTCCCATCGCCATCGCCATCACACACACACACATACGCACCTGCCTGCCGTCCTCTTTTTGATTTTCACTTTCACAAAAACACTCTAAACATAGATACTGGGATAGATAGTAGTAGTAGTGGTAGTAAGGATGCAAGCCAAAAAGCGATATATCCTTGTGTTTGTTTCCTGTGCATTTCTTGCTTACTGTTACTTTGGTGGCTATCGGCTCCAAAAGCACTCTAATCGTCGCCATGCATCCCGTTTTGATTTGACGCTAACATCAGCCGCCGACAGTGACATGCAGTCTGCCAACAGTTTACCCCATTACATGTCACCAGCTTCTAGTTTGGATGAGATGCATGCCATTAACGCCAACATGATCGATATGGTATTAAAAAGCCGCGAGACACTATTAGGGATTACCGCCAATACACAATCAACGGCAAGGAGTTCTTGTCGCATGGAAACATGTTTCGATTTTTATCGGTGCTATAACGAATTTCTGGTTTATGTATATCCACCTGAGCCCCTGAATTCATTGGGGGCCGCTCCGCCCATTTCGCCCAATTATCAAAAAATCATTACTGCCATCCAGGAGTCGCGCTACTATACTACCGATCCCGAGCGAGCTTGCCTCTTCGTTTTGGGCATCGATACCTTAGACCGCGATTCATTATCCGAAGACTATGTGCGCAATGTGCCATCACGTTTGGCACGCTTGCCACATTGGAATAATGGACGCAACCATGTGATCTTCAATTTATATTCCGGCACTTGGCCTGATTATGCCGAACATTCCCTTGGCTTTGATACCGGCGAAGCTATACTCGCTAAAGCCAGCATCAGTGTACAACAAATGCGTCCAGGATTCGATGTCAGCATTCCATTATTCCATAAACAGTTCCCGTTGCGTGGTGGAGCTACAGGTTTGTCTTCATCGTTGAATTTTCCCTTAAACAAAAAATATTTGTTAGCTTTCAAGGGCAAGCGATACGTACACGGTATCGGTTCTGAAACGCGTAACTCTCTGTTTCATTTGCACAACAGTCGTGACATCATTTTGGTCACCACATGCCGTCATGGCAAGAGTTGGCGTGAATTACAAGATGCCAGATGCGATGAAGATAATCGAGAGTACGATCGATATGATTACGAGACACTTTTACTGAACTCCACCTTCTGTTTGGTGCCACGAGGCAGACGCTTGGGATCTTTTCGATTTCTCGAATCGTTGCAAGCTGGCTGCATACCCGTACTATTATCCAACGGTTGGGTGTTGCCATTCGAATCAAAAATTGATTGGAAACAGGCTGCGGTGTGGGCCGATGAGAGACTTTTGCTGCAGGTTTCCGATGTGGTGCGTTCCATAACCGATGAACGAATATTTGCGTTGCGTCAGCAAACCCAGGTTTTGTGGGAGCGTTATTTCGGATCAATTGAGAAGATTGTCTTCACCACCTTTGAAATCATACGGGAACGTTTGCCCGATTTTCCCGTACGCAACAGTATTGTATGGAACACTTCACCGGGTGCTTTGCTAACATTACCAGCCTTTGCTGACAGCTCCAGATTCTTGCCATTTCATTTGGACAATATTAATACTCGCTTGCATGCCAATTATACAGCCGTCATTTATGTGCAAATCGGTGCCTCTCTGGGCCCCAACAATGCATTGTACAAACTAGTCAAAACTATAACCAAAAGTCAATTTGTAGATAAGATTCTGGTGTTGTGGGCGGCAGATCGTTCTCCACCAACTAGGAAGCGTTGGCCACCCACCTACCATATACCATTCCATGTGATAACATTGGGCAGCACTAGCAACAGCAGCCCCGAACAGAGGAATCCCGTGAATGGTCGCGTGTCACAATCTAATAACTATGACCACCGTCAAAACAACAACAACAATAATAATTTCAATTACAATAATAATAACAACAACAACAACGCACATTCATCTAACAAATTACCATTTTTTGGGCAGCAGCACACAACTAACGAACGACCCAGCATATCAGAGCGTTTCTACCCCTACAATGATATACAGACGGACGCTGTGTTGTCGCTAGACGAAGATGCCATACTCAATACCGATGAATTGGATTTCGCTTATACGGTATGGCGCGATTTTCCGGATCGCATTGTTGGTTATCCGGCGCGTGCCCATTTTTGGGATGACACAAAAAATGCCTGGGGCTACACCTCCAAATGGACTAACTACTATTCAATTGTACTAACTGGTGCTGCTTTCTATCATCGTTACTATAATTATTTATACACAAACTGGTTGTCGTTGTTGCTTCTAAAGACTGTTCAACAGTCTTCCAATTGTGAAGACATCTTAATGAATTTCCTAGTATCGCATGTTACACGCCGGGCACCCATCAAGGTAACACAACGGAAAGGGTATAAGGATCGTGAAATGAGTCGTTCGCCATGGAATGATCCCGATCATTTTATACAGCGTCAGAGCTGTCTCAATACGTTTGCTACCGTGTTTGGTTATATGCCGCTGGTGCGTTCCAATATGCGTTTGGATCCTATACTATATCGTGATCCGGTGTCAAATCTACGTAAAAAATATCGACAAATCGAATTGGTTGGCAGCTAGCATTCCACTGGTAATAATATTGAATAAGTCAGTCCTCCAAAAAATGCAACATGTCCAACAGCAACAACAACAACATAAACATAAACAACAAAGTTGGTTAATATATATAAAAAAAAGTTTATACATAATTGCATATATCCAAAAAATTTAAACATATGTATGTAATATATAATTCCACATATATATATACATATATGTATACATATATATATATAAAAATATATATTTTATTAGTTTTTTTAAGAAACAAAATAAAACCAAAACATACATCTAAATACAACAGTTGCATTATATGCTACACACACACACACACACACACACATTGATAATTGTAAAATTCCATCATATAAACATATGTACACCGAATTCTCTTTATACGCGATGGGTACGTTCCCAAAAAATTCGTATAAAAAACATGTTGGCAAAATGGAAGAATGGATTGATTATAGACCTAAAAGAAAAAAATATTGAAAATCGTGTTAAAATAAAACAATTCGTGTAAAAAGAGAATTTTTTTTCGTTTTAACTCGTGTTAAATCAAATTCGTGTAAAAAGAGAATTAGGTGTATACAGGAAAAACAAACACACACATAGTTACATTTTTTAGATATAAGAAGAACAGTTTATATGATTTCTTACCTTACATACCTACATACATACCTACCTACATACATACATATGTAACTAAATATACATACCTTCGTTTATATAAAAATAATACTATTGTTATAAAAAAGAACAGCAACAAAACAAAACAAAAAGGAAAAAACCATAAAGAAACCTAACTACATACTTATTACATACATACTAACGCAAATGCATACGTAATTGCTTCAAGAGCTGTTTGTTTGTTGGTGAAATAATGTTGAAAAAGTGAGCATTTTCAAAAATACCCATTCACTCAAATATATATACATACTTATGTATATGTATCTTATTTCATAAATATTGGATGAGTTTAGAGACAGAAAACGTGGCAATCATTTCAACGTTGGAATGTTAAAGCAAAGGAATACAATTTTCATTAATTTAATTTAAAATTTTAATACAACCCAATTGAATAAGCCGGCCACACAATTTATCCTTTTTTTTTTTTTTTTTGAGATATTAGGTTTGGTTGTCCAGCAAATATTCATAAAAATTCAAAAGATCGTTTTTTTCACTCTTAAAATTTCTAAAGAAGGTAGAGTATTATGGCCACAAAAATTGTTGCAACATCCTTTTTTCGTTTTATTCATTATCTACATTATGCCAGTAAACACGTCCACACTACTCTTAATGCTATGTTGTTGATATTGGACTGGCTGATGTTGACGCATCTGAACATGCTGATGCGGGACTTGTGAAAGTCTTGGAGTCACGTTGAGATCTTTTCCGTGTGCGTTTCGGTGATTTTTCATAATCCATTTCATTGTACGTTTGTTCGGTGGCCCGCCACACCATTTCTTGTCTTTGCACCAGCTCTGGACAACGTTGTTCAAAGTGTTTGTCAGGCGGCAACAATAATTCCCACTTTTTCTCAGCATTCAAGCGTGCTATAGATTTTAAAACTTCAGTGGCTTCATCCGGAGGTAGTTGTGTAGCGTATATGACTTGCTGCCGATATAGATAATTGGTGCGTGAAAAGCGGAACAACTGGAAAATTTTTAAAGAAATTTTATAAATTTATATTTATAGATATTCTGTGTGTCATACCAAATAGTCGCGTGCCCTTATCATTAGTTCCGATTTGACGCCGTTGGCATTTGACAGCATTTCACTCGGATAGAGAATCTCTGATTGTGGCACCCAGTTACCATGTATAAGTATACCGACTTGTGGTAGAGCTCTTATCACTTTTTCCGCAGTAATATTTGGATCTATGCTCTTCTGCAGTAGAGCCATTAATTCGTCAAAGCATAACATGCGTGCGTCCTTCAATAAAACTTTCAATTGCTCTAACAGTGGCATCGTTTTTAAACGCATTTTACTAAAGACTCGAGATGGTAAAACAGCATCGATACCCTGATCTTGACCCTCGGCAGGAAGCAGTTTTCTCATATACGTTCTGGCATCCAAAGCCAGACCTAAAGTGTTCTGGCGACTTGTGGCGAATAGTTTTTGACGTTCCAACTCGGCGGTAGGTGATGTCGGCTTGTGCCAATACGTTTCGCACCATGGCTCTTCTACGCTCTTCTTCACAAAATGTTCATACCCTTGACGTTCTTTACCTTTCTTTGCACCCGCACCGGTTCGCGCAAATTTCACCGTCACCTGTTGCAATTCTTCATCATCATCTTCCTCGTTAAGGGCCTTCTGTTCAGCTTTGTTGCGTTTGTCTTCTTTATCGAAATATGAAAAGGACGGCCGCATTTGTAATATGCTTGTTAACGGTGACAAATGTATTTCTTTGTCAGCGTAAACACCCGCAATGTATTTGTTAACATCATGCAATGGCCGAGAACTCACAAAGGCCTGTTTGTCCATTAAGCCTCGTTTGAAAGAGGGTCTTTCGCCTTTGGCCTGACTTTTGCCATCAGCCGCAATTGCCAATTGCTCACCCTTGAACATATCATAAAAATGTGACTCTGTTTCCAGTGCAAAATCAACTTTGACTTCTTGATTGATTGGCTTTACACAACAATTGATTACAGTGCTGTTTTCGAAGTTGTAGGCTTGAGTTTTGGTGGGATATTGGAACACGTACAGGTTATCTTGTAAGTTTTTGGATAAAAATACCGGAATCTACAAAGAGGGAAAAACAATGAAAATCGTTTACTCTACACGAAAAAAACTAATCACCTCCTCCACTACGGGGTCGTCTTCGTCAATAAAGCAAGCCATTACAGTCAATAGAAATGAATTTTCCTTTTGAAAATGTTGAAATGAGCTCTTTTTTTTTTGTGATGTGTAGAGAATGCCTAAACCATATGGTTTATATTGTGCTCTTCTTCTATATAAAAAAAAATACTTTCAAAACACAGCTGTTTACTTGGGACGATAACAAAGCATTTGTTTAGTTTTGCTAAACGAAAGAGAAATTTTTTTTTTCTTTTTTCCTTTTAAAACACAATTAATCTCACCTAAAATTAAAAATTAAATAAATTAATCAATAAAAAATGAAAATAAAATAATCTAATCAATTTAACAAAGGCGGATACAACCCTGGCAGTAAAAGCTGCTGACTTTCTTTCTCAGCTTCGTATACCCTGCCAATATAAACCATATGTTTTACATATTCTCTACTTATCAACAAACAAATAAAAAATATGGATGAAGCGAATGGTTTAATATATGGTTTGGAGCTGCAGGCTCGAACCCTGGCCCCTCAATATGCTGAAAACAATGAGGTGTGCTTCTTTATTGCTACAAATTCTTTAAAACCAACAAATCAAATACATCTAGTAGAATATAATGAAGAAAAGTCTCTGGTGAGATCCAAAATATTTGAACATGATTTAGGCGAAGTATGGAAGTTAAATGCCAACCCTCACGATTTATACGAAATAGTTACTTGCTTCAATCAACTAAATGGAAATAATATTAAATCGAAAGTAGCTTTATTGAAATACCAGGACAATGTTGACAAAAGTGATGAACTAAACTCGGAACATTTATCGTGGCATCAAACCGAAATATTACAAACAGAAAATTACGGAGATAATGTAAAGACTGTAGAGTTTCATCCATCCCAGAAGGAACATTTGGTATGTGTTGTGGATAATAAGATCGTATTGTTCAACCGTGCAGAGAGCCAGACGCGACAAGTAGCTGAAATAACGTCAACTGGTGTAACGTCGAAGCATACTAATCATCCGTTTACAAGTGGAAAGTGGTCACATCATCATCAGGGTCAACAGTTTGTGGCTCTGCATGATACGAGTATACGCGCTTACGATATTAGAGATAGTCAGCATTGTGCCTGGTCTATCGAAGATGCTCACATGATATTGGTGCGAGATATTGATTGTAATCCGAATAAGCAGTGTCACTTTGTAACAGGTGGAGACGATGGTTACATTAAAATATGGGACTGTCGTATGCCTAAGGAAGCGATTTTCAGCCGCAACGATCACGCGCACTGGGTGTGGTGTGTACGTTTCAACACTTTCCACGATCAGTTGATTTTGAGCAGTTCAAGTGATTGCAAAGTTTTACTAACATGCGCTGGTTCGGTAAGTTCTGAAAATCCAGAGGATAATCCCGACAACACAGAACATCGTTTCCTCCCAGATGGCTTGCTGCAGACCTTTAACCAACACGAAGATTCCGTATATTGTGTTGAATGGAGCAGTGTGGATCCGTGGATCTTTGCATCTTTAAGTTATGATGGTCGCCTACTCATAACCAAAGTGCCCAAGCAGTATAAATATCAAATAATTTTATAAGTTGCAATTTGAGAAATACATAAATTTAAGCGGTATCTTCTGAAGTACAATCGGACGAGTCGTTAGGGTTGGGATTTTCTAGAGAACACACTTTCTTAATGAGCTCATTTTCTATGGGCTTCCCATTATCCACTGCCTCTTCCATTTGCACATACTCTATGGTGGAGGAAGATGGTTGTTGTTGCTGTACAACGTTTGATTTAGTTGACAATTCCGCTTTATATGATTTGTTGGTAAAAGGTAATTTTTCTATTTCACTGTCATCTGTGGCTTCCTCCGCTAAGCTGCTTCTTTGAGGTTGACATTCCGCATAGGCCGTAGGATACTGATGACCCAGCTTTTGCTTGATAGTTTTCATTTTACGAAATATATAATCCAAGTCTTTTTTCATTTCTGCCAACACCTTGCAATGTCGCTTAAAGTCGTCGGTGGTCTGTTTTAAACGACTCTGAGACAGCGCATTACAATTTAAAAGCATTTCATTGGTCTTTTCAAAACGTTGCAACCTATCGGAAAATAAATATTTGAGTTCTTTTTATGTAGATTTGATAATAATTTTTATATTTCTATATTTACATTTGCTTTTGAGCTCTTATCATGGACTCGACATCGCTTTGATTTACCAAGCCTGCAAGTCCTTGTATAAAGGCTTCAGAAGCTGTAAAATTCTCCAAGCTATCCATACCTTCAGCATCTTGCATTGTATCTTCTTTTAAATTCATATTTTATTTACAAAACTGTTGTGTATTAAAAAAACAAATTTATTATTTATTATTAAAGTAATGTCATGTCATATTTTACACAAATTTAAAGCAGCGACAAGTTTGTTGCGTTTTTATAAGTACAATGTTTGCAACCGTGTATTCAAATGCAAATCTGCATATTTTAGCTTGCACAAATTTAAAGCAACGAGTAGTATGGTGCGTTTCAAATGCAAATCTGTATAATATTGATTTACACTTGGCAATGTTTAGCAAATTTAAATTTTCTCTAAATAGCGCTTGGCTTGATCTTTAAAAGTATGCGGATATCTGCATTATTTGGTTGATTCAGTTTTTATAAATAAATAATAAATTAATGTTTATTGATAAAAAAGTTTGCAACAAAAAAGATGACACAGTTTAATGATGCTATAAGCGTACGAAGTACGCGTTTAAATAATGTTTTATTGGGTAAGCGTCTTAAGAAATTTATGAAGTTTCCCACAGGGTTATGTGCTATTTTTTTTATACATTTTCCAGGTTTTGGACGTAATTATGGTGTGAGTTCTAGCTTCTCTGAAACATTGACACGAGAATCTTTGCTGGATGCTTTTTGCGTGTTGTACAATGAATGCTCAAAGGAGGCGTTGCGTAAACGTGATAAAAATATTTCCGACTTTGTTCATAAATGTAATATGAAAAGTGTATAGAAATTATACATGTAGCTTTAAATTATTACAATTTTTAGT
The DNA here is from genome assembly GCA_963971445.1 of Ornithomya chloropus. Taxonomy (NCBI): domain Eukaryota; kingdom Metazoa; phylum Arthropoda; class Insecta; order Diptera; family Hippoboscidae; genus Ornithomya; species Ornithomya chloropus. The sequence continues at coordinate 6,898,385 of OZ020532.1, forward strand.
TCGTGATATTATAGAGGAGACACGCAAGTTGCGTGTAAACATCAGCGATTTTCAAATACGTGCTTTAATAGGACAAGGATATTTTGGCACGGTACACTTGGTGGTGGAACGCCATACCAATGATGTATACGCTATGAAAAAGATTAGAAAATCGGTCATGACCACCTCACAAGTCAAAGAAGAACGCATTATAATGTCACGTAGATGCTCTGAGTGGATAACAAAATTGCAATATTCGTTTCAGGTACCATTTGTAAACATGTAAACATTCTTACTCGTTTTGGAAATTAACTTGTACATGTGTTTGTGTTAATGCAGGACAATGATTATTTATATCTCGTTATGGAATATTTACCAGGCGGTGATCTGTTAAGTTTAATGTCACGTCACGGGCCGTTTGATGAGGAGTTGACACGTTTCTATTTGGCCGAACTCACTGAAGCTATACATTCCTTACACGAAATGGGCTACGTTCATCGCGACATTAAACCGGAAAATATTTTAATTGATCGTTTTGGTCACATTCGATTGGGCGATTTTGGCAATGCGGCCGCTCTGGATCGTGACGGGTATGTCTTAAGTTTATCGCCCGTTGGTACACCGGACTACATTGCTCCAGAGCTTCTGCAAACAATTTCCACGTACAAATTGACCAAAAATATGCACGACGTAAGTTTTTTGTTTCATTAACATGACACGTTAGTACGTACATCACATGATATATGAAAATGTTTTAAAATTGTTTATACCTTCTAGGTTAGCTGTGATTATTGGTCCATGGGCATTATTGGCTATGAATTGATTTGTGAAGTGACACCCTTCCACGAGGACAACGTTCATGAGACGTACTCAAAAATACTCAGTCATTGCGAAGAGAGCCAACTGAAGGAACTGATAAGTTTTCCCAGTGATCTAAAACTGTCGGACAATTATAAATACTTGATAGAATCTTTGGTGACTAATCCGTCCAATCGTCTGGGCTACAATGACATACGCAAACATGCCTTTTTCAACACAGTCAAGTGGGAGAGTCTGCGATCACAAGTGCCGCCCATCATACCAAACTTGAAGGGCGAAGATGATACATCGAATTTTGAAGATGTTTTACGAAACAAAACGCGAACAGCAGCTGCCACCACAAACGTGAAAAAACCGTTCACGTTAACGATGCCTTCCAATGAATTCTGTGGCAAGGATTTGCCATTTATAGGGTATAGTTTTGTGCACCTTGAACGCCAGGATGTGGAAGGTGGTGCTTTGGAGGATGCACGCTTTGTGGCTTTAAATAATAAATTGAAAGATTTTCAATTAAAGTATAAGGAACGTCTAGAAGATATATCCAAATTGAATCAGAAACTGCTGAGAGCTGAGTTGACCACCAAACAAAGTGCTACGCAAACGAAAATTTTGCAAGATGCCAAAGAAGAAATCGCTAAAATGAAGGATTCGATCAAAGAGAAAAACACAGAATTGGCGAAATGTCGCACACAAGTGAAAACATTGCAGAGTTCATTGAAAATTGAGCAAGAAATGTGGGCGAAAAAAGAAGCAACAATAACGGAAGTGTTGTGTATGAATCGGCAAAAGTACGAAGAGGCAAAAAATGCAACTGAAATGCGTTACGAAAAGAGAATCGCCGAGAAGAAAGTGGAAATGGCGGCAATCATAAAAAAACTGGATGAACGGGAAGCAGAACTGTCAGCCAAAGTTGAAGAGTGTTTGCATATGCAAGAAAAAGTGGACAATTACAAAGAAATGCTAAAGCTGCACAAAGAGCAGGCGCAAAAAGAGAGTGAAGAATTTGAAAAACATAGAACGCAACTAACGGAAACTTATGAACAGAAATTAGCGGATTTGAGAAGTCGTTTGCGTCACGAACGCGACTCCAGATCACGCTTAACCATGGAATTGAGAGATGTACGCACCGAACTGGATGACACCATCAATTGCAGGCACAACTCCGAGGAGGCGAAATTGGCAACAGCCAAAACAAATGATGAAATCCTCAAGAGACTAAACCATGAAATTGAAATTAATAACGAAATGAACAAAAGGAATGTGGCATTGGAGCAGTTATTGTTGGAAACTCAAAGAGCCAAAGACGCCATGCAACAGGAAGTGCACCGACTGGAAAGAGATTTACAGGTTAGCAAAAAATACATTATTTATGCGAATTTACGGTATATTTTTTTAAATTTCGATTTTCGATTTTATTTTTTATGCTCTTGACCGGTTTTCACTATGGCAGGTGGCCGAGTGCAGTAAAACTTTAACCGAAAGTGTTTTAGCAGCAGAGGCAGATGCAGCGGCAATGCTGTCACCTTACCAGACAGCGCCTGGTTCGTTGACCGATCTACGTTTGATTGAGGAGAGTTTGCGGGCCGACTTGGAAGCCGCCAAGGAAAATGAAAACGCACAAAAAGTACGCGCCGATAAATTGCAAGAGATTGTAACCAAATTAGAGAAAATGATGGAGAAATTCAATGAACATTCCATGTCACCAACAAAACCGCTACCAGCACCACGCCTGAACTGTGCTGGTAACCATTTATCCACAGCCGGCGAGTTGTTAGAGAAACAAAACGAAAAGCTAGAAGATAAACTGGCCACGGTTCGTGAACAAATGATTTTAGAGAAGCAAGCGGCTCGTACCGCCAATTTGGCTTTGTGGAAATTGGAGAAACAACTGGAAGAATCTATGGCTGAGAAGAAAGCATTGCAGCGTCGTATAGAGCTAAGTGAAGAACGCCTTAAGAAGACTATAAGCGAACGCGAACAAGCACAGCGTCAATGCCGGTTGACCGAAGAAGGTAAACGGCAACGGGAAGAGCAGATAGAAGAATTGAAAAAGGAAATGGTCTTTCTCAAAAAAGACCTCCACAGAGAACACCTAATGTGGGAGAGAGCCGAACAGGAACGCATGAAATGTAAATCAGAGGTTTGTTCTTATGTCACAACATGTCAGTCATTCTAAAAAGAATCTTCAATTATTCTAAACGTTCATTCTTTTATTTTCATTTCATACCGATTACAGATCATTGAATTTATGTCAAATTGCAAAAGATTGGAAGAACGTGTAGCGGAGTATCAACAGAAATTGCAGCAATCACAACAACGATGCGACAAGTTGGACGCGGAAAATAAACGCTTAATAAACGACATGATCGATGAGAAAGAACGCCATACCAGTACCGCTGATCAGATGTCCATCCTGCAAATGGAATTGAAAAATCTTAAAGACAACTATGAACGCTTGAAGTATGCCTGCACAATAGCTGACAATCAACTAACCGAAATTGAAGTGATGTTGGAAAAAGAACAGACCGCCAATAAGCTGAAACAGCAAAAGCTGGATCAATTGCTAAAAGATTTGCACAAAAAGGATGAAATTGAAATTCAACTAAGAGCTGAACTACAAGCGGAACGTATGGAGAAGGAAACGGCTGAATCGCGTGTACAAACATTAACGGTAGATTTGGAGAAACAGTGTCAGCATGTCAAGCAATTGCAGAAACGACTTGACACGGAGCAGAAACATGTGGCGGAACATACCGCGCTGTTGTTTGCTACTCACGAGAAAATGGAAATGTTACAAAATGAAAACAAACACTGGCAGAATCTTAGTGAAAACCGGGATCGTGAGTTGGTGCTGTTGAAGGAGGAAAATGCTCGCATCTTAAGTGATCTATTTCATGCCAAGGAGGAGGTGCAACAATTGCAAAATAATCTCAGAGACGCCCTGGAGCATGTAACTGAAATGCAAAATGAATTAATAAATTTGCAGAGCATCTTGGAAGAAAAGGAGCAATTTTATGTGCAGCGGGACATTAAGTCGGAAGCCACATTGGCCCAACATAAGAAATTGATCGATTATTTGCAGTTAAAAGTGGAAGATTTGACAACAAAGAAGAAGAAAACATTAGCCGACAAACTGTTTGGCACCAGCCACCAGCCCTCCTCAGCATTGACAATGAACACTAAAAAAGAAGCGGCCATCATTGAGTCGTCTATTCTCTACCGTACCCTGCAAGAGGAATTGAAAAGACAGCAGATGCAATGCAAAACATTGCAAGAGCAATTAAACAAAATGAATGGCGTGAGTACGCTTAAATTCAAGTCACCACTCAAGGTCAAAGAAAATGCGAAAACGGTTGAGCGCGACACTAAAGATGAAATTAACAATAAAATCGTTGCCACGCAAGACAAGTCTCCAAGTAAAAAGGGCGAAGTGAAAGGCAAACGGGAGAGTGCCACCGTAAATAGGCATCATCGCTTCGAGTTGGCATTGCAGGAATCACACCTTGATGCCAGTCAGTGTGTGGCATGTGAGAAATTAATTGTGGCTGGTTCACCGTACTGGAAATGTAAAGAATGTAAACAAGTGGCGCATCGTAAATGTCGCAGTAATGTTGTGGTCGCTTGTAATGCGGGATTGCCTGATCATGCCGCATCATTATCTGTGGAAGCCGTAGCACCCAATAAATGTGATTCGGATACCGATTCCATGGGCAAGTATTCATATGAGGCCAAATTAGATGAACCAGATGATCCCCCTTCCGCTTCATATCCAACTCTGGAAAATGTTTATAGCGGTACTTTAGTATTTGCGCCGTCAGGTGCTGGTGCTGCAAACGACGGCGAAACATCTTTGGAGGTGTTGTGTGCCGTAGAAATGGAAGAAAATAAAATTCTACTCTTTGGCTGTAATGTGGGTCTGTACGCTTATCATATTGAAACGTCACATTTGGTACGCATTGCCGGCATTGATGCCATTAGCTGCATTGCCATATGTCGCCCTCTAAACAAAACCATACTGATTGGTTCGAATGGCGACAATTTATATCAATGCGACTTGCGTCACCTCCAATCGCGTAGCCAAGCCAATGCTTGCTTAAAATTAGCTTTGGAAGCTTCAGTGTTGGATTTGTCATTTGCTAAGCGCGGTTCCAGTGAAAAGTGGCAAATGGTTCAGATATCTGAGGAATCGGAACAGCCGTTTGATGCTGTTGCTATAGCAGTTACATCTGCACGGGTTGTCATTTTAATATATGACATAAATCAGCAAAAATTTAAACCGATTCGCGCTCTAGATACCGCTACTCCTGTCACTTCCATTACATATACGCGTCACACTGCCATCGTTACTTCGGACAAATTCTTCGAAATAGACCTTGATACGTATGGAGCTGAGGAGTTTGTCGATATTGCCGACAAGACATTGTATCACACCCGTTCTTGCCAACCGATGAAGGCGTTGCGCATCTCTAAACAAGAGATACTGCTGTGTTTTATGGAATGTGGCATATTTGTGGATGAGTACGGCTGTCGTTCTCGTCCCTATGATTTAAATTGGGAATATACTCCCACAGGTTTTCTATACCGTTCGCCATTTTTATACGTTGCTCACTTTCAATCAGTACAAATTATACGCTTACACCGCTCCTACAGTAAGGAAGTTTGTGTCGCCACCTCTATACAAAAAGATTCTGATGCCGACAAGAATGAAGCTGTCTGCGAACTAAAAAGGGTGCATCTTAGGTTTTATATGCCATCGTTGCTGTGCGAAAGTGGTCAATACAATCTGTACATATTAGCTTTGCATAAAGAAACTGCCCAACAGGAAATCTATCAATTAGAAGCGTTGCAAGCATTTAAACAATTACTTAATGAATCTCTGGAAACTTTGTCATCCATAGCTACTTCCATAACTTCAGACGCAGCGACCACAAATTGATTTATGTTAGTTTTTATTTATATTAAAAAATAAATGCATTTATTTAAATAACTTGATTGATATATTTTTATTTTCAATTTTCAATTCAATTTAGTTTTCTCATAATTTTGTTTGAAATGTCACATCTCAACATTACAATTAACTAGTGCATATCTATACTAAACTTATCGATTAATACAGCATGGCTGCCAACATTTCAAATTACTATATGCAATCACTATTGCCAACTTTTTAAAGTTATACATCAAGTCGCCATATTGCGCATTATATACCAAATGCTGTTTCTTCCACTTACGACGAAGGAGAAGTGTGAACAATTGTTAAGTAAAGCGTAGAAAAAGTGGACAAATTATATTTTTTTAAAGAAAAGATTCGTCAGATGTGTGGAAAAACCAGGTCTTATAAAAAGCAAAGAATTTAAAATAATAAATTGTGTATATACGACACTGGAAGTATAATATAATTGATTTTCTGTATCTAACGGGAAAGTGTGACTGAAAAAACCTCACCAAAGTCGATTTGTCGACACTCAGTGTGGTGACAGTGCAAAATTATATTGAATAAGTTCGTTTAAAGACAATATTTTAATTGAAATTTCTTCATTAAAAAAAATATTGTGATTGTGAGATACATAGGAAGATTAATCTAAAATGAGTGGTGGAATGCCAGAGCTGGGCTCCAAAATAAGCCTTATATCTAAGGCTGACATTCGTTATGAAGGTCGCCTTTATACCGTGGATCCTCAAGAATGTACCATAGCATTGTCAAGCGGTGAGTAGTATGTTTCTTTGTTGCTTGAAATGCTATATCGAATATTAATATTATAAGAAAACTAGAAGGAACCGTTATACAACGGGTCCAATAAGTAAAAATTCTATTTTTTTCATAACTTGATGCATAAATTGCACGTTCACAAAATATGCGCATATGTGTATACGTACGTATATAAACAGTAAGAAAAATGGTTGCCCTTTGCTTATATTGCGCCTTTTCTATCATTAACATTTTGTGAACCCGTTACGCCTTATATATTTTCTCTTTGCTCTTGTTGTTTATGTTGTTTCTAAAACGTTTGCCATCATGAGCATATATGTAATATTAATGAGGAGAGAAAATATATATTTGAACTATCTCTCTTTTATTCATTGTGTACTCAAAAGAAGTAACCATTGCATATATAAATACCATTAAATACATTGCTAACTTAACTGACCGATATTTTTAATAGCATACAAGAGCAAAACAGTGATAAATAATGCATGTACACATCATAACATAATCAAGATATGTTATGTTATGTTATGTTATGTTGTGTGCGGTCGGTCTATGCAATTAATTAATTTAAATATACACATTTTATGCACAACTTGTGTATAAAATCAATAAAAGGCGCATTATTAATAAACAAAATATTTTGTTCTTCTATTTTCTGATATTAAAATGTTTCATTTGTAAGGTACTTTATATTTTTGTAAATTTAAATTTGTTTTTTTTTTTTTTTTTTTTTTTTCATAGAGTAACATAGTTTTTCTTTGTTATTATATATGTAAAAATTTACTTGAACATCAATTATTCATTGAGTCTAAATAAATATTTTTTATAATTTAATAACAATAATAATAACAAAACAACAAAAAACTATAAAAATAAAAGCAAATTAAAAATATCTAAATATTTAATTTATTTAAGTCTTAATAACATATTTACTGGTTTCTATATAATTATTCCAACTTTTCACGCCTTTTCTATTTAAATATAATTATATTCAATTCCTTATAAACACATCTTTATGCCTTTATGTAGTTCGTTCTTTTGGCACGGAGGATCGCGAAACTCAATACCAAATAGCACCACAGGGTCAGATATACGATTACATTTTGTTCCGTGGATCTGATATTAAGGATATACGTGTTATTAATAATAGTTTGCCGCATCCCAATGATCCGGCAATTATGCAAGTACAATTACCAAATGGACAACATTTGATGCCGCATTTTTCCATGCCAAATATGACGGCCGCACAAGCGCCAGTTATGGGTACTGTTTCAGCTTATGGAGGTACTTTTGGTACAATGGGTGCTTTGGGTGGTATAACCAGTACAGCAGCAACTGGTCCTGTTGCATCTTTGGCACCGGGCGCTCCAGCACCATACATGTTGGGCAATCAGCAGCAACAGCAGTCTGCTCAGCAACAGCCACCAAAAGGTGTACAATCTCAATCTCAACAGCATACAAAACAATCAAGTGAGTTGAAGAGTCATCATGATATCTTAATCAAAAGTCCACAGGTGCAGCAAGAACAATTGCAATCACAACAACAACAGCAACAACAACCAAAACAACTTCAAAATGAACCGATTCTGCACTCGGGAATGGCAATGAAACCTAATCCTTTACAACAACAAGTAGCCACTACAAGACCTCCTTCGGCTATGAATTCGTCTTTGTATAGCAGTACTGTCGGAATTAATGCTCTGGCTGGAAATAATTTAACTTCATCATCTTTATTAACGACAGTTGACTGCATGAGTGGTATGCGGGGTAGTGGTGGTAGTGGTGGTAGTGGTGGTGGTGGTGTTAGTGTCGGTGGCATCACCACCAACACTATGGTAAATAGCGCAACAAAGAACCACAATATAGCTCATATTGGTATCGGTACTGCAATGCCAAATGACGGTGATTGTCGTAGTCGAATGATTGGTATAGGAATGGGCGAACTGAATTTGAGTGCTGCTGGTACAACCACAATCAAGAAAGTGGGCTTACTCAAAGATAAAGATCAAGGTGCGCGAACACTCATAAAGTGAAACGACAAATATACGCTTTTCAAATATTTTTTAAATTTTTTTTATAATTTATGTCATTCTTTTTTCGGAACGTAGTGAATTTTGTTTCTTATCATTTTACGCGGAATTCTGTTGTTGATATAAATACACCTACATCTACTTGAAGTTGCTGATTTTGTTTTGGTTTTTGTTTCATTTTATATTTTGCTGTTGTTGTTGTTGATGATACATATATAGTTTTTTTTATTTTATATAAAATAATTTCAGATGCTTGAATTAAGATAAATATAAAATACACGCACACGCTACATTCAGTTATAATTGAGATGACATACATTTATATATAAATACTAATCAAGTTTCGCCCATATATTAGATATATTAGCCGGTGCATCACGTTCAACCACACCCATTAGTCTCATATCACGTAAAAGTCCCTCCACTGCAGATGTGGGTGCAAATCAACAACAACAACAAAATCATCAATCTCAACATGCCAATCAGCAGCAGCAGCAGCACCATTTGAATCAAAATAATGTTGGGCATGGTGGTCAACTGCGCGATGGTGGTGTACAGAAGCGACAAAATCATCAACAACAATCACATCAACCACAGCAACGTGGCAATGTCAATCAACGCAATAAGAATGATTATTACCATCAACAATCGCAGCAACAGCACCACCAACAACAACAGCACAATATTAATAATGCTAATAATAATAATAGGCGCGATCGTCGCGATAACACTGGCCGTACAGATTACATCAATCATGCTAACGCTAACGTTGCCGCCAACATGAATGGTATTCGCAGTTACAATAACAGACGCGGCAATACTTTAACCAATAATCGAAGCCGTTGGAATGATGGCTATTCCTGGGCATCTAAATCGGTATGTTTTACCAAAGCTGCGCTACATTTATAAGCTAAATAACGGTGTTTTTTGGTTTGTTTTTGTTTTTCTATTTATCAGCAGACCTTCAAGCAAACCCTATTGCCACGCAACAATAAGAATCAAATTAAGTTCGAGCAGGATTTCGATTTTGAACAAGCAAACAACAAGTTTGAAGAGTTGCGCTCTCAGTTAGCAAAACTTAAGGTGGGCGATGAACCCAAATCTTCTGAGCAGGTATCATTTTTTATGCTTTTTTAAATATGTTTTATTATCTTTACGCTCCATGAGTCATTTCATTTCATAAATAATTTTTTTTTCTTGTACATACTGTACTTATTTTAATCCTTTTACTTTTATCCTGATATATAATGCTTTTTATTGTATTAGATAAATGGTGAAACTGATAAAAAAGATGATTCTGGTAACGAAACTGGTGCCGGTGAACATGAGCCCGAAGAGGATGAAATCACCGTGGGTTATGACAAGACCAAGTCTTTCTTCGATAATATATCGTGTGAGGCGGCTCAAGATCGCAGCAAGAATAAAGGACATGACTGGCGGCAGGAACGCAAATTGAATAGTGAAACTTTTGGCGTTTCTTCAACAAGACGCGGAGGGTAAGTTTATCATAGTCTAAGTGTACATGTATTTTTTCATAATAAGTATTTGCGTTCTCTTAGATACCGTGGTCATGGTAATTATTATAATAACCGTAATATGGGTGGTTATAATGTTGGAGGTGCTTATAATCGCGGTTATCGTGGTGGCAATAGTTACCGCACTCGCATTAACAATCGTAATAATCTTACTCATAATCGTGATACCAACGCCATGGGTCGTAATTCTACTGATACCTACACTACCAACACTACTACTACTACTACTAATAATGTCAATGCAATTAAAAATCAAACGCAACAACCTCAAGCTCAAAATCAAAATGGTGGTAGTGAGGTAAATGTGAATGGAATAGCGCCATCTACTTCGAAATCGGGAGCAGCATCGGGCTTGCCAGAGAATGCCACTCAATCACCATTAATGACTACCGTTAATGCAGGTATGTTATGTAAATCTTACTGAATCATATTACAACCTATACCTCGGTCCATATCAGTACTTAGAATAATTTTCGAAATTCCCCTTAAAATGATTTCATCATTTGTTTTGTTTGTACAAATGCCACACCCACCTTCAGTTAAACCGATCGATTTAGAATCAAAAAAACCATGTCCGTCTGTCTGTCCATGTGAATTGGTGCTGATGAAATTTGGTACAAAGGGGAACCCTGTTGAAAATGGAACAGATTGGACCATTTTTAGAACCCCTTCCCATATAAGGTCTCAGTATTTTTTGAGATATTTCGATGAAATTTGGTACGTATTGACCCAAAGAGGAACCCTATTGAAAATGGACCAGATTGGACCATTTTTAGAACCCTTTCCCATATTAGGTCCCAGTATTTTTTAAGATATTTCGATGAAATATGGTACAAGGATATGTATTGGTCCAAAGGGGAACCCTATTAAAAACGGCCCAGATCCAACCATTTTCTAAGCCCTCCCCATATAAGATCCTGTGATAATGGAGGTCTTTATACGATGGTGTAAAGTATTTGATGGTCGACTATAATATTTTCACTTATTTTAAAACAAGTGTTGTGTGAAATGTGAGAAATGAAAGTGAAAGTTTACCAATTAATTGTGTCACCCTAACAACGTAATGTAGGATAAAGTATAACTAATAATATGTTCACTTCACCTCGTTAATTACAAATTATATATATCCGTTATACAGGTCAATAATCTCTGTCATTAAAAGGATTCTCCATATCTGCATTCATATTGTGAAGAGAGAAAGAAAACACACAGTACGAACATTTTACACTAGCATTAATATTTTACAATTTTTGACGTCCTTCTGCACCTCCGATTACCATCAGCACAACCACAAGCAGAAGCAACATTTATTATAATGCTACAACAATAATAACGTCAAAATAATTAATATTTAATTAATGTAATGTATTGTGAATAAGTATAAAAAATAAGACAAGACAGCAGCATACCGGGAGGGTACTTCGTCCCCTACTTGAACATAAATTATAAACCACAATTGAAGTTAATGAACAATTCTAAAGCTGTAACCATATACACAATTATATTTAAAAAAAATAATAATAATAATAACAAAAAAAAGAAGAATTACAATATAAATATGAGATGTTAATAGAAACGCTAAAGATACGATTTAGTGACATTTTACAAAGATTTGAAAACATTTATAAAAGAGAGAACAAAATAAGAAGAATATCTATATATATATATATTAAAATATGAAAGAGAAGAAATGAATGGAATAAGAGGGATAAACCCAAAAATGAAATGAAGATTTTTAAATGAAACTTTCCTTATATAAAGCACTTTCGTTTTCTTTACTACTATTATTATTATTATCATCATTATTAATTACAACAATAACTAAGAAAATGGTTAAGGTTAAGTTTATAACAAAGAACTAACGCGATTTTAAGATTTTTTCAATTTCGAATTCAAACAACATATTGGAGCATTGTTTTATCTGCATGGTTGTATTAATGCTTAAAAGCACACACACCAACACACACTCGATATAACAACGTTTCTAAAAGCTACAATTTAACGAACCCGTTAAAGAAAAGGACGCATATATGGGGCGTCACAAAAGTAGTGGAGTAGAGAGCATTCATAAAATGTAAATGTAATCAAGTGGAGTAGCATTTAGCAAATAACATAACAAATATAATCTAAACTTAACTATAATATATATATAAAAAGAAAACTCTACAACAAAGCAAAGTGGAAAAGAAAAATCTTGCTTAAGTTCAAATGAAGGTGAAAGAAAAGGAGCTGAATACGAATTGAAAACTATAATCAACCTTAGCATAAGAGTTGACATAAATGTGAGGGATAGAGAGAGAGAGAGAGAGAGAGAACTCTGGCATATCCGAACTTAAGAGATTACTTTTTATTCAATGTAATAATGTGTAGAAAAATGTGTGTCGCCAAATAAAAATATGTTTTCATAACCATTTTCAAATTAACATTGTATTGTATTGTATATGTAGAACACTAAGGCCAGGAGAGAAGTATAACATTTACACACAATTCGAATATAAATGCATGGTTTGTCAGAACTGTGAAGAGAAAAATATTTAAAAATTCGCTACATGATGTTTTGATGACTCCCCTTGGGCACTTTTGATTTAATGCGAAAGTCTTAAAATCGCATATTTTATCAACGAGAAGAATATTTAATAATTGTGAAATATATTTTATCAGCACACACTGTATGTGTGTGTAGGTGAAGATTGCTGCATTATTGTACAATTGTCACATGTGGAACTTTATGAAATTTTTTCTTCATTTGAGAATAATAATGACACACTTAATTCACTTTTTTAATATTAATTAATAGTTACAACGATCTCCGTTTTTTACTTTTTATTTTTTTTTTTTTTATAAACCTTATCATTATTCTTTATTATTTTCTGTAAAAGAAGTCTACTCCATTTGTAAGCATAGACGTACGATAATTATCTGTTATAAAAAGAAAGTAAAAGTTTATCAATATTGCATTACATACATACATACATACATACTTAATTTTATACATATTGGAATTGTACCTCTGCCGTTCTGTGCGAATGACGTGCGTTTAACATCATAATGAGCAAATAATAAAATAAAATAAAAAAAAGCAAAATAAATATGTTTCACTTACAGACACACACACGCACACACACACACATACGTACCAGCCCACATATATAATAGGTTTTTTTAATTTTCTCTTTATAAAAAATTATAGCCTTTTATTATATTTTACACAAGATGAGTTGTTTACCACAATAATTATTTCAATTAAGTTGAGACTTTTTTTATATATGCTGGCTAGGATTTGTAGCACAATTAAATATATATTCAACTTTTCTTATAATGACATTCCTTTTGTGAATACTGGCTAGGTTCACAAGTCAAATAATAATAAATATTTTAATGTAAATTTAAATTCAGATCGTATATAGAGTCCGTCCTTATGTACTAACTAAGAAGATAATGAAAATTTGTAATTTCTTATATTTTTTAACTAAAATTAAAGAGTTGGACAATCCTGCATAATAATTGGATGGATTAAATTTAGATACATAAAAAACCCTTTTAGATTTTTTCCAATTTTTAGAATTCCTTCTCACATAATTTTTTTTTCGGTTTAATATAAAACAATACACACGTAGTATACTTTTGTTTTTTATATACTTCACCTTAGTGATTTCAACACCCAGAAGGAGGCATCAGAGGCACCCTTTAAAGTACACCTAATTCTCCTATTACACGATAGATACGTTCCCAAAAAAATTCGTATAAAAAAAGATATCGGCTAAATGGAAGAATAGAAGATTGGTTCCAGGCCTAAAAAAAAATTGAAAATCGTGTTAAAACAACGCAATTCGTGTAAAAAGCGAATTTCTTTTTCGTTTTAACTCGTGTTAAATCAAAATCGTGTAAAAAAAATTCGTGCAAAAAGAGAATTAGGTGTTCTTGATCAGCATTAAAATTGAAATCGATCTAGACATCTAGTCCGTCCCTTGTGGCACTGTTGGTTGACAATTTTGACATTTCGTACCGACATTCATTCCTACAGATTGCAGATCGCTATTTGAATTGTTCACAAACGACAAAAATCCACAAAAATTGAGCTACAAAGTTGGGGCACACCCACTTATTAATATTTAACTATTTCATATGCGAAAAATGGACACATTCGGATAACTGACACGCCTACAATTAACAAAAAATTATACTTGATCAAAAGGTATGCTTGTTATGTTAATGCATAATATATATATATCTAATACAAAGGGATGTATTAGATGTATTAGATGTATGATGTGGGTGGTGGGGGGTATTTAGGATTTTGGTGTAAGCCAAACGTTGTCCTTTTACTTATTTTTACTCATGACGATAAATTTAGCAATATAATTATAAGATGCCTATACAAAGCATATGCATAAACGCTTCTATATAAAAATAAAAAAAAAGTCGTTAATAATTTCCTTTGTATTGATTTTAATTTTGTTTTTGGTATGATGTAATTATGTGCGTATCAGCGTAATATTGTTTTTTTTTCAATCTCCTTTGTTTTTGGAGATCGTTAGCATTTGCATGCGTTTGTACACATATGTACACATATATATATATATACACCTACGTAGGTTGGACATTGTGTGCACACTCAGAAATGGACTTTTTTACCTCTGCATATATATATATAACGAATTTAAAATGATTTACATATTTTTGGTTAAAATAAAATACATCATACACACTTGCATACATACACTCTCACATTCGATAATTTAACATTAATAAATACGTATCGTTTATGTAAATGCATTGTGTGTACATACTCGTGCTAACAATTCTTCTTATCAATATTAATGCAAAAAAAAAATCATCAACAAAGAGTCCCAGACAGACAATTGTGGTAGATTTTTTATATAAAAAGTCAGTGGATTCTGTATATTCAACAACAGTCACTGAAAGACTTTCGCTTAAAGCTTTCGCATCATTTTCAAACGAATTTATTTAATAACGGATAATTAAAGAAAAGAAAAGTTAAAGATGATTAACTGGAATAATAAAAATGTGGTTTATGTGGGAGATTTGAGTGGTAATGGCTTACAGATTGTCCAAGTGGTCGTCCAAAAACCCATCAAGGTATTTATTATACTTCAAGATAACTCGAAATCCCTATTAATGTAAATATTTTGTTGTTGCGTTGTTAAGAATTTGGTGTTGGCTACTCATTCTGACAATGTGGAGGTGGTAAGGAAGTTGCAATCCTTGAATGGTAATGTAAACATTACCGTTGTTCTGGTAAATGTAGCCGATCCGTCCAGTGTTAGGAAGGCTGCTCAGCAAATTGCTTCCCAGTTGGGACATGTAGATGTTCTGATTAATGGGGTGGGAGTGTTGGCTGATAAGGATGTAGAAACTACTATTGCTGTGAATTTGGTTTGTAACCAAATTTTTGTACAAAAAAAAAACAACTTCATTTATTATTTTTAGACAGGAGTTATAAATATAACCTTGGCCCTGATGCCTCAGATGGATAAAACTCAATCGGGACAAGGTGGTGTGGTAGTAAATATTGCTTCGGTATATGGCCTGGAACCAGGACCAGCCTTTAGTGTTTATACTGCTGCCAAGCATGGGGTTGTCGGTTTTACTCGATCAATGGCTGTATGTTTTGTGTATAAATTTCTTTTACTTTAATTTAATTTACCTTGTTTTTTATATATATAGAATGAAACGTTGCACAGGAAGACTGGTGTATCATTTATTGCTGTTTGTCCCGGTCTAACCAACGCCGAACTGATGATTCACAAACGTGAAAATAATTGGTTGAAGTGGATTCCTCATTCTGAAGAATTATTTAATACCGTACTACAAACACAAAACACTCAAACACCCGAACAGTGGGCTAAACACATTGTTAATGTTATCGAACAGGGCAAAAATGGTAGCGTGTGGATATCAAGTAAAAATGCTCTTAAGGAAATCATTCCCACCGTTTATTGGACTAATTAATTAATTAAAATCGTAAATGTAACGTTCACGTTCATCATTTTGTTAAAACATTCAATATCTAACTGTAAATAAATGCTGTTTGGTTTCGATATGAAAAAGCCTTACAAATGTATATTTTTGCAGGAGAGTACAAAAATTAACAGTTTATTAAATTCTTTCTAGCTTTAAATGATTTATAAAATTATTTCAAAATGTTGCATTTATCGTACAAAAGTGTTCAGCCGCCATGGGTGTATTAAGTTGCAGATTCTTGTTGCATTTTTGGTTTCCATAATACAGAGAATTCCATTTCCTCTAATTCACCATTCGAAATTATCCATACCGAACCATTTTTGTTGATTTCCACAACCTTAACAATCAATTCAGCACAAACGGATGCCGATTGACGTAAAAATTTTGAAAGCTTTTCCAGCATTGGAGCAGCATACTCGGTAAGCGTCGTTTTATCATGCATTGAATGCAACAATGTGGTATCTGTTAAGTCGGGACATATTGTAATGAAACTCACTCCCGTATGAGAGTAATATAAACGGTTCTAATATAAAAAAATAAAGAAGAAAGTATTATGTGTGAAAAAGTAAGGTACACCTAATTCTCTTTTTACACGAATTGTTTTAACACGATTTTCAATCTTTTTTTTAGGTCTGGAATCAATCTATTCTTCCATTTAGCCAATATCTTTTGTTACACGAATTTTTTTGGGAACCAGAGAACCATATAAAAAGAGCATTAGGTATATAATAAAAGGCTTACCGCCATAGCTCTGGTAAAAGCGGTTACACCACACTTAGTGGCTGAATATATGGCAAAAGCAGCTGCAGGTTCTAAGCCGATAACGGATGATATATTTACCACCACACCACCCTTGCCACCTTTAGATTTATCCATATAATCCAAAGCTTTCAAAGAACTGTAAATGACACCGCGCTGCAATGTTAAAAAGAAAACATTTTTCCAAAAAGCTCATCTCACACGCATTCAAACAAGTGTTAAATTACTAAATTAATGTCAATGGTAAGATCAACCAAGCGTTCATTAAAAATACCGCAACCGTTAATTATCACATCAATGTGGTTGTGCGGCACTTGTTCGGCTGCCACCTTATACGCATTATCAATGCTGCTACTGTCCCTAACATCAACAGGTATATACAGTATCTTGGTATTGGGATAAGAATTTTGTAACAATTCCAATAATTCGTTGTTCTCTTGTACATCACACACTACCAGACTCTGCAAAAAATTTCAGTTTGAATTTCAATTTCAATTTTCTCTACAATTACTTACTTGGATGCTTTTTCCTAATAGGTTATCTAAACACTTTTGCCCAATACCGCCAAATCCACCGAAATAGATAACATTCTTATTTTTCAAATCCATGTTTTGTTAATGTATTAAATATTAAATGTATTTGCTAAAGATAAGCACTCGTTAGA
The DNA here is from genome assembly GCA_963971445.1 of Ornithomya chloropus. Lineage (NCBI taxonomy): Eukaryota > Metazoa > Arthropoda > Insecta > Diptera > Hippoboscidae > Ornithomya > Ornithomya chloropus. Next base: position 6,915,866 of record OZ020532.1, read on the forward strand.
ATTCAGTCCTCTTTGTGCAAGCTACAGATCTCAATTGAAAGAGATATTTATTTATTTATTATTATATATATATGCGGTATAATCAAGAGCAGTCTAATTAAATAAAAAATATTTTATCATTTTATATCATCTTGCGGTATCAGTGATGGACGAAGACACATACAATTAAATGAAACTTTATTTTATTCATGCATTCGTCTCATACTATGTGGGTGGGTGTAGGGAAACCGCAAATCCAATTAAAATGAGAGGTCTACTATGTTTGCCATACCATTTGAAACATGCAGAAGGAGGCCCTAAAAGTATTTATAATCTAGATCAGTTGGGACTTGTACGATCATACATTTTCTACAGACTATTGTCGTTGCTGCACGCAGATCGGTATTTAAATTGGGTAACAGTTGGTTGAGCCATGCCCATAATCGACACAAACCTATTTAGCCACCAAACTAAAGCTGTAAAGTTGAAATTATATATATTTATAATTACCCCATCCATTGATGTGCCGAAAATGGGCATGATTGGATAACGGCCAGTTGTGCAGTGTATTTGAGATTTGGTCTAAATCAAAAATTTCCTTTCCTTACTTGTTTTAAAAGAACATCTGGAATAAAATCTTGCCTCCATTCATGTAAGTTTATATTATTTTATTAGATTCTAGGTAGTAAAGATGATTTAAAAAAAAAAACTGGATTCCAAAAAACATTTGCATGACATTTTAAATGTTACTAAAAAATGCATTCACAATATTTTTTTAAACACATTGTATGGGAGAGTTTTCATTTTAACAACAATGACCATCATGAGAGGTGTGATGCAACGATATAGTGGCATTACCAGATGTAGTGCGATAATTGACTTTATTGCTGTCATCTTGATTTTCATCATTATCGCTCAATTTTTCATTAGATTTTGGCGGTTTGGCAAATTCACTCAAGTCCCGGCGCATACAATACGCATCCTCACCATCCGCATAATATTTCGGTTCGATTTCAATGATTTTAAATTTTAAAGTGTTGGTGTAAAGATTTAATGCAGCCCGATTACTTTTACGTACATGCAACGATACGTATTGGGCATCGAAACACTCTACCATAGCTTGTGACGCTTGATTCATTAACTTCTGGGCCAAACCCAAACGGCGATAAGAACGTTTTACAGCCAATGATGTAATATGTCCCCGTTTGCTGTCCTCCCCCGATTCAGGTTCCTCCATTTTGGCCAGCACATAACCTACTATATTGCCTTTATCGTCTTCGGCCACATAACTCAATTGCGGCCAGGTTAGTCCATGATAGAAGTAGTATTTCATTTGATAATTCTCAGGCAAACACAATAAATTACAATGTTGCATTGTCATAAGATCCTCCGGCTTGGCGCATCGTATATTCATGGTTAATGTTGATCCAATAAGGTTATGTTTGAGGAATAAAAATATTCTGATATTCTATCCTGTCAGTCTTTGCGCAACTTTTTCGTTTTTAAATGTGTTTGAGCTGACGTGCTTATATTTCCGCTACCTGTAGTAATGGTAGCTCCCTTAGAATCTGTGTGACCCAACAACTCTTGTACCAAGCGAAATTTCGATAAAAATGTTTTCCAAATTAGGAACCAGCCTAAAAAATATTAAGAATTAGTAAAAATGTTCCATTTTATATATAGATTTTAATAATGTTGTGATCTTATTATTCCGTTAACAGATAAATATTATAAAATCATGCTGAAAAAATTATTCCAAGGATAATGCCATGACAGTTAAGGTGCGGTACAAAACTAGACTCAAGCTTACCTAATAAAATAATGCCCGTAACAATACAAATAGAAGCTAATACCGCAAATATTATGGCCAATGTCGTGGGTAAAGACATTGCTGTTATCGTTATCACGATTAACAAAAATATGCTTGTATACGTAAGTAATTTTTCACATACACGTGCTTTAAAAAAAAAATTGAAAATAATTTAAGAACGGAAATATACAACACTATTAAAGTAAATTTGAAATAATTAAAAAATTGCCGAATTGAACTTTGTCATTGGAATAAACATTCTTTAAAAACAAGCACTACACACAAAAAACGTATTGAAAGCAGAGCTCACACTTGAAAAAAGAATTGAAAACAAAAAAGGACTACGTGATAACATGACATACTTACGAAAAATAATAGACGAAGAAGAGTTTGGGAAAAAATTCTTTAAAATTATATTCACATTTACGAATTGCTTATTAAAAGAATTTTACACGTTTAATAATGTATATTAATATGAATTAAAAAGTTGTATAAAGAAACCACCAAGTTGAACGCCCTCGCTTGGGCCTACCTACCGGTTTCTTTACGGCATTGTATGCAGATATAAGCAAAGATTACAAAACAAAACTTACAATTGTCTAATTCATTGAATGTATCCTTTTATTAATTCGCCACAAATTACTTAATTAACAATTACAATAATGCACCTTTTATATTGTACAATATTGAAATATAGGACTGAACAAAAAAAAAACTTACGGTAAACAAGCAATATTACAAAAACATGTGTTCGTGAATAAATTTGCTTCTAGATCTAATTAATCAAATTAAAATTGGAAGTTAGTGGACTCCTAATTACTCTTATCTTTAGTTTATTCTGTCTTTCAAAAGGGCATTGCCACATGATTTACTTTTTTGGCTAGTTCAGTTAACAGTTTACAGGTTGGTTGATAATTTCCCAGGTTTTTATTCACAATATTTTTTTTATAGAAATTAGTTTTTAGAATGTTTCATAAATTAATATTATTAACAAAAAATTTAAGTTTACTAAATACAAGACGTTCGTTTGCTAATGCTGTAATTGGAAAAGAGAAATGGGATTTATATGCCGGTATTTTGGTTACACGTTTACCAGTAGTGACCAAAGCATTCAATTCTATTGAAAAAGAATTCCAACAATATCTCACGCAAGTGGAATTTGAAAAAAGTTTAAAATCCAACCATGAATTACAACATGAACATGACCTGAAACAAGCCGAATTGTTGAAGAAAGGCCAAATAGAAGTGGATTTGGATGAAGCAGCTACTAAACAAACAGCTCAAGATCTTAAAGATGCCTACACAGATGAATTAAGTAAATTTAAATTTGCATCCCGCCTCACATCCGATGATACAACAAATAATGTTACTTCCATCAATCGCTGTTTGGACAATTATTTGTATTTACTAGTTGAACAAAAGATAGGAAATGATAATCTTTACTTGTTACCGCAAGGTCGACGTATGGAAGGAGAAACGATGCGCCAAACTGCTGAGCGTATATTAAGAGAGGAATGTGGTACGCAGTTGCAAGTGCAATTCTATGGAAATGTTCCGTGCGGTTTCTACAAATACAAATATCCCAAATCATTGCGAAATCAAAGTGTGGGAGCTAAAATATTTTTTTATAGAGCTATTCTGAAAAGTGGAAATGTCAGAACGAATGCTGGCAAGAAGTATGAGTGGTTGATGAAGGAGGCATTAGCTGAAAAACTACAAAACTCTTTATATTCAGAAAGTGTACAAAAGTTTATGATTTAATGTAAGTGTAATATTATGTTAAATAAATAACGCCCACAAAAGATTCGAAGAAGGAGTTTTCTTTCTACAAATTTGAACTAAATACGGATTTTCGAATTTTTTTTTTTATATAACGTTTTTGATATAAAAAAGTTCCGAAATTAGTTACTTGTACTATTTGCTAAGTTCAGGCATTCACTAAAAATTACCATATGTTGTATACGGTTCATAATATAAAGAAAATTTATTTTAATTTTCTAATATTCACAAAATAATTCTTTCACTAACTCAAAATAATCAAATCAAATTAATATTCACAAATTATGTCTACAATTAAATGTGAAATAATTGATGAAGAGACTAATGAAGTGCATATTGCGCACATACAAATGTCAGACAATGAAGAGGAGTTCAGTGAAAATCAATCCAATATTAGTGCAACAACAAATAATTTATCAAAACATGACAAAGACTTGGAAAAGGAAGAACAGCCGTCCACATCAAAGAAATCCCCAAAGGAAAAAAGCAAAGCACCCACAATCCATCAGTATGTAAAAAAACGACTTTTAAAAGAGATGATGAAGGATGGATCTAATTGCGATACATTCAAGAAAATAACACGTAATTTTAAAACGCCTATATCTGAAATACAAGGTAAATAATGACAGTATGCAATGATAAATTTTTATTGATGCAAAAATACTTTCTTTTAGAAAAATTAAATGTTAGTGTTAAAGAAGCGCAAGATTATGTTTACCAAGAGAGCGAATCATTGAGTTTTCAGAATATAACGGCTTGGCTGGAATATTTTAAAAAAATTAATGCACATCAACATTGCTCTCACGAGTCAAGTATTGTAATCAATGCCATTGCTAATAATGAAAAACATGCCGAACCGCAGGAGTTGGATGGGGTGGATTTAAAGTAAGTGTATAAGTGTAAAACCAAAATGATTCATTTATAAAATATTTCAAAAAATTTGTACAATTTCAGAGCAGTTTATAATTTTCTAAGTAATGCTCTTTTGGGCTTACCACAACCACCACTAAATGATAGTTCACGTGCATTTTTAGTGAGAGAATTTGAGGTAAGAGCATTTTTAATTAAATATAATTACGTAAGCATATAGCTTGTGTACAATGTAACAGAATATCATTAATGAGGCTAATACCGAGAGGGGTGATTTCGATACGTTTAACGTACGAGAGGATCTGTTACAAACTCATAATCCGTTATCCAGTTTAAATCCATTAAATATAACAACTAATTTGGGTGATATATAGCGTACCCGGATTAAAGGTAAAATAAAAAAATTAAACTGAAATCGAATTTTTTTTAAAAAAATTGCAAATAGTTAAAATACTTTTCTCAAAAGTGAGGAAGCTTGTATATTTTGAGCGATTACTTATGAATGAGATGAAATATTTTCATAAAATAAATTTACATACAAATACAAAAAAGTCATAGTGGCAGTCCTTTTAGAAAATGATTATATATTTAAAAACATTTTTAATCCTCATAAGCACCTGGATTAAGATAAAGGGCCTTATTAAAACCCATATTAACATAATTGGCCATTTGCAAATGGCCCTCCACTGTACGTAATTTGGCAGTTTCTGCTTGCACCATTTTTACAATCTCTTCAAATGAGGTATCATGAGCATATTTGGCCATCATCTCGACAAATTTTTGTATATACCAAGAGCCTTCCGTTACGTCACGATGCGACTTGAAGCCAGGCGAAGCTGCATAACATATAAATAAATCCGACAATTGTGGTATATTTGTGCTGCGGAAATAACCGGAATCTGTTTGAATTCTCTCTTGTACACCACTATCGGCAATATTGCCCCGACAAAATGGAAATATAAAGATTTTCGGTTTGTTTTGTAAATTGGGACAGACATGATTGTGAAAATATCTCTCGATCTCTGCCACCCTCACTATGGAACCATCGTGAAAGGTAACCCGTTCAAAACCATCATCATCTCTGGTGCCGTGAGTCATGAGTGCCATCACAAAACATTCGGTGTTAAGTGTATGATCGGAATGCAGGAGAATATCCAAATATTTAAAGAAATCATCTCGAATCAAATTTTTACAGGGAAATAATTTAAAGCCCAATTCGCGGAATAAAAACAACAAGGATTTACCATCTTCTTCAGCGCCACGACGCGGTTCATCATTACTCATGAAATCGATAATATTTACCATAAAGAAAACACCACGATTCTCACGACTCTTCATGGGATACGTGGCTAATTTGAGATGTGTATGGATGTGTGAGGACTTTTTAACCACATGTTTTGGTATCCCCAAAATATCACCAGTAAACTCCTCAAGCATTTGATCTTTATTCTGAGTATTAAAGAATATATAATCCTGAAATGAAAATCAAAGCTATCAAGTAAATTAATTTCTTTCAATTACAAAATGTTCTATTTACACCGTCTCTATGATCCGAATGATTTTCCAGCTCATTGCTACTCCCATTTGTTATTGCTGTCGTTGTGGTGGAAGTATTCAAAAGTTCGGTTTCTCTAATATCAGGTAACAACCCATGCTCGTTAACTTTCTCTTGGCGTCTATTTAAGGATATGACGGGTGAGTCATCTAAAGCATTTAAAAATCGTAAAGCACTGTCATATTTTAAATCACTTAATATTATGCGCAATTCCTGATAGGCTGCCGGACCACGTTTAGTAATTTTAATAAATAATCTTTTATGTCTTTCGTACAGTTTCTGATCCTCGGTCCAGTTAACGCATAAGTCGGGCTCAAGTTTTTCCAGATTTTGTAACATAATGGCCGATATTAGACCTTTAGCTCTACAAGCATGCGCCAATTTATCATAATCGGTATGATTAATAAGTTTATCCACATTATCAATAATGCGCTTCCTTAGTTTATCATCCATAATATCTGTTAATGTATAACCATATATGGTATAATTGAAGGTGATAAATGTTTTTTTTTTTTTTAATCAATGAGAAAACTTTTTACTTGTACGTATATACTTACAAAGTAACACCGTGTAAATATTTGTATAGGAAGTTAACGTTTATATGAAATGTCCTCTCCTTTACCAGATAAGGAATTTCCTTTGTTCTCTTTGATGTTGAACACTTGTGTGTAAATATTCTTTGTCCTTATTTTTTCAAAAGCAACTTAATAAATTACTGTAAAGCTTATAAAATATTCTTAAAGGATATCTCATTAATTTATTTGTACAGTATAAATTCTCTTTTGAAACAAAAGGTTTGTTTTTTTATACTAAATCACTAAACTACGTCTGACTTATTTAACTACTTATTAGCGACTGACTCAGTATCAGCATATTATTGAAAAAATAACAAAATCATCTCATAGCTATTGAAAAGAAAATATCAACAGGTAGGTAGCAAGTTGAAATGAAATAAAACTGGAATGAAATGAAATTCATTTTTAACGACTTCTTTATTATTTGAATATGTTTTTATAGACAATGAATTATTATTAATTTTACAAAAAATATTTATAAATAATATAGAAAATTAAATCAAAGTTGTTTTTTTATGTTGTTTTATTATCAGTTATACCGCTGCTTTTCTTCATACATAACTCGCACTCGTAATGATATTAATTTCTAATGAGTGTTCTTTAACAAAGAAGCAGCATTATACAAAACAATTCTAAATAGTTAAATTTAATGCAAAATATGATAGATCAAGATTTTACAAAAAAACGTAACGCTTTGTTTGCCTGCTTGGACAATGCCAGTACTGAGTTGAAAGGTACCTCATTGGATCAAAGTAAATCATTGGTAACCGTGCGGGAGAATACGTCTGGTGAAATACAATTGGTTTATAGGAATCGTTCTAAACGTATACAGGCTGGAAATTCACCAGAACGTAATTTAAAACACTTAAGAGGAAAAGAAAGTATATTTAAAAAACCCGAATTGCCCATAAGTAAATGTCTAAAGCCGCGTAAAGCTCCAGACTATGAGGTATTTGTAATGTATCATTTGTATACTTTTTACGATAATATTTTATAGATTAATCCGCATAAATGGAAAAAATATTCTCTTGCCGATGTGGATATATCAGAGCAAACCAATTGTGCAGCAGCTTTTGCATTCTTGCGTCAAATGGACGAACAAAAAGAATCACAAAATAAGACTGAAGATGACATATGTGGGCAGGAACACAAAATAGAATTTAAAAGAATCTGTAAAATACAACTAAATATGAAATCATTAGAGGAACAAGATGCAGCTGATGATCAGTTGGATGTACCTAAATTAAAGGGCTCTAAATTGATAATGCCAGAGTATGTGGTGGGACTAAAAAATAAGGTAATCAATAAAAAGAAAGTAAATAATTCTTTGGTTAAAAAAGAAGAAAGTAGACGTCCCGTAAGACAGCTGCCATTAAGCCACCTTTTCGAAGACGATAAAGAAACCGAAGAAGAAGAAGAAGAAGGCAATTAATTATGCTTAATTTAATATATTTCATAAGAAATTCATTTATTTTTTTCAATAACGTGAATCGAATAAATGGATTGAACCAATACTCTAATTTTCATATGGTTTCTAAAGTCCACGATATCTATTTTGGATAGGAATATTTGCTCATATGATACTATAACTGGGTTCCAAAATTAAAAGGCAATCATATATATATTTATATATAATGTGTATACATTTATTTAACATTTAAAATTTTATGTTGGAATCATTTTACCCTTTTAGTATTATAATATGTTTGACTCTCATTTAATAATTTTTTCATTAAAGACTGCACCACTTATAGCAAAGGGTATATAAAGTTTGTGTGGATGTTTGTAACTCCTAAAGGGCAAATGGCAAAATCATCTTCAATTATACAGATAGATACCGAATCGAAATCTGAACCGATTTGATTATGTCCGCCCGTACGTCCATGTCAATTTGTTTGCCAGCTACACGTTGCATTTTATGAGATATTTCTATGAAGTACAAAGACAGGCAGTGGCTCAAGAGGGAACCCTATTGAAAATGGACTGAATCAAATCATTTTTAGAACCCCTTTCCATAAAAGGTTTTTATATAACGGAAGTCTTTATATGGCAAAAAAATCGCAATTCGTAATGTTTTTGGACAAAATTTGGTGAAGAATAGTTAATTAGCTTCACATTTGGTTGTGTCAAATTTGTACCCGATCGGACCATTTTTAGAACCTTTTCCCATAATAATTATATCTCAATACAGATACAGTCAGATACAACAAAACTGATTGTACCATAATTTAAGGGGCTGCTAAGTGGTGTAGGATTTCAAATGATCGGCCTTGACCGACTATAACATTTTTACTTGTTTTTAAATTGAGTTACATTTTAAAAATGTTTCTTTTCTTTTAACAATTATTAGGTGTTAAATGCTTAATAGATAAAAGGACAATTAATATTTTTTTTAAAATAATTTTCTATTTGAATTGCTTTCTCCATATATGTGTACATTGAGCATTTGGTGCTATTCATTTTTTCTTAACGTAAAAACATTTAAAGAATTGATTTTTTTTTACCTTAACATTTATAAACTGACTTTATATAAGATTTGTTAGGAGGGACATTTTGTTGTTAATTTTTTCTTTTTTTTTTACTTTCAAATTTATTAATATTAAAGTAAGTATTCATTCTTCAGTTATTTACATTTCACAAAATGTTAGTGGATTTAAAAAAAAATGTTGTTGTTGTTTTATGGTATTTTAAAATTTAAATCGAAATTCAGTTCGAATTGAGCTTTTGTTTTCCCCTTTTTTTTTATTACATTTTATTTTTAATATTCATTACGTTTCATTTACAACAATTTTGCATGAAATTTATTCAACATTTCGATAAAGAATACAAAAAGCTACTATAGGAGACTCTGTCACATGTCTACTTTAAAATTCCCATTTAAATGAACTTGAGAGACTTTGATCGCTTGTACCTGTACCTTCCACCTTAGTGATGAGTGAGCCTTTCCAGAAAGAAGCCTCAGAAGTCCCACAAAGTGTCTACTTTTGAGTTGATCTCGATACGTCATATTTATTACAATTAGAGCATTTGGACATGATCAGAAACGCTCTTAATTACGCATATTTTGACGTAGAATTCGACAATAAAATGCCATGCCTACTATTTGTATATTGAGGTGAAAAGTATTTAAGACCAAAATCTAAATCAAATTTTTACTTTTTTTTTTTTTACTTTAAAGGTAAAACTTTTGTTGGCCACTTTGTGTTACGATTGATTTGTTATTCATACCTACAGCGACATATTGTTGTTTTTGTTTTCTTTTTTTTTTTTGTAATTTTTCCATAAAGTAATTGTTGTTGGTTTTTTTCGGCATTGATTTGAATAAAGTCCCTAAAAATAATATCATTTGTGTGTTTTTATTGTAATATTTGTATAGTTTGAACTTGTTGTTGTTTTTGATATCAATTGAAGCGAATTAGATATTTTCAAAAGTAAGTACATATACTATACGTAATACATTTAATGATTGTCCGTTTTTTCCAATATTGAATCCAATGTGAAATGACTTGATTTTATTTAAAAACTTTGAACTAAAACTACATAATTAACTAATTATGTGAAGCAAAAAAGCCATGAAGGAAATAATGAGAGAAACTTTGATGAATTGAAAACGGCTTTTGATGGTCATGGATCAAGCATTGCAGTCACTGAAATTTGTAGTTTTGATTAATAAATCTCGATGTATGTAGATGGGTTATGATAAATGATATGCATATATATTTAAAGAATGGACGTAGAAATCGTGTACGAGTAATTTTTATATCCCCTCAATCCAATTAGTGTGGAGCGGTAAACTCACTTTGTCATTCCATTTGAAATTTCCTGAAGGCAGCTTCATGGGTTGCATGAAGTATACAACAAAATCTATATCGATCCTGTCATGTTGGAGTTTATTTAAAATTTGGCTTAAGCCAATATTAAACTAGAAAACTACTGCTCCAATTTTGGTCAAATTTTTTGCAAACATTTGAAAATTTCTGTAGCTTTGCGGAGATCGATAAATTAATATGCGTGGCACTGCCCATTTGCTTAGAAAATGACTTTTCTTTAAATAAATGTTGTTTATTAGCTAAAAGGGATGTGCCACGCCTACATAATATACTTCGTTTGAAAGCTGAATTAATTTAGAAGCTTTCACAAAAAGTTTGAACAAAATCGGTGCAACCGTTTCCAAGTTATAAGAGTTTAAAAAATATGTTAAATCTAGATTTGCTTACTGAGCAAGTCTGAGCGCCTGGTGGTTTTCTCATATTTTTTTGTGTGGCGTGATTTTCAAAATTACGACCACAAAAATGAAGGTGAACTTACTTGGGCTATAACTAGAAAACTCCTGCTCCGATTTTGGTCAAATTTTTTGCAAACGTTTGGAAATTTCTCCAGCTTTGCGGGGTTGGTAAATTAAAAGGCGTGGCATTGCCCATTTTCTTAGAAAATGACTTTTTAATCATTTTTCTCGTTTATTAACTAAATGGGTGGCGCCACACCCACATAATATACTTCGTTTGAAAGCTGAATTAATTTGCAAGCTTTTACAACAAGTTTGAACAAAATCGGTCCACCCGTTTCCGAGTTATAAGACTTTAAAGATTATCTTAAATCGTCATTTGCTTACTGTGCAGTTCTGAGCGCCTGGTATTTTTCTCACATTTTTATGTTTGGTTTGTGATTTTTAAAATTACGACCACACATACATACACACATACACAGAATGAATGTGAATTTGTTTGGCTTATAACTGGAAAACTACTGTTCCGATTTCGGTCAAATTTTTTGCAAACATTGGGAAATATCTCTAACTATGCGGGGATCCTTAGTTAATGGGCGTGGCACCGCCCATTTTCTTAGAAAATGACTTTTTCAAAAATGTTCTTTTTCAACTAAATGGGAGGTGCCACGTCCATAGAACATACTTCGTTTGAAAGCTGAATTAATTTACAAATTTGCGTAAAAAATTTGAACAAAATCCGTTCAGCCGTTTCCAAGTTATAAGACTTCAAAGATTATCTAGAATCAAAATTTGCTTGCTGAGGTGTGCTGGGCGCCTGGTATTTGCAAGCATGTACAAACACGCAGAAGTCGTCTGTTGTTGTTGTTGTTGTTGTTGTTGTTGTTGTTGTTGTTGTTGTTGTTGTTGTTGTTGTTGTTGTTGTTGTTGTTGTTGTTGTTGTTGTTGTTGTTGTTGTTGTTGTTGTTGTTGTTGTTGTTGTTGTTGTTGTTGTTGTTGTTGTTGTTGTTGTTGTTGTTGTTGTTGTTGTTGTTGTTGTTGTTGTTGTTGTTGTTGTTGTTGTTGTTGTTGTTGTTGTTGTTGTTGTTGTGTGCGTTTTGATGCGTTTTGATGCGTTTTGATGCGTTTTGATGCGTTTTGATGCGTTTTGATGCGTTTTGATGCGTTTTGATGCGTTTTGATGCGTTTGTCGTTGGGATAATTCTTATTGGGATAATTCTTATTGGGATAATTCTTATTGGGATAATTCTTATTGGGATAATTCTTATTGGGATTATTCTTATTGGGATTATTCTTATTGGGATTATTCTTATTGGGATAATTCTTATTGGGATAATTCTTATTGGGATAATTCTTATTGGGATAATTCTTATTGGGATAATTCTTATTGGGATTATTCTTATTGGGATTATTCTTATTGGCGTCTCTTATAAAATTTTGCTTCTCAGCTGAATTTGAACTCATGTCTACAATATGAAGAGTTTACTGAGACAACAACTAAGCCACTCAGCTATTGAGGGCCCTAACTTTTGATGTATTTACGCTATAATGAAGGTTTCGTTTAGACATTTAACAATGCGCAAGAATATAGAGATCGCCGAACTGAGGATGGAAATTTCTGTAGCTTTGCAGGGAAATAATTTTAATAGGCGTGGCACTGCCAATTTTCTTAAAAAATGACTTTTTAAATTATATTTTTGGTTTTTTACTAAATAGGTGGGGCCGCGCCCACATAATATACTTCGTTTGAAAGCTAAATTAATTTACAAGCTTTTACAACAAGTTTGAACAAAATCAGTCCAGCCGTTTCCAAGTTATAAGACTTTAAAGATTATGTTAAATCGTCATTTGCTTACTGCGAAGTTCTGGGCGCCTGGTATTTTTCTCACATTTTCATGTTTGTTTTGTGATGTTTAAAATTACGACCACACATACATACACACACACACAAGAATGAAGGTGAATTTCCTTGGCTTATAACTGGAAAACTACTGTTCCGATTTCGGTCAAATTTTTTGCAAACATTGGGAAATATCTCTAGCTTTGCGGGAATCGATTAATTTGGGGGCGTGGCACTACCCATTTTCTTAGAAAATGACTTTTTATTCATTTTTCTCGTTTATTAACTAAATGGGTGTCGCCACGCCCACATAATATACTTCGTTTGAAAGCTGAATTAATTTGCAAGCTTTTACAATAAGTTTGAACAAAATCGGTGCAGTCGTTAAAAAGTTATACGACTTTAAAAAATATGTTAAATCTAGATTTGCTTTCCGAGCAAGTCTTTTCTTACTCGATTTTTTTTTAAATTTTTTTTTGCTGATTTTTTAACATTCATTTCCTGATTGTCCATTCAGATAAAAGTAAACAATTATGCTAATAAAGTGTTTTTTTTCCTTATCTTTCCTATTTGATAAAAATGTCTTCTTCTTACTTTTCATAAAATTTAACATACACATGACAGCATATATGTATATAACACAAAATAGTATTAGTGCTGCTGAAATATATCCATTTAAGTGCTTAATAATACATTAATAATAAATTGATTTTGCACAATGTATTGTGGTGTTGTATAGATATATAAACGTGTGCATGTGTGGTATAATTAATGATTTGACATCAATTTGTTCTTGAATTATACATAAACTCTGTCTCTCCCTTATGATCTAACAATTATGTAATAAATTATATCTATATATATAAATCAGAGACTACTTAAAGGTAACGAGTAGAAGTAAAAATCATGAATATCAATTATCTTTGACTTTCTAATGTTTAGAAAGTCTTTAAAACACTCAGAACGACTAAAGGATTCGAAAAGAGGATTAAAAAAAGTTAAAATTATATCACTCCTATATAAATTAGATGGACTTTCGATGGATATATAGACACGCCCATTTTTGGTATACATATCAATGTGTGTCATACAAGTACTTTTTTGCTATTGAATAATTGAGTTAGCAGCCAAAATGTTGTTCCAAAATTTACAACGCCCATTTCTTGCACATAATTGACCACACCTATGTATAAGTGGGCAGAATTAATTATTTTTTTTAATTCTATATTATAGCGCAAGTCTCGCAATGCCCGATTATGTCCAATACTGACCGATCATGTGCTGTTTTTTACTCCAGCTTTTCCAAACGTATAAAATAAAATAAAATAATTTGTTTTGTCCGTACGTCCCACAATAAAAAAATGGAGATAGTAGCCAAAATATACGTCAGATTAGTTTAAAATTTGCTACAGATAATTTTAAGATCAAAGTGCAAATATTGATTAATTGTAATCCACCTGACATGTTAATCCACCTGGCCTATCTTGCAGCTACGTATGGGTGTGCCAGATTTGAAATAAATATGTCCATGGGAAGTACCCCAAATTTAGGTTTGTTTGATAAAATTTCAATGATTTTTAAAATAATAAATTTCTTAAATTAAGCGATTCATTAAAACGTTATTCTTGGTTTTTTAAGTTTTATATAAATCACAATAAAACTTTAAATGAAATCAAATTGTTTAAAACATCGATTCTTTTATTCGGTAAGTAAGATCTCTGATATAAATATATTCAATACCATTCAGTACCAGTATATATAGATGTTGTAAGTATTTGTTCATTTTTGGTTTTTTAGCATGTTACATATATAAATATTTTGTTTTAATAAATTGACAATTTATGAATAAATGTGTTTTTCATTTTTTTGATAAATATTAAAAATTGTGTGAATGTGAAGTAATGCATAAATATAAAATATACATCTGAGTGAATACAGAATCTTTTAAATATTCTTTTAAGCCACGTCTTTTATAAATATCCTTTTGAGACCGATGCTCTAAAGTAGATGGTTACAAAGTAGCTGAGAAGCAATGTAAATAAGTTTTGACGGTTTTTTACTAAAAAATTGTACTAGGACTCTGCCCCTAAATTATTATTTACCCATATTTTGAATTGATTTAACCATGTCCGCCAGTCCGTCTGTCTGTCGAAGTTCGTGTGCCACCTACAGTTGGCATTTTTTGAGATTTCACCTTGAAATTTGGTACAAGAACCTGAATTGGTCTAAAGAGGAACCCTATTAAAAATGGACTGAATTGGACCATTTTTAGAACCCCTTCCACAAATTAGTATTATTATTAGACAGCCTTTCGGTCCTCAAAGCGGCTTTAGGCAAAATTATATCAAAATTGAAAAACAAATTAATTTTGCTTGGTACTCTTATCATAAAATACATAATAAAGAATTTGTGGAGGTGGAAAGGTTGTCACACAAATCATGACTAACAGATGACTAATCATGCTTTCTCCATTTCTTTACTTCTTTATTGATTCTTTTTAATCAACTAATTAATGGTAATAATAAAAAATTATAACTACTATAGTTGAAAGCAAAGAATAACTACAATTACTTTGTACATTATTTTGCATACTCACTTAATGGTTATAAGCTAACGGATACGTGTTGTGTTTACAAAAGGTTTTCTACTAATTAATAAACATTTAATATTCAATGATATAGGAATGTGGAAAAAGACGTACATACATCTATTAAATTCATACAACATTGCTCTGTTGCTATGGCGGTTGAAGCTCTAAAATAAAATTCCGTTTATGTTTTTTTGTTTTTTTTCTTTGGAGGGTAAATGTTTTACGTTTTACTTGTAATTGTTACAGTTTTCGTATATTAACCATTGTTAGCTTTAATTGCGACCCGAAAAAAGTTGATACTGTAATGTATAAATGAAGTATTGGTTTCGGTATTCGGTTTCAATTAAAAAGGACTTTTTACAGTTAGATTACTTTAATTATGATACACGCAACACATATACTTACGATAATAATAGTGGAAATATTTTATGGAAGGTAAGCTTTTTTTATACCCACCATAAAATGCATATGGGGGTATACACATACATATGTCCCTACTCAAGCAACGCTCAAAAAGAGGCGTCGAAGATCGCTCAAATTATATGTTATATTCTGAATCAGCATAGACTACAAAGTTGATCTAACTTTATGATCGTGAAAGTGTCAACAAGAGACGGACAGATGGACATGTTTATGAATAGATTCAGATTTTTATGCTAATCAAGTATATAAACACTTTATAGAGACTCTGACGCCTGCTTCGCAGTGTTGCAAACGGAACATGAATCTTAGTATACCACCCATTTTATGTGAAGGAAGAAAAGGAAGAGAGGCAAACTTTTACCATAAACACAGAATTGAAAAAACTTTACTTCTGTGTTATAATTTATTAAACATACATTTAAGTACAACATAAAATATAATATAATAAAATAATAAAAATAAACACCTGTACGGTGGTATCATCAAATAAAACAAAAAAACCAACTGAATATTAAGTAGTTTACAACGACAACTACAATAAACCGAGAAAATATTTCAAAGAAGAGTCAAAATGTCACTGTGTATGAATTAACTTGTATGTGTGCAAGAAACTATTTAATCATAATAAACATCTAGTATGCTGCTATTGCTGCCATTGCTGCCAAGCTAAAGGCGACAAATATGATATATACACACACACATGCATATAAACAAATATGGTTAACGGTACACAGTGTTTGTGTTATCACTTTGTTGATATTGTATGCATGTGTGCATATATTTCCGTTATATTATCTTAGGCCCTTTCATATGCATTATATTGTTACAAGTGTGCACTAGAAGCAGAATAATTGAGTTTTATCAACCGACAATCAATTCAATTATTAACTGTAAGTGTATTTGTTTTGAAGTATATATTGCAAATATATGCATATTACACATCAATGTGGTGAAAGTATGTATGTGTGTAATTAATTTAAATTTGTGTTTAAGGCACTGCCACATTAAACTTAAACACAAAACACAAAAGTGACGGTTTATTGTACTTGAATGTAAAAATAAAGACAAGTCTCATATGGATCTTCCGATTCAAAATGTTCAAGCACAACCGCCATGACCAGAAAAGAAGCATTGACCCCCATAAATCATCAAAATTTGAATCGGTTATGTCCATGTTTTCAAGTGTTTTTATACCCTGCACCAGGGTGTGCGGTTGTGTTTGTAACTCTTAAACGAGAAATGTCACACCCTCAACTATACCGATCGATTTAGAATCGAAATCTGAATCAATTTAATTAGATGCGTCTGTCCCTCTGTCTGTTCATGTAAATTTGTGCTACACGTCGTAATTTTTAAGATATTTTGATGAAATTTGGTACAAAAACATGTTGTTTTGGTCCAAAGAGGAACGCTATTGAAAATGGACAGAAGTTTTCTACAAAATCATTTCACAACAACTCCTTACACCAAAATCGATCAACATATCTTAAATAGAATAAAATAGAGTAGAAAACTTCTCTTTATAGACAAATAACAGTTGGAATGGACATAATTTAATTGGTTCCAATTTTATTGATATTTTTACCACCTAAAGGTGTATCGTCCGTAATATAAAGGAAGGCTGTCAATTGGTGGAATTGAACACAACAATAAATGGACGTACAGACAATAAGCATTTGTATACAGATAACATATAAATATAAATAAAATTAATTAGTAAAATATATATATATATTATACAATATATAAGTATTCTTCATTTGATGATGCCACCTTGGAAATGGAATATGTATGCAATGCAATGCAATCAACACATAAGATAACAATAATTCCAAAATGCATACAAATTACATTAAATAAATCTGTACATATATATGTAGTCGTTATTAAGCTATGTACAATATGTATTTAGATTAATAGGGTGAAAACATAAGATACTAAGAAAATCTTAAACAATATAAGACAAGTAAGAAAGGACTATATAAGGCCAACGCCAAATCTAAAGTACCCACCATCATTGCCCTTGTTTAAACTTCATTAAACATTATCAGACAAACATGGACCAGCCAAATCTATAATTGTAAGACGTTTTATAATGCAAATTTCGCCCAATTACCTAAGGGCATGGTATAGTGGCATTTTTTTTATAAGTATATATATTTATATACAACAAACTATCATTATACTAATTACATATTGTGAAATAGTTCTATAGAAAAGGTACAAATCTTCTTTTTAATGTATCTCCTGTACGGCTTAACCCATTTCTTTTATTTGTTTACCTTGAGAATCTACAGATAAAATACTAATTTTGATTTTCTTGGAAATTGAATTTTACTATACTGAAATGGAAACAGTTTTGCTTAAAGAGTTGGACTTTTTAAAGTTGTGGGTCAGTTCGTTTGACTCTTTTTAGAAACATACCATAGAAACTTGGACGGACAGAAGGGCTAAATCAACTTAAAATTTCATGCTGAGCAAGAATATGTATACTTTTAGGGGTGTGGCTCGCCCTTTCTAGTATTTGCAAACATATATTATGATGGCAGGCTTAAAAAAGTGGTTAGTGTCTGTCAATCAATTTGAGAGTTTTCGCAGAGTAATAAAACTTAATTGCAATCATTTGTTAAGAAGTATTATGTAAGAATACTAAATGATGAATTTATATTTATTTACATGTATTTTATTTACACATAAAGTAAATGTAGGAATTTGCTTTTCACCAATTGTAAAATTATCTAAATCAATTTTTATTGTACTTGTAAATGGATTAACTTTTTATTAAATTGTATATGTATATATATTATATATTTGATATATGTAACTATGACGTTGTTGTTCTTTTTTCTTCTGATATCTGTTAGATGGGCAGAAAGTAAAAATGCATACGAGATGCCAAGCAATACCAAGCTACAGGTTGTAATGAAAAAAAAAGATTTATTCTATGAGATACTTTTATGCAACACATAAGATAACAATAATTAAGGCATGCAATAATTCTACAAAAACATACACTTTCATGCTAAATGATAATCAAACAACAATCGCTTTATGAACACGTGATGATGTTACAGTCGGTCAAGGCCGTCTATTTAAAACCCTAAACCTTTAAGTTCTACAATTTGTGCTACAATTAGTTGAGTGGTATCAGTAAACGCGCGCCGTCGCCATATAAGACACTTTATGAAGAATTTAAAAATGATTCGATGGTACGCCCACGGATGCGAAGCCCTCCGATTTGTTCAAAGTAACTTGAAAAATTACCGGTAAAGATTAAATTTCAGTTTATTATCTAAATTATTTTTTTACTTGTTTTAACGCAGGCTAGACAAGGCTAAACCGAAATTGAAAATTTTGATGTTGTTCGGAACGGAATGACAAACTATAAAAACCATCCATAATCGTTTGTTTTGTTTGGTTTAGTTAGGTGAATGGGATGATATGGAGTTTGGTTTAATTTTTGATCTCATGATGTTTTACCACACGTTGCCTCAGGTTTCATTTTATAATTCCACAGTGTTTATTTTTATATCTATAACTCGTTATTATTTATGTATTATTAAATCATTTTATATACGAGGATTGGGCAAAAACTTACTACAAATTTTAGTTTAGTTTTGCAACAAGGACTACTGTTTATATGTGAGTACACCATTATTATACGTTTTAAAAACAAAAAAAAAAAAAACATTCTTAACAACAATTACTTTATTGATTTTTTTTAAAGAATTTTCTTATTATTTTCATTTTATTATATAAACTATTTAAGAGTGAAAAACAGTCATCGTTTGTATACCTAAGAACACTTAAAAAAAACGGTTATTTCTACAACTTTACTGTACAAGTATATACACAAGTACACAAAGTATAATTATCATATTTGCTTGTTACCAACTAACATTTAGATTTAGTATAAAATGAAGGTAAATGGGGAGGGGGAGGTATCAATCATCAATCATCAATCATTATCATTTACTAAGCACAACTAATTGTGTGGATTTACATAAACATTTAAATTTATACACCAATGACACAGTATATAGACAAACATTTATATATAAATATATATAAAATTACCCTCTGCCCCTCTTTTCATTTTTGTTTTTTGTTTCAAAACTATTATCATACAAATTTATATTTTTTTTCGCTTTTTATATATTATTATTAATTAATCCAACAACCATTTGATTTATTTATATTTTATTTACAGTAAGATTTCATTTTATTACTGCATAAATGTTATATTGAGTGACGGACACTTGCGGACATTATGTCGTTGTCCATTTATATTTAGTAACGGTACTGGACTAGCTGTACCCGATACAGATGTTATATGTCTTACCATTCCGCTGCCCAATTGCTGCAAAAGACCTGAACCCGAACCGGAACCCAATGGGCCCGTCGATAATACTGTGGATGGCCGTCTGGAGCGTATCGATTGCATGCTAGATGAAAGTAAAAATGGCACACTGCTTGATGTATTTGGCATAGAACCACCCTGTTTTTGGGATGATAACAAATGAGATTTCTTCGCAAGATTAGTTATTTAGTCTTTGTATGGATAAAAGTGTAAAAAATGAAATACATTTTAAATATTATATGTTTTTTATAATTAAGTGGCAATTAAAATAAGTTTATGATTTAAAATGACAAAAAAAGAGAAAGTAAGAATTTACAGGAGATGGACAAAATAATATAAACATCTGCAATTCTTCAGGGAAAGCAGTGTTGTCAACATGCAACAAGGTGTTCATATTATTTTGTTCAGCTGCTGTATTCGAATGTATTCGAAACTGGAAAAAACGCTTTAAAATTTTACTGAATCACTTGATTTTCGGTTTTCGCCCGGACAACCCATAGAATTGTGATTTTACTCGAAAAAACCATACGTACACGGTTGATTAAAGAAAACTGTTTTTGTTTTTGTATCATGATAATAAATGACCACAATGCTTTGCCCTTTGGCTGTTGATAAAAAATATTTATATAGCAGCTCAATCAATATCATTTTACGTTTATTGTATTTTAATATAAAACATCCTTTCTCTCTTTTTTCATCGTATTTTTTGTTATTAAATTTTTTCCATAACTTTAACTGAATGTCTGATTAATTAAAAAGGAAAATAATGCGAATGGAGCAAAACAATACAATTAAACCGGAACCCATATAGAATATCATAAATTTTATTTACAGTAAACACTTATATAACGCAAAATATTATTCATATGAATCACTGCCACATGACATATGAGTAAAGGTAAAGTAAAGGTTTTGAGTGAGAAAAATATTTCAAGTTTTTATAATTTTTAAAATTGCAATATTTTCAGCATTATATGAAGGGCTACACATATGCTGTAAATATATACCATTAAGAAATATAAATTATTTTTGATGATGGGTATAAAAAAACACACACACACACACATGAAAACAACAAAAAAAAAAAAACATGTTATTGACAGTTCGGAGTTTTTATTTTTCATTAAATGCGGAATGAAATGATATTTAACAAAAAATATAACACATATGTATTATAATAATGCATAATAATACGTCTGCTTATATAATAATAAAAAACATCTACGGAGATTATGTTTAAGCCATTGAAAAAAAGCTAGAAATGGAGAAACATGTACTCACGATCATGCTCCGTGCAAGCTGCAACGTTTATTTTCAATTTCACACATACACACATATATATATATATGATATATAGAGTTCCGAAAAAAGAAACGTAAAACATCAAAAATACATTAAAAAGGAAATATTTACATCACATTAGAACAAAAGATTTTTATTCCCTGTGAAGGATGTACACACATAATGAACTGGTTGTTTTTTTTTTTAATTTGGAATTTTATACGTATGCGTAATTTATTATAACATATATATGTTTATGAGCATTTATGTAGCACACTTCTAGGGTGCTTAAGGAAGAATGTTTTCCTAATACATTGAACTAAACAAGTTAACATTATCAAATGATAAGAAAAGGGAAATCTCATAAACAAAAAAGCAAAGCAAAACAGGACAAGTAGAGATTGTGTAAAAAACATATTTAAAAATCAATCAACATATATGTATAAATATATAAGTATTTTAGAAACATTAGGGGGAAAAAAATGTAAAAATGTTTTTACCATATGTACGTGGTATGTGGTACCATGTATGTATAATAGAGTTGTTACGTGTTTATGTTGTGTCAGAGTATTATTCTTCAAGTGCAAATCTTAGCCGTGATTATAAAAGTATTACAAAAGTATGCACAACTGTACACTTAAGCACATTTAAGTTTATGTTGTTTCATATGAAATATTTGATTGTTTTTCGAATACCTGAGTATAATGTATATATACAATGAATAGTACAGATTGAAATCTATAGTAGAAACCTTTAAAATGTAACACACTCACACTCATACGCAACGAAGATTAATTTTAAATAACAAATTTCAATAAATATAAATAATTGCCGTAAAATACAAGCCTGTCTGATTAACAACCATTGTTTAAAGGGCCATTTGGTTAACCATAAATAGAAACTTTTCAACAAAATTTTTGAAAAATAACAATGCATTCAGTAAACAGTATATTTAAACAAGTAGGAAAACTAAATTTGGCTCAAGCCAAATCGTAAATACACAGTGTGCCTTTTTGTAGCGTACGCCATAATTTATTTGACAACATTTGGCTTTTTCTACTCAACAAACACTTTCATTTGATACCCATATCGAATAATATATGAAAATAAAAGTCAAACTCTATTCCGCCATATTTGATTTAGAATAACGGTAATTAGTTCATCGCTTTTTACTTATCAAACTCTTTCATCTTGTAGAATTATCAAATATATTATTATATAATAAAATAATACGTATACACCATTTTGTAGCGTCCGTTCTATTTCATATAGAATGGTGGCACGTAGCTTATGGTGTTTTATTCGTCAAACTTTTTTCTTTAATACCCATATCTAATATGTTATGAAACATATGCACGTAATTGGCCATTTTGTAGGGCTGTGCACTTATATGGGTTAAACAAATACCAGACGGATTGAGAGAAAGATCGATTTGAAACGCTCGATACAGTAACGGATACCGTTTAGGCGTTAAATTTACATAAATTTTTGAATTGGAAAAAAAAGAAGCTATAAAAACATTTAATTGATCAATAACGTATGTATACAAATCATGAATGAATAACAAAAGGAAAAATAAGAGGAAAAATACTATAAAACAAACACAATAAGCAAAAGTAATTTTTTTCAACAAAACACACTGACGGCACATCATTATTATCATCATGGGAGTAGAAGATGCAGCATCACAGCATCACTAACAGTTTACAGTACAGTTCAAATGTAACTCCATTAAAAATTCATTCGAATAATAGCAATAAAACAAGAACAACAAACAACCACAATATGGTTGGCATTGTGAAAAGGCACAATAGTTTCGATAATGTATTGTAATCGTACAATATTTTGTTTAGTTTTCTTTTTTTATTTATTTAATTTTTTCTTGTTGTTGTTGTTGTTGTTGTTCTCTGATGTTTTTCCTGTTATGTGCTTGTGTGTGCTTGTAATGTTTTGACGTTTTTTACACTTACAACATAGGACGATGTTGAGGGTACCGAAAGACTTGATCCTGAACCACCACGCACAGTAAAAGCATACTATTGTTGTTATTATTATTGTTATTGTTGTAGATGAGTATGAATATAAATGTATGTGTATGTTATATATATATATAAATATTACGGTATTATGCAATTTGTTGTAATATTGTTGTCGTGCAGGGATGGATGGATGCGAGTTGTTATTGTTATTGTTATTGTTTTTGTTATTTTATGTTATGTGTTATGTTTATAAAATTTTAATTTTTGTTGATGTTGATGTTAGCGTAGCAAGTTGTTGTTGTTGTTTTTGTTATTATTATTATGGAAGAAGAGTTGTTATTGTTGTTGATTATTGTTGTTGGAACGGGGGAAAACGGAAATAAGAAAAAACATATTTTTAAGGTTTTAGTACTTTTTTCTTTCTTTTCAAAAAAATTTAACAATTTAAACCCTACAGACATAATTCTATACATTTTTTTTTTAAATTATTTTTTTAAACGTCTTATCTAATTTTTGTTTAATATGTAATCTTTATATGTTATATTATAGGTAAAGAATAATGAATTAAATACAAATAGATAAAGAAAAATTGAAACGAGAATTCTTATTGAATCTACAAACAATCGTGTTCATTATTATTATTAAGAAGTGATTGAAATGGTTGTCAAGCCAACCACCCTCATAGAGAAAGAAAAAAAAAGGGGGAATATTGGTTGAATTTATTCACCCTTCAACTCTTTGAAAAAAAATATACCAATCAGATTATTTTATTGTGACTTCCGTCATATTGGATTTAAAGAGGCAAGTCTCAGCTTTTTTTTTGCCACAAGTCCCAACTTGTGACATTCTTTGCGTCAAGACCTTTTTGATACTCATATCGAATAGGTTAAGAAAATATTAATTTCAATTATTTGGACAGCAGCCATATTGGATTTAGTATGATAGCTTAGCCTATGGTAACCCATGAAGCCCTCTCTCTCTAAGACAAAGACTAGAAGAAGTAATAAAGCACCAGTTTGAATATTCTACAACTTTGAAAATCTTAACTTGTATTTTGACAAACACTTATATTATATGGACAACATCAATACGAACGGATATTTCGAAGTGCTCAAAATACATGAAGCAAGATTGGAAATTCTCCATTTTGAATGTTTTCTGATTTTAAACTAAATATTACGGTATAATGAACACAACTTTCAACCAGTTTAAATAAAACTGAATATAAAAGTTATAATAGCACCGCTAGAGATTTGGGTGTAAGCATAGGGCTAGGGCTAGGGCTAGGGGTAGGGGTTAAATAAAATACACATGATATTTCTAAATTCACTAACAATTGCTCACATACTACAGAGAGACATAGAAAGAGAGAGAGAAAGATAAAGAGAGACAACATCTGAAAGAATTATAATAAAAAATAATAATTACACTGTAAGAACTTACAGTAGGTGGTGATAAATTGATTGTCGAACCGCGTCTCTCCTGTGGTCCAATACTGGAATGACGTCTGGTTGGTAAGCCACTACCTGGCGTACCACCCGGTGATGAAGCGCAGGACGGTGCAATACGTATTTTCGGTGTCATCAGCGTATTGTCCGATAGGCGTCGATTTGGAAATGCATTAGCTACACGTAAGAAATTGCTATCAGGTGAGGCTGGACCACCAAACCACCAACCACCCAACATACCGGAACCTTAAATTAATCAAATTTCATTCATAAATAGGAATGTGCATAAAATAACCAGAATAAGAAAATGAAATTCGACTCCAATTCTATATAAATACTTGTGGGCGTAGTAGGTGCATGTATTTCGTATTATTATTATAAGTCGAATACAAGCCAAATGAAGATTTTAATAAATTGTGGGTGTATCTATAATACGACCTTTCAATGGATCGGGTATGTGCATTAAAGTTCAACTTTGAATTTTGCATTAGATAAATAAATTTTTGTCGATTGGGGGCGTGTCTCTTAATCCATTTTGCCCAAATCAAATATCTGCGTACAGTTAATAGTTGATATCTCAAAATGTTCGGTTTTGAAAGTGCCAAAAATAGATGAAAATGCGGACGGATCGATTCATTTTGCTGATCAAGAATATTTTGTAGTGTCTTGTTCTAAGGGTTGCAAGCGGAATAGTAAACTTAGTGACTTATGCCATCTTATGTAGAGAGTATAAAAATAATTGGAAATTAATGGTAACATTAAGTGGTAATTAAATCGTGCATTTATAAGTGTGGTATAATAATAACAACCACCGATGGCTAAAGCATTATATTACATTCAATCTTGGTCTTGCTTATCCGCAGAAAAACAAATTGATTGGTAAACAATGACATTGACATAATAATTAATAATACTTAATAATATTGAGTTGTTTGGAAAGAAATTTCAATTAAAGTTGTAGGTGATGGTGACAAAATAAAGCCATTGACTGTATAACAAGTCGATGGAGATCTTTATGAAACTAAATTTAGACTAATTGTGACCCCTCATGATCATATGAAACGCCTTTCGCAAGGTCAAGAAGCTATTTTTGAAACGTGCCATTACTCGTGCATTTTTAACATATTCTGATTGGTTTCCCAAGTCATTTAAATCTGGTCTCTATTGCTAGCATTAGAAATCTCCAATTAAATGTTGAATTCTATCAGTTAAAAGACAAACGGCAGTATAAACCCTTCTAAACTTTCCAAGTTTTTAAAATATTAAATTGTTTGTTAGAGAACATACATAAAATTATAGAATTTAAATCCCCTTCTATTAATTTTATAAATTCTGATAAATAATCAATCTCTTTATGGTATTATTCTATTTTCGAATCTTTTAATTAACTGACATTATCAGATAGATGGGATTTATGAAATAATTATAAACACTTCTGCGATGAAATCTTCAATTACAATTCATTTTATATTATTATTACGATTATTATTATTAATGATTTGTAATTATTAAAACAATAAATTTGCCCGAAGTTACTTAAAGTATAAAATGAAAAACATTTACTAATAGGTTGCGAGATTAATTTTTCCCATTCCAGGCTAGGTAAGGAATTTTTAGGGCATTAAAAGGTAAGTTTTATTAAATTTTTAAGCTGAGTAAAAATATTTATACCCAGCACCACTTGGGGCAAAGCGTATATTAATTACACTAAGAACCCCGCCCACAATGTTTAAGCATCATTGTTTGTCAAGAAATTATGTTCACGGTTGATATTTTTTTGTAGTCCGGTTAGAATAATATAAAAGTTGCGTAGACTACTAAGATTCGAGAGCTTGACTAATGGATTTATTTTATATGTGCTTTTAAATTTATTCATATGTTCAATCACTTCAATGTCGTCTACGGTGTAATACAAATTTATTTATTTAACCTGTCAGTTGGTCAGTTATTACAGACCTACAGACATACAGCTCTAATGGGAATATGCAATAAAGATAAAGCATTAAATATGTATGAGATATACGGGTAAATATTCAATTCAATACACATTCGTTAACAATTTATGAAATCACGCACTAACGAACATTAGGTGAATATTTTAAAAGTGTTTTTTTTTAAATAATTTTAAAAATGATTATTTTTCTATTAAATTTACATATTTTAATATGCAAACTTTTTCTTTTTTTGAGGCAGGCATTTAACTGCAATAATTGTGCGATTGTTTTGAAAAGAAAATAATTCTATAACACTTACCGCCTGAATTCTTTCGGGCCATATCTTCTGCACTTGACGTTTTACGTTGATCAATACGCAAATTCGGTATATTAAATGGTGGTATTGCGTTCATATTATCCGTTGAGAATTGATGCCTTAAGGGGCGGTGGCGTTCAGGTGAAGGTATTGAAAGATTGTCCAATTTCAAACGATTCCGTTGCTGTCGATCAATGTATTCGAGAATACATTGAATAAGCTGAATAACGTATAAAAACAAGTATAGAATCGTAATCTTGAAATTGAAATTAAATCAAATTAATGAGTGTTAAAAAAAAAAAGATTTTCGAATCGTGTAATCGTATTAAAAAAATCAGTGCCAGTTGAGAGTTAAGTATAAATGTGTACGTACATCCAACAATTGACAGTATTGCTCGTAATTTAATCCCGGATTAACCGTATGTGGTATGATTAACGGTAAAACATTAATAGCCATGGCTTCTACAGTTAAACCGTATGATTTGTCCATAAATAATTTCTGATAAATGCCTGTAATTTAATAATAAAAAAATATCATCACATGTTTAATATTGTTAATGAAGTTTACCATCCAAACAAATTATATACACGCACGTGAAATATTATTTACTACTTACGCACTGTACGTAATATAATATCTGGTTCCGGTATGCGAACATTATTGAGTAGTAATAAAAGCTCTTCTGTTATCTGTTGCCACATAAACCAATAAATATAAATAAAATTATTTTTAGTACTTAAATGTTATATTGGAAGAAGGAAAAATAGTGTTAATGTTAGAGAATAATGTACCAACAAATGCAAAATTAACTGAGTATTAAAGAATACAACTTTTATAAGCGTTAACTAAAGCACTGGCAGACGTAAGTGGGGCAGGGTGTACAGACTGTGAAAACATATGTAATCTGCAATTTTAAGGGTGTTTGCTATGCCTTTACTAATCGCTTAAAATAATACTCACATGTGGTTTTTCAAACTTATCCATTGTACGCTCGATGCAAATTAAAACATTTTGTACAATTTTCGGATCATTTAAGTTCTTTTCAAAAACCGATTTCACCTTTGGCAAAACCATACGCCTAGTCGACAACTCATCGATTGTATCATAAACATTTGTAACAGCTATGACGGCGGCATTCTGTTGAATAGAGAAAAAACAAAAATCATCAACAGATTATATTCTGAGATGACTGAATGTCATGAGTCATAGTTCTGCCTTAAAATTTTGTATGTATTGATTTTTATGAAAAGGATTTTAATGATATCACAAAAAATAAATGGAAAAATGCTGCACAGCTTAACGGGAAATCCTAAAATAGACGCAGATGTGCACCGTTTCTATTGGCTATACATACACAATACACAAACGCAACGTAAACAGAAATGGAAAAAATGCACATGTGTACAAAGTGCAGTAGTGGAGAATGCTGCTTGGGATATCTATTTGTTTGTTCTTCCAAACGCACGTATGCACAACTGTTCTTTCTTCCTGGTCGTAGCAGCGTCAGCAAATCAACTTTGAAGTTTGCTTTTATAAAAACACTTCAACAAAAGTGCTTCCTTTCACTACTTTTATTGCCAATAATGTTAATGGGTATGTAGGTATATATGGTTATAACTGTCTGACCCCCCCTTCTTCTACTTACCTGCACTTGTATGGTGGAGCTGTCAAATGAGGCAAACAACATTGGCATTATATCGCTATTGACATCTTCCGGTTGAGTTTTCTCAATAATCAGATGCAAATTCTCCAACAACGTAACTGTTGCTTGTATAGTCTTGGGTGAACTTAATATTATTCTGGTAAGTAGAATAGAAAAAAATAGATATAAAATGTCAACAACAACACGAACGGAGTGTTAGTGGGTAGGAAAGGTGGCTGTTGTAGACAAATTAGTTAAAAAGAAATTTTTGTTGTAGTAGAGACGGTTTTTTATTACATATTAAAGACCGTACTCGTATAATACAAAAATGAGTAGTAACTATATTTGGCTTAAAACAAATCTTAAATACCATCCACATCTGCATAAAAACAGTGGGCGTGGCAGGTGACTAATTATGTATTATATGGTTATGTATTGCACGTCAAGTAACAAAACGGAATTTTGGTCAAAAAGAGCTTTTTCTAAATTGTGGACGCCGGACCCCGCCCATATTTGTTACATCGATGATTAGAATTTTCGCTAATTTAGGTTCTAAATTACTAGTTTAAATAAATGGGTCAAAATCGATCAAGTGCCACGTACTTTAAAGATCTTCCCCGATGAATTTTCTGAAAGTATTTCATTAATAATCTCTTTAATAAGTGAGTATTTTTAGTGTCTAATATACTTTTTTAACTTTAGTTTTATGTTTATATTTAAAATAATTATAAATACATGATAAACTTACTTCATTGTCGGTGCCATTATATTCTCATATTCAGTGGGGGTAGCGTCCTGTAGTAGACTGATGACCGGTTGTAAAACTGCTGCCAGCACTTCACCGTTGTTAATTTCCGCCTGCAACATTGGCCATACATTTTGCCACCACAATTTCTACAAAGAAAAGTTATGTACATAAAGACACACAGGTCCACCAATTGTACACTGTGTACCCAACCAATTGATTTTAACTTGCTCCTAACTGATAAATTTTGAATGGTCGTATAATTAAAGTGAGGAGTTAGGGGGTGAAGATAGATATTTGTTTTGCTTTTTATTCATTCTTTGTTACTAAACTTATTTGATTAGTATTTTTTTTTACTTTTGTTTTTTAGACTATAAATTCATTTGCATCTAATTGAATGTTACCGTTTAGGTGGAAGGGTGGCTTACACGTGCAGAATGTTAAATTTTATCTTAAATTTTTATCAGTATAATAAATATTTATTGAACTAAAATTTGCATATGTTCCTTGCGGTGTATTAGAGGTAGTAGTAGGTAGTAGTCGGGTATGTATAGGAGAAAAAAACAAAGAGGAAAAGGTAAGTTGAGAGTAGGAGAAACATTTCAAGGTACAGAGTAGAGTGCTTATCTATTTTGTTTTAAGATTTGTTTTTATTTTTGTTTTCACTTTCTTGCGCTTCTACTCACTCTGGGTATTAGGGGCATGGTTTCCATAAGTGTCACTTTATAAAAGTGTGATTTTTGTGATGTATCCTTCATATTAATCACATCTAAAAATTTTAAAGCATTCACTGCGGGATCTCTGAAAATATGTGGAAAAAAAATATTCAATATTTTTTATAATATTTTAAAAATATCAAAATTCTACATTTCTAAAAAATATTAAATTTAAAGTTATATGTATAAAGAGCATATATATATATTACCCTACATATAAGATGGGCATACTATGTTTGTCATTCCATTTGTAAAAGTAGGAAGGAGGCGTCACAGATCCTACAAAGTAAATATATTCTTGATCAGCAACAAAAACTTAGTCGATTAAGACATGTATGTCCGTGTCTGTTGTTGGAACGCAATCATATACCTGCCACGCCCATCTTTGCAATTTAAATATGGAGGGTATTTGATATTTGGTTTAAGTCATTTTAGTTTTCTTACTTGTTTCATTCATTATTAAGTTATGTATGTATAATATAAAAATGCCACCTACCCCTAAGATAAGTACGCCAACGTAAGAAACTTAAAAACGGGAAACACAGTAATAATCAATTTCCGCTTAACATTATCATACCATCACCGGTGTGGTATTGAAATGGTGTTTAAGTGGAAAATAATATAAAATTGTGTGTTTGTGTGTGTGCGGGAGGGAAGGACATTTTTGTGGTGTGTATGTGCTGAAATGGATATATATAATAATTGACTATGTGTGGATATTCCGCAGCAGTTAACAAATTCCTTTCACAAACTTCATTAATTCATTGGATTGTTTGTGATGTGATTCATTGAGTGATTTACGCTCACATTGATTTTCCATTAATACAGCTCACAGATTTACATATTGATTAATTATATTTTTGATTTTGTTCTTCTTTATCACTTTCTCAACTCATCAGTTTATTATGCAGCAACTAAATATTAAACAATTATGATCTGGGAATTAGTGGGTTCATAAGTACATTAAATGAAAATGTCTTCCTTACTAAACTATTATAGTTCGATTTTGAATTTGAACTCAATTAATTATAGATATCACCCAGTAGGAGTATTATTTTCCATTGAAGCCTGAAATCCTTTTCACTTGATTTCTCAACTAATGACATAAATCTAATCGCAATGAAAACATATTTACAGCATTTTTACACTGCTTTTGCTTTAGCACGTGTACACACGCGCTCATACACCTACATATAGAAAAATCCAATTATAATGCTAATCAACTAGTTTTACACGTATGCACGGCAAATACTTTGTCTTCACTACCAACTCTCGTTAATTACAGGATACGTTCTCTCTAACACAATTTCATACTAATTAAAAGTGTTAAGTTTCCAATTTTTCACACACAATATCACACATGTCTGTACAATATATCGTTATATAGCATGCTATACATATGTAGAGATATGTGTGGCTGTGTGTGTTTCCGTATTCTCATGTATTATCTTGTCCACAATGGGGATTTATGTTAAGTGTTAAATGTTTAGAGGGTAAGGGTTGCCATGTTTAATTTACGAGCAGCTTGTGTAATAAATAAGAGTGTGTGTGTGTGTGTGTGTGTGTATGCGTTGGAAGGGGGGTGTGTTTCTACTTACACAAAATATTTAATCAATTGCAACAATTGTGCTGTGGGCCGTGCTGTGGCTTCTCTACTAACCAACCGTGATGTGGCCTCTTGCAACGGCACCGGAACTCTTGGCAACATCTTCTGTACATTATCCTCCAGCTTAAGTGTTGCATTTTTTTTTTAAAATAGAATAAGGAGTAGATACAATACAACAACAATACAAACAATCAGTTTTTATTACAAATTAGTGAAATTGGTTTGAGAAAGAACAAGCATTACAAAAAAAAAAACAGACTTTGGCCAAATATTAAGTATCCTGCTTAATTAAAAGTGAAATGTAGGCACGTCAGGTAAACAACAGTGGCCATTTTTAATGATCATTCACAAATGTTTTGTCTTGTACCCCAAGGAAGGAATTCTGTCTTGTTTTTAAATTGTGGGCGTGTTTACGCCTACTTCTTGTACCGCAATGGATGGGCTACTTCATCAGAAGAACTTTGCTTTGGGCGTTTAAATATTCCCACAGGAATTATACTTGTGGATTCCTTTTTAAGAATGGAAGGAGTTACAGACATAGACATTATTTAAATGTACTTGTATATATACAATACATATGATTAATCAACGTTTATATAAAGTTCATTGAAATTGGAAAAAAAACGAAAATTTAATATTTGTTAAAAGTAATTATTTAACCGTGTTGTGTATATTTAAATAAACCTGAAGAGAATTTAAAACAAAAGTGTTTCTGTTTTTCTATAAATATGCACGAAATGGCCTTTCGTGTAAAAAAAAGTAAAGCATTAAACATGCTTTCTATTGTACATGGATTGAGTGCTTTTCATACTCAACACTGAGGTGGAGGTTTTTCCTTTTTCTTTTCACAATGAATACGATTGAAAATAACAAATGTTTACCATGTCCAATTGTTTAAAATAGTTCGAGGTGGAATGTGATGCTTGTATTAAGGGACGACCTCTGTTGAAAACAGCGCATATAACTAAACCCAACGAAAACATATCGCTGAATAGACTGCATCTGGAATGTAATAGAATTTCGGGTGCTATGGCGTAGCGTTTCCATAAAAAAAGAAAGACATTCTTTATTAATCACTTTGTCATGTGAACCATTCAATTTACCCATAAAATCTAAACTTGGTTGTGCCATTTTCGATACACGATTAGTCCACGGCTGACAATGGATTGAATCATTTAAATCAGTCTCATTCATTCTTTCTAATAAAATTTACAAATACATATGTATTTATAAATATTAATAAATATATTATTTTATATATAAATACCTAAAAACTCCAGACCACCTAATTTCCATGTACCCCGTTTTGTTATAAATATTGAGGAGGGACAAACATTACGATGTATCACATGACCAGAATAGTGTAGATAGGAGAGGGCTTCCACTAACTGTAATTAATAACAAGAAAGGAAACTAAAGTTGGCTTGAGCCAAATCTTAAATACCTCCCACATTTACAAGGGTGGGCGTGGCAGGTATATGATTTGATGTTGATGTTGATACTTTAAGGGGGCTCTGTGTATTGCGAATGGAATAATAAACTTAGTATACCTCCCATGTTATGTATAAGGTTTAAAAATATTAACATAATTATGCATGAAGCCGTACATTCGTTCTGGCGGTAAACGCTTCCAATATTGAATCATTTCATGAATATGGAAAAAAAGTAAATGCTGTATTAATTAACTTAATTCAGTAAAACAATTTATATTCGTATTCAATGCACGTTCAAACAACATAGATTTGTGTGGATTCCTATTAAAGGTTATTTCAATGTAATTGAATCGTTCTGTGTAAAGATTGAATCTTTTTTCTTCGATGCAATATTCATATACCGTTTTTCATTCCCGACGTAAATTAATTAGAAATGTTTTTTGGTTTAGGCTAAATTTTGAATATCCGTAACATTTTTATGTAAAATATAGGCGTGGCAAGTAGACGATAGTGCTTACTTTTACTATTTTATCTTAATGATGGAAATATACATGGAGCTGTGGGCGTGCCTTAGCCTATTTTAATGATAAATACTCTACATATCAATCTTATGTGGAAAGAGAGTAAAAACAATTCATTCTTCCATAATATTTTACCTGTAAGAATCCATATTTCAATTCAATATCTAAAAAGTGATAGTCTTTGGCATGATGTGGTCTGGGTGGTATTGGGGATGGTGGTGGCCCAAACCCTGCATTACTGCCAGCAGCAGCAGCAGCTGGTCCTACAACATTTTCATAAGTTTTTGTCTCCTACGGATGCGCATGAACATTCATGTGAAAAATAGAAATTGAAAGAAAGGAAAATTCATTTATATCAAATATACCATGAAAGTACTCTTTCCTTGTGCAATATTTCGTTTTTCTTATAAAACTTTTGTCAGTTGAAGAAGTATATACGAGGATAGTTTCAGAATTTAATGGTTTGTATTCTAGATAAGGGCTGTTGCTCGTTTGAAACACTGCACCATAGTTAATAATGGATCTAAACAGGTAAAAAACTAAATGTGATATAAGCAACAGTAGGTGAGGGGTGCACTACAAAACTGGAGAAGAAGCGTGGAATTCTCTCTTACAACCTTAGCCAGCGATAATGATTTACTTATATCATAATTATTGATGACCTTATAGCGTATTTATAGCCTCCTTCTAAGAGTTGCAAACCTTACAGCATAGTTTGCCGCTAATTCCAACGATAACTTTATGTTGCGCGTTTTTTTCCGTTAGGTTATGTAATTATAAAATTATCCTCGTATATAAACGTATAAGAAAATGCTTATAAGGATAAAAATATATTTTTAATTTTAAAATATGTTGAGAATGACACACACATATATATAAACAACATCAACGACAACGTTTTAGTTGTTGACATGCATGGTACATATATGTATATGTCTGTGACATGCAAAATATTTTAGTATGAAATTCATAATCAAATAACTTTTGTTTTTTACATTCACACATAATACACAAGTGAACATGTGTGTACATATCTGCATCACCTATGTGGGGAACAGTTTGTACATTTAATTAAATTCTCTTGAATTCATACAATTTTATATACTTTGCCTTTGCATTCGTTTAAAAAGCTTTAACTATAGATTGCTGACAGTTTTTGTGTGGATGACATTGTATCTGGTTTTATTTTTTCAAAATATTAAAGAATTAATTAGAATTTCGTTTTGATTTTGAAAAAAACAACAACAACCAATAATTCTTATACTAGTACAACTATAAGCGACTGTGCTGCTGACTAATGCTGCCGCATGCACAATTGAATTTATTGAGCGAATAAATTGTTTTGAATTTTAAGCGACCTTATGAAAAAATTAAAGGATTTTGCTGTAAAAAGGGTGTACATCTATGTAGAACATGAACTCAAACGATATTTTACAGAAGCGATTGTTTTTTTTCCAAGTTTGTTTCCTTTTCTGTGGTTTTCTTTCGTTTTCCGTTTTTTTCAATCATTTCATGCTACAGACAACAATAAATATTAAATGACAGACTTTGATTGTTTTGTTTTATTTTCCACTTGAAAGATAGCCTGAACAACACAACAAACGAACTGAATTTTAAGTTAAAAGTCTAAATCTGTCCGTATGTCTTTCTTTCTCTTTTGTTATTTCCGACATAAAAGTGCATAAATTACTAGAAAAAGTTTGATTTAAAAAAGAACACAAAATCAGAAATATAGTCATTGCAAAATGTATGCAAAATAATAGAGAAATTCAAAACAAAACGTAAAGTAAATAAAAGATAAATTGTCTGTACGTCCATATTTATTTTTATAAGTAACGTACAAGTTAGGAAATTTGAAAAGAGGAAAATAAAAATTGGCTTAAATCAAACTATAAGTACTCTTCATATTCACATGCAAACAGTAGGCGTGGCATGTACTTAATGACGTCTTCTCTGCTTTGTATATAAGGGTCCACGTTGAATTTAATACAATAAAAATATTTTATAAATTGTGGGCGTAACTATTATCCGACCACGCCCATAATTATAAATATCTGTACAAAATTTCAACTCAATATCTCAAAATTTACACCCGTGAAACAAACAGGCACAAGGACTTACGGACATATATGTCTAGAGCATGTTAGATCTTCATGCTAATCAAGGGTCTGTGAGGCCTTTTTCTGGGTGTTGCAAATGGATTGACAAATTTAATGTATCCATCTTATGTTTTTTGTCAATTTCATTTCATAGTTCAAGTTGCCCATGGCTGAACTGATTTTCGTTCACTTGCACCCTACCGACAAGTATACATATGGGGAAATTCAACTTAACATGTTCGCCACTTTGTCAAATATGCATAAAAAAAATATCGATTGAAAGATGGAAAAAGTAAAAATAAATGCCACTCAATGAAATTGAATTTCGAATTCATCCATATTTCATTTACACATAGATGATGATCTCCATAGACATTCGGTGTGTATTGTATGCCCACGCGTACATAAAATACATATGCACTATATGTAAAGCTTAGTGGCAAACAAGTGTTCATGCATATCCACTACACTACACTACACTCTGCTTATCAATATGAATTTATATTCACAAGCGTAAATACGTGTGCTAAACATATGCATGCATGTATATACGTGCATGGTTGTTATAGGATAACTGACTTATCCGCGCATAAGTATGTGAAGGCGTTCCATTATAGTAGCTTACCCGCAAACCTGCAAACCCGCACCCGTAAACACAAATTGCAGTTTGCGTAGAGGCGGTGATGGAGGGTGAAAGTGCAGGGGAGGGAGGGAAGGATGTGATTGCGGATGTGTTTGGTTGGAATTGTTGGCTTACGCTACATGCTCAACGCTTAACATTTATTCATACATTCGTACATATATTAATGTCTGCCCAGCACCTGCAGCAATTTATGTTTGACTATATGAATTATTTTACAATTTATGTTTATATAGAGCACATCGCCCTCAGCCGTCGTAAGGAATGATATATAAACACAACATTTTTAAATTGTGCGATATGCGATGTTCGTGTGGTAAGTACGTAAATGGAATGCAAATGCATAAGGACACAACAACAGCAACACTAACATAAGTAATAGCTGTTAAATATACAACACTTACATGATAAGCTAAAATATTAGCCAGACTGGCATAAATTGGTTCAGCGGCAAAGGCCAAAGTTTCTGAAGATTCTTCGACTGAATGCAACACTTGTAAAATCTTGTTTAAATAATTACACAAACATTACAATTAGCGTGTAAATGGATGAATTAGTTCATTACTCACTTTGGGATGGCGGAATCTCTCTAACGTTTTTACAGAAGTTTTCAACAGTTCGGTAATAGTTTCTTTGCGTCGCGGTTTATGCAGCTTTTCCGCAATTCTCTTCTCAAACACAAATATCGAACATTCCTGGGTGTAATATAAAAAAAACCAAAAATAAGAAGTTGTTTTAAATCACAACAATCAAGTTAATGGCTATGCTCCAAAAATTTTTATAATTCACTTGGGACACCCATATAAAAATGGCACAACGATTGTTTTCTTTACTTATTTTTCTTATTATTCTTCTTTTCGTTTTCAACAGAACTTACACGACCATCACTTTTCCGGTAAGCATCATGTATTCGCCAAAGTAGCTCGGGGCCAGCCCATGCAATCTGTTTACCAATCTCAAAATATTGCCTAATGGGATTGGTATCGATTGCACTGTGTGGGGTAGCGGGTGTGTTGGCGCTTTTAAATTTTGAAAACATTGTACCGGCGGGCATACCATCAATTAACTTGGCAAAAACATTGGAGAAACTGCCCTGGCGCTTGGGGCTGGCAAGGGGGGGACCACCTGTAATACCGCTACTGTTGCTGGCAACATCAACAACACCACCAACAGCACTTCTACTGGGGCTGCCGCTTCCAAATAAACCACTGCCAGCGGTCGATGAGATGCCAGCTGTTAGATTACTGCCTCCTCCTACATATTTACGCGTACAAGTGCATAAAATGAAAGTAAGCAGTTATGAGACTTTTTTTAAGTATGTATGTATGTTACTCACACACATACATACATACCTTGATTAACAAGAAAATCATTGAAGCCGGGCTGCGTTTGGGTGTTTATAAATATTCTTGTCTGCATGGGTGTAATAGTATTTGTGGTCAACACACCACACGTGTCACGACGTTGAACATTTTCTGATAATGGTTGTTGCTTATGTTGTTGTTTTTGCTCTCCCGCAGATAACGCATCACATCCATTCACCAGTCCTATCAATAATGCAAGAATTTTTTTTTAAGTTACTGTTACGATCTGGGCAAAATCGAAAAAAACAGACACGCCCACAATTGAAGAAACATCTACTTATATAAACTTTATGTAATTTACGAAAAATCATATTCGGCTTATATTTCTACCTTTCATGTGATGCGTGATACACGAGGATTAGAGAACATGAATATGTACCAGCTACACCCACAATTCTAATTAAGTGTTTTGGTTAAGTTTCATACTTATCATTTAAATTTTAAACCAACCTATTGGGTTTGAATCGCTTGCTGGTAAACATTCACTTTGATTGGTTTTATGTGTGCTAACGGTTTGTATTTTAATACCATTTACTGAATCGATTTGTTGCTGTTGCAGTGATTTTCCTGGAATTATTGTTGCTGTTGTTGTTGTTGTTGTTGTTGTTATTGGTATCTGTTGTTGATGACTTTTGGTTTGTAAATTATCTGTAGTGTTAGTTTGGGAAAGTTTTCGCCTGTCATGTGTTGCGCAGGTGTTTGGCTTTGTGCTGCTTGTCAAAGTGTTGACATTGGTAAATTTTGTTGCTGGTGCTGTAACTGTAACTGTTTTTGTTATTATTTTTCGACTAATGTATTGGCTTGCAGCTGTTGTTGTTGTAGTTGGTGTTGGTATTTCTAGTTGGACTTCTTTATAAGGTTCACCACTGCTACCATCATCATCACCACCACCACTACCACCATCATCTCTTTTGTTATGCTCCTGTAATGATAATAGAGGTGTTGGTTGTACTGTTGTTGTTGTTGTTGGTGTTGGTTTCTGTCTTTGATGTGTTTTTCCGATACGCTCGAACCTGTATTGTGGCGATGTTTGTACCTGTTCATGTGACTGTTCTTGGCGTTGGTGTTGGTATTGATGTTGGTGTTGATGCTGTTGCAGGTGTTGCTGTTGCTCTTCCCTTTGTTGTTTATAATGCAAAATGTGTTCCTTGATTTTTCTCCAATGCAGCGCTATTTTGGCAATTTTTCACTTAACTCGATTAGATTGTCAAACTAATCTATCTCCCAATAGAAGATTTTCACTTATGCTCGTTAGTATTCAGCAACTTATCGAACAAATGCAACTATTCAGATATTCTTTGTAAATTAGGCTTTTTTTTATTATTGTTTTTATAAATTTATTATATTTATTATAGAAATTCTAAAGAAAAAAGCAAATTTTTTCTTTGCCAAAACCATTCTAAAAAAATTAGGAATCTGCGGATTGCAATAAAACTCGGCATCTTATTCGTCACAAAAGGAATGAATAGACCATGATTTCTGTGAAAATATTAAGAATTGTAACGATTTTTATTTAGCACTTGACTTAGGCAAGTTCTAATTTCAATTGTTTATAACTCGACTAAGTTTAATCGGATTTTGTACAAACTTTCATGGGCTATGGTGTAGGATTTCTAGTTTCTTATGATGTAGATTTTTATTACCTAAAAGCACGCCTACTATTCATTATAATAGTTATAAATGATAGATGTTAGTAAACTTTCTAATTATTAATTTCGGGGCCAAAGAAAACTTCTCATCAAAAGAATTAACAGTTTGACCTTTCGGTTACAATGACTTTTTATATGTTATGTAGAAAAAAATCAACTGTTATGAGGTGTTAAAAACAACATTTATCAAACTTATCAGCCATCATGTCTATGGTACATGATCCTTAATAAGCTTAACGCGATAGCTATTATTGGAAAAGTTGCTAAAGTGTAGAAGAAGAAAAGCAATTGAATTTTCTGCGTAAAGTACTTTCATCTAATGATATTTAATACCATGAAACTACTTGAGTTTTCTTTGGTTCTTTTTTTCTTCTCCCTTTCTCTCTCTCTCTCGAATAGTGAGAGGTCTTCCATGCTAGTTTAAAATAATGACGGTGTGGACGTAAGTGGTTGTCTTTGAAGCTATAGGGTGTTATAAGTTATTTTAGCTACTCTCGATATAGTTGAATGTTATCTTAGCTAAGGTCTTCTGTTTCCTTATGTACACGTTTTTGCCTTAATAGTGTGCGAAAATTATGGCTCTTTAACCTATTTTTTCATACCACCCACGGCAAGCTAAAAAGTACAATAATAATATAAATGTGTATAAATATGTATTTCCGCAGGAACAATAAGTTATAATTGTCAAAGAATGCTTCTTTAGAATCATTAAATAGTTACTGCTGCTACAGCTAAAAGGACGTAGTTGGCGTTAAGTATTTCTTAGAAATTTCACTAACAATAATAACTTTTGTTTAAGTTTTCATTTAGTTCAAACAAAACAAACATGAAGCAAATCTTGAAAAAGTAAACGAAACTTGAGAAAAACAAAAACTTTCAAGGAAAAAAGTTGAACATGTTACAACTTGTTTCTTTATATTATGAAAATATTATTACTGAAACAAATCTTATCTCAAATATTATCGGCTTCGATCAGCAATACTTGATTCATTGCGACTACATTGTTACACAATTTTTTTCACTTGAAAACGAGTAAGCCAACCAAATGTGGTTTAAATCAAATATGAAATACTTTCTACATTGTGGGCGTGGCAGGCATTTTTTGTAGCTGTGAAAGGACTTTGACAATTGTGGGCGGGTCTCAACTGATTTTTGCCATTTTAATATAAGTCTTCTCCTATGAATTAATGGTCGCAATATCTAAATTTTTGCATGAAACTTTGTACGGACATATGAATACTTAGATATTGTTAAGTTTATTCCAATTTTACAGTAAATCAAGGATATAACATATATAGTACTGTGAAGCCTTTTTCTGAGGGTTGCCAACGGAATGACAAATTTGCTACATAACGTACAGGAACGCTATCAATACAGATTTATTTTTATTTATCTCTTCCTAAAGTCATGTTAAGTAGAACAATATATTTCCTAAGAACCACATATATATCTATATATATATATGTGTGTGTGTGTTGATTCTTTAGAAATGTTTCTTTTTAATGATAAATTATTTCTGTATTGTATCATTTTTATGTACATCCATGCATTGTTCGAGTTTAATGGTTGATAAATTTCCATAAAGAGGAAAAAAATAATATATATGTATATATTTTACCCATTTTACACAATAATTGATTGCATTGTTGCAGTAACTTTGCTCAAACGTATACATTTTGTTCAAATCCACCTAAAACTACATGCAGACCCATTATTTTATGAGACAATAAACTATTATAATAGAGTTGGAGAAAACCAGGGACACAGAGAGGGAGAAAAAGAGATAGGGAATTAGAGGACATCAAGTATAGCTATATGAATATAAATTGTACATGTGTGTATTTAAATAACAAACAAATTAAGGTGAGATTAGATGCATGAAAGGACGTACGGACTTATGAAGATTAAAAGTTAAAAGGTAGCTTTAAACTGAAGTAGATTTTAGAAATCTTAGTAACGGTTCCATTTTATGCTTTTTATTAATAGTTTTAATGTGTAAAAACTTATATTGTAACATGTATGTCTGTACGTCCGTTTTTAGTTTGGTTCATAAACTAATGACAAAGAAGCAAAGGACGTTCCTTTTTTATTACAAACAAAAAAGTACACATTTTATCAAAATATATTTACCAGTTTTACATAAAAAAATACTTCAATTTTAAATGTGCTACTTTTAGTAGAGGTTCCCCTTTTTAATAATATTTTCAAAATTGCAAAGTGACGATTTTTCGTAATTTGTAAATTTTTAAAATAGAAAATTTTACATGTTGCATTTCCGTGTCACATACAATGTTTATCACAATAGGATTTTGAAATATTTGCTTATTAAGTGAGAAATTTATGTCAAAAATTTGTTAAAATTAAGTTGGACGTACGGACAACATGACCAAGCGTACATACGCACGTAATAGATTTTCTTTCATTTTGTTGCCGTTGCATTTTTTCATCTCAGCTAAATTGTTAACTTATTCACTCAGCAATCTTACAACAACATAATTTTTTATGGTACATTTTACTACAATAAACGTAAAAACTTTATGGAAATATGGTGCACAGTATATAGACAGTAGTTACATTGTTGCCAATGTAGAGAAATATTTCAAGTCATTAGCAGTGTTTAGGTGCATTCTTATATATATATATATACACGTATAAATGAAGGTATGATATATTCACTCTCTATAAGCATTCATGTACGTATGGTGGCAATGGTTGGCTTTTTGTAGTTTTTACCTTAAAGATGGGGAGATATTCAAATTTTGATTTATTAAACAACCATCAGGAGAATGTTTCAAGGACTACTCAAGGTAAACCGCATATAT
The DNA here is from genome assembly GCA_963971445.1 of Ornithomya chloropus. Taxonomy (NCBI): domain Eukaryota; kingdom Metazoa; phylum Arthropoda; class Insecta; order Diptera; family Hippoboscidae; genus Ornithomya; species Ornithomya chloropus. The sequence continues at coordinate 6,958,068 of OZ020532.1, forward strand.
TTTTCATGCTTCTATGTAAAATTCTTAATTGGCCTTGACTTGTGTGTCTGTACGTCTGTCTGCTAAATGCCTAAAATGGAATAATTTTACTCTACAGACAATATTAAATTGTATAGATTGTCTCTATATAAAAATGACCAAATCTACGCCATGCCCACAATTTGTAAATTGTCTCTCAAAGTTATAAGAGCACAACTTCAAATATGAAGACATGGTAGCAAAAAGTAGGTGTGTACTTATAGCAGACACGCCCACAATTTAGAAAATACTGCTTTTGAAGCAATATGCATTAAATTTCACTTCAAACGGATTATAGCCACGCCCGCAATTTACATAAAAATCTCATTTTGGAGCAGAATTCACGTGTTAAGAATGAGTTGAACACATATTCCAGTATTCGTTTAAAATGGGTGCTATAGCATATATGTTATGTCCCCAGTATGCTTATAAATGGAAAATTTGGTTTAAGCCAATTACAGCCACTACATTTGTTATTAAGTTGTTTAACATACAGCTAAACAGAGCGAACAACTCGGTCTTTAGTTTTTATACATTTTTGATAACATGTTTAACAGAAATGTGCATGCAAAACAACAACAATGAACATCTCTATACTTCCCACTTTAATATATTCCATCGTGTCTACTAACTTTATACGACTATACAATATATACAAATAGTAACAAAAAAAAAGGATGTTTTTATATGTGCCCTAACATTTTCTTTCAAAATGAAAATTAATCGTGTGTGTATGAATAACAACAACAACAACACAAACAATAATGTTGTTTGGTATTGAAAAGTTTTCTACACTGGCATTATATGATAGTTAACTGAGCATCATAAAACAACAATTACAAGATATTGTTGGCTTTTCAGTTACGGGATCACATATGTGGCATAACCTTTATTGTACTCATACACCCATAAACACATGCATGCTTGCACAACAATTGACTGAAAACTGTTGCTCGTTTAGGTTAGGAAGACGAAGAAGAAAACAATACAAAAAAAATGCAAAGTTTTGCAAGTTTTTCGTTTTTTCCTGTTTTTATTTTTTGTACTTTAGACCTCTTCAAATACACATTAGAGGCATTCAAGTGAATAGCTCCATTGTGGAGAGTTTGTAGGTATGTGTTGTATCGGTATGATTTGGTTTACATACTGGAGGCATTCTTTAACAAAAAAAAAATGAAATTGTTAGCGAATGGTTACAGATGAATACCTGCAGGAGCTTTTTATTAAATTGTTTCTCATATTGAATTGAAACAATATTAATTTCACTAAAATCTGTCATTTACTAAAACAATAGTCACCTATATGGAGTATTATTTGTGGAATTGTCCGTCTGTCTGTCTTTCTGTCATATATCACTTAAAACACACAGAATTTTAAATCCTATCCTAAATATGATTGATACCCCTGACGGAAACTCTCAATAATGACAGGATATAGCTGCTAGGGACAAACAATACTACCGTTTATATATAAAATTTTATATTTATAGGAAAATATATGCGGATGTATAGACAGAATGAATTTTTGTTACTTCCTTTGAATATATATTAACAACGGTAATCATATATAGAAGAGGAGCACCTCCACCCTAAATCCGACACATCTATTTCAACCATAAAGTAGGGTAAAAACCAAAGGGATGAACATCTATGTAGACGGATGTACGGACAAAAGTAATGTGTATCAATTCTTATAAGCCGCACAACAACAATTATTGGTAGCATAACACGTAGCAGCATCCCAATCCATTGGATACTTCCACTTGCTAAACTGAAACTTAATGCGAAACACTGGTTTAAATGAACAACAGTAAGGTAAGGCGGTCGTCCATAATGCTTTCGAAGTAATTTGCGGAGCTTTGTAGAATCCCACCATATATGTGCTATAGAATCCGGGCAGAAAGGCAGACTGTACCATATACATTGAATGTATGTTTAAGGTCGCAATGGGTATAAGCTTTCGAATTGTTGCTTTATAGGCATAGTTAACTGTTTAGTATTCATGGTGTGACATTAAAAGCGTCAATAATAATTAAAATCAGAGCAACTGAATTACAGTATATGCAAGGACTTGACGGCAAATATTACGGTTTATATACAGAAGCCTATCATAATCCGTTTGTTTTGTGTACAGTTTCGTAAAGAATCCTGTTCCAATTTCACACAATGACTACTTTTTCCTTCTTATCTATACTGATGTTGTTGCTTGACATATATGTATAAAGTACATACATCTTTACAGAGGTACATATATTGCATAACATACATAACTTTAATAAGATGACATGTACTAAGAAGTGTAAAAAGTTATTTGGAAGGCTATACAGCTTTATAAAAATGTAACTATTGTACGAGGTAGTTGTAAGGGAGAGGTGTATACATATATAAATACAATTTTATATATATATAAAAGCTCCTTACTTAAGGTATGGATGGATGGTATGCCGGAGTTTTTTTTTTTTTAAATATTTATACATAAAAACATTAATCGCGTAGATTGTTACATTAAATTGTTTATTCTTATGCTATCTTTTCAAAAACATTCATTTCCAACACATACATACATACAGTGAATCCAAGCATATATTAAACTGTTGAAATTTGCACTTATTAATATGCATGTGAGTGTATGGGTGGTGCAAATAGATTATTAATACAACACTCAGATTGTAATGTGGGCATAAATAAACATAATTGGATATTAAAGATAAGAAAATGTCCGTATGTCCACATAACTGCTTTGAAATGCTTAAGTTCGAACAAAATTGAACATTGAAAATTGAAAAACGTGAATTTGATATAAAAATTTTTAGTCCATATTATTGGGTACACCCATCATTGACAAAACTATCTAAAAACAAGTAAAAATACTAAATTTGGCTTGAGCCATATTTTAAATACGCTTCACATATAAAATTGTGGGCGTGGCAGGTATATGATTACGCCCTCTAACAGTATATGTATTACGTATGTCAAGTTCATAGGTCAATTTTTGTAGTAGATATATAGATTTTTGTCAATTGTTTGGTTTTTATAACAAAATCTTGAAATTTTGATGACATGAGAAAGATGGCCAATGGCTGTGAAGATATATTAAAATGAAATGCACAACAGTGACGATGACTTTACATCATAAGGTTGAATGACTCGTTCTCTGTGATTTATTACATGTTGTTTACTTTCTCTACTTTAATTAAGAAAACTTTGTCGTTTGCTTTTATTCATTATTATTCCTTGCTACGTCTTCATCTTCTTCTTCTTCTTCTTCTATGACATAATTAACTTTATATCGTAATTTTCAATTTATTTAATTTATTTAAGATGGTAGCAAGGTTTTCTTCACAAGAAGCAGATGAACTTCTATTAGGAAAGCATTCCATTCTACAGAAATCACTGTAGATCAAATTTTTTACGTTTAACTATGTACGCAAGTTTTTTTGTACATAAAACTATTTGCATTAAAAGCAAGATTTCAAATTAATGTTTGTAGAAAAAAAATGCAACTTTTTTTGTAAATGTTTTTCATAAACTTCAACCAAGTTGTTGTCACAGCAAGAGATGACACGAGTTAATGTTTTCTGTAGTTTCGCTGACATTTATTTTTCCGCTTTAACATTACCAATGTAACATTATAAACCATCGTATGGCGAGTGTTTTGTATTTCTTCTTGCATTGGTTTGCTTATATTTAACGCGCAACCAGTAACCAGTTTGTGGCCAATTTATCATCTGCCATGTGTGCGTAAATGTATATGTATATGTGTCAGATATAATGGATTCCTTTATATGTTTTACTTAATTTCCTCACAATCACACTCTTTCCTTAACTCATGTTTGTTTTATATGACGGAGTAGGAATACGTTTACATGCACTTAATAGATGACTTTAGCAAATGTTTGTTATATCCTTTACCGTTTTATATACATTCACCAACTCGATTATTAATCAGTATCGCATTCTGTATCGACTAAATCAACCACCTATGCCTGTCTGTATGTTTATATTTTTAATGAAAGTTAAAGGTAGAGTCTTACGTTATTCCATTATAACTATTCGCGATAAATTATTTACTGCTTACATACCAAAATAAAACTAAAAGAAAATATTATTCGGTTATATCCGACTTACTTAATACCCACAAATGATTCCATAATTTCTTTATTTCTATCAGTAAATGCGGGGCATTTTCTTACAAGTCACTTCATTCTAAATATGATCTGATCGAGTTCAAATTTGGCACAGTCAATTATATGGGAAGAAGTGCAAAAATGGTCCAATTCGGTTAACATAGAATTATTGAATAATTTGGTACTGTCTACTATAGCATAACATTTTCTTTAATAACTTAAGCAAAATCGTCCATATCAATTTTATTTTAAACGTTATTTCATTTTACGGCATCGCTGCATATACTTTTTATTGAGATTCTAAATATTTGCGTATTCTTAACGTGCATGGTATAAAAGGAAATGATATTTGAAGGCGTGTGCAAGAATATAGTGCAATTTTTAATACTTTTCTCGTCAGTGTTTTACGGGTATTGTTGTTAGCATTAATTAAACTGATGGTTGTTTAACGCTATGAGAAGGTATATAACGCAGCTAACGTAGCAAAGTATTAAAACATAATTTTTATATATATAGCATATAATAAATTTGATTTCATTTGTTTAATATGGAGGATGGTCCAGAAATTGATCTTAACTCTTTCATGTATTTTATTTGTGGTATTAATTATAAATTCATTGGTTTGGGTTTTTTAATGCGTAATATGATTTATATTTGATAAGTAATTTAGTGTCAGAATTACAAAAGAAATAAAATTAGTTTAACACTCATACGCACTGTACGATACACAATATTTTGAGTGCATTTAAAATTTCCATAATTTTGAGTAAACTTTAAAAATAAAATGAAACAATCAAGAAAATTAAGATCAAATCTTAAATACCCTCCACATCTACAATCGTGGGCGTGGCAGATATTATGCCTTCTAATAGTACGTATTTACTTGCAAGTTGAGTTTGAGTATGGAGATTTTTGTAATTTGTGGGCGTGTTTATTATTTGACCATGCCCATTTTTGACACATTGACGGATAAGGTAATTTTAAATATATGTACCAAATTTTGACTTAATAGCTAAATTTTGTTTGTGGCATATAAATAAATTTTTATCGATTGTGGGCGTGGCTCTTAACATATTTTGCCCATTTTAAATAGCGATCTACGTGAAAAAACTAGAACTAACTGTACAAAATTTCAACTCAATAATCTCAAAATTAACATCCGTGAGAAGGGGCAACAACAGACGGCCATACAGACATGCGTATCTAGATCGATTCAGTTTTTGATGCTATTCAAGAATATATCTACTTAGAAGGATCTCTGACACCTTCTTCTAGCTATTGCAAACGAAATGTCAGAATTAGTATACCGCCCATCTTATGTGTAGGGTATAATAAACTTATTTACCTACATAGACTGCATAATTATTTAGAATTTCTTAATTAAAATTTTCACGACATGTAGTTTTTTTTTTATACCTGTACACCGTATATAGATTTCTGTAATAATTCGTTAAAAATATTTCGGTTGTTGTGTTTTTTTCTTTTTAAATAAATTATTTTTTTCTCGTTTCCTTTCAATTAAAATAAAATTTTAATAATTTAATGTTTTTATGATTCATTTTTTTTTTACTTCAATGTTAGTTCATAATTATTTTTCTTTTTAAATAAATTTTTATATTTTGTTCTTTCGGGAGAAATTCTACAATAGATGAAAATTGAAATCAGTGGTAAAACCGTGACCGAAATATTAAAATTAGTGGTGAGTGTGCTTGTGTGTAAGCGTACACATACGTAGATGCTTAGAAATGGTGTATTTTTCACATTTGTATTCAATATCTATCTATAATTGTAAATGGTATTGGTATTGGTAGTGGTTACGTAGATAGTTAACCGGAAATGTTTGCTTTAACGAGGAGCTCCAAAAACCAACTGAACAACTCAGAAGCAACAGTTTAGTACCAGTGGTAGTAAAGCAACACCTTTTTTTTAGTACAAATTAATGGATATGCACACACACACACGCACACACACACACATAAATAGAGTTATATATAGCAACCATGTATGTATGCTTGTGTGTATTTGTGTGTGTGTAGTATAAGCCTAATTGTATACCTTGAAGACCTTGTCATTGAATTTTCTCTTTTGTTAATGCGGTTGGGCTGGTTTCTCTTTTTTGTACTAAAACGAATAAAAAACAAAAACTTTTTCACAACAATAACAACAACAACAACACATCCCATCTATGAAATGGTTGTGAAGAAAAGTTTGTGGTAAATTTCACCTTGACAAAACTGGGACAACAGAACTTGTCGGCTGTTAGTTTCAATGTTCCATCCAAACATAAATACATACATATATGTGTGACTAGTATATGGGTTAATGTATATATATGCGTATGCATGTGCGTACTAATTCCGCATCAGCTGAGAAGCAACAGTTTGTTTCCATATAGTATATATGCGCCGGTGCTATATAGATACGTTAACTAGTTATGTGTGTGTTAGCACTTGGTGCGAGGTATAGTAACTCGCTTCTGTTTCTTTATTCTTCTTCTTCTTCTTCGTCTTCTTTATTAACTTGACATTACTATAATATTTATTTGTATTGGTCGGTTGTAGGCCATTTACTGTGAAATTTCATGTGGTGCCTTTGCCTTGATAGGTACTTAAGGGGGGGGTGCTTTGTTGAACAACCGTAAATGAAATTAAATTTTTGAGATTCATTTTCAAATAATAACATTCCCCACTAATACTATTATAATAGAATTAAGGTGGGCATCAATGTTTATGGAAAATAATTGAATTTTTTTATTACTACAATAAAATCGAAAACCTAATAATAATGGGAGATGTTTTTGTAACCTTCACATACTAAATTTTGTTATTTTATTAGCAAAACAAAATGTTTTGGCCCAAAGAGAAACCTTGTTAAAAATGGATCGAATTGGACTATTTTTAAAACCTTTCTTCACATAAGGTCCTAACACAATAGAAGACTTTATGTGATGAAAATTTGCAACTTTTTATATTTTTTAACAAAATTTGACCTTCCTAAATGGTTGTACCAAATTTCAACCCGATCAGACCATTTTGAGAATCGTTGTCCATATAACCAAGCTTCGGATTTACTGATACATCGAAACAAATTACAGCATAATTTGGGAAATCAAATGATTTAGTGTATTAAATAGTCGGGCTTGTCCAACCATAACATTTTCACCTGTTTTCATTTTAAATTTATATAGTGATGCTTACGCATCCACTCATTTCTAAACTGAAAGCTTTACCAACCAACACCCAGTCTCCCGAATGAAAACTGTTTTCGCAGAAAGAATAAATCTTCATTTACAATGAGGAGAATTTCAAGGTATTGTTAAGGTCACCGTTTTGTAATCCTTTTGAAATATCTTCCAAAGGTAGAAAAAAACAACTTTTTTATTCCTACATAAACATCATTATTAGGTGAAAACAACAACAACAACAACATGAAAATGTCACTCATAATGTGCATATAAAAGCAAATTTTTTCTCATTAATTTATTACATAATTGAAAACAAATTTTCCTCTTTTAATAAGAATTTAACAACAAATCATTATTCTGTGCAACTCGGAGCAACTCACGTCATTTATCACAAACAACGTATATTCACACCAACTAATAACGTGCTTACGGGGGATATTATAATAAGAGTGAAATAATTAGACGTTCTTTAACAAAGCCATGACCAATGCCACAATGATGAAATGCACAACGTAATATCAACTAATTAAGTGCTGATGTATGAGCTAATTGGTGGAGAAATAAGCCAAATGTGAAAATCCTTTAACAGCAACTGATCATAAAAGGAGAGATTTTATAAAACCCAACAAAACTTGTCGAATTTGCTTAGAAGGCATATAAGTTTGAGTCCAATTTTTACCACAATTCAGTGATTTTACGTTTTAAAGAATTAAACGTCATAACCATCTTACTCGTAATTGCTTACGTACAACCAATCTATCAATCGTTGTGATTGATTTCTTAAGTACGGGCAAACATGTTGATGAAGTACTGTCAGATATTTCATAAAATTGTTATGTTTTCAACACGTCCAGAGATCCTATGCACAATACTTCTTTATATTCAAAGAGAACAAATTAATCTCTCTACTCCCTTCCCTTTCCCTTCTAATACATAGTTTGTATAGGCATGTATGTGTGTACGTATGTTTATTTATAAACTAGATGTTGGTATAAACAGGTAACCTTGCAAAGTCTGAAGCAAAAAAGTAGAAAGAGATCCCATTCTAGGCACACTAATGCCTTTATATGGAAGCTAAGTAGATAATTATTGTAAGTATGGGTGTATTATTCGTGTTGTCATAATGGCACAGGGCAACACATATAGGGGCAGTTACATGACTTTAACAAAAGACAGACACATGGACGGACATGGTTAGATCGACTCAGCCTAAGGTTCTGACCAAAAATGGTTGAATCTTTGAAGATTCATTCTAGGTTTTGCACATAAAACAACAAACTTAGTACACCATCACATATTGTGGAGGATTTAAAAAATCTGATTAATCTCTATGTTTACACTAAGCATTAGGCAGAGTGATGTATTCCAATACGCTAAAAACTCTCTCTTCTTCTGAAAGTGTATTGAAGAACTCTAGTCCATTTCGTTTAAGTATGAGGCATTTAAAAAGTTCTCGTTGTAGTCGAATTTTCAAAATATCAGCTTTAATATAGTTGAACAGCTCTTGAGCGGGTTTTCTTTTTTCCAGAAAAACTTTACTTAGCTCACTATGAAAAATTGTTATATAAACAAAATGCACAATTCTTAATATTTTCGAGTGAAACTTGACACATAAATTCCATTTCAAAATTGAGTGCAATCGGTTGATTTTTATATTCTGGTCAACTTTTTTCCCAACGCTTTAGCACGGTGTTACATTTATCTGAGAAATTTTATTTATAAAAATGCCATTTTCATGCCATTTAATACTTCTAGAAAAAATATTTTACTAAGAAGCAAATTTCAGCTAAATTGAACCACTGTAACGTCTTCTGTGATGTATTAAATGTAGCATTCATGCGTGTAAAATACCCTTTGGAATAGAATGGAATAGTATGCCTGCACTTTGCATAATATTACATTATATATGCAAATATTTACACACAAACGATTAATGAGAGTTTCACCTTTTAAATGAAGTTATAACAAACTTTCCATCTTCATTTTTTAAACAGTTACAACAATTCAAATTTTTTATTATAAAAAATCCACAAAAAGCCATTTAATGCGATGTAAAAACATCGTTATATAGAAAAATTTAACATTTCAACAATATTTTCAAGTAAAACTTGTTTCATTTATAATTAAGTTTACTTTTCTGTTGTACTTTTTGAAAAGGAAAGGCAAAAATTACCAAATGTTTTTTGTATTAAAATTTTGTTGCCATTCAATACTGAAATTAAGCTTGATTGACCCAGCTTTTGTAAGACTTTATATGTAATTTAATACATAAAAAACATCATTTAAATCTCCATTTGATACAAAAATAGTAGTTTTGTCTGTACGTCCAATTTTTGTATACTTGAAGGACGTACAGACAAAAGAAGAAAACACAGCATTGATAAGTGTACACATGAGCAATTTTCTATCGAGAGAATAAAAAAGTAGGGACAATAAAATAAAACTTTATTGTTACGTTTATATGTACATAAAAATTTTAGTTTTGTCCGAACATCCGTGAACAAAAATGAAAAACTCGGTATAAGAGGTAGAGTTTAACTCTGGTTGATCCTAAATTTGGTCCACAAAATACTAAAATCAAAGTGCATCTATTGAATCAAGAACAAAGTCCTAATTGTTAAATATTATCATAGCATTATATTTATTTTATATCGATGGCTTAATAGCAAGTCCATTTAATATAGATGTGATTCATATTAAAATTGAACTTAATAAAATTACTCAAATTAAGTTAAATTAAATTAATTTAATAAAATTTAATAAAATTAATTCAATTAAACTCATCATAATCAGTATTTTAGAGTACATTTTCTTTTTCTTTTTTTTTTTTTGTCAAAATTCATCATTATTTTTTTCGACCAGAAAACTTTCGTATTTTTGTTTTGTCTTTAAAAAGGCTATATTTATATAAATATATATAAACCAAACACACATTCGTACAAATAATCTTTTCGAAAATATTCACACATTCAACTGGTGGCACTGAAACGGATACGTATGTATGTACACAAGTACTTGTTGCTCTTATTCTTGGGTATTATTTTTGTTGGAATATACTAAAAATTTTGTACATATGATACACATTAATAATTATTCAGTTAAGCGTACTGGAGAACGCGAGATAAACATCAAATAATCACGGCAACAGGCACTATAATAAAACAGCTTACCAAACGTAATGGACTTTTAGGCACTCGTTACATATGAACATACTCACAGTTGGAGTTTTAGTACTCGATTTATGCGTTACATATAGAAGTGTGTGTTATTTAATGTTCTAAATGTAAGTGTGTTTGTATGGTATGCTCAACATAATGCTTGAATGAAAATAAACCAGTAAACGGCAAACGGCACATTAACCTGCTAAACAATAAGAGAACAATAAGAATATTGGCGAGAGCGTGATGGAACAAATATATGTATGTGGTTAAATGAGAGAGAGAGTTGAAGAGAAGTAAATAAACTAATAGAAGCCAGAGAGAAAGTTGTACTAAAATTAATAAAAAAATAAAAAAAAGATAACAAAAGTAAAAAAAACCGTAAATTCAACAGTTTAACCGTCCAGCCGTTAAGATGTGTATGTGCGTGGGTGGGGTGGTAATATTACCATATAGCGGTAACTTCTAAAATATACTATATACCTAGGTATTGTATGTGTGCGTGTGCATCTGTGTGCAATTATTTTATGTGCGGTGGTTTTTCTTTCATTAACTAACGCAAATTTATTATCTTAACCATAAAATAGTTTAAATTTACGATATCGGTGTTTTTCTCCTTTCTTTTAAGAACTTTTTAAACAACTACTAAAAGATTTAACATCAACATGTGGCTACATGTTAAATTTTTGAGGAAATCAGTTTAATCTGTTTTATATAAGCAAACCATTCGTTAATTGTTAATCTGAAAACAATGAAGACTTATCAGTAGAAAATCAACATCTGCATGAATGGCAAATAACCGTTCATGGCTGTCAGTAAACGTGAGAGTCACTTCAAGTTTCGTTTTCTTTTTTGTTTTTTTTTCTTTTGATGAAATGATGGCTGTACACCATTGCCATGTGATTGCTATTGTAACAGACATTGCTTTCAATTACATATTGCTACGTATATTTTTCGGATTATGTCATTTTTGTTGTTGCTTTTGTATTTCTACGTCACCATCAATGTTACAATTTTGACTATGAATACAGAGACATAACAGAGGATTAGTCTTGTAGTTGTGAATAATAGATCATTGAGAAGAAGCTTCAAGCTATCTATGTAACAATTGATTGACACACATCCAGGTATGCTATCGGGCACATGGTATAAATTTAATACTCTAACGAGAGAGGTTCTACATAAAATGTTTAAAACCTTTATCAAGATAAAAACACCTTTACACCTGACTAATATTTAGTATTTTTACTTTCAATAAAAATTATGATGAACGTAAAAAAATAATCAAGGATTCCGCATATGATGTAAAGAGTAATACAAAGATTGTCACAGCAGTTGTAATTATCAGAAAAAAAGGCTTTTGTGAATCGAAAAAGAATATATAGTGTTGATGAGCATATAAATGTAAATCAGTTTGACCATGTCCGTCTGTATGTCTATCTGTTGTTTGAATGCTCAAGGTCGCCAAAATTTGACATATCGAATAGAAACTTGGTTTAAACATATTTTCCTATTTAAAATGATCGATTGGCTTGATAGCCACGCCCACAATTAACAAAAACCTATCCATCAGTCATAAAAGTTGAGCTATAAAGTTGAAATTTTATACACCAATGTCATCTCTCGTTAGTTTATTTATAGATTTGTTAAAAGTAGGCGGGGTCAGACAACAGAGAAGCCTGTAATTTACAAAAAACTAAACTTGTTAGTTAATGCTTAATACATAACCTATACAAGGTGCTTTTACCTGCCACGCCCACTTATTGTATATTGATATTATTTAACATTTGGCTCAAGTCGAATTTAAATTGTTTTATTCCTTTCAATTTTGTTATACATATATACAGAAAGGATTAGTGCCTAAGCGATGAATTAAAAAATTAAAGATAAGCTATAGCTGTACTAAATACTCGTCTAATTGCTTGCTTACCTAAGTAAAATATAAATAATAAATGCATCCAAGTATAATTTCCAAACTCAAAGGAAAAATCTCAACATTCACACAAACACAAAATAAAGGTTTATAAAGGTTACAATTCTGAAGTAAGAAAGAAATCAATACCTTAGATACGTTTATATATATTTATAATATATATAGCATTGTATACATGCACGTGTGTGTGTGTTCATATCAATTTTACAAGATATGCACAAATACATACATTTTACTGTACTCGTATACAATAACTTTTGCTCAATTCTTTTGCGTATGCCAACTCTACGACAAGATTTGATTAAACCATAAATAGATGAGATTAAGATAACAAATGCTTCAAAGGCTTTTCACAAAGTAAGCAGAGAACTTTATTATTTGTACTTCTTATACCATATGTACGGATACATGATATAAGTTGTTTTTTTTTTTGGATAATATATACATACATGAAAATCTAGTGGTTAAAATATATAAGCCATTTCTTGACATAACATTATATGGGAAGGGTTTCTAAACATGGTCCAATTTGATCCATTTTCAATAGAGTTTCTCTTTGGTACATGTCCTTGTTACAAATTTCATCAAAATATTTCAAAAATGCGTCCTGTATAGACAGATGGAGGGACGACCAAATCTTAAATACCCTCCACAATGGTGGGTGTGGCAAATATTGTGAGCGAGTCCACCTCATTCTAGGTGTTGCAAACGGAAGCACAATCTTAGTACACCCCCATCACTAAGACGAAGGATATAAAAAAAAACTTTTGTTTATATTGTGAAATGATTGTAAATACCAAGCGTGAGTAAATATTTATAAGTTTTTATTCTCTTTATAAATAATACATTTAAGTAAAATCCAACAAACAATGTATGTTGTTCCTTTTTTTCATTTATTTATTGTTTTATTATATTCTTAAGTTCACAAACTGTACTAAGTGGCACTTAAAGATACTCCATAAAGATATAATAAGGATTTTATATCATGTATAAATATAGGTGAACAGGTAAATGTGTCTGTCCAAGGTCTTGACAATACATAGTACAAAAGCAAAGCGTTTACTACAGTACGATATAGATGGGTCGTCCACTACAATAGGGAGTCGTATATATTTAATATTTTCTTCAGCTATAAACTTTGAATTACATAAATTGCTACCAGAAATTAATAAGTAACTATTCGTTTCTTTCTGTTGCATTGTTTACATAAATCAGTTGAATGCTATTCTTGCGTAAATATAAATCAATTATCACCTTCAATAGGAAGGTATTACTGTTGTTAATGATATAACTTTTCCACATAAACTGTTTACATTTCCTTTTTTTCTTCTTTATTACTACTACTCTCTCCCTCTCTTTCTCTATAAGAAGGTCAGGTACACTAAGTTTTATATTCAGCAACATCCAGAAGAAGGAATTAAACTACTCACTCACTCCTTGATAAACATCTAAAATATATGTGTAAAGGATTAGAATATGTGCATGAACATGAACATGTTCAATGTGCAGACACGCCTACATTTTACAAAGATTTTCGTTAGTGTACAATTTGTCTATTGAAGTGAAATGTGAATGAAATGCTTTAAGGACGCAAATGAATACATGCCACGCCCACATTTCATATACGATATTAATGAAAAAGGGTATCTAATAAATTTGGTTTCAGTTATGGTCGTTTTAATTGTGCACGACTTTCTGTCTTTATTTTTTAATTGTACTTATATCGCTGTTGAGCTCATTAAAAATAATCAAATAACAACTAAAGTGACAATAACAAAAACAATAACAAATGCATACAAATGATCATATTGTGTGTAATAGAAAAGAGAAATAATAATTGTTTTCTAATTGTCTGATCATAGAATCATGTAATAAGTGTTACTGCGAAGCGTAATCAAAAGAATTGTTATAGAGAGCGAAAATTGAAAGTGAAAAGAACAACAATAATATCGAGTGTAAGCTAAATAATAAGGCATAAAAAAATCTCTGTTTATGCGAGCAAAGTGTGTTAAAATTGCACTGAATTATATATTTTTAGTTTCAAATTTATTTAGACATGACAGCTCCCTCCGTACTCGTTTAAAACTCAACTTTGTAGTATAGGAAAATAGGTTCAGAGACTGAGTAAATTGTGTTCATCTCCTCATGTAAATATGGTACATTGTTATACCAACGAAATTATTATTGTAACTATAGGGGAAAATCACTCATACGCCGTGTATGTTAAATTCCTTTCAATGCCTTTTATTCCATCGATAATAATCGAGCTTTTGTTTAGAAAAAAGTGTGTTTTTTATTTAACATCGTAGAAAAATGTCCACCTGTGAAGGGTATCTCAAAAAATATATGTATTTGGCCTAAGCCATATATAGTTTTTGCATTTGTTTATTTCTTTTCTTTTTTTTTTTCGTTGCTACCCACACGTTTACGGCTTGCGGCTGTGTGGAAAAGCTATCCATTAATATTTAATATAAATTTATGCCATAGTTAACATTCATCGCTTTTAAATATATAATGAAATATCATATATACGCGTACATTAATTTAATGCGTTTGTTTTTGATTATTTTTATAGCCATCACATCTACAGGTTGATCATGAATTGGTTTTAGGAAAATGTTTGCAATCTTCTAAAGTAGGCATAGCACATCCCAAAACGTATTGATTTAGAATTTCTGCCACGCCCACAATTTACAAAAAACCATACGCCATATAAAATTCAACCTACAAGCTCATACATAATATACACGGTATTAGAGGGCGTAATCATATACCTACCACGCCCATCGTTTGCATGTAAATATGGGGGAAATTTATAATTTAGTTGTCTTTCGTGTCTTTTCTTCATTAAATTTTCTCCCTTTAAATAGGCATTACTTTAAGGGCGGTGATATACTCACTATGTCATAACGTTTGCAACACCCATAACATTATATTCTAGTAAAAGTTAGTCATGAGGTAGATATCTTAAATAATTATGACGCTGTAACACACTGTACGTGTAAACTACTTAAAGCTACAAAACCTAATGCGATAATACATAATTATACTGAAATGTTTGCACATAACTTGGCCGCAAATTTGATAAAAACTTGAAGCAAGTTTACTGATATTCTGCATCATTTTTCGCTTTGGTCACGTAACCTTCATATAATACGTAAATGAAAACAATGCTCATCTCCATGACTATAAAAACCAATAAACACTTCGCATTAGTGTTATATTAGTTGAAGAATATTCAATTTTACAGCACTTGCCAATAACAAAACCAAAACGCCAAATGTTCTATTTCAAGTGGATCCTTGTAGTGGCCTTGATTTTACATACAGCAATAGCGATTAAAGCTCAATATGTACCACTTGGGTATCAACAGTATTATAAAGCACCTATCGTTGCTATGTCAGAGGTGGCGGCTGCTCGAGCGAAAACAGCTACCGAATTGGATGGAATGAGGTGGTCTGCAGTGGATGCGTTTGGCCGACAAATGGATAAACCGTTGATGATAAGATATGTTGGCCCCTTAACCAATTTATATGCTGCCACAGCACCTAAGCGCAGTTTTGTAGGAACCATTAACCCTGGTAAGTATTGCGATTTAGATATTGGAGGATTTGCTATGTCAACCGAAACGCTTATATCGAGTCCAACTTGTTCGAAGAATGGTTTTTCATAATAATTCTTTAATGCTTTAGATTTTACAATAATTTTTCATATAATTTCAGGTTTCTATCGAGAACCGAGTGGTAAAATCAAGTTTAGAGATGAAACTGCTATTGGTGCGCTGGCTGTTTAAATTTTGCTTTTTATAAATAATTTGTTCTTTTTATCCTTTGTGAAAAAATAAAGAACATTAAACAACGTAATTAAATTAAAGCGATGTCGTTTGCCGTTTGCTTTCAACACATTTTTAATAAGTAGTTAGATGGCTGTTATGTTATGCCTTTTGGCCATAATTATAATTTGTTTAGTGGCAATTTTATGTCAATTATTATTTTTCATTGTTTGACATGAACACGTAGTCAAGCACAATTTCATAATTTCACAAACCTGTTTGTTATCCTCTCGATGATGGGAAAGTATTTACAGTTTTGTTAATTACTATTTGTGTAGAGTCTGGCTAAGCGTGGAGTCAGGATATGTTTGCGTAAAGTTCACCTTTCAATTATTTAAAATAAGTTTAATATAGCACGTGGTAATAAAAAGTTATTTGCTGCAGTTGCCCACCACCACAACAATGAAATGTGAAATAATTACCTCATTATTTCTATTTATTTTTTCGACTTAGTATTTTCTTAAAAAGAATGCACAATAAATGGTTTCAAATGTCCATTATTAAGGTTCAGCTGGCATAATGAAAATGTTATGGAATGCAATCCATTATACTAAACATTTTTCAAATACTTTGCCCCAACAACCCAGCAGCGAATGAGTCAAGAACACAAAACCAGAATCACAATATTAAAGAAACGACAAAAAAATATATATAAATTTTCCAAGTATAAAATAACATAAAAAAGTTTAGGTTGGAGCACCATTTTAGGTCTCTACAATTGGTGATAATAATTACAGATTGTAGGCGTGGCCTAAATATTATTAAAAAGTTGACTATTTTTTGTTGTTGAACCAACTCTAATGTCCACCTACAAGAAATATCAATACTTGCTTCAAATTTAAAATTGATTTGTAATTTTTTGCCGACGGATTGACAGACATAGTGATAGTTGAAATAGTAGTAGGGCAATGAAATGGTCCGGTTGCAAACCTTTTTCATTAAGAGGAGGCCATCATCAGTAATTTTTAACCAGCATCATAAAATTCATTCATTTTATTTTAATATTCACATTTCTACCAACACCGCAACAACATTTTTTTTATACATTCTTAATAAGCATTATTACAATTTTTTTATATCTTCCGTATAAGATAAGATTCTGCATCAAAATCACCGAATTCATTTCGCCATGTCCGTCTGTATGTCGTTCTGTTTTGAATACTCTCACTATCGCAAATTGAGCAGATTTTTTTTACAGACATTTTTAGTTTCTGCAAAATTGGGGCTCGTTGATCAAGAGCCACACCCACAATCGACTAAAATTTAATTTTTTTGCCACAAAAATTGAGCAACAAAGTTGAAATTTGAATTACCCTATTCTCGGGTTACATTTTACCCAATTTCCATACCAACCAAGCACTATTAAACAAATTTGAAATGGATGTGCAAATCTTTGAGAATCAAGAAAAATCTGTTTGGATTTATTGTAGAGGGAGAGACAGCCATAAGTAACAAAACTTTTGACAAAGTAATAACACTGTCCCTGCACCATTCAGTGGCCCGCATAATAATAAACTAAGTGAAATATAAATAATATTTTTATTATGTACGATATTATGCTTTTATGAATAACATATTTTGAATATAATGGAGATATATAATAAATAAAGTTATATAAATACTTAATAGTTAAATGAATTGCTGTATGGATCCGCAGGAAGCGGTAGTCCATATGAGTTGGTTCTTGCCGGCGGCAAATATAAATTTGCTACCGGATCCGATTGCATCACTGGCAGAGCTCCTCTATTATAACTATTTGGCATATCGTATTGTCTATAATTATTTTGACCTGAATACAATTGTGTGGCATACAAGGGTTGAGTACAATATTTAGGCAATGCTGCAGCTGGGTAATTAGATGGCATATCATACGAGATGTCAGGATAAAGAGGAACTTTGGCATCCGCATATAAAGATGAGGTGGACGGCGATGAGTATTGTTCACTGGAAGCATCCATGGCAAAGTTATTGTAGCCATTGGCATTTTGGTTAGTTCCGCATACAGCACTCATCCCTATCCAAGCTAATAGAAAAGATGTGAAAAACTACCACAGATGGGTAGGAATTATTAGACAAAAAAATCTACTCAACTGTTGTAACATTATTCCATTTTTGTCGCACATTACTTACACTCTTTGAAACCATGATAATGAAATTATATTTAGTTAACGATTGATTATCTTTCCAACTTTAGTTTCCTGAATTAATAAATATTTAATTATATCTTTACTTAGGCATGCAATTGCCGTACACAACTAAGATTTTTTTATGATAAACCATCACTCACTTGTCTTTATATATAAAGAATAAAGATGAGGAATTGCAGTTTTTGTTTTTTGAGTACTTCATACGTGACTTATTTCTATTTTATTGTTGTATTTAAGATTTTTTGCTTTGTTTAAAAAAAAGTGAAAATTACACCGAGTTTATTGCTTAGCAAAAAAAAAATTTGAGTTTTTTTTATTTTTTTTTTTTTTTTTTTTTTTGTTTTTTTGTGAAGATTTTATTCACATAATGTACTTACGTATGTAAATATAAAACTATGTTTGTATTTCGAAGCCGTAATAATAAAAAAAAATTTGGTAAAGTCAGCGAAAGTAATTCACATTATACGCTTCGGTTGGAATTTAATACTATTCAGCATGACTTTGCCATTGAAATTGAACCTTCATATTTTACATACATACATAATTTAAAAAAGAAAACTTCAAGCAATTTTAAATGATTTTGAAGGAGAGCGCGAAATGAAAATTAATATAAATTTTAAAGAGAGAGGAATACATACAAGGTAGGCTTAGGAAACAATGCATCGTAAATATGTAAAAATTTTACTATTTTAACGAACTATTTTAAAACCAGGAAGTAAACTAAATTTGGCTTAGGTTAAATCTTAAATATCCTTCACATCTGCAATAGTGGGCGTGGCATATATATAGGATTATGACCTATGAGAGTGTATGCATTACGTATCAGTTTACAAATCAAGTTTTATGTTGACTATGATTTTTTGAACATTGTAGGCGTGTCTATTATCTGATTACGCCCATTTTTTGCTGTGTGAAATAATTAAAAATTTGCATAAAAGAGATTCCTGCTAACCTTTTAAGTATTTTCTAAAATTAAACACAAATTAATGGTACGGAATATTATATCATAATAACATAATTTGGAATTATAGTCAGTGTCCTCTTAAAAACTATAACAAAAGTACTACCTTGGGTGGCCTCGGCATGTGTTTTTTTTTTATTATTTTTGCGGTTTTGAATAGAATTCAATAATAATAAAGAATAATACTTTGTTTTACTGTCTGTTTTATTAGAGAGGAGGAAAATTGGCCCACCTTCCAATTCTTCTAATCCTCTGCATAAACTTCACATTTGATGAAACTACACACATTAAATTTTTTATTATAATTTTTTTCCATTCCAGTTTATTGCACTATATTGCAAGCCTTCACACAAAATTCTTTATAAACTTATTCTTTATTCATTCTTTTATATCTATTCTATCGACAGCAGCTGCTTCTGATGCATTTTTAACAGCAGTACGATAATTCATAGTTTCCGGCATCATTTCTTTAGCAGGATATTGTGATGATGTATTGATTGAGGGTAAATTCAAAACTAAAGAAGTCAACTGTAAAATTTCACTATCTAGACCATTTGGAGTGCTTTTGAAGGATGGAGCAACAGCTGCATAGGCAGTACCTTCGTTCGGCATTACCGTTACCGTAAAAGCGGGTTGAATATAAGCAACATAACCAGCACTTTGTACTTTATTGGCATCATAGGCGGTAGAAGGTATAATTCGGGCATAACCAAAAGCTATCATGAAATGGAATATCTGAAAATCATAGAAAAAACAAGTAAGTTAATTAAAAAATCTTAAATATCCTCCATTTACATACAAATGGTGGGCGTGGCTGGTATATAAGTACGCCCTCAAATAGTGAACGTATTACATATCAGATTGCAACTTGAGTTGTACGCTGGGTATGGTTTTTTGTAAAATGTAGGCATGTCTGTTATCCGATCAAGCCCATTTTTAGCACATCGATCGATAATTATAAATATGTCTACTAAATTTCAATTCCATGGCTCAATTTTTGTGGCAGATATATACATTTTTGTCGATTATGGGCGTGGCATTTGCTTCAATTTAAATACATCCGACTTTGCTTCAATTTAAATACTTTGACTCCAGATTTCAAAATTTACAACCGGTAGCGTTCCAATAGCAATCCGACACACAGACGGACATGAAGAAATGAATTCAGATTTTGATGAAAAGCCTCTGAGGTTTGCAAACAAAAGAACCAACTTAATCCAGCCCTTATCTTAAGTGGAAGATATATAAAAAAAAAGTAACTTTTCACCCGGACACTTACCACAAATCCCAAGTAATGCATTATTGATGTTATATGTATTTATTTCTTTGTACGCACTTCTCGAGATGATTGTTGTTAGCAAGTAATACTTGAAGGAGTAATGTGCTTAAAACGTAAGTGGAACTGTTTTATTTATACTATTGACAATGTTGCGATAATGTCGCACCAGTATAACAAACAATACATCAATGCATTCAATTGTTGTGGGTATGTGGGGGTAAGAAAAACACAAATTACGTGACATTGACATTCGCATGTAAGGGAAATATTTACATAAAAATGAAAAAAGAAAAAAAAAACAAGATTTCAAGCCTCAACACCCTACTTATCCATTGCACACATACACATACATACACTTGAACTTATTTACACACGCATTATACATATGTTAGGGATGATCTAACAAGTCATGCTCGTAATGTGCTATACATGCATACATATATACATATATGGATGTATGTATATGTATAAGACAATGCAACACTTTCATTTCTGACGCGCACGTGAGACAAATTACAATAACTTATCAATCGCAGTTATACCAGAGAGGAAATAACGTATATTGTTGGAAATATTCACTACATCACCACGTTTGTTCTATTATATAATAAAAGTTGATTTTTTTCATAACTTATGTATAATAGATGATGCGGCTTCCTTTCAGCTTTTAATTTCCTATAAAAGGTAATTAAAATTGAGCAGAGGAAGTAATTACAACGAAATTAGTAAAGAGGACGGAACCACACCATCAACGTACCGCACAAAAAAATAAACAACTTGCTTATAACCAAGATGAGCTGTCTGGTTAGTAAAGTCAATTCATTTTTTGCGTTTTTTAATCCTTCCCTTGAATATCCTTTTCTTATTATTTCTATGCACAATATTTTGTAGATTTTTATGCTTACTTTAATGGTTGTTATTGTTAATGCTGCTACAGCTGCTGTGCCACCGCCATATGCATATTATCCGTCACCTTATTCTACTTTTACATCACACGACGGAACCATGATCCCTTATAAACCGGCCTTCTCTCAAGTTTCAACTAAAACATTGGACAGAAATGGTGCTTTTGTAACAAACCATCTTGGAAGTAATCATGTTTATCAAGTTCCATCTTATTCCATATTAAACGTTCCGCTTGGTTATTAAAAAACCTGAATTTTTTTCATATGATATTTTGTATCTTCTTCTATATGTCTTCTAATAAATTTTTGAGAATTTTTCAATTTCAAAATGGATGTTTCTTTTTCCAAAAATCATTTTGATTGTATTATTTATTAATGAGAGGCAAATGTATAAAGTTTGTAAAACATCGATCTGAATAAATATCATTCTTGTCACCTTATGTAAATAAATACAAAATATAAACCTAAACAAACTTGATACAATAACGGATAAAGCATAACATGAACATACATATATATATATATATATATATATATATGTGTGTATATATGTATATGTATAATTTTGTATAATTTTAAGTCTCCTGTTGATATTGGGCGAGCGTCTCCAATAAGCGGCCCATACGTGGTGCTAATACATCTGGACGACTTGTTACTGGATTATTGTTCTTACTAAAATTTAAACATTCCATATACATTTTCTTATATACGTCACTTTTCTTTTGCGGATCTTTACTGGTTAGCAGCAGTTTTATTAATGTTTTCAGTATTAATTGAAAACGATTCTCCAAACAATTTAACACATACACAAATTGTGTCTCATTATTAATGGAACTCATATCATCCACACAATATTCAAATATTGTTTTACAATTTAGACACACTTCCCAAGCCTCCTCATAGTGTTTTATTTTCTTTGTGATAAGCGGCGTTTCTAAATGCAAAACATATGACATATGATACAATATTGTATGTGTGTATGTGTGTTGCTGTAATTAACTTACCTTCGGCTAAAAACGTATACAAGCAGATTAGTTGCAAATGTATGTCGAGATTTTCAAATGTTTTCTGCAACTCATGCATAATACGTGCAGCTTTATCGTAATTATTTTTACATAATTGTATATAATTCTTTGGTAGTGGATTTGTTGTTAAAGTTGTTGTAAATTTTGAAGCAATTTTTTTCAATTGACAAAAATGATACGAACCCAACCTAAAAATGGAATAATTTAATTAATATTTTCTTTTTTTAACTATAACGGAACCACTTACTTTTGATATATTAAACCAGCTCTGTACGTATATAATACTTGCCGGGGTCCAGTATGCTCCAGATCGCACAATTGTAAGCCCTTTTGTAACAGATTCAATAATTCCTTGTCCGTATCGGCCATGTAATTCTAAATAAATATAGAATTTTGAACATAAAAGATACACTCGTCGTCTTTAACATTAGACTTATATTACACATATAGAAGACCAATATATAGCCAAATATTTACATACGTACATTATTCGTTATTCGTATTAGATAAGTTTAAAATTCGTGAACGGAAGACTTACTTCCACAAAGGATGACGAATCGGTTAATTGATCAATTAACGTTGAAGCGGCCGATGAATATTCCCAATTCACCATATCCCATAATTCTACATTTTGTTTGCGGCTGCCCAACACTTCGTGAGCCTTCTCATAATGCATAAACGATTCCGTATAATACAATTTCAGTTGAAGTTTCGCACGTGATCTACATTAAACAGCCAATGATTAGATAATCATTATCTTTACTACAGAACTTACACGTCAGTGTCGATTGGAAATAGATGAGCCTTAAAGCGCATATAGCGGGCCAAATTGCAATGAACCAGAGCCAAATTTATGGTGTCGTCTATAATAGTAAATGTTGCTACACCGCGCACTAGCAAAGCATACGATTTCTTTGACATATCGTTGATATGAACCGCTGCGATTCTCTCTTTGGCACTCTCTTCAGCCCAGTGCATATATTTTACACCCAACTCATTGAGGGCATTGCCTAAACGCCGCAAGATCTCTTTATTAGAATCATTGTCGATGCATTCGTTAACGCCATCAGTTTGTTTTATATGGGATACAGCTTGATCATAACAAGACAAACTGGCCCACAGCACGTTTGCTGGATTGTTATTTGGTTCTGCGAGATCCCATACATTGTCAATATCTGATTTGTGAAAACGAAATTAAAAACTTTTTTATTTTTATTCAAGTACTCTCTCTTATTATAGCCATACCTTCCATTTCTTTGTCCAACTCACGCGTTATATTCTCTTCAAAATCGTATTTGTGCTTGAACTGTTGCAAATACTTTTCAATGTTATCAAAATGTTTCGACATTTGAAACAAATAATCGCCCGCTCTCCCCAGCAAACCACTTTCATTAGAGCCCATTAAGCTCATGTACTTGAGTATTACTTGCTGACAGCGACATGACATATAGATAGCTTTAAGGCTGGCGCCAAATTTTTGCATTCCAAAATCATGCTCAGCTAGGGTAACATACGTCAGACAAGCCTTTTCCAGTAGCAACAATTTCAAATGTAAATTCCAAGAGCCGAAATGCTGTGAATTAAAATTATCCGCTACCTGTTGGGGATTTTGTAACTGTGTAATTGGCAGTGGTTGTCCACAAACGGATTTTAATTCTTTCTTGGATTTTAATATCTTTGCTTTATCTTCGGTTGCACCGGTTTCGGGGGAGGCTGCATTCTCACATGTCAGACTTTCGTAGGGCAGTGGTATAGGTTTGAAGGGTTTGGCCATATTAGGGTTTTGTTCCTCGTGCAGTATTCGTTGCCTCTCCTCATCTTTGGCTCGGGCTTCGCTCTCTTTGATAAATTTCTCCTCATTGGTATTGAAAAACTGTAAACAGGACAAACCCTGACTGACATGTTTTAGAGCTCTAATGCATCTCTCTTTGGTGGCAGCCACTAAAGGTTCGGGACGTGCAGGAAGACGTCTGTCAAATGAATTTTTAAAATGGAATTCTTTCAAGGTATCACATATATTTTTTACAGCTACATTCTGTTCTCTGTTCAAATCATCTTTGCTGAAAGCCTCGGCGTCATCATTTCCAGGCACTTCTGCCTCCTCCTCGTCCTCCTCTTCAACATCCCCATCTTCACACACCGATTGCATGTCAGAATCACTAGAGTTCAGTTCAAAACTGGGATTATAAGGATCGATACCTGCCGGTATATACAAATCGGAGAGTATGTAATGTGATGAGGTAACAATTTGCGGGTATTTCTCTTTGGGCAACAATTTTATGCAATTGTCTAGCAAGGCACGTATATTGGCCGCCTTTTTTGGCGTCACATGTGTGCAGCGTCTTTTCATATTACGCGCCACCGTATATAGCAGCATTGCTACTGGCACAGTAAATGGATTGCCTTGACCTTCATTATGATTATCGTTGGCTTGATCCTCACATAATGTGGTCAGATCGTATAATTTCACTACATCATCATTGCGCGCTTTAAACAACCAATACGTATGACCTTCCTTGGTAGCATTCGCCTTTAAAAAGGATAAAATATTTTGCGCTACATCACGCACTATCTGAGGTGAGAACTGACACTCTTCCAAGTACGGCAAGTCTTCGGTTTTGATAATCTCGTATTTTTGTACTATGCCATCAAGATGATAACACATGACTACCTCGGGTACGTTGCACATAAGATTGTCTAGCCAGTAATCGATGCCGGTGAGAACATTTATCGGTTTGGCCATATCTCTCAAGCGTAAACTAATGCAAGGACGATTCGGACCACCGAATATTGGCATATCTGTACCAATGAGCATACGAATGTCTTCAAAAGTCCATACCACGTTGCGCTGAAACACGTGCGATGATGTAGGATCAGGAACATTTTCCTCTATCTTGGGTTCCGGCAGCACCGGGGCTATTATAGGCCTTTCTCCTGAGCCATGTGCTTGAATTGGTTCAGTTCGTAAGTCCTCTCCACTACCAGATGATTGTTTCAGCGAGTAATATAGAAATTTTGAAAGTAAATTTTTCGTTTGTATTGCTTCACGTGATTTATCCTTTAAGCAAAAATTCCTTACACCACCCGCATAAGATAGGATTTGTTCTACCATAAACGTTCTTAACCACTTCCAATCGTCGTCTGCTCTACGCAACAAATACTTCTGGACATCAAATTCATCTAATAATAAGGTATTGCCAACTTTATGAACCATCATACTAATAGCTCCTTTTGAAAAGTACGGTAATTTTAATAATTTTTTAATATTCTCTGCATCAGCCACCACATCCACTTCACCAACACAATCGGGAAACATATGAGCCATACGAAAACTGGCAAAGCCGGGAGTATGGTACAATGCTTGATGTAAATGCACACCATATGTATTATCAGCACTGGTGAGCCAATTGGACGGTGGCAAATTTAAATTAGTGTTACATTCGAGACGATTAAATTTTGCAGGCACATGTACTTGTGAAAATTTAACTACCGCTTTTGATTTAACAACATCATCTACCTCATGAGGCTCAACATTTGGACACTGTTCTATCTGTGTAATATCATTAAAAAAAATAACAATTTTTGAAATAAATTTTCTTTTCAATTGTTTTGTTTTTTATTATTCATATCTGTAGTTACCTCATCATTGCATTCCATTTCATTTATTTATAATTATATATTGGAAAATAATGATGAACTCTAAAAAGAATTTTTATTTTACGAAAAGTTTTTAATATTATTCGAGAAGAATTTACCAATAAATTAAAACGGAATAAAAATATTATGGCGTTATTGGTCAGACATCTGACAAAGACAAATAATGAAAGGTTGCCACAGTTACGGAAATTTTGATAAATTTTAGCAATTGTCATAAAATTATAGGAAGTTATAATTTAGATAAACAAAAATGTCTAAAAGTTATAAAAGATTTATATGAAAATGAAAATTTTATTAACAAAATTATAAATAAAATTAAATACTAAATTTATTTATAAAAATTTCAACATTTTTAAAGCGAGTTGGCAAGTTTGCTTTTATAATAAAGTTTTGGTGCAAACCGTGATTTGTACTTTTCCAGTATAAAGCTACGCTTCTTCATTGCATTGAGCGCAGTAGTAAGTTGGACAAAATTTTTGTTGGCCTATAAATTTCTAATACTTAACAATTAAGGCATAATATGGAGGTAATTAGCAAGAAATTTAAGTGTTTATTATAAAAAAGAGATTCACGTTTGTATTGATTAAGGTGGAAATTGTTAATACGAAAAACTACAAACCGTTCGGCAAAATTACAGTGCCTGCCGATACAAATATTGAAGATTTGCGTTCAATTATCCATAAGAAATTTAAAAATACTCCTTCACCAAATAGGCAATCATTACGATTGGAACCCAAAGGCAAAGCATTAAAAGATACTGACACGCTAAACGCTCTAAATGTGAGCAGTGGTGATAAGTTTTATGTTAAAGATTTGGGGCCACAAATTGGTTGGAAAACGGTTTTCCTAGCGGAATATGCCGGACCCTTAGTAGTGTATTTACTATTTTATGCTCGGCCAAAATTGGTGTATGGCAAAGCAGCTGGTACACACATGGCCACAACAGTGCAGTAAGTTATCAAAATTTTATAATACCTATGAATATTCTACGCTAATGAAATGCTTTCAATTGACCTTTGAGTTTTTGCGCTTCCATTTTCAATCAAGTGTAAATAATTGCATAATTTTAGTACGGCCGCTATGTGCTATACAATTCACTATGTGAAGCGATTATTGGAGACGATTTTTGTTCATCGCTTCTCTCATGCTACAATGCCCCTACGTAATCTATTTAAAAATTGCAGCTACTATTGGGGTTTTACTGCTTATGTAGCCTATCATGTTAATCACCCCCTGTTCACCGCTCCATGTGTATGGCAAGTTTGGTTGGGTCTCGCTGCATTTATAGTAAGTTTTAATTAATTACATTATTGCATTATTTAGGAGTTCTGTTAAAAATATATAAATTTTTTACAGTTATGTGAATTGGGTAATTTCTCTATACACATGACTTTGCGTAACTTAAGACCACCAGGTACTAAAGTACGCAAAATACCCTTACCCGATGGCAATCCCTTAACCAATCTATTCCAGTAAGTGTATTTTGGAAATCTACTAAATTGCTTAATATATTAAAGTACATCTTTACAGTTTGGTCTCTTGTCCCAATTATACATATGAGATTGGAGCGTGGATCTCCTTTGCCATTATGACATCCTGTCTGCCAGCAATGCTTTTTGCTTTTGCTGGCGCTTATCAAATGACTGTCTGGGCTTTAGCCAAACATCGCAATTATCGTAAAGAGTTTAAAAACTATCCCAGGGAAAGGCGTGCAATATTTCCCTTCATTCTGTAATTTTCATTAAATTCATTCCCAATGATATATTTTTAAAATCTTTTCTTAATGGTGTACTGTTTATGAACTTGAAATTTTTTAAATGCATATTAATTAATTATATATGGTAATAAAATTTTATTAAAAAAACGAATACAATGCATTCATAACACAAAAGCGCAAATTCCGTTATTTTAAAGGTTGATTGCCAACCCGGATTTAGAATTTCATGTAATGTTATCACTATGCGTAGGTTTTGAAAAAAAGAAAGAAGAAGAAAATAAATAAAAACCATAACTTTGTAAATTATTAATAAAATCTATTGTTTTCTATAATATTTATTATGTCTTTAACCAATTTAATGTTTAAAATAAAATTGCAACAAATTTATGGTTGCAGATTACCTTTAACGAACTGTCTTCGTTTAGGGCACACAATAAGAGGTAAAGCACCTGGTGTGGCTCGCAGTTTGGAACAGAGATTAAAAGGTAATATTAGATATTCAGTTTGCAACCCTTTGAAAAAAGTGTAAATTTCTTAATTATAGAGATAAATAAAAAGGATCCTGAGTTATTAGCACGCGTTGACATAGGATTTCCCAAATTAAAAATTACAAGAGCTGAAAATTTAGACCGGCTAAAATATCTTAAACAACAACATGCCAATGCCGAATTGGAGAAAATCGCACGTAGTCATAAATGTAAGCAAATTTTATGCAATATTTATATATTTTACAATATTCGTGTTTATGTTGTTTGATCAGTGTTAATAGATTTGGAGGAAGTGGAGACAGACTATGTGAAAACGAATCGTGGTTCCGATGCACGTATAATAGCTGATCACTATGGCGTATTTCAGGATTTATTTGGTTTAGCTTACTTCACTCCACGTATTCATTTAAAAGTTGAGGTATATCTTAAAAATTTGATGAAATGTTCGACACGCATGTTAATGTATATTTAAAGTATCAAGTTGCTGCGAACTTACTGGTACCTGTTTATAACGGTAATGTTATTAAACCCTTGGATGCTTACAATACTCCTTTGGTAAGTTTTGATGCAGCAATGGATCCCATTACGGGGAAACCCAGTTCAAAACAGACTTATTGGTGTTTATTGGCCACTAATCCCGATTGTAGTTTGATTGCTCAAGACAAAGAATGCCTACACTGGTTTATGTAAGCATTAATTAAATAATCGGATATGGTTGTTAATTCTTATTTTCTCTTTATAGTGGAAATATACCAGGAAAAGATGTTTCTAAGGGAGAAGTTTTAGTGAATTATTTACCACCATTTCCTCCTAAGGGTGTAGGATTTCAACGTTTTATATATATTTTGTATAAACAAGATAAAAAGCTAGACTTTGCGAATTATAAACTTCCGGAAACAGATTATAATAATTTGGAGAAGCGTACCTTTAAAACTGTGGATTTTTATCGAAAATATCAGGATTTCATAACGCCAGCGGGTTTGGCATTTTATCAAACAGATTATGATAAATCTTTAACGAAATTTTTTCACAATATTTTAAGTAAGTTGAAGATTTGATTGTTTCAACTTTGCTTTGTAATGTAATGTAATTCCGTTGCAGATATGAAAGAGCCTATTTATGAGTATGATTTTCCCGATATATATTTGGCCGATCAAAAATGGTTCCCATTGAGAAAAGCCTTCAATTTGTATTTAGATCGTTATCGGGATCCGAAGGCTATTAATAAAGAATATTTGGAAAGGAAATTAAGTAAAACTCATCCATTCAAAGGTCCCGAACCGGAGTTACGTTACCCCAATGCTCATCCATTACGCAATAAACCGTCATGGTTGATGACCGAAATGCGAAAGGAACGTTTGAAATTGGGACGTATTAATGATTATTAAGCAAAAAATTAAATTAAATTAAATTTACAACAACAAAAATTAATTTTTTCCTTTCTAATCATATAAGCACGAATTGTTTACTTTCTAAAACAACAACAACTTTCTGTTGAGTTATTCAAACTTTTGCTGATGTTGGCAATGCTGCATCAATATAATATGTTTGCTTGTTTATAAAAAACAGCTATGACTTGAATGAATACCCTTATTGTATAAATACGCAAAAGCCGGTGTTTTTTCTTATTTATTTAACTGCGTGCACGAAACATTTATTAATAATATTCTTAAAATTTGCACAATCAGACAAAATGCATATGCATTTCGAAGAGCTGGATATGTTGAATCCCTTTAATGCTGCAACAAATCGTATAGAAACACCGACACCGCATAAAGTGGCCGTTTTAATACTGGTGGATCAATATATCCGAGTAAAGTTATAGAATATAAAATGCAATAGAAACCAACACCAACGCCTTTTTTTCTTTTTGGCAGGTAAAAAAAACCTCTACAGACACTGGCCAAGAATATCCGGCCCTTTTAAGGCGTAACTTTTGTATGCTTCTATTAAAATTGATACAATATCCAGATATGAGCTATGCGGATCTGTTTCAGCTGTTATGCTCCAACAAATATAAACTGGGTGACGAGCATTTGGAGAATTTCGAAAAAGTGATGAGCAATTTGTTTTCTCTGGGCATTGAGACGCTATTTGATTTTTGTGAAATGCAAAATATTGAAAAAATGCTGGCCGAACAATTGGGCGTTAGTCAATTTAGTATTGTCGGGTTGTATATACGACGTGTTGGTGTCATTTTGGAGCGTTTATCCTTTCCCGAAATGGTGGCCTTGCATAAGAGCATTTCCTTGTATTACGATAAAGGTGAGTTGACGTGAAAGGTTAAAAAAAAAAACATAAAATTTTTTATCTCGTTTATGTATGAAAATCTAGGCGTCCGTTCTGGCATCACAACTCTCAAAAAAATGCAGCGTTCCTCGAAGCTTATGGTTACCATGGAAAATGAAGAGAATGACGATGTTGTTATGGAGGAATCTATACTAGATACGGATATTGTGCACTTGGATCGTAATCCTTACAGCAAATGGTCCACGAAACAGGTGGAACTATTTGTTAGACAGCAAAGCTATCTGTTGGAATACAATGAAATACGCGCCTTACCACCGATTGAAATGCAAAACAAAATTAACGAAATCATACGAGACAATCCATTAAACTCGCCAACCTATTTTCTAGATCACATCAACCAACTGCGCTTACGGGATGTATTCGGGGCGAAGAATGCTTTACATCGGGCATTCGATCGCAGCCCTTTGCAGATGCCGGGCGGTGGTCAAAATGAGCAAAAAGGTTATCAATATTTTTGCCTTAATTTGGCCATCTTTCACGCCAGTTTCGGACATCGCCAGAAGGCTTTAAATGCCTTAAAAGAGTGCATAATGCTGGCGCAAGAGAATGGGGATAAACGTTGCTTGGATTTGGCCAACTCTTGGTATTGTTTGGTCAACAGTCATCGGGCAAATGCTTTGGACAAAAGCTTACCAGATATGCAGGATCCTGGCCTAATGCAATCCCTGTCTTCGGCTATCCTGTTTGTCGTCAAGTTGGGCTCACAATCTGGCTATGCTCCTGTGGATTTGTTTGAAATGTTGCTCAAAAGTGATGAAATCAATAATAAAAATACTGCACTTGAGCATGTGTCCGATTCTTTGACATTGCGTTCAGCCTTGTGGTGTTTATATGGACATTATGAAATGTCCTCCTTGTACTCACAAATGTTAATGAATCTAGAGAAAACTTGGGTGTTTGGGGATTTGAGTAATTCGGAGAGTGTCTGTAAAATGTTATCAAGTTTAGCCTTGTGGTTAAGTATTCAGGGTGAGCAATCGCTTAGCATGGTGTTGGTAGATCACGTTCGCATGCGATTTCCTCGTTATCCACACGCCACCAACTGGATGATGTGTCAGTGCCATATATTTATACAACAAGCTATTTACGGCCATCAGTGGCATGAGGCTATGAAATGGTGCTGTCAGTTGTATCTGCTTAATAAACATGATGGTATTTTGCAAAGAGCTGGCGTTCATCTAGCCCGAGGTTACTTTCATATAGCTCGTCGTATATTGCGACAGTTGGAAAAATCTCCCAGTCTTGATGTTTTACGGCATGTCCGTCTACTCATGTTACTTGCGTACACCGGGTTAATACCCGATCAGATATCTGCAGTTACTGTGGATTTGCTTATGCGTGCCTCCATACTTGCCGCTTCAAATCACATGGAGTATGAGCACGCCATGATTGATATCATTCTGGCACATGTTCTGCTCGAAATGGGTTTACCGCAGAAGGCTTTGCAAGCATTAAATAATTCTAAACATACTATCTACACGAATGGCGGTTTGTATGATCGAGCGAAGACTGATTTCATTTATGTTCGGTGTCTGGTGGCAGCCAGTGTGGCACGCACCGAACAATTGACTAATTTGCAGAAATGTTTGCCACTGCTGGAACGGTCTATTGAGGGTTTTCGCAAATTGGGCGTACACGCCAAAGTTTTGGACGTCTACGTGTATATAATGAAAGCATTCAATGAGCTGGACTTGACGGATGCTCGCAACAAATACGCCTTTAAATTTAAACAATATTATACCGAACATCCGGTGGCTAGAGAGTATTTGGGAAAGCCTTATTAAAGCATTTCTTGGAAAAATGCTTCAACATATAATTTATATGCAGCGTTTGTTTTTCTAGGTAAATATGAATAATTTTTATACCCTACACCACATGTGCTAAGAGTATGTATATTAAGTTTGTGCGGATGTTTGTAACTCCTAACAGGCAAATGCTACCCATTTCTTCAAGAATATCGTTCCATTCAGTATTAAAATCTTAATCAATTTAACCATGTCCGTCTGTCCGTCTTTGTAAATTTGTGCTACAAGGTACAAGGTTGCATTTTTTTCGAGATATTTCGATGAAATTTGGTACAAGGAGGAATGCTATTAAAAAAGGACCTAATTAGACCATTTTTAGAACCAAAATCTTTCAAATCTTCTTCTTTTATTTAATGCTATCTAATTTAATTTAATTTAAAAAAAAATAAAAACATATTGAAAGCACTTTCCACCTTAAGCACTAAGCAACGCACCATAAACAATCTGAATATTTTTGTTTTGTTAAACACTACAATTACTATTTGCTTTTCTTTCTGTCTACTGGCACCTTCCTATTCAACTCTTTGTTGGTTTGATTGAAACGTCTTCCAAACCATTTAGCAGTTAGTTCAATAGCTTTTTCCGCTTCCACCAGGGGCACATAGTCCATGTGTATGGCTGCTCTTAAACGATTAAACATCATAACCGAAGCAGTGAATGAACTAATTGCTCTAACGGAATAATTCAATTTGATGCGTTTCACAGGAGCCAGCGTTTTGATGATAAATTCCGTTAAAAAGGCGAAAAAATGAAACAAGAAATGAGGTAAATACCAAAGAGATTGGTGTGCCTTAAATTGTCCACCGGCTAAGCCAATTTTTTGTATGAACCGTGACACATCATTGATGGGGGTGTCATCGGTAATAAATACAGGCAAGCCGGCAATCGCTTTGGGAGATGTTTTCAAAGTTTTATAGGCACATATATGACCCCAGGCCACATTGCCTAAAATGAATCCAAAAAAGAAAAAATATGTTTTTAATAAAAAAGGACATTTTCCAATCTCCTCATATTTATACCAGCATAACTCAACTGTTGTTTGCCACCAGCGCCCCCAATACGCGGATACACATAATTTCGCTTACGCAAATAATCCAAAGTGGCGGGCATAAAATGTTTATCCGCTTCCCCATACGTTAATGGCGGCCTCAATGCTGTAGTTGTTAGGTAATCATGTTTGTTGTGCAATAAAATATTATTTGAATTTAGTACAATAGCTTCAGCTCTCAGCTTGGAAGAGGAGTAGCCACTTAATAGAAAGTTTTTATTGAAATTGTTGGAATGTTGAACATCGTATTTGGGGGTTGGACATTTCGATTCGGTTTGATTAATAATCAAAGTGAACGTACTGTGGCCCTTGAACGGTACCATACAAACTGATGCACAGCTGGTATGTATTAAACGCTTTACATTATATTGTACACACAGTTCCACAATATTACGGGTACCTAAAAATATGCATAGTCTGTCAAAATATGTCTCCGACTGAAAATGTATAAAAATTCGAAATTTACCATCAACGTTTACGCGATCTAATTCCTTGTATGGCGTAGGATATGAGATATCAACCAAGCCAGCACAATGAAACACAGTGCCGACGTTTTTAAAGGCGACACTCACCGTTTCTGGTTGACATATATCACCAACAAACGATATTACAGGCAGTGTTTGATCTGAAATGAATGATTTTTTAATGCCCATTATTACAGTCATTACTCAAACAATGGTTGACTGTTGTACCCTTAGTGATGAGAGTATACTCAGTTTGTTCTTCCGTTGCAGCACCTATAAGGAGGCGTCAGAGACCCTACAAAGTATATATATTCTTGATCAGCTACAAAAACTGAGTCGATTTAGACATGTATGTCCGTATGTCCGTGTGTCTGTCTGTTTTTGGAATTCTCGCGGTCCTATATTTTGAGATATTGAGCTGAAATTTTGTACAGACACTTTTAGTTTAGCAGATCCCTATTTTAAATGGACAAAATTAGTCAAGATCCACGCCCACAATCGACAAAAACCTTAATATCTGCAACAAAAGTTGACTTATAAACTTAAATTAAATTTCATGCACATATTTATGGTTATCCTATCCATCGATGTACCAAAAATAAGCATGGTCGGATAACAGACACGGGCTCAATTTACAAAAAACCATATTCACCATAAAACTAGACTTGCAAGCTGATACGTAATACATACACAATTAGAGGGCATAATGTATATGGTATCTGCCACGCCCACCCGTTGTCGTTATGAAGAGTATTTAAGATTTGGTCTAAGCCAAATTTAGTTTTCTTCCTTGTTCTTAAATAACCCTTATATAACCTCATACCATCGATTTCATTATGGAATGGTTTCACATCCACTGAACGTATCTCTTGTATGTTCAAATTTCGTTTTTCATTTAGCAACAGTTTAATAATATGTTGACCAATAAAACCACTGCCACCAGTTACCAAAACAATCTCTCCATCAGTTGTGGTCATTGTGTTAATTACGCTGTAGGTGTGTTAGTTAACTGGAAAGAAATTATAAAATGACTTTATGGTTGAAAGATCTGTGACTTGACAGTAATTGTAAGTAATTACCACATAAATTGTTTATAAATACATACATACACACATAAACAATTAATGTGAAATTGCTTGAAAAGCTGTGCTTTGCTTGCATTCGTACTTAGTCACTCTGGTGGTAGTAACAACACAAAAAAGATGCAATTGCAAAAAGGTTTCGTTAAGCGTACAATACAATGTAATAACTAATTACCAAAAAATACTACAATAACAATTGCATAAGCAACAACATAAGATGGTAAAAGACACATAAAAATTGGAAAAACTGGTTTTATTTAGCACACAATTTCTTCGATTGCTTTTTTGTTTTGTTATATTGGCCAGGGTCAGTGAAACACGGAATAAGAGTAAGCTTTACAGTTTTTGTATGATGACACAATAGTTTAACACCGTTAAGCAAAACAAGAACTTCCTCTTTATACCAATTTCCGATTCGTTTACACTGCAGCCACTGTAAATATGTATAATAATTAATTAATAATATAATAATAAAAAAAAACACACAACTTACCGAATAATTATAAATAAAATATTGTATTTTGTACCGGAATAGTTTTTCTAGTTTTCTTTTATCATAATTTTTGAACTGGAAAGCGTGCGTTAGACTCAGACACTGATACCGCTCTCTCTCTGTAACACCTTTATATACGGTACAGATTTTCAAACAAACAAATTTCTAATAAATCTCTTTTTTTATACTCTCACATCATTATTACCATCTTGTGTTACAACTTTATAGTCAAGCTGAGCTTAAAGATAACTTTTCTCTCTTCTGCCGTTTTCATGAAAATTGTGCCCTGTGTTTAAAGTACGAGTCTATTTTGACATGGTTATATATTAAGTAAATATATTTATTGTATGTGTACATATGCGATTGTTTATATAAGCAGTACACAACAGCAACATTTTCGAAAATATACAATTTTGTGGAGTACAAAATATTTTAGGTCCTCATTCTTCTTGGCATTATTTCATAATATTTATGTCGTTTTTATACATATATATTTATGTATTTACATATAAGACAAGTTAAGTACTCATTAAATAACAAAATTGTGCGGGTGTATATGCAAGGCATTTTTATAGAAACTTGTAGAATAATTTCTTGAAAACAAAATCCTGAGTAATTCTTTTTTTTTTTTAATGCACCAAGACACTAAGACGGGACAGCTGATTCCGAACCCACAGTAAAATCTTTATAAAGCGAAAAAACCGAAATCTAAAATTATGAATAATAGTAAAAAATAAATTGTCTTTATTAGAAAAGCAAACAAATACCTTGTCTTGCAATTGTTGACATAATTGTAAGGCAGCTGTTAGCATTAGTAAAACCTCACTTAACCAATTAACAGAAGTTTCAGCCTGACTTGTATCAAAACGCATAGTACCTGCAATGTTGGTCAATTGATAAACAGCAATAATCAGTTTATGGCTTTGTAGATAAAAACTAATTGCCAAGTCTTCCGGCAAATTGGGAGCTAACGATTTCTATAATAATGCAATGAAATATATTAAAAATAAGATCATTTTTATTGTCATAAAATAAAGACCAATTTATACCATATTGCGTCCTTTAATCAATTCATCAATTGGCTTCTTTTTCGGTATAACTAAACTTGTCCGAGCTCTTTGTAATGCTTCCATTATATTACCTATTACATGTAGTACTTCATCTGATGTTCTAATTAAAATTATATATTTTCTTATTTTTAATAACTAGCAATTAAATGAATAACTCACTTGAAATGATATGAATCGTCCACGTCATCTATATGATTGATAGCCTGCTGTAAATGATTGGCTGCATCTTGTACTTGTTGTAATTTCCAGGGTGAATCTTGTGTAATTGAAGTGCGTTGTATTTGATGTGGTGCTTTCGATAATTTAAAACTAATATCCTAATGGAAATATGTTATAAGAATGAATAATTGTTGAAAAGTTTTGTATAACAAAATACCGCTTGTGTTATTGTATCCCCTGTTAATGTAAGTACCGCCTTTAATTGGTCTGGTGGTGAAGTAGATAAAATAAATTTTTCAGTTTTTTTACCTTCATTTTCATATAAAGGTACTGGAAATCTGTGGGCACTTTCCTATATATAAACAAATTTAAAAAAATATTTACTTGGAAAAGAAAAGTATGGATATACTTACTATCAAAACAAATTTGAGCCTGTTGAGAAGTTTATGTACTTCTTCTTTTAACACCCATTCGAATTCAGCTTGCTAGTTAAAAAACGATTCGATTTGTTATGATTTATATTTAAAAATTTACCAATTATTACCAAATTCTTGGCTTCTTGTTTCTCTGTATCCATTATTTTTCCTATACAGGTTGTATTTCTTCTTTGTTTACACTCTCTCCAATATTAAGTATTATATCATTTTATAACTAGTTTAAATGTACTAATCAATCAAGTGGAGGATAATAATAATTTAAGCATTTTTTAAATCATTATTATATTATATTTTATTAGTTAAAGTTGCAAATAATAAATTACTTTAAATAAATATTAACTTTCTTCAAAAACGGAGAGATAATATTATGCACATCTCTGTTTTTGCGTCATTATTTATTATAATAAAACAGGTGTGTAGAAAAACTGTAAATAATAAAGCAAGAAGTTTCTAACGCTTTTATATGAATTACATAAGTTAATCGATTAAAATTTTTGTCCCATTGAGGAAAAATACTATACAATATGATCGACTTTTATAGACCAATTTTGTTTAAAGATTCTTGTGAAAATCTCGATTAAATCGGGTTTCAATATTGACAAGATGTAAAAATAAATTTCCCTGAGTAGGAAATTTCTCATTTAAAATATTTTTCTCACACATTTTAACTTTACAGCGTTTCCACTACGCTAAAAAAAATTCGTGGTTAACTATTGTTGTTATCTAGACACACGGCAAATATTTTCATAATATTAAAAACCTAAATAACTAAGTTGTAATTATTAAACTTAATTAAATGGTAAAATGGTTAATGTTCCAAAATAAATGCGCAAACGCTTATATTGTTGTTTTTTTTTTTTTAGGGAAAGCGGAGGAAAACTCAAAAAGTTAAAAAGCAACGCATTGCTCAACTGAAGCGTTTAATAAAACCCACCGATTCGCGCATAAAAGATAACTTGCTCAAAAAGCGATTAAAAAATGAAGATCCCCATGAATTAAAACTAAAACATGTGCCCCAGCAAAGTTCAGCACTCTTCTTTGAGTACAATACCCAACTAGGTCCACCATATCACGTAATTTTAGATACCAATTTCGTGAATTTTAGCATCAAAAATAAATTGGATATAATTCATGGTATGATGGATTGTTTGTATGCTAAATGTATACCATATATAACCGATTGTGTGAGAGCTGAATTAGAAAAGTTGGGAAATAAATACAAACTGGCGTTAAGAATTATTGCAGACTCACGTTTTGAACGTTTGCCATGCTTACACAAAGGAACATATGCCGATGACTGCATAGTGGAGCGTATTAAACAACATAAATGTTATATTGTGGCCACTAATGACAAAGACTTGAAGAATCGTATACGAAAAATACCCGGTGTACCCATTATGTATGTTGCTTCGCACAAATACGCTATTGAACGCATGCCTGATGCTTATGGTGCTAAATTATAATATAAAATATGTAAAAAAAAAGCTAAATGTGGTTGTGTCAATTCTTTTACGGCTCCAGTATGTGTCAATGGAAATTTTGTATTACATTACTACGGAAAAATGCCTTGAAAATTCAATTTATGGAATTTGCCCCCAATACCAAACAGTATGAAGGCAACAAACACCTCAATTTTCTCAAGAATGATTTCCATACAGATGGACAGACAGATATGATACATGTAAGATTCCATGCTATTTTAGAATATATATAAGTACTCTTTCTGGGTCTTCAATGCCTTCTTTATTTTCATTTTTCAAAATCATTTGTTTTATATCAAAACGGGCATTTAAGAATGCGATAATACAAGTTAATTCATACTGTTGATGATATCATCGATTTTTAAAATTGAGCGCACTGTCTCTGTTGCCAAACAAATGGCCGAAGTACTGACCAAAGTCGGCTGAATAACATTCTCGGCTAGTAGATCAGTTATAGCTCCTTTGCGAACATTAATTCCAGCTGTTTTCTCTCCTTGAGCATGACGATTCCGCAATTCCGTAACAGTAGCAATCGGATTGAGTCCGGCATTTTCAGCCAGAGTAGAAGGAATCACTTCGAGTGCTTCAGCAAAAGCACGGAAACAATAGGCGTCCACTCCTTCCATAGTTTGAGCACATGCAGCCAATTGTAAGGCCATTTCAATTTCTGGTGCACCGCCACCCACAATTGTTGCTTGCCTTTTAACTAAACAACGGACCACACACAAAGCATCATGAAGGGAACGGGCCGCCTCCTCCAATACTAATTTGTTAGAACCGCGACATATAATTGAAGCGGTTCGACCGCCATGTTGTATGCCAGTAATTTTAACAAACTTATTATAGCCACTAGTGACCTCTTCCACCAGATCAGCACTGACCAAATTTTCAGCTACAAAATGATCCAACGAAGCTATAGGTCTACAGCCTAAGGTCTTCGATACAAAGTCAATATCTGAGCGTTCCACATCTTTCACCACCAAGCATTTGATTTTATCCAGAAAGTGCAGACCTAAATCGGACAGTCCGTCACTGGATACAATTATTAAACAAAAATTATTTCTTTCTCATAAATGAAACGATATTCTTGGATATACCGCAAAATTGATTTTTGAATCAATAAAACATTGCAGCCGGCCTTTTTAATCTGCTTCACAATATTTAATATATAGGCGCGTTCCTCTTTTAAAACACGGTCCATAGCTGCATAGTCCGAAACAATAACAGTGTGATCCATCTAATAAAAAAAGGACACAGATTGTATTCAATTCTCGTTTTTATAAAAGACATAAATCTCACATCAGTTTTCGGAGCTGATATACAAAATTGTATTAAACCAATTTTTGCTTTCTCAATGCGTTTGGGTGCATTAGTACCAGCTGAACGTGAGGTAAACACTAATCCTTCTACCAATTCAGTGTCTTCAACAGTGCCTCCAAGACTCTGAATAACTTGAATATTTTTAAGATCCACTGTATTCACCTTACCCGATTCGGCGACTTTAAGAACTGCATCAACTGCAATTGGGGCCAACAAGCTGCTCTGCTGCGATACTACTTTCGAGTTTAATGAGGTTGAAGCACTTTTAATTAATGTTTCACGATCGCTCATCTGTATGGGAGTAGACATATCGTTGAGTATTTGAACACTTTTCTCAGCACAGCGTTGGAAAGAGTCGGAAATTGCTGTGGGATGTATGCCTTTCTGTAAAAGCTTTTCACATGCTTCTAACAGAGCGCCTGCAATAACCACAACCGATGTAGTGCCATCACCAGCCTCCACATCTTGAGCTCGTGACAATTCCACCAACATTTTAGCAGCCGGATGTATGACATTCATTTGCTTTAAAATCGTAGCACCGTCATTAGTAATAGAGACATCTCCGTTACCCGATTGTATCATCTTGTCCATACCTCGGGGGCCTAAACTTGTTCGTATGGCATCACAAACAGCTACAAAAATGTGCTATATATTAACTTTATTGCAAATGGACAAGTATTCTAACAGTTTTACAAAGAAAGACAATATGTTTAGATATATTTGGCTTAAGCCAAATATTGAACACCCACCCCATCGAAGCACTTATCTTCTACATTTTATGGAAATTTAGAAAATTTTCTACATCT
This sequence comes from Ornithomya chloropus, assembly GCA_963971445.1. Taxonomy (NCBI): domain Eukaryota; kingdom Metazoa; phylum Arthropoda; class Insecta; order Diptera; family Hippoboscidae; genus Ornithomya; species Ornithomya chloropus. The sequence goes on from OZ020532.1 coordinate 6,998,973, forward strand.
TTTGTTTTTGTTGCATTGTGGGCGTGTCCTATCTTCCCAATTTCATTACCAATCTGTGAGCTGAAAGTACCAGCATAATGGTTACTACAAACACACCCACACACATAGCAGAAAATCACACACACAAGGCTAGTTTAAATCAGTTTTTGATGGTGATTCAGATTCCTTATGCCATGAAAAAAATTATGTATCCCCCGTTATATATAATATATATGATGGTGGGTACAAAAATGTTATAAAATTCAACTGAAATTTTCGAATAATTTCTTAAAATATTTTAACATTTTTTGTCGTACCTTTAGCTGCTTGGATATTCGATAGGCGCACATCTGCCGGTTTCGATTTATCTTTAAAAGTTTGTTCCTTCGGTTTGGTCATCATATTACTTGCTTTAACTACCATTTGGCTGAAAATATATGCAGCAACTAGAACTTTCTCGATATTTCTATATTCTGATGATGATATATTAAAAAAAGGTAGAAACTTTTAGAATAATTTCCACATGTCATTAAAAATTTTATTACTATCGACTCTATGTGTTATCTAGTGGTGGTATGATTTACAGTAATACTCTGATTAGAGTCTCAATAAACTTAAGTAATTACGTATGCTTTAAAGAGGGCGGGGTATTTAAATAAAGAGCAAAAATATCTCTCGATATACAAATTTACTGTTAGAGTTGTGATTTTTGGTTCGTTTTAAAAATCGATCTTTTTGGTTCTTTTAATTGTAGTGACCTAGTTCGATCGATAATTATAGAAGAACCTATACAATGGACGGATCGTGCGTACCGTAATAAAATACTAAACACAATGATCGATTTTTTAAGACTAAATTTTATTAAAGATTCTAGAAAAAATATCGATTAAATCAACTTTCAATATTAATTAACTGCATATAAAAATAAATTTCCCTTTTTTAATTCTCTCTCTCAGGAAATTTCGCATATATCTCTTTTTACACTCTCACAGCGTTGCCACTACGCCAAGAAAAAAACTATCGTTGTTAACAATCGTTGCTAACTATCGTTGCTATTTTGGCGCATGTCAAAATGGCGCATGTCAAATTGGCGCAAAATCTTTTTAAAGCAATCAAATAAAATATATATAATAAAAACCTACACATTTTAGATTGCAATAATGAATACTGTAAGACGTTTAGAGGTGAAATTACAGCGACCCAATGCTATATTTGAAGTATGGTTAGAGCGTTGGTTACAAGAAGCTGAAGCAAAAAGCCACAAATCACAGTACAAATTACGTGAGGCTCTTGAAGCTTTAAAAATGTACCCGTTACCGTTATCGTCAGGGCGGGAGTGTGCCATTCTAAGAGGTTTTGGCCGTTCACTGTGCAATTTGATCGATGAAAAAATGAAACAGCAACTTGAAAAAGCACAAATTATAACCGACAATAGCAGTGCGTATCAGCAAGAGGTGCAAGAAGTGATTAAGTCAGTACAGAAGAGTAAACGCTTCACATCGAAAAATGTAGACAAGCCTAAAAAATTGACAAAAAAAGAACAAAAAGCTTTGGAAGAAGAAGAAGAACGTTTAAAAACCGTGCTCATGATGCCGGGCACATTCCGTATTATACTGTTGGTGGATGTACAGGAAACTAGCGGTAAAAATAAAAGAATTTTGGATCAAACCCGTTGTTATTTAGAATCCTTGCATGTTGAATATGAAGTTCGACGTTTAACGGTAGGTGATTTTTTATGGATAGCACGTGATCAGGAAAGCAATGAATTGGTGTTACCATACATAGTAGAACGCAAACGTATGGATGATCTGGCTCACAGTATACGTGATGGCCGTTTTCATGAACAAAAACATCGTTTAAAACATAGCGGCCTGCCCAATGTTATATATCTGATTGAAGACTATGGTGATAATGAACATTTGGGCTTACCTTTGGCTAATTTGAGGCAAGCTTTAAGTAACACATTAATACACAACAACTTCTCGATAGTGCACACCGACAATAATCACCGTTCCATGATCTATCTGGAAGGTGTCACCCAGCTCTTAATACGTTTGTTTAAAGATTGTATTTTAAAAAGTTGCTCAAAGGAGTATTTGGTGGAGAATAAGTACAATGCAACGGAGACAAATGTAAAACTATTATTAAAATTTAAAACATTATATGAAGAATCAGCACGGAATGCACAACTTATATGTAAAGAAGTGTTTGTTCAACAGCTCGTACAATTGCATTCCTTATCGTTGGAAAAAACGTTAGCTATTGTGGCTGTTTATCCCACACCGAGATGTTTGCTAGATGCTTACGAAAACTGCCAAACTGTGGACGAAGCTAGACGTTTACTTAATAATATACGCTTTGGCCAGTTACAGCGTCCCATTGGTGATAAAATCAGTCAAACAATACACGATTTCTATAGAATGGTTTTCTAACTTATGAGTGGTTTTTACGTCAGGTGAGTAAGAAAATGATTTTGTTCAGATTTTTTATATTTTTATATTAATTATTTATATATTATAACATAACGGTTTTACATTATTTGTTCTTGGCATAAATATTTTTCGCTTGTAAGAGAGAAACAAAAAAATCCTTTCGCTCAAATGACATAAATTGCTCACAGTAATGAGTATTTTTGTTGTTATTTTGTTTCTTATAATCACATAAATGACGCTAATTATAGCCGAGTAGTGTCCGAAAGACCATTAATTGTTTTTTTTTTTTTTTATAAAAATGCTCGGTACAAATAATAAAATGCCATAAAACCAGAAGAGAACCAAATTTCGTAAATTATTCTCCGGTCATCATTTCCATAAATTCTGTAAAAGTAGAAAATAAATACAAACACAAATAATTAATATAATATGACACTGTACACTATGCGTGAAAACTTAATCAAGCGGAGAACGCTCTTAAGATGCGTATATATAAATTTTTATGAAATTTTTGTGGATTTGTGTGGAATAAGTATAAAAAAAAAAAAAAAATAAATAAAAAATAGAAAAAAAATAAATAAAAAAATAAATAAATAAATAAAAAATAAAAAAATTATTTAATTAAATAAAAAAAATTAAAAAAAAATTAAAATAAAAAACAAAATGGTTCAGGGTATCCAATAGGATTAAGTGTTTAAAAATCCTTCCACACATACCATCAAAATCCACTGTACCAGAACCATCAGAATCGATTTCTTCTATCATAATATCCAGTTCGTTTTCGGTCAGTTGATCGTCTAATTCTTTTAAAATCTCCTTCAGACAAGTGGTCGGAATAAAGCCATTACCCTGTTTGTCGTACAAACGGAAAGCTTCACGCAACTCTTTTTGCATAGCTTCAGCATCTTCTTCTACAATAAATTTGGCAGCCAATTGTACAAATTCTTCAAATTCTAAACGGCCAGATTCTACAGAAAAAAAAAAATAAATAAATTTAAAAATATTTTTGAAAAAATTGTAATACTTTACTATCTTCATCGACTTCTTCAATTAATTCTTCCAGAATTTTCTTATCGAATGGTTGGCCCATTAGACGCAATATATCAGCCACCATTTCGGTTGGTATACTGCCAGTTTTCTGATGATCAAAGCTGTTGAATGCTTTTTGTAAAACTACAGAATAATTTCCAAATATTAGAAAAAAATATTTAGAAAAAACAAATTACCTACCAGCTATTTGTTCCGGAGTCAGATCTTCGTCCTGGAATTAAGAAAAAAAAAAAATAGAAAAATAAAAATTTTAAATATCAATATTTTTAAAAATAAAATAACTTACGATGGTACTCATGTCGAATTTCCCGTGATGAGCAATTTTGACGGATTTTATTAAAACAATTATTTGAGAAAATGTAGGCGGTTTGGCTAGATCGTCCTTAATGTTCAACGATCTGAATCTGACTGTGCTCGTTGAAGCAAACAATTCCAAAATATTGGCGTATATATATGGATATATATCTATAACATAAACTTTTCTACATACAATGTGTTATATACACTTGTGAATCCATTTCACCGTCCCAAGCATTCGCTTTTCTTAGCACACAACACAAACATATCCATCGCTGTATTCCATTTTTATGTTTATTGTTCGTTCTTGTGATTTTTATTTTAGCAAAATACTGTAAACTGACAAAACTATAGTGGTTTACAAATGTTTATATAATACACATAAAACGGTTTCCCGCTTCCTCTCTTTTTTATTTCTTTCCATGTGGATGTATTTGCTTGTTTACTGCATGTATTACTCTCCGATCGGCACTCTGTTAGCTTCTGTATCGTTGTGTATATAAATATATATTCTTTTTAACAACAAGTTCACACTTTCAGTGATTCCTATCCAGCACATGGGCCATGCATGTATTTACAGCCAATCATGAGCAATTGTTGTAGTTAGTCAACCATTCAATACTCTACACTATTCAGTACAAAGCACTATGCGTACCCTACGAGGTATACTTAGTAGCTATGGAGGAATGTTTCAAAAATTATTCGGCCAGATCCTTTATAAATCTAGTTTAAAGATTGGAAATCTACAATTTATTAAATTTTATTAAATTTAAGTAAAAAATATTATAATTCATAATTAGCCAACACACCAACATTAGAATTAATTTCTAATGCAAGTGTTTCTGTCCTTCTGTGCTTGTGTTTGTTAACAAATTTTTATAGCACATGCAAAATTTCTTTAGTTTAGGATCTTGCACGCAATGTGAATACATGGCATAACGATTTAAACGGCTAATCATATTTATATCAAATTTAAGTTGACGACTGTTGAAATTGTATTGATAGCTGGCATCAAATTTAGCTCGGTGCGGTTCCACCACAAACGTAATGCGATAATGTAGCCATTGAGCTGTATCGTAAGAGTACGGAAGAATTAAATTGATTTTTAGATTTGCTTCGGTAATGCGTTTAAATTGTAACGGAGCACATGATAATGTAACATTATTATCTTGTAGATAATTGTTAATGTGTTTGATAATTTGTTGAGTGTGATTTATTAGTAAAGATGAGGTTTTGTTGAGGCTGTAATATGGGTGACAGGAACACCAATGATCCGCTATACCAGCTTCCCAACACGTTCGCTGCCATTGTATTGGTTTCAATAATGTTTTACAACTCTTACAAGCTAAATTGTTGGACGTTATAATACTCAACGTGTCATTTGTGTCATTATATTGAGCCATCTCAGCTAAATTCTGTATGGTAGCATGCACATCATAGGGACTGGTCAGACGATGCTGATTATTTTTTAAATAATTGTTTGCCTTGGGATGCTGTGACAGCAATTTGGGTGGCAGCCATATAAAAAGCATAGGTAAACGTTCCTCTATAAAACCTTCTTTGCGATTACGCAAAAAACCCCAACGACTGCCATGATCGCTGAAGAAAATCACCACATTATGCTGAAAAATGCCGATTCTTTCAAAATCGTGAAAATAATTCACCATAAGATCATCTAAAGCGCGAGCGCCGCGCCAATTGTTATGCGTGGCACTATTAGTCCAAAATAAACCAAAAATCTTTTCCCCCAAATAACGTTCAGCAAACTCTCTACCAAAATCGTAAATATATTCTGTGTAGAATTTTTGTCCAATACATAAACGTTGGCCATAATACTTCAGATAGGGTAAATATTCTTCTAATGCTAATAGTAAAGGTCGCTCGTAGTAGTCGGTGGGCGGTTTTAGAAAACCAGCTTTACCAAAATTGAACGTACTCATCGCTTGATCATCTTCGGCCAGGGCTGTATGAAAGCCTTGTTCTTGCAACGTTTTGAATAGTGTAGGACAATTGTCAAGGCCACCGCTTGTACTGGGTTGACAAAGTTTGTCTATTGCAGTAGCATTAAGGCCCGTTAATATGGCCATTAAATTAGGAAACGTATTATCATCTATCTGTTGCAACAAAAGATTTGTTTTGTCAATAAATAAAATCACAAATATTGTTTGGAAGACAATACCTTATTATATCCCGATAGCTCAAACCATTGATTCTTCTGTAGGTACTGCAGAGTATTAGGCATAGTGCGACGCACATTGAACTGTGACAGCGAGTCTATACCAAACATTAAAATACCAAAATCTTGGCGATTCGATTTGAAATTATTTAACCGCTTCTGTATGAAAAAGAAACCCTCCTGATATATAATAGATTGATTATTTAGTTCTCGACATTCGATCAGCATATAATCAATATTGCGAGAGATGGTAAAGTTTGAAATATGCGTTGAAAACCTTTGGCAATCCAGTAATCTGTGAATTATGGAAATAGCTTCAAGTTAATGCAATAACTTCAGTTAAATTTTCAACACTTGCTTGATTTTGTTGTCCGTTAAACGTATTATGGGCTTGTAACAGCACTCGAATCCATTGACAGATGTATTATATAATTCCGCCGCACTGTAATTGATGTGTAAGAAATATTGGTCATTTTCGTGATTGTAATATTTTTGAACCAATGCTGGCCGCTTCGAACATTTAATCGGTGGCATTTGCATTAGTTTAAACATGACATCCACGGTGAATGGATTAAAGGATGGTATATGGCAATTTCTGCTGTCCACCAAATACATGGATTTCGATGCGTTGTACTTTTCTTTAGTTTTATAATCCACCATACTGACACCAGTATGTGCCAGCTTGTAGTATAGTATTAGACAAATCATAGCGAACAGTAAAATATATTTGAAAACGCCTACCACGGGATTGGTGTAAACCACCATGTTGAAGGGAAAATTTCTTTTTTCCAAATATATGACTTTTCAAGTATATGATAAAAAAAGCACAGCCACCTTAAATTATATATTGTATATGTAAGTGATTTTGAAAAGATCATCATAAGGAATACGTTCCAATACACGCACTTTGAAATCTCGGCTCAGATTTGATAAATAAAAGAACATTTTCATTATTTTTAAAACAAATATTTTATCTTTTATTTGGTGCTGAGAGGATCTGTGCTAAGGCGCGCATTTCATCGGTAGTGCGACGATTATGCCTAAAGATCGGAGCATCAATTTTATCATTATAAACCATAGCTAAATCATTTAGCCAACCATAAACTTGATTTGTTGTTATAGGAACTGATTGATAGTAACGCGGATCATACTTGAGTCGTTTGTTTATTTCCCGTTCATAAATGGGTACATTTTCCAATTGTATTAAATTGACATCGGTATCATGACGAGCATAAAACTTGGGTGTCAAAGGTTTGATGCGATAATCTGGTTTAAACGCTTTACTTAATTCTTCGTTTGGTTTATTGCCGCCGCAACAGGCCATTGCTCTAATTATTTAATATTTCACTTAAAAAATAAACACGCTAGAAAAAAATATTTTTCGATTTGATTTTGTGTGACAATTAAGGTCGAAATATATTTTTTTTTATATGAGTTTAAATCGTAAATTATTTATTTTGGGTGATTTTAATACACAATACGTTCTAATGGCAATCAAGTGGAAAGTATTTTTATAGCAAGCAAGAAGAAAATTCATCTACATCTCATACATTATTAAAAAATGTGTCAATTTTCTATAACCTTTTTTTTTTTTTTTTTTTTTTTTGAAACATTGATTTATTTACATAAATAATTACTTACAATATAATTGATAATTAGATTAGTTTAATTGGTTTTATTATTTTTAATTAATTGACCGGTTAAGGATGCAGTTTTATCAATATTATTGGTCGAATTGTTTAAAAGAGCTGTAAGAGTAGCATGCGATGAACTTAATGTACTTGATTTACTTTTCTGAAGATTCGTTGAATCTACTGTCGTATTATTTGTTGCATTGTTTCCGTTCAAAACGGACGCACAACTGTCGGTAGGTGGTTGTTGCGTAGTTGTTGGGGGTTGGGTTGTTGGTGTACCTTGAAGTAAAGCATTCCTTAAATGACTGTTACTTTGCAGGGTGTTGCTGGTGCCAGCTATAGAATACGAGTTGGTAATAAGACCGCGACTCTTAATATTCAAGTCGACAAAGAATATTTTCATTTTCTGTATAATAAAATCGGCCACAGTAAATGTCATCATCAGGGATAAATCAATGTTGGGTTTATTGCGGTAGATTTCATGCGTTTGGTATAAACGATTAATTTCATCATATATCAAGAACAAGAAACGTGAGCTACGATTTTGTTGTGGTATTATTTGTTGGGCTACCAACCAATCGCGATCTTCATTATCCGGCAAATAACGTATAAGTTCAGGATGTTTGCTGGCCAAACGTTCTTTACCATCACTACCAAAACCGAACGCCTGATTGGCCTGTACATCTAACACAAATTTCGTAGTGGTGGATATATGAGCGGTATTCCAATATATTTGTCGTCTGGCTGTTTGTACTGTTGTTATATTAGCACTGTTGGTATAGTTGGCTAAAGTACTGGTTGGTGTTGCAGTAAGTGGGGCTGCTGGTTTTATAATATGTTCCAGTGATTGAAGTTGTTGGTGCGGTTGCGGTTGTATTACCAAATTATCGGGAAAGAAACGTTTTTGTAGCTCCACTGTAGTTATGGCTGATTTTGTATTGGTAGCCGGCCTCTTTATGGCCATACGCAAAGTACTCTCCTGACTGAGTAGAGGATTTTGTGGTTTCGTTCTATACAATTTATATTGAGATTTGGCATTCTCCAATAAAGCGCAAGACATTTTCTGAAACTAAAGAAAGTACATTTATTGCCAAAGTAATCAGAAATCGAAATAATTAAAAGCAAAACTCACCACATCTTCATTTACCGCACCTTGGCCCAAATTTTCTTTAATATTTTTAAATGCAGGTTTAAAATAATTCTATGATAGGTGAAGAGTGAATGATTTGTATTTATGAAGAGTAACTGTGTGCCACTTACCTCAATGAATTTCTTAACCAAATCATTGATTTCCTGATCAAAGGAATTTTGTACTGCTATGCGAACCAACTCTAACGAACGCATAGCTGATTCACTTGTAGAAGTAGTATTTGTATGATAGCAACCATAACGTTGTCGCAACTTTTGTAAAGTATTTTCAGCATATTGTGGTGTTGTCACAAATTTCTAAGAATTATATTACACAAGAATATGTATTTGGAAGAAGAAAAAATACTTGTACAATTTAATGTTACATACAATAATATCGGTGGTATTGGTTGTGGGAATGGTAGCTGGAAGTTCGGTTTTTGCTGTCAAATTGCCAGGAGGACTAGCTACACTTGTAACCATTGAGTGGGTTGTTTGATTTGAACAATTGGAATCGTCCGATGATGAATTTAAGCCTGTGGGCGATCGATTGGCTTCTGTAGAGGAAGCAGATGTCGAACCTGTATCACTAAGAATTTTCCAACTTCTCTGTATGACCATGTTGGCAACTTTTTATTCTGCTTTTGATTTAATTTTATTCTTTTCAAGTGAATTTTTTTTTAATAATTTTCCATCGCATAAATAAATATGTGAATGTATGTGTTTTAGGTGTTTATATCCTTAGGAAATAATATTATGCGCAGGTTTTTGTTCAAGCTCGCTCTCTCTCTCTCTCTTTTCTCTGTACCATTTTAACAGTTGACATCCTCCAACTCACCCTCCATTTCTAAATTACGTTCAGCCTCTAATACCAGCATTAATGAACTACAATCGTCTTCTTCTTCTTCTTCTTCGTCATCATCCTTTTCTTCACTCTCCTCCATAGGTTCTGGCATGTTATTTTTACGTTTTTTTCTATGTTTACGCGCTAAATCTTTATCAAATTCGTCCATATAAATCAATGGGGTGGTGTAACTATCCGGCTTAACATATTCATTACTTACTGTTATGTGTAAAATGTCTGGTATCATGAAAGAGAAAAGCCAACATACCAAAGGTGTTGTACCACAGGTATAACTCGCCTCTTTATGATAAAATAGAAAGCCATCCAATGGTGGTTTATTGTCTGGCCAAATGGGATAACGTTGCAGTAGCACAGCGGATTGCTCCTCATTGCCTAAATCATAACGTTTTAAGAGATGAAAACGTTTGCAATTAACATCCGTGATTTCTAGCAATTCATCTTTTATATCGGCGAAATGTGAACGTAACCAAAAAAAGCGAAATTGTGCTTCACAATGCAACAGTTTAATGCGACTAAGGGATATCGCATCTAATATATAAAATGTATTATTGGCTGGGTAGTATATACAATCTAATATGGTGCATTGGCCACGTTGCCGATTGCCCGGTTCTCCGCCCGGTAAACGACTACGGAATTCACAACGAAAACGTCCAGTTTTACTATACATACGTGTTATTCCACCGCTAGCTGTTACCAGGCATCTTGTACCACGTGGACAGGGCACCAGTAACCAATCGTCAAGATTGTTAGGTTTCTCTCTCATCCATTCAGATAATTGTAGACTGATTTCATTGCCATAAACCTCTTGAAAGGTATGTTTTTTACGTCTTACCTTGCATTCTTCAATATTCACATTACGTTGATTATCATGAAGTTGTAATCGTTGCTCTTTTTGTTCCTTTAACAAATGTAAACGACGTTCCTCTTGACGTTCTTCTAAATTGATATTTTTCTTATAAATTTCTTTAAACATTTTATTTATTTATTACATGTGTTGCCACAACAAAAAGCCGGATCATAAAAAATCCATGTGTTATTGTTATTTAGTAGTTTCTTTATAAAATGTTCGCCCATAGCTTTTAATTGCATTTACAATATTTATTTACATTTTTTTTAAATTATATATTTTTAATCCAATTCATATATATAATCCTGTTAAATTGCATTTTAACACATAACAAGTTTGTTAATGAACTAATATTTCAGCATTTAGTTGTTTTTATTTTGCATAATCAGGCCTTAACATAGAGGGAGAGAAAAAAGCAATAGTCTGATTATTGAAAACGTAAACTCTGAAATTTAATAAGTTAATGATTCTATTTTTCTTTAACTTTTCAATTTTATTTCATTTTATTTTTATGTTTAATAGGAAATATAAAAAATTTGTTTTTAAAAATTTCGTTCTTTTAGTATAGCATAGAAATGAACAGATTTTAAAGCGGTTTGTACGGTTTATACAATTTACAATAAATATGTAGGGTGCACTGAGATTTTCTTGCCATTTCAGGGGAACTCAACGTATAAATATAAATATTTGTAATTAGTATACATCTAATTCTCTTTTTACACGATAGATACGTTCCCAAAAAATTCGTGCAAAAAAAAAAATCGTATAAAAAAAAGATATTGGCTAAATGGCAGATTAGTAGATTGGTTCCAGATCTAAAAAAAAAATTGAAAATCGTGTTAAAACAAAACAATTCGTGTAAAAAGAGAATTTTTTTCGTTTTAACTCATGTTAAATCAAATTCGTTTAAAAAAAATTCGTGCAAAAATCGAATTAGGTGTATGTAGCAACTACGTCCGTATGTCCGTATTGAAGCTTTTACGGCTACCGACATAGTACAGAAATTTGATACATTATTCATAGTTTATAAAAGATTTTCAATTTGAATTTAAAACTCAACATACACACATACTCAAGTACATAAAGTTGGCCAGCTAATTATTATAAACGAAAATGTTAAAAGAAAAACAAAATCATGCAAAAGTTTTGGGAACAAATTTGACCTAAATTCGCTTGATTTAATACTTTAACTCATACTTACATTACTCACATCTAATACATCACACAACTGGACAGTTTTCCAATTTAATTTAAACCTTAAAAACTATATATATCTCTTCTGTATAAAAGCAACAATTTTATTTGTTTAAAGAAACATTTGTATTAAAACAAGTCAATGGTAAAGATCTTCTCAAATGGTAACAGTACTAAAATGTATACAAATTTTAAATATCATTAAATATCTATTTATTTATTTTTGTAGTATTTAATAATTATATTAATATTGCATTTATCTGTTGGGTGGGCTGATGTGGCTCATGTGTTAAAATCGGATATTGAGGAATATCACAAAGATGATGTGGATGGTAAGGAACTGCCATATAATTCGGAACAATATTTGCCTACAAGATTAAAAAATGCTTATCTACCGCCAGCGCAATTAAAAGCTACAAAAGAAAATTATAAACCAATGTCTAGAAAGTATAATTATTGGCGTTCTAAAGAGGAGTATATGTTGCCCAAGGATTATTTGTATTTATCACCGAAAAAGGAGTACTTGGTAGCTAAACCGGAATATTTGCCACCACAAACCATAGACTTGCCACCTAACCTGGAGTATACGCCTCCTGCAACAACAAGTCCTTTGTATTTATCCCAGAAAACGGAATATTTGCCATCAAAAACAAAGTATTCGCCACCTAAAATAGATTATACCCTACCCTCTACCTCTACTTCGAATCCTTTGTATTTACCATCAAAAACAAATTATTATTATACGGCATCCTCTACCTCAGGTCCTATGTATTTACCACCCAAAACGGATTATTTACCAACGAAACAAAAATACTTGTCATCTAAAGCAGATTATACATCACCGTCTACTTCAAGACCCTTGTTCTTCTCACCAAAAACGGATTATTTGCCACCAAAAGCAAAGTATTTGCCACCTAAACCTTTAACATCAAAGCCTCTATATTTACCATCGATTAAAACGGATTACTTGCCGCCAAAAACGAACTATTTGTCATCAAGAGAAGATTATAAACCACCCCCTACCTCAAGGTCTTTATACATACCCCCTAAAAAGGATTACTTGCCACCAAAAATAAAGTATTTGTCATCCAAACCAGATTATTTACCATCCTCCACTTCAAATCCTTTGTATTTACCATCGAACGCAGAATATTTCTCATCTACAACATCTAAACCATATTATAAGACATTAAAAAAACCGTCTCTAATATCGTTTACAACAATTAAACCACCAACATATTTAACAAATGTGACCTTGAGTCCTTTTTATTTGCCACCTTTAAAAGACAGATCCTTAAAAGATTTTTACCTACCACCTAAAAATGTAAACTATTCATATCCCATACCCGAAGCAGTAAAACTTTCACATTTGCAAGCACCACCAATTGAACATAAATCCGTTTATGATAATTATAAAACGGATTATTTATCAACAAATTTAGATAAAACAGAGTCTACATGGGAATCAAATTATTTAACCGAGACAACATTACATGATGATTACTTACCGTCAACGGATCCCTATCTTCCACCGTTTCAATCGAATACTTTATCTGAATCATCTCATGATAATTATGATTATTTGCCTCCTTTACCAATATATACACGAAAAGCCTCATCTAACTATAATATACCCATACCTTCCTATGCTGCTTCCTCGGCAGAAGATTCCACAGAAATTATAGAAGCACAACATAATGATGGTTACCATTATGATAAACCAGCAAAAGAGTTTGTTTATTAACTAAACTTAATAATGATGTTAAAGCTCATGTTAGTGTATATTTATGTATGTAATAAATGTAATAAATGTTTAAAAGTTTTTATTATTATGTTAAAATTGAATTCGTTTTATTTTATGACAATTTTTTTTATTGTTTTGATTTTAGATAATATCTGCTTTTTACAATTTTTACGAAATTTGTATTAAAATGTAAAGCACACTTTATATTACATTATAAATAATATACATTCAAAAGAAAAAACGAAATTGTAAAAAATTGTTTACATCAAGGAGAAAAATTCAAGGAAATTTGTAAATATTGTACAAAATACCAAAAACAAAATGTGATACATATAACTATATATATATAATATTAATTAATTGTTGAATAACAGTTCGGCACTCCACATATAATTCTTTCTTGGACAGTAGAAGGTCAATTATTCTGCTTACACAAGTCCTGGCAAGAATCTCAACATTTACCGGTTTATTGAAACCATTTACACATTCACTCATTCACTTATTGCAGTGGGAATTCTTATATATATTCGTGGTAAATATGTTATTTATGCGTCAGAAAAACTGGCTTTGTAAATGTATACCAATGACCTTGTTGCGACATACTCAGTTGATGCGTTATTTTGGTGGGTTTGCTTTATTTTGTTTATATATATACATTCCATACATATTATAAAAGTTGTATTAAATTTATCAGTTTGTTTGTTTCACTTATAAATAACATTTAACAGCATTAATCGAAATATGTCCATCCGTCCATTTTAAATAAGTGAAATCGTTTCACAGCCCCGCCCTCCTAATCTTGTACCGTTACATAAATAGGACTATAAAATTGAAATATATAGAACGTAGTAAACTTTATACTTTTTTGAGAAGCAATGCTTACAACAATTTATCAAAAATTGTATTTGTTGTATAATTTAATGTTCACATTAAATATGTAGCACACATCTTAGCAACAACGCTAAAGAATACATGGTTACCTATGGTTACATATGTGAAGTGTTTTTAAGATTTCGGCCAAACCAGCTGTAACTTTTTTTTGTTATGCGTTTAAACTTTAAAGACTTCTCTACCGGGAAACAGGTAATTACAACAACTTTATTATGTTATTGTTGTACTTAAATGAAACTAAAAGTGATACGATTTACATATATAAAGTGTATGGGAATATATGCATATGTGTGTATATAGACAAAGTTATAAATGATGGTGTATATGTGTGTTTGTATTGTAATTATGTCGATTATTTTATTTTTTACATATTTATATAAATATGATTCAATAATTTTATCACATATTTTAGATAAATTAAATTTTATATTGTGCTGTACATTGTACAACTTGTAAAACGTTACTTTATTATGGAGCTTAAAGGAGGCATCTAAGGATATGCTTTAAAATGGGAAAGGATTTCTTTAAAAATGTCTTAAAAAAAGTAACTTTGTTACAAAAATCTATCTAGTTCAAGGTCTAAGTAAACCTTTGACCTTTCATTCACTTATTCACACATATAATATGTAAAATATTATGCTGGTGATGAATATATTTATGGTACATAATTCACCCCAATTTTATCTTCTCACATAAGCTAACCAATATATTAAATTTGTTAACTCGTTTGCAACAATCACAAAAAGTAATTTTTAAAAATTTCAAATTTATTTAACATATATATATAGTTTTAATTGACACGCCCCCAATTAACAAAAAGTCACTTAATATACATTTAAAAAATGAAAATTTAAACTAAATTTTTAAGTTTACTGAATTCAACGCACTAAAAACAAGTGAAACTGTTGCAGTAAGTCAAGCTGGACCATTTAATACTCTACACCATTCAGTTCCACAAGTTATGCTATAATTATTGTAGATTGGTATCAGTAAAAGCAAGGCATTGCCATATACATGACTTTGAGCAATATCATTATATAGAAGGAAGTTCTAAAAATGGCCCAATCGAGTTCCAATTATTAAACATGTTCATTCTAAAAATTATAATTTTTTGAGCATTTAAAAAAAGAGCGATGACCGAATTTGATCCATTTCTCAATAGTGAACATCTTCAATACAAACATTTGTCATCGAAATATATTAAAAATTGTGACTAAAGCACAAATTTACATGAACATAAAATGGAATACTTAGAATCGATCTGTATATATATATTTATGTCCGTCCGTGTGTCCATGAAAACTTGTGCGCAACCTACTGATCTCATTTTTTCACATATTTTGATGAAATTTGTTACAAAGATATACCTTGGCTCAGAAAGGCATCCTATTGAAAATGGTTTAAATCGGGCGATTTTTAGTACCCCACCCCATATAAGGTCCTATTATAATGGAAGTCTTTATATGGCAAAAAATTTAAATTTTCTATTCAAGTTCATTATTTAAAATTGGCTGGGTCAAATTTGGACTCGATCGGGCTATTTTTCCAACCTCTTTCCATATAATGATATATCATGAAGATCCTAAATGGTAATACCTCGCACTTACACAACTAAACTAATTGTAGCATAATTTAAGGAGTTAAGTCGTGTAGTTGTATTAAATGGTCGAACTTTACCGGCTTTGTAACATTTTAATTTGTTCCTTTTACAATAACCATATCATATATAACAGTACTTTTAATCTAATTCACTTTTATTAACATTTATGCATATAGGCAGGCATTTTTTAAATGTTATTAATTTTAAGAATATAAATAATTCATTTAATGTGTTTTTGAAGCCTTTCAAAGGAAATATTCTCTAACTAATTAGCCGGTTCGGGTGGTTTTTCACTATACATGTGCATAACTTGCATGTGAATGTTATATGGTATGAAGTAACATACAACTCGCGTACACTACCTTACTTAATATATCACATCATATGCTGGCGGCGACGCATTGTTGTGCAAATAGACGCCCAGCAGCACAGAAGATGTTTCATGACAACATGTGTGTATGCGTGTGTGTATACGTATATTTCGTGTATATTTTGTTTAAAAGATGAAAACATCCTTAACTTGTTTTTCTTATCCATATAAATAATTTAGCAAACGCAAAAATCAGCGCAGTCTTTTGTTGACTATAGTTGGATATGTTTAAGAATTCGTATGCGTGCGTAAAGTCATATAACTTGTGTTGCGTATATATATAAAAAACATTTATTATAAAATGGTAAGAGTTAAGACCTTGCCAAAATAATGGAAATTTATGGAACTTCTTCCGATTAAATAAAAGTGTAACAAAGTGCTAAGTGTTTAGTTTTTTTTTCGTTTTTTTTAGATAATATTTGTGGTTATTGCTTTGGCCTGTGTTGTCAGAGCTGATGTGTCGGAATTATTTGCCTCTAGTAATGATTTACAAGAGGATGGTTACCATTATCTAAAACCAAAAATTGATTTTATTATAAAAGCTCAGCCGAAATGTGAAACATATCAACATAATTATCCAGCAACAACGTCCAATGACATTAATATCCCCATAAGTGAATTATTTTCGGCCTATGAAACACCGAAAAGTGTCAGTGAACAAGTCACTCCCAAATATGACATTTCCAAGGTGGTAGAGTCAAATTATGAACAACCTTATGAGAAAACCAAATTGGAATTATCCAAGCCAGTGGAAATACAGCATCAGAATTTAAATTACAATTCAGGGACAAACAATTACAAAAGTTCTGCACCACCTGTGTACCACTACCAAACATCTCTACCGAACCCCATTGATTTTAATTACACCACAAATGAACAAATACTACCAGCTGACAAATATGAGACTCCAAAATCTAATTCGGTTGTGATCAAAGATGATAAACTTAGATTGCCTTTCAATCAATACGAAGGTCCTAAAATTACAACAAGCAATGAAGTTTCCAGCACATCATCGCCGAAAACGGGCGATTATCGAGGAGAAAGTTATCATTACGGTTTGGCAAAGAATGTTTTTGGTTTAAATGAACAACTACCGCTTATACCGAATGTGCCTGTCATACCCGAGAAGCCCTATATCCACTTCAAGTATGAAGATGAAAATCTGTCCAAAGCATATGAAGAGGAAGCAAAACCTTTGAAGACATCAGACAAGTTAGTTGTACCTACAAACGCAGCGAATGATTATACAACAGAGAGAGGCTTTATATCGTCCACTTTTAAGAAAGACTTCTTCCCAACTGGCAAACCTTTCGACACAAGTAAATTGGTTACTCAAAAGCCAATAATCACCACTTCCTACAATCAATTCTTACCGCCCCAGTCTAAAGTATCACTTAAGGTGCAAGAAACTTTAAAGCCTCAAAAGCTTAACGATCTACCTCTTGCCATAACAACATACAAGCCATCTACGTTGGTGCCATTTACATCGCCAAAACCTTTTGTCCCTTATGCAACAGATGATAAATATTTACCGCCTAAAGTATCACTTTCATCAACAGAAAAACCTACGGTGGTTACATCTAAGCCAGCAAATGAATATTTGCCGCCACAACCATTTACACCAATTAAGCCGTTAAATACTTCATTAAAGCCGATAATTATTGCAACAACCACCACCACCGCTACTACTCCACAACCAACAACTACGAAACCTGTTTTATCTTTACAAGCAAATGTAGAGTATGCAGCAGATAAGCAATTAGTTACAAAACCACAAATTACAACTTTATTAGACGATCGCACCACTCATAAGTATACGGCACCAGTACCATTTACGACAGCTGAGCCCGTCCAATCATCCGGACAACCCGTACTAAGTCAGTCATCTAGTAAACCGTTTATTACAAACGAATATCATTCACCTCAACCATTTGCATTGGTGAGCACAACACATAAATCGCCCATTACTGCGACAACACCGAGTCCATTAAATAATGAATATCTGCCGCCTGCAACTAAACCAGAAGGGAATACATTAATACGGGACGTTAATGAGGTGCACATCTTGCCACCAAAATATATTGCACCAGTTAAAACAATTAAGGATTATTTGCCGCCTTCAATAACAACCTATAAACCTGTACCAACAAAAACAACAATTCTACAACATAATAAGGAATATATATCGCCTTCAGATAATAGTTATAAAACAACAACATCATCGTCTCAAATATTCTTTACTACCCAAAAACCAGTCAACCTAAATAAAGAATATCTGCCACCCGATCAAAAGGCTCCAATAACTTCTTACCAACCAAGCACAAGTACTGTTGTTATTCCACAAAAACCTGCATATTTTATTCCTAGTTCCCAAACAACAACAACAACAACTGAATCGAAAATTTTACATTCTTTCTCCAATGATGGCAAGTCTACCACAATTAAACCAGTTACAACACAAAAAATAGAATATGTATCCCCGAGTTTCTTTAAAACAACCACAACATCACCGAAAACCTTTTATACCGCCCAAGTACCCAATGTTACACCAACATTAGTTACGCCTGTAAAAATTAATAATGAATACTTGCCACCTGCAAGTCAATCCGTGACTACTACCAACAAACCACCATATATTGCTCCCATTATTAAGCAAAAGTCAGAATATTTGCCGCCTAGCCCCACCCCTATAACTACCACTTACCATACAACACCTAAAGCTGTATATAGTAGTACGTTAAAATCGGTTACTGATAAATATTTACCACCTTATAGCAATTTGTTAAGTACCACCAAGAAACCAGCATATATTGCACCAATTATTCAACAAAAGTCAGAATTTTTACCACCTAGTCCAAGTCCGGTAACTACCACTTATAAAACGACAACATTCTCCCCTAAAGTTGTTTACACTAGCCCACCACAATCGGTTACTAACAAATATTTACCACCAGAAAGAAAATTTATAAGTACCACATACAAACCAGCATATATTGATCACGTTGTCTCGCAAAAGACAGATTATTTAGCACCCAAATTACAACCTGTAACAACCACAACAGCATATTCTTTTTATAAAACTGAAAAGCCTACTCTATCATCAAAGCGGGTAACTGTAGAAAAAATTAATAATAAATATTTACCACCACTGACTATTACCAAGAAACCACCATATGTTGCACCTACACAAAAGCCTATATCAACAACTTATAAATATTCGACAAAACCTTCGTACACCACCGAAAAGCCTTTGGCGACATCAAAAGTGTTTGAATCGGTAAAAATTAATAATAACTACTTGCCACCTACGAAGAAACCCGTAATTCCATTTTATAATGCACCCAAAGAATATTCTACACCGAGTACAAAAATTAGAACAACAACACCATATCCTAAGGTTCACTATACAACTCAAAAACCAACATCGGTGGCATATAAACGGGTTGAGCCAGTTAAGGATTATTTGCCACCTAGCGCAAAGCCAATAAGCACAATTTACAAAACGACAACTTCAGCTCCTAAATTTTCCTTTGGATCATCAACACCGACTAAACCATTCAAGGTTAATGATAAATATTTGCCTCCCGAGAAAAAGTTTACATCAGTCAATCCTGTTAAACCAACCTATGTGGCACCTGTTGTAACACAAAAGTTTGAATCCTTTCCATATAGCATAAAATCATTAACAACGACGACTTATAAACCCAAGTTTAGTTATACAACCGAGAAGTCAGTTGTATCAACCAACCATCCGCTTAATAATAAATACTTGCCACCTGAGAAAAAGTCTACATCAATTAATTCTGTTAAACCAACCTATGTGGCACCTGTTACAACTAAAAAAGTGGAATACTTGGCACCTACTTTGAAACCAATAACAACGACTTATAAACCGAAGACTCGCTATACAACACAAAAATCTGTCGTATCAACTAATTTTGATAATAAATACTTGCCACCTGAACGAAAATCTACCACGACTACATATAAACCATTTTATTTAGGAACGTCAACCAGCCCAGGTACAACACAAAAATCGGAATACAAACCTTTCACATCAACGTATAATGTATTTAGTACAGAAAAACCAAGTGTCAATCAAAAACCCGTTATATCTAATAATAAATATTTGCCACCTGAACAAAAAACAACAAAAACTGCAACAATCAAGCCAGTGTCGGATGGGAAATATAAATCAGAAACTTCGGAACCTTTTGCACCGTTCACGAGTAATTATAAAACAACTACTGCGGGATCAAAAATTTCATATACCACCGAGAAATCAATTGATAAACCAAAACCCAAATTAAACAACGAATACTTGCCGCCAATTTCAAAAACTCCACAAAAGCCTTTCATTAAACCTGACCTAGAAGAATATTTGCCACCGCTTAATGATCCCAGTCCTAAGGTTTATACAACTACTGTAAAGCCAGTAACATCAACATTTGATTATACGCCATATTTCTATCCCAATAGTCCACAACCGCCGTTTGTTTTTTAAAGCAGTCTCCTTGTTCCACATTCTAATTTAGTTAACAAAAAATTTTAATTCAAATTCGTACCAACATTTCAATGTTTTTCATTTTTTGGATTGATGATGACTTTGTATGATATCAAAATCAAGTTTTATTGTTTTGTGGAAGCGAGTCTTTTCTATGCAAAGATTCGATAATAACTTGTTGCGACAAGTTGTTGTTACTTTTTTTTAAATTATTCAATAGTAATAATATAACAATAAAAGTTTAAAAACGAAATTAAGCATCTTGTTTGTTATGCAATGGGTTATAACTATAACATAAATAGGTAGAATTTGTATAAAACTTTATCGAATCTAATTTGGAAGCCTGAGCAGATTTAAGTAAAAAAGAAAAATTAGAAAGAATACAAGGAATTAATACTTATGCTGGGGATACGATTATCGATTTCACTACTCATCTTATCTAATACGGAATGTTAGACGAAATTCGAGACCGAAGGGAACCTAGACCATGCTGTTCGAAATATAAGGCTTTCCTCAGTTTTGAATAGAACACCATGTACTGACACTCCTAAAGAAAATTGTTCAGTAATGAAATTTCTGCACTTAAGTTTTGAATGCGGAATATTATTGCAGGTTCCAGTTCCGCGGAAAAGCTGCTCAAAAAATAGCCATTAAGCTCAGCTCAGTGATGCTTTTCTCTAAACTCTTAATTAAAAAAATTATAATTGATCAGCTTTAAATATTATATGGTTGGCGATTTTCATTCAAAGAACTTCTTTAAATAATTGATTCGAATAATTGTTTTGTAAACAGATAACAGGCATAAAATTAAAACCCCTACTCATATAAACGTAAAGATATTTACAATGAAGCGATGATTTGGTTGTCAATTTCTTAAAGTTTACTGAACTACTTAATTTCAAGGTTTTACAAGTGCTGGAGTGATAAGCATACACGGATTACAAATGATTGCTGTGGTATAATTTTAATCTGTGTACAAGAGCTTACAGTTACAATATTGAAAATGATGTGAGAAAGAGAGAAACAGAAAGGCGCGGCCCAAGAATAGCAAATTTAAATTTTAAGACCTTAAAAAGAAAGCCTAGTATTTTTTAATTAATTAAAATGCAGCAGCGCGTTTGTCGTTTTGATTAAATTTTTTTTCAATTTGCTATCCCAACCATAGACTAGTTTTTTAGATATTTTTATAAATACAAAAAAAAAGAAAAAAAGCAAGCAACTTATTATATCATTGCTACTATAAATAACTTAAAGTTTATTCTACGAAATTTGTTATAAGGACAAAAAAAAAAATTAAATAATAATCCAAAGTTAATTAATGCATTAGATTAATAGTGATGAGTGATTAAGGCTTGTTCTGTTATATGTGGGATTACATGTTAGAAAAATTTCATTCTATTTATACCTGTACCCGGTACACTTTGCAGTAGCTCAGTCTGCAATGAGTGCTTTGATCTACGATTAGTTTAGACCGTACTGTACTCTACTCTTTGTACCTTGATATGTTGTACTTCAATCCCTTATACTTGGCAACTGTTCTACTCGGTCAATCAGTGGACATTTTGAATAAACGCACATTTACATTTTTATTATCAGTTCGATGGTAGAAGAATTAGATTTACTCTTTTTTTCTAAGCTTTAAAAAGTTTTTTAATTTTTTGGTATAAATGTAAAGTATACTTTTAGGCAGATTTACACTTTACCGTTATTGAAAAGAGAAAACAATTTTTAAAACTAAACACATAAGAAACGCCCTTAGTGTTATGCTATATGTTTTGGAAATCTGCAAACTTGTCCAACATTTTCAAAATACCAGCACTCTAAGCTGATCAATAAAATATATACAAAAAAATTGCAAAATATATGAAATTTTTCAAACATTTTTAAACTTTGATATGTTTGCAACTGTGTCCAACATATATTTCATATTAATAGAAATGTCAGCCTTTATTATCTGGTACAAACATTAATGATTAATTATTAATAATAAATTACATTGTGCAATCATCCAATTGTCTAATAAAAAAATATGTGTCGGTTTCGGCTTCGACTATATAAACACAAGATAAAACTACGCCAAGTTAAATGTGCAAAATTACACAAAAATGGTAAAACGTGTTTATTGTGGTGTCATCTCCTAGATCCTAAATAATTTGAAATTTTGTTACAGAAAGTGGTTGTATTTTTAATAGTGGTGTGTATTGGTGGTACCTTGCAATGCATTTGTAAACATGAGGAACCTTCTACTGATGATTCTCATTCAAAAGTGTTCGATGCCTTAAAACCATCTAATAAATATTTACCCTCGTTCTTAGAGAAAACTAAAACTCCAAATAACATTAAAAGCAAAGAAAATATTAATTATGGAGCTGAATCTAAACATGTTTTTAATAAAGTTTATTCACCTTTAATGGAAAAAGCCAATAAAAAGAAAGTTGCAACTTCCCCGGAAACTGCCATTTCAAAAAATATAGGTAAACTATTCATCAAACTTGTTAATGTACAAGATTTAATAAACTTTTTATTTATAATAACCAACAAGCTTATACCAGAGAGCAGAAAGTTTCAACAACTGCTCCATTTACCAGCACCCAAAAAGCATTTACAACATATCGAAATTATGCTACGAAATCAATTTATCCTGCAGATGCATCTCAAACTGTATTGTTTTCGACAAATAAAGCCTCTCAAAGTTTTATGCCTGAACCATCATTAAATTGCAATACAGCTTCTAAAACGGATTCTAACTTATACGAAAATGATTTTCTAGTAAATCATCAACCAGCTGCTTCAGGATCAATAGCTAGTTATAGTCATCATGGTAATGATTATACTGATAACTCTAAAGGTTATAATTATAATAGTCCCTCTAAAAAATTTTCTATATAAACAAATTTTCGGCAGCACCTCGTATCAAAATCAATTTTCAGTTAAAAATTTCTTCACACATAAATATCGCATTGTGTTGAAGAGAAATTTCAAATAAATTATAATGCTAATAAAATGCAGCAAACATTTTTTTTTATTTTACTTGAATAAAAATTTTATATAAAAGAGCAGAAACCGTTCAGCAAATAACATTTATACCTGATTTTATTGTTCGACAACGTTAAACATTGAACGGAGAATGATAACTGTAGTAAATGTTTAAAATTTCAGCACTTTTCTTTGCCAGGAATACAACCACATAACGGTATGCTGATTACTTTTCAACATATAAGTTTGTTTTCTTAAATTGTTTTTCCTCTCACTTCATTTCTTTTTTCTAGATAATGAATCTTACAATTTATGAAACCATCAGTTTTGTAATTTTCTTAACATATTTTTATGTTAAAACAGTTCAAGGCGTGTCATATCGGACGTATAATAATGTCACTTATGTTGTATCGCATGCAAAAGCAATTGATGATCCACCGTTTGCTAAAATTTACTACATGCCTAAACTTAAAATTAATTTGGAAAATAAGGCCAGAAATATATTCATTCAAGGCCAATTATTTCAACCCTACGGTAATGGTATAGGCGTGAGTAAATGGAGCAGAAGGAGAAGACCAAAAATATCTGTTCGAAAACCTCCGAAATCTTCATCAAACAAACACTTAAATGAAATACTTAGTTTAAATAATAGCACAGTATCAGACTATTTATTAAATACTAACTCTGAACCTAATCTATCACATAAATCAACTGATAATACGTTTAATGAATTGGAGAGATCTTTTAATGAATATAATAAAGATTTAGGTTATTTTTATAATAAACCGAAAATTCCATTTGAATTTTAAACAACAATTTCTTATTTAAATATAAATTTAACAATTTGGTTTATTAAAATTTCATCGGTCTGTGATTCTCTGCTTGTAGTAATTTCTTAATCGAATAAAGATTTGTTTATTATAGAAGTGTGATGGGTTTGAGTAGCAATATTTTTAGAGCGTTTCAAATGAAACCGCAAATGTTCGAAAGTAAGGTCTATACGCCTGGGAGAAATCGGTTAAAGTGCTGCTCAAAATAAATTATAAGGTGTATGAGGTCCACACCGACATCGACATTATTCATTGTTATTGGATGCGAAGATTAGGAGACGCCCTGCTCTAATATCTTTAAGGAAATGTAAATTGAAATTTTTCTTAGTGTATAATAATTTACATTTAGAAACTATCATAATGGTGTGATTTCTTGGATTCTTTACATACATGTATAGAGTTTTATATATAAAAATGATTAACCAAATTTTACAGTTCTTTTATTTTTCGTTTTGTACACACTAATGAACTTGAATTTCGGCAAACAAACACCGCCTTGATTAGAAAAAAAATAAAATAAAATTTATTCTCTACATTAAAACCTTACGAATGACTTCCCAGTGAAACGGCATGTTACCTTAAGTATATTAATTTTGTTAGACTGTTTTGTAATATTCAAAGCGTTTTGATTTTCAGTTAAAATTTATTATCTAATCAGATCAGATAGAAATCTTATAAATATATTCAAATCAAAAATGGCACTCGAATCATTTTGAACGAGTACATAATATGTATACCAACCATTTTGGAGGGTATTTATCATTCAACTTAAATTGAATAAAAATTTTTTCATTGGTTTTGTGTATGGTATAGAATTTTAAAAAAGTTTAGTGATCTCTAAGCTTAACTGTTTCTTCATGGGTACTTTTTTAAAGAAGGTTAAATAAAAACTATATATTTTTACAGGCTACGCCAGCTACTTCTTAAATTAGACTGTATAAGTTAATTGACTAGTTTGTAACAAACTATTAAGAAAGTTGTAAACTTGCCTAAATTTTTATAATCTTACAGATTTCGATCTGTAATTTAACTTCGTATTCATTGAATTATAAATTACAATTCGCTGGAAGAAGGCGAACTTGTCACGTCTATTTTAGTGCAAATCGTGAAATTTTTTGTTAAAAGAATTTATTTTATTTTACTTGGTAATAAGTGATGGTAATTGTTTTTTATTAAAAATAAAAAAATTATAAAAATAAAAAGATAATAAACTTTTTTTAATGAATTTTTTTTTTATTATAAAATATTAATAATAATAATAATAATTTTTTTTGTTATAATAATTTATTTATTTTTAATAATTTTTATATTAAAAAATTATACAATTTTTCAATGAAATTAATTTTATTATTACTTAAGTTTAAGTTCGTTTAGGTTGTTGTATTATTGCAATAAGTATAAGTATAACTGTAAGGTATTGAATGGTCCAATATGATCAACCCAGATTATTTTCTTTTGTTTTGTGGTTTTTTCTTTTTTTTTTTTTGAAAGTTCTGCGGGAATAGTTTATAGATGTTCCACTTTTCTTAGCAGACCATTCACTCGTGGAACATAAATAAACGTGGATGTATGTATAGGTGTGTGTTATTTATTCTAATTCCTTTTTTTCTTAATTTTTTGCATAATTTTATAATAAATGGGAGTTTTTTTTTTGACGCACAATTGTTTTCGTATGTAAATATCTGACTTATTATACATATTATTATGTTTTATCGACCAAAACGAAATATTCATAAAATTAAAAAGAAAAAAAAAACAAAAAACTATTCAACATTTGTAAAGGTTACAAAGTTTGCTTGTGATTGTGATTGGGTTTGGTGATTAATGATTAATTCACAGCACAAGTGCCATTAGCAAGCCGCAGCTTTTTAAGCTAAAAAGCATATTCACTGTCAAGGCCTAAATTTGAAAACAACGCCACTATGGAAACATCTCTTCAAATTGTTTAGACAATTAAAAGTAACTCATTGTGTATACGCACTTATGTAAAGCACTGAGTAACGCTTAATCAATAATAAAGACAAACAAACACAAAAACAAAGACAAGAAAAAAAATTAAATAATTTGTTCACGTTTCTTGTTCCTCTTCTTGCCAATTTACATATGATTTTGATTTATCATTTGCTTAAAAATGTATTGCTTTATATACGTATCATCTCATTGTAGCCAGAATATACGAATTTACATTTGGTGGTTAGGGAAAAATTTTGCTATAAATAGTTAAAGTGAATTCGCTTAGAAGACATTCTAGCTTTGGCTGTTGGCTTGGTTAACAATCTCTTTCCAAATCAGTAGAGTCCCAAAAAAATAGAAAAATAAAATAAAACAAAATGGTAAAGTAAAGAAGAAACTTGAGAAAAAGGTAATCAAGGATAACTTTTCAAATACAAATTCCTCTACTTTTTGCAGAAAGTAAAGCTATTGCTGCTGGCCATTACTATTATAGGAGGAGTTGCTGCTGATGTCAGTGATGTTGTTCTAGATAATAATAATGCCATCCAGAATGCATATCTACCGCCAGCACAACCAAATAACCAATATTTGCCACCAAAAGTCAACAATGAATATTTGCCACCTCGAGCCGAACCAAACAATGCAAAACCAGTAGAACCCCAAGCAGAAGATACCCACGCAGAAGCACCTCATGCGGAAGTGCCACAAGCAGAAGAAACAGAAGAAACTCACAAGGAAGAAGTACCCCTTGTAGAAGCACCTGTTGAAGAACCTGCACCAGCTCATGAACTTCAAGAAGATGGTTATCATTACAAGAGACCTACCAAATTGTTCTTCCGTTTTCGACGTGACGTGTCCGAATTGGCTGAGCCTAAAGAACAGTATTTACCTCCTGGTTCTGATGAGACAAATTCAGCAGTTAAAGACTCTTCGACAGATGCTGATGTTGATGATGTTGAGCCTGCCCATGAATTGACAAGCGAAGGCTATGGTTATAAAACTCAAAAACGTGTAGTATATCGTCGCAATCGTCGTGATGTTGCCCATTTACCAGAGAGACAATATTTGGCACCCGCTGCTGATACAACATATCCGTCTGAATCAGAAGAGATCGCTCCACCACTGAAACAATTATATGGTCCTCCTCCAAGGGATAATGGTTTTCCTCAAGATGTTGTAGATAATGAAAATGGTTACAATTATGACGCCCCCAAACGTTTGGTATATCGTCGTAATCGTCGTGATGTTGCCCATTTACCAGAAAGACAATATTTGGCACCCGCTGCTGATAACACATATCCGTCTGAATCAGAAGAGATCGCTCCACCACTTAAACAATTATATGGCCCTCCTCCAGGGGATAATGATTTTCCTCAAGATGTTGTAGATAACAGTAATGGTTACAATTACAATACCCCCAGACGTGTATATCGTCGTAATCGTCGTGATGTGGCGCATTTACCGGAAAGACAATATTTGGCCGCCTTAGACAGCAACAATATCAATACCAATGTCAACACTAATGTCAACACTCAATACTTGCCACCTTCTCTGACAACCACTGATGAGCATAATGTTCAAGAACCCGAAGCTGCTCATGAACTTCTTTCCGATGGTTACCACTACAAGACAAATCGTCGTGTTGTATACCGCCATTTTTGAAAAGCCACCGCACAGAAAAGGAAATTAATTTACTAAGTATTCTATAAGAAGTTTTAATATCTTACTGATCCAGGAAAGAATGGGAATTTTTCATCTACATCATTAGTTTAATTACTTCCTTAACCTTACGTATATGGTACCGGCATTATCCACTACATACATTAAGGTCATTCGTTTTGAATGTTTCCTCTAACATACTGTACTTAGGTTTACTAATGTAGCATCCAAATTAGTTAGAGTGCGAAAGTCTTTAGAATACCTATGAATATAATTTTGTCTAGGATCATTAACCCTTGTTCGCAATTGAGAAAGCCTTGACGCACTAGTGAAATAAAGTATTAAAGTGAAAAAATTTATTTTCAAACTCATTCATTACTATGCTATGGACAAAACTGTACGACACCGATTTCTAAATAAATAAAAATTAATTCAGTTAAAAAGAAACTGGTTTCAATTTTTCGAAATTTTTGTATAAGTTTTAAGTTATTGTTGAAGCTTTATTTGCGAATATACAAAAAATGAATGTTTAATCGAAAAGTTTAAACTTCACTGCTTCTGAGGTTTACAATCGTGGAATTTCGGAATCATAATTATAATAATTGTATGGAAAGGGGTTCTAAAAGTGGTTCAATAGGGTTCGAATTTGGTCCAACTAAATATGAAGTTATTTAACTATTCTGCACCAAATTTTATCAATAAATAATTGCGATTTTTTACCATACAAAGACTTCCATTATAGTAAGACCTTATATGGGGAGGGTTTCTAAATATTGTCTGATCGAATCCATTTTCAATAGAGATCATCTTTGGGTCAATATGTGTTCTTGTAACGAAATATCTTAAAAAAATGTGACCTGTAGCTTGCGCACAAATTTACATTGATAGACAGGCGGACAGACCGACATACTTAGATAGGATCATACTTTGATTCTGAAAAAGGCTGTAATCAGCCTTAGTGACCGGAAGTCTTATACAGGATACGTAGTATTCATGGGTGGAGGCGGTTTATCATATGAATCGATGAAGCAGTCGATAGTAGTTCTTAATAGTAGATAGGTTGAATACATGGGACTCAAGTATGCTGTAAAAACTATCATGTTTTTAAAGAAGATATTACATGAGATTGACCTTAAAAGTTCGGGACTATATTGTCATTAATTGTGACAATATGAAAGCAAATGACTTTTAATTAACAATTAAATTTTTGCACACATTTACACACATTTTCTACAAACAATTTTGAAGCGGCCCTCTGTTATGCTTTGCATACGCTGCATTTTCTTAAAAAAGTTTTAAAAATTTCAAATTCATTGCATATGTGCGGGCTTAAAAATATTTAAATGGCGTTCTCCCCATAGTAGTGATGTAGTATTAAAATTGAAGTAGATTATGAATAAAAAACAAGTAAGAAAACTAAATTTGGCTTAGACCAAATCCGAAATACCTTCTACTTTTATATACAAACGGTGGGCATGGCAGTTATATGATTACACCCTCTAATAGCATATGTTTCACGTATCAGCTTTCAGGTGGAGTTTTACGCTAAGTAAGGTTTTTTGTAAATTGTGGGCGCATATGTTATCCAACCACGCCCATTTTGGGAATATCAATGGATGGATTAATTATGAATAGGAGTAATAAATTTCAACGTAATAGTTCAATTTTTGTAGCAGAACAATGTATTTTTGTCTATTATGGGCGTGGCACTTGACCTTGATTTTGCCCATTTTGAACAGAGATTTGAAACTAAAAGTGTTTGTATAAAATCTTAGAATAAAATCCCAACCTTTAAGACCGTGAGAATGCCAACAATAGACGGACATACGGACACAAATGTCCTTCTGCTTGTTGCAAACGTATGTGCTTTTTTTTACAAGGAAAGAAATGATTTTATTTTCGTCAACAATATTATAATATCATTCAAAGTGTTATATAAATTAAAAATTCGTTTTTATTTTCTTTTCTTTACAATATGTTGCATGTTGTTATTAAGGCTAACAAAGGTATTATTTACAATGACTATGATATCCTTTTCGTTTACAAGTAAATATAATTAAAGCATAGGATTATAAATATTTACAAAAACACACATACATAGACTACTTGATTAATGTCCTACAAAAATATTTCACATTATAAAATAAGGATGAAATGATCACAAAATATAAAATAATTTTAGTATCGATAATGATAATGATATAAATAATAATTAAAATTCAAAGGGTATCACTGGCTTAAGATATGAATAGCCCCCTTTTCCTTCTCCTCCTCCTACTGCATCGCCTAAATATGTAGACTCCGGCTTAGGTTTATGTACCGGATATTCGTATGTCTTATCCGGTTTCGCATAATAATAACCCTCCGTGTTAAAAGAGGAAGATTCATGGTGAGGCGCCTGACTAATGTTTGGAGTTTTTGTTATTTCAAACGGTTGTAGCGGTTTGGGGTAATCGTAACCTTTCACTGGTGCTTTAGATGTCTGATAATTGTATTCTTTTGTTGGTTTTCTTGTTGGTAAATCGAAATTTATTTCGGGAGTAGGGTAAGAGTAACCGGTTCTATCCGGTTGCGGTCTAGATGCTGGATGTAAATACTCCTTTGATGGAGGCTTTTGAGTCGAATATTCATATTTTTTAGTGGGTTTTGGTGGTAAATAATTACTGGGAGGAGCTTTAGTAACTAAATCATATGTAGGTGCATGTGGCGAAGGTCCTGATTTTTCTGAAGGATATTCATATTCATGGCTAGGTTTTGGATATGAATAACCTGTTGTAGAAGATTGGGAAGGTTTTGAACTTGGCGGAACATATGAATAGTCGGGCTTTGATGGCTTATGTGTAGGGTATTCATATTTGTGGGTAGGTGTAGGATAATTATAACCAGTCGAAG
The DNA here is from genome assembly GCA_963971445.1 of Ornithomya chloropus. Classification (NCBI taxonomy): domain Eukaryota; kingdom Metazoa; phylum Arthropoda; class Insecta; order Diptera; family Hippoboscidae; genus Ornithomya; species Ornithomya chloropus. The sequence goes on from OZ020532.1 coordinate 7,029,994, forward strand.
GAGTTTTAGTTGGTGCAGGATATGAATAACTAGGAGAAGGAGTTTTTGGTGGTGTAATAGTAGATGTTGGGTAAGATGGATAAGTTGGATTTGGAGACGTTTGTATTGGATATTCAAAGGGTTTAGCAGGGGCGGGATAAGAATAACCTCTAGTAGGTTTCGTATACGAATAAGTAGGTAGAGTAGGTGGGGATTTGGTTGGCTGGGGATATGAATAAGTCGGCGCAACTGGTTTTTGTGTAGGGTATTCATATTTATGTGCAGGTGTTGGATAATTATAACCAGTAGAGGGAGCTTTTGTAGGTGCAGAATATGAATAACTAGGAGAAGGGGTTTTTAGAGGCGTCTTAGTAGGTTTTTTCGTCGGCTTTGGGTATGAATAAGTTGGCGCAGTCGGTTTTTGCGCTGGATATTCGTATTTATGCGCTGGAGTAGGATAATTATAACCTGTAGAGGGAGCTTTTGTAGGTGCAGGATATGAATAACTAGGAGAAGGGGTTTTTAGAGGCGTCTTAGTAGTTGTTTTGGTCGGCTTTGGGTATGAATAAGTTGGCACAGTCGGTTTTTGCGTTGGATAATCGTATTTATGCGCTGGAGTAGGATAATTATAACCAGTAGATGGTGCTTTCGTAGGTGCTGGATACAAAGAGCCAATTGTGGATGGCTTTGTAACCGGCAAAGTCGGTTGCGGTGGTAAATATGTTGATGTAACAGGCTTGGGTGAATGTTCATATTTATGAACTGGTTTAGGATACACGTAACCACCATCTGCAGTGGAGGGCTTTTTGGGTAATTCAAAATTCACACCAGGCTTCGTATATACATAACCTTCTTGGGCAACTGGCTTTTGTGATGGCTTATTATATTTGATCGGTATTTGATAATCAGGTTGCTTCGGTTTATGTTGTGAGGGATATTCTAATTTGGTATCTGGTTTTGGATAATTATAACCGGGAGATTTTGTGGGTGTTGCGTACGAGTAACTGGGCTTCGGAGATGGCGTGGTGGAATCATATGTAGACGAATATGAATAACTGGGTAAGTTGATAGGTTTAGAAGGTATATCAAACTTTTTATCCGGTTTGGGATATGAATAACCATGAGATGGCGGCTTAAGTTGTGGGTAATCATTTTTAAGTGGTTTCGTTGGTACCGGATATGAGTAAACCGGTGTTTTGGTGGGAGCGGGTGCTGCTGGAATTTCAAATGACACTGTAGGCTTTGGATAAGAATATCCAGTTACAGTGGTTTTTGTTGGTGCTGTGGGTTTAGTGTAAAAATATTCTGGTCGTGTTGGTTTTTGCGTATAACCATATTTGGTAGCCGATGTAGGTTCCTGGGCCACGTTATATATAGGTTTTGCTTTATAATCAAACTGAACATTGGGTTTGGGATATGAGTAGCCTGTGCTGATGGGTCCCGGTGTTGAATAGGTGTAACTCTTTGTCGTTTGCAAAGCTGTTACCGGCTTCTTAGTGCTGTATTCGTATTTCACTGAAGGAGTTGCGTAGGAATAGCCTTTAGTTGATGCAGTGGGTGCAGCTGTTGGCTTTGTAGTTTTTGTTGGATACTCAAATTGCACTGAAGGCTTATTGTATGCATAACCTTGAGTGGGTTGTGGTGCATACGATGGCACTTTATCATATTTAGTTGTTTGTGGTGTTTGAGGCTTAGAAGGTTTCCGCGGATAATCCAACTGATTTGCCGGAACATTATAAACATAACCTTGCGGAGGCTTTGTTGATGCTATTGTTTTAGTGGGTTGCGTAAAAATCTGATGTGTTGTTGAGTATGAATAAGCGGGAGTCGGTTTCGTTGTCACACTACTTGATCTTGATGTATAATCGAATTTAATTTGCGGTTGTTGGTATACGTACCCAGTTGTGGGAGGGACGCTTTCAGGTAATGGATACCCAAACGCAATCTGCGGTTTGGGATATACATAACCGCTTTCGGGTACGCCAGGTATTAAATAGTTGGAAGCGGGTTCAGAAAAATGTTCACACCATACCCTTCCCACCCAATAGAATAATAAGATGAAATAGAATCTCTGAAATGGAAGAAAACAAAACATCACATGATCAGCTCTTGATTTGATTGTTTTCAATGCAATTTTTTTTGGACTGTAAAAAAAAAAAAGAAGAACTGTTTAAATTTCCTGTTAAGTTATGAAGTCGACGAAACGTTGAAGTTTTTTTTAAACCTCTTCATTGTTTTTAGATTTTGTTTTGTTGTTTTTTATTAAAAACAAAATTGTTTTAAACGCTTTCCTTATATATAAACTCATATACAAGTATGTTACGCTGACCGATACTAAACCGGAAACACTTGATAAAATGATTTAAACTGTGAGTAACAAACACTGTGTAGTGATTGACCGCAACGACATGTTATTATTTATAAAGGGGTATTTTGCGTTTGCGCATCTCTCGAGTGAATTGTTTGTTTGTTTATTTGTTTCGTGAACAGTGGATTGTCTCATAAATCATGAATTTTGCTCTAATTTCATATGTTGAGAGATATTAATTTTTCAAGGTTATTGTTTTGCTTCAATTTTAGGCCTAAATCCTAAGTCAAGACCATTCGTTATACGACCTCGCCCATTTTTGGCATATCGATGGATGGGATAATTCTAGATAGGCATACCGAAATTCAAGTTCATAGGTCAATTTTTGTGGCATATATATAGATTTTTATTGATTGTGGGCGTGGCTTTTAACCGATTTTGCCCATTTCAATTAGCGATCTGCATGCAAAAACTAAAGATGTCCGAAAAATATTTACGCGTCGTGAGAATGCCAAAAACAGTGACGCATATGGACGGCATACTTGCCTAGATCAACTCAATTTTTGATGCTGATCAAGACTATATATACTTTGTATGATGTCTGATGCCTTACTCTGGGTGTTGCAAACGGAATGACAAACTTAGTATACCTTCCATCTTAGGTGTAGGGTATAAAAATAAGCATCTGCACAAAGCTACACATCATAAGTGATGTAGGGTACAAAACTAAACTATAAATAATTGAAAACAAGTTTTTTTACACATATTTTATGGATTAATATCTTATTTAAATACCAAAGCATGTTAGGAATTTGTCTTCTTCTTCTTTTCAAATATTCTAATTAGATTTGAATATTAATTCGTTTACATATGTTACGTGTGTGTGTAAAGTGACCGAATTAAATGTCAAAAACATTGTATATCAAAGATTTTTATGATAATTTTAATCACAATCTAATTTTCAGCTGTTTAAACAACAAAGTGTTTAATTCTGTAAGAAATTGTTTTAAAATATATATAAAAATAAATCAATTAAAAAACAATGACTTGTGATATTTATACTCTTTTATCATATACTAAAACTATCTTCTATGAAAATTTCATTATTCTACGTAGATCGCTTTGATCATTGAAATCAAAAAGCGGTCACTCCTACTTGGAATTATTAAAAATCCCTCCTGAGTACTAGAACAAATTGCACAATACTCCATCAGTCCGTTTTATGATACTCTTTGATTACTAGAAAAACACAGGGTGACCCCACAAACTTAGACTCTTGAGTAAGGGCATAAAAATTGTTTAAGAAAGGAGGTAAAACGCACACTGCGACATTTAAATTGAATAATACCATGGAGTTAATCGATTTAGCTTTTGAATGAATTATCGGTTACTAATGTTATTAATTTTTTTTCTTTTTTTTTTTCGTATAACATTGAAAAAGAAATATTGTACACGTGTGTTATTTCATTGTTAACCGCAGGAAAGCATCAATCAATACTTTAATACAAAATATATATAAAATCTAATCAACTTATTAACAATGTTAGATGCTTTTTGTTTTTCTTGTTGTTTTTGTTGCTATTGGTGGCTTTTACACAAAGCTTTGTATTAAGCAGCTTTATATAATTAAATTAAATTTTTCCACTCTTAGTGTTATTTGCAGTCAAAAACACACAACTATCATGTTTGCCACAATTTAAAGATTTTATGACGATGAGTTAACTAAATTTGACAACACTAACCCACTCAAATAAACCACATGCCATACGTATGGTATGTACCAAAGTAGTTAACCATCCTTGAATATGGCGTGGCTCTTAAGACTGTTCAGATTGTTGCTGTTGTTCAAGAATTAATTCCAAAGAATATTTGCGTAAGCGTGTTAAAATCGTATTCTTTTTCTTTTAATTAAATATTCATTAAGATTAGTAAATAAAATATCACTCTAAATAGAAAATATTCCACTTCATTCCTTCTTCTACTCTTTACTCGATTTTATAATTAAAAACATTAAATGTTTACCACAATAAATTCAAAGTTATAGCAGAACAAAGAATAAAATTGAAATATAACAGAAGAGCAAAAAGAAAAAGTGATAGATATCTTATGCGGACGAAATCTAAACTTTTATGATGTTATATGGCAGTAATAAACTCTAAAAGGTTTTGGCTTTAAAGATTAAATCAAACAGCCAGCAAACATCATATAACGGGATATAAATAAATAAAGAAAGATATGAAAGAAATTAATTTTACTTAAAGTTTTATGATATTTGTTTATTTGTTGGATTTTCAACTGAAATATTGATCGTAAAAGTTTTGTTAAATAACTAGCATTACGTACGAATTTTGTGGTTTTATTTTTTATTTTGGGTTTTTTGCCTTTTGCTTTCTTTATCAAAAACTGTGCTTCTGTGACAGTAGTTGTAACAGTTTTGTCGTTATCTGCGGTAATACCGATGTCAACATCAAATTTTTTTTTTGCTTTGATTAATATGAAATTGGATCATTGAGCATTTTAATTATTTTCAAGTATATCTGTTAAAAATGAAACTTTTCTGTTGTGAAAAATGATTAAATGAAATTTTTATGTGTATGTTTGTAATACAAATCGTTAAGAAAGGAGACATGGAAAAATATTACAGGAGACCTTTTTTTTATTAATTTTTCTTAATAGTTTGAAACAATAATTGAATTATTTAAAATAGTTAAATTTTTTGTTTCTTATTTGTTAAAAAAATTATATTATAAATAAAATATATATATAAAAATAAATATATACAGTTTTATATATTAATTACATATTAATTTATATATAATCTTTTAATTAATATGTATTTTTGTATATGCAAAAAAAAAATATTTTTTAAATATTTATAAAAATTTTTTTATAATTTTTTTTATAAATAAAGAACATTAAAACGTATATTTATATATATATATCTCATTCCACAATTTATTATTAAGAAACTTGTTAATATTCCCTCTAAAAATGTATGTTTTCTAAAACTATTAAGAAATCAATATTATTTTTTGCTTCTATGTATAATATATAAAATATTATATATTAGTTACATTATTTTATTTTATTTTATTTTCTTTTATTTAATTTAATTTAATTTAATTTTATTTTATTTTATTTTTTAATTATTTTATTTTATTGTTTAATTTAATTTTATTTTATTTCATACTTTATTGTATTTTATGTATTTCTTGTAATTTTTTCTAAACTCACCATTTTTATTGGTAGGTATTCCTCTTATTATTTTTATTTTTATAAATTGTTGAAAGAAAAACACCTGAAAATTTTATCAAATCAATAAAAATGCTTTTTAATTTTTTTTTCCACCTGTTTTTAAAATTTTATAATATATTACATACACAGTCCGTTTTGTTTTATTGCATTTTTTTGTTTGTTCTTCGTTACATTTGAGAACTTATTCTTTAATTTCAAACACCCTGTTGTTGTTATTGTGCGGTTTTTTTTGGTTTTTGGGTAAAAAACTCTGAAAAATACTTATGCGTTACGTTGTTTTGTATTTTGCTTCTTAAAGTTGACTCGTACGTTATATGGAAACAAATAACACTCTTCGACACAACGTTTGCTGTATTTATTTGCTTTCAGAGCATTTTTCTTATATTATGTGTGTGTGCGTGCATGTGTGAGTGTAGAGTTTCGTTCTTGTTATTGTTTTTTTTTGTTTGTTTTCTGTTCACAATAATAGCATTAAGCATCTGCCTGTTTGCCTGTCAGTCTGTCATGTGCCGCGTATGTATTTCAGTTTCGATGTCAATAATTTGTTTAGTGTTCGTTGTTGTTGTGGTTGTTGTTGTTGTTGTTGTTACTATGCGATTGTACTTATAAAGGTTTTAATGTAGTGTAGTAGTGTTGCACGCATGTACCTCAATTGCATTGCACTCATTAAATGCGTCTGTATGTGTGTGTTGATGTTGATGAAATATTGTTCTTCCACCAGTGTTACTAATGATGATGAACATCATTAAAATGTTATTTACTCTGTTAACTTTATGGTTCAGTTTAATGTTAATATTACAGCGGTTATACACATACACATACATATACAAGCGAGAACATACTTGTAACTACATTGGAGTGATGCTTCATCATTCATCATTTAATATGTAGAAATGCATTTTTTTTGCTTTCACTTTAGTGATGAGGGTATACTTCAGTTTGTAATGCAGAAAAGAAAACTTCAGATACCCTACAAAGTTAATGAGCATCAAAATCTAAGATAATCTGGATGTGTCTGTACGTCATATATATGTTGGAATGTTCACACTTGTAAATTTTGAGATAAGAACTAAAAGTTTGTATAAATATTTTAAGTATCTGTACATAAGTTCTTTTTAAATTGTATAAAAATGGTTAAGTGCCACGCCCACAATCGACAAAAATCTCTCACAGCCACCAAAATATACCCATGATGTTGCAATTTTTATGCTGTGAAATAATAATTTTTGGTACCTTAAATTATGCGTAGTGTGTCCTACACAACCCCGCCCACTTTTAGCCCATCTTTCCATGTATTTATATCAAATTTACATTTTAAACTTTATCTTCATAGATGTGAGAGATTTTCTTTATTGTGGGTGTGGCATCTAATCGATTGGGTATCCTTGTTATTTTAAGAATTGTAAGATAATTGTATTGTATGGGCAAAAAAAAAAACGGTTGCTGCATACTTTTGGTCAAGACCGTATGTTCTGTATCCATTTCAATATTTAGTTTAATCTAAATATAACTTTTTTATGTGTTTTTTATATTATTGAGACTCACCCTAATAAACCTACGCCCAGAAATGTTACAGAATAAATTTATGTTGTTAGCCCACAACTTGTCAAGACACACACTCAGCTGTGTGTTTATAATGAAAATGAATAATATTGTTATGATGATGATCTGAATGCAAAATAAATGGGCATAATAATTGCACTAAGTGATGATGCATGTACTTGAGAATATGAAAAATTATTATAAATTCAATAACAAATGAAAAAGAAAAAACACGTTAAGTAAATTATATCTTATAATGCCTTCAGAAAATGATTTACTAATCCTTTCCGTTGATTATTTATTAATGAAACTGTTATAATTCTTTTCTTATTGTTGTTGTTGTATTAAAGTTATTAACTGATATTTTTGTACATATATATAAAATACAATAATTATGCCATTGTTGCGTTTGTTGTATATAACTCAAGGTTAATGAAACTGAAAAGAACAAAAACAACAACAAAAAACTAAAACTAAAACTTATTCTCATTTGGAGAACTATGATGGATGTCAGCAACCATTAAAAGATACATAGATAGATGGATAGATGGATGTGTGTGTGTGTGTGTGGATGTGTGGATGTGCAAAGGTAATAACACCTTTTGTTTATAATTAATCCGCAATTATTGCCAGGTTTCCATTTAAGTAGCAAATCCAATTAAATACTTTGTTGTCTACACAAAATTGAGATTTGTGCTCGAGGATGCTTCACGCCAAAAACACGTCCACATGGAAATCAAATGCTTGCCAGAGATTCACACAAGAAAAGTCGTCTCCTTTTACAGCCGTACAGCAGTACAGCAGGCCATAGACCTCTCTTTCAGTGAGAAACATAATTGGCCAGTTATAATGATAATGATGATGAACATAAAATTTAGAATAAAATAACAAAAACAACAACAACAACAACAACAACAGAACATACCTTCAGCTTTCAGCTTTCAGTTTTTTTCTCTTTTCTGTTTTCTTATTACACATTACAGTGAGTGAGTAACCGCCTTTGTTGTTCACAAATTATCTTTTTAAATTGTTAACGTCATTAAATTTCACGAAAGTCTAGTTTAATGCGTTAAAATGCGTATAGAGTCGATAGCACTGTCCTATCATAAACGCATTAAATATACTTAACATGTACATTATATACATATGTATGTGTACACTCTAAAAAAAAGGTTCCTGTTTATCATAATAACAATAATAATAATAATAAAAAACAAAAAAAAAAAAACTGGTTTGTAGCTTAAGTCTTTCGTTGATATTAAGTTGTGGAGAGTATGCGTTACAACCAGCAGCAAATTAAAATCCAAGTTCTTGTTGTTGATGATGATAACAACAAAACGGCGACACAAGGAGCATATTTTTATAACAATTTACACAAAAAAAACCAACAAAAAAAACGAACGAGCCAATGACTGCAGGATAGGATATACAATACAATGCAACAAAAACAACAAAACAAAAACGTGGGTATTCTCAAGAGAAACACATTTCAAGGTTAACACTGCAAGCAGACACACAACACTCGTATGTGCTGCAAAGTTTGTTTGTTTCTTTCTTCTTACTCGAAGAATGTTTTTATTGATCTTTTATGGTTTTGAAATTAAAGTAATTAGTTTGAAAAATTCTTGAAATATGTCTGGAAGAATACGTGCGTACATCCTAAATATAATAAAGCTATAAAAAGTTTATCAAATGCTTAAGCAAACCCATAAAATGGTATAAAGGATTACAATGTGTGCTTTATGCGTGTGATCGTCTTTGCAGAAATGGAAAAATATAGATTTTATTTTACAATGGTAAACTAATGTAGATGCATCCTCGTTCTATGTATTGGAATTACACCAGAAAGAGACTTTGGGAACTCCACTAATATTACCTCGAAGTATGAGTTCATCCTGGTATGTCTGTGTGTCCATCTGTTATTGAAAAGCTTAGGAATACTGATTTCGATTTTAATGTTTATGAACATTTGTAGTCCTCAAGGTTTTATTGGTTCAATGGGCTAACTCGGCCAATTTTTTGATTTTTTAGGTGAAATGTGACTTATTTTTTAATAGTTGTTAAAACAAGGCGTACCTGCTACAAGTTAAATATAAATTAATAAATAAAATATATGTAAAATTCAAGCTAAATATAAATTTGAGTTGATTTAGCCCTTCTAAAATCTATCCGTCTGTCCACATGTCTTGGGTGTCCGTGCGAATTTCTGAGTGATACACTCAGGGTCCTAAAATAGGGATATTGAGCTGAAATTTGGTTTGAACAATTTTTATGCTTCTTGTACGATTTTTTATTTGTGCGTTATATAAAAATTTCAAATAAATTGGAACTTAATTGACAAAGTTATCAATAAATCATCAAAACATAATCGCAGCTACATAAAACTTTCTTTTGGATACATTTTGGAAAAATTTGAAAACGATACAATAACCTTGACAGAAGTTTGGAAAAGGTTCTTGATATTGGAATAATATACATTAAAGGGGATTTTTTAACGCGCTGCTTATCCACCGCAAAAACAGGTTTGATTTTGAGTGTACCGTGTTTAGAAAGAGGATAACAATGGTGGGTGTCCTAGATGTGGTGTATCCCTAATATAGCCCTTTTTACTCGCTTTATTTGCTCACTGTTATTAAATCATCTTCTAATTATTGTATTAATCATTTTTAATGATTAATTCGTCATGTGTGTGAAATATATTTTGTTGAAATGATTTGAATAATATCATGAAAAATTATACCAATTAAAATAGAACACTTGTATATGTATATAGCAATACTGAGCGCACCTATTTTCTCTAATTTTCTCATGCATAAATTAGATCACATTAATGTGATCGGCACTTGATTTACAGATAGGTACCCAAACACTTATATAGAATATATGCTTTATAGTCTTCCGCACAATTGTCTATAATTTATTTTGTTAGTCAGCACTAATTAGTACTTAAAGAAAATAACGAAAACACAAAAATTGATTAACATATCAAGCAAGTGGGGAATCTGAGATATTTCTTAGGCATGAAATTATCGTTTATGTTCCATGCTTGCGAAAAGACATGAAAAAGTTTTATATTTTACACTATGACCTCTACTTGCATTCAACTTGTAAATAATTGGAGGCAAGTTGACTCATGCACATCTATAAAGTTGCGTGTCACATGTCTATTAAATGTTGTTTTACCAAATCCGTTGATTATGCAAAAAACTAACATTTCCATATTCTTGAAAAAGTAAAGTTGTGGAAAGACATATGAAAACGACTGCCGGTGCATCATCTAATTCCAGTTAGAAGTTTATAATAATTATAGTGTTTTATGTGAAAATATTTCAAATAAATGATAAGTAAATATGAGAATGATTTAAACATTTTATTGCCTCAATTCACAACCATTTTATCATATAAATATTTTGTTCATAAATATATGTATGCTGACGATTCATATACTAAAGATAGCGGGTGTATAACAATATTATACATATGTGTATATGTGTGTGCATAATGAAAAGTGAAATCATTTGTGAAGCACACAGCGATCTGTTTAGTTTGATGACTGCGAATTATGCGAATGCATTGATTTGTAAATATCAGACAATGTTTAATAGTAAGAATGCGTGGCAGTATGTAAGCTTTTCGAATATTAAACGATGTGTAATCGATTATAGAATAACATAAATCTGAAAAAATATAAAAAAAATGAAATCAAAATTAGTCGCGTTTCTTCAAAACACTTTTCCTAGTAGTTTAAAATAATCACCGAAGCTGTCGCAGTGGACTAATTAACTTCAAACACAAACCATTGAATATGTCTGGTCACATTATTATCGATTCGATATAAAATTTTATCAAAAATTTACTTACTATCAAAGGGAAAAGTTGCAACCTTCTAGGTTATAGAAATTTCTAGTAAATAATGAGATGGAAGGTATAAATATTTTCATTTGACTTAATGTAAAGGAAACTTATTTAACAAGGGTTTTTTTCCTCGGATTCATACACTTTTGGTATATTTTTATAATGAAAGTATATGCATTCATCTTTATGCAGGGTAAGCTAATGTATGCAAAACGAGGGAGACTAAATCAAATGATCAATATTCTTGCTTAAGGCTACTATAAATTTATTGCCATAGAAATGTTTTATGATCCATCACGTATTTCTGTTCTAATGTAAATCATCTATCACACCCATACGCATTACATATCGTATAGAATCTCTTTTCTGTCATCCTAATTACATAACTAAATAATTATATATTCTAAAAGTGTCGTTGATTATAAACATTTCATTATGAAAACATAACGATCTTTTGCATAAGCAGTAATCGTTATTTATCTGCTTAGTAACTGGGATATAAAAAATATATATAGAGAAGGTATAAACATACCTTAAACAAATAAGAAAACTAAACTTGGTTTAGACCAAATCTTAACTAGCCTTCACATCGGCAATAGTGGGCGTGACAGGTATGTGATTACGCCCTCTTATAATGTATGTGTATGTATTGTTATTACAGTTATTACAGATAACTTGACATCTAATCAAACATTTCACAAATGATGGTTTATATCAAGTGTTTACTTTTTTTTTTAGTAATTATTCTATAACTTAATTTGATTACTATTTAGTATTATGTTTTTTTCTCATTTAGTTAGGAAATTCTTAAAAAAAATTTTGCATCACTTAGTCATGGTTTTTATTCAAAAATTTATTAATTCATTTGACTTTTAATGCATTGAACCGGATGTTTGCACAAAAAATGTGTCAACATTAGAAAATACACCAACAATAACAATATTATTGGGATAATATTAAAAAATGCAATTTTTGGAATTTCTATTGTTTGTTTTATCTTTTTAAAGAGAGAATTTCTCTTTTTATTTTACTGAAAGAGAGAACTTCTATTTAGTTGGTTACTAATTAATCAATTTGTAAAGTTCAACAACCGTGTAGTTTTGAAAATGTTTGTTTGAATTCGATTAATTAAAAGTCATTTTTAAAAATTAATTATTAATGAGATAAATTTTTTATTTTCATTATCATTTAAATACTATGCTTTAAGAATGACACAACATTCACCTACTTTTGCTTTTGTTTTTGTAACGTATGGTTGGTTTGTGCAAATAAAAACTTATTCGACACGTTTATCTTTAAAGAATATTTAAAGAGTCAACATATTTTTTTGTTAAACAATAAAATTGATTTATATTGTACAAAAAATTCTTGAAACGATTATGCTAAAAAATATTTTAAAATAAAATGGATTTAAGTCGACTAAATTAAAGGTTCTACATTCAGAAATTTATAATAATTTTTTTTTAAATTTTTATATCTCTTGCACGTCAGTGGTATTGTAAAAAACTATGAGTTGTTGACAACAGCAATTTTTCTAATTATTAAATTAAATTAAAGATTAGAATACTCTCTTGTAAATGATGTCTCATTAAATTCTCTTACATTAATTCGTATTCTTAAGTAGGCTTATTTTAATTAATTTTGCTTGCTTTGTTGTAATTTAATAGTAGTGTCCATATGGATAATTGTAGTGGCCATGATAATAACCGCCGTAATAAGGATAACCTGGAAAAATTTGATATTTGTATAAAGAAAATAATTGTTGTCAGGTTTGTAATCAGTTATGAAAAAGAAAACTTAAAGGTAAAGCAAAATGTTAATTTTAAAAATCTGAATCGATTTAACAATGTCCGTCTGTCTGTCCATGTAAATTTGTGCGCAATTTTTGAGAAATTTCAATGAAATTTATTACAAGGACATGTATTAGCCTAAAGAGGAACCCATGAGGAACCCACATATGAGTGTTTCCTTAAGAATATCGCAATATCGTTTTAAGCTTTTCCTAGATTGTAATATTATTTCCTTTTTACTTACCTAAACCATAACCACTGTAGCCACCCAATCCGCCATAACCACCCAATCCTCCATAACCACCATAACCACCGTAACCACCCAAGCCGCCATAATAAGGAGAAGGATAACCAATAGATTTGTAGTAAGGGTTAGTGTAGGCGCCATGACCGAACGAAGAAGACGCTTTCAAATCACTCGCATCAGTATCAACGGTTGACGCCACAGGCTCAGCGTCTAAATCTAAATCTTCAACTTCCGTAGCCAATGATGCTTGTTCACTAAGCGGAGCCATTAAATGAAAAGGTATACACTGATAGAAAAGTAACAAGAAAAGGAGTTGATAACAACTGAAAAACTTTAACATTTTTTTTTTTAGATTTTTTTTCTTCTTTTCTAAAACAATAAATTGTAAATGCTTCGCATTAAGTTTAATGACAACTGATACGGACTTGACGAATGCTTAATGTTTTTATAGAAGATTTAAGTATAGAACAACAGCAACAACAATAATAATAATAATAATCAGCAATAATAAATTGTTTGTTTAACAAATTGTTGTCAATTTTCCACCAAATACAAACAAAAAGCATACAATTTACCCATTAAAATTATATAAAATTAATGGTAAAGGGAAGGACAGAATGAAAGAGAGAGAGAGATAGCAATACATCATACATAATGCTTGCAAGCAAGTTTTTCATCTTTGTGCGTAATTCAAGGTTTGAACATTTCAATGGTAATGGCCTTCCCTTTGCAACATTAAGGCGGGCTGGTTGTCAGGCAGTCTTTTTACATAAAAAAAACCTTACATTCAAATAAACATGAATACATTGTAGAGAATTTCTATTGTTTGTTGGCTGTTATGAGATCTTCATGTTTAAACAAATAAACGCTTCTATGAAAAGTGTTTAAATGCTTTGTCCATGATGCACCTGCTTCAACTAAACTGTGATAATAATGGAAACAGTTTAGTTAAGAAAAGTAGAAAAATTTCTAAATAATTTACTAATAAAGTGAGCAATTTTTAAATCATAAAATTATACAAATTTCAAAATTTCATTTCAACCCAATCGAATACAATTCATTGATATGAAAATGTCTATCTTTTAACATTTGTTAACTTTTGTTAAGTTCATTTATTAATCATTTTATAATAATTCATTCCAGAGTCATTGTCTTTACATTGCATTATTTCTTTCCTATTCATATAACATATGCAAACGTGATCATAATACATGGAAATTTATAATAAGTAAACGCCGACAATTATTATGCTATAATACACAGATATGTTAAATCAGACAATTTATTATGTATTTCATTTTATTACTGTTATTATTGTACGCTTTGTAATGCATAAAAGAAGAGTGGCAGTAAATTCCTTTTGAATCGATTTTTGTGCGTACATCTGTCCATTCATATATCTAAAGCATTCCCGATTATAAATGAATGCATTGTAATTGAAAATGAAAAGGGCGACGACTTGATAACCGGATAGGCAGCAATCAGTTTGTTCTGGGAATTCAGATTCTTATGTAGAGCATGTGTTATCTGATAAACACATAATGCGCTCTCTTTCTAGTAGGATTGCTTGGAAATTGCATTATGAGGTCAATGAAGGGTATATGGATGTGGACTGGGTTGGATTGTAATATTTTTATATTTTTCTTTGTTTCAAATAGTTTATAAACGTTAAACATTTTGTTTCTCAAGTGAAGATATGTTTTTTTCTTTTTTGTATGCATTAACATTGACAGTCAAAAACATGCAAATTCATTAAACCATGAAAATATTGTAAATTAACAATAGTGAAAAAATGACAACAACAACAACAAAATAATACATAATAAAGGAATAGCCAAAGAAGAGACGCCTCGGTTCTACTTTGCATATAATTATAAATAATGAGAAAATTTATGACTAAACAAACAATATATATTTTTTTCTTTATGATGTACTTAAAAGCTTTTTAAAGACGATTTTTTTTTTGGTTTATCTAAACGAAAGGAAGGAAATGTTGCATCAGAGAAAAAATACAATATTAAATAGAAAAAAAATATCTGTGCAGTAGCGGGGATTAATTTGTGTGTTATCATAATCGTTTAATTAAAGGAATCTTTTTCTAAGTAAGAAAACTAAATTAAGCCAAATCTTAAATACCCTCCACATCCACTCCACAGTAGGCGTGGCAGGTATATGATTATTCCTTTTAACAGTGCATGTATTCTATTTAAGCTTGCAAGTGAAATTTTACGTTGAATATAGTTTTTGGTAAATTGTGGACGTCTCTGTTATTCGACCACGCCTATTTTTAGCACATCAGTGGATGGGATAACTATAACTATGTGTACCAAATTTAAAGTTCATAGGTGAAGTTTTGTGGCAGATATAAAATTTGTTATTGATTGTGGGCGTGTCTGTTATTTGACCACGCCCATTTTTAGCATATCGATAGAAGGGATAATTATAGATATGTCTACAATATGTTTAAGTTCATAGCTTATGTTTTTGTGGGAGATAAATAGATTTTTGTTGATTGTAGGCGTGGCTTTTGACCAATTTTGTCCATTTTAAATAGCGATTTATGTGTAGAAAATTAGTGTCGGTGTAGAATTTAAGCTGAATATCTCAACATTTACGCTGGTGAGAATGCCTTCTCTTCTTTAATGCATTAAAGTATTTAAAGCACTGCATACAATGTTTGGCGTATATAATGATAAGTAATGGAAAACGAAAAGTCAAGTCAACTCTAACACTGACCGACACTGACAACCACAACAACAATAACAATAGCATTAATAACAACCAGCAATCAAATAGTCATTTCCCCTTTTTGCCACTGTGTAAGTGCATTGATGACCAAATGGAGGGTTTGTGTTAGAAAAGAAGAAGAAACAAACAAACTAAAAAAAAAAACATATAAAAATAAAACGATAAGAAACAAGAGCAGCATATATGTACACACGCACTTGCAAACATATGTATGTGAACGACATTGGTGAGGATGCAAACTCACTTAAGACTGGTCAGACATTAATTTCACTTTCGTTAGATGGTCGGTCGATTGATGGTGGTAAAACTGTTACACACACTGAGGTAACAATCAACTCAACTCGACTCTTGAAATGTTGTGCGTGTGTGTGTGTGTGTTTATTAAAGCAATTGAACAAGCAACAACTTTTTGAAACGATTTTCTATAGAAAACAAAAGCACACTCAAGTGGAAAAAGTGGAAAAAACGGTATTAGTGGAAATTTCTGCATTTATATATAAAATCACTGCTTTTAACTATAGACCAGATCATTACGAAAAACGCATTCACAACGCAAACAACAATCGCGTTAAACACAGTGGAGTTATAAAGAAAAAATAGTTTTTGAAAAAAATAATTAAAAGAAAAAGAAGAAAAAAACAAACAATGTTGATAAAACTGCAAAGTTTGATTTTCTGGAATATACAAGTGTGGTCTTTAACCCACACCATAACCGTGTACGATGATCAAAAAGCTAAAGCCAGTGAAGTGATTACAGGTCTGCAAGCAACAATAAATCAATTACACAAGCCCATCACTCGCATCAGCACCACCACCACCAACACCAACACCAACAGCAACTCTCAACAACTGGCTGCAGTTCCTTTAACCAGTTTCGTGTATCCCGATAATGATCAAGTTATACATATTATTGAACCACCCAAACAATTTCAACAAATGAAAAAAATAATGCAACAAGCACCCAATCAATGGAAATTACACCTACTGGGTAATCAACGTTTAAAACCTTTAAGTAAAATGTCCACAAATATTTTCAAACCTGAAATTAAAAATGATGTGATGGAAACGTATTCAATGTTTACAAAAAGACCGAAATCTTACTATATTAATAACAATAAGAAACCGAATCCTTACAACTACATGGATGCCTACAATGACGAGACACAATCACCAAACTCCATGATGCCCAAATATTCAGCATTTCCTTTGGAAATCTTAGCCTCGGTACGTAAAACGAAACGTTACTTTCTGAAAAGTAAACCCAAGGTAAGCAAAGCTAAGCAGCGTTTGCGTTCACAGAAAATTCAAACGGTTATCTTTGAAAATGGTCACGAACAGGGTCAATTGGAGAGGGGTAAGCAGAAGCATGTTCAAGGTATACGAGAGAACTACATTAAAGCGAACAACAACAACAACAACATCAAACGTGTGAAAAGAGATTTGACCTTAAAGCGTAAACCAACGATTATATCAACAATAAAACCCTTGGTAGGGGAGTATTTACTCCAATATATCAATGAATTGTTGAAGAATGCCACCACCTTCTTAACCTTTAGGAAGTCAGACAATGAGAAAGCTGTAGAATTGGAAACTTCTACCTTAACAGGTGAACTGCTGTTAAGTAAAGAGAAGAAACCGGCACCCACTCTACCTTTATTAACCAATCAAATGGTTTCAGAAACCTTGGAGAATTCCTTTAAAGCTACCAACGCTTTAATAAATTATTTAAAAATACAAGCCAAAGTGTCTGAATCACCAGACTTGTGTCAACTGAACACCAAACATTCAAGTCTTGGAGTTGATTTCAAGGAAATGCAGCAACATTTGAATTGTGTGAAAAATGAAATGCAACAGCTAAACACCAGCCTAATTAAGCCATCGTTGCAAATATTAACAAATAATCCTTATAACAAAGCCAAGCTGGGCAATGAGTATAATGGAGCGGTGGAGAATACTCTAAAGGAACCAATCAATGCCACCTTAATATACGATGATATAATGTCGGCGATACGTACAATATCGCAACAAGGTACTGACAATAACAATACCAATCTAACGGTAATCGAGGATGTAAACGATCCTTTGGAACAAGAGAACATGCACAAATTGAATCAATACATCAATTCATTGCAAAACCTATTGGTGCATATACCGCATTACATAAATGCGGCACCACGTCTCATGAAGCGTTCCAGCAAGAAGTCATTAACACAGCCAATACGTAACAATATCTATGCTCCGGTGATTGCGGTTAAAAGGAATTTTAATGCACCTACACCGAGGCGTGTCTATCAACATTATCCGATTGTGATCATGCGGACAGAGTATCTGAAAAATGACACCGACTTTATACCAACCAGCAGCAGTTTGGTGGATTTTTCTTAATCACACAACCGAGTAATAGTTTTAGTTTGTTCGATTTACTATATTCCACTCTACGTAAAGGCGGTAGGTGTATAACAATTATAAATTAAATTTAAAGAAAAAGAGTGAAAGTTGAAAAAACTTATTTAAAATTTTGAACCCACATCATTACATAAAATATCTTCACAAAGAGCATTGACAGTCATTTTTGTTCTTATGTTTGGTATAGCTTAAAAATAATCTGTATTTAATTGAAATTTAAAAAAACCTATTGTGCAAAAATCGAATTAAATTTATTTATTTTTTATTATGTAGAGAAAAACTTTCAAATAAAAAATGTTTACTATTGAAAGAAAATCTTGTATTTTGTGAAGTAAGTAAGTAAGCTCAGATTTAATCAAGTGTAAATGAATTGTAACATAATAAAATACGCCCAACTTCTATACCCATACCAACTGGTAGTTCCACTGATTTTCTAACTTCTCTTAAAAACACAAAAACAAAAAAAAAACAAAAACGATTATTCTTCAGATCACTTGTCAATGTAAACGTTTTTACTTTTTCCTTAAGTTCGTGAATCTCTTTATGATGTTTACCTTGTGAGTTGGTTACTCCTTTACTTGTATGATTTATACCTGTAAGAAGCATGTTTTTTTTTGTTTTGTTTTCATTAAAATAATCGTTATGTTTAAAACCTTGCCAATAAAAAACCTTTCCCTGCTGATGACCTTAACATGAGTCGTTGTACTCTCTCGCTCTCTCTCTCTCTCTCTCTACATAAATTAATAAATGATATTATATATATGAAACATTTTAAAAATTTTCCACAAATTGTTTTATATGTTGGTCGCGCGTGTGTGTGTGTGTGTGTTAAACATGAAAAAGACCTTCAACTTGAACTGTTATTACTTTGACAACAACTGACACATTATCATGTTATGCTTTTGATTTTATATAAATGTTGTTTTGTGTGTTTGTTGCTTGCTTTCTTTCTATATTAATTATCATGTTTATGTAAATTAGCAATGCTGTCGTTGATTGTTTACAATTCAACAGCAATTATACCAAAAGCTAGTTATGCTGTACTCTGTGAATCTATCCGATACCCTGGTCTGCATATATTTAATATTTTGTTACACTTAAATGAAATAATAACAATATATATATATATATATATATATATATATATATATATATATGTGTGTGTATTTGGGTAAAATCGGTTTGTGTTTATTACGGGTTCTGTTATGCAAAACGAGTTATTAAATGTAATCATTTACAGTTTGTGAAGCTTTGGTTGTAAATAAAACTATAACGGCAAGTGCAGTGAAATTGTCGTTAATGATAATATTAGCTCCTGAAAGTATATTATAAAAACGAAATTAAACATAGGGTTACCAAGTGTTTTCTTTTAATTTTTAAGGGGAATCTTAACATAGAACATAAATAGGAAATTTCGTACAAATAATTACTTTTTCAAAGTAAATAGGACTTGCAGTCTAGTGGCGCCATTCCGGATGGCGGAACTTCTTTGGACAGAACAACTGGAGAAAACATGCAAAATGGCGAGCGCCATATATGTATAAAGATGTAAATAGCAATATTAAATAAATATTATGGAATAATTATTAATTATTAAAAACATATTATAAAAAAAAAGAAAAACAAAAATAAATAAAAAATAATTTCCGTTTATTGTCGTCATTTATCGAAATTGTTCAAATAAATAATAAATAGTGTTATAATAAATTACAGCTTATTTTAATTTAAAATAAATTAGACCAAAAAAAATGATAAAAAATGATTTCAAATGCATTAATTAAAAGGTTAGATGTTACGTTTGTTATATTGTTTCTGTTTTATGAAAATCATCTACAATTACTGGATGCCAATCATCTACCACTTCCAATTTGGTTATATTTTTATTTAAAGATTTATTCGCAATTTGTTTATTATCACTTTTATCAGTTTTTTTATTAGTATCAAGTCTACCACCATCACCATCACCATCATCATCATCAGCACCGTAACCATCAAAGCTACGTTCTGTATGAATTAATATCTTTTTAGGCAAAACACCTTTCGGATGTCTAACAGGATAATATTGTGGATTATTTGGAATTGTGTTTAAGTCTTCGTCCATATTCAGTTGTTTAGAGTCGTTTTTATTGTGGCGTTTAGTAGCGACTGTTAGAAGATTATTATATTCGAAAAAGTCTATAATGGGATGATAACTGTAATTGATACGTTTTGGTATAG